>CM038146.1:185216558-186694126 GCA_021437245.1 Aegilops speltoides | reverse complement strand
AAGAGAACTACCTACCCTTGTGTTGAGATCAAGTTGCTCCACTCCCACCATATGAAACTTGATTTCTAGCCTTCCCAAGTTGCTTTCCACTCAATCCTTTCTTCCACCACAGCCAAATCAGTGAGGAAAGTTGAGTGTTGGGGAGATTATCATTTGAAGCACAAGAGCAAGGAGTTCATCATCACCAACACCATCTATTACCTTTTGGAGGGTGGTGCCTCCTAGATTTGTTAGGTGTCGCTTGGGAGCCTCCGTCAAGATGTGGAGTTGGACCAAGATGTTTGTAAGGGCAAGGAGATCGCCTACTTCGTGAAGATCTACCCCGAGTAAGGCTAGTCCTCCGTGGGCGTAAGCCATGATGGCATAGACAAGGTTGCTTCTTCGTGGACCCTTCGTGGTTGGAGCCCTCCGTGGACTCTCGCAGCTGTTACCCTCCGTGGGTTGAAGTCTCCATCAACGTGGATTGACGATAGCACCACCTATCGGAACCACGAGAAAAATCTCCGTGTCTCTAAATTGCGTTTTCTCTTCTCCACCTCTCCTTTACTACTTGTGCAATTTACTTTCCGCTGCCCATACTCTAGAATTGCATGTGTAGTATGCTACTTGACTTGTATGCATGATGCTCGACTTGATCTCCATTGTGAACTTGACTAAAACTTGTCTTTGTCTTAAGGCATAAACTTTTATCTTGTCGAGTAGTCTAATCACCCCCCCTCTAGACACTCTTTCCTTCAACGATCCTACAATTGGTATCAGAGCTTTGGTCTCCATTGCTTTGGTTTGCACACCATTGGAGGAAGATGGACGTGTCTACGTTTGGGAGTGTTAGTCATAGAGTGCCTATTCTTGATGGAGTGTCCTATAACTCGTGGAGGATTGAAATGCTTGCTATCTTTAAGATGTACAACTTGCGCAAATATGTTGAAAACCCATATGTACCTCCATTTGACCCCTTGCACCCTATTATGGATGAAGAGCTTGATTTGCTTCGTAACCTTAGAACTGTCAATCTTATCATTAGAGGTTTGCCCGATAACTTGCTTGAGCTTGTCACAAACTTTGAGTGCGCCCATGCTATATGGAAGTTCTTGGAAGAACTTTACCCGGACTACTCTTTGAGAGGTCTTGATGAAATTCTATACAAGACTATTGAATTTGATATGATGCGCCCCAATGATCCCAATTTTGATAAATGCTTCTTTGAGCTTCGTGATCTTATGAAAAAGAAGGGTGATCCCGGACTTATCAATGTTCTAATTAGAAATGCTCTTGTATTGCATTCCGATGATTATTATCACATTGACAAAACTGATGCAAGTCATTGTCAAATTGACCTAGGTGTTGATGATGAACTATCTATGGGTCAATATGATGATGAGCATGAGCATGATGACGATTATCTCGATTGCATAATCGAGCTAGACAAGATCATGAAGAGTCTCAATCTTATGGCAAATTTGAGAGACTACATATCCGGTGGAAAAGAGTGGATTCTTGATACTGGATGCACCGATCACATGACCGGAGATGAAGACATGTTTCGAGAGCTCGCAAAGAACGATGGTCCACGCAAGTATGTGACTTTTGGAGACAACTCCAAGGGTAAGGTACTTGGCCTTGGTAAGGTGGCCATATCTCATGATAGCTCCATTCAAAATGTCATGCTTGTTGAATCACTTGGATACAATTTACTTTCCGTGTCTAGATTAGCTGACTTTGGATTCAATGTGCTATTCATCAAGTAGATTGCCAAGTTTTTCGTCGTGACAATCATAACATGGTCTTTACCGGTATCCGTAGAGGTGATTTGTATATCGTTGATTTCACTAAGAAAGCTCAACCTAGAACTTGCTTCATTGCTAAATCTGCTAAAGGTTGGCTTTGGCATAGAAGGCTTGGACATGTTGGTATGCGTAATCTAGATAAGCTAATTAAAGGTGATCATATTCTTGGTGTTAAGGATGTTTTCTTTGAAAAAGATAGACTCTGTAGTGCTTGTCAAGCAGGAAAACAAGTAGGTGGAAGTCATCCCATGAAGAACATCATGACTACAAGGAGACCGCTTGAGCTTCTCCATATGGATCTCTTCGGTCCCAATGCTTACAAAAGCCTTGGTGGTAACTCCTTTGGTCTAGTTATAGTTGATGATTATTCCAGATTTACGTGGGTATTTTTCCTTGATGACAAATCACAGGTTCAGAGAATCTTCAAAACCTTTGCCAGAAAGGCCCAAAATCAATTTGAGGTGAAGATCAAGAAAGTTCGGAGCGACAATGGAACGGAGTTCAAGAACGCCCATGTGGACTCTTTTCTCGATGAGGAAGGGATTTTACATGAGTTCTCGGCTACGTACACACCTCAACAAAATGGAGTTGTTGAGAGGAAGAACCGAACGCTCATTGAGATGGCGAGAACGATGCTTGATGAATACAAGACACCGAAACACTTTTGGGGTGAAGCCGTCGAGACAGCTTGTCATGCTATCAACAGGCTCTATCTTCACAAGCTCCTCGGCAAGACTTCATACGAGCTCCTCACCGGTAACAAACCCCAAGTGGGATACTTTCATGTCTTTGGTTCAAAATGCTATATCCTTGATAAGCATCTTCGGTCTAAGTTTGCTCCTAAAACTCATGAAGGCTTTTTCCTCGGTTATGGATCAAACTCCCACACCTACCGTGTCTACAATAATTTCACCCGAAAGGTTGAAGAGACGGCAGACGTGAAGTTTGATGAATCTAACGGCTCGCAAGTAGAGCAAATGCCTATTGATGTAGGAGACAAAGACCCATCGGAAGCCATTCAAGATCTATCTATTGGAAAGATCCGTCCCATGGAAGTGAAGGAGAGTACCTCATCTACATATGTGGAGCCCCCTACCTCACGGAGAGATGAACCTCAAGGCAACATGGAGGCTTCCACAAGTGGAACTCACCAAGATGAGGAAGTGCGACAAGAAGATCCACCACAACCTCCTTCTCCACCACCTCAAGACAACACCAACAACAATGATGAAGAAGAAGATGAGGATGATGAGGAAGCTCAGCCACGACCACGACAAAAGCTATCCCGAGTTCGAGCAAGAGTCAAGAAGGATCATCCGTGGAACAAATGATGAATGACATCGACTCGGAGAATTACTCGCTCTAAAACTCGCTTAGCTAACTTTTGTGAGCATTACTCATTTATCTCTAGTCTTGAACCAATGAAGGTAGAAGAAGCACTTGAAGACCCGGATTGGGTGAACGCTATGCATGAAGAGCTACACAACTTCGAGAGGAACAACGCTTGGACTTTGGTAGAGAAGCCCAATGATGACCAAAACGTCATTGGAACCAAATGGGTGTTTCGAACAAGCAAGATGAAGATGGACAAGTCATCCGCAACAAGGCTCGCCTCGTAGCACAAGGTTACACACAAGTCGAAGGTATGGACTATGGTGAGACCTATGCCCCCGTTGCTAGACTTGAGTCCATTCGCATTCTTCTTGCTTATGCCAACCACCATGATATTACTCTCTATCAAATGGACATTAAAAGTGCGTTCCTAAATGGTGAAATTGAGGAGGAAGTATTTGTGAAACAACCTCCCGGATTTGTGAATCCTAAAAAGCCTAATCATGTTTACAAGTTGCACAAAGCTCTTTATGGTCTTAAGCAAGCTCCTAGAGCTTGGTACAAATGCTTGACTAGCTTTCTTCTTGAAAAAGGATTTGAGATTGGAAAAATAGACTCAACGCTATTCACGAAAAGGGTTGATGGTGAACTATTTGTGTGCCAAATATATGTTGATGATATTATCTTTGGTTCAACTAACCCTCATTTTAGTGAGAAGTTTGGAAAGCTTATGTCGGAGAAGTATGAGATGTCCATGATGAGTGAACTCAAATTCTTCCTTGGGTTGCAAATCAAGCAATCTAAGGAGGGTACTTTTGTCTCACAAACAAAGTACACTAAGGATCTCTTCAAGAAGTTCAACATGCAAGAAAGCAAAGGTATGAGAACCCCCATGCCTACTAGCGGACATAATGACTTGACAAAAGATGGAGAACCTGTTGATCAAAAGGTTTATCGATCCATGATTGGTTCTCTACTATATCTCTGTGCTTCTCGTCCTGACATAATGTTGAGTGTATGCATGTGTGCTCGATATCAAGCAGCCCCTAAAGAATGTCATCTTAAAGCTGTTAAAAGAATTGTGAGATATTTGATACACACACCTAACTTTGGCATTTGGTATCCTAAGAGGGCCTCTTTCGATCTTGTTGGCTATTCCGACTCGGACTATGCCGAGACAGATTGATAGAAAGTCAACTTCGGCACGTAAATTTCTCGTCGATCCCTTGTATCTTGGTCCTCCAAGAAACAAAATTCGTATCATTATCATCTGCCAAGCAGAATATATTGCTGCAGGTTCATGTTGTGCTCGGTTGCTATGGATGACACAAACGCTTAAGGATTATGGGATACATGCAAGACATGTTCCTTTGCTTTGTGACAATGAGAGTGCGATTAAGATTGGACACAATCCGTGCAACACTCTCGCACGAAACACATTGAAGTTCGTCACCATTTTATTCGTGATCACATTGCAAAGGGTGACATCGATCTTAAGCATGTTCAGACTTGACAAACAGCTTGCAGATATCTTTACAAAACCACTTGATGAGAAAGTGTTTTGTCGCTAAGGAGTGAGTTGAACATCATTGATGCTTCAAACTTGGAGTGAAAACTCCATTGATGCATGCAAGGCATGAGCCTAATTGACTAATCCTTGATATTTCTCTTATGATGAGGATCATATGTCTTGGACACATTTGCCCCTTGTATTGCATCTAACTCCTTGCGGTACTTGGATGGTCTACATTCCACAAGATTACCACACACTCAAATCATGAGTAATCTTGTCATTGACCAAGTATCTAGCCCTTTGGGATGTTGAGTTCAAGGAACAAGACTCCACATATCCTTTTGACACCTTATACATCTAGGGTTTCACTCTTGTCATCTTGGATATTCTTGAGTATTTCCTTGCTTGCCTAACCCATGTAGGAAGATGAACTATACAATTGGAAATGGTGCTCCAACTTCACAGTCTATGAGCATCTACATCAAGTTCACCTACATGAGTACAAGCAACAACAAGCCCAAGGTATTTTCTTCACATCTTGAAGGAGCTTTGCTCAAAGACATGAGTACAAGCAGCTTCATAAGATGTGATCACATCAAATGCTTAATCGAAAAATGGCAACCCCATTTTGAGCTTAAACGATGAGTATGACCTATGATCAAATGTTTTCATTTGACTCCTAAGTCAATATACTCAAACATAGGTGACTTTGTTGCCGACCCCTATCTAGATGAAGTACATATGTTTTGGAGTTTTTCTGTTTGTCGGTGTACTAAGGTAGGGGTACCTCAGTACCCCAACTTGTGCACGGGCAGTTGCAGCTTCACGCGGCAGGGTTTACCACGTGCTCGCCGAGGACCTTCCTGCTCCATGTCAAGCCATTCAAAGACAAAGTATACAAGATGAAGATCGAGACCCGGCAAGCGGAGCTTGCCGAAGGCCGCTCGTGCTCAAGGTTACCTCACTCACGCAAGGCCCGGCGAGAGGAGCTCGCCGAAGACTAGAAGATTACATTATAGAAGACACGCCTCGGCGCTTATACGCGTCGGCGAGGGCCCGGGAGCGACAAGTTACAGAGCCCGCAAGCTCCCGGTCCGCAAGATCAAGACCCGGCAAGGTGCTTGCCGGAGAGTCGCTATTGTGTGCCTGCGCCCAGCTCATCGGCCCACGCCGCCTGGGCCTCTCCAGGACGCTGTGGCGGATGGCTGTGCAGCCTGGGGACACGGTGGCACTTCACGGTGGTGGATCCATCGCCGTGGCGACGGAGACGCAAGGGCGGAGCTTTTGGGGTCGACGGCGACGGGCATTAAATGCCCTTGTCCCCATCACAAAGTAGGTAGCGACCATCGCTCATGCAATCGTAGCTTCACCGTTCCCGCACTGCTCCAACTACCACCTCTTTTACATTTTACCCTTTCTCCTCGCTGCCACCTGTTGGCGCCCTTCCGACTAGAAAAGGGAGGCCCATGCGCACGAGAGGGGGTTCGGCCGGGGCGGTCCATTCGACACACGCAACACCACCATACGCTCGCACTCTCGAGCAAGATCAAATACAACACAAAGCAGCAGTAGGAGTTTTATCTCTCCGGAGAGCTCCGAAGCTGGGTAAAATCCGCCCGCGTGCTCGCCACGATCTGCTCTCAGTGCTCCTCCGCCTCGCACCGCCAGATAAGGGCCCCGCCCCATAGGTGTCCGCGGCGGGCAGATCTCCCCCGGCATCTTTGGCGCGCCAGGTAGGGGGCGTCGAGGTTGTGTGGACCTAATCCGGCGTTCACGCGGGCGCGTTCTTCATCAACAACTGCGCCATGGCCCCGAAGAAGAAGGCTTCGGGAGTTGCAGGCCCGTCTGCGTCTCATCCGCCGCCACCGGAGCCAACGGTGGACGGAGGAGACGCCGTCGGAAGGGTGGTCGCCGGCGAGGACGCTCGCGGCGCCGCCAGATCCAAGGACAGGACGGGTGACCGCGCCTCGGTCTCCGTGGACATACCGCGCCCATCTCAGCACACGACAACCCAGCAGCGTCGTACCACCTGGAGGAAGAAGACGAAGACCAAGTCCAGCCAGTGCTCTGGGGCCCACTCCGGCAACCGCACCTCTTCGGAGCGCTGCGCTGCCGTCGAGGACGCGCCATCGAGCTCCAACGGCAAGTGCGCCAAGTCCGGCAAGGACAGCTCTGGTGCTCGCTCCGGCAAGCGCATCTCCCCGGAGCGCTGCGCTGCCGTCGAGGACGCGCCATCGAGCTCCACCGGCAAGTGCGAGGAAACAAAGACAGACCAGCCAAAGACTAAGCCCGCAAGAACAGCTCCGTGCACGCCCGCAAGCGCACCTCCGAGTGCCGCGCCGCCGCCGAGGACGTGCCGTCGAGCTCCACCGCCAATGGGGCAAAGAAAGCAGCCAGTTTCAAACTTTTGAGTTATATTCCTGAAAATTTGTACCTTGTATGGAGAACCTGCGCGCGACAGGGTCGAATCGTGGCTAAGTTAAGCCTGATCTGCTTCGAGTCCGCTCAACGATGAAGGTGCGCTGCAACTAGCCCGACAAGTTCTTCTGCCAAGGCAACACCGCCAACTGGCTGCTGATGTTCCGCACTCAGCAAGTGTGTTCGCTACCGGGTTCCACGAAGCGTGAGGGTGAAACGCATAAGGGAGGAAATCAAGGGAGAAGTGCGGCCTTGCCGGACCGCAGAAGACGGAAAAGCTAAGTCGTCCGAGCTTTTGTGCTGAACACTCCTTAGTTCCATGTTTTTTTTATGTTATGTCCCTCGTGCGTTCGTCCTTTGTACGCAATACCTGTGCGCGGAGGAACCTACCCGTGGATAGCCGCACCCTTATCTTGTTTTCGAGCACGCTCAACGATTTAAGTGAGCTGCGACAAGTGTCGCGCCCTTGTTTCGTTTTCGAGTCCGCTCAGCGAGCTAAGTGCGTTGCGACTAGCCGCGGCAAGGTTGCTTGCCGGTAAGACCTTGGCCAGCAGGCTGCTTCGAGTTCAGCACTCAGCGCTCGCGACAAGGGCCCCTTGCCGGCAAGTTCCCTAGAAGTGCAGGGTAACAGCGCACAAAGGGTGTAAAGTAGAGGGTGTAACGTAGCAAGCCCTGCCGTAAGATGCCCTTTGTATGAGAAACTTGTGCGCGGAGGAGCCAAGTCGTGGCCCAGTTGCGCCCTTGGTTTGTTTCCGAGCACGATCAACGATTTAAGCGAGCTGCGACAAGTGTCGCGCCCTTGTTTCGTTTTCGAGTCCGCTCAACAAACACAAGTGCGCCAGAATCGCCCGCAAGGTTGTTGCCGGAAGCAACACCGCCAGCGGGCTGCTGATGTCCCGCACTCAGCAAGCGTGTTCGCACCGGCAAGCTCCCCGAGAGCGTAGAGTATAAACATACGAAGGGCAAGGCATGGCATCGCATTGCAAAGTCGCACAAGAAAGGATTTATATACATATACATGTAAATAATGAAACTGTTGCAGACCTATCTCAGCTGTTTTCATGGCTGAAATTACAGCGACAAGGAGAAACCAGAGAAGCACACCAGCGCCTGGGTCCCGGCAAGCCAGAGTTGCCGGGGGCTGCGAGTACTGAGAATCATATCCGGCAAGCCAGAGTTGCTGGGGGCTGCGATATCAGATAAGTTTTTCATCCCTCGTCATGCATCCTCTTATGGACCGGGGAAAGCGGGGCTGCGTCTTTGAACGAGCGTGTCTTGTAAAACCCGTGCGCGGAGGAGCCAGGTCGTGGCCCAGTTGCGCCCTTGGTTTGTTTCCGAGCCCGCTCAACAATTTAAGTGAGCTGCGACAAGTGTCGCGCCCTTGGTTTGTTTCCGAGCCCGCTCAACAATTTAAGTGAGCTGCGACAAGTGTCACGCCCTTGGTTTGTTTCCGAGCCCGCTCAACAATTTAAGTGAGCTGCGACAAGTGTCGCGCCCTTGGTTTGTTTCGTGTCCGCTCAACAAACACAAGTGAGCTGCAATCGCCCGGCAAGGTTGCTTGCGGAAGCAACACCGCCAGCGGGCTGCTGATGTCCCGCACTCAAGAAGCGTGTTCGCTACCGCAAGCTCCCCAAAGCGGGATGGGAACATACAAGGCACGAAGTCAAGTAAAAGACGCGTCCGACAAGCGTCCCCCTCTTTTCATTAAAAACATCCTAGTTTAGTACAAGTCCATAGAGGATGAAAAACATGATAGAGAGGATTACATATTTTAAGTACAACTAAGGCCCAAGGGCTTACAAATTGAAAGATAAGATGCCCGTAATCCCTCCCCTGTTTCTCTGTTCAGGAGTTCAGGAGGTAGGTCAAGGAGGCCCCGGCAAGAGAAGCTTGCCGGGAAGGGCAAAAGGGGCGCCTAGGAGAGCTACGGGCGCCAGAAGACACCAAGAGAACTTCCCGGGGGCCGGCCAGGAGCTTGGCGGAGACGGAGGCGCCGGAGGCAGAGCTCGAAGACGGGGTGGTGGGACGTCAGCATGCTGACGAGGGCTCCTCGCCCTCGTACTCCGACATGACGGCCTTGCCGCCACCCCTCTTCCTCTTCCGCAGCCTCCCTACGCCAGCCGCCCAAGGAGACGGCCCCGGGGAGTTCAAGGCAGCGACCCAGATGATGGGGTCGCCGGTGGCCTGTGAGGCAGCGTCCCGACGCCTAGTCGGACCCGCCATCCCGTCGTCGTCGCTGCCGCTCCCCTCCTCGTCACTCGCCGAGGAGGACCTTCGCTATCGGAGGAGCTGTCCACACAAAGATCTCGCCGGGTCCCGAATCCCAAGACCTTGACGGCGAGAAGGTCGCCCTCCATTAACTTGAAATGGAGGGTAAACCCGATCAAGCTGTGGATCCGGCGAACGCCTTCCACCCTCGGTCGAAGTGCATCACGCCGGGGCTGGGGACACGACACTCACTCGAGTGCCGCTGATCCCACAGCCCTCATGCGCAACTCCATCACCTCGGGCGGATCCGGTTCCATCGCGCTGAACGGGCCGGGCCGGCGAGGCGGCGACGAGGCGCCGGTGCAGCTTGATGAAGAACTCCTGGATCGCTCGGTATGGACCGCCGAGAGAAGGGAGCCACCGGAGGAGACGGGGGAGGCACATCGCCACGACCGCCTCTCCCCCGACCGCCTCGACCACGCCCTCGGCCTCGTCCGCGGCCTCGCCCCCTCCCTCTCCCCCTCGTGGCCGGCTCCGCCGCCACGGGTGCGGGATAGGGAGAAGTGCGCTGCCTGGAGGCGACCCTCGCTGCCACCGCTGAGGAATGGGGTTTCCTCCTTCCATGGCGTAAAGAAGAACGGAAGTCAAGACGAAGGGAGAAGAGGAAGTGTGAGACCATTGTGCTCCCCTTCCGCCCTTTTTAAAGGGCGAGGTGGGGGCTCAACCGCCCTGCCCGACCAATCGGGAAGCGAGGAGGGCAGAGGAGCGGGGCCGACTCGCCATCTTCGCCCGTGACGGCTCGGTCTCCCACCTTCGCCGCCCGACCCCCATGCATGAGGGCAGCGTGGCGGCGGGCCGGCGACGGGTGAAGTGACCTCGCCAGACCACGATCACGGGCGTGGATGCCCTAAAGATCGCACGCGCCGCCCACATCTCCCACTACGCCGCAATCGACGCGCGTCGCTACGGAGGGGAGGCGGCGATGCGAAGTGGATTCGACGCGCCGTGGGCGCGTGTGCCCGTCAGCTTGCCTTGGGCCTGGCCCAACAGCGCTCGGCACCGTGTGTGGCCCAGGCCCGGGGGCTCCTGTCGGTGTACTAAGGTAGGGGTACCTCAGTACCCCAACTTGTGCACGGGCAGTTGCAGCTTCCCGCGGCAGGGTTTACCACGTGCTCGCCGAGGACCTTCCTGCTCCATGTCAAGCTATTCAAAGACAAAGTATACAAGACAGAAGATCGAGACCCCGGCAAGCGGAGCTTGCCGGGAAGGCCGTTCCAGGCTCAAGGTTACCTCACTCACGCAAGGCCCCGGCGAGAGGAGCTCGCCGGGAAGACTAGAAGATTACATTATAGAAGACACGCCTCGGCGCTATACGCGTCCCGGCGAGGGCCCGGGGAGCGACAAGTTACAGAGCCCAGCAAGCTCCCGGGTCCGGCAAGATCAAGACCCCGGCAAGGTGCTTGCCGGGAGAGTCGCGCTGTGTGCCCGCGCTCCAGCTCATCGGCCCACGCGTCGCCCTGGGGCCTCTCCAGGGACGCGTGGCGGATGGCTGTGCAGCCTGGGGGACACGGTGGCACTTCACGGTGGTGGATCCATCGCCGTGGCGCACGGAGACACAAGGGCGGAGCTTTTGGGGTCGACGGCGACGGCATTAAATGCCCTTGTCCCCATCACAAAGTAGGTAGCGACCACTGCTCATGCAATTTGTAGCTTCACTGTTCCCTTGACTGCTCCAACTACCACCTCTTTTACATTTTTACCCTTTCTCCTATGCTGCCACCGTTGGCGCCCCTTCCGACTATAAAAGGGAGGCCCATGCGCACGAGAGGGGGGGGTTCGGCGGGCGGTCCATTCGACACACGCAACACCACCATACGCTCGCACTCTCGAGCAAGATCAAATACAACACAAAGCAGCAGAGGAGTTTTATCTCTCCGGAGAGCTCCGGCTGGGTAAATCCGCCAGCGTGCTCGCCACGATCTGCTCTCAGGCTCCCTCCGCCTCGTACCTGCATAAGGGCTCCGGCCCCATAGGTGTCCGCGGCGGGCAGATCTCCCCCGGCACTGTTTTTCTCCTATGCTCTCTCATTGAGTTTTTTTGCTTATTTAAAAAAAAATTCATCTAGCAATCTTTTTCATTTCTATTTCTTCTGTTCTTGTGAATATCTTTTTGGCTCTGATCAATTCCTTGAAAATCCTTTACAAATTCATTGCAAATCTTTTGAAACAGTCCTTGCAAAGTGAGCTGAATTATTTCTATGTTTCCTTGGAATTAAACTCGGCGTCACCGATTTGAACACTTTGGTCTGACCGAAAAAGGATCTGCCCTAAGTCTCTGACTTTCGGACTCACCGATCCATATCAATTCGGTGTCACCGATTTACATTCACCAGGATATCATCTTCTGCAGCTCAACTAACTGATTTATTCGCATACTTAGTTTGCTCGGCCAGATTCTTAAGGATCCCACTTCTTTCCTTCCATCTTTCCTGACCTTCCTAGTTTACTGTCCTTTTCGGCACTTGATGTCAAAGGGGGAGAAGATTTAGGGGGAGCTTAGGGGGAGATGGGAAGATAAGAGGAGAAGAGAAGATTTAAAGGGAGAAGAAGAACAATCTTACCTTAAGGGGGAGAGGATCACATCAAAGCTTTGCCGTATTTCACTGTGATAATACATTTGGCATCATTTCCTTTGATTATGCTTTCTTCGCTCTCACAATTGGTATCTTCTGAAAAGCACAATTGGTATCTTATGAAAAGCAAAATCTCTCGAGCTTATTGAAAATCTTTTAGTCTTGGGAGACATGTTTGTTGATTCAAGCTAGTGCTCAACATGAGACACTCTTTATACATGTCATCCTGGCTTGGTACTCTTGATGTTCTTCTTGTTGGTTGAAGAAATACTCTTGTGTTATCTAACCCTGTTTTCCCAAGCTTATTTCTTCGGTACAATGCCAAGGAACTTCAAGGTAAGTATATGCATCTTGCAGAATGTGCATGATGGTGACTTGCTTGTGAATACTTGTTTGCAAGAAATCACCATGCACATATGCATCTTCTTTATCTTATCCTAATCTGCTCTGATGCATATAGCCAAGTTGCATGTAGCACATCTTGTTCTTCTCTCTTGTGTGCTTGTGGTAGTCCAAAACCATAATCTATGAAAATCTTGCACACTTGTAGGGGGAGCCTGTGTACTACATGTTTGTCAAAGCTTTAATGATAATTCTGTCTTTCTTTCAGTAAGCTTTGATATCTTCTTTTGTGTGTTGCCATCAATTACCAAAAAGGGGGAGATTGAAAGCACATTTGCTCCCTGGGTGGTTTTGGTAATTAATGACAACATACTTTGTGGTTGGACTAATGCTTTTATCAAGTATGTTTCAGGAAAGTCAATCACTCTGGCATGGCAAAAGGACTGGAAAGGTGGACCCCTAGGATGCTAAAGAAAGCATTGGCAAAAGCTCAAGACTCCATTTTTGGTTTAGTGATCCAAGATCACATTAAGTCCATAGGAAAGCCAATACTATTAAAAGGGGATGAGGTTATGATGATGATCTGGTTGCTCAAAGTGCTTAGTGATCTATCTCCCAAACTATCAGCAATCTTTCATTCCAACATATACTCATAAGTAATCTCGGTCCCACCGATTCCATAAACTCACCACACCGAGATGAACCACCTCAGCCATATAGCCAAACCCTAGTAATTTCGTTTTCCGATTCCAAACTCGGTCTCACGAAACTAGTGTTGCCAACCTTCACAGAACATTCAGAATCATATCGGTGTCACCGAGATGATAAAGTCGGTCCCACCGAGATTGGCAAACCCTAGTCTTTGGAAGAATCGGACTAACCGAGATTGTATTTTCGGTCCCACCGAAAATCCCAACGTTCACAAGATTTGAACTTTCGGTCTCACCGAGTTGTCAACTTCGTCCGACCGAGATTGGTCAAATGTGTGTAACAGTTGGATTTTGTGTGGAGGCTATAAATACCCTCCACCTCCTCTTCATTCGTGGAGAGAGCCATCGAAAGAACTACCACTCCTACCTTACATTTCGAGAAGAGAACTACCTACCCTTGTGTTGAGATCAAGTTGCTCCACTCCCACCATATGAAACTTGATTTCTAGCCTTCCCAAGTTGCTTTCCACTCAATCCTTTCTTCCACCACAGCCAAATCAGTGAGGAAAGTTGAGTGTTGGGGAGATTATCATTTGAAGCACAAGAGCAAGGAGTTCATCATCACCAACACCATCTATTACCTTTTGGAGGTGGTGCCTCCTAGATTGGTTAGGTGTCGCTTGGGAGCCTCCGTCAAGATGTGGAGTTGAACCAAGATGTTTGTAAGGGCAAGGAGATCGCCTACTTCGTGAAGATCTACCCCGAGTAAGGCTAGTCCTCCGTGGGCGTATGCCATGATGGCATAGACAAGGTTGCTTCTTCGTGGACCCTTCGTGGGTGGAGCCCTCCGTGGACTCTCGCAGCCGTTACCCTCCGTGGGTTGAAGTCTCCATCAACGTGGATTGACGATAGCACCACCTATCGGAACCACGAGAAAAATCTCCGTGTCTCCAAATTGCGTTTGCTCTTCTCCACCTCTCCTTTACTACTTGTGCAATTTACTTTCCGCTGCCCATACTCTAGAATTGCATGTGTAGTATGCTACTTGACTTGTATGCATGATGCTCGACTTGATCTCCATTGTGAACTTGACTAAAACTTGTCTTTGTCTTAAGGCATAAACTTTTATCTTGTCGAGTAGTCTAATCACCCCCCCCCTCTAGACACTCTTTCCTTCAACGATCCTACACTATGATCTTGAGGGAATAAAAGAAAGAATAAAAAGAAATAAAAAGATCATATTGATCTTATGGAAAGTAATGACTTCACATATAAAGAGTATGATGAGTAAAAGTGAGTTGACAAACATAGTTTTGGTCATCGTTGCAATTAATAGCAAATAATTAAGAATGAGAGGTTTTCACATATAAATATACTATCTTGGACATCTTTTATGATTGTGAGCACTCATTAAAATATGATATGCTAAAAAGTTGATGTTGGACAAGGAAGACAACGTAATGGGTTATGTTTTCTTATATCCGAATAGAAGTTATATTGTCATGAGTCATCCAACATGTTGAGCTTGCCTTTCCTCCTCATGCTAGCTAAATTCTTTGCACCAAGTAGAGATACTACTTATGCTTCCAAACATCCCTAAACCCAGTTTTTCCATGAGAGTCCACCATACCTACCTATGGATTGAGTAAGATATTTCAAGTAAGTTGTCATTGGTGCAAGCAATAAAAATTGCTCTCTAAATATGTATGACCTATTGGTGTGAGGAAAATAAGCTTTATACGAGCTTGTGATATGGAAGTAATAAAAGCGATGGACTGCATAAGAAAGGTCCCTATCACAAGTGGCAATAGAAAGTGCCGTTCTTTTGCATTAAGATTTTGTGCATACAACCATAAAAGCGCATGAGAACTTCTGCTTCCCTCTGCGAAGGTCCTATCTTTTGTTTTTACCTTCTACCCTTATACAAGAGTCATGGTGATCTTCACCTTTCCTTTTTACACTTTATCCTTTGGCAAGCACTATGTGTTGGAAAGATCCTGATATATATGTCCACTTGGATGTAGGTTTTCATAAAGTATTATTGTTGACATTACCCTTGAGGTAAAAGGTTGGGACGCAGAACTATAAGACCCTATCTTTCTCTATGTCCGATTGAAACTTCGTACCCATAAGTATCGCGTGAGTGTTAGTAATTGTGAAAGACTAAATGATAGTTGAGTATGTGGACTTAATGAAAAGATCTTATATTGACTCTTTCTGGTGTTATGATAAATTGCAGTTGCTCCAATGACTGAGATTATAGTTTGCTAGTTTTCAATGAAGTTTCTGATTCATACTTTACAGTGTGAATAGATTATTACTTTAGCATAAGAAATCATATGACAATATATATGTTGCTGTTCTAAAGATGATCATGATGCCCTCATGTCCGTATTTTATTTTATCGACACCTCTATCCCTAAACATGTGGACATATTTTTCAATATCGGCTTTCATTTGAGGACAAGCTGTTGAAAATATGCCCTAGAGGCAATAATAGAAGTATTATTATTATATTTCTTTGTTCATGATAATTGTCTTTATTCATGCTATAACTGTATTATCCAGAAATCGTAATACACGTGTGAATACATAGACCATAATATGTCCCTAGTAAGCCTCTAGTTGACTAGCTCGTTGATCAATAGATAGTCATGGTTTCCTGGCTATGGACATTGGATGTTGTTGATAACGGGATCACATCATTAGGAGAATGATGTGATGGACAAGACCCAATCTTAAGCATAGCACAAGATCGTGTAGTTCGTTTGCTAGAGCTTTTCCAATGTCAAGTATCCTTTCCTTAGACCATGAGATCGTGTAACTCCCGGATGCCGTAGGAGTGCTTTGGGTGTATCAAACGTCACAACATAACTGGGTGACTATAAAGGTGCACTACAGGTTTCTTCAAAAGTGTCTGTTGGGTTGACACGGATCGAGACTGGGATTTGTCACTCCGTATGACGGAGAGGTATCTCTGGGCCCACTCGGTAATGCATCATCATAATGAGCTCAAAGTGACCAAGTGGTTGGTCACGGGATCATGCATTATGGTACGAGTAAAGTGACTTGCCGGTAACGAGACTGAACAAGGTATTGGGATACCGACGATCGAGTCTCGGGCAAGTAACGTACCGATTGACAAAGGGAATTGTATACGGGGTTGTTTAATCCTCGACATCGTGGTTCATCCGATGAAATCATCGAGGAGCATGTGGGAGCCAACATGGGTATCCAGATCCCGCTGTTGGTTATTGCCGGAGAGTCGTCTCGGTCATGTCTACGTGTCTCCCGAACTCGTAGGGTCTACACACTTAAGGTTCGGTGACGCTAGGGTTGTATGAATATGAGTATGCAGCATACCGAATGTTGTTCGGAGTCCCGGATGAGATCCCGGACGTCACGAGGAGTTCCAGAATGATCCGGAGGTAAAGAATTATATATAGGAAGTGGTGTTTCGGCCATCGGGAAAGTTTCGGGGTCACCCGGTATTGTACCGGGACCACCGGAAGGGTCCCGGGGGTCCACCGGGTGGGGCCACCCATCCCGGAGGGCCCCATGGGCTGAAGTGGGAGGGGAACCTGCCCATAGTGGGCTGGTGCACCCCCCTAGGCCCACCCCCTGCGCATAGGGTTGAAACCCTAGGGTGGGGGGCGCACCACATGCCTTGGGGCACTCCACTGCCGCCGCCCCTTGGGAGATTGGATCTCCCGGGCGGCGCCTGAGGGCCTATAAAGGAGGGCAAGGGGAGGCAGCCGCACCTGTGCATTGGCGCCTCCCTCCCCTGCTACACCTCGCCCTCCTCCCGCAGCAGCTTGGCGAAGCCTGCCGAGTTCTCACTGCATCCACCACCACGCCGTCGTCTCTTCTTTGGATCATCATCAACCTCTCCTTCCCCCTTACTGGATCAAGAAGGAGGAGACATCTCCCGTCCCATACGTGTGTTGAACGCGGAGGTGATGTCCGTTCAGCAGTTGGTCATCGGTGATCTGAATCACGGCGAGTACGACTCCATCATCACCATCCCCTTGAACGCTTCCGCGCCCGATCTACAAGTGGTATGTAGATGCAATCTCACTCCCATGACTCGTTGCTTAGATGAACTCATAGATGGATTTTGGTGAAACCGTAGGAAATTTTTTAATTTTCTGCAACGTTCCCCAACAGTGGTATTAGAGCTAGGTCTATGCGTAGTTCTCTATTGCATGAGTAGAACACAATTTTGTTGTGGGCGTGGATCTTGTCAACTTGCTTGCCACTACTAGTCTTTTCTTGCGTGGGATGAAGCGGCCCGGACCAACCTTACACGTACGCTTACGTGAGACCGGTTCCACTGACAGACATGCACTAGTTGCATAAGGTGGCTGGCAGGTGTTTGTCTCTCCCACTTTAGTTGGAGCGGATTCGATGAAATGGGTCCTTATGAAGGGTAAATAGAAGTTGACAAAATCACGTTGTGGTTATTCGTAGGTAAGAAAACGTTCTTGCTAGAACCCAATTGCAGCCACGTAAAAGATGCAACAACAATTAGAGGACGTCTAACTTGTTTTTGCAGCAATTGTCATGTGATGTGATATGGCCAGAAGTTGTGATGAATGATGAATGATATATTGTGATGTATGAGATCATGTTCTTGTAATAGGAATCACGACTTGCATGTCGATGAGTATGACAACCGGCAGGAGCCATAGGAGTTGTCTTTATTTTTTGTATGACCTACGTGTCATTGAAGAACGCCATGTAAATTACTTTACTTTATTGCTAAACGCGTTAGCCATAGAAGTAGAAGTAGTCGTTGGCGTGACAACTTCATGAAGACACGATGATGGAGATCATGATGATGGAGATCATGGTGTCATGCCGGTGACAAGATGATCATGGAGCCCCGAAGATGGAGATCGATGGAGCTATATGATATTGGCCATATCATGTCACTACTATATAATTGCATGTGATGTTTATTATGTTTATGCATCTTGTTTACTTAGAACGACGGTAGTAAATAAGATGATCCCTTACAACAATTTCAAGAAGTGTTCTCCCCTAACTGTGCACCATTGCTAAAGTTCGTCGTTTCGAAGCACCACGTGATGATCGGGTGTGATAGATCCTTACATTCACATACAACGGGTGTAAGACAGTTTTACACATGCAAAACACTTAGGGTTAACTTGACGAGCCTAGCATGTACAGACATGGCCTCGGAACACAGAGACCGAAAGGTCGAACACGAGTCGTATGGAAGATACGATCAACATGAAGACGTTCACCGACGATGACTAGTCCGTCTCCCGTGATGATCGGACACGGCCTAGTCAACTCGGATCGTGTAACACTTAGATGACTAGAGGGATGTCTAATCTGAGTGGGAGTTCATTGTAATAATTTGAATAGATGAACTTAATTATCATGAACTTAGTCTA
The DNA here is from genome assembly GCA_021437245.1 of Aegilops speltoides. NCBI lineage: Eukaryota > Viridiplantae > Streptophyta > Magnoliopsida > Poales > Poaceae > Aegilops > Aegilops speltoides. Next base: position 186,675,821 of record CM038146.1, on the reverse strand, counting down.
AAACCTTTGCAAATATGTCTTGTAGATCAAATGGCCAACGCTCATGTCAACATGAACTTCAACGCGTTCCTAGAGAAAACCAAGCTGAAAGATGATGGCAGCAACTATACGGACTGGGTCCGGAACCTGAGGGCCAGGAAACAATATGTCCTAGAAGGACCGCTAGGTGACGCTCCCGTCCCAGAGAACCAAGGCGTTATGAACGCTTGGCAGTCTCGTGCTGATGATTACTCCCTCGTTCAGTGCGGCATGCTTTACAGCTTAGAATCGGGGCTCCAAAAGCGTTTTGAGCATCACAGAGCATATGAGATGTTCGAAGAGCTGAAACTAGTTTTCCAAGCTCATGCTCGGGTCGAGAGATATGATGTCTCCGACAAGTCCTATAGTTGTAAGATGAAGGAAAATAGTTACACAAAGTGAGCACATACTCACAATGTCCAGGTTGCACAACAGCTGACTCAAATGAACATTAACCTCCCGATGAGGCGGTCATTGACAGAATCCTTCATCGCTCCCACCAAGCTACAAGAGCTTTGTGATGAACTACAATATGCGAGGGGATGGTGAAGACCATTCTGAAGTATTTTAAATGTTGAAGACAGCAGAGGTTGAGATCAAGAAAGAACATCAAGTGTTGATGGTCAATAAGACCACTAAGTTCAAGAAGGGCAAGGGCAAGAAGAACTCAAGAAGGACGGCAAGGATGTTGCGCGCGATAAGCCGCCATTCTGGGAAGAAGTCAAAGAATGGACCCAAGCCCGAGACCGAGTGCTTTTATTGCAAGGGAAGGGTCATTTAAGCGAACTGCCCCAAATACTTAGCGGATAAGAAGGCCGGCAACACCAAAGGTATATTTGATATACATGTAATTGATGTGTACCCTACCAGTACTCGTAGTAACTCCTGGGTATTTGATACCGGTGTCGTTGCTCATATTTGTAACTCACAGCAGGAGCTGCGGAATAAACGGAGACTGGCGAAGGACGAGGTGACGATGCGCGTCAAGAATGGTTCCAGGGTCGATGTGATCGCCGTCGGCATGCTACCTCTACATTTACCTACGGGATTAGTTATAAACCTTAATAATTGTTATTTGGTGCCAAGTTTGAGCATGAACATTGTATCTGGATCTCGTTTGATACGAGATGGCTACTCATTTAAATCCGAGAATAATGGTTGTTCTATTTATATGAGAGATATGTTTTATGGTCATGCCCCTATGGTCAATTGTTTATTCTTAATGAATCTCGAGCGTAATGTTACACATATTCATAGTGTGAATACCAAAAGATGTAAAGTTGATAACGATAGTCCCACATACTTGTGGCACTGCCGCCTTGGTCACATTGGTGTCAAGCGCATGAAGAAGCTCCATGCTGATGGACTTTTAGAGTCTCTCGATTATGAATCATTTGACACATGTGAACCATGCCTCATGGGCAAAATGACCAAGACTCCGTTCTCCGGAACAATGGAGCGAGCAACCAACTTGTTGGAAATCATACATACCGATGTGTGCGGTCCAATGAGCGTTGAGGCTCGCGGAGGATATCGTTATGTTCTCACTCTCACTGATGACTTGAGTAGATATGGGTATGTCTACTTGATGAAACACAAGTCTGAGACCTTTGAAAAGTTCAAGGAATTTCAGAATGAGGTAGAGAATCAACGTGACCGAAAGATAAAGTTCCTACGATGAGATCGTAGAGGAGAATATTTAAGTCACGAATTTGGTACACACTTAAGGAAATGTGGAATCGTTTCACAACTCACGCCGCCTGGAACACCTCAGCGTAACGGTGTGTCCGAACGTCGTAATCGCACTCTATTGGATATGGTGCGGTCTATGATGTCTCTTACCGATTTACCGCTATCATTTTGGGGATACGCTCTAGAGACAGCTACATTCACTTTAAATAGGGCACCGTCTAAATCCGTTGAGACGACACCGTATGAATTATGGTTTTGGAAGAAACCTAAGCTGTCGTTTCTAAAAGTTTGGGGATGCGATGCTTATGTCAAGAAACTTCAACCTGAAAAGCTCGAACCCAAGTCGGAAAAATGCGTCTTCATAGGATACCCTAAGGAAACCGTTGGGTATACCTTCTACTTAAGATCCGAGGGCAAGATCTTTGTTGCCAAGAACGGTTGCTTTCTGGAAAAAGAGTTTCTCTCGAAGAAGTAAGTGGGAGGAAAGTAGAACTCGATGAAGTACTACCTCTCGAACGGGAAAGTGGTGCAGCGCAGGAAAATGTTCCTGTGATGCCTACACCAACTGAAGAGGAAAATAATGATGATGATCAAGGTACTTCAGATCAAGTTGCTACTGAACCAGAGGTCCACAAGGACACGCCCGCACTGAGTGGTACGCAACCCTGTCCCGGAAATCATGTTGTTGGACAACGGTGAACCTTCAACTATGAAGAAGCGATGGCGGACCCAGATTCCAACAAATGGCTTGAAGCCATGAAATCCGAGATAGAATCCATGTATGAAAACAAAGTATGGACTTTGACAGACTTGCCCGATGATCGGCGAGCGATAGAAAACAAATGGATCTTTAAGAAGAAGATGGACGCGGATGGTAATGTTACCATCTATAAAGCTCGACTTGTCGCTAAGGGTTATCGACAAGTTCAAGGGATTGACTACGAAGAGACATTCTCTCCGTGGCGGCTGAAGTCCGTCCGAATCATGTTAGCAATTGCCGATACTATGATTATGAGATATGATGATGGACGCCAAAACGGCATTCCTTAACGGACATCTTAAGGAAGAGCTGTATATGATGCAGCCGGAAGGTTTTGTCGATCCTAAGAACGCTAACAAAGTATGCAAGCTCCAGCGATCCATTTATGGGCTGGTGCAAGCATCTCGAGTTGGAACATTCGCTTTGATGAGATGATCAAAGCGTTTGGTTTATGCAGACTTATGGAGAAGCCTGCGTTTATAATAAAGTGAGTGGGAGCTCAGAGCATTTCTCATATTATATGTAGATGACATACTCTTGATGGGAAATGATATAGAACTTTTGGACAACATTAAGGCCTACTTGAATAAGTGTTTTTCAATGAAGGACCTTGGAGAAGCTGCTTATATATTAGGCATCAAGATCTATAGAGATAGATCGAGACGCCTCATAGGTCTTTCACAAAGCACATACCTTGATAAGATTTTGAAGAAGTTCAAAATGGATCAGTCCAAGAAGGGGTTCTTGCCTGTGTTGCAAGGTGTGAGATTGAGCTCGGCTCAGTCCCCGACCACGGCAAAAGATAAAGAAGAGATGAGTGTCATCCCCTATGCTTCAGCCATATGATCTATTATGTATGCCATGCTGTGTACCAGACCTGATGTAAAGTTTGCCGTAAGTTTGGTAGGTAGGTACCAAAGTAATCCCGGCAAGGAACACTGGACAGCGGTCAAGAATATCCTAAAGTACCTGAAAAGGACAAAGGACGTGTTTCTCGTTTATGGAGGTGACGAAGAGCTCGTCGTAAAGGGTTACGTCGACGCTAGCTTCGACACAGATCTGGATGACTCAAGTCACAAACCGGATACATGTATATGTTGAATAGTGGAGCAAGATGGTGGTGCAGCCGCAAGCGAAGCGCCGTGGCGGGATCTACATGTGAAGCGGAGTACATGGCAGCCTCGGAGGCAGCGCATGAAGGCAATTTGGGTGAAGGAGTTCATCACCGACCTAGGAGTCATACCCAATGCGTCGGGGCCGATCAAGCTCTTCCGTGACAACACTGGAGCTATTGCCCTTGCCAAGGAGCCCAGGTTTCACAAGAAGACCAGGCACATCAAGCGTCATTTCAACTCCATCCGTGAAAATGTTCAAGATGGATACATAGATATTTGCAAAGTACATGCGGATCTGAATGTCGCAGATCCGTTGACTAAACCTCTCTCACGAGCAAAACATGATCAACACCAGAACTCTATGGGTGTTCGATTCATCACAATGTAACTAGATTATTGACTCTAGTGCAAGTGGGAGACTGTTGGAAATATGCCCTAGAGGCAATAATAAAAGTATTATTATTATATTTCTTTGTTCATGATAATTGTCTTTATTCATGCTATAACTGTATTATCCGGAAATCGTAATACACGTGTGAATACATAGACCATAATATGTCCCTACTAAGCCTCTAGTTGACTAGCTCGTTGATCAATAGATAGTCATGGTTTCCTGGCTATGGACATTGGATGTCGTTGATAACGGGATCACATCATTAGGAGAATGATGTGATGGACAAGACCCAATCTTAAGCATAGCACAAAGATCGTGTAATTCGTTTGCTAGAGCTTTTCCAATGTCAAGTATCCTTTCCTTAGACCATGAGATCGTGTAACTCCCGGATGCCGTAGGAGTGCTTTGGGTGTATCAAACGTCACAACATGACTGGGTGACTATAAAGGTGCACTACATGTATCTCCAAAAGTGTCTGTTGGGTTGACACGGATCGAGACTGGGATTTGTCACTCCGTATGACGGAGCGGTATCTCTGGGCCCACTCGGTAATGCATCATCATAATGAGCTCAAAGTGACGAAGTGGTTAGTCACGGGATCATGCATTACAATACGAGTAAAGTGACTTGCCGGTAACAAGACTGAACAAGGTATTGGGATACCGACGATCGAGTCTCGGGCAAGTAACGTACCGATTGACAAAGGGAATTGTATACGGGGTTGTTTAATCCTCGACATCATGGTTCATCCGATGAAATCATCGAGGAGCATGTGGGAGCCAACATGGGTATCCAGATCCCGCTGTTGGTTATTGCCCGAGAGACGTCTCGGTCATGTCTACGTGTCTCCCGAACCCGTAGGGTCTACACACTTAAGGTTCGGTGACGCTAGGGTTGTATGAATATGAGTATGCAGCATACCGAATGTTGTTAGGAGTCCCGGATTAGATCCCGGATGTCACAAGGAGTTCCGGAATGATCCAGAGGTAAAGAATTATATATAGGAAGTGGTGTTTCGGCCATCGGGAAAGTTTCGGGGTCACCCGGTATTGTACCGGGACCACCGGAAGGGTCCCGGGGGTCCACTGGGTGGGGCCACCCATCCCGGAGGGCCCCATGGGCTGAAGTGGGAGGGGAACCAGCCCATAGTGGGCTGGTGCCGCCCCCTAGGCCCACCCCCTGCGCATAGGGTTGAAACCCTAGGGTGGGGGGGTGCACCACATGCCTTGGGGGGCACTCCACCCCCCTGGCCGCCGCCCCCTTGGGAGATTGGATATCCCAGGGCCGGCGCCCCCTGGGGTCCTATAAAAAGGAGGGCAAGGGGGAGGGCAGCCGCACCCTGTGCATTGGCGCCTCCCTCCCCCTGCTACACCTCGTCCTCCTCCCGCAGCAGCTTGGCGGCCTGCCGAGTTCACAGCATCCACCACCACGCCGTCGTCTTTCTTTGGATCATCACCAACCTCTCCTTCCCCCTTGTTGGATCAAGAAGGAGGAGACGTCTCCCGTCCCGTACGTGTGTTGAACGCGAAGGTGCTGTCCGTTCAGCACTTGGTCATTGGTGATCTGAATCACGGCGAGTACGACTCCATCATCACCATCCCCTTGAACGCTTTCGCGCCCGATCTACAAGTGGTATGTAGATGCAATCTCACTCCCATGACTCGTTGCTTAGATGAACTCATAGTTGGATTTTCGTGAAACCGTAGGAAAAATTTTAATTTTCTGCAACGTTCCCCAACACAAGCGAGGTCTAAGCTTGGCGGAGTTGATACGTCCATTTTGCATCATGCTTTTATATCGATATTTATTGCATTATGGGCTGTTACTACACATTATTTCACAATACTTATGCCTTTTCTCTCTTATTTTATAAGGTTTACACGAAGAGGGAGAATGCCGGCAGCTGGAATTCTGGGCTGGAAAAGGAGCAAATATTAGAGACCTATTCTGCACAACTCCGAAAGTCCTAAAACTCCACGAAAGTCAGTTTTGGAATATATTAAAAATATTGGGCGAAGAAAGCACCACATGGGGGTCACCCACCAGCCACGAGTGTGGAGGGCGTGCCCTACCCCCCAGGCACGCCCCTGCCTCGTGGGCCACCTGGCAGGCCCCGACGTCCATCTTCTACTATATAGTGTCTTTTTCCCTCGAAAAAATCATACGGAAGCTTTCGGGACGAAGCGCCGCCGTCTTGAGGCGGACCCTGGGCAAGACCAATCTAGGGCTCCGACAGAGCTGTTCTACCGGGGAAATATCCCTCCGGGAGGGGGAAATTGTCGCCATCGTCAACACCATCGATCCTCTCATCGAGAGGGGGTCAATCTCCATCAACATCTTCACAAGCACCATCTCCTCTCAAATCCTAGTTCATCTCTTGTATCCGATCTTTGTCTCAAAACCTCAGATTGGTACCTGTGGGTTGCTAGTGGTGCTGATTACTCCTTGTAGTTGATGCTAGTTGGTTTATTCGGTGGAAGATCATATGTTCAGATCCTTAATGCTATTCAATACCCCTCTGATAATGAACATGAATATGCTTTATGAGTAGTTACGTTTGTTCCTGAGGTGGGAGAAGTCTTGTTATAAGAAATCATGTGAATTTGGTATTCGTTCGATATTTTGATGAGATGTATGTTGTCTCTCCTCTAGTGGTGCTATGTGAACGTCGACTACATGACACTTCACCATTATTTGGGCCTAGGGGAAGGCATTTGGAAGTAATAAGTAGATGATGGGTTGCTATAGTGACAGAAGCTTAAACCCTAGTTTATGCGTTGCTTCGTAAGGAGCTGATTTGGATCCATATGTTCCATGCTATGGTTAAGTTTACCTTAATTCTTCTTTTGTACTCCCTCCTTCCCAAAATATAAGGCGCGATTGACTTTTTACGGTCTTTGATGCACGACTTTGACCACTAATATATATCAAAGTATATGGATTCAACATGTATAACTGGCATCATCGTATTTGTCTTGCAAAATAATTTTATTTCATATGTATATATACTAATTTTATGCACATACAATACATAAAAATCATAGTCAAAGATGTGCAACGAAGACCAGAAAAGTCAATCCGTGCCTTATATTCTGGGAAGGAGGGAGTAGTTGCGATGCTTGTGAGATGGGTTAATCATAAGTGGGATGCTTGTCCAAGGAAGGGAAGTACCCAAGCACCGGTCCACCCACATATCAAATTATCAAAGTAACAAATGTGAATCATATGAGCACGATGAAAACTAGCTTGACAGTAATTCCCATGTGTCCTCGGGAGTGCTTTGCTTTATATAAGAGTTTGTCCAGGCTTGTCCTTTGCTACAAAAGGGATCGGGCCACCTTGCTGCACTTTAGTTACTTTTTTACTTGTTACCCGTTACGAATTAACTTATCACAAAACTATTTGTTACTGATAATTTCAGTGCTTGCAGAGAATACCTTACTGAAAACCGCTTGTCATTTCCTTCTACTCCACATTGGGTTCGACACTCTTACTTATCGAAAGGACTACGATAGATCCCCTATACTTGTGGGTCATCAGTCTGGTTAGCTAACAGATTTCAGCCCAATTCTAGTCCATCAAAACTGTAAAACTAAATAGTCCCATAATGTTATACATGAACAACTTTAGTGCTAAATGTTAAATATGAACAACAATATAGATTCTGATCCAGCAATAGATCACAAAACATATATGATTACATAAATTAAGTTCCAACATCAGATCACACATGATCCACCATAAATATGAAACTACAGTCACTCAAGTGCCACAAACTACCCACAGCAAAATGCTTGCATTTATATCCATGAACAAAATGCATGCAGTTTGGAGCAACAAAAGCATTACCACATAGCTTCCAACAAAATCATGTCACTAGCAAACGATCACATATTGCCATTACCTTACACAACTGTGTCTCAACAACAACCTTACCCTGTAGCTGAACTTGATCACCTCTGGCTTAGCAAAAGGTCAAATTTTGAATCCACCTCATCTTGCTTCTTCCTGTACTCTTCTTATATGAACCTTGCTTTTGATTCCTCTACCTTCTTAGTCAAGGTGTTGACTACCTCCCGAAGCTCTGCACTCCCCTTCTTCTCCACTGCCAGTTGTGCTTCAAGGTTGGTACCACTGGTTCTCTCACGCACATGGTGGATCCACACATGCCGAAGAAACTTAGGCTTCTTGGTATGCTGAGTGAGCACATTAGATACAACCTCAGTCACAGAGATAAGATGGTGTCCATCTTTGGTAGGTTGAGAGACTAGAAATGCGAACAACAAACATACATGGTTATGATGTTATGGGGCAACTTTGCCACAAGACATAAAGACAAATAGATTATATCCCTTTGTTTGATCCCATGTATATATGTGATAACACTGGTATGCGTCGGTGCTATACAAATGATTTTTAACCCCTTTCCGTGACGGCATTTGGAACCGTCCCCAAGTGAGTGTGGGCGATAGGGGGTCCTTCCCACACGACCCAGAAACCGTCGGGAATAGGGAGCCAAGATGCATATACAGTACTCCTACTCGTTTGTGCTCGCATTGCCATCGTAGTCGGTATTCTGTGGTGCTACATTTACGATGTGCGGCCCATCACAAATGGTTCACTATTATAGAATGTGTATGATAAGCATACAATCACACACATTTGCTTTTCCCAATCCGTATGCGATAACTAATTAAGAAGACGAGCTAATCGTCGTACGAGTGTCAGACAGCATTACAAAACATCAGACCATCATAACATCGTCGTACATGACAACTATCGCACACGCTATTCTATGGTGCAACATTTACGATGCATACTTCATCAGAAACAGTTCATGGTTGCGAATCGTGTACGGTAAGGCAACTATCACAAACGTTTAGTTTGCCCACACCGTTTGTGATATTGTCTACCATCGCACACGCTTTGCAAACGGCAACTGTGTGCACACTTGCACACGTTTCCTCTCTTTGAACCGTATCAGATTATGGTGTATATAGCAAATGTTTATGTTTTACCAATCGTGTGTGCCGTAACGACCTGGAGAGCATAATTTCCCCGTAATTTAATTGCTGCTATTTCAAATTGTACCAGATTTGAATTTGAATGTAAGATATAGCTTTATTCATATCCATCAAGTTCAAACAACCAATGCATTATTCGACTCATAGGTACATATGTTCAAGAATTACATAAGAACCAAATAAAGAATGATGAACCACAGTTGTATACTTGTACTATTAAAGACGGTAAAGAAAGAGGCGAAATACATTCTGGCTGCTAAATAAGGTGAAGCGGAATGCCCATATTGTGCCATCCTCCATGCAGAAGGCACACATGACGCTAGTCCAACCCCTTGTGATGGCCGACCGCCCATCCTTCATGGTCTTCATGAAAACATCTTAATAATCATCATTGAGGGAGTCCTGGACTAGGGGGTGTTCGGACAGCCGAACTATCATTATCCGCCGGACTCCAAGACTACGAAGATAGAAGATTGAAGAATCCGGCTCGTGTCCGGATGGTACTTTCCTTGGCGTGGAAGGCAAGCTTGGCAATACGGATATGTAGATCTCCTACCATTGTAACCGACTCTGTGTAACCCTAGCCTCCTCCGGTGTCTATATAAACCGGAGGGCTTTAGTCCGTAGGACAACATGCATTACAACAATCATACCATAGGCTAGCTTCTAGGGTTTAGCCTCCTTGATCTCGTGGTAGATCCACTCTTGTACTACCCATATCATCAATATTAATCAAGCGGACGTGGGTTTTACCTCCATCGAGAGGGCCCAACTCAGGTAAAAACATCGTGTCCCTCGCCTCCTGTTACCATCCGCCTAGACGCACAGCCTCGGTACCCCCTACCCGAGATCCGCCATTTGACACCGACATTGGTGCTTTCATTGAGAGTTCCTCGTGTCGCCACCGATAGGCTTGATGGCATCTTCAACCAACAACGCTGTCTGGGTGAGACTTTTCTCCCGGACAGATCTTCAGATTCGGCGGCTTCTTTCTGGGCCGATTCACTTGGCCATCCGGAAGCAGATCGAAGTTACGCCATCGCCGTCGGTCGGTTCGAAGCTTAAACTTCACGGCCGATGTCGCGGAGACTTGATCTTCGACGGACTCGAGCCTGCCAGCCGCGCGCCAAGATCGGACGACGGGCACGACCTAGCTCGCCGCGAGCAAAGCCTCGGTGGCGCACCGGATCCGCTCCGACCATTAGCCCGAGCCGATCGCCTATATCGAGGGCCGTGGATAGACGCCACCACAGGGGCTTCAACATCCACGGATGGAGCCGAACACCGATCTTGTCCCTCGCGAAACTCGTGATTCCGAGGCGCCGACTCCTTGCGGACTCAACCTCCCGCACCTACCAATCGATCCGGATTGGGCGCCGTTATGGAATTCACCGCCACGGACATCTTTCAATACTACGCTTTTGGCGATATCATGAATTCACTAAAGCATCTCTCGTTATCGGAGAGTCTGGCGGACTATGGCGGGATGGTTGGGGTACGGACGACGAAGAAATTCAGAGCCCACCCACCACCCACTTTGTAGCCACTGTCGACAACCTAACCGACATGCTAGATTACGAATCCGAAGACATCGACGGAATAGACGACGATGCCGGAGACGAACAAAAAACAGAGCATATAAAGCACGGGAGGACCACCTCTTCACATGACATATATATGGTGGACACCCCAAAGGAGAGCGATAACAAGGACCAACGGGCTGCGGCAGAAGATGACCCCGCCGATAAACGACCAAAACGACGGCGCAGACGTCGCCCTAAATCCCGCCTTGACGACAACAACGCTCCCAAGGAGCCCGCGATACGGCAGGGCTCACAAGCGGATGACGAACATGCAAATAAGCAACCGTCCGAACATGACGAGTCAGATAATCAATCCAAGCCCGGCAACAGTCCGGACGACCTTACGGACACGTCGCCGAAGAGTAAGAACCTTCGGAAAAGACTCGTCAGTACTGCAAGAAGCCTAAAGAAGGAAAAACGGAGGCTCAAAACAGCGGAAGACACACTCAGAATGAGATGGAGCAAAGTGCTCAAAACCGCAGATAAATACGACAATAGCCACCAATCAAAGAGCTACCCGAAGCGCAAGCTGCTACTGGAATTCGACGAGGAGGCCATAGAGCCTCCACCGTCCAAAAATAAAGGGGCCGCCTGGTCGGATAGACGGCCAGATGACAAGCCAAATTATGAAAGCGGCGCCACACATAAATCCACCAACGAACTCGGAAGGATAGATGGCCCAGCCTGGTCCATTTATGGGCCAAAGGAGAAGGCCCCAAGAAGCAAGGCAACACGTCAAGTGTCCGATGATAGCGGCACACACAAATACAGGGGCGCCGCACACCCACTATGTTTCACCGATGAGGTGCTGGACCATGAATTCCCAGCAGGATTTAAACCCATCAACATAGAGGCCTACGATGGAACAATGCACTCGAGTCCGGATAGAAGATTATATACTACATATACATATGGCGGAGGAGACGATCTCCATGCCATAAAATATCTACCCTCAAGCTCAAAGGGCCAGCCCGTCATTGGCTTAAGAGCCTCCCGAAAACATCTTGGAAGTTGGGAAGAGCTCGAGGACGCGCTTAGAGCAAATTTTCAAGGGACTTATGTCCGCCCTCCGGATGCGATGATCTAAGTCATATAACTCAACAGCCCGAGAGTCAAGATGGAAATTCAGAACAGGTTCCTTACCAAAAGAACCAAATAGTCGATCGTCCGGACGCCAAGCCTTAGCAGCTTTCAAGCACAATGTCCGAGACGAATGGCTCGCCAGCACCTCGGTCAAGAGAAACCAAGGACAATGTCCGCACTAACAAGCCTCATGACCCGCTTACATGCGGAGAGGATAGCTGGTTAGCAAGATGCAGCACCAGCGACCCAAGTACATCCGAGATAAGAGATGGAAACAGAAAATCACGGCGCAGAAAAGAGCAGCGCCGGAATAAAGAGAAAAGCCCAAAGAGCACGGCAGTCAACGCCGGATTTAAAAGCTCGTGGCCCAGTAATAAAATACAACCTCTAAAGGATGACAATGACGAATTGTCCAACTTAAAGAAGATTTTGGGTCAGATATGTAAAATCCACAGTACCCCCGGAAGGCCTTCAAATCACACCCACAGGGATTGTTGGGTTTTTAAACAGTCTGGCCGACTAAATGCCGAACATAAGGGGCTCGACGCGTCAAGCGAAGAAGATAAACCCCACCAGCAAAGCACCGGAAAACAAAAGACTTTCCCACAAGGGGTCAAAGCAGTAAACTCACTTCATGTGATAATACGGAAAAATAGTGCGGCACTTTCTAAAAGAGCTTGGCGGTCCAACCCAAAGAAACCGTAGAGATTGGATATCAAAACCAATCACTTTCGACCACCGACTATTCCGGCGTCAAATGCGGACGGACTTCGATATTGAATCCCATAATAGACGGATTACAATTTACTCATGTCCTAATGGACGGAGGCAGCGACTTAAACTTGCTGTATTCAAAAACAATACGTAGGATGGGGGTAAACCCTGCTAAAATCCGACACAGCCGCACTTCCTTCAAAGGAGTGACGCCAGGCCCTTACGCCAAGTGCACAGGCTCCATATTACTAGAAGTCGTGTTCGGATCGCCGAACAATTTTCGACGAGAAAAATTAATTTTTCACATCGTCCCATTTGAAAGTGAATATCAAGCACTCTTGGGACGAAAGGCTTTTGTCCGCTTCAACGCTATACCGCATTACGCGTCTCTTACACTCAAGATGCCCGGTCCGCGTGGCGTCATTTCAGTGCGAAGGTCACTTAAAGACCTCGTACTCGGATAGACGAATCCGGCCTCAGCAGGCTAGGGGCTCCCTAGCCGCATACCCCATCACAGGCTGCGCGCAAGAAAACAACCCAAGGGTTCATACAAACCCCGCTTTAATTATTTATATTTCTTGTTTTACACATATTTTTCGCACGATTTGTTTTTGAACTAAACGTTCCTCTCTTTTTACAGATGAACAAAGTTCACACCCGTCCAGGATAAACGGCGCAACGGAGACACTGGCGCAGACGTGCAGTAGGGACCCGTTGTGAGGATTCTTTTCAGATTAAGACCCTGCGTAAACCTTTTTTATCGCTCTTTGTTGTTATTCTCCTTGGTTTCTTCCTATAGCCAAAGCGAAGCTCGGCGCTTTGGCATTGGCCGCGTCGAAGACCATGCCCGCACTCGACACTAGGGGCTTAGGGCATCGCTCGCCCATCATTATAAAGACCGAACACCTTAGGGAGTGTTCGCGCCTCGAGTTAGGCATTATATGCATCAGCTCCGAATCATGTCTTTGGTCAAATGTTGGGTTTGCCCGCCTCGTGTTTTGCTGCCTTACGCTCAGATCATCGGCTAACGCGCACCAGGAGAACTATCGCGATTGTGCCCCGCTTGGCTGGCGAGCACCTCAAGAGAGAAAGCCAAAACTGATCGTCATGATACAACGAGACTAGTCAACCACTCGATCGACTACCGAATGTTTAGAATTTCGCTTTGACGAAGGACCGCTTTCGGTCAGCACTTACGCACTCGATTCGGAGATGTGCGGTGCCACCAGGCTATATCGTAACCCCACCCTCGAGCTCCACCGCTAAGTGAAAGTGATAAAGCATTATAGTCCGGATTGCCTAGTTCGCTACGCTACCACCTCCTTGAACAGGACCGAGACGCCGGATTAAGTGTGAAAACGCTTATTTATGAACACCCCGCACCTTGTGCGTGGGGGCTGAAGCCGAGGACTGCCATCTTTCAAGTTATACAAAAGTATACGTAAACGGCCGCACAGGAGAAGTTTTACTACTTGGGACGCACAAGTATAAAAAGCAGTTGTAACATAATCATCGATTTACAAGCTAATGCGTTCATTTGAACGTAACATTTTTCGAGCACTGCGACTCTATCACACGAGCGCCACGCATAACTTCCCCGAAGTAGTGCTCGACAGGGAGCCGGTTTTCATCCGAACCCTGGGCGGCAACAGCGGTGGCATCCATCTCCGGACAATGCGCCTTCACACGGGCAAGAGCCATCCGCTACCGGCGCAGAGCCGACCGCTTATCTCTTTTATATGCGGCACCGCCCAAGGAATTGCTGCGATGAAGTCAAGTAGTTCGTCGCTTTGACCTCTCGGCGGACATGGGCCACGGCGTCACCATGGAAAGTCCGGACAATCTATTTAGCTCGCCCATTTGGCCAACCGTCCGCCAACGGAAGTGAGCGATCCGGACTGTGGAATTGAGACCAATATAGCTCTTCCGTCTCATGATCCTCCTGGCTCCGGAAGTGTTTAACGGCATCAGCCGCACTTGCAGCTAAGTCCATATACGGATCCTCCGGACTCCATGGCCGCTCAAATTGAGCATACTTTGCATCCATAAACCGCGACGCAGCGAAAAAGGCTTGCCAGCCACGATCTCTCCGCCTGGGCGCAGCTTCCTCCTTCATAGCTCGCATTGCAGAGCGGGCATCCTTAACTTCGCGGTGGCCTTCTTCAGGTCTTCCCGCTCCGATAAGCGCTCCTTTTCAAGAGCCTCATTGCGGTCGGTAGCATCCTTTAATTTCATGGCCAATTCGGCCACCTCCGCCCTGCTTAGGCAGTGAGCAGCCTTTTCGGCTTTCAACTCCTCGGCCGCCCTCGAGGCAGCCGCGTCACTCCTTCGGGCTTGCTCCTTAGCTAGAGCAAGTTCAGCCCGAAGGCTCTCCACAGTAGCAGCACCGTCTGTACAAACAGCATATAATTTATCAGAGGAGGGCTTCGACCCCCCTTAATAAAACGACTGCGGAGAACTCTTTTACCTTGCGACTCGTCAAGTCGCCTGTTGACAAGTGCGATGTCCGCATCTGCCAAGTCAAGTTGCCGATTTAATTCAGCAAACTTACTAGTCCGGCCAGCCCCCGGACTATCCGCCACCTACATAGGAACGACGGATTCATTACTTTAGATTTTGATCCTCGGTACGCTGTCGTTTCCGACAACATACTGAGTCTCAGGGGCTACTATCTATACAGGGCGCATTTTTATATGCAAAACTGCTAAAAGACAAAGGGGTGCGTCATTCTAGCATACCTCAAATCCCGCCAGCAAACTCATGGCGGCATTACGCAATCCGCTCTCGGCGGACAAAATCCTTCCAATCACCATACGCATCAACGCACGGTGATCTTCTGAAACGGACGCCCTCTCAAGCAGATTCTTCAGTTCCCCCGGCCGGATACTATAATGTGCCGAACTCTCTGGCCCCTCCGGATTCGGGGATACCCTCCGTGACGGCACTTCGGGCTCGCCTGCCTCATCTGGCGGCGCTGCAGACGGAGGCGTATCGCTCTCCATCATCTCCTGAAGAAGGTCCCCCGAAGACGATCTCATCTGAGAAGGCTGCAGATCCGAATCTGCAAAATAAATATTTCGTTACCCACGTAGCACAAATGAAGGTATTTCCTTACTAATTAACTTCCTCTTTCATACTCACGGCTCGTTGAGGGCTGGTCCTTCGGCGATGATTGTGCGCCTGGTTCTCTCCGGACGCCGACCCCCGTGAAGATCTCTTCCCACGCTTAGGGCTTTGGCCTCCGGATCTTGGAGGCGGTCCTCTTCTCCTCAAGGGAGGGATTCTTGGTTCCCCCCTCTTGATCGCCGCCTTTGGGCGAGATATTAGCTCCTCTATTTTCCCCGTCGCCCTTACGTCAGGCACAACCTCCAACATTCTCGACCAGACGGGCTCCAAAGGGTCTCGGGGGGGGCGGACACCTTATCAGCCTTGATCGCGCCACCCATTCCTCAGAAAGAACAAGGGGTCAGAGGCTAACTTTAGAAAGGCATATAAATAGAATGTCCGGACTCTAAGCTATTTACCCGAGTATCCGGCGATCGCGCTTAGGCTCGGCCTCGGCTGAATCCGGACACGCCACCGCGGTCCAAGAACAAGTTGTACATCTCCACGGGTGTCGCACCCATAAAGTGTTGGAGAATCCGAGGTCCCTCCGGTTGAACTCCCATAGACGGAGAGGACGGCGCTTGCAGGCGAAGATGCCCGATTAGCATAACTCGCATCACCTTGATCAGGTCGATCTCCCTCGCTTGGAGGTCTCGAATCCGGCCCTGCAGTGAGGGCATGTCTTCAGACGGCCCCCAATTGAGCCCTTGGTTGACCCACAACATTAGCTGCCGTGGAGGTCCCGGGCGGAATGAAGGCGGCGGCTTTTGCCTGCTGCCCTTCGGAGCGGTGATGTCGAACCACTCCTGCTGCCACAGTCCGAGTTCCTCTTGGAAGGAACCCTCGGGCCACGGGGCATCGGCCTTTTTGCTTATGGCCGCCCCGCCGCACTCCGCTTGATGCCCCCCGATCATCTTCGGCTCCACCTTGAAGGTCTTCAGCCATAGGCCGAAGTGGGGAGTGACGCGGAGGAAGGCTTCGCAGACGATAATGAATGCGGAGATATGGAGGATGGACTCCTGAGCCAAGTCATGAAAGTCCAGCCCATAGTAGAACAGGAGCCCTCTCACGAAGGGATCCGTCGGGAAGCCTAAACCCCGACGGAGGTGGGATACGAAGACGACGTATTCACCGGGCTCGGGGGCGGGCACGGCCTGCCCTTGGGCAGGCAACCTGTGCGAAACCTCGAGGGCTGTGCTTTGGCCTCACGCAACTTCAATATGTCCTCCTCCGTGACGGACGAAGGCATCCACCGGCCCTGGGGGTCGGAGCCGGACATGGTTGAGGATCCGAAGCGCTCGAATCTGAGGCTCTGGGTGTTGGAACTGGGAGCGGAGAAGAGATTTGATGCGAGATTGTAGAACAAGGACAGGCCTTGGTCCTCTTATAAAGGGGAAGAAATACCAAGGGCCGTCTCCGTGACCGTTTGGGATTCCCCTTCGATAGAGGAGGTGTGGCGACGGGAACGGTTAAGTTACCCACGCACGTATTGATGAGGATCCGGAAATAAGGGGAACACGATCTCTGCTTTGACAAGACGTGCCAAGGAAACCGCTTTGCTAAACGTGCTGAGGTGGTATAGTAAAAACGATTCAAACAAAGGCTTGGTTGTGGTGTGATGTCACACTGCATAATACGTCAGCAGATTGAGTTAGTGTATATTTTATTCTCTCTACGGTGGAATGTGGAAAGTATTTTTGCAGAGCCGGACACTATCCTGGTGTTCATGATCTTCTCGGATTATTCAAGGAGGAACCCGCCTTGCAATGCCGAACATTATGCGCGCCGGACTTATCGCCATTGAAGACCGGTTCGAGGGCTACCGAGGAGTCCTCGACTAGGGGTGTCCGGACAGCCGACTATCATTATCCGCGGACTCCAAGACTACGAAGATAGAAGATTGAAGACTCCGCTCGTGTCCGGATGGTACTTTCCTTGGCGTGGAAGGCAAGCTTGGCAATACGGATATGTAGATCTCCTACCATCGTAACCGAGTCTGTGTAACCCTAGCCTCCTCCGGTGTCTATATAAACCGGAGGGCTTTAGTCCGTAGGACAACATGCATTACAACAATCATACCATAGGCTAGCTTCTAGGGTTTAGCCTCCTTGATCTCGTGGTAGATCCACTCTTGTACTACCCATATCATCAATATTAATCAAGCAGGACGTAGGGTTTTACCTCCATCGAGAGGGCCCGAACCTGGGTAAAAACATCGTGTCCCTCGTCTCCTGTTACCATCCGCCTAGACGCACAGTTCGGGACCCCCTACCCGAGATCTGCCGGTTTTGACACCGACAATCGTGTTCTAGTAGAAATACTTTAACCTTTGCATGCCCACCAATCATGTTGTTTGAGAGGTAATCTTGCGTAAACTGATTTGGCAACCACTGCAAAGGAAAAAGATTCAAACATTGTCATCTAACACAACTCATTATGGACAGTAAAAAGAAGGCTGCAGAGTTCTTACTTACCATCCTGCAGTTCGTTGTTTTCTTGGATAAAATTAGTTTAATTGCCATCTTTTGACCCATTTTACTAACAATCTTTATCAGCTTCATCACTTGATGCTGGTTCATCGATATCTCATTGCCCCATACGCAGAAAGGGTCGAAGCGCGGATCTTTACCAATGACATATGTACCTAAAAGCACTAAGTTAATATTAGAAGCTAAACAGCAATTGCACAATGATGTAGCACAACACTCTTTTATAATATCTTATAACATCCAATATACTGACATATTAGATGAATTAACATATCATATTATGGGTCGGAAGGATTTTATTGCATTCTTACAAATTATCGACTGATTAACTGCTGTTGTATCCATGGGTTAGAGTTAGTTTGAGCTAATCCGGGCTCAAATAGCCCTAAAGTATATCCAAACACGAGGGCTAGTTTGAGCTAGTTGCATCTAACCCACCCAAAAAAACTATCCAACCCAAGAGGTGCTAATTGGAGCTAGTTCTCCAAGTGCATTTATCCTCAAGACGGCTGATTTTGTTGAATTCTTCGGGGCACAATCCATTGAAGAGGATATCACAAGCTTGAGCACTGTATTGCAGCATCTTCAACTCTTCCACGGTAGCTTCATGATTTGGTTCTCTCCCATCGAAGAATTCACCTTGCAAGCCAATACACACAATAGCCCAAACGGCGGGGTTATGTCCAAGAATATGCATTTTCATCTTATGCTTCCACCTAGCAAAATTAGTACCATCAAAGTAAGGACCTCTACGGTGGTAATTTCCCTCGCTAGACGGCATACTCTCCTAGGTTGTGAAACCAAGGCTATGATCACCAAAAGCAATGGAAATCAAGGCAAATGGAGACCATAGCTCGGATACCACCTGTAGGATCTAAAGTATGTCTAGAGGGGGGTGATTAGACTACTTGACCAAATAAAAATCTAGCCTTTTACCAATTTTAAGTCTTGGCAGATTTTAGCAACTTTACAAAAGTCAAGCAATCCACCTACACATGCAATTCTAAGAGTATAGCAGCGGAATGTAAAGCATTGCATATGAAGGTAAAGGGAGGAGTTTGGAGGGAGCAAACGCAATGTTGACACGGAGATTTTTGGCGTGGTTCCGATAGGTGGTGCTATCATACATCCACGTTGACGGTGACTTCAACCCACGAAGGGTAACGGTTGCATGAGTCCACGGAGGGCTCCACCCATGAAGAGTGCATGAAGAAGCAACCTTGTCTATCCCACCATGGCCATCGCCCACGAAGGACTTGCCTCACTAGGGTAGATCTTCACGAAGTAGGCGATCTCCTTGCCCTTACAAACACCTTGGTTCAACTTCACAATCTTGATGGAGGCTCCCAAGTGACACCTAAGCAATCTAGGAGACACCACTCTCCAAAAGGTGATAGATGGTGTGTTGATGATGAACTCCTTGCTCTTGTGCTTCAAATGATAGTCTCCCCAACACTCAACTCTCTCTCATAAGATTGGATTTGATGGAAAGATGATTTGAGTGGAAAGAAACTTGGGGAAGGCTAGAGATCAAGATTCATATGGTAGGACTGGAATATCTTGGCCTCAACACATGAGTAGGTGGTTCTCTCTCAGAAAATGAATGCTGGAAGTGTAGGCATGTTCTGATGGCTTTCTCCATGAATGAAGAAAGGTGGGAGGGGTATATATAGCCTCCACACAAAATCTAACCGTTACACACAATTTACCAAACTCGGTGGGACCGAATCATGAAACTCGGTCAGACTGATTTAGTTCATAATGTGACCGTTAGTCATTTCAGTGGGACCAACATGTCAACTCGGTGGGACCGATTTCATTACGGTTAGGGCATAATGTAATCTCGGTGAGACCAATTACACAAACTCGGTGGGACCGACTTTGGTAATAAGCTAAACAGAGAGTTTGTCAGGCAAACTTGATGGGACCGATTCGCTCATCTCAGTTAGACCGAAACGTTACGAAAGGGAAACAGAGAGTTTGCATTACAAACTCGGTGGGACTGATCACTCATCTCGGTTGGACCAAAATGTTGTGAAGGGGAAGAGAGAGTTTGCAATCCCATATCGATGAGTTCGAGATCCCTATCGGTGAGACCGGAGTGACTAGGGTTTCTGGCAGTGGCTATGTCAAATGAACCCGGTGGCACCGGATAGATCAAATCGGTGGGGCCGCGTTTGACTTTTGGTTTGGGACATATGTGGATATGAGAAAGTGGTTGAGGGTTTTTGGAGCATATCACTACGCATTTTCAGCAAGCAAGCACTACAAAAAAAAGACACATCCGTGACATTTTGGGCCGAACGGATTTTTTTCTGTCATACGTATGACACTTCTATGACGATAATTGTGACAAAACCCGGTATCATCATAGATGTGGTGGGCTCCTACTTCTATGACAAAACATCATGACGTAAATGGGCTTTTCGTCCGGCGGGCGGAGACGCGCTGCATGACATTCTTTGGGCCGTCCCATGACGGAAAAACCGTGGTAGAAGCGAGAGGGAGGAAAATTTCGGGAGTTGCGGTTACGGGAGGTCGGGGCGGAGCGATGCGCTGCTTCTCGTATGTACGCTGCGCATGTGTGCGTAGGCGTTAGCTCTAATCGAACCCGAGCGAGGCGTTGGCTCTAATCAACCCGAAGGACAGACCGCAGTTACGCTATCGAACCCGAGCGATCGATCGATGGCTGTTAATCAACCCGATGGAGTGATTCTTCGCTATCGCCGCTAATCAAGCCGATTGATGCTTCCTCCGATGAACAGTGAGCGCTAAGGGGGGTTTGATGAACAAGGAGCGGTGGTGTTGCCTCTGGATGAACAGGAACCCGTGGTGTGGAGGGCTGGATGAACAGTAGACGGTGGAGGGGTGGCCGTGGAGGGGTGGTTGAATAGGACCCCGTGGTGTGGAGGGCTAGATGAACAGTAGACGATGGAGGGGTGGTCGTGGAGGGGTGGTTGAACAGGACCCCATGGTGTGGAGGGCTGGATGAACAGTAGACGTTGGAGGAGTGCCCGTGGAGGGGTGGTTGAACTATAGCTGGTGGAGTAGCGCGCGGTGGAGGCTGGATGAACAGGAGCTTGTGGAGGCTGGAGGAGGTCGACGGTAGCCCGTGGAGGCTGGAGGAGGTCGACGGTGGAGATGAACAGTATCCCGTGGATTCCCATTTTGCGGTACGCCACACCCCTCCCCCCCCACCACGTTTCGACCGTAGCACTCCAACACAAGTCCATTTCGTCCGTTTTGCGGTACACCACACCCCTCCCGATCAACAGGACCCCCGTTTCAACCGTAGGAGGTCCATTTCGTCCGTTTTGCAGTACGCCACACCCTCCCGATCAACAGACCCTGCTTGCCGTAGGAGGTCCGTTTAATCTGCTTTTGCGGCACGCCACACCCCTCGATCAACAGGACCCCTGCTTTCGACCGTAGGAGGTCCGCTTCTCCGCTTCTGCGCAGACGCCGGACCTCGCTTCCATTGCTGTTCCGGCCTAAGCCGGTTGGCTCCCACGCTGCCGTTGCCTCCCGATGAACACGACGATTCTCACATACCTCCCATGAACACGACGCATTCCATTGCCTCCCCATGAACACGACGCATTCGCTATTCTCCCCATGAACACGACGCATTCCGCTGCCTTCCCATGAACACGACGATTCTGTTGCCTCCCCATGAACACGAGCCTCGCCAGACGATCGCGACTAGGCGCTCGAGACCCCACCAGATGTACACAAACGTGGCCGTATTTTCTTTCTTGCACCCTGGCCGCTGTACGTACGTGTACATGCTACGTGTGCGCCTCTACTACGACACGTACGCGCCTCTACAACGACCAGTATGTATGTACATGTTGGCAACCAGAATGACAATGCTATGTACGCTTCGACCAGGTGGGTCCCGACTGTCAGGCAGTTCCTTGCGTGCGAAAATGTAGCTGGTGGGTCCCAGCAGTCAGAGGGGCGAATCATTTTTTTTGCCCGGACGCACTTCCTTTGTGTGCGAAGATGTAGCTGGTGGGTCCCAGCAGTCAGGGGGGCGAATCGTTTTTTTACACGGACGCACTTCCTTGCGTGCGAAGATGTAGCCAGGGTCCCAGAGTCACGGGGCGAATCGCTTTTTGCCCGGACGCACTTCCTTGCGTGCGAAGGTGTAGCTGGTGGGTCCCAGCAGTCAGGGGGGAAACGTTTTTTTTTTGCGAAATACGGTGGCCTCTGGTGGGTCCCCGCTGTCAGGTGGAGGAATAATTATTTTGCACGTAATAGGGAGGAACTTCCTTGCTGCGGTCAGGACCCACCTGTCGCCTCTCCACGCACAGTCCGTCACGTCCGATGGAAATCGCTCGACCATGTTGACCACGCCACGCCGAGAGCACCAGGGCGGTGGACGACGGCGATGCCTAGGAAGGGGACGACGGGGAGCCCGGGAAGACGCGGTAGTGGAAGCCCGCGCCGAGAGGAGTACGAGGGTTCACTGGTTCGGCCGCGTGTGAGGTTGCTGCCGCCGCAGACCTGGCCACAGTGGGAATAGTAGGGGCGGTGAGGCTCTACGGCAAGACATCCGCCACGGAGGCGGAGCATGCGGCATGACCGGCGCTGCTTTGGGCGGCTGGAGAAAGAAGACCAGAGGTTGAAGAAGCACTACGGTCGTTGGATGGACATTGTACGGTCACTGGAGCTAGAATCATTTATATTGACTAAGTCGACAAAGCCCTCCATCCCCGTCAACTTAGTAGGCCCACAAGTCAGCCTCCCACCAAGGTGGGTCCCACCTAGCTGGGGGGTATTCATTTTTT
Organism: Aegilops speltoides; assembly: GCA_021437245.1. Lineage (NCBI taxonomy): Eukaryota > Viridiplantae > Streptophyta > Magnoliopsida > Poales > Poaceae > Aegilops > Aegilops speltoides. The sequence goes on along the minus strand of CM038146.1, from coordinate 186,653,051 downwards.
TCTGTAATAAGGAGGCACTTCCGGTGGGTCCGAGCTGACAGCAGGGAGAACATTTTTTTCGCGAAATACAGTGGCCTGTCGGGTAGGTCCCAGCAGTCAGGGGCAAACGTTTTTTTCGCGAAATACTGGTGGCCCGTCCGGTGGGTCCCTGCTGTCAGGTGGAGGAATAATTATTTTCCGCGTGATAAGGAGGCACTTCCTTGCGGCAGTCGTGGACCCAGTTGTCAGCCTCTCCACGTATAGTATTCTTCCGATGGAATTCGGTCGTTGACCACATTGACAACGCCGTGCCGAGAGCACCACGGCGGTGGACGACGGCGAGGCCTAGGAAGGGGATGACGCGGAGCCGGGGAAGACGCGGCAGTAGATGCCCACGCGGAGAGGAGTACGAGGGTTCACTAGTTCGGCTGCGCTGCCGTCGCCGCAGAATAACAGGGGGTGTGGGTGAGTGGAGTGGAGGGATGGCCTGGCCAATGGTGGGAGTAGTATGGGGAAGGTGAGGCCTCCATGGCAGCACAGCCTGCCACGAGAGGCAGGAGCAGGCGGCACGACCGGCGCTGCTTTGGGCGGCTGGAGCAAGAAGACCAGAGGTTGAAGAAGCACTACGGCTGTTGGATGGATATCGTGACGGTCAATGAGCTAGAATCGCAGATATTGACTAAGTTGACAAAGCCCTTCATCCTCGTCAACTTAGTAGGCCCACTATACCGGGTCCCAATAGTAGGGGAGTATTTTTTTTGGGCGAATAAGGAGGCACTTCCTTGCATGCGAAGATATAGCTGGTGGGTCCGAGCTGTCGCCGCGGTAACATTTTTTTCAAGAAAATACGAGGCCCTTTCGTGGGTCCTGATGTCAAGTGGCGTAATCATTATTTTGCGCGTAATAAGGAGGCATTTCGCGCGGCGTCGTGGACCCAGCTGTCACCTCTCCACGACAAATCCACTTCCGGCGGATGTCGCTCATTGACCACGCTGACCAGGCCGCGCCGAGAGCACCAGTGGCAAGGGACGACGGCAAGGCCTAGGAAGGAACGACACGGAGCTGTGGAATACACGGCAGCTTATTTCCCACGCGAGGAGTACGAGGGTTTATCGTTCGCCCGCCGTCACGGAGAATAACAACATGTGGGACTCGAGGTGAGTAGAGGGATAGCTAGGCCAGCGATGGGAGTACGGGCGGTGAGTCTCATGCAGTAGCACAGCCGGCCGCGAGGAGGAGGGAGCAGCAGTCCACCGGGCGCTTGTTTGAGCGGCCGAGCAGAAGAGCAGAGATTGAAGAAGACGACGGCCGCTGGATGGACATCCAACAAAGATACAAAGCCATCTGTGGAAAGCCTCAAATCTGTGGAAAACAGCATACAGCCCATCTGTCATTATTTGAAATAGTTTACAGCCCATTTGCTAATTCTTACAGGTTTTTTGGAGCCCATATTCTTTTTGTTAGCATTACAGCCCATATTGTGGCCACGGTTAAAAAATTATACGAAATTTTGCATATGTCGGTGCGGTCTGAACTGTTTTTAATCCCGAAATTTCGAGTCACATTCAGACTGATTTTAAAAATAATAAATGTATATCAATATAAAATCCAATAAATTGTCCACGCATAAAAATCAATTCAATTTAAAATCTCGAAATGAAAAAAAGATATTTGAAACTAATTGCCGGTTTGATGTGTTTTAAAAATGTACAACCCATTTCTCATTACTGATAGGCTATTTTCTCGCCAAATTAATGAAGCTCTCCTTGTCTAGCCCAACAGCCCGATAAAGTGACTTACTTGACAAATCACAAAAAAACTGGGCTAGCCATTTTCAAAAAGAAAAAAACTACTAGGCTGGTCTGTGGTAAACATAAAAGAAAAGGATGTCTAGACAGGCCAGAGTGTCCCGCACAGCCCAGTTGACAGCCTGCTTCCATCTCAAAAACATATTAGATAAATGCCACTCCAATTATGGCGATTCATAAAAATGCTAGTGCAATTTCCAAACTTTGAAAAATGCCACTGCAATTTTTGCAAAACTTTGAAAAACGCCACTGCAGTTTGCAAACTTTTAAAAACGCCACTCCAGACTTCAAAAAATGCCACTAGAAATGGCATGAAATGGAATTTTTCAAAGTTTGGAAATTGCAGTGGCATTTCTCGGAGGCATTTATCAAATTAACCCAAAACAAAAATAACTAGGCGAGCTGTTGGGTCCTCGTGTCACCGCCACAGTAATTCTCTCACATCGACTACGCTGACAATGGCATGGGACCCAGATGTCGAAATCCACTAGGAGGAGCCATTTTTATTGGCTTGAAATAAGGAGGCACTTGCTTATGCATCGCCATGACCTTGGCGGGTCCTCGCGTCATCCTCTCCACGTACAATCATCTCCTGATTGTGTACGCGTCAACTTGCTAGGCCCACAAGTCAGCCTCTAAACCCGTGGAGGACAAATACAACCCATTTAAAAAAATAACAGCCATTCCATATGTCCAAACGGAAAGTTCAACATTCAGAGCAAAGTAATAGATCTGATCCACATATAGAGTACTGAACTTCCACGTTGACAACCATCATAGCCAAGTTAACTATCTACTCCCACTAGACAAGTACTAACTTACTCTTAGCTAACTAGACGATGCCGACGGTACACGCTAAACGCCGGCACCGGCGTCCTCGCCCCTCGGACGTGCTGAGGTGCGATAGGGCTGCGTTGCTCAGCTGTTGGCCCTTTCCATGCCGGCGTGGTCCACCGAAGCTTCGGCTTCCAAGCGGGAAACCCACTCGACGAGCTGGTAGTAAAAATCGGCGTCGCGAATGCGTGCATGCCTGACAGCCTCCAGGGCTATTTGCCGGGCGCCGGCCTCCACGTAGTCGGCCCAGTTGCGGGCGCTCTGCTCGCAACTCAGAGCGCCGGTGGGCTCCCGCTCCATGTCCCGCTGGCGGCGCAAGTCGGTGTTACGCTGCTCCTCCGCCAGGCGGTCACGCTCCAACAACTCCTGCTCCTTCGCCATGCGGTCGCGCTCCAACAACTCCTCGATCTGCGCATTGCCATCTCAAGACAGATAGAATGCTCCTCCTCCGCTCGCTTCCGTGAAAAACCGAACACTACTTTTGGCGGATCGCCTCGGCGTTTACCGCGGATGGGCGGGGCATGGCGGACGGGCGAGCGGCGTCGGGCTGGTGGGGGCTTATGAGGATATGGCAAGTTCGGGTCACGGTGGCACTGGAGAATGCCGGGAAACAGTACTTATAGGGGGAAGGTAGTGCGACGGTCATCGAAATTCAATGCATAATGACTTAGCGCGCCAGCTTGCCGTTGAAAACTAGGGAAACTGGAATTATGACTCTGCCATCCCGTCCCGTCTGGGTCGCACGCCGGCATGGCGGTCAAACGAGTGCACTCGAATCATCTCCCTCCTTGTCAATAATGATTTCACGGATTTAAAAAGCCCTCAACAATTAAAGCGTATCTTTTTCGCATCGCTTAGCTGCCTTAATTACGGCCGCTGCATGCAGCACTCGTAATCGCCGCAGTAAAAGACGTGAAGCAAGATGCAACAAGTCACACCGAGGGCACGATGCAGCCACTTAAATCACTGGAATTAATTAGGCTTAAACTTCGCATGCCGCTAATTATTGCCATGCCTTGGTCTTGCTGCTTTGCTCACGGGACTAATAAACCCGGACGGTGGGAGTACCTTGGTTGGTGCGAGGTTTGAATTAAGCTCTGCAAACCGGAAAGGAGGTACTAGTACGTGCATGATCCGCTATTTATTCGTGTAGGATCGAGTAGGTCATTTCTTGAATTGAGCCCTGCAAACCGGAAAGGAGGTAGTACGTGCGTGAGACGCTATTTATCCGTGTAGGATCAATAATGTAGCTTGTCAGATTCTTCGAGGTAGGCATTTTTATCCGTAGGATCGATAGTGTAGCTTGTCGGCTTTTAAGAGGGAGGCATTTTTATTCAAAAACTGCCACTTCGATCTTGCGCCGCAAATAAAACTGCCAGTGTGCATTTGTAGGCTAGCTAGTGATCGATCAAGAATTTGTAAACACCGAGCGTAACAGAAATAAGTAATCATAATGCATCTCAATGATTCACAGATCATATACAAATATGTAGCTCCAAAAGCAAAGATCAGCCACTTCGGATCTTACGTCGCAACTAACACTAACTAGTACGATTCCCATTCATAAGATCAACATGTTAATGCATCTCAATGATTCACGTGATCATATACAAATATGTAGCTCCAAAGGCAAAGATCTAGAAAAACATCTGTTCTTCCTACTAACATGGATGCTTCTTCTGGCCAACATTCAAGATGATCAAAGACAAATTTGTTTGTGAAGTCTACAATTCCTCTTGCAAACGTAAGTTGTTTCACCAACAGCTGGAACCATGAGAATGAACCACACATGATGGAGGAACATCCACCGCAATATGATTTGGTCTTCTCGATCACACCATGAGACTATTTTTGGAATACAAACTTTAACTTAGGGAAAATGATGCCCATTGTATAATCAGACCAAAGCAATGAAGCACCAAGTGTTGGCCACTAAATAGTACAGTACTACTTTTCTGTAGTCCATGAGGTGACTATCCAATCTTTGGGTCTATTTTCAAATGGCACCGCATGCAAGTGACTATACTATTCTCTTGTGCGCTCAACCAAAATTGCGTACACTTTGTTTGTTTGCCAATAGCAACGGGCGTACATCTCTCGCATCGCACAAATATCAAGCAGCTAGTAAACATATACCACACCATGTTCGCAGTGATGGAAGAGGTGAAATCGATAAAACCGAAATTGAGCATCCAATCATTGAATCCTGTCCTGCACCTCCAATGTAGGTCCACCCTGCCAATAAATTCACATGCAAACCACTAGTATTACTACCAAATGATAGTACAAAAAGAGTAGCAAGATAGTAGCAAACCATGTACCTTTGTAATGAACAGGTCATAGTGCCACCAATTGGATATGAAGGTTTGGAAAAAAACATGCTCCTAATGTTGAACCAGTTGGACTTTTTGTGCAGCTCCACTAAAATCGAGCATCCCTGCTTGCATATATATTGAAAGTGTGATTACTATAAAAGTGGCACTAGTTGAAGCATAGACTAACAAATATAAGCATTCCAATTTCTTAATGGGAAAAGGTAGCAAGACTGCTTTCTAACCACCTATTTGAAGGAATAAATAAAGCAACAATAAGTGGATGTCGAAGGCATACGTAGTTTTTTTCTCAAAAACTGAGCCATTCCCGACCTTTCCTCTTCTTTTAAGCAAATTTTGTGCGTTCTACTAAAATAAAATGCCATCACCGCTTTGACAATTTAGTTACACAAGACAAAAGGAAATGACTTAACATTACATCATGATGTCGGTATGTAGTAGACAGCATTAGAGACAAACATATAGACCTCCTCCGATAACATAATGAACATTAATTTTAACAAAGGTGTGACTAGCTTTACCGGATAATTTGAGTGAACTCTACACCCTCTCGTTTTTAATATAAGACGCTTTCATGTTCAATTTAATGTACCCAAACGCCTAGTATTTAGAAAAACAGTAGTAGTTTTCTTGAGCACATATCCGGGAAAGCTTGCCACACTTTATTTATGTCCATACGCTTAGTGCAACACCATTCAATACTACAAATATACACTAATCCAAAGGGCTAGTGCAACAAGAGAGTAGTTAGTTTATTACGTGGTACAAGACAATGGTTTTATCAACAGATTTCAATAAACTCTAGCAATCGAAGGTTTCTATAAGAATTAACAATACAAAATGTAAAGGTAACAAGTTTCAAAGATTGGTATACTAGCTGCATGAGCATTAAACCAAATACAAAAGTCTCAAGGTAACTAGCATTATTAACTAATGACAGTATAAAAAATTGCAAACCATGTACCTCCAAGGTAAATATCATTTCGAACTCGGGGGGACCTTAAAAATTGCTATCCCAATCTTGATAATCAATCAAACATAAAAACTTGATTTTTTCCTCTTGATAATCAAGAGAACAGCCGGAGGAGGAGGTGCCCACTCTTGACCTTTCCTCTTGTCTTCATAATTGTCTGTGTAGTTTAACCAAAATAAAATGACATCAGCGCCTTGGCATTTTGGTGACACTGTACAAAAAAATTAAATTATCTCATGAAAGTGAGGTTTGTAATCTATAAGCATTAACAGTGCAAAAATCTAAAGGTAGTAACAAGTTTCATCGTTGGTATACTAGCTGTGCAACAGCATTAGAATGCCTTAGCTCAAAAATCTTTAATACATCCACAATTAACAGCTAACCCTGAAATGATCCAGTGACATTAAATGGCACTGCTTAAATTTATCTGTGTCATTAGACTGAGAGTGGCATTAGTTAAATGTGGCATCACTTTAGCAGTAGCATTGCTTGACTTGACTGCTGGCGTTATACTAACAGCAAAAAAAAAGTGGCAATAAGAGCATGGGAGGCCCATTCGGACAAGGAGCGCACCAAGACGATGTACCTCCACGACGCAGAGTGGTGAGGGAGGTATGGTTGCCTGAGCAACAAATATCCAGCAGCATATGTGGATTACGCCCCATTTTTGTTCTCTTTAGCCACCTTTTTTCCTTGTGAGGACAACAAACCGATCGACCTGGTCATTCTCTATTATGTTGTCATGCCTTTCTACCCTTCTTCAACAAAGAGACACGACACTGCTCCTTAGCTACTTATTTTCCCCTTTTCAACCTAGATGCGGTTCGTGCCTACTCTCTTGGACAAGACAGCCTTCCTTTCCTTATTCAACCTGCATATGCATTAGTCTCGCATGAAGTAGGGTTTCCTTTAATAGTGCAAATTATGGTTTTCGCTCATGGGCAGCAGAGCAGAGGATAGCAAATTGGGAAGATGGTGGAGGGAAAAGATCCACATGCAACGACGCGCTGATGGGGCAATAGAACAAGGGTATGGTTCAAAAGAGGTAGCATACCGAGGGTCACGGAAGTGGCTTCACCGGTGGTCATCGCCCTCCGACACACTACAAGAGGCGATCCTCGCATGGGCGCTTAGGTCCGAGAGGACGGCCTTGTCTTCGCAAGTGACTGCTGCCGACGACGAAAAGGCCAACGCTACACGTCCTTTTCTTCCCCGGCGGATCTGTGACCACCGGTGAGGAGGAAGAGAGGGGCCATCTTTTTAGATCTGGAGAGAGGGTGGTAGTGTGAGAAGCAAGTGGGCAGCCCTTGGCAAGAAAGCATTGAAGCTCCAGCCTATATATCTTCTTTATATTACTAGTACTGGAGGTGGAGTAGTGGTAGAGTAGTTTATATTTTCTCTGCGTACAGTACCAGTTAGTCGTGCTTCAAAACTGAATGGCGCGCCATTAAAAAAATAAAGGCCGATAACTAATGCGCACCTCGCCAACGCGCCGATCGCATTTTGCACGAGAAATTACACACCATGTCTCGCTGACATGTGGTCCTGCTCCACATATCGCTGAGACGACGGCGAGTAGTAGGAGTATTTCCAACCGACTTGTAGGTCGGGCGCCTTCATGAACCGTGGGCAACCGGCAACCGCCCACCGACTCTTCGCTTCCTCTCGATGGAACTGCTGTCGCACGCCTTCCTCTCCCTCCTCCATTTTCCTTCAGCCCTTCACCCTTTCTTCCGCCATTGTTCGATCGTTTTCCATGGAGGGAACAGGATGGAAACAACCCCGTTATTCTTGCCCCGATCTGAAAGATGACGTGGTGGAGGAACTCATTGATCGGTGCGACGTCATCACCTCGGCTAGCATGGCAGGTTCGTTCAAGCCCATTCTCGACTCAACTAATAACATCATTACAAGGAACCCAAGAGTCAAGGAGTGGTTTGATCTCCCCTATCTTCTTCGCCATGACCCTGATGACTTGCGCCTTCACAATGGAGGCCTCGCCCTGTGCAAGTTGATGCCGCTTGACAATGATACGTATGATGTTAAGATGCCATCGCTTGAGGGCAAGGCTTGGGCAGACGCAAATGGAGATTGGGTTGTTTACATTGGGTCCAATCACGAGTGGGAACTTGTGAATGTGTACACTCGTGACCGGTTCCACTTCCAAAAATCTCAGCAGACCGCCAAGAGGTTGAGCACACCGGTATTGTACGACGCTTAAATACAATCATTGTGACTGTTTTCTATGGAAGATAGCAATTTCGAGTCCCCAACCGCTTGGAATTACAACAACTATGAAGTTGTTGCTATCTTCGGCTGCTTGTCCGCCGCCGCTGGTTCGACCGATGGATATTGCTAAAAATCAGTTTCAGACACGGATGAGTACCGTGATGCAATTGAATACGAGGGCCTTGTGTTTGTTGCCACCACTTGTGGCAATCGCTTTTGCATGGCATCCTCGTTGTTTCGCACGCTTGTCTTCCACCGTAATTATAATTGTTTCATCCACATGCATGCGGTTAGCAAGGCTGGTCATAGTGGGAGTAACTTAGACTAGTAACATGCATATGTTACTAGTTTATGTTACTACCTCTATAGTGCATAGTATCTTAGATTAGTATCATAGGTGGTCTCATTTATTGACATGCATGACACATAGTAGCATCACATTTATTATGTTACTAAGATTCTACCTATGTTACTATAACCATCTCTCTCTTCCTTAATTGCATGCCACATAAGCATGTTTATGCAGTCCCAAGTGCATGATACTACTTATGTTACCCCCACTATGGCCAGCCATACTAATTAACCTTCTTCTTGTGTTTCCAAGGTCCCGTGAACATTCCACCACCTATACTTGAATATTTTATAACCAAGGGGAGATTGACTGATGTTCGGGGAATGGGGGTCCCTGTGACTTGCTCGCCTCAGCAATGCAAGGGCGTGGCTCAAAGGGGGCCCAAGACAGCCCATCTTCATCAACACAAGCTCAACACCTCGCGAGGGGCTGATTGCTGGGACAACAAGGAGCTTCTTCAAAGAACCTCATCGTGCCGGCTCACGAGGAGGCGGAGAGTTCATGGCGAGGTACTCGCGAGGTGCCCATGACGCAAGCCATGACGCACTAAGGGCGCCATGGGCGCCACCACAGAAGTCCTCCTTTCCTCTTGGTGCAAAGGGAGCAAGCGTAGGCGAGAGCATCAAGCAAAGGGACCCATTTCAGTGCAACAAGACTAAGACCAGCCCAACGGCAGGGAGGAAGTCATTGTGGACCCCAAACAGGCGTCACCACCAGAGCCTTTGACAAGCGAGGACCAACTTTAGTCAGGATAGGTGTACCGGCTGTTCCCCTTCAAAATGGCCAATTGTTGGCGCCCTTCCCGCTCAATATTTGGGGAGAGGCCCAGAGCCTTTGCCAATAAATAGGACTAGCCACCCCCAGGGTAGAGGCATCCAGATCCTCACCAAGAAACCAGTAGATAGAGCGACTGAACTCCTCCTAGCAGTTCATCGCGTCAATCAAGAACAGACCCTCGCGAGGCCGCTCTTCCTTGTATTGTTCATCATCAGCCCAAGAGGCAATCCACCACACCACACACTGGAGTAGGGTATTACACCACCATGGTGGCCTGAACCAGTATAAACCCCATGTCTCTTGTGTTGATTCTTTCGTAGTTAGTTCCTAGCGATTCGCAAAGAGTGTAGATAGAGGGCAAATCTCCGCACCCCAATGTTCGAACTCAAGGGTCCGCTGAACCCGAATCCACATTTGGCACGCCGTAGGGGTGCGCTGAATCCGCCCTCAGAGCCCCGCTTTTTCTCCGACCATCGCGGCCATGTCCGACGCTGCCGAAGCTCGCGAGCGCCGAGGCACCTCGCTCTGCCGCCAGACGACGCCTGGCGGGCGGTGCCCCCGCTGCTCCCCATCACCGCCATCAACGCCGCCATCGCCCGGCGGGAACGAGCAGCAAGCATCGCCCCAAAGATCTATCCATGAGGCGACGCCGACCGCTACACCTCGCCACCCTCGCTGGTTTTTCATCCCGCGCACCTCGCTGCTGCATGGAGGCTCGAGCTGCGCCATCGCGCAAACGAGCTCTCGCGCCATCGCCTAATCGACGACGCTTTACGAAGAGTGGCTCGACTGAGTCGCCGAGCCTGTCTGCCACTGGGGCCTCTGCACTGCCCTTCTTGTTGCACCGCCCGCGCTACCGGCGGCAATGAAGCTCCTGGGCGCTTTAGCCGCCTCGAGAAGGCGCCTGCCCTAAGGCGCGGGCCCTCGAGCGAACCCGCCTGTCAGCGCCAAGGCGGCAGAGTAGAGCTGCCAAGAAGTCCTCGCCTTGAGAAGCTGCCCGAGCACTCCTCGCTCCAAAGACGCCAAGACCTCCCTGCTCCCACCGCAGCGCATGGGGACCCGCAGACCAGCTCTTTCGTCGCCTAAGGCCTCCTGTGGCTACAGCTGGCTGCTGCTTTCCACCACCGAAGCCACGCAGCGTCAAGGGGGTCTAAGCAAGTTCAAGCTGCACTCGCCTCGCCACGACGGCACGGCCGACCTCGCAGAGTTCTTCCAGCTTTCACGAAGGGCATCGAGGCCGCCAACGGAGACGAAAAGGTCATGGCGAACTGGTTTCCCATGGCGCCAAGGACGGGCCCGCACTGCTCCCGGACCTGGCTTGTGCACAATCTCTCTCGACGAGATGCGCACCCACTTCATCGCTAACTTTAGGGTACTCGCGACCGACCACCCGCCGTGAGTGACATGCGCCAGATTAAGCAAAGAAACCGGGAAACCCCGAAGTACATCCAGCGCTTTCACCAACGCTACGCTTCAAGATCCCTAAGGTGACCGAGAGGCCATCATCTCAGCTTTCTCCGATGGCGCGCGACGCCAAGATGAAGGAGGAGCGGGCGATGCATGAAGACCTGTGCACCTCCTTGAGCTGTTCAACTTGGCGCACTGGCGCGCCAGGGCTGAGGAGGGCGCCTCCTCCTCGAACGCCTTCCGCAGACCTAGAAGAAAAGAAGCTCAAGGCCAAGGACGGAAGCGCAAGGGGCTGCCGCGGCGCGCGCAGCCGCACACCAAGCGGGCAGAGATCAGCCCGAACCATCCAAGGGCAGTCGGTACTACGTGTACCACGACCTCCACACCCACAACACCAATGAATGCCAAGAGCTTCGGGCCATGCGTGAAGGAAGGGTCGGCCGACGTCCCGACTGCAGCGACCGGGGCTACGGACGAGGAGGAGGAACGAACGCAGGGCGCTGGGAAGACCGCGGCCCGCGCCAAGGGTGGTGCGACTCAACCTCGCGAGGATCGCTGGCAGATTCGCCATGGGAGGCTAGAGGGATCAGCTCGCGAGGATCGCCTCGCAAGGCAACGCAGGCCTCCTCTCGCTTCGCCGAGCCAAGAAGAAATGAAAACCGCTATCGACGAGGGGTCTGGGGCTTCAGAACCACGGCGATCGCCGCAGATCCCGGAGGAGCCTAAGCCCCAGCCTCTCAACAAGATCTTCAAGCTAGCCGTCCGCTGGCGAATGCAGTCCTCCCTAAGCTCGGGCCACGCACCTCTCGTGGTCGGCGTGCGCCATCACGCTCAAATTCACCGGATCAGCTTCAAGTGGCGCGCCACGGCCGAGTCCTCCCGATGCTTTGCTCCCCAATCATCAAGAACGCATAGTCACCAGACCTCATCGATGGCGGGGCAGGGCTGAACATCCTGTCCGTGGAAACGTTCAACAATCTCCAAGTACCCTACAATCAGCTTCAGCCAACCAAGCCTTTCTCCGGAGTCACCGACAGCTCCACGGTCCCGATTGGGCAGGTCCGCCTCCCTGTTACCTTCGGGGCACGCGACAACTACCGCAGAGAGCTCATCGACTTCGACGTCGCCCACATTCGCCGCCAGATAACGCCATCCCTGTACCCAGCGCCGGGCAAGTTCATGGCTGTAACCCACCACGGATACAACGCCCTCAAGATGCCAGTGAAGTGGCGGAGTCATCACGGTGCCCCGCGAAGAGAGAGACGCAGCAGCTCCCCGGAGCGAAGTTTTCAGCCGTGATCACCGGGAAGACCCAGATCATGAAGTAGAAGGCTTCCCGAGGCCGCCGCAAGAAGAAGAAGAGATTGTCCGCCCGCCCTCAGAGGCAAGCCCTCAGGCCCGTGGCTCGCCAGGGGGAACCTCCTTCCATCGCATAGGAAGCGTGGCGGCGCCTCCTCGTGCAGGCTCGAGGGCTCTCCTCGAGGGCCGCCGACCTCGCCAAGGTCACAAGGAAGGCGCTTAGGCACAACGTGGAGGCGTGTTTCAAGCACGCTTCTCAAGAAGGAGCAAGGCAAGAAGGGCCAACCTCGTGGAGTTCGCAAGAAGGCCATTCAGAGCTACAGGAGTCAAGAGTCATGAGAGGCGCCGTCAGACGACATACTCAGGCTCAACCGAGCCGCTGCCTCAGAGCGCCTCGCCCTCGCAAGTGACATCGCGAGGGTCCGCCCCACGGCCACGCCGCATGCCTTATGGCTTGCCAACGCTGCCGCCACGCACAGCGCCCATGAGGGCCATCCCGAGGCTCAAGATCTCAGCGCGCCGCAGTCTCGGGCGGAGATGGAGATGGTCCGCGAGGAGCCACTCAGCGCCCGGCCTCTCGAGGCCCCGGCCTGGGGCTCGTGATAATCGGCTCCCGCAGCCCACCGAGTCTGCTACACCGACACCCCTTCGCCCCCAACATCATCAGTGACATCTTTCGTTTCATTTCCACCGGGAGCACCCTCAGTCAGATTATTCCTGTGCCAGCAGGGTCCGCCTCTCATGTGTGTCTCCTTTATTTCATGTTCTTAGCTTACTTTATCGGCGCCGATGCATCATCCCAAGCCGCCGGGTCGCACTCCAACGCGCGGTACCCTTTTGTGTTTATCTTAGGGCCATGCTTTCACCCATCATGCTTGTTATTCGTGCCCGTCCAGTAGCACCTTTTCTTCTTGATGTCGCAGCTTATGCTGCGAAAGGGGGGTGCCCGAGCATCGCGACTCAGGCTCCTACCGCCCCCAGCCATCACCCTCGGGTCTTGTCCATGGCATCGCAACTGCATGCCACCGACGGCCGAGACCAGCTCGAGGGCCGGACCCGAGGACGAGTTTCGACATCTAACCCAGCTTGCACGCTAAAGGGGGTGCCCGAGCATCGCGACCAGGCTCCTATCGGCTCTCTAGCCTCACCCTCTAGTCTTGTCCATGGCATCGCGACTGCATGCCACCGACGGCCGAGACCAGCTCGAGGGCCGGACCCGAGGACATAGAGTTTCGACATCTAACTCAACTTATGCTAAAGGGGGTGCCTGAGCATCGCAACTCATGGCTCCTACCGGCTCTCCAGCCCTCACCCTCTGGTCTTGTCCATGGCATCGCGACCTGTTATGGCAGCGACGGCCGAGACCAGCTCGAGGGCCGGACCCGAGGACGAGAGTTTCGACATCTAACTCAGCTTATGCTGCTAAAGGGGGGTGCCTGAGCATCACGACTCAGGGCTCCAACCGGCTCTCCAGCCCTCACCCTCTGGTCTTGTCCATGGCATCGCGACCTGGCATGCCAGCGACGGCTGAGACTAGCTTGAGAGCCGAGACCCGAGGATGTAGAGCACCGACATCTAGCCAAATTTGCAGGAACACACTCCAAGATAAGGCCCAGAGCCAGGCGCAACCCGCCTTGAGGTAGGGCCCCGTGAGTCCCGCTACTGCTCACGGGTGCCCAGACACACCTCATCAAGCCCTACCGTGCACCCACATGTCGTATGGGTCAGATACGCCTGGCTCCTCCCGAGGGGAGCCCTCCCACGCACTGGAAGCACCATGTCTGCGGCCGGGCCGACGACACCGCCGAGGATTGGCTATGCCCGCACATACGGAAGCGCTTATGCCCAAGGCCGGTGATAAACAATCGAGGGTGGCCCCGGCCGATCAACCTCGTGGAGCCCAAAGCTCGCTGTTCAGCCTCATCGCAACGCCTCCCCGTGGAGTGCCGCAAGGGGCTGGGCACGAGGGCTACGCCTAGGTTACGCCCAGACGCACGCCACCCAGCCAGCCCCTCGGCCTGGTTCGTCGCACGCCCCTCCCCGAGTGGAGCCAAGGTACAAGGCCGCTTGAGCGCTAAGGGGACTATCGAGCATCGCGACTCAGAGCCTAACTGGTCACGAGCCCCTCACCCTTAGTTCCAAAGGCTAAGGGCGTTGAGGTATGCGCGGGCCGGGCTCGCAGACGAGCACGATAGATCCACCAAAGATCTCACCACCCTACTTGTTGTTCGAAGGCCAAGGGGACTCTCGAGCATTGCATCAGAGCCTAACTTGTCACGTAACCCTCATTTCGTGGCCCCGCCCCGCTTTCCGGCTCGGGCTAATAAAGGCTGAGGTATGCGCTGGGCCGGGCTCACCACCGGCGAGAACATAAGCAAGTAGGAAGGAATAGCGCAAATTTTAGGGAATTCAAAAGCAAATATTACAGTCCATACTGTCATCACAGCACCAAATGCAAGTTTAACGCCTCTCCGAGGCATGGTACATGTGCGGGAATTAAAAGCAGGACGGGAGCCACGACGGAGTCACTTGCCGGCGGTGGAGCTGCGTGGAGCGGGTTCGCCTTGTGGAGCAGCAGGGCCAGCAGCGCTTCCCTTCGGCTTGGTGCTGAAGGCCCAGAACTTCCCCAGCAGAGCCTCCGCACGACCCTTCACGGCCTCAGTAGCGGCAGTGGCAAGCTCGCCGCTCGCTGGTTCCAGCAGGTTGTCGAGGTCAACGTTGGGGTCGCGAAGATAGATGTGGGTGAAGACCCGTGTCAGCGCTGCAGAAGACAAGACGCGCCTCGGCCTCAGCCGTAGGACCAAGGCCAAGGGTGACATCCTCAAGGGCACGAACCAAGAAGGGAAGTAGCTTGGCTGGGCCATCCTCCTCGCTGGCCAGCGGGCTCTCCAGGCCGCTCTCGTAAAGCGTCTTCAATGAAGTGCGAGCCTTCTCCTCCATCTCCGCAAAGGCCATACGATCCTCAGCAAGGACCCGTGCCTTGTCATCTAGCTCAACCTTCCTCGCCTCCAGCTCTTGCTCCAGCCAATACCAGCAATCATGGCGCTTGAGCTTGGCATCCTGGTCCTGACGGCCGCCATGAGCCTTCATGCTTTCCTCCTGCTCTGGCGGCGGGGGTCTCCTCGGCGAGCCGGTCTTGCAGTGCCCTTCACCGCTTCTCTAGCGCCGCAAGCAACCTCGGACGTTAGCCACCTCCCCCAAAGGCGGCGCTGGCAACCTTCGCCCCAAGGACAGCTCGCTTCTCCTCGTCAGAAACCGCCGAGGCTCGGACCAGCGCCACCGAATTGAAGCATCGAGCGAATCCAGCCGGTTAGCTCCAAGCGCCGCCACTAGACGAGGGTCGGCGCCATAAGATCCTCGCCACAGACGGTCCAGGCCGCAATAGCGCGATCCGTAACAATGGCCGGGAAGCAGCAATGGAGGAGTAGGAGGAGAAGACGGCAGATGATCACGGTGATCTCGAGGTGGCACTCTGCCGCGCCACGCGGCCGTGGTGGCGGCATCGCAAGGGCACCTCGAGTCGCTAATATGGGGGGCCGGGTCGCTTCAGCCGGCTCAGCCAGGCCTCGCGAGGACGCACGGGCAGGAGAGGCTCGTGCGTCATGGTCACCTTCTTTCACGGGCAGAGGCGCCGCCATGGATGGAACCTCGTGAGCCCTTCGACTTTTTGTCACAAGGCGCCACTTAGCCGAGATACGAGCGTCAAGCCTTGGCAACAAAACAATAAACAAGACAGGAATCAAGCACTTACAGGTCGTCGCTAGCGGGCTCGAGTAGCCTCCGGCCGTACTTGAAGCCCGAGAGCCGGCTGCAAGGGTCAGCCTCGAGGAGCTCGGGAGCAGGAGACGCGCCTGCGGATCGCTTCGGGGCTGGGGCAGACCCGCGGGGGATCAGCCCGGTTCGGTCCTTCTTCGGGATCGGGGGCAGGCTGCCGCCACCCCGCTCGCCATCATCCTCGTCGTCATCACTCAGGGAGAGGCGAAGAGCACGGGACCTGCGCCGGAGGGGGGGAGCCCTTGACTCTGCCTCGGAGTCAGCCCCCTCTTCCCACTCCTCTCCTTCCTTCTCTTCGCTGGAGTCGCCGAAGGACACGTCCACCGGGTCCTCGAGAGCCTCTGTGGGCACGGGCCCGTCCCCATTGAAGGCGGGCATGGACCCCACGACCTGCTCCTAGTCCTCGCAGAGGAACAGGGGCGTGGGAGCGCCCTCCAACCTCGCCACATCGCCCCCAACCAAAGACTGGAGAACTGCAGTCAGATCCTCATCGGCCAGGACTGCAGGGCTCGGGTGGGGCCTCCACATCGGAAGTGAGTACTGACGCAGCAGAGCCAGCTGGTGCTCCAGGAACTCCCTCCGTAGCGATGCACCAGTCAGCTTCGCCGCCGCCATGCTGGCCGGCCTCAGATCCGCGTCCATCTTCTCCAACACCGGCTTCGCGTGGGGATCCACAAGCTCCACTCGGACCGCCGTCGAGTCATGGGGTGCCCCGTGGGCAGGATCAGCCGAGGGTGGATGCACCCAGCATCCACCAAGACCCACTTGCTCCTGAAGCCCTCGATCCTTTTCCCAGGGTTCGAAATGCGATGGAGCTGCCGTACGTGACGAAGCTTGCACACGCAGAGACGGAACCGCGAGAAGTCCGGAGGGAGAAGTAGTGGCGCAGCAAGGCCACTGAGGGCTTCACCCCTACGTGAGCCTCACAATAATAGGCGAAGATTGCCAGAAGAAGGACATAGTTGGGATGGAGGTGCAGAGCTTGAAGGTTATAGTGGCGGAGGACAGAGAAGAAGAACTCAGAAAAGGGAGGCACCAGACATGCGACAATGGCGCTCACGAAGAGGGGATAGAAGGTGCTTCCTTGGCCTTCAGGGAGGGCAGAGCCGGCCTTGAACACCTTCGCCCCGTTGATGCCCTGCGCTGCCGCCATCTGGCGCACTCGGGCAAGGCTCGCCTCCGACACGTTCGGTGAGTCCAAGGCGGACGAGTACCAAGCTCCGGCCGAGGCTTGGCGAGGCGCCATGTCTGACTAGGGCGTGCGGACGAAGTAGATCTGAAGATTTCGGAGGGGGGAGGAGAGGCGCAGGAAAGGGGATCTGAGCAGCAAATGGAGAAAGCAAAGAAGGCAAGGGACAGATGTCGCTCCTTTATCAACTTGCGCGGTTGTAGAGGCGCCCACGTCCAATCAACCACCATGCGGCGCCCAAGGCCGAAGGCTGTTAGGGCCCGCGACGCTTCGGACTTGCCCTTTCGCCTCTCTGCTCGGCCAAGTCCGGCAGCACCGTGGGCCCGGGGGCTACTGTCGGCGTTCTGGGAAAGGGGGTCCCCAGACTTGCCTGCCTGCGGCTTGCGGCGTGGCTCAAAGGGATCCCAGCATAGCCCATCTTCATCAACACAAGCTCAAGACCCTCGCGAGGGGCTAAGCCTTGCAGGGCGGACGACAAGGAGCTTCTTCAGGCACAGCCTCATCAGGCTGGCTCACGAGGAGGCGGAGAGTTCAAGGTGGGGTACCGCGCGAGGTGCCCATGACGCAAGCCATGACGACCAAGGGCGCCAGTCGGGCGCCAGCCCGTGCAGTGTCCTCCTTTCCACTTTGGTGCAAAGGGAGCAAGCGCAGGCGAGAGCATCAAGCAAAGGCACCCATTTCGGTGCAACAAGACCAAGACCAGCCCAACGGCAGGGAGGAAGTCATTGTGGAGCCCAAACAGGCATCACCACCAGAGCCTTTGACAGGCGAGGACCAACTTTAGTCAGGATAGGTGTACCCTCTGTTCCCCTTCAAATGGCCAATTGTTGGCACCCTTCCCGCTCAATATTTGGGGAGAGGCCCATAGCCTTTGCCTATAAATAGGACTAGCCAACCCCAGGGTAGAGGCATCCAGATCCTCACCAAGAAACCAGTAGATAGAGCGACTGAACTCCTCCTAGCAGTTCATCGCGTCAGTCAAGAATAGACCCTCGCGAGGCCGTTCTTCCTTGTATTGTTCATCATCAGCCCGAGAGGCAATCCACCACACCACACACTGGAGTAGGGTATTACACTACCATGGTGGCCTGAACCAGTATAAACCCCGTGTCTCTTGTGTTGATTCTTTCGTAGTTAGTTCCTAGCGATTCGGCGAAGAGCAGGTAGATAGAGGGCGAAATCTCCGCGCGCACCCCAGTGTTCGAACCTCAAGGGTCTGCCGGAACCCGAAATCTGATAGAGATTATGATGGTGATGATCACGAGCATGAGGACGAGCAGCGTCCATATACTATTTGGCACCTGGCAACTAATTCCGATGGATCACCTCTTCTCGCGTATACAGCCCATCGATGATGTTATCGCTAAGGAAGCAGTGTAGTCTCCCATAGTCGCACTCTCCGCACCTATTCCAACACCCGCTGCATGGTATTCGGATGGATACTAGTGTGCTAGCGCCAACTCCTTCTCCCCGGCATGTAATTGATAGTCTTGGAGAAAACTCGCCTTCCTTGGACAAAACTATCCAATGATGGTGAAAGCGATCCAACCGCTGTTGACACAACGTTACTACCATTTATGAGAAGCAACTGTGTCTATACCTCGACATTTGGGTGGTTCCCTACCCGGCATCGATATAGTAGGCCGCTTCACCGATGATCACCCCCGCATTGGTTTCCAGATCGACAATGGATGGCCTGTCCCAGAGAATCACTTGTGATTCAAAGCAAGCGTTTCCAACGCCGAGGAATGGTTGAGTTGAAGTTCATTTCATTGCTTGTTATTTGTTGTGTGGTGAAAACTTTAGTATTTATAATGTATCCTTGTTTGTCGATGTGGGTTGATGACCTGTTGTATGTAATAAAATGATATGCCTGTGATAAACTTACTAAATTTATGAATGGCTTTCGAGTTGCTTCTGTGAGTGAGTGGTGCGACGAGGCAAAAAAATATTTTCCGAATACATAATTGTACGTGCATTGCAATAGGTTATCGGATGAGGCCAATCATCAACAATAGTAGTACACTATTTGTACTAGCTTCACATGCTTCGCGCGTCGTGCGGGTGTTTTTATCAGAAGCTATACGTGAATCAAAGACCTCGAATCTCGATACTAGTAGTACTATATAGTAAGTAGTAGGAGTAGTAGGGTTGCATGGGCCATAACAAGCATTCACGCCCAGAGTACGCACACGCCACCAAAGACGACTTCCATCTAACACCATATTTCTTGAGTCCGTGCTAGAGCAATCTCTTCAACCTCATCGCTTTCTCTAACTCAGCCATCATACAAGGGCGTAGGCTGGGTTTGCCGATAGTCGGTTTCCTCAATCATGGTCCCACTTGTAAGGCCAACTCCAACGCCTATCAATATATGGATGTACTCTTCTTCCCAATACAAAAACTTGCATCCATTCTACTCCCTCCGTTGCACAATACATGACATCTATTTGTCAAAATATATATGTATCTAGACATGTTTTAGTATATAGGCACATACATTTTTGGACAAATGGAAGTCAAGTGTTTTGGAGCGGAGGGAGTACACAATAAAAATTTTAAGTTAGCACAACTAGTCTAATCCGAGAGCACAACCGAAGATTTGGTCGGGTTCTTCCTCCTTTTGCCGACATGTGGGACATCCATCGTCCAGGTCGTGTCAGGAAAGAAAATAGAGTGGTAGTTGATAAGTTGAAGCCACGAGATGTGCATCTTGGGTTAAACTGTAAATAGAATCTTACTACTCTTGAGTAACTCCAAAACCTGCCACCAAAGATCTTTCTTGGATTTGTTTTTCATCACCAAAGACGCCGAGGTGAAAGATGTGCAGTTCGGGTCCGCTTGCATTTTCACCGACATGTGGGACCGCATGTGAGCAAATGACGATGGGCTTCGTATGCTCACTGGCTGGCTGAGAAGAAAGATAGAGGAGGCCGAGCACGGATCGCAGGAAATTTGTTCTACGACTGCACTCGATATAGGCTCGATATAGTGGGGTGGCATGGGCCATAACTAGCATTCACACCTAGCACTACGCACACGCCACCCACACGAGTCCCATCCGACACCAATTTTCTTGGAGTCCGTGCTACAACCATCTCTTCTCCCTCCTGTTTTCTCAGCCATCACGTGGTGGGCGGGTGGGGTTTGCCGATAGTCGGTTTGCTCAACTACGGTCCCACTTGTAAGTGAAAATGCAACACCGCACGATTCCCGCTGAGCGGCGTGCCGACCAACCGTGTCGGGTGCAACACTAACATGGCAGGCTTTTCCTTTGAACTCGTGAATTTGTAAAATTTGGTTCTGCTCCATGGCGCGATCGATAGATAGAAAATAACGATTTTGCCTAGAGTAATGAGAAGTTTGGTTCGCACCGCTCATGCATGGAGTACGATTTAAAATTATGAAGTTGATGCGAAAGGTAAGATAATTACTGTAGTAGCATATACTACTACATGGATTTGACGGAAAGATAAAAATACATACGGATCCATCAACGACATCCTCACGCCCTAGTGCGCCGGGCCACCAACTGACGTGTGAGGAGCAGCGGCATTGGCGGCGAGCTCAACATGCTTCTGAACAGTGCGTCCAAGGTTACCCTGCGGTCCAAGAAGGCCAGCATCCTATCATCCTCCTCTTCCATGCGCGTAGACGTGGGTGATTATGTCCATGGTGTCTTGCAGCGCCAGGCGCTGCGCGGCGAGCGCAACCTCAAGGTGGACATTCTCCGGCGCAACGGTGGGCAGTCGCAGGGCCACCAGTGCATCGAAGAGGTTGTGACCATAGTGGTCGTTGAGGGTGGCGGGCATCGCAGAGCCTGGGCGCGTCGGCTGAAGGCTTACGTCAAAGTCGTCCGCGAGCTTCTTGATGACAGTGAACTTGTCGAGGAAACCGACGAGGACCTCGTCGAACAAGGAGACGGCGGTGTCTTCCAAGCGCCCTCGCCCTCGCCGCCTCAAGCAATACTACCGAGACGTTCATCGCTGCCGCCGCAGTCGGGCGCCGTGGACCATCCGCACAGCCGCCGATGCTCACGCCATCGCCTCCATGGGTCTAGCTTAGCTTCTACTAGTCAACTGATCTTGCGATTCGAGTGATCACTTGCCCTTGGTTAGCGTGCGAGGTGCGAGGATTTCGTACTACCTCGGCCCTCATCGCACCGCTTTTATCTGTATGATAGGTGGCCAGCACCCCGGCCCACGTGTCATTCACCCAAAGGCGCTTGCCGAAGTCAATGAAGTCGCGCTTCTTCGTGCGGTGCAGATAGTCATCTCACCGACCTCTAGTTGGGGCCAAACGAGAGAAGTTTGATGTTTATCGGTTTATTGGTCCCTTTGCATTTTGCGCCAAGTTTTGACCTTTGATTTAACTAATAAAATGTTAATGCATGTAAACAAAAATGTTGTGTAAGTCACATTACGAAAACCAAATAATCCCAAAACACTTAGGCACGGTGCATTAACTCCTCCTTGTTTCTTATTTCGTGACATATCAACCAATGAGAGATGTGGGCCGTGCATGCTTTCAATGACTTGAGACTACCAAACATGACATGCAAGGTTTAGTTCATTGCATGTAATCCTATTAAGACTCTAGTTAGCAAGAAAACATTAAGTTCTCTCACGATAGGAATAAAACACCATGTATTTATTTACGAGGAGTAGTACATTTTTGTGACATGCATTACTAGATATTGCTAGTCAAATACTAAAATCCAGATGGACGTGGTAGTACTCCTAAATCCAGACGGTGGTGCTACTAGTACTAGTAGTAGTACTACCAATGTAGTACTCCTAGGAGTACTAGCATTGTACTACCCGCTGGTCAAATTATTACGTCTCGCTCCTCACAAAGGAAGTGACAAGACCTCGCACGGAGATGACACTGAGTATAGGCGCCGTGTTCGCATACCATAGTCAGCCTCACCGTCTGCAAATACTATCATCATGGCTGTAGAGCTAGCCTGCTACAACTAGCCCTGCTCGACATAATTTCCGTGCGTAGATGCCCGTGCATTGCACGGAACACCAAGATTGGGGTGGATGCCCGCAAGCCGCCATCGCGCCAGATTTTTCCACGGCCTTCTAGATGTGGTGGGGAGGAGATAAGGCTGATTGTGAGAGACAAGGAGTTGTTTGTAAATAGGGAACAAGTGCGGCATCTTTTGCAAAATGGAGAAGCTTGGTTTGTATGCGCCGATCTAGATCCGACGGCTATTGGTGAAAGATGGGAGGCACAACATCATCACCAACTCAGACCTGCTTTGATTCGCAGGATTTTGAAAACGCAGAATAGGACACGCAATATTACAAGTTTCAAACCGATATTACAAATGTTAGGAGTAATGCTGCACCTAGGAAGAGGGAATTACTAGGAAGTTCACGAAGAACTTTCGTTACTTTAGGTGGATGCAGCATTATCGCACAAACTAAAATCCACCACCTCGACAAGTCACTAATGGGCAAATAAGTTTTCGAGTCTCGCCACTTGATGTTTCAAAACAAATTCAGCTTCTGTGGAGACTTTGTCATTTAGGCTTAGACGCTTGTGATCAGCACGCCATTCATTGTTGCGCCAGAGAACGCCAAACCTCATTACCTTGAGCACACTTGCCTCCAGAATAAAGAACCTAGCCAATTTAATCTTAGATGTGCTGCCTCGGTAGTCGATCAAATCAATTTCTATAAGATGGAGATCAAGGCATTCGATGAGATTGTTATAGTGCAGCACATTTTTTACTTTCAGGTCTTTTTTATCTACAAAAGAAGAGAACATATTAGAGCAGCTGGCTGCATAAGATTGTCGTGTCATCAAGAGGTACCAATATCATTCGCTCATACGGTAGGGTTGGCTGGCTAGTGATATTTTTTCACTCTCTCTCTCTCTCTCTCTCTCTTTCTGTTCCTCTCATTTAACTAGGAGCACGTGAAGAGCTTGGGCATTTGTTGCCTTCCACTATGTGGCCGATGCCATATTTCGCAAAAGTATGCCACATAATACGATCGATGTCAAATCAAAGATTTTGGCACCGCCTCGCGATGTGAGAGAGTTGGCACCGCTGTGCACATAGACCCACATGTATAAACAAATCAATCAAACCAACTACACCAGCCTCTCACTCTCCCAAACAAGTGTTTTCTTATTGCCTCAGTCCTCTCTCTCCCATGCAGTGTTTTTTCATTGCATGAGTTAATTTGGCACCCGAGCAAAGTAGGTGCTCCAGATTGGGGCACCAGGTTAGCAATGGAGGGGCATCGATGCCAAATGCATCACAAGTGAATTTGGCACATGTTTTGGCCTACATAGCCCACTTTTGTACTCCCTCCGTCCCAAAATTCTTGTCTTAAATTTGTCTAAATACGGATGTATCTAGTTACATTTTAGTTTTAGATACATCCGTATCTAAACAAATGTAAGACAAGAATTTTGGGACGGAGGGAATACTACCTCGTATTTAGTATAAAATTTTGACCATAGATTTACCTAAGAAAATGCCAATGCATGTCACTAAAAATTACACCATTTGAAATTATGTTCAAATACGAATCCAACGATATAGTTCTTAGTGACATGCATTAACATTTTGTGAGTTAAATCTATGGTCAAATTTTGATACTACAAAATTGGAAGAGTAAACCAGGACGGCGGTAGTACTTGCCCTTAGGGTAACCATAGAGTTACTAGAGTACTCTAAGTTACTTTCCACTATGACTAGCCTAGGCTACTATAGTAGTACAACATAAAAATGATGCAGGTGATCACGTGAAAAAAATACTAAAAACATTTCTTTCGGTGCAGTGTGTGGATGTAGTTTTGAACACTACTCTTGTCATCGTAATTTGGGAAAATTACAAAAAATTGAGCTACATTGTGATTACCGCTTACTAATAGGAAAGAAGTTTCACCTTGATGAGTAGCTTCTCCGCATGGAAAGCATGTAAGGAATCCAACAACTTGATCCAGATTGGGGCCGATAGATTTTAGTGCTAAGATCTTCACCGCGCGCATGGACTAGGTCAAGCTTGTGGGAATCATTTTCGAAGACGGTCAGAATACATCAAGAAGAAATTTAAAATGTGAATTTCAAGAAGACGGAGAAGAAGATGAGTGTTGTACCGAACGATTACGGATCCAATAAAGAGTTCGAGAATTTGGCGACGAGTACACCAACGCTGTCAATTTCGGCCAATGACCCTGATTTTTGTTGGACCTTCTAGATCCGATACAAGCAATCTCTCAAGGAAAGGCGATTCTCAATGACCATAACGTGGAACAGCTGGAGTGATCTCTTCCCAATTGATGTCTTGTCATGGGCCAGCAAGACACATAAATCCATCGGAGATTCGTTGAGGCGATGTGGAGGCTAATGAACCCGTGGATCTGCTCAAGACGAAGGTACTCGAGCGCAGTATAGCTACGGAGCAGGTACTCCATAGCCTTCTTCGAGATGACAACGTCGAAGAGGTCGAGCTGCTTGAGTTGAGGGAGAAGAAGGGCGGGCGCGGCATTAATCTGGGGAAGATAGCAGGAGCTGAAGCTGGCGCGGGGCAGTGTTGGCGTGAGGCGGAGCGCGGACTGCGGCAGAGAGCGACATCGTCCAGCTTCAAAGCTGAGCTCCTCGAGCTGATCTAGGGCGGGGGAAAAGAACCACTCGTCGAACTTGGGTTGGACCTTGCAGTTGGTACTGAACATGCGGAAGTCAAGGCGTCTGGCTGGCCCAGGGTGCGATGAAAGGATCTTGGAAACTGCGGCCATGCGTTTGCAATCCCCATCCCAGAGGCAGCTATCGACCGTGAGGTTGAGGGGGACGCAGCGCCAGAGGGGGCGCCACCGTTGGGAGAGCAGGGCAGTCCGCACGGCAGATTTGGTGGGGAGGAGGCCGATGATGACGAGCAGCATGTCGTCGATGAAGTCCAGGCTCGCCGGATGCGGTTTTGGCTCGAGTGGCCTCCGCTTATTGGCTGCCTCGCCGTCCATCTCAACCGGCGGCAACGCTGGTGTACATGTGTGCTGCGTGTGCGCGAGTGCGTCCTTCTGTGCATGCCGCCGCACAGTGGCGAATTGTGCGCGAGTGCGTCCTTCGTGCGCAAGAAGTTTGTCCTCAATGCACCCTCAATTTACTAGCGTGCGGGGTGCTACCCCGAGTGGCTTCAACTTTGTTTCCTTCACCGCGTGTCAGATGGGCCTCTAGTTTACTTATTTTCACCCACCGCCACATGGGCCAAAGACACCAAGATATAGAACACGAGCTGACAACGCAGCATGTGGATTGATTGACCGTCAACTAAACAATATACGAGCTATACTGACACAAAGGAGCGTATAATCCATCGGTATAGAGAGTTCGAGGAGAGGAGGCCCGTGAGAGATAGCAGAGAGAGAGAAAGAGCTACTCCTCCGCTCGATAATGTAGTTACAACATTTTTTAAAGTCAAACTTTTGAAACTTTGACCAAGTTTATAAAGAAATTACTTATATCGGCAATACCAAAGATAAATGATAGTATGAAGTAAGTACATGTTGTGATGAATCTAATGATCGTTCCAGATGTAAATGTTTTTCTCCACATATACCTAGTCAAACTTTTCTGAGGTTTGACTTTTCAAAACATCCATATGCTTATGGATGTGATAGAGTCCCTGACGAGAGATAGAGAGAGAGAGAGAGAGAGAGAGAGAAGTGTGTGTGCGTGTGTGAAAGAGACATGGACAACACACGATAAAAGTGGAGAAAAAGCGTGCGTGTCTTATGCAAACATATCACACATGCATCTTCGACAACGGAGGCAAGGTGAGGAGATAGTGTGTGCTTGTTTGGAACCGAGAGAGGAAGACACCTAGCACGTGGCCAAGAGGGGTCTGACAAACAAGGGAGAGAGGTCGAGAGAGACGACGGAGAAAATGCAGACATGGGGAGGAGAGAGTGTATGTTTGTCATAGAGAGATCCCCTGGAGATCGTGATGGGACTACATGGGTGGGAGATCGAGTGACAAGGTGTGTGCACGATAGAAGATGCCCCGAGAGATATCGAGATAGACGTATGGATGGAAGGAGACAATACGTGTGTTCCCGATGGCTAGTAAGAGATAATCATACTTAGGAGGGGGAGTGCTTGCGCCTATGGCCCTGTTTGGATACTCTAACTCAGTTAGAGGTTAGAGTTAGATTCTAACCCTGAACTAACTCTAAGTAAAGAGGTGTTTGGATGGCAGGGTTAGATGGAGCGCAGATACGGCGAGGCACCTTCACTGGCAAAGGTAGGAGGGAGGAGGAGAGGACGAGAAGCTTTGAGGAAGTGGGAGGATCTGTTGTGGGAGAGCGAGAGAAAAAGTGTTTATTAGTGGTC
Source organism: Aegilops speltoides (assembly GCA_021437245.1). Taxonomy (NCBI): domain Eukaryota; kingdom Viridiplantae; phylum Streptophyta; class Magnoliopsida; order Poales; family Poaceae; genus Aegilops; species Aegilops speltoides. The sequence continues at coordinate 186,626,748 of CM038146.1, read as the reverse complement.
CCGAGAAGAACTAACCCAAATAAGCACCTCTTGGATGGGTTAGTTTTTTGGATGGGTTAGATGCATCTAACCTAAACTAACCCTCCTGTTTGGATCTTTTGGGTTAGTTGACCCAAACTAACCCAAACTAACTCTAACCCATGGATCCAAACAGAGCCTATGATGGAGTGAGGGATTATGGTACTTAGGGGGTGCGTGTCACATGGAGAGAGAACAAGGGCGAGAGTGTTGGATGGGTCTATATGTATAGCGAGCGAGACATGTGTATGTGTGAACCAGGGAGATATAAGGCCCGTTTGGCTTGCGTCGTGAGCATCTTTTGCGTGGCCTGGGGTTGTGGCTGGATTTCTTGCACACTTGTTTGGTTGCTACCCTGTGAAAAAGAAAGCCCGCCTGGGCTGGGTTCCCTTGCACTTTAATTAGCCTGGCTGAACTCCACACACTACAAGTAGCCTGGCCCAAGCGACCGATTTCGAACGCCTGGCCATGCCTAGTCGTGCGGCCACGAGGCTAACAACAACATAGATGGATATTAGCATTAAATAATTGGTGCATGGATTGATTGATGGGACGTTGAAGCTTTGCCTTGCCCAGGCATGAACCAAACGCTTCAGCACCACACAAGCCTGGCATGGCAGAAATATTTTACATCTCACGTCCACACCAAAAAGATCGACCATCAAGGCATGAGGGTCAGTCACGAACCAAACTGACCAATAAAGTTTGAGAGAGATTGAGGAGCCCCGATAAGGCTGAGTGGTGCATCGAGAGCTGAGAGGGGAAAGAGATATTCCATCCGCCGATAATGCAAAGGTATGTAAATTTTTAGAAGTCAAACTTTGGAAACTTTGATCAGGTTTATGCAAATGTTATTTATATCTACAATACCAAAGATACATCATACAAAACTACATCTCATGGTGAATCTAATGGTATATGTTTGCCGTACGTACTAGATGTAATTCTTTTTCTCCACGTACAAGGTCAAACTTTGTGAAGTTTGACTTTTCAATAAATCTATGTGCTATGGGCGGAGGTGAGTTCCTCAGTCGAGATAGATCAAGTGTGTGTGAAGGAGAATGAGTATGTGTGCAAAAAGAGTATGTGTGTGAAAGAGAAAGTGACAACAAACGATAAATTAGAGAGAGTGTGTGTTTTTTCATTTCTTATGCGAACATATCACGCATGCATCTCCGAGATGGAAAAGCGAGGCGAGGAGATACACGAAGATAGCTAGTGTGTGATTGTTTGCAACGGAGAGAGACACCTCAGTAGCACATGTCCAATAGAGGTCCGCCAACAAGGAAAAAAGGTCGAGAGGGACACATGGATGGCATGGACGCATGGGGAGGGAGAGAGGGTGTTTTTGGATAGAGAGATCCCTCGAGATCGTGAGGGGACTATATGGGTGGGAGATCGCGGGAGTGCGTGCGCGATAGAAAGATGCCCCGAGAGAAATCGAGATAGACCATGCACATGTTTGCGATGGAGACTAAGATTAGCTAGCCATATACATATAGGGGACTGTGTGTGCCTACAATTGAGTGAGAGACCATCATACTTGGCTAGCTGGGCATGAGATTGTGTGTCTGTGTGTGTGTGTGCGTGTGAGATGGAGAGAGAACGATGGAGACAGATACAGTTTTAGATGGGCCTATCGAAAAGCGAGTGAGATATGCATGTGTATGTGTGACCTGTGGATGGAGAGTTTGAGAGAGGGGGAAGAGCTCCGAGATGACATAGTGGTGCGTGAGAGAGTTACGGCAAAGAGCCAAGGAATTTGTATGTGTACGATGAGTGCACCCAAGATATCTAGCTTGGACTAGCTAGAGTATCATACATAGTGTCTTAGAGAGACCTATAGATGGTGTATATATGAATGCAGACTAGAAAGACCCCCACACACACACACACAGAGAGAGAGAGAGAGAGAGAGGGACCAACAAGGTTTTTGTGTTTGGATGCGTATGGCATGAATTGAAGATTGTCGTGAGAGAGTGAGAGAGAGAGAGAGAGAGAGAGAGAACAGGAGTCCGGGAGAGGGGGAGGTCGCGTTTTATGCATCAAAGACTGATATAAACTTGCATTCAAATATTTAAATTGGAGAACATGTTGTCTGCAATCCACACATGAACGGATATATGCGTATATCAAACAAGTTCATTAATTTGACTTTCAACATGTTCATGGAGTACTATAATACTGTACAACATGCTACTCGATTGAGGTGTTCAATTTTGGATTTAGTTCACTATTTTGACCTACTAAATGAGCTAGTTCATTGAATCGAGATATTTCATTTTGGGTTTGATTCGCGTTTTTGAGTGGGTCATCTATTTGTCATATAGTAAATCGCTAGCAACGAGCATGTAAAACACATTACTCCCGAGCATCATCTCTCCATCTAAAAAGAAGTGGCAAGCTAATATTTCAAAATTTGATTCAATCGACTTGGTAAGGTAGACGTGGATGCTCGTTCTCCCAAAATTTGAACGAACCGTTAAACATCCTCTCCGCCGTGGAATTCGCCGAGCAAATAAATGGGAGACGCGAAATTACCGCCCTATGTGGGACACGATCAATTGGCCCGTTGTACATCGAGGGTAGGTTCAGAACTTCATCCAAGCGCCTTCTCCTCGTCCAAATGACATGTGCCGAATAATTCATAAACCATGGTCGGCAAAACACGCCTCCTCGCCTCAAATAGCTCGCGCCCACTATTTCAAAACACGCCTCCTCGCCTGAATCGCCACGCCACTATAGTTCAAAACACGCCTCCTCACCAAATCGCTCCGCCCACTATTTGGGGAGAAGCAAAGTTACTCTACTATCCCCGACCTCAAGACACGACTCCAAGCCGAGAAGCCTATAGGCAAGGGTAGAACAGAACTCCCCTCACATTTCGCATAAATGCGTCCAGTAAGACATGGTTCCACTCCCCTCCCAATTCCCCCCGCCCGCCCCATTCATACCTCGTGGGTGCCAAATCACCTTCTCCCCGGGAAGCTCCCTTCTCCTGAGCCGCGAAACCTCAGCCCCACCTCCATGGCGCCCCCACTGCACCAATTTCACAGCCGCCCTCCTCCCTAATGCTGGAGACGCTGTCCAATTGCCGTCATGCACTGGGTCGTGCCTCTTACTCCGTGCTGCTAGTGCTGCCTTGACGACGGCCGCGTGAACCGTACCGGAGCCGATTCACCCAAGCCGTTGTTCACGGCGCCGGAGCGGCTCCAACTTTGATCCGTCTAAAGCCCTGGTGCTGCTTCCGCGTAGCCGTCAACCATCGCGACATTGCTCTTTCCCTGCCGCCGGTCACCACCGCAACCGCGCCGGCCTCACCGACTCGGCAGCTGGACCTGCCTACTTCACCATGCCGCCAGATAGGTTGCACCCTCATCTGAAATCACTTTATTTAGGCGTCAGTTATCTGAATTTTTATTCTGGGCCAATCGATTCCCAATGGGAAGCAGCACCCCTCGAGGCGGCGGAGGTCCTTGGCTACCGGTTGGCTGGTGTCTAACGTAAGGGTGCGGGGCCGCAAGTTCGTCGCGGAAGCAGCGCTTAGATGGCTATCTTTTAGAGTTGCGTGGGTTGAAGGTACTGCCGCCGCCGGATCTGGATGATGGGGATTCTTTGTGGATTGGCCCGGGGGCGGCGCAACCACGGCAGTGCGGTGGGGCGGGGAGCGGGGTTTTGGACGGGGCCATGGACGGCGGAGTCAGGCTACTCTGCCGTTGGTCCCTGGCTCTTCGGGGAAGATTCCGAACAGTGTCAGCCGGAGGCACAAGACGGCCATCAAGCCAACCGGTGTAGATCGGACAGTATCAAAATAAAATAAAATCGTGTGACCCCAATTTAGTCTTCAGTCAACAGACGTGTGACCACTCTCGTACCTTGCTGTTGATCTCTTAGTGTATTTCTTTGGATCAAAGAGATATGTCGTTCTTAACTTTATGCGTTATCTGCATCTTCAGACACACCATCTTCCGACTCACCGCAGCTGCTCCAATAAGGGAAGCATACACCAGAAAGGAGCTACAGTCCCCACTCAATAGTTCCCTGCATCAAATGCGCGTGCCCGACATGGACAACCACAACAACTCCAGGGCCATCGACAAGTCAGCACATGATGCTCACTCCTATGGATGGCAGCCAGATAGGTTGTCCCCTCATCTTACTTGTGTGCAACATTTATGGCTTTGTTATTCATCTAAGCACGAAAAATAGATAATCACATTTCACTGTATATTCATGCTGATCTCTTACGGGTCTTGTTCAGGAGTTCACGTTGTTCCATAGTTCGGCTAAGATACTTGTTCTTTAGGTAACGTTGTTCCATAGTTATCATCCATCAGCCAATGCTATCCCACAGGCTGGTGATTATAGTATTATACCACTTCTAGTATTACCTATGTTGTTCTTTAATACTTTTGTGTGCCATCTAGTTAATCTCGAGTACAAACGATACATATTCTGTAGCTTTCATCTGTGTTCTCCCTTTAGTTTATGAGACCTATTGCTGCTAGTTAACCCCAGTCCTACTATTTATGTCGTCTCCTACAGGAACTCATTTACATAAATTTAACTACTAGTTGTCTTCCATGCATGTCAGATATAATTGCACACACTGATATATCCACAAGAACCTCAAGGAGCAATGTAAAGTCCAATAAACTTGATGTCAATGATACCCAATATGATGGAACATGTAAAGGTAGTTCTTCAGAAGACTTGCAGAAAGATGATGAATACTATTCACCCCACAAGGTCCTTGCTCTAACTTGGCCTGTGATATGGGTACAACATGCATATAATGTCATGGAGTGTATCTACTCATTGTAATGCCATGTGCTTAGCATGCTGATCATGCATGTAAATATGTCATGCCTTCCTGTTTTTCAAGACCTATTCCATTCATGATAACATGTTTTCAAATTCAAGTATCATTATTCTACTCTATCGCAATGCCATCTCGCTTAATTTGGACATCATGCTTCAATATCTTATGCATTGTTATTCATCAAGATGTACTTCATCCGTCGCCATACCATGTTTTTTACATTGAAGTGTTGTTCTAGTGCTCTGTTGTAATGCCATCTTATTTTCCCAATCATACACGTATGTTGCCTTGGTTATTTCGTATGTATTCCGCTAGCATATAGTTTTACATTCAACTAGTTTTTTGCTGTGTTGTCTGTCAGATCCCTAGCTCTTACACCATACTCCCTCCGTCCGGATTACATGTTGTCAAATGGATAAAAAAGGATGTATCTAGAACTGAAATACGCCTAGACCCATCCATTTTTTTCTGGATGGAGGGAATACATGTCAATATGTCATGCCTTTCTATTCTTTAGTACCTATTCCATCTCTCTGCTGTCGAATGTTTTATAATTAAAGCACCATTCTTCTATACAAGGCATGCAAGGGGAAGACGACTATGTTAGAATCTGAAGGGTTACAAACAAGGCCTTTGCAAAAGATCCAAACGCCAGGAGATAATAAACCAACTCCATTTTTCATAGATACTGCTCCAGCACAGAGAAACCCAACTCCCACTGATAATAAGCAGATTCCAGTGGCCAAAGAACTAGTCCGCTCCAGTCCAACAAAAGAATGTCAACTCCATTCTAAGAAGCGTGTGCGTATCCTCGCATCATGAAATTTTATAGAAATCTGATCATATTTTCTACATGTTTCTTACCCATCTCTCTTTTAGAAAATAAGGTTAAACGATAGAAGACTTCCTCCATTGGGATCGTATTCGAGGAAAATATCTTGCGGGAATTCTCTATGCTCCAATGCTGATGTAAGTACCTGTTGTATATCACTATATTTTTACATCAACATGTATTTTGTTAATCGGCGTGAATCTAACCTTTATCTGATCTAAAATTAGTTGTAGCAAAATATTAAAGGCGCCAATGTTGATTTTTGTAAGGAAAACTGCCTGGTAGTTTTGCATACTGAGCTGCATGAATTGTAGTGCTTCTCTGGTTGCCCATTCATTCATTGTGTCAATGTTACTTTCGTACTACCTTACTTGGCTGATTATAGTTGTGCCATATTGTGTTAATTTGGTGTAGGCTACTTGCCCAAATGTTCGTTGTGTCAATATTGCTTTCCTATTGTCTGACTTGGCCAATGATAGCAATGCTAGTGTGTTAATTTTGTGCAGGCTGCTGAAGATAAGAAGACAAACTCTGAAAACAGCAAGGCAACCCCATTGTTTCTTTCCAAAGAATCTAGGCCGTAATATGGCAATAACTCATGATTAATCTGTTTGGTTCCCGTCCTAATTTGTGTTATGATGCAAAGGGTCGAGACACTCTCCACTATCAATAATACAAGCTGCCAAAATCGCCTTCCTAATCTGCTCAATGTCCTCTCGCCTCGAATGCAACGGAATAAATGTATGTTTGTGAACCAATTAATGGCTGAAGCAATGATGGAAATGGTGCATGAATCGAGGTGCAGAGTCGTATGACACAACAACTCGATCAATGTTTTCGAGATAGTGTAGCAAAGCGTAAAGAACATGCCCACATGCTTATGGGCGCCATCATCTTTGAGGTTGCAGATTGTGTGTTTGTAGATGGTTAGGTTCTGCTTATTTATTTGCACCGCATCAATATTTGATTGCCAAAGGATGTAATTTCTGTAATATATGCCGGATGTGCAACGTTATTCCTCGTATGCCGTACCTTTGCGTGATCGGTTTTGGTCCTGCATAATTGCTTCGTCGTAATGGGCTCAAATTATCTAATTTGGCCTAAAGACATGTAATGAACTTTAGTGGGCCCATTAAGTTAATGGGCCGTTACTAGGCCGAAAGTTAATGGTCGGCCCTCTTACCTCCCGGTCGTTAATGAGCCGACATCGAAGCGGCAACAGTGGCCCCGTTTATTTCACGGGCCGTTAATGTGTCGTTACTAAGTTTGGGCTACATATGGCCCAACTATATGTAGTAGGCCTTTAGCAGCCGAAAGAGACAATGGGCTTGTATCGACCATGAAGACCATGGGCCGCTAAGAGGCCGATAGTCAGGTTGTATTGTAAATGGCCCAACTGTGTTGTGGGCCTTTAGCAGGCCGAAAGAGAAACCGAGCTGGTATTGGACCATGAAGGGCATGGGCCGTTAAAGGGCCAAAACTAAGGTCCGACTACAAATGGCCCAACTCATTTATGGTCTGTTAACAAAGCCACATGTGGCCGGAATTGGCCCAACACTTAAATGGGTCGCTAAAAGGCCAAAACTCAGGTCCGACTAAAAATGGCCCAACTTATTTATGGGCCGTCAACAGGCTGAAAGTGACACCAGGCCAGAAAATTGGCCCAACACTTAAATGGGCCGCTAAAAGGCCGAAACTCAGGTCCGACAACAAATGGCCTATCAGATTTATGGCCCGTCAACAGGCTGAAAGACACACCGGGCCGGAAACTAGCCCAACATTTAAATGGGTCGCTAAAAGGCCGAAAAATGTACATCCTGAAAATTGGCCCATCCATTAAACGGGTCGTTAACAGGCCGAAATCTCATCGGGCCGATATTGAGCCCAGATATATAGCGGGCTATTAACGGGCTCAAACTGACGATGGGCTGCAATGGTGTCAAATCTTTAACGGGTCGTTGACGGGCCGAATTGGCTCATCTCGTATGGGCCGTGGGCTTAAATGGACCTGACACAAGTAGGCCTTATATGGGCTGGCCTGCTAATTTTTACTAGCCCGGCCTTTTCACAGGAATGGGCCTCTGTTGGGCCGTGCCACGTGTCAACGTACCATAGGCGTCTTCCGTCCATTGAGTGGATGACATCTGTCCCAATAGTGATCCGACACGTGTTTCCTCCAGCCAATGATGATTTTACACGTGGAAAATCCCCATTGGTCGGGGCTGCTAATGGGTTATCGGATCCAAAACCCGACCCGATAGATTAACGGCGTTCCGTTACGGTGGATGCCACGTGTCGGTCACCCTTGACGAAAGCACTTGTGTGACGCGCGATTTATCGTCATGGAAGTGGACACTTCTGTGATGATAATTTTGGTAATGTCATGGAACACTTCTCTGACAAAGACAGTATGACTATCTTGATTCTGTCATAAATTTGTCATGGATGTACATGCATGACAAAAAACGCGACCTACTGTGACAAACACGTATCATCACGGAAGTGTATTTTTTTGTAGTGAAGCCATTAAGCAACACCTCATCCCCTTTTAATAGTATTGGCTTTTCCTATGGACTCAATGTGATCTTGGAACACTAAAAGTAAAATGTAGAGTCTTGAACTTTAGAGCTTGAGCCAATCCTTTGTCCTTAGCATTTTGAGCGGTCCACATTCCTAATCCATGCCATGCCAATCACTGAACTTTCCTGAAGTATTCATCTTGAAATAGCATTAGTTCAATGAGCTATATGTTGTTAATCATTACCGAAACCACCCAGGGATAGTTGCACTTTCAGGATGAAACTAACCTCGATGGAAAACAACTTTCATTCCAAAAATTGTCATGTGTAGGTACATCGAGAGGCATGTTAAACACAACAGGCTAAACATCAACCAAAATTATCCATGGCAGACAAAATAATCTCCAAAAGATAGCTTCAGTGTGCAGGTTTAAGCATGCTAGTAAAGCAGAACAAGTGGAAAGGTGTGTTAACTACAACAGGCCTAACATTGAACAACAAGCAAACATAGTCATTCAAACTGGTATTGTGCCGGTCTAAGTACACCGGTTATTGTTAAATAAAAATGGAAAGGCGTGTTAACTACAAGATGCAGCAACCAAATGTAGTCATTCATAGTGGTATTGTTGAAACTGGTACTGATGAAATTGAACTGCATAGTTCATACTTGCAAATATAGAACATCACGTTGTGAATAACTGGAATAAACAAGGCATACTACGAACAACCAAAGATAGCATTTGAAACTGGACATATGCTAACTAGAAACAACCAAACAATCAAGAAACTTTAAAAGAGGCATATGCTAGCTATAACAGGCTGAACAACAAGCAAATATATGCATTCCTATCAGTATGTTTAAAACTGGATTGATGAAATGTACTGCACAGTAAATAATTGCACATATAGAGCATCACATTGTAAACAACTGAAATAAACAAGGAATACTTCAAACAACCAAATATAGCAATTAAAACTGGACATATTCTCACTACACTACAAAAGGGACTCGACAAACCAAATCATGGGTTTCCCCCTGTGAAGAGGCATGGCAAAACAAATCATGGGTTTCCTCACTTGTCACACATCGTCTCGATCCCGTGGTAAGAGCACGGATCTTGGATGTGCTCCATGTTGTCGCAGATGGGATCCTTCCCCTTGGAAGAGCATGGTTGTAGGGTGCCCTCCCTGTTGTCGCAAACGGGATCTTTCTGATGATGATATAGACCTGGGGTAGGGTCATAGGCCTGACCTATACGCCCTACCCAAGGTCACTACCCCAGAAGCAAAGAAGCCCAAGAGACAACAAGGAGTACCCAGTGAAGGTGTCGAGTGCAATCCACTCGACCAATCATATCACTCGGGTACCCCTCCTTCCTGATGTCAGTCGACCATACAAGAAACCACTTGACCTACTGAAGACCAGAAGTCCCTCACAACTGCAACGGTCAGGCGTTCACTCTGTAGTCTTTAAGATCATTAATAGCACATATGTCTAACGTTATCAGTAATGCCCCATCTTTATGTACATTGAACTCCATGTAATGGGGGATGGCTGGGGTCCTGTCACTCTATATAAGCCACCCTCCTCCTCTAGGACAAGGGTTCGCACCCCCTGTAACACACACTCTCATAATCCAGTCGACCGCCTCAGGGCACCGAGACGTAGGGATTTTACCTCCTCTGAGAGGGGCCTGAACTCGTAAACACTTGTGTACAATCTCACCGTAGCTAGGACCTTGCCTCCCCATTCGTACCCCCTATACTTACTATCAGACTTAGAACCACGACAGTTGGCGCCCACTTTGGGGCAAAGGGTCTTAGCGACTTCCGGCGAGGTTGCATTTTCTCGATCTTCATCCGCATGGTTTCTGGCGGCGGTTTGGTCATGGGTCGCGAGTTCCAACTCGGTGCGCTCACTTTCATCACCGACGACTCCGCCTGGCTCCAGGAGGCCCCCCTCAATGCCGAGGCCCTCCCGGTTCATGGCTCGTTGCACTTCTGTGCGAGTTCCTACGGCATTCTCCTTTGGCAACCGTCTTCCCCATACCAGTAGGTCACCGCATCGTCATCTCACTCTGTTGGACACCGCCGCAAGTGGTCTGGGTGTTCGTGGCTCCAGTGGTGGGTAAGACACGCGGTGGCTTGTCAGGCGTTCACCCCTCAAGTCGCGGCGATCGAGCCCGACGTGTTTCCCTGCGGATCGGTCGACCTATCGACTGCTTTTGTAGATACCTTTTCCGAGAGCGGGAGTTGTGACCCAGCGGTGGAGGTCCTCATGGTCAACTCCCATCGCGGTCCGCCTGGCTTACGTCGCAGCGGTGGCGGCGGGAGAAGCACTGGCCCGTCACTCGACCATGAAGAATATCAGCCCGAACCTCTCAGCTCGCGGCAGAGGGAGGAGCTGCATCAGTACAACGTCGAAGCCCGGGCCTTGGAGGCAGTGCGCCTGGACACTCTGGCTAAGCGCACTCATCTGGTGAATCTCCAACATTCTCTCGACGAGCGTGCTCGTCGACTGATCCCCAAGTCCAGTCGACGTCCATGGCATTTGTTTCCACCAGAAACTCAGGTATTCCGCACACCGATTCAGAATCTTCCAGCCGCTGTGCGTATTGCTGAGTCCATTCAGCCATCCCGTTCGGAGGCTGGAAGAGGTTTGGAACAGATCAGAACGCTGCTTCGAGCAGCAGGAGACCAGAACTCTGCTGTGTCCTAGTCGCGGAACAGAATCCACAACAGATCAATAAGGGCAGACACTATTTAGTCAGCACACAGTCCTAGGTCGCCTTTGAGGCATGGAGGTTGTGACCACCGCTAGGATCGGCACCTGGGAAGAGCTCATGGAGAATATGATCGTGAGTACGCCCACGACAACCACCGTTGAGCACCTTTGCCCCTTCCGAGGGACGGGTCATACGCGCCCCGGCAATATTATGACAGGCATCGGTATGGGAATGACCGCAGAGTTCCAGTCGACCCTAGAGAGCCCGGCTTTGACGCAAGGTACGTCCTTGTGCAGGGTTTGGTCGATCGAAACAGAGCATACAGAGAAGGGCTGGATCGGGACAGACCCAGTGGAGGCAGAGTCCATGTTTCCGGCCCAGAGTGTTTCGGAAGAGCTATCAGAGCCGCTGAGATTCCTCATAACTTCAGATTGGCGACTAGCGTCAGTAAGTTTACAGGAGAGTCAAAGCACGATACTTGGCTCGAAGACTACCAAGTGGCTATGCACATTGGTGGCGGCAGCGATGAGGTGGCCATGAAGCACCTTCCTCTGATGCTTGAAGGTTCTGCCAGGGCTTGGCTGAATCAATTTGCCCCTGGGAGCATTTTGAGTTAGGATAAGTTATCCCGAGTGTTCACCAGAACGTTTGAGGGCACTTGCAAGAGACCTACTGGTCTACCGGAGTTGCAGCATTGCGTGCAGAAACCTAATGAAACCCTGAGAGACTATATCCAGAGATGGATCACTCTGCGCCACACTGTGGAGAATGTGTCAGATCACCAAGCAGTCTGTGCCTTCAAGGAAGGCGTTTGCTACAGAGAGCTCAATCTGAAGTTCGGTCGGACTAGAGATATGTCTTTGACTCGGATGATGGAGATTGCCACCAAGTACGCTAACGATAAAGAGGAAGACCGACTCAGGAGTGGCAAGCACAAAACAGTCGCCCAAGACACCGGAGGAGGAAATTCCAGTCAGAAGCAAAAGCAAAAGGCTGAGGCAGCAGGTCCTGCCGAGGTAGTAGTGTTGAATCAGGGAAAGTTCAAAGGGAAACCCAAAGGGCCTTGGATCCCTAAGAAAGTGAAGGACCAGGAAGGAAATGATGTGATGGATTTGTCGTGTCATATTCACACCAAGAAGGATGAGGAGGGGAACCTGATTCTCCCCAAGCATACCACTCGACAATGTCGACTCCTAATCTAGAACTTCCGAGAGAGTAAACCCAGTGATAAGGACAAAGAGTCTGAGAAGGAAGAAGAAGATAAGGATGATGATGGTGGTTACCCCAATGTCAATGCCACCTTGGTGATTTTTGCCGACGTCGAGAGCAAAAGTCGATTGAAGGTCATTAACAGAGAGGTAAACATGGTTGCTCCGGCAACACCAAGGTATTTGAAGTGGTCAAAAAACCCATAACATTCGACCAATCCGACCACCCGGCACGGGTAGCTACCCCTGGGCGGCAAGCGCTGGTGGTCGACCCAGTCGTGGGAGGCACCTGACTGACCAAAGTTCTGATGGATGGTGGCAGTGGTCTGAATATTCTGTATGCTGAGGCCCTCAAAGGAATGGGCATTCCGATGTCCAAACTTAGCGAGAGCAACATGAGGTTCCATGGGATCATCCCAGGAAAGAAAGCCGAATCACTCGGCCAGATAACTCTTGACGTGGTTTTCGGTGATGAGAAGAATTTCCGCAAGGAGAAGTTAATGTTTGTGGTTGTGGATTTCCAGAGTGCCTATCATGTCATTCTGGGAAGACCTGCCTATGCTAGCTGTATGGCTCGACCATGCTATGTATATCTCAAGATGAAGATGCCTGGCCCCAGAGCCGTGATAACGGTTTCCGGTAACCGTCAGAGAGCAGAAGATTGTCTTCAAGATAGGGCAAAGATAGCAGATGAGCAGATGGCAGCAGTAGAGTTTCAAGAGTACCAGAAGATTACAGATCTTAGTGATCTGTTGCGTGCTAAGAGGCCTGCCTCGGAGTCCGCATCTCAGTCGGCCGGCGAGACCAAGCCAGTTCACGTTCACCCGACCGACCCCAATGCTGCTCTGACCCGTATCTCGACCACACTCGACAGCAAATAGGAAGAAGCGCTCATCCAGTTCCTCCGTGAGAACTGGGACATCTTTGCATGGAAGCCATCTGACATGCTAGGTGTACCCAGGGAACTAGCTGAGCACCGTTTACGAGTCGACCCAAAAGTAAAACCCATTAAGGAGCATCTCTGTCGGTCTTCCACGGAGAAGAGAAAGGCCATTGGTGAGGAGGTGGCTCGGCTACTGGCTGCTGAGTTCATCAGCGAGATATACCACTCTGGGTGGCTCGCCAATGTTGTCATGGTTCTCAAGAAAGACAAATCACTCCGAATGTGTATTGACTTCTAGCACATCAATCGGGCATGCCCGAAAGATCATTTTCCTCTGCCCCGCATCGCCCAGATAGTCGACTCAACTGCGGGATGTGAGCGACTGTCCTTCCTGGACGCTTATTCTGGGTACCATCTGATCTGACTATATGGACCCGATGAGATAAAGACGGCTTTCATCACCCTGTTCGGGTGTTTTTGCTATGTTACTATGTCGTTTGGCCTCAAGAATGCTGGTGCCACATTCATGCACATGACTCAGAAGTGCCTTCTCAATCAAATCAGTCGGAATGTGGAAGCATACATGGATGACATAGTGGTTAAGTCACGCAAAGGTTCCAACCTGTTGGCTGACCTTGCTGAATCCTTTGCCAACCTAAGAAGGTATGATATCAATCTCAATCCATCAAAGTTCACATTCGGAGTCCTAGGCGGAAAGTTGCTCGGTTTTCTCATTTCTGAACAAGGGATCGACGCAATCCAGAGAATATTGGCACAATCCACCAAATGAAATGCCCAGCGTGTGTGCATGATGTTCAGAAGCTTACTAGTTGTTTGGGTGCATTGAGTCGATTTATCTCACACCTTGGTGAAAAGGCACTGCCTCTTTACCGACTGATGAAGAAGTCAGACAAGTTCGAGTGGAATGACGAAGCTGAAGCAGCGTTTGAGGAGCTCAAAGCCCTGCTTTCCACCCAGTCGGTGCTTGCTGCTCCGGTTAGCAAGGAACCTCTACTGCTTTACATCGCAGCCACAGGACAAGTTGTTAGCACAGTGCTCACAGTCAAGCTGGCAGAAGAAGGCAAGGCCTTCAAAGTTCAGTGTCCCGTGTACTACATTCCAGAAGTCTTAACCGCATCCAAGGAGAGATATCCTTGCTATCAAAAGCTTGTGTATGGGATTTAGCTGACCACGAAGAAGGTTGCACATTATTTCTCTGATCACTCAATTTCAGTCGTCAGCGATGCTCCATTGTCAGAGATTCCGAATAACAGATATGCAACTGGTCGAGTGACAAAGTGGGCAATTGAACTCCTTCCTTTAGATATCAAATTCGAGGCAAAGAAGGCCATTATGTCTCAAGCAATTGCATATTTCCTCGCAGAGTGGACAGAACAACAACAGCCGACTCAAATTCAGTCGAAACATTGGACCATGTTCTTTGATGGATCCAAGATGTTAAATGGTTCTGGTGCAGGAGTGTTCTTAGTGTCCCCACGAGGAGACAAGCTCAGTTATGTCTTCCAGATTCACTTTGATTCTTCGAACAATGAAGCGGAGTATGAGGCACTATTGTATGGGTTGTGTATGGCCATTTCACCCGGCGTCCGATGCTTGATGGTTTCTGACAACTCAGACTTAGTGGTTAACCAAGTAATGGAGGAATGAGACGTCAGGAGTCCCGCAATGACAGGTTATTGCAATGTAGTGAGAAAGCTAGAGAAGAAGTTTGAGGGGTTAGAGCTCCACCACATACCACAAATCAAGAGTCAAGCTGATGATGATCTGGCGAAGATAGGTTCCACTCGGAAGCCTATTCCCAGCAATGTGTTCTTGGAGCATCTCCATTCCCCGTCAGTACAAGAAGATCCCTTCAAGGAAGAGCCCCCGCAACCGGTAAGTCCAACCGACCCGACTAAGATAGAGGTTCCAGCCGTGGTCGACCTGATCATGGAAGTCTTGGTGGTAACGCCCGATTGGACAGTACTGTACATCGCATACATTCTCAGAAAAAAGCTCCCAGAAGATGAAGATGAGGCTCTCCAGATAATCCATAAATCCAAAGCTTTTACCATGATGAAGGGGCAGCTTTACAGGGAAAGTGTCACAGGAGTGGCTCAACGCTGCATCACCTCGGAAGAAGGCCAAATGATCCTAAACAATATCCACTCGGGGACCTGTGGTCACCATGCGTCCTCTCGTACCATCGTGGCCAAAGCATACTGAGCGGGATTCTATTGGCCATGAGCAAATGAGATGTCGAAAGATATAGTTGACAAGTGCGAAGGTTGCCAATTCTACTCCAACATGTCCCACAAGCCTGCATCTGCCCTGAAGACTATTCCACTCGTCTGGCCGTTTGCAGTCTGGGGATTGGATATGGTTGGGCCCTTCAAGACTGGCGCGAGTGGTTTCACCCATTTACTCGTAGTAGTCGACAAGTTCACCAAGTGGATCGAAGCCAAGCCCATCAAAAACCTTGGAGCAGGCACTGTCGTCAGTTTCATCAAGGAGTTGATATTCAGATATGGAGTCCCTCACTGCATTATCACAGATAACGGCTCCAACTTCAATTCTGATGATTTCAAGGCGTTCTGCGCATACCAAGGCACTCGGGTCAACTATTCGTCCGTCGCACACCCGCAGTCGAATGGACAGGCAAAAAGGGCGAATGGTTTGGTCCTTCGAGGATTAAAGCCTCAACTGATGCATGATCTCAAGCATGCTGCTGGAGCTTGGGTGACTGAATTACCGTCAGTCCTATGGGGGCTGAGAACAATGCCCAACCGGTCGACTAATCCAACCCCTTTCTTCTTGGTGTACGGCGCTGAGGTTGTGCTTCCGAGTGACTTGCTGCACAATGCTCCCCGAGTGGAACTGTTCTCAGAAGCCAAAGCAGAGCAAGCACGCGAAGACGCAGTTGATCTCCTAGAGGAATAGCATGAGATGGCTTTGGTTCACTCGGCCATCTATCAACAAGATTTGTGTCGATTCCACGCTCGCAATGTCAGAGGTCGAGCATTTTAGGAAGGAGACCTTGTGCTCCGAGTGGTTCAGAAACGACCTCACAAGCTTGCTCCGGCCTAGGAAGGTCCCTTCATCATCACCAAGGTGCTTCACAATGGAGCATACCACATTTACAATGTAGCCAAGAAAATGGATGAGCCACGCGCATGGAACGTAGAGCTGCTTCGTCTTTCTATACCTAAAAACACTCGACCCGACGAGTTGTAATAAAAGTACTTCAGTTTGTTTTCCAAAGACAAGATTTTTACAATATCTTAATGACTGGTTCCTTGTAATCACTCGTGTCCAAATCCCCCAGTGGGTGGTATAGCCGCGAACCTGATTCGCCTAAGTTAAAAGACATTCCGTGTGGAGAGCAATCCTCCCACTCAGGGACTTAGCTGCGACCCTGAAATCACCTAAGTTAAACATTCCGAGTGGAGAGCAATCCTCCCACTCAGAGGCTTAGCTGCGACCCTGAAATCGCCTAAGTTAAAAACATTCCGAGTGGAGAGCAATCCTCCCACTCGGGGGCTTAGCTGCGACCCCGAAATCGCCTATATTAAAAACATTCTGAGTGGAGAGCAATCCTCCCACTCGGAGGCTTAGCTGCGACCCCGAAATCGCCTAAGTTAAAAACATTCCGAGTGGAGAGCAATCCTCCCACTCGGGGTCTTAGCCGCGACCCCGAAATCGCCTAAGTTAAAAACATTCCGAGTGGAGAGCAATCCTCCCACTCGGAGGCTTAGCTGCGACCCCGAAATCGCGTAACTTAAAAACATTCCGAGTGGAGAGCAATCCTCCCACTCGGGGGATTAGCCGCGACCCTGAAATTGTCTAAGTTAAAAACATTCCGAGTGGATAGAAATCCTCCCACTTGGGGGCTTAGCTGCGACCCCGAAATCGCCTCAGTTAAAAACATTCCGCGTGGAGAGCAATCCTCCCACTCGGGGGGCTTAGCTGCAACCCTGGAATTGCCTAAGTTAAAAACATTCCGAGTGGAGAGAAATCCTCCCACTCGGAGGCTTAGTTGCGACACCAAAATCGCCTAAGTTAAAAACATTCCGAGTGGAGAGCAATCCTCCCACTTGGGGGCTTAGCTGCGACCCCAAAACCGCCAAAGTTAAAAACATTCCGAGTGGAGAGCAATCCTCCCACTCGAGGGCTTAGCTACGACCCCGTACTCGCCTAAGTTAAAGAACATTCCAAGTGGATAGCAATCCTCCCACTCGGGGGATTAGCCGCGACCCCGAAATTGCATAAGTTAAAAATATTCCAAGTGGAGAGCAATCCTCCCATTGGAGGCTTAGCTGCGACCCCGAAATCGCCTAAGTTAAAAAAATTCCGAGTGGAGAGAAGTCCTCCCACTCGGGGGCTTAGCTGCGACCCCGAAATCGCCTAAGTTAAAAACATTCTGAGTGGAGAGCAATCCTCCCACTCGGGGGCTTAGCTGCAACACCGTACTCGCCCAAGTTAAAAAACATTGCGAGTGGAGAGCAATCTTCCCACTCGGGGCTTAGCTGCGACCGGGAAATCGCCAAAGTTAAAAACATTCCGAGTGGAGAGCAATCCTCGCTCTCGGAGGCTTAGCCGCGACCCCGTGCTCTCCTAGGTCACAAACATCCTTTGAGCTACGCCACAAATACAATGTGCATTCCATCCCTATCCACAAGGACGACGAGGTGTCGATTGAATACCGCATCTGAGCTGCGTCACAAATACAACGTGCGCTTTATCCCTATCCGCAAGGACGACGAGGTGTCGATTGAACACCACGTCTGAGCTACGTCACAACTACAATGTACCATCCTAATCCACAAGGACGACGAGGTGTCGACTGAACACCTCGTTTGAGCTGCGTCACAAGTACACTGTACCATCCCGATCTGCAAGGACGACGAGGTGTCGACTGAACACCATGTCTGAGCTCCGTCACAAGTACAATGTACATTCCACTCGAGTTCACTCGGAAACGGAAGACAGTCGGAAATAGTTCAAAACCAGATCAAAATCCATGATATTCAAAGAAATTCAAGTTCGGATAAATCCCGCAAAAGTTCAGGACCGCGGCATGAAGAAGTACTCAGACATCAAGCCTGAAAGAGTTTAATGGTTACTTAATCACTCGGCATTCCGAGGTAAATAAAGGTGGGGCATAATGTTTTGTTCACTCGTCAGGCGAAGGACTTGCTGGACGCAGAAACTGTCAAGGTCAATGTTGTCTAGAATGCGAGTGGCGGCATCAAGGAAGGTGTCCATGAAGGACTGGAAACTGTGCTTTTTGGTGTTCGCAACCTTGAGTTCCGTCAGCTTGTCTTCTCTGACATCCTTGCAGTGCACTTGGACCAATGACAGGGCGCCGTCAGCGCCGCAGCAAGCAGATGATTTCTTCCATTCTTGCACTTGGTCAGGTATTTGATTTAGTCGAGCCATCAGAGACTCGAGATCCTGTGAGAGTTCCGCCTGAGGCCAGAGTTCAGCATCAACTTGGGTCATCGCCGCCTTCAGTTGGGCAAGATAATCAACAATGCTGTCCATGCGTGACTCCAACCGCAGCACCTTCATTGCAACGTCATCTTTGACAGGACAATTGATGGGGTCAAGACCCGTCTCGACCCGCCCGGTTTCTACTTCAAAGTCTTGACAAAGTTCTGCACAATCGAACAAAATAGAGAGTCGACAGTTTGACAAGACATGTCTGTCGACGTCAACAAATCAGTCAAACAAAAATACCTTCAAGCTTCAAGACCAGCTTTGCAGCAAGCTGCCCCAGATAAGACTCTAGTTTACCCCTCTTGGCCTTGAGGCTTCCAACTTCGTCGGTCAAGATTTCCTTGTCTTTCTTCAGTTGCTCGACCTCCCGATTGGCTTCAGAGACCGCGGTCCTCAACTTGGATTTCTCCTCTTCCAACTTGCTGACTGAAGCCGGCTTCTTGTCTGCAAGCGTTGTTTTCTCTCGCGCCTCCTTCTGGGTCGCAGCAAGATCTTGATCCTTCTTCTCCAGAGCCTACTTCATTTTCTCTAATGAAATAACATTCTTCAGACGAGCTTGAAGTTGACAGTTTTCACTACGCACATATGTTTGAGTGAAATCACTCCGTTCAAAGAGACTAAAAAAATGGGGAAGAGCGAGTCACAAGGTGGACAGTCGATGATTGGTTACCTCCCATGATAGCTACTTCGTACTGAGCATTCTTGAGGTTCTTCTTGGCTAGTTCCAGATCAAGGTTGAGGCTGATTTGCTTCTTATTCAGTTCAGAAAGTTGAGCCCCAAGAACACAAGACCTCTGCAGTCAGCAAATAAGATATGTCAGTCAACAAAAACAAAAGTCAGTCATAATGAAAGTTGTTCTAAGACTACCGCCGAATCAAACATTCAACAGTTGTCTCGGGGACTACACCAAGTGGGTGCACTTAGCGTGCCCCCACTGGTTCAGTTTTACACTCGGCTTGGTTTGCCTAGCGTGAGTAAAAAAAGAGATTCTCAGACCCTAGCCGACTACCAGTAGTCGACCGCGGTCCCGGGGACTACACCCAGTGGGTGCACTCTGCGTGCCCCCACTGGTTCGGAAAAACACTCAACTCAGCCTAGTCGACTCAAGTGGAAGAACTATACACCTCTAAGACAGAAACACCCCAGTGGGTTATTGGATGTGAAACACAGACCCATGATAGATGCACATAATAGGTTCCAAAACGCTCATCCAAGAGCAACATATGGGCAGCGAAGCAACAATGGCAACTATCATTATTCAAGGAGACCATCCAGGAATCAACTAACCTTGATGTTGGTTTGCAGAGTGGTGCTGGCATCATAAGCTACCTGACTGGCCTCATGCACCACCTTCATCTGCTCCATCACAAGATTTACTTGGAGAAGGGCCTCCCTGGCGGCACTCCATGAGTCGTCTGGAGTTTGGTAGGCAGTGAAGAGTGATGAGGGCAATGCAGTCGGAGCAGCCACAGCGTCAGATGTATGGAGTTGTACTAGAGCGGCAGAGGTTTGAGCAGTCGACCCTGATGGACGGTCAGTCGACAACGGATTGGCAAAGGTAACATTGGTGCGAGCCAGATCTCCGGATCGCTGGACCACTGTGTCAAGCACCGATGCCGACTAAAGGACCTGAACCTCGAGCGCTTTCCCGCTTGACGCCCTGCCTCTCCTCCTCCTCTCTCTCAAAGGCACGTCTTCTTCTTCATCCGGAAGCTCAATGACGTCCCATGGAGCTCCAGCAAAAAGTAACCTCTGAAATTCAACCGGCCAACAATTCAATCCGCAGAATAAATTCAAGTCGAATGGAACATACTACCTTTGGAGGTGGCTGCTTCGTCAGTTTCCTCGTCACCTGGGGCCCTGTCAACGTCCATGTCAGTCGCGGTGGAGGCTGGGCTGGAAAAGTTTACAATCCATTCGATCATAACAGAAGTATCAGTCGGTGGAACAAAACACAGAAAGAAAGAACACTCACCCAGAGGCAACAGGAACATCCATCTTGATCTTGCAGAAAGTCTTCCGAGCCTTTGAGGGGACGACCTTGGGCTTCTTGGTGACCTTCTCCGTCGGCTCTGGATTGAAGTCCAAGTGCGCTTCTATGCTTAAGTGCTTGGAGCCATGGTCTTGCCACGCCCGCCCGCTGGATAATGGAGTAGCTTGGATCGACGTTCCGTATGAGGTGGTGAGTCGACTATCTCATCGTCGTCCGACTCATCACTTTCCTACTTGTCATCGTCTTCTGGAGATTGCCAATCGCTTCTTTCCTCCGCACTGTCCTCTCCCTCCTCGTCTTGCCCCAGAGCTTGTTCACCGTTGGGCATCGAGTACATCTCAGTGTAAACGTACAAGACAACAAGTCAAGCAAATATCAGTCGGATTCGAAAAATAGTCGCAAAATATATGTATCGAAATACAGTTGATAGAAGAGACCAAACCTTGTCTTGCTGGTTGCTGTCGCTGAATGGGTCGACTCTCCTGGCTCCCCTGGGGTTGTCCTTGTTTCCTGTAATATCCTTCAGCCACAGGGCCACAGTCTTGGCCGAAACTTCCTCTGGATGAACCCGAGCGGTGTCGTTGGCGCCAGAGTACATCCACATTGAGTGGTCACGAGCCTGGAGCGACTGGATGCGTCGACTGAGAAACACCTCCAGCAAGTCCATGCTGGTGACACCCTGATTGATCAACTGGACCACTCTCTTGACCAACATGTTCGTTTCCACCCTTTCTGCAGCAGTCACTTTCAGTGAAGAAGGTTCTTGTGTGCGATCTAAGGAAAAGGGGGGGAAGTCCAGTCAACTTACCTGGAGTCGCAATGTCGTGGTAGTAGAACCAAGTCGACTGCCAGCCCCTGACCGACTCAGGAAGCGTCATGGAAGGAAAAGAACTCCTTTTCCTCTTCTGGATACCCAAACCCCCACACATTTGGATAACTTGTGTTCTCTCGTCACTCGTATTCGCTTTCTTCACCGACTGGGAGCGGATTGTGAAAATGTGCTTGAAAAGACCCCAGTGCGGTCGACAACCCAGAAAGTTTTCGCACATGGACAAAAGCACAGCAAGGTACGTGATGGTGTTGGGAGAGAAGTGATGGAGTTGGTGAAAGTGCAACTAATCCCCAGGTGGTTTTGGTAATTAATAACAACATATATATCATTGAACTAATCATTTCTTGAGAATATTTCAAAAAGTTCAGTGATATGGGTATGGCAATGACTGATGATGTGGACCCCTCAAAATGCTAAGGAAAACATTGGCAAAAGCTCAAGACTCCATTTTTGGTTTAGTGATCCAAGATCACATTGAGTCCATAGGAAAGCCAATACTATTAAAAGGGGGTGAGGTTATGATGATGATCTGGTTGCTCTAAGTGCTTAGTGGTTTATCTCTCAAACAAATCAGCAATCTTTCATTCCAACATAAACTCATAAGTAATCTCGGTCCCACCGATTCCAAACTCAGTCACACCGAGATGAACCACCTCAGCCATATACCCAAACCCTAAGAATCTCGGATTTTCCGATTCCAAACTCGGTCATTCGAAATTGGTGTTGCCAAGCTTCAGAACCTACGTACTCAAATCGGTGTCACCGAGATGAGAAAGTCGGTCCCACCGAGATTGGCAAACCCTAGACTTTGGAAGAATCGGTCTAACCGAGATTGTATTTTCGGTCCCACCGAAAATCCCAACGTTCACAAGATTTGAACTTTCGGTCTGACCGAGTTGTCAACTTCGGTCTGACCGAGATTGGTCAAATGTGTGTAACGGTTGGATTTTGTGTGGAGGCTATAAATACCCTCCACCTCCTCTTCATTCGTGGAGAGAGCCATCGAAAGAACTACCACTCCTACCTTACATTTCTGAGAAGAAAACTACCTACCCTTGTGTTGAGATCAAGTTGCTCCACTCCCACCATATGAAACTTGATCTCTAGTCTTTCCAAGTTGCTTTCCACTCAATACTTTCTTCCACCACAGCCAAATCAGTGAGGAGAGTTGAGTGTTGGGGAGATTATCATTTGAAGCACAAGAGCAAGGAGTTCATCATCACCAACCCCATCTATTACCTTTTGGAGGTGGTGCCTCCTAGATTAGTTAGGTGTCACTTGGGAGCCTCCGTCATGATGTGGAGTTGAACCAAGGAGTTTGTAAGGGCAAGGAGATCGCCTACTTCGTGAAGATCTACCCCGAGTAAGGCTAGTCCTCCGTGGGCGTAAGCCATGATGGCATAGACAAGGTTGCTTCTTCGTGGACCCTTCGTGGGTGGAGCCCTCCGTGGACTCATGCAGCCGTTACCCTCCGTGGGTTGAAGTCTCCATCAGCGTGGATTGACGATAGCACCACCTATCGGAACCACGAGAAAAATCTCCGTGTCTCCATTATGTTTGCTCTTCTCCTCCTCTCATTTACTATCGTGCAATTTACTTTCCGCTGCCATAACTCTAGAATTGCATGTGTAGGGTGATACTTGACTTGGTTATCATTGTGAACTTGCTAAGAAACTACTCCAATCAAAAGGCTAAGTTTTTAAGTTGTCAAGTAGTCTAATCACCCCCCCTCTAGACATACTTCCGATCCTACAAGTGGTATCAGAGCTTTGGTCTCCATTGGATTGGTTTCCATTGCATTGGACTCCATAAGCTTGGTTTCACAACCTAGGAGAGTATGGCGTCTAGTGAGGGTAATTTTCGTAGAGGTCCTTACTTTGATGGTTCAAACTTTGCTAGTTGGAAGCATAAAATGAAAATGCATATTCTTGGACATAACCTGCCGCATGGGGCATTATTTGTGTTGGCTTGCAAGGTGAGTTCTTGAAGAAGGAAAAGTTCGGATCGCGAAGCTCTGCGGATGAGTTGCGGATGTTCTGAGAACAATGCTCAAGCTTGTGACATTCTCTTCAATGCTTTGTGTCCCGAGGAGTTCAACAAGATCAGCCGTCTTGAGAATGCAAAAGAGATTTGGGATACTTTGGTCGAAATGCACGAAGGTACCGAGTCCGTGAAGGAATCAAAGCTAGATGTTCTTCAAGGTCGACTTGACAAGTTCAAGATGAAGGAAGGTGAAGGAGTCGCTGAAATGTACTCTAGGCTTGCTCTCATCACCAATGAGATGGCAGGCTTAGGAAGCGAAGAAATGACCGACCGATTCATCATCAAGAAGATTCTCAGAGCTTTGGATGGAAAGTATGACACCGTGTGCACTTTGATCCAAATGATGCCAAACTACAAAGATCTCAAGCCTACCAAGTCATTGGAAGGATTGTTGCTCATGAGATGACACTTAAGGATAAGGAAGAGCTTCACAACAAGTCAAGTGGTGCTTACAAAGCTGCAGTTGAAGCTCCCACATCCTCAAGTGACAAGCTAGTTTCAATGAAGAGATAAGCCTAATGGTGAAGAACTTCAACAAGTTCTACAAGAGTAGAAGCAAGGAAAGAAGCTCAAAGTCTAGATCATATGATGAAAAGAGATCTTCTAGTCGTGATCGAAACTGCTATAATTGTGGAAGACCGGACACTACTCAAATGAGTGTTCGACTCCCACAAGAGAAGAGAAGAATCTCCAAGAAGAAGAAGCTCAAGAGAAGAGTCGCCTCGAAAAGAAAGAAGGAGTAGAGATGATCGTTATGAGCGAAGATCCTCTCGGAGAAGCAAGGATTCGGAAAGGAAAGACAAGTCATCAAGGAGCTACACAAGAAGAAAACATCAAGCTCATGTTGGTGAATGGGTTTCGGCTCCGACTCGACAATCACTCGAAGGAAGCTATCACTCCAACTCCGAATCTGATCAAGATGAAGGTGTTGCGGTCTTGCTCTCGTATCCTCCAACTCCAACTCCTATGACATATTTGATTCACCAAATGAGGGAATTGGAAGATGCTTCATGGCAAAAGGCCCCAAGGTATCACATCATGAGTTTATTGACTTTGATAGTGATGAGGATGACTTGCTTGGTGAAGATGAGCTTTTACATGATAAATCTAGTGAGCTTAGTAATGATGAACATGCTAGTAGTCTTTATAGTCGAGATGAGTCGAATGACAATGCTATGAAGGAGATTGAGCGTCTAACTAAAGAACTAAACACTCTTAAGTTAGCTCATGAAACAACTCAAGAAGATCATAGAGAGCTCCTAAGATCTCATGAGAAGCTACGCTTCGAGAAGCTCAATCTAGAGCAAGAACATGAGTTTATAAAAGCTATCAATGACGACCTTCGAAAGAAGAGTTCTTCATATCTTGCCAAACGACTTCTCTTGTCTAATTTCTTGCCACCTATCAAAACTAAGCATGACAAGCATAAGAAAAATTCTTCATCTAGTAGTAACAATAATCATGCTAAATCAAATGTTGTTACTTCTAGTAATTCTCTTGATTCCACTAACAATGCTTCAAGCCAAGTTTCACTTGAGCAAGAAAATAGTCTATTGAAAGGGATTATAGAAAAGGTGTCTACAAGAGTCTTGCGGAAGCAAGAACTTTGAGAAATTGTTCGCAAACAAGGAAGACACCGAAGAATCAAGGAATTGGTTTTGAGCGAAAGTTCAACGCCGAGGGTGTTGAATGGGAAGAAGGTCAATATCCCACTCCAAAGTTTGTCTCTCAAGAGGAGAAGTATGATCCTACTTCTTCAAACGAGGAACAAGCTCAAGATGACCTTCCACCACAAGACCACAAGCTAAAAGGCAAGGACAAGCTTCAAGAGGAGATTGATGCATTCATTGAAGCACCCAAGGCCATGGTCAAGTGGGTTCCCAAGGCAACATCAAGTTCTACTTCAACAAGCTCAACTACTACCCCAAGGATTCCCATCAAGATGATGTGGATCCCGAAGAAGAAGAACTAGAGAGTTCTTGAGGGTGACTCCGCCAATATACTTCACTCATATTCATTTTGGCAAGGACTTGTGCAATCAACTTCCACATCTTGCACTAGTTCATGGAGTCACAAACCCTCATGTTGGTAAGTCAAGGGACAAGGTAATCATTGGTTTCATGGACATCATCTATTGTGAACTTCAATCTATGTCCATGGATATTCTTGTTTGTTCCTTGTGGGACTAACCCATGTAGGTATTGAAAGTGCTCAAATCCAAAGGATTGCTCCCAACTCTTGATGATCTTCATCAACATTGAGCATCCACATCTTCAACATCTACATGAAGTCTTCAACGACAACCCAAGGTTAGTTTGACCCTTTAAAAGGGGTTCTCACATCAAGGGGGAGCTTTGCTCTAAAGAAATGAGCTAAAGCATCTTCTAATGATGTGAACACATTAATGCTTTATGGAAAAGTGGTAACCCCACTTGTGCTTAAACGATGAGTATGACCTATGATCAAATGTTCTCATTTGACTCCTAAGTCAATATACTCATATATAGATGACCTAGTCATCGCCAAATTGTGTGCTAGTTGCTAAGTGTTTTGTTTGTGCATGTTTGACACATATTTCATTTGCTATCTTATTGTGTGAGCATGTTGGATGCATGACTTTATCCATTCGAGGACATCCATTTGTTGCTTTGATCTTTTTGGTTTTCTTTCTTTTTGACCAAATGGATGGACAAGAATGCCTAAGTTCCTCCCCTAGCTATCTATGCTTTCTTGTCTCAAACTCTATTCATGCTTATATCACAAACTTTGAACAAGACTTTTTGGACGCACCGAGTGAGGAGCACTCGAGCCACCGATCCGTCAAAAGCCTAACTTCCAAAACCTTCTAAGTACTTTCGGTCAAACCGATATACTCAAATCGGACGGACCAAATCACTTGGATTGATCTAGGTTTTCACCTCGGTGAAACCGAAGTTTCAAATTTCGGCGTGACGAAGTGTGTATCGCACGCAGCTTAACCATCTCGGTCCCACCGAGTTTTCAAACTCGGTCCCACCGACAGCCGAAGGGTATATATACTCGAGGACAGAGCGCGTTGATTACTTCTTCAAACGCTTCGCCCTCAAACCCTTCGCTGCCGTCGCCTTGGTCTCCGGATCGTCTCCGCCGTCGCTCAGGCGCCCTCGCCTTGGTCTCCATCGCCGTCAGCGGACTTTCTCTTGGCGCCGTTGCCGCCGTGGTGAAGCTCCACCGCTTTGGGTGAGTTTCATCCTCTCGTGTTCAATCGCTGATTCAATGCACGATAGGCGTTGCCATGTTTCTTGCCAAGATTGAGATCTTCCTATCCAAATTGTTTAGGTCATAGAACAAATTTGGTGAAAATTTTAGGGTTAGGTTTCACGAACACATCTCGGTGTGACCGATTCAACATTTTCGGATCGACCGATTTGGCCTCTGGCCATTACCTTTGCACTTTTCGGTGAAACCGAGTTGTGCAAATCGGTAAGACCGAAGTGAAGGTTCATGAAACCCTAGTAGTCTCGGCTAGACGAAACCCATTTCGGTCCAACGAAAGTGGTGTATGTGGTCTGTTTAGACATTTCGGTTTCACGAATTGATAGACTCGGTCGAGACCGACATGTATTCTGTGAAAACCTAAAACTAAAGTTTGAACTCATTCTTTTGCAAAATCCTCTGCAGTTTGTGATAACTCTTCTATTCGCCTATACCTATTCTATTCACGGGTTGTCGGTCATATCGATGGAAGTAGCAATGAAACAGGTCCGAGATGCCGTTGAGATTCCAGAGGCAGCTACAAGTCGAGAGGCAAGCAGTTTTTCAGATGATGGAGAGAAGCACTCCAAGTGGACTACTGCAGGCTGCCACGAGGCAGGGAGGAAGAGAAATTCAGATGAGGAAGATTCAGATTTCATTGCTGATGAGGAGATAACTTCTAAGCCTAAAAGGCAAGTGGTTGCCAAGAGCTATCAAGGGCAACATTCAAAGAAAGGCACCAGCAAAGTGGCAAAATCCTCTGTTGCACAGAAGCTCAGCATGGAAGAAACTTCCAGCAAGATCAAGAAGACTTCCAAGAGGAAGAGGAAAGTTCATGAAGAGACTGCTGCTGATGATGATGATTCTGATGAGGAAGCACCTCAGCCTCCTCAGAAGCAGAAGTTGATGGGTGATGCCATCAGGGCAGGAGCACCCACAAAGGTTAAGAAATCAGCTCCAGCAAAGGCAGCCCAAGCCAAACCAGCTGCCAAGCCGAAGAAGACTGTGAGGAACATACCTGCGTCAGAAAAGAAGAAGGACAATGTGCCACCTGCAGAATCAGATGATGAGGCTCATGTTTTGCTCAAGCTCCGACAGAAACTGCCTGTTCATAATGATGCTCATCCTCGAGCTGAAAATATGAAGGAAAGGAAGGATAAAGGACTCAGGCTATGGAGGCAAGCAGATCCATATGCCACCAGGAGAAGAACAGCAGTTGACTCAAGATTCCACACAAGAGAGCAACAAGACTTTTATGAGGCAAAGCTCATGGACAAGAAGCCAATTGTTGCGACACGAGATCGTTATTTGGGAATACATCGGCGATGAAAACACAGAGACTACTTCCCACATGTGCATGAAAGCTTCACTTTGCTTGTGGGATTGCGAGTTCGTTGGTCGAAATTGACCGCTGGAGCGATGAGATGATCATGCAATTCTATGCCACCGCACACTTCTATCCGGATGGCAGGATTGTATGGATGATGAAGGCGAGATTCCATCTCTTGTTGAAGAATGGAGAGCATTGCTGAATGCACCAGTTTCAAGGGAAGATGACATTGATGTCTATGGCATTCCGAAGAAAAACCACGAGTCAATGAAGAACATGTACAATGAAGTCAAGGAGAAGAATGTAGAGATATGGAAGCTTGGTTCAGTCTACTACCTTCAGGCAGGTCTCCCAACCACCAACACCATTCTGAGGCATACTTTGATGCCTAAGTCAGGGGACCACCGCATGATAAGAGGGTACTCTATCAACATGCTGCACATTCTAGACCAGAAGACACCTTTTAAGGTGATGGACCTGATAGTCGAGACTATCAAGAGGACAGCAGCTGACCAGAAGAGGTCATGTGGGTTTGCTCCGCATATTCAGATGCTCATCAATGCCAAGTTTGGCACGGACACCTACATTGGATAGACCCCACTTGCCACTGCAGCTTTGAACATGAGGATAACGAGGTTGTGATGGTGAGGATGCTCCCACATC
This sequence comes from Aegilops speltoides, assembly GCA_021437245.1. Lineage (NCBI taxonomy): Eukaryota > Viridiplantae > Streptophyta > Magnoliopsida > Poales > Poaceae > Aegilops > Aegilops speltoides. The sequence goes on along the minus strand of CM038146.1, from coordinate 186,598,145 downwards.
TGTAGAAGGACATGCTAAGTCTGAAGCTGCCAAACAAGCCAAAGCCGAGAAGGAAGCAGCAGCTAAGCCCAAGGCGTCGTGAACAACTTCTTGAAGCCACTCGGAGAATTGAGCTACGCCTGGCCAGCATAGTGCAATCTCAGGAGAGCCTTGAGAGGATAGTTGAGGATAAGTTCCATGCTCGGACATTAAGTCGATGAAGTGCAGTCACCGTCAACAAGCTTGAGGCGGACATCGAGGAAGCTAAGAGGAGAAGGCGAGAACTCATGAGAGAGATGGAAGGTGACATGGTCCAGATGACTATGAGCAGCCCTGCTGCAGTGCCCACAAAGCCCAGATCATTTGCTATTCGATGTCGGACCCAGGCTACTACATCAAGCACCTCCTACAGCTCCGTCAGGTTCCAAACCCACTTGATTTCACTCCTCCAGCTCCACAGACTTCAGCGAAGCTTTGCCGATGCAGCTATCTCCACTCCATCGACGCAGACAGAGCCGCCAGCAGAGTCCCGAGTGGCGATTAGCTCTATACCTTCGAACTTTTGGTAACTTGTTGCCAAAGGGGAGAAATTGTATAGATCATAGGACTTCGAGAGAGAGTGCTCGTTTTGCTCTTTCGTTTGCGGTTTTCCTTGAGATACTTTTGAGTTCTTTGAGATACTTCGTGTGTTTGATACTCGTTTACTCTATCTTGATGAGTGCTTGATCATCTTGTGCTTAATGTGTGCTTAATGTCTATCATATTCCATTCATATCTTGTATGATCATTTACTCATGTCTTGGTGATTGGGTGCATGTTATTCACTCTTATCATTTTGTGCGCTCCACCAAGATGTATGTGACATGGAAGAGTAACCCATGATCCTAATCGATTGTGCATTTGCATTCAAACGCAAATCTAAATAATGCACAAATTTAGGGGAGCTCTTGCTTATCACATACTTCACAAAGCGACGATGTTATTCATTGATTATATCATTTGTCGAAGCTTTGATCTATATGTTGTCATCAATTACCAAAAGGGGAGATTGAAAGTGCAACTAATCCCGGTGGTTTTGGTAATTAATAACAACATATATATCATTGAACTAATCATTTCTTGAGAATATTTCGAAAGTTCATGATATGGGTATGGCAATGACTGATGATGTGGACCCCTCAAAATGCTAAGGAAAACATTGGCAAAAGCTCAAGACTCCATTTTTGGTTTAGTGATCCAAGATCACATTGAGTCCATAGGAAAGCCAATACTATTAAAAGGGGGTGAGGTTATGATGATGATCTGGTTGCTCTAAGTGCTTAGTGATTTATCTCTCAAACAAATCAGCAATCTTTCATTCCAACATAAACTCATAAGTAATCTCGGTCCCACCGATTCCAAACTCAGTCACACCGAGATGAACCACCTCAGCCATATACCCAAACCCTAAGAATCTCGGATTTTCCGATTCCAAACTCGGTCATTCCGAAATTGGTGTTGCCAAGCTTCTGTAACCTTCTGTACTCAAATTGGTGTCACCGAGATGAGAAAGTCGGTCCCACCGAGATTGGCAAACCCTAGACTTTGGAAGAATCGGTCTAACCGAGATTGTATTTTCGGTCCCACCGAAAATCCCAACGTTCACAAGATTTGAACTTTCGGTCGACCGAGTTGTCAACTTCGGTCCGACCGAGATTAATCAAATGTGTGTAGCAGTTGGATTTTGTGTGGAGGCTATAAATACCCTCCACCTCCTCTTCATTCGTGGAGAGAGCCATCGAAAGAACTACCACTCCTACCTTACATTTACGAGAAGAAAACTACCTACCCTTGTGTTGAGATCAAGTTGCTCCACTCCCACCATATGAAACTTGATCTCTAGTCTTTCCAAGTTGCTTTCCACTCAATACTTTCTTCCACCACAGCCAAATCAGTGAGGAGAGTTGAGTGTTGGGGAGATTATCATTTGAAGCACAAGAGCAAGGAGTTCATCATCACCAACCCCATCTATTACCTTTTGGAGGTGGTGCCTCCTAGATTGGTTAGGTGTCACTTGGGAGCCTCCGTCATGATGTGGAGTTGAACCAAGGAGTTTGTAAGGGCAAGGAGATCGCCTACTTGTGAAGATCTACCCCGAGTAAGGCTAGTCCTCCGTGGGCGTAAGCCATGATGGCATAGACAAGGTTGCTTCTTCGTGGACCCTTCGTGGGTGGAGCCCTCCGTGGACTCATGCAGCCGTTACCCTCCGTGGGTTGAAGTCTCCATCAGCGTGGATTGACGATAGCACCACCTATCGGAACCACGAGAAAAAATCTCCGTGTCTCCATTGCGTTTGCTCTTCTCCTCCTCTCATTTACTATACGTGCAATTTACTTTCCGCTGCCATAACTCTAGAATTGCATGTGTAGGGTGATACTTGACTTGGTTATCATTGTGAACTTGCTAAGAAACTACTCCAATCAAAAGGCTAAGTTTTTAAGTTGTCAAGTAGTCTAATCACCCCCCCTCTAGACATACTTCCGATCCTACAGTTGGGCTCCGAAAAAGTTCAAGAAACCCTGGAAAAAAGGGTGCGGAGGAAGGGAGAAACCGCGTTTGACATGGGTGGCGAGCAGAATGCACTCACCCGGTTGCGGCTGGGGTTCCGTCTCCCCCTCCGGCAGCCTAGCAGCCCCGTTGGCGATCAGTCCGGACTCAGCCAGCTCCTCCAAATCTTCTGGCCGGTGCGAAGATCGTATATAATCGCCCTGGATCCAACCCAGCGGCAGCGCCGACTACGACGATGATCCCCGATTCGTCTTCTTGCCTTTCGCTGCCCACATCGCCTTCTTCGCGCGTTCCATCGGCACCGTCTTGTCCTTCACCATGGTGGCGGGGCGGCAGCGTCGAGAGCGGAGGAGCAAGACGCGATGGAGAATCAGAGGAGAAGGAAGGAGAATGGACGCGCATAGTGCAAATGCCTTAGCCCCGTCGCCTTTTAAGGACCCACTTTCGAGTGGCTGACATGCAGGCCCGAGCAATCATGTAAAATCCCGCAATAGTCACACGCTGGGTACGTGGCGAAAAAGGAGGCCCAGATATCGAGCCGCTCCTGTCTATCCATCCCGCTTACTTTGGCACGCTCTGCCTCGTGCGCTTCCCCAAAATTTTGAATCTCGTGAAATCCGGCATACGCCATAACCAATCGCGCCAAAGATTTCGCGTCAAAAACAACACTCCACGGGTGACGTTCTAAATCCACTCGGCAACTTCTGAATCGATCGAGGCGACTGAAATGAAGCCGAAGTTCCAACATGGGCCTCCGTTAAACACGAGTACTTGTGAAGCACAATAGTCGAAGAAAGATCAACTTCAACCTTCTTTTCACTCGGACCTCAATCCATTCGGGGGCTAATGATGATGATATAGACCTGGGGTAGGGTCATAGGCCTGACCTATACGCCCTACCCAAGGTCACTACCCTGGAAGCAAAGAAGCCCAAGAGACAACAAGGAGTACCCAGTGAAGGCGTCGAGTGCAATCCACTCGACCAATCATATCACTCGGGTACCCCTCGTTCCTGATGTCACTCGACCATACAAGAAACCACTCGACCTACTAAAGACCAAAAGTCACTCAGAACTTCAATGGTCAGGCATTCACTCCGTAGTCTTTAAGATCATTAATAGCACTTATGGATGGCGTTATCAATAACGCCCCATCTTTATGTACATTGAATTCCTTGTAACGGAGGATGGCTGGGGTCCTGGCGCACTCTATATAAGCCACCCCCCTCCTCTCGGACAAGGGTTCGCACCCCCTGTAACACACACTCTCATAATCCAGTCGATCGCTTCAGGGCACCGAAACGTAGGGCTTTTATCTCCTCCGAGAGGGGCCTGAACTCGTAAACACTTGCGTACAATCTCACCGTAGCTAGGACCTTGCCTCCCCACTCATACTCCCTATACTTACTATCAGACTTAGAACCACGACACTTTCCACTTGGAAGATCATATGGGCTCTTTCCCCTTGGAAGAGCCGGAGAGGGTGACCTCCTCATGGTCACGGTTGATGAGGTTTGACTTGGAAGTTATGGATCCGAAGACAGCGTCGCAGAACGTGTCCTTTAGAAAATGACAAAAGGGGCTCGATGGCGATGTAGGATGGCAAATTCTTGACAGCGAGGCCAGAGGAGATCAGTGGCGGGGCCATGGATGAGATCGATGGCGGTTGAACCTGAGGGGTCTGGGATGGGCCACTTAACCTATGACATAGCCCGCCTCAGGCCGTCGCTGTCGACGACCTTGATGTCGTAGCCGGCGTCCGTGACATACCCGCGTACTCTAGCCCGCTGATTGAGTACCTGCGGCCAGTAATGGTCGTCAGCTTCCTCGACGATGTCGGGTGAAGAGACCGCGATACACCTCTTTTCATCCAGTCACTCCTCGAGCTCCGCGGGAAGCGTAGCTGGGCTTAGGCCGCGACACTCTGGAGTGGGGGATGGGGATGGGGATCTGTGGGAAAGGGGGGTGGCGTCATCTAAGAAACTCAGAGCGGCCTAGGTATGGAGGTGAGTGGGTAAGCTGCATGGGCAAACCAGGAGATGTTGACAATGGAGGCCTTGCGGCGGTGGCGACAGCGGGGACCTTGCTAGGGTTTCAAGCCAGGGAGGGTGTGTGTGTGCGCGTGTCCGAGGAGGTTTTGGTGTGTGTGTGTGTGTGTGTGTGTGTGTGTGTGTGTGGAGGGGGCGGGTGGTGTGTTTGAGAAAATGACGTGGGTACTCAAACGCAGGAGTGAAATTCCGGGGCTGTTGAAAATTTTGATGATGGTGCATCGCACACGGTCCGGAGATAACAACCGTGTGTTATGAAACAAAAAAACCCTCAAGGCGGGCAGATATTTTTGAGGGATGCAGGCAGGATTAGGAACAAGAAATATCACACATGGTCGACACACAATAACGTGTGTTATCAAACTGAAAAAAGCTACAGGCGGGTAGATATTTTTGAGAGGGGAAGCCTCATGGAGCCGAATGTACTGTGCGGATGTGTGCGTGACAGGGGCACCGGTGTGGCACACGGTTAGTTTGAGTGAACCGTGTCTGTTGCTTCATCCGACTTGTCTAATGTTCATAAATTTGGCGAAAAATGACGCGGGAGAGAGTCAGAACACGAACATGCTTGCATGTGGACCAAATTTATGTATGAAAAGGGTGGTTTGATGTTCAAATACCAAATGCAGCTTCGATGTGGCACCTATCTCGCAAAGCGCATGGTATTGCTTGCCCCCTCGTGTCAGCACGAAGGGAATCCTATGCTATGAATGCATGCCCCGCCCCCAACCGAGGTTCACCTAGCAAAGTGCGAAGTAGCTAGCAGCCCCCTCGTGTCGGCACGAAGGGAATCCTAAGCTATGAATGCATGCCTCCCCAACCGAGGTTCACCTAGCACAATCACAGTAAAGCCCCCCCACACACACACTTTCACCAGTGGGCGGAGAGGCATCTCACCAAGATGGATCATAATACATACCAAGAATAATCCACCTTGGTCGTACAACCTCTCTCTTGTTGTTGGTCAAAGTGATGGCCGTCCATGCGACCCCGGAGATGGGCTAGCTCGCCAATAATCACGCAAGTAGTTAGTCCCCGAAGACAACCACTGCATGCGTGTGGCCCAAACATATGTATGGAGAGGTGTGTTTTGAATACACAATGGAACAACTTTGATGTGGCACCATGATTTCGAACTACAAATCCCCACACTGAGTGAGGGTAAGGTTGACGGTGCATATGTATGTTACACCACACTTCAAGCCAACAATGGGGATTCATGCATGCATATGTGCATAGTATATGCGCTCAAACTTAATTAGGTCTGAATCTCACCATGACCTATACTACGATATCATGAACCAAAGGAAGAATCCGCCATGGTAACCTATCTTGTTGTCGATCAACATGATCATGGATGTCCACGCGGGCCCACCATGGCCCCATGAATATATAGGCTTGTCGCCGATAACCACGCGAGGGAGTGTACCGTTCGAAAACAACCACTACATGCATATGTACAGACGTGATGCGTGCATGCATGTTTGAATACCATTTCACAACATTGATGTCGCACTTGCGTCAAAAATCGTACAGTCCCTGCACAGAGTGAGATCAGTTCATGACATGCCATTGTACTAGCCACTTCGATTCGATGGGAGGGATTCATGCGTACACATGCATGTGTGTGTGCTCAAACTATATCATGTCATCCCAGAGCATGAACTATATTATACCGTATTACAAGCAAAAAAAAATCCCCTCCTAAGTCAAGTTAACCTCTCTCATTGTCAGGCAAAAAGTAGTGATGGACCAAGCGGGCCCATAGATGGAAAGCATCGATATCGCTGATAACCGCTCAAGTGGGTGCGAGAGGACAACCACCATCGCTTTGCATGTGGGCTAAACATATGTTGAATACCCAATATGCACAATTTTGATGTGCCACAAGCCTCAAAAACCGCAAACCCCCCACATATGATGGTCCCCTTCCCCCTCTTCAACGCATACTATATGCTCCTACCGTAATACAATCCAAAAAGAATCCTCCTCGATGGTGAAATTTATTAACCTCTCCCGATGTAGGTCAAAGTGATGCATGCATCGATGATGGCATCGTGGGCCCACAGATGGAAGCGTCACACGTGACTGTCCTAGCTAGGATAACCACTGCATGCATGCCTCGAAGACAAAAAGTCCCGACACTAAATGAAGTGTACTTGTTCACGGACGCGTATAGTATATATGCTAGTCCTCTCCCACCTCTTCGACGCGTACTATATACCACCATAACACAACCAAAAAAGGTTCTGCCTTGCTGCCGAAATTAACCTCACTGTTGGTTGTTCGTCAAGGTGATGGATGACGACCTCGCGGGCCCACAGAAAGCGTCACACGCGAGTATCGAGTGTCGTATAGGACAACCATCGACTGCATGTGGTCAAAACATGTATGTATAAAAGGGTTGTGTAATGTTTTAAATAACGAATTCACAACTCTGATGTGGCACCTGCCTAACAAAACAGCCAACCCACATGGTGGCTCACAACCTGTAGTGTACTGCGAGCCACCCGCCACCCCCCAGACGCACACACGCACACACACACCGCGAATCCACCGCAACTACGATGCATGTTAAATTATCCCACAATGAACATATGTTACCAAAGGAGGGACGTTTTAATTTCGAAAAAAACAGAGATCATTAAGACGTTTTAGTACATTAATTGATTGATTTTCTACGGGTATAATGTGCAAAAATCAAATTTGAGCTACATGCACACATGACAGTGCACCTAAATGGATTGCAAAAACACATGTATCTCAATGCGTGCATGTTTAATCCCCGTGCAAGAAATTTTAAACAGTGAGAATTTTGATTTTTAAATTCTAGTATATCCCAAACTTATTTGAAGTTCATGAAACTTATTGTGTTGTCATATGGACACCAATACAAAGTGGCACTGTACCTTTTTTGTCAAATTTGAGACCAGTTTTGATGTATTATTTATCTAATTACAAACGGGAGATTATTAATAATTGGGAACCAATATCCCAAACAGACTATTTATTCGAACCGTGAGCGTTAGACCAACAATGGATACCCGACATGCTTCGGTTAAGCAATAAAGCGGCAGCATTAATCATCCAAGTAGAAAAACAATATACATGCCGCCACGTGACCCGTGTGCCATGCGAGAAGGTATGAGTTGACGTAACGCATGAGAGCAGTCCGCCGCATAGGTAGACCAGGAGGCGTGCATGCAAGTGTGTGAATTGACGGAGGCATGCTCACTGCACAGTGTCATCGGGAGGCATGCGAGTAGCTGTGTGAAATGATGGTAGGCATTGTCGGTGTCAAAACCTGCGGATCTCGGGTAGGGGGTCCCAAATTGTGCGTCTAAGGTTGATGGTAATAGGAGGCGGGGGACACGATGTTTGCCCAGGTCGGGCCCTCTCTATGGAGGTAATACCCTACTTCCTGCTTGATTGATCTTGATGAATATGAGTATTACAAGACTTGATCTACCACGAGATCGTAATGGCTAAAACCCTAGAAGTCTTGCATGTATGATTATGATTATGATTGCCTCTACGGACTAAACCCTCCGGTTTATATAGACACCGGAGGGGACTAGGGTTGTACAAAGTCGGTTACAGAGAAAGGAATCTTCATATCCGGGCACCAAGCTTGCCTTCCACGCCAAGGAGAGTCCCATCCGGACACGAGAGAGAGAGAGTCTTCTGTCTTGTATCTTCATGGCCCAACAATCCGGCCCATGCTACATAGTCCGGCCGTCCGAGGACTCCTTAATCCAGGACTCCCTCAGGCATGCCAGCAATCAAGTGTGCAGGCTCACTAGGAGGCGAGCCAGCGGTTTGACCACCGTCCGCCTATCTCCCACTACTCCATATTAATGGTGCGCTCGAGCGGCCGCACCCCCCATCCTCGCCACACACACAATCCTCTCTCTCCGCTTGCATCCTCGACACCGATCTCAGTCCTCAAAGTCGTCAGTGTATGAGGATGCCGCCGAAGCGCCCCATCGGAGCGAGTGGCGACGCCGGGGCTGCTGAAGCACCGGAGCACGGCGTGGAGATGGAGACAGAGGTTGTCATCACCGCCAGTGAGTTATCGCTGCACCCTCACATTGTTGACGGCGTCGAGCTTCCATGGCCAGAGGCATAGTTCCACACCAACTCTGGTGACGACTCGGGCAACGACCCCGGCAACGACTCCAACGACCACTCCGGCGATGACTTCGACGACGACGAACAACTGGTTAGTCGTCTATACCATTTATGTGTCAAATAGATCCTAGTGTTTCTCTAGTTACTCCTGCCTCCCCCCTTTTTGGAATAGAAATCCTATGGTTATGTTCTCCTAATCCATGAAATCTGATTAAGTTTCGTTAGATCCGTGTAGTGTATTTATTGTTTGAATGGTACAAGTGAATAGTTATTTCATATGTGCAAATGATTTCTGCTAGTAATCCGACTAGGGTTAGTGTTCGTGCTAATAATTCCTAGTCAGGACTTGACAATTGATTTTGAATGACCTACATATATGTTTGTGCCATTATTTCCTTCAAGATTGATCTATACATAGACGACTGTGCTTAAAAATCGAACCATAATCTCTAGATATGTATAAAAAATGTCCATAAATTCCTAATCCTACTTCACGGCATGTAAACATTGGTTGGATGCCAAATTTGTTTTAGTATTTGTATAGGTGCTGTTTGACGATGTGGACAGCAAGGATGAAGATTTCCAGAGGAGGTACAAGAGGCAAATCCTGAGGGAGCTTTATGCGGGACTGCATAACAGGCGTATTAGACCCTGGGACGGTGGCTATCGATGCCCATTTTGCAACCACAAGCTTCATGATGCGTATCAAAGTGTTTTGGTGCATGCAAGAGGACGGGCTGTTGGCTCCTTCAAGCAGAAGTATTCTCGCAAGGTGGTGCATGGCGTGTATGCCGAGTACCTAGAGAAGCTTCAGGATCGTTCCGGCATGTGAGATGAGATGAGGGATCGAACTATGTACGCTTGAGCATGCTTAATGATGGTTGAACTATGCTTGTGTACGTGTACGCTTATTATCTATGTCTGAGTATGTTAAATCTATGTTTACTTATGTCTAACTATGGGATATGGATGCAATCAGTTCGGTTGATGGAATCTACCTCCATCCTCGTTTATTGGTCCCCTTTGTAATTTGTGTTAAATTTTGACCAAAGATTTAACTAACAAAATGTTAGTGCATGTCAACAAAAGTTATATCGTTGGATGCGTATTTGAACATAGTGTTCAATGATATAATTTTTCGTGACATGCATAAACATTTCTTAGTTAAATATTTGGTCAAAATTTGGTACAAATTACAAAGGGGACCAATAAACCAGGACGGAGATAGTACGTCAATCACACACGGTTCCCAAAATTGGAACCGTGTGCAATGACTTTCATTTTGCCTGTTGCGTCAATCACACACGGTTGGCTCTAGCAAACCGTTGCCTCTGAAATTCTTTGTCGGACAGAAGACCCTCACCACCCAATTCAAAAAATAAAAAAGAAAACCCTCACCATCCCCACATCACAAAAAACCCCACCACACCCGACACCCCCTCCGGTCCTCATTCACACCTGCACAAGCTCCTCCACATCTATGCATGGCACCGCCTATCACATCGGTAACTAGTTAGCTCGACGCCTGCCGCTGCCGCCAGGCTACCGGCAAACCTCACCGCATTTCGCCACTTTCGCTTGCCGCTGCCTATTGCCATCGACTTTCTCGACACTTCTCGTGGTCGACCCAGTTCCGCTCGGTTGGGGAATCTGCCATACTTAGGGTTCTTTCTCATGGACAACAAGGTAACTAATTTAATGAGATATTATCTCATCTCTTATCCCAGTTCATCTGCCTCCTTTAATCACTTGGCCGAAATCTCCATGAATTTATTTTTATCCGAGCTGATTTGAGGGTTTTCTTTCATTCATAGAGTGTATAGTGCGCGGACACATCAGGACTTTGTGGCCTCTGATACGTCTCCAATGTATCTATAATTTTTGATTGCTCCATGCTACTTTATCTACTATTTTGGATTATATTGGGCTTTATTTTCCACTTTTATATTATTTTTGGGACTAACCTATTAACCGGAGGCCTAGCCCAGAATTGTTGTTTTTCCCCTATTTCAGTATTTCGAAGAAACGGAATATCAAACAGAGTCCAAACAAAATGAAACCTTCGGGAACGTGATTTTCTCACCGAACGTGATCCAGGAGACTTGGACCCTACTCCAAGAAGCTTCCGAGGAGGTCGCGAGGGTGGAGGGCGCCCCCCCTGGGCGCGCCCCCCTACCTCGTGGGCCCCTCGGACCTCCACCGACGTACTCCTTCCTCCTATATATACCTACGTATCCCCGTATGATCAGAGAGGATCCAAAAACCTAATTCCACCGCCGCAACCTTACAGATCCACGAGATCCCATCTTGGGGCTGTTAGGAGCTCACGGGGGGCATCCATCACGGAGGCTTCTACATCATCACCATAGCCCCTCGATGAAGTGTGAGTAGTTTACTTCAGACCTTCGGTCCACAGCTAGTAGCTAGATGGCTTCTTCTCTCTTTTTGGATCTCAATACAATGTTCTCCCCCTCTCTTGTGGAGATCTATTCGATGTAACCTTCTTTTTGCGGTGTGTTTGTTGAGATCGATGAATTGTGGGTTTATGATACAGTATTATCTATGGAAAATATTTGATTCTTCTCTAAATTCTTTTATGTATGATTGAGTTATCTTTGCAAGTCTCTTCGAATTATCCGTTTGGTTCGGCCAACTAGATTGGTAGTTCTTGCAATGGGAGAAGTGCATGGCTTTGGGTTCAATCTTGCGGTGTCCTTACTCAGTGACAGAAAGAGTTGCAAGGCACGTATTGTATTGTTGCCATCGAGGATAACAAGATGGGGTTTTTATCATATTGCATGAATTTATCCCTCTACATCATGTCATCTTTCTTAAGGCGTTACTCTGTTTTAACTTAATACTCTAGATGCATCTTTGGATAGCGGTCGATGAGTGGAGTAATAGTAGTAGATGCGAATCGTTTGATCTACTTGTCACAGACGTGATGCCTATATACATGATCATTGCCTAGATATACTCATAACTATGCTCAATTCTGTCAATTGCTCAACAGTAATTTGTTCACCCACCGTAGAATACTTATGCTCTTGAGAGAAGCCACTAGTGAAACCTATGGCCCCCGGGTCTATTCTCATCATATCAATCTATACCACTTTATTTACTTGCTTTGCTTTTACTTTGCCTTTACTTTTTACTTTGCACCTATCTATCAAAAATACCAAAAATATTATCTCTATCTGATCTCACTCTCGTAAGTGACCGTGAAGGGATTGACAACCCCTAAGCGTTGGTTGCGAGTTGCTATCGTGTTGTGCAGGTACGAGGGACTTGCGCGTGACCTCCTACTGGATTGATACCTTGGTTCTCAAAAAGCGAGGGAAATACTTACGCTCTTGTGCGCATCATCCTCTCCTCTTACGGGAAAACCAGCATAAGCTCGAGGCGTAGCAAGAAGGATTTACGGCGCCGTTGCGGGGAGGCTTACATAAAAGTCAACATACCAAGTACCCATCACAATCCCTATCTCTCGCATTACATTATTTTCCATTTGCCTCTCGTTTTCCTCTCCCCCACTTCACCCTTGCCGTTTTATTCTCCCTCTCTTTCCCAATCTCCTCCTCTTTTTCCCTTTGCCTTTTGTTTGCTCGTGTGTTAGTTGCTTGCTTGTCAGCATGACTAGTCCCATATCTACTCCTATGTCTCCCGAGTTTGAAGTTCTTCACTTCAAGCCAAGGCAAGGAGAAAATCTAAAAGATGCTTGGTATAGGATGATGGAATCTTATCATAAATGCACCCTAGAGGTGAACTATAGAATCTTTTTTCGGAATTTTTATGTTGGGTTAAATATAACATATAGACAACTCCTGGATTGCATGGCCAAGGGAAATTTCATTGAAATTGATCCCAGTATTGCGCATGAAATTATAGAGGGAATAGTGGGAACACCACCCCAAAAAGGAGGATCTCATCCTACCTAGGAAGAAACCCAAATGTTTGAAAAGATTTGCGAAGCAACTAAGATTTTACAAAAGTCTCTTGATCCTCTTAAAAATATTGGCGGAAATCTTAACCGTATGAATATGTTGATTACTTGTCATGCCCAATATGCGACCCTACCCAAAAGGAACTCGAAGGTCCCACCAAGGATAGACCCGCATATTGAGACGCTTTTGCAAGGTGGATATCATTACATCAACATTACATAATAGATGGGGATACATACATAAGGCATACAATGCCACATGAATACAATAATACATCATACATAAGAGCACCATCCGACTACGGATGAAACACAATCAGAAACTCAAACGACATCCACCCTACTAGCCCAGGCTGTCGACCTGGAACCTATCCCCTGATCGAAGAAGCAGAAGAAGAACTCAACGCAAGCAAGCATCGCTCTCGCGTCACGATCATCGCATAACCTGTACCTGCAACTATTGTTGTAGTAATCTGTGAGCCACGAGGACTCAGCAATCCCATTACCATGGGTATCAAGACTAGCAAAGCTTAATGGGAAAGGAAGGGGTAAGGTGGTGAGGTTGCAGCAGCGGCTAAGCAAGTATGGTGGCTAACATACGCAAAAGAGAGCGAGAAGAGAAACAAAGGAATGGTCGTGAAGCTAGCAATGATCAAGAGGTGATCCTGAACACCTACTTACGTCAAACATAACACAGAAATCGTGTTCACTTCCCGGACTCGCGAGAAGAGACCATCACGGCTACACACGCAGATTGATGCGTTTTAATTCGGATCTGGTGTCAAGTTATCTACAACCGGACATTAACAAATTCCCATCTGCCACATAACCACGTGCACGGCTCTCGAAAGTTTAAACCCTGCAGGGTGTCCCAACAAGCCCATGACAAGCTCTCGCGATCAACGAAGAATAGACCTTCTCCCAGGAAGACCCGATCAGTCTCGGAATCCCGGTTTACAAGACATTTCGACAATGGTAAAACAAGACCAGCAAAGCCTCCCGCTGTGCCGACAAATCCCGATAGGAGCTGCACATATCTCGTTCTCAGGGCACACCGGATGAGCCAGACGTCGGGTTGGCATAGACCCTGGTTGCCCAGGGGGCGCCGGACATCGCTCGGTTTGGACCAACACTTAGACAAGCATTGGCCCGGGGGGGCTAAAATAAAGATGACCCGACCCAAGGGAACGATATAGGTGGTGGTGAGGCAAATGGTAAAACCAAGGTTGGGCCTTGCTGGACAAGTTTTATTCAAAGCGAACTGTCAGGGGGGTCCCATAAATCACCCGACCGCGTAAGGAATGCAAATCCGGGAACATAACACCGGTATGACGGAAACTAGGGCGGCAAGAGTGGAACAAAACACCAGGCATAAGGCCGAGCCTTCCACCCTTTACCAAATATATAGATGCATTAATAATATAAGAGATATTGTGATATCCCAACATAACCCTGTCCACCATGGAGCAATCTTCAACTTCACCTGCAACTAGCAACGCTATAAGAGGGGCCGAGCAAAAGCGGTAACATAGCCAAGCAATGGTTTGCTAGGAATGGTGTCAAAGGTTAGAGGTTCATGGCAATTTGGGGAGGCTTGAAGAGCAAATGATAGGAAGCGCAGCATAGCGATGGAACGAAACAACTAGCATAGCAATGATAGTAGTGAGATCCAGGGTACTGGTCATCTTGCCTGAAATCCCGCAAGGAAGAAGAACGAGTACATGAAGAAGATGAAGCCACGAAGACTAACCAAGCGTAGACGAACGAATTCTCACGATCGCAACGAAAACGGGAACTATCGAGAAGAAGCACACAACATGGTAAACACACCACACATAAACAAGACATGATGCACAACAAGCATGATGCATGACAAGGCTACATGAAGCTACTCATGGCAAGAGATGATGCAAACAAGAACAACACATCAAGGCAAGTTTAAATGAGGCCGGAAACAACATATAACAAATCCGGTAAGTCCTCATATGCAAATTTCGAAACTGGTCCAGATCTTAATAAACCTTATGTTCAATTTGTTAAACAGCAAGTTAAGATGCACCAAGATGATCTACACGAAATTTTAGTCAAGTTACATATAAAGTTCATTAGATTCGGAGCTACGGCCTAGAAGATATGAGCAAAACAAGTTAAACATGGCATTGATGCAAAATGCATACAAACATCAAGCAAACACCTCACAACAAGGATGCAACATGATAATATGAAACTACATGCAAAATCAAGCAAGTTTCATATAGAGCACACTCAAAACGGAGCAACGGTTCAACACATACACTCTATACAAAGCATAACAACAATATGTCCATAACAGCAACTAGGCATCTTGCAAGCATCAAATCAATATGCTACAGCACCCCAACATAAGAACAAAAGGCATGGGCATGAAGTACAGGTAAAGCATAACAAAACATGAACACTGAGCTATCTCCAGAAACAAAAAGAACATGCTCAAAAGGACATAGGAAGATTGCAAATAATAATAGTTTCAGACTTATCAGGAAATAACATCAGGTTGCAATGTTTAGAGCAAGCAAACAACATGTTACAGGAACGTATCATGGCAAACAAAGGCATGGCATGATACTACTAAATGCATAGATCAAAATTCCCTTACTGACCATGAGCCAAAAAGGATCAGAAAATATGATGGCACCCATATAAACATGGCAAGTTATATTACAGATTCAAACATGGCAGAAACAACAATAAGTAGGCATGTTGGTGAGCTTGTACCACTCACCACAGAGCAATACATGGCATGGCAAGGCAATCAACAGTAAGAAGACATGTTTGTGAAGCTATAAATGGCAAGAGCAAGGTCATAGGGTGCATGGAACACTAGCAAAACACATGGGAACAAGTGAACTTAATGTTAACAGGCTGATAGCAACATTATCAAGCAACTTTGGAGCACGATTACAACCAGCTATAGTAGTCTATAATTACAAACAAGGGCATGAATGGAAAGAGCATAACATGTATAACAACTCATCCTTATTGACCAATCTCCAAATTATGCACGAAATGACTAGTAGAAGCATGTTAACATAGCAACAAAATATAACAGAATCTGTCAGGAAAACAGCAACAGCAAGTACACTACTCAACAAGCTCGATGCACTCACTACAAGCATCACAAAAATACATGGTTTTCACCTTTGGAAATATGGCATGGTATAGATCAAAATACATGTAGACATCAACCTCATAGGATGCACACATCAATCATGGCAAAAATGACAAATGAGCATGTTATAACAGTTTCAGCAGATTAACATCAACATGCACTCTTCCAACAGCATTTCGGGCATCAAGATGAGCTCAAATGAAAATGATGCAATGGAATGAAATGAAGTACTCGTCGAAACGAACTATTTCACATATTACACGCACAAAAGGGAGCTACGGATGCAAAGATACAATGCGATGAATATGGTATGATTATGACAAAAATCTGGGACTTAGTCGATTTTCTGAAGAAAAAAAACGGACGGGCGCAACGTAGCAATACTTCGCATAGGCGAGGTTTAGGCGGACTGCTCACCTAGCGGGCCTGGCCCAGAGGGGAAGGAGAGGCGGCTCGGGCCGAGGAGGTGGACCGGGCTGGGACGTGGCCTTTGCCAGAGCGGGGCCCACGCGGGAGGCGACTCGGATCGGGAGTCGAGCGGTTCCCGCTCGCTCCCGAGCAGGGTGGGCGGCGGCGGCTGTTGCCGGCTCCGGCAAAGAGCGGGCCGGCAACCAAAGGGCCGGCAGGCGACGGAGATGGACGGATCTGGGCGCTCCTGCCCGGATCCGGCCGGAGGCGGGGCCGGACGGTGAGCTAGGCGGCGGCGGCGAAGGAGAGTTGCGGCGCTCGGCGCGACAAGACGGCGGCGACTCCGGCGTGGGGCGAGGCAGCGAAGGCGAAACTCTGGAGGGCGGCGCGGCGCAGGCTTCAGCGACGGGAGGCACGTCGGCGGCGCTGAATCGGACGGCGACGCTGGCTGGCTCATGGCGCGCGCGGCGGGATCCGGACGGGCGGCGGGGCTCGGGCCCCGGATGGGCTCAGGCGGGCCTTGCTGCTCGTCTTGAACCGTCGACGGCGGGAGGAGAGAGGAGGCGCGGGGAGCTGACGTGGCGGCGTCGTATTGGATGGGGGGCAACGGGCGGACATGTCCGTCGGTGGAGGAGAAGGTGTCCGGCGGCGCGAGGGGAATTCATAGGGTTTCATCCGCGAAAATGGAGGGGGAGGCACCTATATATAGGTAGAGGGAGCTAGGAGAGTCCAAATGAGGAGCGGTTTTCGGCCACACGATCGTGATCGAACGGCCGAGAGCATGGAGGGGAGTTAGGTGGGTTTTGGGCCACTTTGGAAAGGGTGTTGGGCTGCACACAAAAGAGGCCTTTGCGGTTACCCGGTTAACCGTTGGAGTATCAAACGACCTCCGAATTGCACGAAACTTGACAGGCAGTCTACCGGTGCT
Organism: Aegilops speltoides; assembly: GCA_021437245.1. Taxonomy (NCBI): domain Eukaryota; kingdom Viridiplantae; phylum Streptophyta; class Magnoliopsida; order Poales; family Poaceae; genus Aegilops; species Aegilops speltoides. The sequence continues at coordinate 186,581,014 of CM038146.1, read as the reverse complement.
ATACCAAGGCCGCTTGGCAAACCTCGGGCCATTCCGAGAAAGTTTAATACCCGCTCACAACGAGAGACAAAAAGGGGATGCCGGAGGACATAGGAGTGCCGGATCGTGAAACGGACAACGGGGAAAATGCTCGGATGCATGAGACGAACACGTATGCAAAATGAAATGCACATGATGACATGATAAAATGAAGATGAAGACATGGCAAACTGCAACACGCAAGCAAATGACATGGCAACAACGACGAATAACTGGCGGACACCTGGCGCATCGGATCTGGGGCGTTACAACACTCCTCCACTAACAAGAGATCTCGTCCCGAGATCTTAGGACCGAGACGAAAGGAAAAAAAGGATGAGGTGAAACAAGAACTCAAGAGAAGAAGCAAAGAATCGAGAGCACTCGAGAAGAAGAGAGGAACGACGAGAATGGCGAGAATCGAAAGCTCACGGAATCAAGTAGACTATGAAATCACTCGTTCTAACCGGAGTGGTTAGAATGAGAAAAGAAACGAATAAGACTGAAGGGATTTAGGCAGCACTTCAGCTGAAACATGGGGGAATAGAACACGAGCTTGAGAGGATGGAATGATACTTGATGAAGACATCATACAAAAACCTCCGGAAAGAATTGAAAGAGTTGAATGAAAAGAACGGAGAATAAAATGACAACTTGTGCCACGAATGAAATAGAAAGAAACCTCGGAAGAAAGGATTGAACGGAGTTGTTGAAAAAATCAACAACGAAAAGAATAAGCTTGCTGTGGATTTATGGATAACATCTCAGAAATTATGAGGTGATAACCAACCACAAACGGAAATGACCGGACAACTTAGAAGAACGAAGAAATGCAAAACTCCACTTCAAAAGAATTCGGAGAATTAATTACACTTTGAAAAGCAAGAAGGAAAGGTACTTGAATTTCTCCAACAAAATGTTGATGAACTCTTGAAGAATGAATTAAATCATGAAGAACCGCCATGAAGAACTCCGGTGACAAAAGGATGATGAGATAGAATGAAGGAAGAAAAAAAATAAGATGAGCCTTGCGGTGATTTAGATGGAGGTTCCGACGAGATGTCCGAGGAAATTTGAACTCCGGAAAAGAAAAACACTTGGAACTGGAATTTATTCATCAAGAACAAACTCTGAAGGAAAGGATTACTCGCTTGGAGGAAATAAGAATAAGATTTATTGTATGCTTATCCTTCATCAAATTAAATTGATGAGAAGCAATGGATTTTTCATACTACTTATTCTTCTTGAAAGAGAATTGAGAAGTGACATATCGCAAACTTGAGAAGGTCTTCATGAACCACTGGTAGGATTGAAAAGAACGAATGGATTTAAATGATGACAAAGGAAAAAGAATCTGAATGAACCACCGTAAGAATTCACAAATGACTGACCAAAGAGAATGAATCACCGGGAAGAATTAGAAGAACCAATATGCTAGAGGGGATTTATATGCAAAAGAACAAAGAGATCATGAACTGATAAAGAACACTTGAACGAAGCACCGGAAGAATATTGCAACAAACGAAAGGGCACAGATATAGAGTAATTGGAGAACGAATCTGAAAACTTAGAATGAAGAAATGTTCCGAACAGATGGCCTCCGGATGATCGAGAGGGAAAGCAACTCCTGAAATACTGCGGATGGATGAAAAGAATTGCACGACTGGAAACAATTTGATAGGATAACATCGAGCTAGCACCGCGAATCTCCGGGAGAACGGACAAGATTTAGAGGAAAAACTCTTCTTCAAATGATAACGAGAAACACCACCAAAATTACTGAGATACTCCGGGAGAATGAAAAGTGAAGGGGTTGAGCCAACAATGAAAAGAATTTGAAAGCGATCTTGGAGAAGGCATGTGACTGATGGAATCCATTCTTACGTCACACTTTGAAAAGAATTGAGAAAACTCCGGGGTAATTAGAAGAGTCAGGTAAGATCCTGGGAAAAGACCTGTGGGTTAGGGCCCACTAAAAGAAAACACCGTTGAAAAGGATTGTTGAACCGATAGATGATGCACCGGAACAATTGAAATATTTGAATGAGGTGGCAACCTCGAATTAATTGGAACACGGACCAATCTCCTGAGATGTCTTCCGAACTTCGGAATGATAAACTGGCGAAAGGCGAATGAGCAAGGGGAAAACACTTGAGCTGAGGAAAAGAATATGATCAACCCGAAAAACTTGAATTGAGTCCACCGGAAAAAGAAAAAGAGATGAAGAATGTCGACCGAGACGAGAGTTCACCGGTTTAAACAATTAACGAAAGACTGAAGATGCTCCACACGAATGAAATTGATGTTCGAAACAGACTCAGGCTCCGGGAAGAAAAAGGGTGGGAGGGCGGGAAAGCAAAGGCAACTTGGAAGGGGAAAAACTGATGAATAACTTGAAGAGAAAACATTGGTTGAAATCATTGAGGAAAGAAAACAAAGACTTCGCACGAGTAGGAAGGATACTCGGTTACGGACTCCGGATTCGAGAAGAAGAAGGGAGGGCGGGTGGGAAAAAAACAACTGAGGATTGAACTTGCAAAAACAAAGAGGGTCGAACCGCCTTGACGAGAGGATGCACCGGATGAAAAGAGCTGAGGAACAACGATCGAAAACCAACTGCGTGATCCTAAAGAAAAAATTTGAAGGGGAAGAGGAGTAATTCAAAACACCTACGTCAAGATTCCTCACCAGAGCGACGAAGGGGCAGAGGAGTAAAAAGAATTCCTACTCTCCGATATAACTAGACTCAGAAATCAGTTTTCTTCTAGACTCAACATCGGCCAAACTACACGATCAATCAAGGGGGCTCCTAAGGTCGGTCGAGGCTCTGATACCAACTTGTCACGCCCAATATGCGACCCTATCCAAAAGGAACTCGAAGGTCCCACCAAGGATAGACCCGCATATTGAGACACTTTTGCAAGGTGGATATCATTACATCAACATTACATAATAGATGGGGATACATACATAAGGCATACAATGCCACATGAATACAATAATACATCATACATAAGAGCACCATCCGACTACGGATGAAACACAATCAGAAACTCAAACGACATCCACCCTGCTAGCCCAGGCTGCCGACCTGGAACCTATCCCCTGATCGAAGAAGCAGAAGAAGAACTCAACGCAAGCAAGCATCGCTCTCGCGTCACGATCATCGCATAACCTGTACATGCAACTGTTGTTGTAGTAATCTGTGAGCCATGAGGACTCAGCAATCCCATTACCATGGGTATCAAGACTAGCAAAGCTTAATGGGAAAGGAAGGGGTAAGGTGGTGAGGTTGCAGCAGCGGCTAAGCAAGTATGGTGGCTAACATACGCAAAAGAGAGCGAGAAGAGAAACAAAGGAACGGTCGTGAAGCTAGCAATGATCAAGAGGTGATCCTGAACACCTACTTACGTCAAACATAACACAGAAACCGTGTTCACTTCCCGGACTCCGCCGAGAAGAGACCATCACGGCTACACACGCGGTTGATGCGTTTTAATTCGGATCTGGTGTCAAGTTATCTACAACCGGACATTAACAAATTCCCATCTGCCACATAACCGCGGGCACGGCTCTCGGAAGTTTAAACCCTGCAGGGGTGTCCCAACTTAGCCCATGACAAGCTCTCGCGATCAATGAAGGAATAGACCTTCTCCCAGGAAGACCCGATTAGTCTCGGAATCCCGGTTTACAAGACATTTCGACAATGGTAAAACAAGACCAGCAAAGCCTCCCGCTGTGCCGACAAATCCCGATAGGAGCTACACATATCCCGTTCTCAGGGCACACCGGATGAGCCAGACGTCGGGTTGTCATAGACCCTGGTTGCCCAGGGGGCGCCGGACATCGCTTGGTTTGGACCAACACTTAGACAAGCATTGGCCCGGGGGGGCTAAAATAAAGATGACCCTCGGGTTGGCCGACCCAAGGGAAGGGTATAGGTGGTGGTGAGGCAAATGGTAAAACCAAGGTTGGGCCTTGCTGGACAAGTTTTATTCAAAGCAAACTGTCAGGGGGGTCCCATAAATCACCCGACCGCGTAAGGAACGCAAAATCCGGGAACATAACACCGGTATGACGGAAACTAGGGCGGCAAGAGTGGAACAAAACACCAGGCATAAGGCCAAGCCTTCCACCCTTTACCAAATATATAGATGCATTAATAATATAAGAGATATTGTGATATCCCAACATAACCCTGTCCACCATGGAGCAATCTTCAACTTCACCTGCAACTAGCAACGCTATAAAAGGGGCTGAGGAAAAGCGGTAACATAGCCAAGCAATGGTTTGCTAGGAATGGTGTCAAAGGTTAGAGGTTCATGGCAATTTGGGGAGGCTTGAAGAGCAAATGATAGGAAGCGCAGCATAGCGATAGAACGAAACAACTAGCATAGCAATGATAGTAGTGAGATCCAGGGTAGCGGTCATCTTGCCTGAAATCCCGCAAGGAAGAAGAACGAGTCCATGAAGAAGATGAAGCCACGAAGACGAACCAAGCGTAGACGAACGAATCCTCACGATCGCAACAAAAACGGGCACTATCGAGAAGAAGCACACAACATGGTAAACACATCACACATAAACAAGACATGATGCACAACAAGCATGATGCATGACAAGGCTACATGAAGCTACTCATGGCAAGAGATGATGCAAACAAGAACAACACATCAAGGCAAGTTTAAATGAGGCCGGGAACAACATATAACAAATCCGGTAAGTCCTCATATGCAAATTTCGAAATTGGTCCAGATCTGAATAAACCTTATGTTCAAGTTGTTAAACTGCAAGTTATGATGCACCAAGATGATCTACAATTCTAGTCAAGCTACATATAAAGTTCATTAGATTCGGAGCTACGGCCTAGAAGATATGAGCAAAACAAGTTAAACATGGCATTGATGCAAAATGCATACAAACATCAAGCAAACACCTCAAAAAAAAAGTATGCAACATGATAATATGAAACTACATGCAAAATCAAGCAAGTTTCATATAGAGCACACTCAAAATGGAGCAACGGTTCAACACATACACTCTATACAAAGCATAACAACAATCTGTCCATAACAGCAACTAGGCATCTTGCAAGCATCAAATCAATATGCTACAGCACCCCAACATAAGAACAAAAGGCATGGGCATGAAGTACAGGTAAAGCATAACAAAACATGAACACTGAGCTATCTCCAGAAACAACAAGAACATGCTCAAAAGAACATGGGAAGATTGCAAATAATAACAGTTTCAGACTTATCAGGAAATAACATCAGGTTGCAATGTTTAGAGCAAGCAAACAACATGTTACAGGAACGTATCATGGCAAACAAAGGCATGGCATGATACTACTAAATGCATAGATCAAAAGTCCCTTACTGACCATGAGCCAAAAAGGATCAGAAAATATGATGGCACCCATGTAAACATGGCAAGTTATATTACAGATTCAAACATGGCAGAAACAACAATAAGTAGGCATGTTGGTGAGCTTGTACCACTCACCACAGAGCAATACATGGCATGGCAAGGCAACCAACAGTAAGAAGACATGTTTGTGAAGCTATACATGGCAAGAGCAAGGTCATAGGGTGCATGGAACACTAGCAAAACACATGGGAACAAGTGAACTTAATGTTAACAGGCTGATAGCAACATTATCAAGCAACTTTGGAGCACGATTAAAACCAGCTACAGTAGTCTATAATTGCAAACAAGGGCATGACTGGAAAGAGCATAACATGTATAACAACTCATCCTTAGTGACCAATCTCCAGATTATGCACGAAATGACTAGTAGAAGCATGTTAACATAGCAACAAAATATAACAGAATCTGTCAGGAAAACAGCAGCAGCAAGTACACTACTCAACAAGCTCGATGCACTCACTACAAGCATCACAAAAAATACATGGTTTGCACCTCTGGAAAGATGGCATGGCATAGATCAAAATACATGTAGACATCAACCTCATAGGATGCACACATCAATCATGGCAAAAATGACAAATGAGCATGTTATAACAGTTTCAGCAGATTAACATCAACATGCACTCTTCCAACAGCATTTCGGGCATCAAGATTAGCTCAAATGAAAATGATGCAATGGAATGAAATGAAGTACTTGTCGAAACGAACAATTTGACATATTACACGCACAAAACGGAGCTACGGATGCAAAGATACAATGTGATGAATATGGCATGATTATGACAAAAATCTGGGACTTAGTCGATTTTCGTAAGAAAAGAACGGACGGGCGCAACGTAGCAATACTTCGCACAGGCGAGGTTTAGGCGGACTGCTCACCTAGCGGGCCTGGCCCAGAGGGGAAGGAGAGGCGGCTCGGGCCGAGGAGGTGGACCGGGCCGGGACGTGGCCTGGGCCAGAGCGGGGCCCACGGGGGAGGCGACTCGGATCGGGAGCCGAGCGGTTCCCGCTCGCTCCCGAGCAGGGTGGGCGGCGGCGGCTGTTGCCGGCTCTGGCGAGGAGCGGGCCGGCGACCAAAGGGCCGGCAGGCAACGGAGATGGACGAATCCGGGCGCTCCTGCCCGGATCCGGCCGGAGGAGGGGCCGGATGTGAGCTAAGCGGCGGCAGCGAAGGGAGAGGCGCGGCGCTCCGCGCGACAAAACAGTGGCGACTCGATGTGGGCGGAGGCAGCGGGCGAGCTCAGAGGGCGGCGCGCTTGGCGGGCTTCCGGCGATGGGGAGGCACGTCGGCGGCGCTGGAAAGGCGGACGGCTACAGCTGGCTCATGGCGCGCGGCGTGGATCCGGATCGGGCGGCGGCGCTGGGCCCCGGATGGGCTCAGGCGGGCCCATGAGGGTTTCAGGCGGGGCTGCCGTCGGCGAGGAGGAGAGAGGAGGCGCTTGTGAGCTGACATGGCGGCGTCGTAGATGGATGGGGCGACAGGCGGACATGTCCGTCGGTGGAGGAGAAGGTGTCCGGCGGCGCGAGGGGAATTCCTAGGGTTTCATCCGCGAAAATGGAGGGGGGAGGCACCTATATATAGGTAGAGGGAGCTAGGAGAGTCCAAATAAGGAGCGGTTTTCGGCCACGCAATCGTGATCGAACGACCGAGAGCGTGGAGGGGAGTTAGGTGGGTTTTGGGCCACTTTGGAAAGGGTGTTGGGCTGCACACAAAAGAGGCCTTTGCGGTTACCCAGTTAACCGTTGGAGTATCAAACGACCTCCGAATGGCACGAAACTTGACAGGCGGTCTACCGGTGCTATACCAAGGCCGCTTGGCAAACCTCGGGCCATTTCGAGAAAGTTTAATACCTGCTCACAACGAGAGACAAAAAGAGGATGCCGGAGGACATAGGAGTGTCGGATCGCGAAACGGACAACGGGGAAAATGCTCGGATGCATGAGACGAACACGTATGCAAAATAAAATGCACATGATGACATGATAAAATGCAGATGAAGACATGGCAAACTGCAACACGCAAGCAAATGACATGGCAACAACGATGAATAACTGGCGGACACCTGGCGCATCGGATCCGGGGCGTTACATTACTCTTTGTAATAAACGGTTGGATTATTTAGATCTAAAAATTTCTGAGTATGACGGGAAGAGGGAAGAACCCCCCGGATTTGAACATGACTCCGCTAAAAAACTAAAAATTAAATATGGCAATACCTAGATCTATCCTTGCTTTTTTGCCTAGCTAGGGGCGTTAAACGATAGCGCTTGTTGGGACGCAACCCAATTTTATTTTATTTTATTGTTTTTGGTTCTGTTTAGGAATAAATAATCCATCTACCTTCTGTTTGGATGTGGTTTCATGTTTTAATTAGTGTTTGTGCCAAGTAGGACCTATAGGATAACCTACGATGATAGTTGATTTGATTCTGCTGAAAAACAGAAACTTTAGCGCTCACGAGATTAGCTGCCATTTTCTATTGGAGAGTGCTTTTGCATTGATTCTTTTTGCTGCTGATCAATAAACGAATTTTCCAGGACTTCCTATTTTGGTAGAAGTTTTTAGAGTTCCAGAAGTTTGCGTTAGTTACAGATTACTACAGACTGTTCTGTTTTTAACAGATTCTGTTTTTCGTGTGTTGTTTGCTTATTTTGATGAATCTATGGCTAGTAAATTAGTTTATAAACCATAGAGAAGTTGGAATACAGTAGGTTTAACACCAATATAAATAAAGAATGAGTTCATTACAGTACCTTAAAGTAGTCTTTTGTTTTCTTTCTCTAACGGAGCTCACGAGATTTCTGTTGAGTTTTGTGTTGTGAAGTTTTGAAGTTTTGGGTGAATTCTTTTGATGGATTATGGAACAAGGAGTGGCCAGATCCTAAGCTTGTGGATGCCCATGGCACCCCCAAGATAATCCAAGGACACCAAAAAGTCAAAGCTTGGGGATGCCCCGGAAGGCATCCCCTCTTTCGTCCACTTCCATCGGTAATTTACTTGGAGCTATATTTTTATTCATCAACATGATATGTGTTTTGCTTGGAGCGTCTTGTATTATTTGTGTCTTTGCTTGTTAGCCTACCACAATCATCCTTTCTGTACACACCTTTTGAGAGAGCCATACATGATTTGGAATTTGTTAGAATACTCTATGTGCTTCACTTATATCTTTTGAGCTTGATAGTTTTGCTCATAGTGCTTCACTTATATCTTTTGAGCTTGATAGTTTTGCTCATAGTGCTTCACTTATATATTTTGAGCTTGATAGTTTTGCTCATAGTGCTTCACTTATATCTTTTTGAGCGTGATAATTTTTGCTCTAGTGCTTCACTTAGATCTTTTAGATCACGGTGGTGGATTTGTTTTAAAGAAACTTGATCTCTCATGCTTCACTTAGATTATTTTGAGAGTCATTAATAGCATGGTAATTTGCTTAATGATAATATACTTAGTGTTCAAGATATGTGAAACATTCTTTTGAGTGAATTGAATACTAAGATAAATTTAATTCTTAATAATTGTTTTGAGATATGGAGGTAATAATATCAAAGTCGTGCTAGTTGAGTAGTTGTGAATTTGAGAAATACTTGTGTTGAAGTTTGTAAGTCCCGTAGCATGCACGTATGGGTAAAGTTGTGTAACCAATTTGAAGCATGAAGTGTACCTGGCTTGTGCATCCTTATGAGTGGCGGTCGGGGACGAGCGATGGTCTTTTCCTACCAATCAATCCCCCTAGGAGCATTGTGCGTAGTACTTGATTTTTGACGGCTTCTAAATTTTTGCAATAAGTATATGAGTTCTTTTGACTAATGTTGAGTCCATGGATTATACGCACTTTTACCTTTCCGCATTTGCTAGCCTCTTGATGCCGTGCATTGCCCTTTCTCACATTGAGAGTTGGTGCAAACTTCGCCAAGCATCAAACCCGTGATATGATCGCTCTTTCACACATAAACCTCCTTATATATTCCTCAAAACAGCCACCATACCTACCTATTATGGCATTTCCATAGCCATTCGAGATATATTGCCATGCAACTTTCCACCGTTCCGTTCATCATGACATACTTTACTTTTGTCATATTGCCATTGCATGATCTTGTAGTTGACATCGTATTTGTGGCAAAGCCACCATGCATTATTTTTCATACATGTCACTCTTGATTCATTGCACCATCCTGCACACACGGAGGCATTCATATAGAGTCATATCTTGTTCTAGTTTCGAGTTGTAATTGTTGAGTTGTAAGAAAAATAAAAGTGTGATGATCATCATTATTAGAGCATTGTCCCAAGTGAGGAAAGGATGATGGAGACTGTGATTCCCCCACAAGTCGGGATGAGACTCCGGATGAAAAAAAAAGAGGCCAAGGAATCCCAAATAAAAAAAAGAGGCCATAAAAAAAGAGAAAAGGCCCAAATAAAAAAAATAAAAAAAAAGAGAGAAAAAGAGAGAAGTGACAATGTTACTATCCTTTTACCACACTTGTGCTTCAAAGTAGCACCTTGTTCTTCATGTAGTGAGTCTCATATATTGTGCTTCAAAGTAGCACCATGTTTTTCATATAGTGAGTCTCATAAGTTGTCTTGTTCATACTAGTTGGAATTTTTCATTACAGAACTTGGCTTGTATATTCCTATGATGGGCTTCCTCAAATGCCCTAGGTCTTCATGAGCAAGCAAGTTGGATGCACACCCACTAGTTTTCTTTTGTTGAGCATTCATAGCTCTAGCGCATCCGTTGCATGGCAATCCCTACTCCTCATGTTGACATCAATTGATGGGCATCTCCATAGCCCGTTGATTAGCCTCGTCAATGTGAGACTTTCTCCTTTTTTGTCTTCTCCACACAATCTCCATCATCATATTCTATTCCACCCATAGTGCTATATCCAAGGCTCGCGCTCATGTATTGCATGAACGTTGAAAAAGTTTGAGATTATTTGAGTATGAAACAATTGCTTGGCTTGTCATCGGGGGTATAGAAGTTGGGAACATCTTTGTGTGACGAAAATGAAGCATAGCCTAACTATATGATTTTGTAGGGATGAACTTTCTTTGGCCATGTTATTTTGAGAAGACATGATTGCTTTGATTAGTATGCTTGAAGTATTATTATTTTTATGTCAATATGAACTTTTATCTTGAATCTTTCGGATCTGAATATTCATACCATGATTAAGAAGATTTACATTGAAGTTATGCCAAAGTATCACCCCGCATCAAAAATTCTTTTTTATCATTTACCTACTCGAGGACGAGTAGGAATTAAGCTTGGGGATGCCTGATACGTCTCCAACGTATCTATAATTTTTGATTGCTCCATGCTACTTTATCTACTGTTTTGGACTATATTGGGCTTTATTTTCCACTTTTATATTATTTTTGGGACTAACCTATTAACCGGAGGCCCAGCCCAGAATTGTTGTTTTTTGCCTATTTCAGTGTTTCGAAGAAACGGAATATCAAACGGAGTCCAAACGGAATGAAACCTTCGGGAACGTGATTTTCTCACCGAACGTGATCCAGGAGACTTGGACCCTACTCCAAGAAGCTTCCGAGGAGGTCACGAGGGTGGAGGGCGCCCCCCTAGGCGCGCCACCCTACCTCGTGGGCTCCTCGGAGCTCCACCGACGTACTCCTTCCTCCTATATATACCTACGTATCCTCGTATGATCAGAGAGGATCCAAAAACCTAATTCCACCGCCGCAACCTTCTGTATCCACGAGATCCCATCTTGGGGCCTGTTCCGGAGGTCTGCTGGTGGGGGCATCCATCACAGAGGGCTTCTACATCATCACCATAGCCCCTCCGATGAAGTGTGAGTAGTTTACTTCAGACCTTGGGGTCCATAGCTAGTAGCTAGATGGCTTCTTCTCTCTTTTTGGATCTCAATACAATGTTCTCCCCCTCTCTTGTGAAAATCTATTCGATGTAACCTTCTTTTTGCGGTGTGTTTGTTGAGACCGATGAATTGTGGGTTTATGATCCAGTATTATCTATGGAAAATATTTGATTCTTCTCTGAATTCTTTTATGTATGATTGAGTTATCTTTGCAAGTCTCTTCGAATTATCCGTTTGGTTCGGCCAACTAGATTGGTAGTTCTTGCGATGGGAGAAGTGCATGGCTTTGGGTTCAATCTTGCGGTGTCCTTACTTAGTGACAGAAAGAGTTGTAAGGCACATATTGTATTGTTGCCATCGAGGATAACAAGATGGGGTTTTTATCATATTGCATGAATTTATCCCACTACATCATGTCATCTTGCTTAAGGCGTTACTCTGTTTTTAACTTAATACCCTAGATGCATGCTGGATAGCGGTCGATGAGTGGAGTAATAGTAGTAGATGCAGAATCGCTTTGATCTACTTGTCACAGACGTGATGCCTATATACATGATCATTGCCTAGATATACTCATAACTAATTTGTTCACCCACCGTAGAATACTTATGCTCTTGAGAGAAGCCACTAGTGAAACCTATGGACCCCGGGTCTATTCTCATCATATCAATCTATACCACTTTATTTACTTTCTTTGCTTTTACTTTGCCTTTACTTTTTACTTTGCACCTATCTATCAAAAATACCAAAAATATTATCTCTATCAGATCTCACTCTCGTAAGTGGCCGAGAAGGTATTGACAACCCCTAAGCGTTGGTTGCGAGTTGCCATCGTGTTGTGCAGGTACGAGGGACCTGCGCATGACCTCCTACTGGATTGATACCTTGGTTCTCAAAAACTGAGGGAAATACTTACGCTACTGTGCTGCATCATCCTCTCCTCTTCGGGGAAAACCAACGCAAGCTCAAGACGTAGCAGCCTCCACCAGATATTCCATCTCACCATACCAGATGACTTGAGGATGCGCGCGGTATGTTCAATCTCACCCTAAATCGGTTGGCATGGCCTACTTTCCTGAACACATTCTAAATATTGCTACATTTGGATAAAAGGTTCCACATGCTCCATATATGTCAAAGGGGATTTTTCCCTCTTCTTTCTATATTAGGCAAATTAATGATGTATAGTTCTTTTGATTACTCTCATATTTCCATGACATTATGTTTACCCTATCTGTTTAATTATAGATTTTTGTCGTTCGATTTCTAATGATGTACAGTTCTTTCAATTTGGGCCCATATTTGCATGTTACCATATTTTCTTTAACAATCCTACCATTCTCTGCAGCGCGTCCCTTGCTATGCAACGGAATCTGTAGTGCACAATCTTTCCCTTTACATAAATCAAGACTGCAGGGATGTCATACTGAACACAAACGATGGATTTACAATCGTTGCTACTGTAAGACTTGATGAACGTGGTGACTCTTATTTTGGCACTGGCCTTTGGAAAGAAATTTCTAAGTTTTTTGTACTGAAAGCCGGCACTATAATTGCACTGCACATAAAAGAGTCTAGTCATGATATATGCTAACTTCCCCGACGATATCATCCGTCCAGACTTTGTTCGAAGTAACTTTTCTTTTCAAGTAACTGCATGTTGACTTACCTAGCAATATCAAATGAATTGTGTAGTATTTAAGCAACCAATTGCTATTCCCTTTTCTTACTATTTTCCTACATAATAACTTCTAGTTACCAATACACTTTTCTATTACCCTGTTTTAACTAAATATTCTCTGTACTCCCACCTCTACCAGAAAGTGCTGCTGACAAGGAGACTCCGGAGGTGGAGAACAGGGATGCCAACAAGTGGAGGCGGGGCGAGCAAGAATCACAAGCGACTCCAGCAGGCCTAGACATCATCAGCAGCCTCCCCGATGATATGTTGACAGTCATCATCTCCCTCCTCCCAATCAAATATGGGGCGCGGACAACCGTCCTTTCCCTGTGGTGGCACCCCCATGGAACTCCACCCCTCTTGACCTCATCGAGACCCACGAGCTCTGCCATGGCTATGCAAAAGCTTGGATGTGTTCTCCAAGATCCTCGGCAGTCACCTTAGCCCAACCAAAGGCCTTTGAATGGGAAAGTTCTGTTCCAACGGCAAGGACCAAGCCAAGCTTGATGACTGGTTCTGATCCCCCGCCCTAGATTAGCTCGAGGAGCTCATTTTTGAGGATGGGCATATGCGCTCATTGCCAACGTCCACGCTCCGCCTCGCGCCCACGCTACACGTCGCCAAGTTCAGGAACTGCCATCCCCCCTCTAATGACGCGCCCGCTCTTATTCTACCATGACTGAAGCACCTCGAGCTCATCGTCGTCTGCCTCCCAAACGGTGACATGGAGAGCCTGCTCCGTGGTTGTACTACACTCGAGTACCTTTAGCTTCAAGCGATCAATGGGTTGAGTAGCTTCCACATCACCTCCATGACTCTCCAAACTATTTATGTGTGTTGCTGGTGTGGCAGGAAGACATCACTGAGGACACACCTGCCATTTCTGCACCGAAATTGACAGTGGTGGGCTACTCGTCTAACAAATACTCCGAACTTGTTATTGGATCCACACCCGTTCAGGTACAATAGCCGCCTTCTACCTCTTCTTCTATAGATTAACATTATTTCTAATTTTGAATATGTTTGTTCGTCTGTCATCTAGAAAATGATTCTGATAAGCTTGACCCGGAGACTGCACACTGTGAAGGTATTGGCACTAGAATCTATCGGCCCCAACCTGGAGCAAGTTGTCAGTTTCCTGAGATGCTTTCCGTGCCTGGAGAAGCTATATATCGAGGTGATGTTCCTTTCCTGTTAAATTTTAACCATAAGGGAGTTCAATTTGTGACACCTTTTTCCAAATTTACAATGACAATGTACTACGATTTCTGAAGGATTATTTTGGAGGATTTCAGTACATGCATGTCCCCCCCCCCACACACACATATATATTGGTTTGATTGATCCATATGGTTACAATCCATAAGCATTTCTCCTTTGGATCCATATGTACTACTTTCTTAGCGAACTTTTCATCCACTCCAACCTCTTGTGAAGAAGGCTACATTTTTCTAGAATGTAATCAAATGCACATGTTAATCATGTCAGATCGAAGATGGTATATTAGTGCATTATACAAATCCTGCAAACCAAATAGGCCTGTAGTAGTGTTCACAACTGCATGTAGGCACTAACACGTTTTCTTCTTTTGCAGATAAGATTAGGCCTAGTGGTGAATAATATGATACAATATAACAATCACGTCGAATGCCTAGATCTGCATCTCTCAAAAATTACTTTGAACTCCTACCGAGGGACCTTACCGGAGATTATATTCGCTAGGTTCTTTGTTGTCAGAGCAAGGGTGATGAATGTAATGATGTTTGCCCTACATTTATTTCACAAAAATGAATGATTTGTTGTTCAGCGCTGACGCCTGCGGCAGAATAGAATAGGCTCCAAAAATGCTGAATTTCATTTTGGAACTTCAGATGACAGAGTAATCAAAAGTCATCGTGTCAACCCCATACATGACTTCTTAGTGACTGGCCCCTTTGCAAAAATTATGAGGTTTTGAAACCATACTTAGAAGTGGTAATATTAGTTTGAACCTCTCTGATATCCATGTTCAGCGGATCAACGTGAGCGTTTGCAGCTGATGAGCTGAATTTCATTTCTAATATCAGTTTGAACCTTGTAATCTTCGAATTTGAGCCATATAACTCTAGAATTTGAACCTTGTAATATTTTGAGCTTTTGTGGTACAATCGTTGAAATGGCATCGTATGATTCTCGTATATTGGTAGCACTATTTTGACCTTAATACGCAATGGTCTTAGATTTTATTAACCATTCTCGAATTTGTTTACCTTGTCGATCTCACAACACATGATCTGTATAGCTAACTCGACTGCAATCTTCAAAATTATTGCACACAGTTGGTTTCTTAAACCATGTGCCCTGTAGAGCGCAGAATTAATTATCGCACTCGAGTGTCCATCATCACCCTTTTTTGTAACTTTGACCTCATCACCCACGGGTAAACTTATGACCAAAGTCATTCCACACACTTTGTTTTTACAAAGCTTTTTGCCAATAAACACCCACGCGTGGCCAAACTAGCCATGCGGGAAGCTTGCACGGTAAACTATGCGGTAGCGCGGGAACAGGCTCACTGACGATACATTTGGTGCCTCTCCGAGCCCACGCGTGGTCAAACAAAATGTGTGCAGTGCGGTGTTGTGAAGCATGCACTGGAATCCTCCTCTATGAACGCCATGACAAGACGTTACGATTACAGGACGGTCGGCCCCCATTTATTACAGCAGCCATTTAACCCTTGTATATCTTCAACCTTTCGATTGTGCCCCACCATTGCAAGAAGGACACCCACCACGAGAAATTCTTAGAGGGTATCCTCCGCGGCTCCAATGGCGCTCCGAGCGGCTGCCGACGACGAGCAGCAGTTCACCATGCATGCCGTGGTCGACACCCACAAAATGTTCACGGACCTCTCGGTGGTGTACACCAACGACCCGGTCTGTGTGGAGCACTCCATCCACATCACGGAGTTGTTGCTTGATACGTCTCCAATGTATCTACTTTTAATAACGTTTTTCCTCTTGTTTTGGACTCTAATTTTCATGATTTGAATGAAACTAACCCCAGACTGACAATGTTTTTAGCAGAACTACCATGGTGTTGTTTTTGTGCAGAAATAAAAGTTCTCAGAATGGAACGAAACTTTGTGAGGATTTTTTATACAATAAAAGATAATTTCTGGAGCCAAGAGCCACCTGAGGGGGGCACCCGGGTGGGCACAACCCTCTAGGGCGCGCCTGCCCCCGGGCGCACCCAGGTGGGTTGTCCCCACCTGGTGGCTCCGCGGACCCTGAAACCTATGCTATAAAATCACATATTTCCAGAAAAAATCAGGAAGAAACAATTATCACGTTCCAAGAGACGGAGTCGCCGTCACCTCCTGTTCTTCATCGGGAGGCCAGATCTGGAGTCCGTTTGGGGCTCCGGAGAAGGGGATCTTCGTTCTTCATCATCACCAACCCTTCTCCATCGCCAATTCCATGATGCTCCCCATTGGCAGTGAGTAATTCCTTCGTAGGCTCACTGGTCAGTGAGGAGTTTGATGAGTTCATCATGTAATTGAGTTAGTTTTGTTAGAGCTTAATCCCTAGTATCCACTATGTTCTGAGATTGATGGGACTGGGTGCCATGATTTCAGATCTAAACTGTTTATGTTATCACCATTATATACATGTTCTAGATCGCCCCACATGGTATGCCTCTTTTTTAACATAACGTGTCAAGTTGCAATTTGTTTGTTCACCCGTGGTAGACGATCCTCCCTCCATATAGTGGATAACCAATACAGGTGTCAAATTACCAAGTGGGCTGCCTTTTCATACAAAAATGAGCTCCATCGTGTACCCGCGAGGGTGTGGTTGGGAAACAGGTGGGAGTACGTGCGCCGTGCGTGCACCTCTTCTCTTCGTGACGTCCCCCACGTACGTGGGGGTGTGTGTGTGACATACAAACCTAGACAGATGGCGTGTGCGTTCGTGAGTGATTTTGTGAATATATTTGTGGGAATATATGTCGATGACATCTCAAACAAAATTTTGCATGCAATGTGTTTGAAATGGAGGCCTATCCATATCATATATAGAGGGCCCGGCGATCCACAAGAAGAGAGGAAGGGGTCATAGATATCGATAGAGTCGAAGAGAGGATCAAGTGGGTGGGTGCGAGATCAATGAAGAGAGCCATCGAAATTGTGTGTGTGCAAGTCAAAGATATAGGGCGACTGACCTACCGGAACATCAAAGGGCACATGTCAAGTTTGTGTGTGGCAGGGAGACATGACTAGAGCACTCGATGTATCGGTGTGTGTGTGTGTGTATGGGAGGGGGTGGGGGAGGGGTAGGCAGAGTCCTAACTATAGAGGTAGAATGACTCGTATATGTGTTGAGAAGGAGAGACCCAGCTATGTCTTGAGGGATATCGGTCGACATCCATACATAACTGAAGGACGGGAAATAGGATGGGACAGAGAGAGAGAGAGAGAGAGAGGGAGAGGGGTAGAGTGTTGGATGGGTGATGGAGTTGCTTCTCGAAAATGGTGGGAGAGGCCTACTAGACAAACTGAGGGTGGAACTGCAATATTATCAATAAGAGTGGGGATGTGTTTCTGTGTCTGCTTGTGTGTGATATATCTGTAGGGATGCATCCATGGATGATGAAGGGGAACCATGTATTTGGTAAGCAAACCTAACTAGATCGGTAGATCAATTGTTGTTTGTTGGAGGAAGGGAGGGACATAACTAATGAGGTAGATCGATCGACGCGTGGGGCAAAATGATTTATAAGGACCTAGCTAGCTATATGTATAGCGGGAGATCGGTGTATGTCCATTTGTTAGAGGCAAATAAGGCCCAGTGAGACGGATAGACAGAGAGAATGGAGCTAGGAGGTGGTGCGAGAGGCCGAGCTACTAGCTAGATAGGGGGAGGAGTGTGCGGTTCTGAGATCGATGAAAAGAGGGGCGAGAGTTTACACGTGTGGGGCCGTATGAGAGAAACGAGGCAAGGACACATAAAGGAGGAGATTGAAGGTACGTGTGTATGTTGTAGGTAGACATCGCTGGAGAGGTTTATCGATCAGTGTGTGTCGGAAAGGAGTTGTGGAGACTGTGGGAGAACGACCTAAAGAAAATAAAATGAATGTGCGCAATGGATAGAATGCTGAGGGAGGGGGAGGGCGAGGAGGGCGTGTGCATGCACGAGAGAAAGTTAGTGGTAGCTACAAAGGTTAGAGGATTGTGTGGGTGTAAGAGACTAACAAAGATCATAATTTGATATGAAAGTAGATTCATATATTTGAATAGGAGATCATAGTGTTTTAAACATATGCATGCATGAATATAGTGGTGATACACGTGTTGTGGTTTTGCACATGTTATACCATAATGTGATAATGCATGGCGTTTGCAACTCACAGCTAAATGTCGAACAATCTAAACCATACTATACATCGAACAATCTCACATTTTATTTGAATTTGTGATAATGTGTGGCGTTTGCAGCTTACAACTAAATATCGAACAATCTAAACAATACTATATATCGAACATTCTCACATCTATATTTGAATTTGTGGTAATGTGCGGTTTTTGCAACTCACATCTAAAGACTTGTAGGCGCAGGGGGCGGGGCACCATAGATAATGTGATAAACACATTATACATATGAGACATGGTTTAGATTATGAAGATCTAGCTAGAGCTTGAAATGTACTGTGATTTGAAATCAACATAAAGTGGATTCAAAAAGCGAGTTCGAGTTCATATAGTACACATAGTTCATATGTAACTCGAGACTCATCATGTGGTGTGCTGTGGAGATAATACACAAACGATGGTTTAACTTGACAATAATGATGATTGTAGATCTTATTAAAATAGAGAAACAAATTCAAATGGTTTGACTTCACAACAATCATTATTGTAGATCTTATTCAAATAGAGAAACGAATTCAAATTTAGTTCATATTGAAGCGGTAGTATATACGTTTGGAATGCACAAAAATGTTCATTTGAGTAGTAGGTCGCATGCATTGTACATGTAGCGAAATATTTTAATGAACATAACATGAATTCAAAGTTTTGAATGACATTTGTAGTGCGAATTGATTTGGTACAGTACATTTAGGCTTGTCCGGAAATATCAACCCGCGCCTCGTTAGCCCGAAATATTTAAGATATATCTTTGTCTCGTTGTGCTCCGACAACTCCCTCCATCTCAACCCGCGCCTTGCTATTCCAAAATTACAACGCGCGCGAAAACTCCCACCTCCTGTGAAATCCCGACACACGAAATTCCCGTGGTACCCCTGGACCAAAAGAACCGCCTCAAATCGGTGGGGGTACTTTTGTAACTTACCCCACATTTTGGACAAGCACGTCCCTAAGCCATGGTTCCCCACTCCCATCCCATCCGCCCACCCATTCGTACATCGAGGCCACAAAAACCCGCGAAGCCCCACACCCTCCTCTGTCCGCCACCCAGCCAGAGCCTCTTCCCCGATAATGTCCTCCACAGCAACACCTCGATGTCCTTCATCCACCATACCGAATGAGGATCTGTCGTCGACATGGTCGTTCTGCCGATTGAGCCACCCCGTCCTCCACCTCCAAGGAGCTGCTCTGACGTTCCCCTCGTCTTTCGCACCACCTCCATTCCCACACCGCCGTTTTCACCTGCACCACCGGAAGACCATCATCATCACCGTTTCCTCGGATGAAGCTGCGGCCTAATTGGCGCCACCAAAGAGGTTGTACACTAATCGCCACATTATCTTCTTGATTCGATCTCACGGTTCTGCTGCTCGGTCCTGAGTCGACACGGCGTGGCTCCATCCACAGCGACGTCGCCGGCCACGTCCTCCACGGTGTCGCTCCCTCGGCGGCGATGCCCACATCAGTAGGAGCTGCTGCTGCTTTAGCTCTCGCTCGCCTTGCTACTCTGTTCTTGCTCTCGGTCCCCTGCCTGGTCTGCTCTTGCTATTCCTCTTGCTATTGCTCTTGCTCGCGCTGCTCCTCTCGCTCTTGCTCTTGCTTGCGATGCTGCTCTGATTTAGCTACACTTCAGTCGACTGAATCGACTTTTGGGTCAGTCGATTTTCAGGGGGTGGGGGGCTTCCGGAGTTAAGGAAGAACTAGCCGCAGTGGGGAGGGGGCTCGCCGGAGAGGTACAACAATATCTATCTTAGGGTTCAGGGTGGGGGCGGTGGTCTCCGGTGGTGGTGGGGCGGTGGCGTGGGGATCGTCGGAGAAAAAGCTCGGCACGGGGGGGATAGAGGGATGGCCGGGGCAGCGGCGGACCGGCGGTGGGGAGTGTTTTCGGGGTGGTCGGGGCGGCGCACCGCCGGCCACAGGCGGCGGGGGGCGGCTGTTTGGCCGGTGGGGGCTGGCAGCTCAGGGGACTGGAGGTTGAAGATGAATTGCAGGCCCTTGATTTCGTATCCAACGGCTGCAAAATCGACTGACCAGAGATGAAAAAGTTAGTCGACTGACGTGTAGCATCACCTCTAGTGCGTTCAGTTTCGACAGTAAAATTCAGTTTTGACAGCAAAATTCAGTTTCAACAGTTAAGTTCAGTTTCGGAAGTTAAATTCAGTTTCGACAGTTAAGTTCAGAGATGAGAGGCTGATTATTTTACATCTATCACTTTGTGGTTATGTATTTTTGTCATCTATTGGAGATGCTATTAGAATTCCGCCCAGGTTAACGTTGTCTCTCTTGTCCTGCTTCAGCCTCGGCGCCGTACAACTCACCGGAGCTGCTCCAACGACGAAACCCTCCATCACAACAGAGCAGTACCTCGGGCTCCATCTCCAGACGCCTAAGATCTTCTTCCCCTCCTCCGACAGCTAAGTCAGCCAGAGCATCCTCACTGGCCAACCCAATCACACTGAGATCGACATGGCATTGCCAAAGAGGTTGTACACTTGTTGCATCTCTTTTTTACTCTACATGTTATATATATTGTCCATTGAGCACACGGAGTAACGGGAAATATGATTATTTTATCCTACTATATGACAAGTAGTGAGGTACCAGGCAAATTAGCTATCAGTGATGGACTCTCTTGAACGCCATCATTATTTATCTCTGTGCGTTTGAGCTATGCATTTGTTGATGGCCTTGGGAGTTGAGCTAGTAGGGCAGTGGCCTGGGTCCAAAGTAATAGAAGTAGCACAAAAACATTTTTTTAGTGTAGGCTTTTCCTTGCTCAAGCCTGCCTACTAGAATCGCAAGTGCTTGATAGGAAAAGTGAATGAAAAACATAGGAATTGGAAAGTTTCCTATGGTACTACTATTCATGAATTTGGTTCAAAGGAATGGAGCAAAGGAAAACTGTAGGATTTGTTCCTTTAGTGTCTCCTTGAAAGAAAAACCGTAGGAATTTTAATTTTTACTTGTCCTCCTTTTCAAATTCCTATTCATGAAGCACAAGACTAAGAGATAGTATCATAATAGCATTATAACTATACATTTTCTTGTGGTTTGACTTAATCTCACCATGCTTCTTTGCATCCTGTGATCTTCCAGTTTTTGTGAATCAAACACCCAGATTGGCAGAAATCCAGTGTTTTTAAATTCTCTGTTTTGCACGTGCATTCCTATCCTATTCCTGTCTATTTCCTATCCCTGCATTGTTGGAATCCTCCAATTCAAACGAGCCCTTACAGAACCCCAACTCACCTGCTCCAACGATAGAAGGGTCAAGCACAGCAGGGATCCAGCCTCCAGACTGTCTTTCGCCACCTCAGATCTTCTTCCCCGCCACCGGCTGCCATGAAAACTGCATTACCATCATCAACCAAGCAGATGACCTTGAGGACTACACGGGTCCGCAAGAGAGATCGCACTCTTTCGTTTCTGCTTACGTTATGCATCGCTTAATATTACATGCTAGTTTATCGTCCTGTTCACCGATTAGACTCTGAGTCAGCTCCAAACTAATGGTCAAACTTGAGTTTTTAAATGGTTGTGTGGTACATATCGGGGCTGCAATCAATAGTATCTATCTACTATCTGGTTAATCTCCGGTCTCTACTATGAGTTTCATGTTGGGTGGGAAACAAACAGTAAAGAAGCCATTATCTATGTTTTTAACTGAAGCCATTATCTGCCTGCTATTATTGGTTTTGGGTCTATCCACAGGTTGCTACCATTACTCTGGATTTCTGCATGCACTCCTTACATAATCTCACTATGTTTTATTCCTACGCATGACAGTTATTGTAAACAATGGAACTGAACATGTAGAGAAAAACAGACGAGCCTTGCGTGGCAATAAAATTTCATGCGGACATCGCTCCATGGTAGGCGCAAAGGCAGCCCCCCCTCCACCCATTTCGGATTGTAATCGAGAGGAAGATATCTATTCTGATGGGGATTCAGAAGGATAAGACCACTCCTATTTACCCCCTGAGGTCTTTGCTCTAACTTGGCATGCTGATGTTGGTTATATCATGCATATGGTGCCTTGCATTGCTTACTTTGTAAATAAAATATGTCATCTGCTTAGTTTAGACATCCTTTGTGCGAATGCCATCTGTTTAGTTTATTCATCGTTTATGTGAATTATGCAACGCCATCTTGTTTAGCCAAGCATCATATATGTGAATTTTGCAATGTCATCCTGCTTAGCCAGTCATCTTATATGTTAATTATATCAGGCCATCCTTTTTTTCGTTACGTATTACATTTGTCAACACTGTTAGTACATTCAACTGCTCTTCGTGTGCATCAGCCATTTGACACAGTGATGGAAACTTCTGGAGTGAAAACAAGGTCTTTAGAGCAGACTATGCTATCTGACGAAGCACATATCTCGCTGGTTACGGGTAGCTCCTCAGAGGAGGATTCAGAGACAGATGACCAGTCCTATCCCCCCCCCCCCCGAGGTGTATGCTCTAACTTGGCAGGGTTATGTTGCTCATATCGTGCGTATGGTGTCTTGCATTGCTATGTCATTTGATTAGTTTAGACATGCTTTGTGTGAATGCCACCTGTTCAGTGTCGAATTACCATATATGTGAATTATGCATTGCCATCTTGTTGCAAGACACTATATATGTGAATTATGCAATGCTATCTTGTTGCAAAGGCATTATATATGTGAATTATGCAATGCCATGCTGTTTAGCCAATCATCAAGTATGTGAATTATATCATGCTATCATTTTTTTGTATTACATGTTCCATTTGTCGACATCGTTTGTATATTCAACTACTCTTCCTGTGCATCAGCCATTTGAAGCGGTGATGGAAGTATCTGGAGTGAAAACAAGGTATTGAGAGAGCATAATGCTACCCTTGAAGCGCACATCTTCTTGATTCTGAAGAGCTCCTCGGAGGAGGATTCAGAGACCGATGACCAGTCCTATTTCCCCCCTAAGGTCTATGCTCAAACTTGGCATGGTTATATTACCCATGTCATGCATGTTCTCTTGCATTGTTTAGTTTTTACGTCATATATGGATTGCCATCTGCTTACTTGCTTACTATATAAATCATATATTTGAATTATATCATGCCATCATGTTTACATAGTACATACACAGCATCTATCTGAATTATGGCATGGCAACCCATTTAATAAAGACATCATATAGTTATATCATCTCATCCTGTTTAGTGTTTACAGTCATCATATTTTGAATTATGGCATTGTATCCGTGAATGTATGTGAATTATGGCATGCCAACCTATTTAATAAACACATTATATAGTTATATCATGTCATCCTGTTTACATAGTCATCATATTTTGAACTATGTCTTTCCATCTTTTTTAGTTAGCCATCACAATGTGAAATTGTATCATGCTATCCTGTTTAGTTAGCCATCATATATGTGAAATTGTGTCATGTTATCCTGTTTGGTTAGACAACATAAATGTGAATTATTTCATGCCCTCTTTTATTCCCCACTATCCATTGCACCTGTCTATCATACAATGTCTGTACTTTCAATTACTTTTCTTGTTTATCATCCATTTGAATTGGAGAGGGTGATGGCAATATCTAAGGGAGTAACAACACGGTCTTCAGAAAAGATAGTGCTACCAGTTGATGCAAATAGAACCACAGTTGTACTTGCCCAAGAACCAGCTCCACTACACATAACCCAGACTATCGCAGATTGTACCCCTACCCAGTTGGACAGAGAATGAGCTACATCCATTCTAACCCCAACCCCAGCAGATAGTAACCCAGTTCCAGTTGACACAGCACCGTCTCCACCACAGAGCACCCAAACACGAGCAGCTTTTAAGGGAACTGCAGTGCCCAAAGCACGAGGACGGAATTTGAAGGATGGAACTGAAACTCCAATGGTGCAACAGGTATGTTTGAAACCTGTTTCTTTAACTGGTTTGCTGTTGTAACCTGCTCTATTTTGAGTTCAGGTTCAATTGTATAAACAGTTATGTTCTCATGTCATGCACATTACAAGTGTTTTTATTGCTCTATAGTTTCCCACACTTAGATTCTGTCTATTCTGCTTTGTCTTAAACAAATATTATTTGAACTGTGTCTCTATCTTGATTCGGCAACAAAAACTAGAATGATCTAGACCATAAAGTGACCATGGTATATAGATATATGTTTGTTTCATGTTGTGATCATGTCCACTTTACTACTGAACTCATTTACGAAAATAAGTTTCATATACAACATGGTAAACCTATGATGTGTCTGCTTGTTTCTCTTTTAGAATGCGAACAAAATATTGGAGAACAGTACCCCGTTATGCAATGGTAAAGGAAGTAATGCAAATAAGGTTCAAGATAGTGAGGCATCCCTGTTGGTCTCCAAGAAAACTGATAAAAACTATCTTGATGACAGTGAGAGAACCCAAAAGTCTTGTCTTGGTGTAGTGTTTGAGTTACTGGCCACTGCTGCTGGCACAAGCTCTTCGAACTCGCTGCCTGAATTAGTTCATCTTCTTGAGTCTCAACTTCAAGTTGAAAGACATCGATCGGATGTCTTTGACAGAAGTCAAGGACCGAGGAAGTCCTGCGGAATTCAGATGCATACTTTCTAGTGCAACAAAGAAGTTACCGGAGGATTTGGCGCTAAACAAGAGAAAGTTAATAAGCTTGCTAAGCATCTTGCCAGCATTATGGGTACCCAGGATATTGTTTCTTGAGATCTTCTAAAGTGGTTTCAGTTCTGGTCTTGTTTTGCTGCGGCGTTTATTTGCGTTGGTCACCAACTTTGACAACCATTGTATATGATATGCTGCTTTGTTCCCTATATTTGCACTGGTGGTGAACTTTGATGCCTAGTGGATGTAATATGTGTAATAGCCGTGATAGCCTAGCGTAAGTTGCTTGCTTATTTATTTCCTTGTTGTCTTGTTTATTTGTTTGCTTGTAGTCAGTGCAGTTCTTTTTCCGCGATTTGCTAGTGGCCGCAATAACCTATTTTTTAAAACTAGGCCACAATAAGCATGGGCTACATATTTACTGTAGTGACACTGGGCCTCCTACCGGCCGTAGAATCAATGGGACTTCTACGGGCCGTAGAAACAGCGAGCCTTCTACGGGCCGTAGAAACAGCGAGCCTTCTACGGGCCGTAGACACAATGGGCCTTCTACGGGCCGTATCATCAATGGGCCTTATATGGGCCGTATGATCGATTGGCTAAACATGGGCCAATAACAGACTGCATTATGGCCGTAAACGGGCTAAAGTTGGAATCGTCCGTTCATGGGCCGACCATAACGGGTAGTCGTTAATAGGCTATTTCTGATGACGCTATGAAAACGGCCCAATGTATTAACGGGCCACAAACGGGCCGATTGTAAACGGGCCGAATTTGGACAAGAAGCAGAAAATAACAGTAACGGGCCATAAGTAACCGAATGCTGGAAATGAGCCCAAGAATAAATGGGCCATGAGAAGGCCGAAAGATAACATGGGCTGGAAACAGCCCACTGGTATAGTGGGCTGTTAATGGGTATAAAGTGATATACTGCTCATTACAAGCCAGTTTCACCACGGGCTGTTAATGGGCCAAGAGTTACAAAGGGCCTCATATGGGCCAAAAGACGTCATGGGCTATACATGGGCTGGAAGTTAAAACGGGCTGGAATCATATTGGACGGCCCATATGACGCTACTGGTCCTAATTCCGATAGGCCGTAACGGGCCCTGGGGTAGCGGGCTGTAAATGGGCTATATGCGAACATGCCGTTAATAGGCTTTCAATGGACCGGCCCGCCACCTTTTGACCAAGTCAAACGGGCCGACCTTTTCACAGGAATGGGCCTTTGTTGGGCCGTGCCACGTGTCGACGTATCATAGGCTCCTTCCGTCCAATGAGTGGACGACATCTGTCCCGACGGTGAGCCGACACGTGTTTCCTCCAGCCAATGATAATTTTACACGTGGAAAATCCCCATTGGTCGGGGCTATTAACGGGTTGTCGGATCCAAAACCGGACCCGATAGCTTAACATCGTTCTGTTACAGTGGATGCCACATGTCGGTCACCCTTGACGAAAACACTTCTATGATGCGCGATTTATCGTCATGGAAGTGGACACTTCCGTGATGATAATTTTGGTAATGTCATGGAACACTTCTATGACAGAACAGGTATGACTATCTTGATTCTGTCATAAAATCGTCATGGATGTACATGCATGACAAAAAACGCGACCTACTGTGACAAACACGTATCATCACGGAAGTGTATTTTTTTGTAGTGCGCCGACCCCAGAGAAAGGCTTGGAGGGGCGGAGCCGGCTGGGCGGCATGTGGAGTAGGCCGAAAGCCTCCAGGGAGAGCATATTGAGGCCAGCTCCGCTCTTGATGAGGGTCCTGGTTACCGCCACGTGGCAGACAATGGGGGTGCAGAGCATTGGGAGCGCGCCTGCTCCCGTCGTGGCAGCGGGGTGATCCTCGGGGCCAAAGGCGAGGTCAGCTTGGGGCGCCGCCCAGCCCGGGGGAGCCCTCGAGCTCGCCTGAGTGGTGCCTGCCCGCCGGTAGGACTGCTTGATGTGGCGGTCGGAAGGTGGAGCCTACGAGCCACCTAGGAGAGCTGCGACGACCGGGGGCGCCGGTGCCGCATAGTGGGCGAGGAAGAGGTCGCGCAGCTCCTCCCAGGAGGCCACAGAAGATGCCGGTAGGTTGAGCAACCAGGCGCGTGGCGCGCCTAGTTGGCCTTCACCTTCTCGTCTCCGCCGGACACCCAAACTGCCTCCTCCTATGCTTGAAGAAAGGGGGCCGGATCTGCCACGCCGTCGTAGCGCGGCGTCATCTCTGGTCGGAACTTGGGCGGCCACTGCACCTGCCTCAGGGAGAGGGTGAAGCAGCGCAGCCCCGACGCTTCTTCGAGAACGCGCATCGACCGGGCCGATGGAGGAGCGCCCGCCATAGGAGTTAGTGGCACGATCTAGAGGTCGAGGAAGAAGATTCCGACGCACCCCTACCTGGCATGATCTAGAGGTCGAGGAAGGGATCCGCAAACCCTTGAGAGGTTCGAACTCTGGGGTGCGTGCAGAGATCTCAACCTGCCCTGCCTGCCTACTCGCGATCCTCCTAAGCCTAGAGCGTCGAGCTCAAAGATACACAAAGACACAGTGATTTATACTGTTTCGGGCCACCATTGTGGTGTAATACCCTAATCCAGTGTGGTGTGGTGGATTGCCTCGAAGGGCTATGGATGAACTGGTACAGAGGATGAACTAGCCTCAGGAGGTGTGGTGTTCTTGAGATGGTGTGGTGTATGCTAGCTCTACTTGTTCTGATTTCGTCCCCCTTCTATGGTAGTGGCTAGTCCTCTTTATAGTGCCCTTGGTCCTCTTCCCAAATATGAGCGGGAAGGGATCCCACAACGGCCGGATTTGAAAGGGGACAAGTAGTACAATCTATCCTGACAAAAGTAGTCTTCGCCTGCGAAAAGCCTCTGGTCGTGATGCTGCGGTGGGATCGTCGATGACCTCCGTCCTGCCGTCCTGGCGGTCTTGGTCTCGTTGCACCAAAATGGCAACCTTTGGCTGATTCCTCGGGATTCCATGCATGTGCCCTGCTTCCTTTGCACCGAAGAGGAAACCCGCGCTCTGTGCCCGCCTGGCCTTGGTCGTCATGGCTCACGTCAGCTGAGCCTTGCCACCACTTGAGCACTGCCTTGGTTTTCCCTTGAAGAGGAAAGGCTGATGCAGCAAAGTAGCGTAAGTATTTCCCTCAGTTTTTGAGAACCAAGGTATCAATCCAGTAGCAGGCTCCACGCAAGTCCCTCGTACCTACACAAACAAACAAGAACCTCGCTACCAACGTGATAAAGGGGTTGTCAATCCCTTCACGGTAACTTGTGAAAGTGAGATAATAAGATAAGATAAATATTTTTCGTATTTCTATAATATAGATTGAAAAGTAAAGATTGCAAATAAAGTAGATCGGAAACTTATATGATAAAAGATAGACCCCGGAGCCATAGGTTTCACAAGTGGCTTCTCTCAAGATAGCATAAGTATTATGGTGGGTGAACAAATTACTCTCGAGCAATTGATAGAAAAGTGTGTAGTTATGAGAATATCTAGGCATGATCATGTATATAGGCATCATGTCCGCGACAAGTAGATCGAAATGATTTTGCATCTACTACTATTACTCCACACATCGACCGCTATCCAGCATGTATCTAGAGTATTAAGTTCATAAGAACAGAGTAACGCATTAGGAAAGATGACATGATGTAGAGGGATAAAATCAAGCAATATGATACAAAGCCCATCTTTTTATCCTTGATGGCAACAATACAATACGTGCCTTGTTGCCCCTGTGCCACTGGGAAAGAACACCGCAAGATTGAACCCAAATCTAAGCACTTCTCCCATTGCAAGAAAGATAAATCTAGTAGGCCAAACCAAACTGATAATTCGAAGAGACTTGCAAAGATAACCAATCATACATAAAAAAGTCAGAGGAGATTCAAATATTTCTCATAGATAAACTTGATCATAAACCCACAATTCATCGGATCTCGACAAACACACCGCAAAAAGAGTTACATCGAATAGATCTCCAAGAAGAACGAGGAGAACTTTGTATTGAGATTCAAAGAGAGAGAAGAAGTCATCTAGCTAATAACTATGGACCCAAAGGTCTGTGGTAAACTACTCACAACTCATCAGAGAGGCTATGGTGTTGATGTAGAAGCCCTCCATGGTCGATTCCCCCTCCGGCGGAGCACCAGCGAAGGCTCCAATATGGGATCTGGTACGTCTCCATCGTATCTATTTTTCCAAACACTTTTGCCCTTGTTTTGGACTCTAACTTGTATGATTTGAATGGAACTAACCCGGACTGACGTTGTTTTCAGCAGAATTGCCATGGTGTTGTTTTATGTGCAGAAAATAAAAGTTCTCGGAATGACCTGAAACTCCACGGAACTCCTTAGAAAAAACAATAAAAAATCCTCGCCAAAGATGAAGACCAGGGGGCCCACACCCTGTCCACGAGGTGAGGCCCCCAGGCGCGCCCCTACCTCGTGGGCCTCAGTGGCCCTCCGACGCCAACTCCAACTCCATATATTGGCTTTCGGGAGAAAAAAAATCGAGAGAAGAAATCATCGCGTTTTACGACACGGAGCCGCCAAGCCCTAATCTCTCGGGAGGCTGATCTGAGTCCGTTCGGGGCTTCGGAGAGGGGGATTCGTCGCCGTCGTCATCATCAACCATCCTCCGTCACCAATTTCATGATGCTCACCGCCGTGCGTGAGTAATTGCATCGTAGGCTTGCTGGACGGTGATGGGTTGGATGAGATTTATCATGTAATCGAGTTAGTTTTGTTAGGGTTTGATCCCTAGTATTCATTATGTTCTGAGATTGATGTTGCTATGACTTTGCTATGCTTAATGCTTGTCACTAGGGCCCGAGTGCCATGATTTCAGATCTGAACCTATTATGTTTTCATGAATATATGTGTGTTCTTGATCCTATCTTGCAAGTCTATAGTCACCTACTATGTGTTATGATCCGGCAACCCCGAAGTGACAATAATCGGAACCACTCCCGGTGATGACCATAGTTTAAGGAGTTCATGTATTCACTATGTGCTAATGCTTTGTTCCGATTCACTATTAAAAGGAGGCCTTAATATCCCTTAGTTCCCAATAGGACCCCACTGCCACGGGAGGGTAGGACAAAAGATGTCATGCAAGTTCTTTTCCATAAGCACGTATGACTATATACGGAATACTTGCCTACATTACATTGATGAACTGGAGCTAGTTCTGTGTCACCCTATGTTATGACTGTTACATGACGAACTGCATCCGGCATAATTATCCATCGCTAATCCAGTGCCTATGAGTTTTCCATATACTAGTTCTCGCTTATTTACTTTTCCGTTGCTACTGTTACAATCACTACAAAATACCAAAAACATTACTTTTGTTGTCTTTACTTTTGTTACCGTTACCACTACCATCATATTACTTTGCTACTAAACACTTTGCTGCAGATACTAAGTTTCGGTGTGGTTGAATTGACAACTTCGATTGCTAATACTTGAGAATATTCTTTGGCTCCCCTTGTGTCGAATCAATAAATTTGGGTTGAATACTCTACCCTCGAAAACTGTTGCGATCCCCTATACTCGTGGGTTATCAGGATCTCACGGATACAGAAGGTTGCGGCGGTGGAAATAGTTTTTCGTGGTGCCCCTGGATGTTTTCGGGGTACGTAGATATATATACATATATATATACGCGAAGGAGGTCAGGGGAGCCACGAGGGGCCCACGAGGGTGGGGGGCGCGCTTACCCCCCTAGGGCGCGCCCTCCTGCCTCGTGGCCGCCTCGGCTGCTTCTTGACGTCCACTCCAAGTCTCCTCGATTGCTTTTGTTCCAAAAAGATCGCTCCCGAAGGTTTCATTCCGTTTGGACTCCATTTGATATTCCTTTGCTTCAAAACACTGAAATAGGCAAAAAAAACATCAATTCGGGTTGGGCCTCCGGTTAGTAGGTTAGTCCCAAAAATGATATAAAAGTGTAAAGTAAAGCCCATAAACATCCAAAACGGGTAATATAATAGCATGGAACAATCAAAAGTTATAGATATGTTGGAGACGTATCAAGCATCCCCAAGCTTAATTCCTGCTCGTCCTCGAGTAGGTAAATGATAAAACAGAATTTTTGATGTGGAATGCTACCTAGCATATTTCTCAATGTAATTTTCTTTATTGTGGCATGAATGTTCAGATCCAAATGATTCAAGACAAAAGTTCATATTAACATAAAAATAGTAATACTTCAAGCATACTAACAAGTAATCATGTCTTATCAAAATAGCATAGCCAAAGAAAGTTTATCCCTACAAAATAATATAGTTAGGCTATGCTTCATTTTCATCACACAAAATACTACTGTCGGTGTCAAAACCGGCGGATCTCGGGTAGGGGGTCCCGAACTGTGCGTCTAGGCGGATGGTAACAGGAGACGAGGGACATGATGTTTTACCCAGGTTCGGGCCCTCTCGATGGAGGTAAAACCCTATGTCCTGCTTGATTAATATTGATGATATGGGTAGTACAAGAGTGGATCTACCACGAGATCAAGGAGGCTAAACCCTAAAGCTAGCCTATGGTATGATTGTTGTAATGTATGTTGTCCTACGGACTAAAGCCCTCCGGTTTATATAGACACCGGAGGAGGCTAGGGTTACACAGAGTCGGTTACAATGGTAGGAGATCTACATATCCGTATCGCCAAGCTTGCCTTCCACGCCAAGGAAAGTCCTATCCGGACACGGGATGGAGTCTTCAATCTTGTATCTTCGTAGTCTTGGAGTCCGGCGGACGATGATAGTCCGGCTGTCCGGACACCCCCTAGTCCAGGACTCCTTCAGTAGCCCCCGAACCAGGCTTCAATGACGATAAGTCCAGCGCGTATATAGTCTTCGGCAATGCAAGGCGGGTTCTCCTTTCAAGTTCCATGTACCTGCCGAACAGTGTCCGGCTTCATCATAAATACTGTGTTCCTCGGCTTCTACGCCCAATAATGGCCTTTTTCCACGCGTCGCACGAATGCGAAAAGCCAGGGTGTCTTTTACGTTTCACCCCTTAGTCGTGCGAGTCGTCCGCCTACAAAAGAGGCAAAAATCCAGATCCAAACCACACCATCTTCCTCCTGCGAATACTTCATCGGGCGCTTTTGACCTAAAATCCATTCCATCATGGACCGTCGGCGTGGCTCCTCTTCTCGCTCCCCAGCCCACCGCCAGGATTGGAGGAGGTGCTCTGCTCGCACAACGAGCTAGTGAAGCTCAAGCGGGGATATCTTCCTCCGGCCTTCATGGTCCCGGTTCGAGCCGGGCTGGTCACTTATCAAGGTGGGAGGCAAGAGGAGGCTACCCCAAGCCCCAATAAGGGGAGCGAGTGCAGCCGTCCCTTATCTAATAAGGGACTCAATTCCCAATACATCCGTTCCTCGCGGGCTCACAGAGTTCTCGGACTCGGCTCCACCACATCACACCCGCCTCATCACGCATATCGTGGCTACGTAGCTCTTTGCGAGCTATTCTGGGCATTGAGCCCCATTTTGCATTGTGGAAGAGGCTGTTACGCCTCGTACCCGTTCTCACGAGGGTCCATATATCAAGTGGGCGGCGCCAAATATGGCGCATCGCCAGACCGGATACCCATCCGGTACTCCCAAGAAGGCGTCCAAGACGGCCTTGAGTGGTTTACATAGGAGGCGCTCCGCTACGGACCCAATCCGGATTGGCCTCTCGAGTTTAGTGCTGCTCCTCTGAAGAACGCCTCGGGGCGCCCACGGAGCCCCGATTGGAGGAAGACAAGAGCGTCCATTACTTGATGGGCGAATAAGATTCTTGGCCCATTTCGGGTTGACCATGATTGGATTCATGGCGACATGCATTATCTTGGGGTACAACCATTGCAATCTGAGGGCCACCCCATGTGGGATTTCAGCGGGAAGACGATGCCACCCGTCATGGCCGCGAAGGGCGGATTCGACCGAGGATCTGGTGGAGATCTGTCCGGCTGTACAAGGGGAGAAGGAGGATTTCCTTGAGCGAACCCTTTGAATGGGTTTTCCATGAACAACCCTAGAGGATGGGTAAGCGAACACTTTTAAGGGCTCAACCCATGCTTTCGAAGTTTAGGCTTCTTACATTATGTCTTCGACGCAGGATCTACGCCGGACTGTGAAGGACATGGTAAGTCCCGCTCCGCAACCCGAGGATCTAGAAAGATCCCTGGATCCGGCCTCCAAAGAGGATCCGGCCATCAAGGTGGAGCTGATCGACGGGGTATTTCACCAGCTCAGCATGGATAATGCTTTGGTCGCCATTACGGCGGACTACCCCGGATCAGATCCGGCTTCCGGTGTTGTGACCGAGGTCCGGACACCATTATCTCTTCCTTGCCCATTTCGACCTTCGCGAACGATGGTATTTTGCAGGAAGCGCCTTCACGGCGGGAAGCTGAGCCCGCAGCGGCTGACCAACAGAGGTCAGTCCGGACCAGCAGGCGGAAAAGGAGCGCGGTGCGGACTGAAACGTCGCCGCAAAGGTATAACTCGTATTTGAATTTTCAGAGCAACGTTCCTAGGAAGCGTCTGAGTGCTCATGATCTTTATAGGAGAAAAAGCGCTCGCCGGACTGCGGGCGCGGAAGTTGCCAATCCAACCTACACCGGCCAGGCTCCAGCGCCCGGCCTGGAGGGGGAGGCAAGCGCAAGACGCGGGCCGGATCCTTCTCCAACGGAGGACACCGACAGACTGTCCGCCACCAAGTCTGAGGTGGAGAGCGCCATGAACCATAGGCGCCGCCAGACAGTATTTCGTCAAGCGTGCTTCTCCCCTGAGGCATTGGACGCCTTTAACGCACGGGACGCGCACCTCCATGCCGCTCAAGATGGTTTTACCAGAGCCACGGAGCAGTATTTGAAAGACATACGGGTAAGGGAATTTGAATGGTTATATATACCAGTAGCCCCCGAGACTTAAAGTAGTTATGTTAACTGATTTAAGGATCATTTGAAACGCAGGCTCTTACCAAGAAGAATGCCCAGTTGTCTCAGGAGCTGCAAGAATGCAAGGCCCAACTTGAGGCCGCACTTGCTGCCGCAGGAGGAGACGCAGAGACCCCTCCTGGTAACACATTTTTATTAATAAATATAAGCACTGTGCAGCGTGCGCGCAAGTCTAATAGTGACATTGCAGGTGCCGCCGGACAAGATCCAGACAGGCAAGAATTACTGCGCCAGCTAAAGGCCGGCGAGAGGGTGCTGAATAGGGTGCAGCAAGAAAGGAACAAGCTCCAAGATGCCAACGCCAAGCTCGGAGAAGAGCTGAAAGGCGCGCAAGCCGGGCTGTCCAGCTCCGTTAAGGAGAATCAGCGGCTTCGTCGCGGCATTTATAGTAAGTGCTTGAGTGGACTCTTTTGAAAAGAAGAGTTCGGCGAGGAAGTGAATTGACATAATATGGCTTATAGGTATACTCACAGGTCGCCCTGCGGAGGAGATGCCCATATCAACGGGTGATCAACTTCCCGAGCTGTTGCAACTGCTCGAACGAGTTCGGCGAGCAATGGCGGCGTCGTCCGTGCTTTATGGCCAGCCCTCCCTACCCGAGGGCCTTGGGGAGCTTATGGAGAAGCTTGAGGAGTGCGGCAGCGCTTCCGTTTGTGGAAGATTTTGGCTTGCCGTCAAGGTGCCGAGGAGGCTTGGGCCATGGTGAAGACGTGTTACAATAAGGCGGATCCCAACCACATGGCGAAGTTGGACGGTGGGGCCCGATGGGAAGGAGATCCTGTGAGTTTAGTATACAGCCAAGTAGAGTTTGTGCTAAATTTTCCCAACGGACTGTAAGTTAGACAACTTTGTTAGGCGGGATTGAGGAGGAATACAATCGATAAATTTGACAATGTATGTTTTCCTTTAAAGTGACATGTGAAATGCCTTCTAGCGGATTGTAGATCGTTTGTCTTTGCCGACCTATTCGCTTCAACCTCGGGACCCTAGAGTCCGAGTGTGTCGAATACCTTTTGGTTAAGAAACAACCGTGGTATGCATGGAGACCAGGCGTAGGGGTCATTAGTGCTTTATCAGACAAGTGCCCAACTAGTTATGTTATATTACATGGTTAGTAAGAAACATCTTCCAGAGAGAATAGTTCCGTTAAGGGTTCCTTTCCCTGGGAGGCATGCCCTAAAGTGCATGTCCGGACTGCGAAGAAAGCAGAAAAACATCTGGGGGCGGATAAATGAGTAGGTAAAAAAGTTATCATTTAAGTCACCGACCGAATATTCCCTTAAGAACGCTAGCTTTCGGCTTCACCCAGTCTGAGGTACGCATCTGGCTGACCCGGCAGTAACAATCGCAGAGGTGCTCCCTTTACCTCCTAGCCGAACAATCGGGAACGTAGGGGTAAGCACAGGAGGCTCAGGCAACCCAGCTTGGCCAAAACTTAAGTCATATCGATGCATATAATGGTGAGTAAAAGGTACATGTGGAAGCTTGACACATGTGCTGGGCATGAAACCCTTATAATTGAGCTTCTGTAAAAGAAGCCCCCAGGAATAATGAGTGCGGATGGCACATCAAGTGTATGCGAAAAATGCGAAAGTAGGCCCTTAGGGGCTTTTTAGTAAAAAGGTTATGAAAAGAGAAACAAAAGACAGCCGAAGTGTAAAAATTTGGACGGAGGAAGGGGACAAACTATTAGTCCGGCGCTAGGCATAGAATCTTCGGAGGCGGGCTGCGTTCCATGGGTTCGGCTCGAGTCGGTTATCCGACGCATTTCGTAGACGGTATGCTCCGCCGGTCAGGACTTGATCGATAATGAAGGGCCCCTCCCATTTGGGCTTGAGCTTGTCCTTTTTCTTGTCCGGCAGGCGTAGAACTAGTTCACCAACGTTGTAAGTCTTGGCCCGTACTTCTCTGCTTTGATATCTTCGGGCCTACTGCTGATAGAATGCGGAACGAGCCTTAGCGACGTCGCGTTCTTCCTCCAATGTGTCCAAGCTGTCCTGCCGATCAAGCTCGGCCTCTCTTTCCTCGTACATGCGCACTCGAGGTGAGTCATGAATAATGTCGCAGGGCAAGACTGCCTCTGCGCCATAGACCATAAAAAATGGTGTGAATCCGGTAGTGCGGTTAGGCGTTGTCCGCAGCCCCAGTACGGAGTCGAGCTCCTCGACCAAAGTCGTGTCGATTTAGTAAGTGACCGCACTAGTCTGGGTTTAATGCCGCTCATTATTAGACCATTTGCTCGTTCCACTTGACCGTTGGTTTGAGGGTGATAGACTGAAGCGTAGTCGAGCTTGATGCCCATATTTTTGCACCATGACTTAACCTCGTCGGCTGTGAAGTTCATGCCGTTGTCGGTGATGATGCTGTGGGGGACTCCGTAGCGGTGTACTACCCCGGATATAAAGTCTATCACCGGTCCGGACTCTGCCGTTTTGACCGGTTTGGCCTCTATCCATTTGGTGAATTTATCCACCATGACCAATAGGTACCTTTGCTTGTGGGTTCCCCCTTTAAGGGGTCCAACCATATCAAGCCCCGGCACCGCGACGGCCGGTAATGGGTATAGTTTTGAGGCGGTGGGCGGCATGTGGCTCGATTAGCAAAGAGCGACAACCAACGCATCTCTGGACTAAGTCACGGGCATCTGCCCGGGCCGTCGGCCAATAAAACCCTGTACGGAATGCCTTTCCTACAAGGGCCCGGGCTGCTGCGTGGTGTCCGCCTAGTCCGGCATGAATTTCAGCCAGGAGGTTTCGCCCTTCCTCTTCGGAGATACACCTTTGAAGGACTCCGGTTGTACTTTTCCTATACAGTTCTCCCTCATGGACCTTGTAGGCTTTCGATCGCCGGACTATGCAGCGGGCCTCGTTTTGGTCTTCGGGAAGTTCCTGCCTAAGCAAGTAGGCTAGGAACGGTTCTGTCCACGGGGCGATTACTGCCATTATGACGTGGGCTGAAGGCGTTATGTCATCGGCTGAATCACCGATTGGCGCGGTTTTTTCCGGTTTGTCACTTCCGGGCTCCTCTTCCCATAGTACGGATGGCTTGAAGAGCCGTTCCAGGTAGATATTTGGAGGGATAGCATCACGTTTCGCACCGATGCGTGCCAGTACATCGGCCGCTTGGTTATTATCTCGGGCTATGTGATGGAATTCGAGTCCTTCAAACCGAGCTGACATTTTTAGGACAGCATTGCGATATGCTGCCATTTTTGGATCCTTGGCGTCAAAGTCTCCGTTTATTTGAGATATTGCAAGGTTTGAATCCCCGCGCACCTCTAGGCGTCGAATGCCAATGGAGACTGCCATCCGGAGACCATGTAACAGGGCCTCGTATTCGGCTGCGTTGTTGGAGTCCGTGTACATTATTTGAAGTACATGCTGGACTGTGTCCTCGGTTGGGGACGTCAATACGACGCCAGCCCCAGTCCGGCCAACATTTTACAGCCGTCGAAATGCATAGTCCAATTGGAGTATGCGCCGTACTCTTTAGGGAGTTCGGCTTCGGTCCATTCGGCGACAAAGTCAGCCAAAACTTGTGACTTTATAGCTCGCCGAGGTTTGTAAGTTATATCGAATGGTAAGAGCTCAATGGCCCATTTTGCAACCCTGCCCGTTGCGTCGCGGTTATTTATAATGTCATTGAGTGGTACTTGAGAGGCCATGTTATCGAACACTCTTGAAAGTAGTGTCGACTTCCGGACGCCATGAACACCGCATATGCTATCTTCGATAGTGCGGGTACGAGACTTGCGGGGGTTAACACGGTGGATACATAATACACTGGTTTTGAAGAGGGAATTTGTGCCCTACATCTCTCGTTCGATGGCGAGTACCGCGCTTACAACTTGGTGCGTTGCTGCGATGTATAACAACATTGGTTCGCCCAGTTAGGCGCAGCCAGACGGATTGTTGCCAATATGGCCTTTATTTCTTGAGTCCGGCGGTGGCAGCATCCGCCCACTCGAAGTGTTCGGTACCGAGGAGGCGATAGAGAGGCAACGCCTTTTCTCCTAGACGGGAGATGAAGCGGCTTAGCGCCCACGCATCTGTTAATTTTGTATTTGCTTGAGGTCTTTTGGAATGTCCAAATGTGACAGAGCTCGGATTTTAGCTGGGTTTGCTTGATTCCTCTACGGATACGATGAAGCCCAAGCTTTCCGCTGATACGCCAAAAACACATTTTTCCGTTCAGCTTGATGTCATATGCTCGAGGTTGTCGAACTTGAGCCTCAAATCGTCTACTAGAGTTTCGGCGTGTTTTGTTTTGACGACTCGTCGTCTCGTATCTCTCTACTGTTTTGCCAATCTGGGTAGCGGACATGTTTGAATCATGCGCTGATATGTTGCGCGGCGTTTTTAAGTCCGAAGGGCATCGTGTTGAAGCGAGAATGGTCCGTAAGGAGTGATGAATGCCGTTGCGGCTTGGTGCGCTTCCGCCATCTTGATTTGATGGTAGCGAGTATCGTTGAGGAAGCACAATGAATCGTGCTCTGCGGTAGCATCGATAATTTAGTCGATCTTGAGGGGAGAGGAAGGATCCTTTGGGCAAGCCTTATTGAGGTCTTTAAAATCGACCGAGGCGCCAGGATTTGTCCTTCTTTGGTACCATTACCAGATTTGCTAGCCAATCCGGATGTTTGATATCTCTGATGAATCCGGCTTCCAATAGTTTGGCTAGTTCTTCTCCCATTGCCTGTCTTTTGGGTTAGGAAAATCGTCGAAGAGCCTGTTTGACTGGCTTAAATCCTTTTAGGATGTTTAGGCTGTGTTCTGCCAACCTGCGTGGGATTCCGGGCATATCCGAAGGATGCCAGGCGAAAATGTCCCAATTTTCCCGAAGGAATTTCTTGCGATCTTGGCGTCTACCGGGTTCAATTGTGCCCCGATGGAGGCCGTCTTTGTTGGGTCCGTTGGATGGACCTGGAATTTTATTATTTCATCTGCTGATTTGAAGGAGGTGGACTTGGATCTTTTATCGAGTATCACATCGCCCTGTTCACCGTAGAGCGCTTGTGCGATGAGTTCTTCTGCCGCTAAGGCTTGGATAGTGCCTCCGGGGCTAGTGCGGCTGTCTTGTTCTCGCACGCAGTGCTATGTCGGATCACTAGCAAGAGTGATTATTCCGCGGGCCCTGCATTTTGAGCTTCATGTACCCGTGGTGAGTCTTGCTTGAAAAATTGTGAATGCCTCTCATCCTAATATAGCGTGATATCCGCTGTTGAACGGGGCCACTTGGAACGTGACTTCTTCGGATCTGTAATTGTCCGGCGAGCCGAACACCACATCGAGTGTGATTTTTCTGGTGCAGCGCGCTTCCCGGCTAGGGATTATTCCTCTGAAGGTTGTGCTGCTCCGCTCAATACGGCTCCAATCGATTTCCATTTTTCGCAGAGTTTCGACGTAAATGAGGTTTAATCCGCTGCCGCCATCCATGAGGACTTTTGTCAGTCGAAAGCCGTCCACTATGGGACTAAGCACCAGTGCGGCTGGTGCTCTGGCTGTTCGGAATTTAGGCTCGTCGCTGACGTTGAAGGTAATAGCTGTGTCGCTCCATGGATTTGCTGTTGCTACTTGGTAGACTTCAGCGAGTCCGCGGATTGTTCGTTTTTGCATATTGTTTGATGCGAAGGTCTCGAAGACTGTTGATACCGTACCGGTATTGTTGGAGTGGTTTTGCGGGGCTAGAAGCTCCTCGCCACTTTTGGCCACCTGCCGTAATATCCAACATGCTCGAAGGCTATGTGTTGGGACGGCTCCCTCTGTACTATGAAGCTTACAGGGTCCATTGAGCCATCCCTCCAGTACGGTTCCGTTTCCCTTATTGGGTTTTTGTTTTTTCGTTTTTGCATCTGGGGCCTGAGTGTAAGGCACCCTTTTGTTCTTGGATCGGGGTTGGGGCGGATTATCCCAAAATTGACTTCGGTTTTCGGAAACTCTCCATCGCCAATACTTTCGTACTATAGACGCCAGATCGGTGAAGCGTGTAATTGTACGACGATCGATGGCGTTCAATATTCCCTTGTCCGTGCAATTATTGCAGAAAATTGAGATTGCGTTTTCCTCTTGGCAGTCCTTTATCCTGTCCATAACTAGGAGGAATCTGGCCCAGTAGTGATGTACTGTTTCAGCGGGCTCTTGCCGTATTAGAGATAGATCGCATATGTCTGGGAGGGTGGGTGGACTAAAATCCGGATGCCTGCCCATCTTGGGGCTTAAAGGCCGAGAAGTTTCCGAATTCGGAAGCTTGGGTTGCTGGATACGATCCAGCGAGTCTGGAGCGATGCATGGTTTTAAGTTCAATGCTCGATCGAAATCCGTCCCTCCACGGAAATCCGGCATGGAGGGTTCGGGAATCCGAACGTGACTAGTTTTCAATATAGGCGAAGAGTTGCCGTATTGTTCTTCTACCACTGCGACGTGGTGGGTGGCCTGGGGAGAGTTAATCTCTCTCAGATCGGTTTTAAGCCCAATCTGATTGTAGTCTGTAGCGATTCCCAGGGCGGCGATGCGATCCAAGAGCTCGTTAACGGACGAGAGCTCTATCGGATCAAGCTGCTTCAAAGAGATTTCGGTGACGCGAAGATTGCTTCTGACGAATTGAGAAGTCATTTTCAAAGCGGTGGCCGGACAGGCGGTCATAAGAAAACCACCTAGCCGGATAGTTTGGCCGGCGGCCAAGGCCTCTTTGGCGAAAACACCGTCTTTGAAGACGGGTGGAGGCATCCTTCCTATCGGTGACGACATAGAGGAACTCTCAATGAAAGCACCAATGTCGGTGTCAAAACCGGCGGATCTCGGGTAGGGGGTCCCGAACTATGCGTCTAGGCGGATGGTAACAGGAGACGAGGGACACGATGTTTTACCCAGGTTCGGGCCCTCTCGATGGAGGTAAAACCCTACGTCCTGCTTGATTAATATTGATGATATGGGTAGTACAAGAGTGGATCTACCACGAGATCAAGGAGGCTAAACCCTAAAGCTAGCCTATGGTATGATTGTTGTAATGTATGTTGTCCTACGGACTAAAGCCCTCCGGTTTATATAGACACCGGAGGAGGCTAGGAATTACAGAGTCGGTTACAATGGTAGGAGATCTACATATCCGTATCGCCAAGCTTGCCTTCCACGCCAAGGAAAGTCCTATCCGGACACGGGACGGAGTCTTCAATCTTGTATCTTCGTAGTCTTGGAGTCCGGCGGACGATGATAGTCCGGCTGTCCGGACACCCCCTAGTCCAGGACTCCCTCAACTACCATCATGCACAACCCAGGTTTCAGCCAAGCAATTGGTTCATACTTTTTAACACGCTTCAGCTTTTTCAACTCTCATGCAATACATGAGTGCAAGCCATGGATATAACAATATGTGTGGAATAGAGTGGTGGTTGTGAAGAGGATAAAAAGGGAGAAAATGATCTCACATCAACCAGGCTTTATCAACGGGCTATGGAGATGCCCATTAATAGATATCAATGTGAGTGAGTAGGGATTGTCATGCAACGGATGCACTAGAGCTATAAGTGTATGAAAGGTCAACAAGAAAACTAAGTGGGTGTGCATCCAACTTGCTTGCTCACGAAGACCTAGGGCACTTTTGAGGAAGCCCATCATTGGAATATACAAGCCAAGTTCTATAATGAAAAATTCCCACTAGTATATGAAAGTGACAACATAGGAGACTCTCTATCATGAAGATCATGGTGCTGTTTTGAAGCACAAGCGTGGAAAAAAGATAGTAACATTATCCCTTCTCTCTTTTCTCTCTTTTTTGTGGGCTTCTTTGGCCTCTTTTTTTATTTGGGCTTCTTTGGCCTCTTTTATTTTTATAAAGTCCAAAGTCTCATCCCGACTTGTGGGGGAATCATAGTCTTCATCATCCTTTCCTCACTTGGGAAAATGCTCTAATAATGAAGATCATCACACTTTTATTGATTTACAACTCAAGAATTACAACTCAATACTTAGAACAAAATAGGACTCAATGTGAATGCCTCCGGCGGTGTACCGGGATATGCAATGAATCAAGAGTGAGATGTATGAAAGAATTATGAAGGTGGCCTTGCCACAAATACGATGTCAACTACATGATCATGCAAAGAGCAATATGACAATGATGGAGTGTGTCATAACAAATGGAATAGTGGAAAGTTGCATGGCAATATATCTCGGAAAGGCTATGGAAATGCCATAATAGGTAGGTATGGTGGCTGTTTTGAGGAAGGTAAATAGTGGGTGTATGATACCGGCGAAAGTTGCGTGGCATAATAGAGGCTAGCAATGGTGGAAGGGTGGGAGTGCGTATAATCCATGGACTCACATTAGTCATAAAGAACTCATATACTTATTGCAAAAAATTACTAGCCCTCGAAGCAAAGTACTACTACACATGCTCCTAGGGGAAGGGTTGGTAGGAGTTAACCATCGCGTGATCCCGACCTCCACACATAAGGAAGGCAATCAAAAGAGCACCCCATGCAACAAATTTGTTACACAACTTTTACCATATGTGCATGCTACGGGACTTGCCAATCTTAACACAAGTATTTCTCAATTTCATAAGTACCCAACTAGCATGACTCTAACATTACCACCTTTATATCTCAAAACAATTATCAAGCATCAAATTGATCATAGTGTTTGATGCACTTTCTATGATAGTTTTTATTATACCCAACTTGGATGCCCATCATATTAGGACCAATTTTATAACATAGCAAAAACCATGCTGTTCTAAAAGACTCTCAAAATAATATAAGTGAAGCATGAGAGATCAATAATTTCTACAAAATTAAGCCACTGTCGTGCTCTAAAAAGATATAAGTGAAGCACTAGAGCAAAAATTGTCTAGCTCAAAAGATATAAGTGAAGCACATAGAGTATTCTAATAAATTCTGAATCATGTGTGTCCCTCCCAAAAGGTGTGTACAGAAAGGATGATTGTGGTAGACTAAAAATCAAAGACTCATATCATACAAGACGCTCCAAGCAAAACACATATCATGTGGCGAATAAAAATATAGCTCCAAGTAAAGTTACCGATAGACGAAGACGAAAGAGGGGATGCCTTCCGGGGTATCCCCAAGCTTAGGCTTTTGGTTGTCCTTGAATTATCTTGGTGTTACATGTGCATCCCCAAGCTTAGGCTCTTGACACTCCTTATTCCATAGTCCATCAAATATTTACCCAAAACTTGAAAACTTCACAACACAAAACTCAACAGGAAATCTCATGAGCTCCGTTAGTGCAAGAAAGAAAAACCACCACTAAA
Source organism: Aegilops speltoides (assembly GCA_021437245.1). Lineage (NCBI taxonomy): Eukaryota > Viridiplantae > Streptophyta > Magnoliopsida > Poales > Poaceae > Aegilops > Aegilops speltoides. Next base: position 186,537,796 of record CM038146.1, on the reverse strand, counting down.
GTTACTGTAATGAACTCATTCTTTATTTATATTGGTGTTAAACCTACTGTATTCCATCTTCTCTATGGTTCATACCCCCCGATACTAGCCATAGATTCATCAAAATAAGCAAACAATACACGAAAAACAGAATATGTCAAAAACAGAACAGTCTGTAGCAATCTGTAACTTTCGAATACGTTTGGAATTCTAAAAATCCTACAAAAATAGTAAGTCCTAGGAAATTTGTCTATTGAACTACTGAAAAAATAATCAACTAAAAAGAACGTTCCTGTGATTTACTAAAATTATTCTCGTGCGCACAAAAGTTTCTGTTTTTCAGCAAGATCAAGTTAACTATCACCCAAGATGATCCTATAGGTTCTACTTGGCACAAACACTAATTAAAACATAAAACCACTTCTAAACAGAAGCTAGATGAATTATTTATTACTAAACTGGAACAAAAGTCAAGGAACAAAAATAAAATTGGGTTGCCTCCCAACAAGCGGTATCGTTTAACGCCCCTAGCTAGGCATAAAAGCGAGAATAGATCTAAGTATTGCCATCTTTGGTATTCAATTCATAAGTAGCTCACATAGTAGATTCTTAAGGTAATTTGATCTTCTTTCTTGGAAAATGTTCCATGTCTTTCCTTAATGGAAATTGGAATCTAATATTGCCTTCCTTCATATCAATAATTGCACCAATCATTCTAAGGAAAGGTCTACCAAGAATATTAGGACAAGAAAAATTGCAATCTATTTCAAGAACGATAAAATCTACGGGCACATAATTCCTATTTGAAACAATAAGAACAGCATTAATCCTTCCCATAGGTTTCTTAATAGTGGAATCCACAAGGTGCAAGTTTAAAGGGCAATCATCAAATTCACGGAAACCTAGCACATCACATAAAGTTTTTGGAATCGTAGAAACACTAGCACCCAAATCACACAAAGCATAGCATTCATGATCTTTAATTTTAATTTTAATAGTAGTTTACCACTCATCATAAATTTTTCTAGGGATAGAAACATCCGATTCAAGTTTTTCTTCATAAGATTGCAACAAAGCATCAACGATATGTTTGGTAAAAGCTTTATTTTGACTATAAGCATGAGGAGAATTCAACACGGATTGCAACAAGGAAATACAATCTATTAAAGAACAATTATCATAATTAAATTCCTTGAAATCCATAATAGTGGGTTCATTGCTATGTAAAGTTTTGACCTCTCCAATCCCACTTTTACCAATTTTAGCATCAAGATCTAAAAACTCCGAAACATTGGGACGCCTTTTAACTAAAGTTGACTCATCTCTAGTCCCATAATTATTAAGATTCATATTGCAAAACAAAGATTTAATAGGATACACATCAATCACTTTAGATCTTCATCATTATTATCATGGAAACTAGAAGAACACGCTTTTACAAAGCAATCTTTCTTAGCACGCATCCTAGCGGTTCTTTCTTTGCACTCATCAATGGAAATTCTCATAGCTTTGAGAGACTCATTGATATCATGCTTAGGTGGAATAGATCTAAGTTTTAGAGAATCAACATCAAGAGAAATTCTATCCACGTTCCTAGCCAATTCATCAACTTTAAGCAATTTTTCTTCAAGCAAAGCATTGAAATTCTTTTGAGAGATCATAAATTCTTTAACACTATTCTCAAAATCAGAGGGAATCTTATTAAAATTTCCATAAGAATTGTTGTAGGAATTACCATAATTATTAGAGGAATTACTAGGAAACGGCCTAGGATTAAAGTTTCCTCTATAACCATTGTTACCAAAATTATTCCTACCAACGAAATTCACATCCATAGATTCATTATTATTCTCAATCAAAGTAGACAAAGGCATATCATTAGGATCAATAGGAGTACTCTTAGTAGAAAACAATTTCATAAGTTCATCCATCTTTCCACTCAAAACATTAATCGCTTCTATCGCATGAACCTTTTTACTAGTAGATCTTTCAGTGGGCCACTGATAATAATTAACCATAATATTATCTAGGAGTTTAGTAGCTTCTCCTAAAGTGATTTCCATAAAAGTGCCTCCCGCGGCCGAATCTAAAAGATTTCTAGAAGCAAAATTCAATCCGGCATAAAAATGTTGTATGATCATCCATAAATTCAAACCATGTGTAGGGCAATTGCGAATCATTAATTTCATCCTCTCCCAAGATTGGGCAACATGCTCATGATCTAGTTGCTTAAAATTCATAATATCGTTTCCAAGAGAGATGATCTTAGTAGGAGGGAAATACTTAGAGATAAAAGCATCTTTGCACTTATTCCATGAATCAATACTATTTTTAGGCAAAGACGAAAACCAACTTTTAGCACGATCTCTAAGCGAAAATGGAAATAACTTCAATTTAACAATATCATTATCCATGTCTTTCTTCTTTTGCATATCACACAAATCAACAAAGTTGTTTAGATAAGTAGCGGCATCTTGCCGGAGAATTGATCTTTCATGACAAGATTCAACAAAGCAGCAGATTTCACAAGATTCAGCATCATTAAGAGGAGCAATCGGAGTGCTAAGGAAATCATTATTGTTAGTATTGGAAAAATCACACAATTTAGTATTATCTTGAGCCATCGTGATAAGAAATCCAACACACAAGCACACAAGAGGCAAGCAAAAAAGAGAGGCGAACGGGAAAGAGAGGGCGAATAAAACGGCAAGGGTGAAGTGGGGAAAGAGGAAAACGAGAGGCAAATGGCAAACAATGTAATTCGAGGGAGATGAGTTTGTGATGGGTACTTGGTATGTCTTGACTTGAGCGAAGACCTCCCCGGCAACGGCGCCAGAAATCCTTCTTGCTACCTCTTGAGCACTGCGTTGGTTTTCCCTTGAAGAGGAAAGGGTGATGCAGCAAAGTAGCGTAAGTATTTCCCTCAGTTTTTGAGAACCAAGGTATCAATCCAATAGGAGGCTCCATGCAAGTCCCTCGTACCTACACAAACAAACAAGAACCTCGCAACCAACGCGATAAAGGGGTTGTCAATCCCTTCACGGTAACTTGCAAAAGTGAGATCTAATAGAGATAATAAGATAAGATAAATATTTTGGGTATTTTTATGATATAGATTGAAAAGTCAAGATTGCAAATAAAGTAGATCGGAAACTTATATGATAAAAGATAGATCCAGGGGCCATAGGTTTCACTAGTGGCTTCTCTCAAGATAGCATAAGTATTACGGTGGGTGAACAAATTACTGTCGAGCAATTGATAGAAAAGTGCATAGTTATGAGAATATCTAGGCATGATCATGTATATAGGCATCACGTCCGCGACAAGTAGATCGAAACGATTCTGCATCTACTACTATTACTCCATACATCGACCGTTGTCCAGCATGCATCTAGAGTATTAAGTTCATAAGAACAGAGTAATGCATTAGGCAAGATGACATGATGTAGAGGGATAAACTCAAGCAATATGATATAAACCCCGTCTTTTTATCCTCGATGGCAACAATACAATCGTGCCTTGCTGCCCTAACATCCTTTGGGAAAGGACACTGCAAGATTGAACCCAAAGCTAAGCACTTCTCCCATTGCAAGAAAGATCAATCTAGTAGGCCAAACCAAACTGATAATTCAAAGAGACTTGCAAAGATAACCAATCATACATAAAAATTTTAGAGGAGATTCAAATATTTCTCATAGATAAACTTGATCATAAACCCACAATTCATCGGATCTCGACAAACACACCGCAAAAAGTGTTACATCGAATAGATCTCAAAGAAGATCGAGGAGAACTTTGTATTGAGATTCAAAGAGAGAGAAGAAGCCATCTAGCTAATAACTATGGACCCGAAGGTCTGTGGTAAACTACTCACAACTCATCAGAGAGGCTATGGTGTTGATGTAGATGCCCTCCATGGTCAATTCCCCCTCCGGCGGAGCGCTGGCGAAGGCTCCAAGATGGGATCTCGCGGATACAGAAGGTTGCGGCGGTGGAAATAGTTTTTCTTGGTGCCCCTGGATGTTTTCGGGGTATGTAGATATATATAGGCAAAGGAGGTAGGTCAGGGGAGCCACGAGGGGCCCACGAGGGTGGGGGCATGCCCTCCTGCCTCGTGGCCGCCTCGGCTGCTTCGTGACGTCCACTCCAAGTCTCCTGGATTGCGTTTGTTCCAAAAAGATCACTCCTGAAGGTTTTATTCCGTTTGGACTCAGTTTGATATTCCTTTTCTTCGAAACACTGAAATAGGCAAAAAACAGCAATTCGGGCTGGGCCTCCGGTTAGTAGGTTAGTCCCAAAAACGATATAAAAGTGTAAAGTAAAGCCCATAAACATCCAAAACGGGTAATATAATAGCATGGAACAATCAAAAATTATAGATACGTTGGAGACGTATCAAGCCTCGTGAGGTAGCTGCATAGAACTCTCCGCCCCCTAGGAGCCAGCCTAAGGAGGCTGACTCCTTCGGGGGTCTTGGCATCGTCCGCCTCGCGTGGCTTGGCCCCTCGCGAGGGTCTTGTGCTGCTGATGTTGAAGCTGGGCCGTACCAGGCCGTCGATGAAGCCACATGGTGGGCCGCAGGTAGGCAAGGCTGGATCGAATCTAGGACGCCGACATGACCAAATGGCGGCATTCGTACCGCGCGTACATAACTACGCACTCAAAATACCATGGGCATAGACGGAGGCACAGCTAGATCGTGGTCCATAATACGGCTCAACCTCCCCTGGACCCACATGCTTTCACTTTTTCTTTTTTCTTTTTAGGTTTCTTTTTTTTCCAGGCCTTTCCTGGTGGCCTGATTGTTGGACCTATCACGGGACAGATACACCAAGACGGCAAGGAGCATTGATGTATAAGGGAATTTCCAGGTGGTCTCTTTAAACGATCGTTATGCCTATTTTAAGGACCCGCATGCAGCTCTCCCTTGGTCGTGGCATGGTAAATAGCCCTGTCACTTATTGCACTACTTGTACAAATACGCTTCGACATATTAATCAAACTATTATGGAAAATAGTTTGCGGCCCAATTTCTGCGGTATTAGCCTATTACTTCATTTTTTGATATTCTTATCAATTGCACCCGTACACTCTGGTACGCCTTAATTCGCCAGGGGCTTCATTACGCCCCATAACACGGCAACAAAGTCCGAACACTTTTTTTACAGTATAGTTCGGCACCCCGAACTTTAGCATTATATGCATCGGCTCCGAATCATGCCTTTGGTCAATAGTTGGGTTGCCCAGCTCCTGTGCTTACTACCTTACGTTCCGCTATATCGGCTAGAGTAGTAAAGGGAGAACTACTGCGATTGTGTCCTGGTTTATCCGGATGAGCACCTCAGTATGGAAAGCCGAAAACTGACTGTTATGATGAGGCGTGAGCCGGTCAGCTGTTCAAGAGGTTACAAACCTTTTGCGATTTTTTCTGCATCATGCGATGAATCAGTTTTTATCCGATTAGGTGTTTACAGCACCCCAAGTTCGGACTTACAAACACTAGGGGCTGCGCCTAAATTTCTATTGTCAAACTCCTATGGCTAAGTGAGGGTGATAAAGCCACATAGTCCGATTGCCTGGTTCGTTGCGCTAAACACCTCCTTTAAGGACCAAACTTTGGGATAAAGAGTGTTTAGATTCATCCCGAACACCCCCGTACTACCTACGTGGGGGCTGAAGCCGACGACTGGCCAACTCTCAGATTTAACAAAACGGTCGCACAGGAGCTAAAATTTTAAAAATAGGCATTATATTACATAACGGCTCTATTTCATATATAGGAAGGAACAATATGAATGACTTCATTCAAAGATAATGCCCCTATACAATGCGGGATCCCTTCAGGACATCTTCAAAATACCGCTCGGGCGTGCGGTGCGCCTTGCCCGTGGGCGGTTCCTCGGTCGCAAGCTTCACGGCGTCCATCTTCACCCATTGTATATTGACTCAGGCGAAGGCCATTTGCGCGCCTTCGATGCAGACCGACCGCTTGATGGCATCAAGCTGATGGCAGGCATTGACCAGCCGCTTCACGAGCCCGAAGTAGCTGCTGGGTATGGCTTCGACAGGCCATAGCCAAATTATTAAATCCTTCATGGCTAGTTCGGCCACCCTATGCAGTTCGACCAACTGTTTTAGTTGATCGCTAAAGGGCACTGGATGTTCTGGCGCAAGGTATTGCGACCAAAATAGCTTCTCCGTGGAGCTTCCCTCTTCAGCTCGGAAGAACTCTGCATCGTCTCAAACGCTGCGCGGCAGATCCACAAACGCCCCTGGAGAACTCCAAATCTGGGTCAATAAGAGGAACCTTTTCTTCACATATTTGCTCTGCATAATAAAGGCCTTACCCGCCGCGATATTTCTGGCCTCCTGAACTTCTTGGAGGGCGCCCCGAGCTTCAACCCGGGCATCATGTGCGCTTTGGCGGGCCTTGGCAAGTTCAGGCTCTTGATCTGCAATGTTGCGCTCCATGGACTCGCATTTCTTCATGGTGTCTTGGAGCTCCTACTGGACCTCACCGACCCTGGCCTCATGCTTTTCACGGGCGGCTTGTTCCTTGGCCGCTCTCTCCTCGGCCTCGGCCAGTGCCTTCTTGAGGGTTTCCACCTCGGTCACCGCTCCTAGTAAATATCATGGCACTTTAGTCAACACAAATCATTCATCCTTCCTGAATATAGACAAGGTTATTGCATACCTTGATTGTCTTCCAGCTGTTTCTTCACACGGACGAGCTCTTCCTCGGTCCGCTCTAGACTCTGCTTTAGTCCGGAGACCTCAGCAGCATGAGAGGTCGCAACCAGCAATGACACCTGCTTATTCATATAGACATGTCAGGTTAGTCTCCTGCGAAAATTATTTGATCCTTTGTTCGTCTTCTCTTTCCGAACACCGGACAGAGTCTCAGGGGCTACTATCTATACTATGACATTCTTTTTATATAATTGTGTCGCTCACCTCAAAACCTGTTAGAATGCTGGTACAGGCGTCCGGCAGTCCGCTCTTAATAGACCGCACCCTCTCAACTACCGTACCCATAAGGATACGATGTTCCTCAACACTGGAAGCGCCTCGCAGCGCTTCCAGCAAATTATCCGGTGCCTCTGGATGGACAGAGGTCACTGGTGGAATAGTCACACCTCCTTCTTTCGAAAGAGGCTGCTTGCCTGATTACGGAGCCATATAGGTCTCCGGAAATGTATTCGGCTGGGGACCGAATTGGATATGGCCCCCATCGCCAGTATCCATGTGGATTTCCTCCCCCATGTGTCTGGCGGCTGAGTTTTCACCCTCTGGCGCCGCCTTGATGGCCTCCTGTGTCTCTCTCTAACCTGGGGTCCTTCGGGAGAACACCACGGTGTCATGCATGGCCTTGGGAGAAGAGGCCATCGGAAGGGACCCACTGTCCATCACCTTCGGGTCCAGCGAATTCCCCGTTGATGAGGGTCGCTGGAGGACGGAACTGGCCGGGCTACAACACATGATTTGACATGTTAGAACCATGACGGTAAAGGGCCAGATATATGAGTGCATCTTCGAGTACTTAAGATTCAGCCAGGGGCTTATCCCTGGGGCACCATTCCGAGCTGTTGTCGGTGTCCGCTGTGGAGTTGTCCGAGAGGGAAGCCTTCCCCTTCTTGGACACTTCGATCGTCCTCGGCGGCGGAGGAATGAGTCTCTGCATCTTTGGATGTCACGTCTGAAGTGCCCTTATGACGAAGGACACCTCTGGTCTCCTTGGCCTTCTTCTCCGGCGCTTGATAGGGCGCCGGAACCAGCATCTTCATCAGAAGTGGAATTGCTGGGTCTTCAGGCAGCGGAGCTAGACACTGAATCCGCTCCGCCTTCTTTTTTCATCCCTGAGAGAATCAGTAGGTAGGCTTAGGCGTCTTCCTCGAGTATGCGAGTAAAGGATACACCTTGAAAACATGAAAAAACTTACCAGACTAGCGGGATGGGTCAAGTCGTGCCCATGTTCCTTGGTCGTATCCGGCCATGTCTTGTTGGACTTGAAAAGCACCTTCCAGATATCTTCGTGTGTAGTGCCGAAGAACTGCAGCAAGGTCTGGTGCTTGGCAAGAACGTACTCCCACCAATGGCAAGTCTGGCTTTGGCACGGAAGGATCCCGCGAACAAGCATCACCTGGATCACATTAACAAGCTTGATATTCTTGTCTATCATGCTCCTGATGCGCGTCTGAAGCATTGTCAGCTCATCCGACGAAGACCAGTCCAGGACCTTCTCTACCCAGGAGGTGAGCCGCATCAGGGCTCCGGATTGGAATTCGGGAGCCTCAGCCCAGGTGGTGTTGCACGGCTCTGTGACGTAGAACCACAGCTGTTGCCACCCTTTGACAGTCTCCACGAAGTTACCTATTGGACATGTGATGATGGGCATCTTTCTCACCATGGCGCCTCCGTACTCCGCATGTCGACTGTCCATGACCTTCGGCTTCACATTGAAGATCTTTAACCATAATCTGAAGTGGGGTGGGATGCGAAGGAAGGCCTCGCACACGACAATGAATGCCGAGATGTTGAGGAAGGAGTTGGGCCAGATCGTGGAAATCCAGCCCATAGTAGAACATGAGTCCACGGACGAATGGGTGGAGAGGAAATCCCAACCCGTGGACGAAGTGGGGGATGAATACTACCCTGTCATGGGGCTCCGGGGTGGGGACGATTTGTCCCTAGGCCGGAAGCCGGTGGGCGATTTCCTTGGCCAAATACCCAGCCTCCCGGAGCTTGGTAATGTCCTTCTCCTTGACGGAGGAGGCCATCCACTTGCCCTGCGCTCCGAATCCGGACATGGTTGGAGTGCTTTCTTGGGGCAAAAAGGATGAGAACTTGGGCGCTGGAGCTCGAGAATGGGGGAGGCAGAGAGAGAAGGCGTGGGTGAAAAGGGGTGAATCCTTATCTCCTTATAAAGGCAGCGAATATCAAGCGCCTCCCCACTCGCCTTAAAACTCGCATGTTCCCCAAGGGCCGTGCAGGCGGCACAGTTGGGTTACCCATGCCCGTATTGATGAGAATCCCGCAATTAGGGGACACAATCTCTGCTTTGACAAGACGTGCCAATGAAACCGCATCTCGAAATATGGAGCGGCAGGCTAAAAAACAGTTTGAAATAATGGTCGGGCGGCAACGTGATGTCACGCTACAAATAGTTGTTAGCGGATTGGACTCGTGAAATACTATACTCTCTGTGGTTGTGTGTGGTATTTGTTTTGCAGAGATGGACACGATTCTTGTGTTCAAAGACTATCTTGGAGTATTCGAAGAAGGAACCCACCTTGCAATACCGAAGACAATCTGCGCGCCGGACACCTCGTCATTGAAGCCTGGTTCAGGGGCTACTGAGGGAGTCCTGGATTAAGGGGTCCTCGGCTGTCCGGCCTATGTGACGTGGGCCGGACTGATGGGCTATGAAGATACAAGACAGAAGACTTCTTCCCGTGTTTGCATGGGGTTCTCCTTTGCGTGGACGGCAAGCTTGGTGTTCGGATATGTAGATTCCTTTCTTTGTAACCGACCTTGTACAACCCTAGTCCCCTCCGTTGTCTATATAAACCGGAGGGCTTAGTCCGTAGAGGCAATCATAATCATACAGGCTAGACTTCTAGGGTTTTAGCCATTACGATCTCGTGGTAGATCAACTCTTGTAATACTCATATTCATCAAGATCAATCAAGCAGGAAGTAGGGTATTACCTCCATAGAGAGGGCCCAAACCTGGGTAAACATCGTGTCCCCTGCCTCCTGTTACCATCAACCTTAGACGCACAGTTCGGGACCCCCTACCCGAGATCCGCCGGTTTTGACACCGACACAAACCTTCTCAATTTTTTACCAGGGCATGGTGAGGTCATACAATGGCACCATGCCAGCCGTCATGTTTTTCAAGCATTTATTTCATTTTTTTCTATAGTTGAAAACTCAATAAACAAACATTTGTGGTTAACTATTGCCACACATTTCATCAAAATAATTATCCATTCCTTGTAAAAGGCATTTACTAAATGACACTAGCATAGTTTTCCAGGCCGTTCTTGTGCACCCTTTCATGCACCGATTGTTTGAACTTGAATTATGTGCATTAATGCCTAGAAAATGCACATAATCCCCTAAATATGGTAAATGAACACGGAAAAGTGCCAAATTTGAACACGGTGATTTGCAGGGTGTATGTCCATCGTATAAAAAAACTCATGGACAAAGGAGAAAGGAAATTTGGATCCCCCTTCAATCTTGGTGATTTCCCCCTTGAAACCATGAAACTTCCTCGGTGATGGTTTGATTTATGAAAGTCGTGCATGATGACATAAGGAAAACATTCTCAAATTTTTACCAGGGCACGGTGAGGCCATACCATGGCACCATGCCAGGCGTCATGTTTTCCAAGCATGTACTTCATTTTTGTATAGTTGTTAACCCAATAAATGATGCGTTTATGGTTAACTATTGCCACACATTTCCTTGAAATATCTGCCCATTCCTTGTAAAAGGCATGAGAATATACTAAATACCTCCTGAATGGTTTTCCAGACTGTTCTTGTGCACCTTTTCATGCACCGATTGTTCGAATTTGAATTATGTGCATTAATGCCTAGAAAATGCAAATAATCCCCTAAATATGGTAAATGAGCCCGAAAAAACGTCAAATTTGAACACGTTGCATTTGAGGCGGTATGTTGATCGTTGGAAAAAACTGAATGACAAACTAGGACGGAAATTCGGATCCCCCTTCAATCTTGGTGATTTCCCTCTCGAAAGCATGGAACTTCCTCGGTGATGGTTTGATTTATGAAGGGCGTGCATGATGACATAAATCAAACCTTTTCAGCTTTTAACCAGGGCACGGTGAGGCCATACCATGGCACCATGCCACGCATCATGTTTTTCAAGCACTTATTTCATTTTTCTATAGTTGATAACCCAGTAAATGACGCGTTTGTGGTTGACTATTGCCACACATTCCCTTGAAATCTCTGCTCATTCCTTGTAAAAGGCCTGAGAATTTACTAAATACCACAAGTATGGTTTTTCTAGACCGTTCATGTGCACCTTTTCATGCACTGATTCTTCAAATTTGAATTATGCGGATTAATGCCTAGAAAATGCACATAATCTCCTAATATGGTAAATGAGCCCGAAAAAATGCCAAATTTGAACACGTTGCATTCGAGGGGGTATGTTTGATTGTAGAAAAAACTAAATGACAAGCTAGGAAGGAAATTTGGATTCCCGCCCCCTTCAATCTTGCTGATTTCCCCCACAAAAACATGAAATTTCCTCGGTGATGGTTTGATTTATGAATGGTGTGCATGACGACATAGGACAAACATTCTCAAATTTTATTAGGGCATGGTGAGGCCATACCATGGCACCACGCCAGGCGTCATGTTTTCCAAGCATGTATTTCATTTTTGTATAGTACCTAATAAACACATTTCCTTGAAATATCTTCCCATTCCTTGTAAAAGGCATGAGAATTTACTAAATAGCACGATCATGGTTTTCCAGACCGTTCTCGTGCACCTTTTTAAGCATCGATTGTTTGAATTTGAATTATGTGCATTAATGCTTAGAAAATGCACATAATCCCCTAAATATTGTAAATGAACCCAGAAAAGTACCAAATTTGAACATGGTGATTAGCAGGGTTTATGTTCATAGTTGAAAAAACTCATGGAGAAAGGACAAAGGAAATTTGGATTCCCATTCAATCTTGGTGATTTACTATCGACTCGACTCATCTTCGTCGCCTCCGCGAACCGCGTGTGTTCACTCACACATGCAAAAGGAAAAAAGAAAACCCTCGCCCACTTTGTCCCCACCCACTCACCGCGGACTCCTCCGCAACTTTGCACCTCATCAACTTCTATCACGGCGGCCACCCTAAGCTCGACGGCTGTTGTCGGTGGGCGGAGGTTGCGCTCCAAACGGCACGTGATTTCGCCCCTACCGCTTTTTGTTGCCTATCTGCACCGACATTCTAGACTCTTGTCGACTGGGGTTTTCTGCGGGATTGGGCCGGGGATTTTTCTCATGGATAAGGTAATCAACTTAGCGAAATATTCACTCATCTCTTATCGCAGTCCATCCATCGCTATTAATCAACCGGCAGAAATCCCCGTGCATTCATTTTTGTTCTAGCTGATTTATGGGAGTTCATTCATGTGTCCACAGTGCGAGCACAAATCGGGCAAGTGTGGTCGCAGCCAGTCGGAAATGAATTTCTATCTCACCATTTCGGATGACTTCAAGGAGCGCTCGGTATGTTCAATCTCAACCTACCACGGTCGGCATGGCCTAAATTTGTGAACATATATCGTGTGTTGCTACATTATCTATATATTTGCATCAAATCTTTGTTACATTATTTATTTTTAATTATATATTTTTGTACTTTGCTTTCATCTATATATTGATATGTTCTATCAATTACTCCCATATTTGCATCTTCCTCTGTTATTTCAATATATCTAATTTACTATCTTAATTTTCATTTCAAGCAGTACATCCCTTGCTTTGCAAGAACAAGAGTTGAAGGAAATCTTGGGCTTTACTTTGTTCATGACTCCCAGGATGTCATATTGACAACACAACATGGATTTACAATGACGATTAGCGTAAAACTTGATAAAGATGGTCACTCCTAATTTAATGCGGATCTTTGGAGAAAAATGTCTAAGTGTTATGAAGTGAAAGCTGGCAATAAAATTCTAGTGTGTGCACCACTGCCTGGTCTAATAAACATGGATGTTTACTTCCCCAACGTCATCAGCCGGTCAAAGTCTGATCGAGGTTAGTGTCCTTTCAACTTTCTCCATGATGTCATATTACTTAGCAAAATTGGGGTATTTGTTCTGACTAATTAATCACTATTTAAGCAACCAATTATGATTTCATTTTCTGACTCCATTCCTAGGCAGTAACAAATTCTATTTACCAATTTATGCGCACTATATATTCTTCTGTCATGTTCTGAATAAATAATACATTTCCACCATTTAAGCAGGATATGTTGGATGCATAGTGAATGATATGTATGTTACTAAGTGTACCAAATTTCACTGGAAGGACTTGAAGCATGTCATAAACTTTGTTGATAATCTGACAGAGATAGCACAGTGTATGAACGCTGGATTTTGGATGGGATTAATTATACCTATCGTGCACACATTGAACAAGACCAATTGTGTGCACAAAACGCTGGTAAAAAGTATTATTTTAATGTTGATGCTCATAAACTATATATATCTTCAACGATATGTTACGATTGGTTTTTATTCTACATTTCAACAAAAATTGCCCGCTGTAGCAGTTCTTGGATCGATTTCCCAGCATGGTCGAATTACACTTGTGCCTGCTAATAACGCCAAAGTGATTGCAAGGTACTGCATTTCCCGCAGAAATGGACCCATTCAAAATTAGCAAGTTGTCGCTTGTCGTGGCAATGCATCCATATTGGAAAATTGGAGACATTGTTCTCATCATGCTCTACCAAGGCACGGGAGGGCTCTTCCTTTTCATCAACGAGATGTCGACTCGCCGTGATCAAGTTGCTTCCAGCGGATAGTTTTGGTTGTTGGCCCTTAGCCTCTTAGAATGCGCTAGTTGTTACTATGTTAAGTATGTAGATATGGACCATATGGTTGTTGGCCCTTAGCCTCTTAAAATGTGATAGTTGTAACTATGTTAAGCATATAGATATGGACCATATGGTTGTCAAAACTATGTTACGAAGATCCTCCTTTTGTCAAATAGTGTAACTACTATATATATGCTACTCAAATGATGTTACCCAAGTTCTTAAATTTTCATGGAAAGTATTAGTATCATACACAGTTCATTGAATTTAAGCGTGTGCCTGATGTCTAGAAGGCATTTGCATACTAATTGTCCATATTGCAAATTCACACACATGTTAACATAAGGAAACGTATGTGTAACTTACTAATCATCACACGCGAGTACTCGCAGACGCATCGTGTGCGATACTCCTATCCACCGCATGCAACTAGTTTGCATTTTTCAAAGTTTTTTGTACACACAGAATCGACGAACTAACTGTATTAACCGTCTGTGTTGTAATTTCTCATCGCAAATAGTTCATCTGAGTCGGCTGTTTGCATGTATCACACACATCTTGTTTACACGACTCATTTGTGTTCTTTTGGCTCATTGCAAATAGTTCATCCATGTGAACTATATGCCGCATATCACACACATCTTTTTCAGTTGAACCGTTTCTGTTGTGTTCCCTAATCAAAAATAGTTCGTCCGAGTGAACCGTATGTCGTATATCACACACATCTTGATCTGGCTAACTGTTTTTGTTGCACTCCCTAATAGCAAACAGTTCATTGGAGTTAACTATATGCCGTATATCGCACACACATTGATATGGCTGCCTATTTCTATTGTTCTGCCTCATCACAAATAGTTCGAATGGATTAACCGTGTGCCTTGCATCGCACACGCAACTAAAATCTGAACCATGTTTGATGAGTCCGCCAACGCAAACGCTTTGCACCTTTTTTGACAATTTTTTTACACCATCGTTTGAGATTAATGCACCGCACATAGTTTCATCAAAGGGTCTCTGATCGTAGTATCGCGTTAGCAGCATCCTGTAGTAGTGTATAGCCTTCGTCATGATAATGAGTTTATATATGAGATGGTTATATATTGTAATATTAAGTGGTATGCATGTCACTGCATGACGGCTGGAACCACGAGATTGCCACATTAATGTAAATTTCATAGAAATAGCCTACAGGTTACTAGTTACGATGGCAACCATACACGAAGGATCCCTCATGAGGAGAAGGTGTACTAGGCGCGGGACGAGGAGCTATAATTTTGTACCACAGCAGAATTTCTGAATTTCGTGCCACAACAATGTTTACTAAAACAGTCGCCATGAAAATATTTCTGAAACTACCGCCACGGCAATATTTTTGAAACGGTTGCCTGACAATGAAATATTGGCCGTCACGATGCTTCAACTAGAGATTGAAGACTGTCACAGAGATTCTCGGCACCCAGGGTTATACCATATCATGCTTTTATGAACTGCCTGAGATATTCATCTCTTGTTGTTTTCACGATTTGATTGCGTAGTAAATATAAAGTTAAAAGGTGCTCTTCCCACTGTTGCAACTGTCCATGACATTCTAACATCTTGGTGTTTTCCCTGTCCACATGAGTTCAAACGAGATGAGAAATGTAAGACAGAGATCGTTAGACCATGTGTGCAGATAGCACCAGGTTATGTTCAAGTTCTAGCAGAATAATTCTCATCTCAGAGCACAAAGCATCAAAAGATGAACAAGAGTCATATGGTGATATGATCGGCAATAATTTGCCCAATGATACGTCCTATATGTATCTACTTTTCCAAACACTTTTGCTCTTGTTTTCAACTCTAATCTGGATGATTTGAATGGAACTAACCCGGACTGACGTTGTTTTTAGCAGAATTGCCATGGTGTTGTTTTTGTGCAGAAATAAAAGTTCTCAGATTGAGCTAAAAATTTGGGAGAATATTTTCAGAATATATAAAGAAATAATGATGAAGAGAAATACCAGAGGGGGCCACCAAGGTGCCTCAAGCCCAGGGGGTGCGCCACTCCCCAGGGTGTACCTTGCAAGCTTGTGGGGCCCTGGCAGCTCCCGCAACCCTAACTCCAACTCCATAAGCACCTATTCATCTGGAAAAAAAATCAGAGAGAAGGAATCATCACGTTTTACGATATAGAGCCGCCACCCCCTCTTGTTCTTCATCGGGAGGGTTGATCTGGAGTCCGTTCAAGGCTCCGGAGAGGGGGTTTCGACGCTGTCATCATCATCAACCATCCTCCATCACCAATTTCATGATGCTCACCATCAGGAGTGAGTAATTCCTTCATAGGCTTGCTGGACGGTGATGGGTTGGATGAGATTTACCATGTAATCGAGTTAGTTTTGTTAGGGCTTGATCCCTAGTATCCATTATGTTCTGAGATTGATGTTGCTATGACTTTGCTATGCTTAATGCTTGTCACTAGGGCCCAAGTGCCATGATTTCAGATCTGAACCCTTTATGTTTGCATGAATATATTTTTGTTCTTGATCCTAATTGCGAGTTGTATGAACCTATTACATGTTATGATCAGCATACCCCAAGGTGACAATAATTGGCATTATTTCCGGTGATTACCATAGTTTGCGGAGTTCATGTATTCACTATGTGCTAATGCTTTTTCCTGGTTCTCTATTAAAACGAGGCCTTAATATCCCTTAGATTTCCTTATGGACCCCGCTGCCACGGGAGGGTAGGACAAAAGATGTCATGCAAGTTCTTATTATAAGCACGTATGACTATATACGGAATACATGCCTACATTACATTGATGAATTGGGGCTAGTTCCGTGTTGCTCTAGGTTATGACTGTTACATGATGAATGTCATCCAACATAATTATCCATCACTAATCCAATGCCTACGTCTTTCGCATACTGGTTTTTGCTAAGTTACTTTCATTGTTGTTGCCATTACAACTGCTACTATTACCATTACTATTGCTAGTGTTACCACTGATATCAAACTATCATACTATTGTGGTATTGATCACTTTGCCGCAGATATTTAATTCTCCAAGTGTGGTTGAATTAACAACTCGACTGCTAATACTTGAAAATATTCTTTGGCTCCCCTTGTGTCGAATCAATAAATTTGGGTTGAATACTCTACCCTCGAAAACTGTTGTGATCCCCTACACTTGTGGGTTATCACCCACCAGTCAAAATTTTTGTCATCAGTGATTTCCACATCAATGATTGAGAACTAGATTTGGATCTTTAATCACTCAATGTTAATTATGATAGATATTAATTTGAGTGGGAGTATATTTTATATTGCTAGTTAAAAACTAAGTGCAATGTTTAATTATTAAAATATCTAAATTGAATCTTGTGTTTACTATTGTAGATCAATGGCTTGCAATAGTTTAAATTTAGCACCTTTGTTTGAGAAACAAAAGTTGACTGCAAATTGTGGAAACTATGAGGATTGGATCCACACTCTGAGATACATTCTCAAGATTGCTAAGAAAGAATATTCGCTGGATCAACCACTTGGTGACTACCCGGCGCCTGGAGCATCTCAAGATGTCATCAATGTGTTTTTATCTCGCGAGAATGATTTTAGTTTCATGAAAAATATTATGCTATCATGCATGGATCAAGTGTTAAGGAAATGTTTTGAACAATTCAGTACCATCGAGATTGTCGAGGCACTGAATTTATGTACCACAAACACTAGTCGAAGTTCATGAAATGACTGAAGCAATGAATGAATGTAAGATAGTTGAGCAAGGTGACAGGTTTCCAGACTATTATGATAGTGTAACTGCAATGGGAGTAGGTATTACTTAAACACTAGAGAATGATTTGATGTTCTCTTTGCTTTATGAAGCAATTCTCAAGAACCATGAAAATGGACTGTAGAATCAACAAAAGTTGTTGATAAACAAGACAGAAAGTTTCAAAACAAAATGCAACACCAAAAGAAACAAGGGTGGAGCTTCTCGTGAGACTATATGTTTTTACTGCAAACAGAGAGGACACTGGAAAAGAAAATGCTTGAAGTATCTAGCGGATAAGAAGAACAAGTCTTCTGGTAAAGGTATAAAAATCATATAGGTTAATGTTATTGATATTCTACTCACGGGAAATTCCAAATCATGATATTTGATACCGGATCTGTAGCTAACATTTGCAACACGATATAGGGACTGTGGAATATTCAGAAGCTGAGATGAAATGAAGTTGTGATGCATGTCGGGAATGGTGATGGGACCGCTGCTCAAGCCATTGGTGTCATGTATTTGAATTACCTTTAGGATTGGTTTTAGAACTAAGTGATTGTTATTTTGTTCCAAATTTATGTAAGAACATTATCTTTGGATCATGTTTGATAAATGAAGGTTGTTCTTATAAGTCAGAGAACAATGGTTGTTCAATATATTAAAAGGATATGTTTTATGGATTTGCACCCATGATTTCTGGATTATTCACATTAGATCTTGAACATGAAAAGGTTGTCTATAACATTAATGCTAAATGTCTTAAGAAGACTGATAATACCACATGCATGTGGCACTGTCGTCTTGGTCTTACCGGAAAGAAACATATGCAAAAGCTTCATAAAGATGGAGTGTTAACATCATTTGATTGTGAATCTTTGAAACATGCAAAGCTTGTCTGATGGTAAAATGACTGAAACTCCATTTATTGGTCATCCAGAACGGGCGCTTGAATTATTTGATATAATACATAGTGATGTATGTGGTCAAATGAGTATTCCAGGGCGCGGTGCATACTTATACTCCGTAACCTTCACTAATCATTTAAGTAGATATGGATATATTTACTTGACAAAACATAGGTCTGAAACATTTGAAAAGTTCAAGGAATTTCAGAAGAAGTTCAGAATCGTCGTGGCAAGAAGATTAATTTCTACGATCAAATGGCAGAGAAGAATATCTCAGTCATGAGTTTATGAGACATCTAAGTGATTGTGGAATTGTCTCACAACATACTCCTCCAGGAACTCCACATAGAAATGGAGTATCTGAAAGGTGTAACCGAACTTTGTTGGACATGGTAAGGTCAATGATTTTAATTATCAATCTACCCTTATCATTTCGGGGATATGCACTTGAAATAGAAACATATACACTAAACAGAGCATCATCTAAGACTGTGGAGATGACACCATATGAGTTATGGAATGGCAAGAAACCCAATTTGTCGCGTCTCAAGATTTGGGGTTGTGAGACTTACGTAAAGCGTTTGCAGCCAAATAAGCTCAACCCCAAAGCAGTAAAGTGTTACTTTGTAGGTTGTCCCAAAGAAACAATTGGGTATTCCTTCTACCAAAAGTCTGAAGACAAAGTGTTTTGTCACTAAGAATAGAAATTTTCTTGAGAAGGAGTTTCTCGCTAAATAAATAAGTGGGAGGACAGTACAACCTGATGAGATTATTGAATCTCTAGAAGTGAGGACTAACGAAACAGAATCTGTTTTAGAAGTTGTCAACACAACTGAACTTGAAATTACTACACCAGCTGTAGAAACTCCAGTGAAGACTGTAACTGAACCGCATAGGTCAGGAAGAGTTATCGAACCTCCTGAATGGTTTCACAATGAACTATTCATCTTAGACGAAGATTAACCTACGCACTACAAGGAAGCAATGGCGGTGCCCAGCTCAAAAGAATGGCTCAAAGCTATGCAATCCGAAATGGAGTCCATGTATGAAAATCAAGTTTGGAACTTGGTTGATCCTCTAGAGGGTGTAAAACCCATACAATGTAAATGGATCTTCAAGATAAAAATAGATGCGGATGGTGTTCGGTTCTACGGTAGGGTGCGTCGACTGCAAATTATAATTTCCTATGCGCAGAACAACCAAGAACATGCTTCGGGAGATGGATCACAGTTCGTTACCACTAGACGCGCAGTGTCGTGCAGCGGAAGAAGAGTTGCGGCAGCGCGTATGCGTGGATCATCTCCTCCTTGTCTGATCTCCCTTGAACAGCCGGTTTTTCGATCCCACGTACAAGTTTGCCGGAGCGGCGCAAGTGCACCGCCTCTAACGGTATCCGCGCGTGCAGGAGGAACACCGTGCGGCGGACTGCTAGGTCCGATCACACAGTCGGCAGCGAGTGGAGGTGGCTATTCGCAACACATGCAAACCCTAGTCGCGGCGCCGAAGCGATCAACCGCATGAGTGTGCCGCACCTCCACTTTATATAGGCGTCTGTTGCAGGCTCAACACTTGGGCCTCGCATGGACCCTAAAGCCTAAAGTCTACTTGGTCACGTTCCTAGTCCAGTTTGGATCACATCCAACCAGTGTCCTATGAACCGACCTCGTAGGTTCCTTCCCTTAATCGCGCGACCCCTTAGGTTCAAGTCGGCTTGGTCACAGTTCGGATCACCTCCGACCTACACGGTTGGTAGCGGCCTCTAACAAGGTGTGCCGACCACCAAGCAGACTATGAAGATGGTTAGGCGAACCTAGACATCACACTTATGTTCCCTTTGTCGCACGATATATGTTGCCGGGCTCAAGGTGAGACTGTCATCCTTGTGCTAGCCCAACCTCTTTCTCGTTCCAGTGATGCCGACCACAATCTGGATTATCTCATAATCCTTGTCGCATGGCCATGCTTCTCTTGGTTGTATCACACGAGGGGCCCAGAGTATATCTCTCCTAATCGGAGGGGCAAATCCCATCTTGATCGACCACGTCTCGCAGCATGGGTCTGGACAAGCCCGAAACCTACCTTTGTAACTACCCACTCACGGAGTAGCGTTTGGTCGGCCCAAAGCAAGTCTGTCACCATCCCGAGTACATGCATCAGCTCAGGTCTTAGGACATAGAACGTATGTTTGTACTAGAGACTCACAGATGACATATCGCTGCGTCTCATAGTTGGGTCTGTCCGACTCGGACCTTATCTCGACTCGGATCCGACTACGTCGAATCCAACCAGACCTTTCCAAGTCCATATTATGCGGTTAGCATCCAATGCTCCATGGCTAGTGAGACCAAGCCATCGACCGTGTCATATGCTAGTCTAGTCGGCTACGTGTCCACACAACCCTTTCGACTAGGGACCTTTTAGGACAGTCATCATACAATGCAGTCCTACAAACAAGTCACGTACTTGCTGATACACATCATTGATAATGTCCAAGGACTATGTTTATTCATAAACACATAGGAAATATCATCATACATGATTGCCTCTAGGGCATATCTCCAACAGATGGTCGTCCCACCATCTACAAAGCAAGGTAGTTGCGAAAGGGTTTTCGAAGTTGAGGGAGTTGATTATGATGAAACTTTCTCTCAAGTGGCAATGCTGAAGTCTGTGCGGATTATGATGGCTATAGCTGCATATTTCAATTACGAGATATATCATATGGATGTCAAAATTGCTTTCTAGATGGAAATTTAAAAGAGAATGTATACATGATACAACTAGAAGGTTTTGTCAATCCAAAGGATGCCAGAAAACTATGCAAGCTTCAAAGGTCAATATATGGTTTGAAACAAGCATCAAGGAGTTGAAATTAACGTTTTCATGAAGTAGTGAAAGAGTTTTTCTTCATTAAAAATGACGAAGAAGCTTGTGTATACAACAAGTTTAGTGGGAGCTCTGTAGCATTTCTAATATTATATGTAGATGACATATTATTGACTGCAAATGATACTAAGTATCTTAGTACAAATAAAGACTATCTAAAGAGTGTGTTTTCATTGAAAGACTTAGGTGAAGCTGCATATATATGGGCATAAAGATCTATAGCGATAGATCAAGACATCTAATAGCACTAAGTTAGAGGACATACATTGACAGAGTCTTAAAGAGGTTTAAAATGGAGAATGCAAATAAAGAATTTCTCCCAATGTCACATGGCCACTTAGCAGAAATCAGTGTCCCAAGACTATTGATGAGCTCTCCTATTGGCTCCATCAGGTATGCTATGATATGTACAAGACCAAATGTTTCTTATGCGCTAACTGTTAGTAGAAGATAGCAGAGTGATCCAGAAATTGCTCAGTGGACAACTGTTATGTAGCAACCCGACCCAAATGGATCGGTGCCTCTGTGCTCTCTGTGCTATCCCTGGATCGATATGCTAGCACACACAGTACATTGATGAAATACTATAACATCACATGTTATAAAGATAACATATATCCAGAGTATATCTCATATAACACAACGGAAAAGCAATTATAAGGGTGTGGAGTCCCATCAATGCCAACATCAAGTTGAGTGTAGACCGTAACCCTAAAACATAACTCTTACTCGTCATAGAAATTCCTCCAGCATGATAAGTTGCAGCCATGTAGGTCACTACATTGAATGTACTGTTAAGATCACGGATAAATACATATGAAAATAACTCCATCACTATATGCAATATGGTTGTGGAGGCTTTATGTCTTAATTTGCATAAAAGATGGTTTTTCCCTAACTCAATTTTAATCAAGTTAATTAATCAATTTAGCTACTACTACTTTGCTTTTTATTTATGAGATGGTTTCGCCAACCAATGTCTCACAACCAAAAGTCATTATTAAATCCAATAATCAAATTATAGTGTGGTGTTGAGAGTTCCATGATAGATCTAATTTCAGAGGCTCAAGTTGTGTGTAACCGGGACACGGGTAATCGGTTAGGTTAATACTCTGCAGAGTTTTGCACACTTTCCCCATAAGTTCGATCCCTCCTTTTATGTCTTCGCACTGCGTGGTGTTTGAGAACATGATGAACGAAACATGGTCTTTCAGAGAGTTTCCTTAACCAATTACAATGCACATCCAATCCTACGGTTTGTCTACATCTTATAGCAATGTCCAGTCAGAGTCACAACAAAGATCAACCAAGCCAAAGCCCATGTTGACTTATGGTTGCACAGGTAAGCTTTCGGTTTTGAAGTATCCTTCCATCTCTTTGAGACTGGGTGGAGCTTTCCTCGTGATAACTGGCCTACTCCAGCTCACGTAGGCAAGACCTCTGGTTTCTCCAGGGTGCCCTTCAACCATTCCACCCAGTGGTGTATTGAATATTGTCTTGAGTCTTGAAATCTTGAAGTTAAATACTTGGTCCATATTATCATCAATCTCGCAATTCTCATGAGTTCACTCGTACCCAATCCTCGTCTACTAAAGCATAACATTATAATCAATTCATCGATTCCCGGGTTTGGTAACAGGGTAATGGGTTCCTGCCTCATGATGCTACTCAAGCTATAAATTCAATTTACCTACTGGATGCAAGGTGAAAAGGTGTCACTATTCCTAATAACTCAAATTGTCACACTCCAAGAAATATATTGTAACCAAACAATTGCATACATATAAACAATCACTCCAAAAGCAAAAGAAAGCATTAACAAACATAAATAAAGCTAAATCAACTATGAAGAACTTAGGGAAAACAAAAGAACATCAAACAAAAACAAAAGGGTCTCTCTGATCTAGAAATAAAAATTCACAGAAAGGAATATATATGTTTTTTATTAGTTTAACATAAATTATTTTGCTCATGTTTAATTTGCAAAAAGAATCAATCAAAAAGGTTTTATAAATCAAAAGTTATGGCCTAATTAAGTTGAATTAGCCCAAATTTAGTGTTTAGAGCAAATCTTATCAAATTCTAATTTAAGATTTTCAAACATAAAAAGGTTTTGTACCACTAGAAAGATGGAATTTTTTTGAAGGTGTGGGCTTTGGAATCACTCAGTTTGGATCTAATATAAAAGGGTTGTGGCTATTTTAAAGACGGAACTAATCTAAAAACAGAAAACTTCTATGGATCATCTAGTGACACGTTTCACGTTTTGGTTGGCTGAAAAACTGCTTGCTAGGTGGCCGACACTGAAGGAATCCGGGGCATATAGTTGACTAAAACCAACTGGTTTTCTTAGATCTATAGTGAACCGGATGGTTAACCATCATTAAAAAATGATCTAACAAAAAGAACAGGAGGAGGAAGGGAGTACATAGAGGAGGAGGGGTGTGTGTGCGCTTATAGAGAAGGGGCGTGAGGCGTGGCGATGGCTCCTGCGAGCAACAACAGCCGACGAGGAGGGAGTTGGGGGCGGCGCATCGAGGGGTTTCACGGGGTTGTGGAGTTGCTCCTCGGGGACGCCGATGCAGAGCGGGCGAGCTTGTCTCTCTGGTGAACTCACGTGCTCCGGCATCGCGTACGAGCTCGAACGCATTTCTATGGTGGAGGAGACGAGAAGAAATGGTGTCAAACAGGTGAGTTGCGTCGAAAGAAGTTGATTGGCAGAAGAAGAAGGCCTATGGTGGCTTACCAGCGTTGGGAACGGCCGGTGAACTTCGATGAATTCCGACGAGATCCAACTCGTTCTCGCGGTTGATACGAGAGGATTTGGGCATAGGTTTTAGGGGAATTTGTCGTGGGTATTTGTAGGGCATAAATTCTTAGGCAAGAGATGATCCGAAGATCGAATCCCGGGAGATAGGGATTCGGTTCATGCATTAGAAGGAAACAGAGAAGACATAGGGAAAGGAAGAAGAAGGAAAGAAAAGAAAATAAATAAGGAAAGGGTAGGTGGCTGCACCCAGGAAAAAGAAGAAAAAGAAGAAGGGGCGCAGCTGGGCCTGGGGCAGGCCTGGTGGGGGGAAGCTGGCCTGTTTTTTTATAAAAAAAGAAGCACAAAGCTGCTAGAAAAAAATAGCAAACCAACTCAGAAAAAAATTGAAATTTTGCACAAAAATACTAGGGGATATATAGGTCCCTGCGAACTATTTATTTTGCCAAAATAAATTATATATAAATAATGCTAAAGAAATAGCATAAGTAATCTGGTGCTCAAAATATATTAAAAATGAACTTTTTGAAAATACCAAATGGCCTCAAAATAATTCCCCACTATTTTTGCTTTGGAGGGAGTCACTTTACCCTCACTCATAAATAATCTATTTTCAGAGGAAAAATATTTTGAATAAAACCCAATAAAAGTAATATTCAATAATTTCAAGAAATGGCTATGCAAATGATTTTAAATAATTTTTGAATATATCTCTGTTGGTTTCATAATTCATTTTCCATATTTTCTTTCTGATATTTGAAGGAGTCATATTTCCTTCTCTCTTTATTTTATTTGAATAAATGGAAATGAATTTGAAACTCAAAACGGAAAACTCTTCAAAAGTGATTCAAATAAATCTTGAAAGTGGTCCTCGTCACTCCCCACTCTATTTCATATATTTTGTAGAAGCCATGTTATCTTCCCTCATGAAAATGCTTGAGTGCCATAAAGTTTTTGGTTTGAATTATTCTCAAATGGAATTCAAATCTTCTTGAACCCTTTTTTCATTTCTTTAATGAAACAAGTCATATTGTCTTCATTCTAGGGTTTTGTGTTGAAATTAATTTGAATTCATGGAAGCAAGGTACAAAATTCAAAAACGATAACTGGGAAAGTCCTTTATTCCCTCTCATTTAACTTTCAAAAGTTTCAAACTCCACACAATTTCAAACAACTATCACATAAGCAAGCATTATTACTTTATTAATATAACATTCCAAAATTTAGAATTTTGGGATGTTACAAACCTAATGAATCTCACCCTCGAGATTCGGAGAGGCTAGCAAGCAAAAGGTTAGGTTTGGGTGTCTTCTTGAAAATCCATTGATCGTCACAAAGGTTTGGGGTGCTACTGATGAAGCTATGTACCTAGGGTAGGGTCATGGACCTGTCCAAGATACCCTCCCCAAGGACATCTCTAGAAGAAACCACCTTTCAGTCGACCTGGAAGAGTTCCACTCGACGAACTCGAAGACACTCGACCATGAAGCCAATCACTCGACTGCCAGGAGACCTAAAGTTACTCTGCACGCAACGGTCTGTCATTAAGCGCTACCTGTGGCGTTACCTGTAACGCCCGACCTTAATGTACCTTAAACCCTGCATAACTGAGGGCCGGAGGGGTCTGGCAGACTCTATATAAGCCACCCCCTCCTCGGTGTAAAGGGTTCGCACCCCTGTAACTCATATACACATAATCCAGTCGACCGCCTCCGGGCTCCGAGACGTAGGGTTGTTACTTCCTCCGAGAAGGGCCTGAACTCGTAAACATCTTGCGTATACAACTACTCCATAGCTAGGATCTTGCCTCTCCATTCCTACCCCCTATTCTCTTTATCGGACTTAGAACCACGACAGTTGGCGCCCACCGTGGGGCAGGTGTCTTAGCGACTTATTGGAGAAGTTGCGATTTTTTCCGATCTCCTTCACCATGGTTTCGGGCGGAGTTTTGGTCGAGGGCCATGAGATCCGTCTCGGCGCGCTCACGTTCATCGCCGACGACTCCGCTTGGCTTCAAGAGACTCCACTCGACATCGACGCGCTCCCCGTCCGCGGGGCGACACACTTTCGCGCATGCGTCCGCGGCGTCCTCCTGCGGCAACCGTCGACCCAGTATCGGTCGGCTCCTGTGTCGTCCTCCATTCCTGTCTCCCGCCAGCGCAAGCGCTCCGGTCGATCGAGGCTTCAGCGGTGGGTGAGGCATGCCTCGCCAGTCGGCCACTCCCCAAGTCGCGGTGATCGAGCCCGACGAATCTCTTACGGCATGTTCGACCTGTCGACTGGCTCCGCAGAGACTACATCCGAGTGCGACAGCAGTGATCCAGCGGTAGAGGTTCTGATGGTCAATGGACCATGCAGTCCTCCTGGTTTTCCCCGCGCCGACGGAGGCAACGGCGGAGGCGATCCGGCGCAGGTTCACGAAGAATATCAACCCGAGCCCCTCACTTCGCTGCAGAGGGAAGAACTTCGCCGCCGGAACATGGATGTGCTACACACTCCTATCGTCGGAGAAACCCCCGAGGCTCGTGCCTTAGAGGATGCGCGCTTAGCCAACTTGGCTGAGCACACTCGACTGGAGAACCTCCAACAAGCACTCGACGAGCATGTGCGGCAACGGGTTCCAGACTCCAGTTGACGTCAACTCTTTCCACCACTGACTCAGGTATATCGAACTCCGATTCAGAATCTAGCAGCTGCAGCCCGTATAGCAGAGTCGATTCAGCCTTCCCAGTCAGAGGCTGGCAGAGTCTTGTTGCATATCAGAGTATTACTCCGGGCAGCAGGAGATCAGAATTCAGCTGGCTCACAGTCACGGAATAGGATTCACAGTAGATCCGTCGCTGCGAATACAGTCCAGTCGGCACATAGCCCAAGATCGCCCCCGAGGCGTGAGGAATGTGGAGACCGGCATGATCAGTACAAGAACCGTGAGCAGTATGATCACCGACTTGATCGCAATGATCGACATCGAGTGCCCACCCCTCCCCCAAGGGGTGGATCGTACGCGCCTCGACAGCAGGATGACAGACGTCGGCATAGTGTTGGGCGAAGGATTCCAGTCGACCCTAGGGAACCACGCTTTGATGCGAGGTCCATTATCGTTCAAGGTTTGGTCGACAGGAACAGAGCTCACTGAGAAGGTCATGACAGAGATGTGCCTACCAGCAGCAGAGTACACGTTTCAGGGCCAGAATGCTTCAGCAGAGCCATCAGGGCCGCGGTGATTCCTCCCAACTTCAGGTTGGTGACTGGAGTCAGTAAGTTCACCGGTGAGTCCAAGCCTGATACTTGGCTTGAAGACTACCGAGTGGCTGTTCAGATTGGTGGCGGCAACGATGAGGTGGCCATGAAACACCTGCCTCTTATGTTGGAGGGTTCGGCGAGCATGGTTGAATCGATTAGCACCAAAGAAGATTTACACTTGGGAAGATCTTGCCCGAGTGTTTGTCAGAACATTTGAAGGAACTTGCAAGCGACCGGCAGGGTTGACAGAGCTACAATCTTGTGTACAGAAGTCGAATGAAACTCTGAGGGACTACATCCAGAGATGGATCATGTTGCATCACACGGTAGAGAATGTATCTGATCACCAGGCAGTCTGTGCCTTCAAGGAAGGCATTAAGTACAGAGAACTAAACCTAAAATTCGGTCGAACCAGAGACATGTCTCTGAGTCGAATGATGGAGATTGCCACCAAGTAAGCCAATGGTGAAGAAGAGGATCGGCTCTGGAGTGGCAAGCACAAATCAGTCGCCCATGAAACCGGAGGAGGGAACTCCAGTCGGAAGCAAAAGCGAAAAGCCGAGCCAGCTGCTCCTGGAGAAGCCTTGGCCGTGACTCAAGGGAAGTTTAAAGGGAAGCCCAAAGGATCTTGGAACCCTAAGAAGGTGAAGGACAAGGAAGGGAATGACGTGATGGATTTGCCGTGTCACATTCACACGAAGAAAGATGAAGAGGGTAAATTCATTTACCCGAAACATACCACTCGACAGTGTCGACTCTTGATCCAGCAATTCCAGGGGAAACAGCCCAAAGATAAGGAAAAGGAGTCGGACAAAGTTGAAGACAAAGAAGATAGTGATGATGGATATCCCCAAGTCAATTCGACCCTGATGATTTTTGCTGATGTAGAAAGCAAAAGTCGATTGAAAGTTATCAACCGAGAGGTGAATATGGTTGCTCCGGCGACGCCCAGTTATCTGAAATGGTCTCAGACTGCCATCACATTCGACCAGTCCGACCATCCGACACACATAGCCACCCATGGGAGGCAAGCTTTGGTGGTCGACCCAGTCGTCGAAGGCACTCGACTGACTAAAGTCTTGATGGATGGTGGTAGTGGCCTGAATATATTGTATGCAGAGACGTTGAAAGGGATGGGCATTCCGATGTCCAGACTCAGTACCAGCAACATGAGTTTCCATGGAGTCATTCCTGGAAAGAAGGCTGTGTCACTCGGCCAAATTGCTCTTGATGTGGTTTTCGGTGATTCCAAGAATTACCGCAAAGAAAAGTTGACGTTTGAAGTTGTGGATTTCCAGAGTGCTTATCACGCTATTTTGGGCAGGCCAGCTTATGCACATTTCATGGCTCGACCATGTTATGTGTACCTCAAATTGAAGATGCTTGGTCCCAAAGGTGTGATCACTATTACTGGCAATCGGAAGAAGGCAGAAGAGTGCTTTCAGAAAGGCTCAAAGATCGTCGATGCTCAGATGGCAGTGGTAGAGCTGCAGGAATACCAGAAAATTGCAGATCCGAGTGATTTGTTGCAAGCCAAGAAACCTGCTACGGAATCAGCATTTCAGTTGTCTGGTGAGACAAAGCTGATTCACATTCACCTGACCAAACCCAGTGCTGCACCGACTCATATCTCAACAACACTCGACTCCAAATAGGAAGAAGCGCTCGTCCAGTTCCTCCGTGAGAACTGGGACATCTTGGCATGGAAGCCTTCTGACATGCCGGGTGTTCCCAGGGGGCTGGCTGAGCACCGTCTACGAGTCGACTCAAAAGTGAAACCTGTCAAGGAACATCTTCGACGGTCCGCCATCCAGAAGAGAAAGGCCATTGGCGAGGAGGTGGCTCGGCTCTTAGCAGCAGAGTTTATCCGAGAGATTTACCACTCCGAGTGGCTCGGCAATGTTGTCATGGTCCCCAAGAAGGACGTGTCACTTCGCATGTGCATTGACTTCAAACATATCAATCGGGCCTGCCCGAAAGATCATTTTCCTCTCCCCCGCATCGACCAAATAGTCGACTCGACTGCGGGATGTGAGCGCCTGTCTTTTTTAGACGCCTATTCTGGTTACCATCAAATCCGTCTGTATGGACCTGACGAGATTAAAACAGCTTTCATCACTCCATTCGGGTTTTTGGAGCATATCCACACACCATCAATTCAAGACGATCCTTTCACTGAAGAAGCCCCGCAGCCAAAGAGTGTCACAGATCCGACTAAAGTTGAGGTCCCAGCTGTGGTCGACCTGATCATGGAAGTTTTGGTCATCACTCCCGACTGGACAGTGCCGTACATCGTGTTATCCTAAGGAAAGAGCTCCCAGAGAACGAGGAAGAGGCTCGACAGATCGTCCGTCGATCCAAGGCCTTTACTGTCATAAAGGGACAGTTGTACAGAGAAAGCGCGACTGGAGTCAGTCAGAAATGTATAACACCAGAAGAAGGCCAGATAATTCTTGATGATATCCACTCGGGGACCTGTGGTCATCAGGCGTCCTCTCGGACCATTGTGGCTAAAGCATACCGAGCAGGGTTTTACTGGCCAAGGGCAAATGAAATGGCAAAGGAAATAGTCGAAAAGTGTGAAGGATGTCAGTTCTATTCCAATATGTCACACAAACCCGCCTCAGCCTTGAAGACCATTCCACTCGTCTGGCCCTTCGTTGTTTGGGGATTGGATATGGTTGGACCACTGAGAACTGGCAGGAGCGGCTTCACTCATGTACTAGTGGCAGTCGACAAGTTCATTAAGTGGATTGAAGCTAAGCCTATCAAGAATCTTGATGCCGGCACTGCTATCAGCTTCATCAGAGAGTTGATATTCAGATATGGAGTTCCGCATAGCATCATCACTGATAATGGGTCAAACTTCGATTCCGACGAATTCAGAGCTTTCTGCGCTTCTCAAGGAATGCGAGTCGACTACGCTTCTGTCGCTCACCCCCAGTCGAATGGACAAGCAGAAAGGGCAAACGGTCTAATTCTCGAAGGACTGAAACCCCGGTTGATGCGTGACCTCAAGCACGCGGCAGGCGCATGGGTCGACGAACTTCCATCAGTTCTTTGGGGATTAAGGATCACCCCTAATCGGTCGACTGGACGGACTCCATTCTTTCTGATTATGGAGCTGAAGCAGTTCTGCCGAGTGACCTGCTTCACAATGCACCCCGAGTCGAGCTCTACACTGAAGATGAAGCAGAACAAGCCCGACAGGACACAGTCGACCTTCTAGAAGAAGAAAGAGAGATGGCCATGATCCGATTGACTATCTATCAGCGGGACTTGCATCGATTCCATGCCAGAAACATGAAGAGTCGAGCCTTCCAAGAAGGAGATTTGGTCCTCCGAGTGGATCAGCAGAAGCCACACAAGCTTACTCCTACTTGGGAAGGCCCCTTCATCATCACCAAAGTTCTCCACAATGGAGCGTACCGTCTTTACAATGTCGATCGCTAGATTGACGAGCCACGAGCTTGGAACGCGGAGCTGCTCCGCCCCTTTTATACATAAGTACTCACTTGGATGAGATGTAATAAAAGTACCTCTGTAGTTTGTTTATCAAAGACAAGAATGTTATAATTTTCCCAGTGATTGTTGTTACTTTTTGTTTACATGAGAAATCCCCCAGTGGATGGCTTAGCTGCGAATCCGTTTCGCCTAAGTTTGTAAAAAAAATCCCTACCGAGTGGTGAGCCAGCCTCCCACTCGGGGGCTTAGCTGCGAATCCGTTTCGCCTAAGTACTTGAAAATCCTACCGAGTGGTGAGCCAGCCTCCCACTCGGGGGCTTAGCTGCAGTCCAAGTACTCGCCTAAGTTTGAAAAATCCTACCGAGTGGTGAGCCAGCCTCCAACTCGGGGGCTTAGCTGGAGTCCAGTACTCGCCTAAGTATTTGAAAATCCTACCGAGTGGAGTGCAATCCTCCCACTCGGGGGCTTAGCTGCAGTCCAGTACTCGCCTAAGTATTTTAAAATCCTACCAAGTGGAGAGCAATCCTCCCACCCCGGGGCTTAGCTGCAGTCCAGTACTCGCCTAAGTATTTAAAAACCCTACCGAGTGGAGAGCAATTCTCCCACTCGGGGGCTTAGCTGCTGTCCAGTACTCGCCTAAGTATTTGAAAATCCTACCGAGTGGAGAGCAATCCTCCCACTCGGGGGCTTAGCTGCAGTCCAGTACTCGCCTAAGTATTTGAAAATCCCACCGAGTGGAGAGCAATCCTCCCACTCGGGGGCTTAGATGTAGTCCAGTACTCGCCTAAGTATTTGAAAATCCCACCGAGTGGAGAGCAATCCTCCCACTCGGGGGCTTAGCTGCAGTCCAGTACTCGCCTAAGTATTTGAAAATCCTACCGAGTGGAGAGCAATCCTCCCACTCGGGGGCTTAGCTCCAGTCCAGTACTCGCCTAAGTATTTAAAATCCTACCGAGTGGAGAGCAATCCTCCCACTCGGGGGCTTAGCTGCAGTCCAGTACTCGCCTAAGTATTTAATCCATTCCGATCCGCAAGGACGACGAGGTGCAGGTTGACTGCTACCTTCTCCTTCGGAGCTACGCCACAAATACAATGGGCGCTCTGCAGGGACGACGAGGTGCAGGTCGACTGCTACCTTCTCCTTCGGAGCTACGCCACAAATACAATGTGCGCTCTGCAAGGATGACGAGGTGCAGGTCGACTGCTACCTTCTCCTTTTGAGCTACGCCACAAATACAATGTGCACTCCATCCTGATTCGAAAGGACGCAGGTCGACTGCAATCTGTGCTCCATCCCCACCTGCAAGAGCGATGAAGTGCAAGTCGGCTGGACTTTCCACCTCGGAGCTGCGTCTCAAGCATTAAAGTATATTCCGAGTGAAGAACAAAGTTCGCTCGAAGGCAAATGCAAGCATATTCAACGATAAGCCAAGTTCAGATAACATCCTACGGATTCAGAAGTGCTCTGGCGTCAAGCCTGTAAAAGTTTATCGGTTACAAAACCACTCGGCATTCCGAGGCAAATTTAAGGCAAAGCATGGAATTTTTTCTTACTCCTCAGGTGGACGACTGGAAGGCGCAACAAACTGGTCTAGGTCGATTCCGTCAGCAATCCGAGTGGCAGCAGCAATGAAGGTCTCCATGAAAGATTGGAAGTCGTGCTTCTTGGTATTGGCCACTTTGATGGACGCTAGCTTGTCCTCTCACGCATCCTTGCAGTGAACACGGACGAGGGCGAGCAACGCGGCAAGACCGCACCGCGAAGACTTCTTCCATTCTTGCACTCGGTCTGGAACGTCATTCAGTCGAGTCATTAAAGACTCGAGGTCATTTTGAAGCGTCTCTCTTAGCCAGAGTGTCGTGTCGATTCGCGACACCGCAACCTTCAGTTGAGCGAGGTAGTCAACCACACCAGCAACACGAGACTCCAGTCGGAGCACGTTCATAGTGGCTTCATCCTTCATAGGAGAGTTAATGGGGTCCAAGATTGTCTCCACTCGACTGGTCTCCTCCTCGAAGTTCTAGCAGAATTCTGTAAACATAATTCGAAGTTAAGCCAACAGTTCTATGACGAGTCGATGATAACAAGTCAGTCGGATAGAAGAGATTACCTTCAAGCATGATGAATAACTTCTTGGCGAGCCCTCCTAGATAAGCCTCCAGATCGTTCTTCTTCCCCTCCAGTTTGCTAGCCTTGTCACTCAAAGCTATCTTGTCATTCTTCAGACGGCTGACCTCCTTGTTGGCTGCATCGAGAGCAGCTTTCAGATTGGCCTTCTCCTCTTCAAGTTTTCTGACTGAAGCCAGTTTTTCTTCCGCAAGCTTCATTTTGTCCAAAGCCGCCTTCTGCGCCTCGGCGAGGTCATGGTCCTTCTTCTTCAGAGCCTCCTTCAGTTTATCTGCAAAGTGACAATGAGATCAGAATCACGAATGGACAGAAAGATAAAGACAGTCCTCAAGATTCTCACCAAACATACCTTTTGCTTCATCCTTCGCCTTCTTAAAGTTCTCCTGAACAAGCTTCAAGTCAAGGTTGAGCTGGATATGCTTGTTTTCCTATTTAGTATAGCGAGCCACAAGCTCGCAAGATTTCTGCAAAGGGTCAGTCGACAGACATCAAAGATAGGTTGCTTCCGAGTGACTAAGAGAAAAATCGTAGCATTTGTAAGACTACAGCCGAATCAAAATATTCGACAGTAGTCTCGGGGACTACACCCAGTGGGTGCACTCAGCGTACCTCCACTAGTTCTACCGACTCGGTCCGATTAGTCAGCCGAAAGAGACAAAGAGGTTATGATCCTAAAACTATAGCACTATAGCTAACTGCCAGCAGTCAGCCATGATCTACCAAAAAACAGGTTCTTCAGACCTTAGTCGACTGCCAGCAGTCGACCATGATCTCGGGGACTACACCCAGTGGGTGCACTCAGCGTGCCCCCACTGGTTCCAAGATTCCATTCCACATGGCTTGACCAGACCGAGTGGTTCAAAATACGAAGACTACACTCGACTATCAGTAGTCCACCATAGTCTCGAGGACTACACCTAGTGGGTGCACTTAGCGTGCCCCCACCAATCCAAAAATTCAATCGACACACCCAGTGGGTGTACAGATACAAAGATCTTCAGAAAGAAAATCTTCAGATAGCATATCCTAACAGAACAAGCGGTGCACAACTAACCTGGACGTTGCTCTGAAGGGCTGAGCTAGCGTCATAAGCCGCCTGGCTGGCTTCTCGGATCGCCTTCACCTGCTCCATCATGATCCCCGCCTGGCGTATAGCCTCCTTAGCAACACCCGCTTGGTCCTTTGGGACGTGGTGGGTGGCGAAGAGGGAAGGCGGGTCAGCAGTCGACGACGAAGGTCGAGCACTCGTCAGCGGCACAGCGAAAGACACGGAAGTCCGAGTGATTTTGCCACCCTCCTGAACCAGTGTCTCAGGCTCTGATGCAGTCTGGGTGGTCTTGCCAGCTGGCGCCTTTCTGTTCCTCCTCGGCCTCAGCGGCGCCTCGTCGTCATCATCAGGGACATCAATGACATGAGGAGGAGCTTCAGGAAAAGTCCAAAGTTAAAAACGAAAATCCAATCGACCAGAAGCAAAACTTCAGAGATCATACCAAGGGTGGAGGTGGCAGCATCTTCCATTTCCTGGTCTTCGTTCCTGGCGGAGGTCTCGGAGGTGGCAGCGCTGCAGATTTCAGAAACCAGTCGGTTAGCCAGCGAGTCGACCAAGAGTCTGTCCATGATAAACGAGAAAATGCAAGTTCTGATGTTACCCGGAAATGGTGGGAATGACCATTCTCATCTTGGGCAAGGCCTTCGGTGGCTTTGATGACGCCGCTCGGGGATGCTTCAGCGCTTTTTCAGTCGGCGCTGGAGAGGTAGTCCGATGGCGCTTCGACGACTGCCTAACAGGCACAGTCACCTTGCCACGCTCGACCACGGGGTCGTGGATGAGCTTGGATCGCCTTTCCGTGCGAGGAGGATCGACTTCGACCTCCTCCTCTTCACTGGATTCGTCGTCATCCTCTTCCCCCTCACCGTCAGATTCCCACTCCTGTTCACTTTCGCCTCCTCCTCCTCGGCCTGTTCTTGCGCCCCGTTGGGCATTGAGTACATCTCAGTGGTGGCCTTGAAGACAACAAACAAGACAAAAGTCAGTCGACTAATTTTAAGCAAACAGAATGAAGAAAGCAAGGTCACAGTCGGAGATGCAGAATTGGACCTGGTCTACTTCATATGATTGGTCGAGTGGAGGAATCCTCCTGGCTCCTCCGGGGTTGTCTTTGTTCCCTGTGATGGCCGTCATCCATCTCTCTAGCGTGGCTTCCTCGACCTCCTCCGGGTGGATCCGAGTGGTGTCCTCAGTGCCTGAATACAGCCACATCGGATCGTCCCGAGCTTGAAGCGGCTGGATGTGTCGTCGGAGGAAGACCTCCAAGAGGTCCATGCCAGTCACCCCGTCACGGATAAGCTGGACAACACGGTCGACCAACACCTTAACCCGCACCTTCTCTTCCGGGATCACCTTCAAAGAGGAAGGCTTCCTCACTCGGTCCATGGAAAAAGGAGGGAGTCCGGTCGACTGCCCTGGCGTCGGCTGGTCTTTGCAGTAAAACCAGGTCGACTGCCATCCACGGACCGAGTCGGGTAGGACCATGGCCGGAAAAGCACTTTTCCCCCTCATTTGAACCCCAAGACCCCCACACATCTGAATCACTTGTGTTCTCTCGTCACTTGGATTGGCCTTCTTCACCGTCTGGGAGCGACAGGTGAAAATGTGCTTGAAAAGACCCCAGTGAGGCCGACAACCCAAGAAATTCTCGCACAAAGACACGAAAGCAGCGAGGTACACGATGGTGTTGGGTGTGAAGTGGTGGAGTTGCGCCCCAAAGAAATTCAGAAATCCCCGAAAGAAAGGATGAGGCGGCAAAGAAAACCCACGGTCGACATGAGTAGCCAAGAGAACGACCTCACCCTCCTCAGGTTGCGGCTCAGACTCCTTCCCCGGGAGCCGCGCCGATCCATGGGGGATCAGTCCTCCATTGGCCAGGTCGTCAAGGTCTTCTTGACGAATCGTCGAGCGGATCCAATCGCCCTGGATCCAGCCCGGCGGCAGGCCGGCCCTCGATGAAGATCTGCCCCGACTGGTCGCCCTTCCCTTCGCCTTCGTCGTCGCTTTCTTCGCCCGCTCTAGAGCCGTCGTCTTCTCCTTCACCATCGTCGCCGGTGAGACGCACACGGAGCAGCGACGCTGAGATGGAAGCGAACGCGGCGGATAAGTCTGAGGAAGAGGGGAGGAAATGAGGGCGCACTGTTCAAAAACCCCCGTCCAGCGCCTTATATGAGGTTACTTCCGAGTGACTGATTTGTAGGCTCGGGCGATCCTGTCAAATCCCGCAACAGTCGCGCGCGCGATACGTGGCGAAAAAGGTGGCACGGAGATCGAGGCATCCCTGCCTTATCCCATCCGATTACCGCGGCCTCCTCCGCCCCACGCGCTTCTCGAAATTCGAATCCCACGAAATCCGCGAGCTGTAGAGCAACTTGTCAGACGGGAGATTTCCTCCGCTCCGTCGTTCGGAGTTCTCCAAGTAAAGAAAATTCACTCGACGGATACAAAGAATGGATCAAGGCGACTGAAAAAGAAGTTGATGCCGTCACCTAAGTTCATTGATCCAGAACAAGACATACTCATAGCACGAAAATGGGTCGGAAGTGTGTTCAACTCCTTCCCCACTCAAACCTCGATCCATTCGGGGGCTAATGATGAAGCTATGTACCTAGGGTAGGGTCATGGACCTGTCCAAGATACCCTCCCCAAGGACATCTCTAGAAGAAACCACCTTTCAGTCGACCTGGAAGAGTTCCACTCGACGAACTCGAAGACACTCGACGATGAAGCCAATCACTTTCCGCCAGAGACCTAAAGTCACTCAAGCGCAGCGGTTATCATTAAGCGCTACTGTGGCGTTACTCGTAACGCCCGACCTTAATGTACCTTAAACCTGCATAATCGAGGGCGGAGGGTCAGCGGACTCTATATAAGCCACCCCCCTCCTCAGTGTAAAGGGTTCGCACCCCTGTAACTCATATACACATAATCCAATCGACCGCCTCCGGGCTCTGAGACGTAGGGCTGTTACTTCCTCCGAGAAGGGCCTGAACTCGTAAACATCTTGCGTATACAACTACTCCATAGCTAAGATCTTGCCTCTCCATTCCTATCCCGTATTCTACTGTCAGACTTAGAACCACGACAGCTACCACCCTTAGAATTAGCGGCACAGTTCCATCACAGCTCATGTACTTCCTCTATATTGAAAAATGTCACTCTATATTTGAAAATGTTCACCGTATACTACAAAATGTTCACTGTATATTGTGAAAACTATAAAAATTAAGAAATGTAAAAAGATCTGAAAGAAGAAAATGAAAAATGAAAAAATAAAAGTAATGACCAAAACCAAAAACCACACAAAAAGAAAAACGAAAATGAAAAACATGTGAATGTGTCAAATGGGCATGCTCATCTTGCATCTCCCTTCAGCAAAGGCAAGCCTATATAACGCACGCGAATGTCATATAGGGTTTGTTGTCATCAAATAGGTTCTCCCCTTTTTGTCTTGGCCCATAGTCCTTCAACGTGAGGGAGGCTGACGAAACGAGGGGCCACGGTCCGCGGCTGTGCAAGACTTGGGCCTTGGCGTGTACCCCTTGGTTGAGGCAGAGACAACAAGCGGCCACGTTTTGGCAACACAACTAGATTGAATAGTGGTGAGGCCATCTCGTACCTCCGTACAACAAAAGATCATCGGCCTAGGGTTCCTCAACATGTCGCGCTGGCTACTTTTGACGCGTCTCACCAACATCACAACCGCGGGCACCATCGCGCTTGTCATCCACGATAGGTGTTGCCTTGGGCTATCCTCCGGTCGTGCCTATAAAATGCGGTGGCCGAGAGTTGGGTGCATTGGGCCTCCATTCCTAGCGGGCGTGCTTGGTCAAGAACCCCCCTCGGTTGCGGGCGCAACATCTAACTTGCAACGACATCCTAGGTGGCGATAAGCGTTGCGGCACGAGCAACTCAGGAAAAGAAAAAAAATCAAAAGAACACAAAAAAGAAAAAATGAAAAAAATGAAAAGGACTAACCAGGGAGGATTCTAGAGCGCATGTGAAAGAATCAGACGTGAAAGGAACATGAGTGAGCATGAATAGTAAAGCAACGCGAGCAGAGTTGGGCCAGCCCAACTACCGGCGCACAACTCACATGCATATGTGTTTACTCACTTTCTATCGTCTAGGTGGGGGCTTCTATTAGGCGCCTTCAGCGCCCACAAATTGCGTTGGTGCTCACACATGCCCCTAGCGGGCCGCGGGCCAGCGGAGTTCCTTCGCTCGATGGGTGCTCGCTTCGCTGACTCGATCGCTCGCCCGTTCGCTAAGCAGCCAAGTTTTTTCTGTTTCGTTTTTCTGTTGTTAATTCCGTACGAGCCTCGTTATTCTAATTCTCATGAAACAGAATTGCGAAAAAAAGGTTTACAGATTTACAAAAAAATGTTCATCCATTTGTAAAAACATTCATCCATTAAAAAAACTTCATCGATTTTTTGGAAAAAAGTTCATCTAGTTTAGAAAAGTTCACAAAATTGAGAAAACTTCATCGGTTCTCAACAAAAGTTTATCTATTTTGAAAAAATATCATCTATTTTTAAAAAGTTCATCGACTTTCAAAATAAGTTCAAGGATTTTGAGAAAAGTTCATTGGTTTTCAAAATAATTTCATCGCTTTGAAAAAAAACTCATCATTTTGAAAAAAAAACTCATCAATTTTGAAAATAAGTTCATTGATTTTGAAAAAAGTTCATCGATTTTCAAAATAAGTTCATCGATTTCAAAAAAAGTTCATCAATTTGAAAAAGTTCATCATTTTGAAAAAAATCATCGATTTTTGAAAAAAGTTAACAGATTATGAAAAACAGTTTGCGAATCAAAATAAATAAATAAATAGAAAAAAGAAAAATAAAAGAAAAGGATAAAAGGTATAAAAGAAAAGTGAAAACTAAGAATAAAAAGGAGAGAACGAGCGTAAGTGAATACAACAGACGTATGACCCAGGTGGTAATAAGCTTGTTCTAGGCCAGGGAGGTCGCATGATCGAATCACCTCGTGCATGCAACTTTTCTGCAGTTCTTATCAGAAAAAAATAAACTAAATAGGCCGACCCAACATGGAGGGTGGGTGTGCGCCGATTTGCGGAGAACGAGAGTAAGTGAATACAACAGATGTGTGACCCGAGTGGTAATAAGCTTGTTTTAGGCCAGGGAGGTCGTGGGATTGAATCACCTCGCGCATGCAATTTTTATGCAGTTCTTATAAGAAAAATAAACTAAACGCGCCAGCTAGAGGGTGGATGTGCACCAATTTGCGGAAAGCAAAGAATCGGGCGCATAAGGCACCGAATAGGAATTACCCGTCTAGGTCGGGAGCACTATATCTCGCGGGTTCGATCCCAAGATCACTTTGTTATTTGGTTGCACTACTACCACAACGCCATCGCTCAAATCACATTGTTAACACAAGACGCGAACTACTTGAAATAAGTAACCAGGATATCCACTAGCCTTTCAGGGTTCTCGTTTTTGTTTTTCCTGATTTTCACCAGTTTTTCTTCGTTTATTTCTGCATTTTACTAGTTTGTCATTTATTTCTTTTTTTTTCATTGGTTCTTTCTCAGTTTTCAATGGTTCTTTACTTTTCTTTCATTTTTCTCCAATGTTTCTTTGGTATTTGTTGTTTCTTTCTCGTTTCCATCTGCTTTTCTTTTGTTTTCCCTCGGGTTCTCATTATTTTTCTATATACATTTTGGTACCCATTCTACATTTTTGTATATTTCAACAATTTTTTCCAGTACATGTTTAATATTTTTTAATAAAAATTAACATTTTTTCGTATATGGTCAACATTTTTTCTATGCACATTAAAAAAACTAAATGCTTGTTTAACATTTTTAACATACAAGATGAACAATTTTAGTACATGGTCAACATTTATTTAAGTACCTAGTTAACTGCTTTCAAATAAAAATATTAACATTTTTTTACTACAGGAACAACATATTCTACACACATTTAATATTTCTGAAACGCTTGATTAACAATGTTCAAAAAGATGTCCAAAAAAATTTAAATGCTTGATTAACATTGTTTATACATTATCAAAATGTTAACATTTTTTTAACATTTGTCAAATGCTTGATTAACAATTTACAAATACTTTTTCAATATTTTTTCAAATGCGTGATTAACATTTTCATATAAATGATCAAAAAATTATAATTTTTTAATTCATGGTCATCATTTTTTCTAAACATATTTAATATGTTTGAAATTCTTGCGCCATTTTGAATACTAATTCAATTTCTTTTTCAATGCTTGATTAACATTTTATCAACATAATTAAAAATATTTATCATTTTTTTTCATGGTCAACATTTTTTATTTACCAATTTACATCTTTTCAATTCCTTGATCACCATTCTCCAAATACTTCTTCAACAAAAAATTCAAATGCTTGATTAATTTTCATATAAGTCATAAAAAACTCTATACAAATCAACATTTTTCAAATGCATCGTAAATATTTTTCAAATGTTTTCCATAGAGTGTTTTGTAATATATATGTTTAGAATATTTTGAAAAGAATAATCGACCGCTTTTTGTAATATATATGTTTAGAATATTTTAAAGCAAAAAATGAACCAGATATCGTAAATGAAAAAATAGAAAAAGGAGGCTGTGGGCTCTCACGCTCCTGGGCCAGCCCATCTCGGTCTGGCCGTCAGCATGGGTTGCTAGCCTCTTGCTGAAGGCAAGATATAGAGGCGGGGAGCCTTAATTGAAGGTTAGCGCCAGTGGAATAGACCACTCTTCCCGTGAAACGGTTTTTTCTGGTTTTGTAGTCCATGCCTAAGCCTAGGAGCTAGATATTTTAAAAACCTATAATAATAGAAAAATATATTTTAGGAAAGAAACTCAGTATGTCTTATAAATTCAGTGTATATAAAAAGTTCCATGTATATTGAAATATGTCATTCTGTGTTATAAACATGTTCATCGTGTAACTGAAACAAATATCACAATATATTAAAATAAATCCAATGTATATAATAAAAAAACATCATATGTTAAGAAAATGTTCACTGTATTTGAAATAAATGCGTACCCTTTAAACAATTTTTTTTTTTGAACCGGGCTTTACCCCTTTCCATTACTAAGAACGGAAATACAACCAGTTCAACAGACAGGGAGAGGGAAAGAGGGTAGAGCGAGTTCAAGCATTACCAGGAAACCCACCACATCCGTCCGACATCGTGACGGATGTTATGGGCGAAACACGCAACACTAATATTAAGTCAATTACATTCAAGCAGACCACACACCACATCATCTCAAACTAGCGAGTCTATGCAAACGTAATGACGGCGTGGAAGCAGATCGCCTCCGGCTCAAAAGCTCGCCTCTGCCGAAGCTACAACTTGGCGATTCACGCTTGATCGTTTGCTTGGCCGGATCACACAGCCTCATCACCAAGCGCCACTCCTCGATCATCTCTCGCTCTGCGTGGAGTTCCCCACCGCTTCTCCTTCCTCGTAAACCTGTCCAAATATAAAAGAACGAGCACAGGAGAAAACAATCTCAAAAGGAGTTTTGATCTGCTTTTTCTCAAAAGTAGCACTACACGTGCAACCAAATGGCCCAACAAGTAGCGGCTAGACCCACAAAGTAAAAGATCGCTTTGCGGGGAGGAGTTTATCGCACTGCACAAAATATTGCCAATAGTTATTAGGGCACATATCGCACTCAACGCCACCCGATTGTCCTCCAAACAACCACAGCAACAGGCGGTGAAGAAAAGGTGATTAGAGGTTTCCACCCCTTACGTAAGGAACAACTGGGGTTCCCATGCCATTTTCTTTCCCTCATCACTTGCCTAGTCAAGACAAAGATCTTGAGATAATTGCCATAAGAAGATTTTGATTTTGAGAGGAATTTTAGCTTTCCAAATCCATTTATAGTTACACCCAGCGAGGGGTTTCTCCAGCAGCTTATACACAGATTTGGTAGAAAATTTGCCATTCTGATTAAGCCCCCAGTAAACTTTGTCCCCATCTCCACTCTGAGCAAGTGG
This sequence comes from Aegilops speltoides, assembly GCA_021437245.1. Taxonomy (NCBI): domain Eukaryota; kingdom Viridiplantae; phylum Streptophyta; class Magnoliopsida; order Poales; family Poaceae; genus Aegilops; species Aegilops speltoides. The sequence continues at coordinate 186,496,006 of CM038146.1, read as the reverse complement.
AATACTTTTAACAATAGATCGTAGCGCTCCCCACTGCATAAGCAGATCAGGGGTAAGCCTGCGTCTAAAGAAGGTGTTGGCATCATCTCCCATCAGTTTATTCACAGTACAGTCAGGAAAGTTACAGATAGCAAACAGTTGAGGGAATTGTTCCTGAAGAGCAGGAGACCCATTAATCGAGTCCTTCCATAACCTAGTGATATCCCCTGTATTAGTTTCTATTCTTCTACCCAACATATACACATCTTTGACTTTGATAAGTGATTTCCAGCAAGGTGAGTCGGAGAATCTAGCAGTACCCTTTAAACAAAATGATCACAGTATACTCTGAAAACTATAAAAACAATATTAAAATAATAGAAAATCAGAAAAAAGAAAACAAAACAGAAAGCCGAAACCAAAAACCACACACAGCAAAAAAAGAAAAAGCAAAAAGAAAGACGCGGGCACTTCAAATGGTCCTGCCCGTCTAGCCTCGCGCTTCAGCGAGGGCCCGTCTATATAGGGAGCCCCTATACGGCGCTTCAGGCGCCCGTTGGTGCTACCGGCGCTCGCTGGCGACGCCTAGCGGGCCGGCCCACCAATAGACTCGAAATAAAACGCGAAGAAAAAAACAAAAATATGTTGTCGCTGTGGTTCGAACACTGCACCTCAACATTTACAGCTTAAAGCCATAACCACTAGATCAAACTAGCTCTTCTGCGTACAATTGAGAAAACTGCGTTAGTTAATGTTTTCTTTAGTAAAATGTTACCTTATAACAATTAAATTTTTTTATTCTTTTTAACAAAACAAGATCATCGATTTTTAGCAAAAAAATCATTGATTTTTAGGGAAAAAAGTTATTTCGAAATAAGTTCATCAATTTTGAAAAAGGTTCACCTATTTGGAAAAGAGTTCATTTATTTTGAAAAAAGTTCATCGATTTCAAAAAAAACCAGTTCACTTATTTTGAAAAAGAGTTCATCGATTTTGAAAAAAAGTTCATGGATTGTGAAAACAGTTCATCGGTTTTGAAAAAGAGTTCATCAATTTAGAAAAAAAGTTCATCAATTTTGAAAAAAGTTCATCGATTCTGAAAAAAAGTTCATGGATTGTGAAAGGAGTTCATCGGTTTTGAAAAAAAGTTGATCAATTTAGAAAAAAAGTTCATCAATTTAGAAAAAAGTTCATCGATTCTGAAAAATAGTTCATCGACTGTGAAAGAAAGTTCACCGATTGTGAAAGAAAGTTCACCGATTTTGGAAAAGAGTTCAATGATTTTGAAAAAAAACGTTCTTTCAAATTAGCAAAAGAAAAAGGAAAAAACGTTCCGAAAAGAAAGAAAAAGAAAAAGAACAAAAAAATAACAAAACCGTTCAAATAAAAAGAAAAAGAAATAGGAAAAGGAATTGTTATAAGAAGAAAAAGGCGAACAAGCGGTAGATAAGCAACTAATGCGAGGTAGTCGGGTGGTTAGTGCGTGAGGCCAACCGGCTCGAGATCGCGGGATCTATTCCCATCGAAAGCTCTCCTTTTTGGTCCTCACGGTAGAAAGGAAAGGAGAAGATGGGCCAGGCCCAGCTAATGCGGCTGCAGGCGCCGGATTGCGGAAACGACTGTAACCGGCACCTGCAGCGCTAAATAGGAAATGCCGTCTATATGACACACAGAGGTGTTATATAGGCTTTTTAGTTGCGAAATAGGTGCTTCCCTTTTGCAATGGCCCATACTCCAGAGTCCTCCTATTTAACGACCTTCACGGGAGACTCTCTTGTTTTTCCCCCTTTTTCTGTTCTTTTTTTCATCAGACGAAGAAATGTTCGATTTCACAAATTTGAAAAATGATTTTAGATTTAAAAAGAGATGAATTTTTTGAATTTCAAAAAATGTTCATCGATTCAAAAAATGGTTGCTGATTCCAAAAATGTTCATGAGTTCAATATATGATCGGGAATTTAAAAACAATTATCAAACTTCAGAAAATGTCATCATCAAAAAATAGTTTGCCGATTAAAAACTGTTCACTCAAAAATGTTTGGGAAAAATCTCCAAAATTCAAAAAACTACCCAAATCCCGTCTTTCAAGATATAACAAATTTGAAAAACATCCGTAACTTTGAAAAAATGTTCGTGATTTTTAAAAGAATTCATGAATTTTAAAAAAATGTTCATGATTTTAATAAATTCATGAATTTGAGAAAATGTTGTGGATTAGGAAAAAGTTCATGAATTGCGGAAAGGTCCACAAGTTTGAAGAAAAGTTCATAGATTTTAGAAAATTAAAAAAGGAAAAGGAAACAAAAAGTAAAGTGATAAAAGGTAAAACAAAGGAAAAACTAGAAAAAGGGAAAACTAGTTCAAGAGGAAAGATTCTAGAACCTTCCCCATAATGATGTGAGAAAAAACAAAGCGAGGTATACTGGGTGGGTCGGCCTGATAGCGTTCGAGCACTTGCAAGCACCTAGATTTTGTTACTATCTACCCAGGAATCCTATTTGGCCTGACCGAAACAAACCGTCCTATTTAGCACTCTAGTAGTAGTCTCGTACTTCTCTGCGTTTTTCTAGCTAGTTCTTTTCTCTATCTAGTTTCAGGCCAGTTTTTGGTCTTTTTCTTTTATTTTAATTTTCATGAATTTTTTCATTTTCAAATTTGTGAACTTTTCTCAAATTCAGGAAAAAATCTTAAATTCATGAACTTTTCCAAAAATATATATTAATCTACACAAAGTCGGAGAGCTCAAAAGAAAACAATAAAAATAAATTGGAGCTCCAAAGAAGGAAAAACTATGATAGATGAAGAGTCACCGATCTGATATGATAGTTCTGGCCGTCATAGAAAATGGCCTTCGATGACGAACTGTGGCCGTCACCGGCAATACAATCTTACATGACGAAAAAGTGGTACCATCGAGATTTTATTTTTTATGACGATGCTTCAGTAACTAATGACGTGACGGTTGGCAACCGTCATTGATCCATTCTTATGGCGAAAATCGGTTTTACGTTACAGATGTGAACCTTCACTAAAAGTCATCCGTTTTGTAGTGTCAGCAATATGGTCATCTACATCAATCTTGTTGCCACCATGTTAGTGCATAAGTAGTTTCCTTTGGACTATGAGTCCATAGCACTAGCTAGGACATTTGTCCCTTGTTTTTCAATACAATGATGACATGAGCTACTCCTACATGATTGTGACCCATCAATGTAATCTTTACGGTGTGCTTGTTTGGTGTGATGAATTTTCACTTTATGATTAGATTTTTATATGTTTTATTCATGGATTCATAGGAGTTTCATTCTGCAAAATTTATAGACAATATGCTCTCCAATCTATTAGTCATGCACTGCCAGTGTTTAGATCATTGATCTACAAGAGGGAGTTGTGTGTGTCTCTTGGATTCAATCTTGCAAGTAATATACTAAATTGGTAGAAACTGGAAAATGCTTGTATTATGTTGTTGCAACTAACACTGGTACAGCAAGGTGCTATACACACGGTTTTTAACCCTTTTCCACGACGGCATTTGAGACCGTCGCCAAGTGAGTGTGAGCGATAGGTGGTTCCTTCCCACACGACCTAGAAGCCGTCGGTGATAGGCCCTCTTGGTACACAGGCTGGGGCAAAATAAGCTGGTGTGCGATTAGGCGATGCATCGAAACCCAATCGTTTCCATTCGTATGTACATCCCATACGGTGAATCCCGGAAAAACATTTCCGTTCGTATGTATATTATACAAAGTCAATCCAAGGAATACGTTTCCGTTCTTATGTACATCCCACACAGTCAATCCAGGGAAAATGTTTCCGTTCGTATGTACATCCCACACAGTCAATCCAGGGAAAATGTTTTCGTTCGTATGTAAATCCCACACAGTTTTATGTATAGGCTCCTGTGTGATAGGTGTAACTATCACACACGCTGTGCCTTGGTTAACCGTTTGCTTTTATCAACTACATCACACATGATTTGATGAAGAAAACTATGTGACATTGGGGTATCCATCACAAGCGCTTTTACTGCTAGAACCGTTTGCAAAGTTCCATGACCCATTTAGCAGGTTTATTAGTTTACAATTAATAATTTCAATATTATGCAAATTCACATTTCATATGAACAGCTGTTTGCGAATTTCATATCAGGCACATAAATATATTTTAACATCACAGTATGATAGCTACCTGAAAACAGCACAGTACATCATATAGCTAGTTCAACTTCATAAGAACAATATTAGAACAATATATTCATTTCCCTAATCGAGATCATCCAGGCTCGTCTTATCCACCTCTGCTTTCAGTTTAGTAAGAACCTGTTTTGCACTGGCCAACTGGAAAAGTGCCTCCTCCTTCGCCAACACAATCCTAGCAAAGTTTGATTTAAAAATTTTGAGCTCATTTTCCACCTTCCTCTTTTTATCCCGCCTCTTCAAACATTCTTCAGTGTTGACAATACTTTCTTTAAGCCTACCTCTGTTCTCTTCCTCATACATATTCCAGAGCTTTGCTAGGCACATCTTCAAAGACTGTGGCCACTCTTGATCAACCCACTCCAAGTAAGAACACTTTCGTTCATCCTATAATATTTAAAACTAGATCAAAAACAATCATATGGGAAATGGGTTTATAGCAACATCAAAAATCACCAATACTTATTTTGAAAAACTGAAAAAACATGTTAATTATGAAATATCTTCTCAAAAAGATCAATGTGCAAATGAATTAATTGCTACTGAGACAACAACCAAATTCTGAAACATCAAAAGCTATAATTAACTACAACAACGCTACAAGTTCTTACTCATGTACTATAAATAACAAATTGAACATTTTATGAGGAAGGTAAATTTAACTACAACAGCATAGCGACAATGTTTCGATGACAGCAAATTGATAATAACAGGTGTGTACAAGCACAAATTTAGTAACATAGAACAAATAGCACTAAGGCCATCCACTATGTATGCCAAAACTGATGTAAAGACAACTATTGCTACATCTCGCTTGAGCCTCAAGACAACAGACCTTTGGCGAGCCGATGCAGCAGAAATCAGGACACGGACTTGAGCACCTAGTTGCTCTGATGCCCAGTTCCTTCGTGCCATAAAGATTTAATATTTTACTGCTTGGCTGCTCGGATGTGCGTACCAAAGTTGGCTGCACAAACTACTGAAGCGGTGCCAAATAATTTTCTAATGGCACCGCTGATGAGATGGCAACATTTTTAGATACTAGGTACAAACTGTGACACTGTCTTAGGATGCGTTTGGTGGAAGGTGTGGTATGAATGGGTTAGGACCATGACAGTGTCTGAATCACATCTAACAATTGATTTGTAACAATGAAAGAGGGTCTAACCTTCTCTGCACATGCCAGAAACTTCCTCCCACTGTCCACAAATTCAATCGCAACTAGCTTCACACATGGATATTGATGGTGACAACGAGCAGACAGATCTTCAGCCACCCCGCTCCATTCATTGCAACTGATGGTCCTAGGGAGCTACAAGAGGAAGAAATGACTCAAATTGACCGCCGAGTTAAAATCCTTCATCCCTAGTCATAGAGAGAGAGAGAGAGAGAGAGAGAGAGAGAGAGAGAGAGAGAGAGAGAGAGAGAGAGAGAGAGAGAAGAGAGGCATACCCGGGTGGTGAAGGAGTCGTCGTCAGAGGAGGAACCGCTGGAGAGGTCATTAAAGAAGATCATGGCGACCCCGACGATAGGATGCGAGACGGCGAGAGCGAGGAAGCAAGCGTGGAAGCGACTATAGCTTAGGAAGGAAGGAAGGAGGAAATAGGGTAAATGTGACTTGTGGTGGGTGAGGGAGTCCTGGACTAGGGGGTGTCCGGACAGCCGGACTATCATCGTTCGCCGGACTCCAAGACTACGAAGATACAAGATTGAAGACTCCGTCCCGTGTCCAGATGGGACTTCCCTTGGCGTGGAAGGCAAGCTTGGCGATGCAGATATGTAGATCTCCTACCATTGTAACCGACTCTGTGTAACCCTGGCCTCTTCCGGTGTCTATATAAACCGGAGGGCTTTAGTCCGTAGGACACAACATACATTACAACAATCATACCATAGGCTAGCTTCTAGGGTTTAGCCTCCTTGATCTCGTGGTAGATCCACTCTTGTACTACCCATATCATCAATATTAATCAAGCGGGGCGTGGGGTTTTACCTCCATCGAGAGGGCCCAACACAGGTAAAAACATCGTGTCCCTCGCTTTCTGTTACCATCCGCCTAGACGCACGATTCGGGACCCCCTACCCGAGATCCGCCGGTTTGACACCGACATTGGTGCTTTCATTGAGAGTTCCTCGTGCGTCCACCGATAGGCCCGATGGCATCTTCATCCAACAACACCGCCGAGTATAGACTTTTCTCCCGGCAGATCTTCAGATTCGGTGGCCGCGCATCGCGGCCAATTCACTTGGCCATCTGAGCAGATCGAAGCTACGCCCACAGCCGCCAGTCGATTCGAAGTTTAAACTTCACGGCCGATGTCCGCGGAGACTTGATCTTGACGGACTCGAGCCACAAGCAGCGCCCGCCTTGACCGTGGCAGCGGGCATGATCTAGCTCTGCCGCCGAACAGTGCCTTGGTGGCCGCACACGAATCCGCTTCGGCCATTAGTCCGGAGCCGATCGCCCAGATCGAGGGCCGGTGGATAGACGCCGCCCTAGGGGCTTCAACATTCACGGCGATGGAGCCGAACACTAATCTTGTCCCCTGCGAAACTCGTGATTCCGAGGCGCCGGACTCCTTGCCGGACTCCGAACCTCCCGCGCCCCGGCCAAAAGATTCGGATTGGGCGCCGGTTATGGAATTCACCGCCGCGGACATCTTCCAACACTCGCCCTTTGGCGACATCCTAAACTCGCTAAAGCATCTCTCGCTATCGGGAGAGCCTGGCGGACTATGGCGGGATGGTTGGGGTACGGACGACGAAGAAATTCAGAGCCCACCCACCACCCACTTTGTAGCCACTGTCGATGATCTAACCGACATGCTAGACTATGACTCCGAAGACATCGACGGAATAGACGACGATGCCGGAGACGAACAAGAAACGATGCCTATAAGGCACGGGAGGACCACCTCGTCATATGACATATACATGGTGGATACCCCAAAGGAGCGCGATAACGAGGACCAACGGGCTGCGGCAGAAGATAACCTTGCCGATAAACAACCGAAACAGCAACGCAGACGCCGCCCTAAATCCCGCCTCGACGACAACAACGCTCCAAAGGAGCCCGTAATACAGCAGGGCTCACAAATGGACGACGAACATGCAGATAAGCAACCGTCCGAACATGACGAGTCAGATAATCAGTCCAGGCCCGGCGAAAACGACAGTCCGGACGATCTCATGCCGGACACACCGCCGGAGAGCAAGAACCTTCGGAAAAGACTCGTCAACACTGCAAGAAGCCTGAAGAAGGAAAAGCGGAGGCTCAAAACAGCGGAAGATACACTCAGACTGAGATGGAGCAAAGTGCTCAAAACCGCAGATAAATGCGGCAATGGCCACCAATCAGAGAGCTACCTGAAGCGCAAGCTGCTACTAGAATTCGACGAGGAGGCCATAGAGCCTCAACCATCAAAAAATAAAGAGGCCGCCTGGTTGGATAGACGGCGAGATGATAGGCCAAATTCTGAAAGCGGCGCCACACATAAACCAACTAATGAACTCGAAAGACAGATGGCCCAGCCAGTCCATCTACGGGCCAAAGAAGAGGGCCCCAGGAAGCAAGGCAACACGTCAAGTGTCCGAAGATAGTGGCACACCCAAATACAGGGGCGCCGCACACCCACTATGCTTCACCAATGAGGTGCTGGACCATGAATTCCCAGCAGGATTTAAACCCATAAACATAGAGGCCTACGATGGAACAATGCACTCACAGTCTGCGGAGAAGATTATATACTACATATACACATGGCCAGAGGAGATGATCTCCACGCCATAAAATACCTACCCCTCAAGCTCAAAGGGCCAGCCTGTCATTGGCTTAAAAGCCTCCCAGAAAACAACGTGGGAAGTTGGGAAGAGCTCGAGGATGCGTTTAGAGCAAATTTTCAAGGGACTTATGTCCGCCCTCCAGACGCAGATGATCTAAGTCATATAACTCAACAGCCCGGAGAGTCAGCATGGAAATTCTGGAACAGGTTCCTCACCAAAAAGAACCAAATAGTCGATCGTCCGGACGCCAAGCCTTAGCAGCTTTTAAACACAATGTCCGAGACGAATGGCTTGCCGACACCTCGCCAAGAAAAACCGAGGACAATGTCCGCTAACAAGCCTCATGACCCGCTTTATGGGGAGAAGATAGCTAGCTAGCACGATGCAAAGACCAACGACCCAAGTACATCCGAGATACGAGATGGAACGGAAAATCACGGCGCAAAAAAGCAGCGCCGAATAAAGAAAAAGCCCAAAGAGCACGGCAATCAACGCCGGATTCAAAAGCTCATGCCAAACAACAAAACATCGCCTCTTAAGGATGACAATGACGAGCTTTCCAACTTAAACAAGATTTTGGGTCGGATATGTCAAATCCACAAAGACTTCTAAGGCCGCAAACCACACCCATCGGGATTGTTGGGTTTTTAAACAGTCCGGCCAACTAAACGCCGAACACAAGGGGCTCGACGCGTCAAGTGAAGACGATAAACCCCACCAGCAGAGCACCGGAAAACAAAAGACTTTCCCACAAGGGGTCAAAGCAGTAAACTCACTTCATGTGATAATACGGAAAAATAGTGCGGCACTTTCTAAAAAGAGCTTTGCGCGGTCCAACCCAGCAGACCATAGAGATTGGATATCGAAACCAATCACTTTCGACCACCTAGACTATTCCAGAAGCGTTCGAAACGCGGGGCGGACTCCCCTGATATTGAATCCCATAATAGACGGACTACAATTTACTAAAGTCCTAATGGACGGAGGCAGCGACTTAAACCTGCTGTATTCAAACACAATCCGTAAGATGGGGATAGACCCTACCAAAATTCGACACAGCCGCACTTCCTTCAAAGGAGTGGCGCCAGGCCCTCACGCCAAGTGCACAGGCTCCATATTACTAGAAGTCGTGTTCGGATCACCGAACAATTTTCGACGCGAAAAATTAATTTTTCACATCGTCCCATTTAAAAGTGGATATCAAGCACTCTTGGGACGAAAGGCTTTTGTCCGCTTCAACGCCATACCGCATTACGCGTCCCTTACACTCAAGATGCCCGTCCGCGTGGCGCCATTTCATCGAGGGTCACTTAAAGACCCCAGACTTCGGATAGACGAATCCGGCTTCAAAGCGAGTTAGGGCTCCCTAGCCGCATACCTCTTCATAGGGGCTGCGCGCTAAACAATCAAGGGTTCATACAAACCCGCCTTACTTATTCATATTCCTTCTTTTACACATATTTTTGCACGAATCGCTTTCAAACTAAGCGTTCCTCTCTTTTTGAGATGAACAACGTGCATACCCGTCCGTGATAACGGTGCAACGGAGACACAGGCGCAGACGTGCAGTAGGGACCTGTTGTGAGGATTCTTTTCAGATTAAGACCCTATGTAAACCTTTCTTACTGTCTCTTGTTGTTTTTCTCCCTTGGCTTCTTCCTATAGCCAAAGCGAGCTCGACGCTTTAGCATCGGCCGTCGAGAGGACCATGCCCGCACTCGACACTAGGGGCTTAGGGCATTGTTCGCCCATTATTATAAAGACCGAACACCTTAGGGAGTGTTCGCGCCTCGAGTTAGGCATTATATGCATCAGCTCCGAATCATGTCTTTGGTCAAATGTTGGGTTTGCCCGATCCTGTGTTTTGCTGCCTTACGCTCAGTATCATCGCTAACGCGGCACCGGAGAACTATCGCGATTGTGCCCCGGTTCGGGGGCGAGCACCTCAAGAGAGAAAGCCGAAACTGATCGTCATGATACAAAGAGACCGGTCAACCACTCGATCGACTACCAAATGTTTAGAATTCCGCTTTGAAGGACCGCTTCGGTCGAGCACACACGCCCGAACTCGAGAAGTGCGGTGCCCCAAGGGGCTATATCGTAGCCCACCCTCGAACTCCACCGCTAAGTGAAAGTGATAAAGCATTATAGTCCGGATTGCCTCGTTAGCTACGCTACCACCTCCTTAACAGACCGAGATGTCGGATTAAGTGTGAAAACGCTATTTTTATAACACCCCGCACCTTGTGCGTGGGGGCTAAAGCGAAGACTGCAATCTTTCAAGTTATACAAACGATACGTAAACGGCCGCCTGAGAAGTTTCATGATTGGGACGCACAAGTATAAAAAGCGGTTATAGCATAATCATCGCTTTTACAAGCTAAAATGTTCATTTGAACGTGACATTTTTGAGCATCGCGACTCTATTACACGAGCGCCACGCATAACTTCCCGAAATAGTGCTCGGCGGGGAGCCGGTTTTCATCCGAGCCCTGGGCGGCAACAGCGGTGGCATCCATCTCCGTCCAATGCGCCTTCACGCGGGCAACAGCCATCCGCGCGCCCTCGATGCAAGCTGACCGCTTCATCTCCTTGATATGTGGCACCGCTCCAAGGAATTGCTGCAGTAAGCCAAAGTAGCTCGTCGCCTTGGGCCTCTCTGGCCAGACATGGGCCACGATGTCAGTCATGGCAAGACCGGACAATCTATTTAGCTCGGCCCATTCGGCCAACCGGTCTGTCAACGAAAGTGAGCGATCCGGACTATGGAATTGAGACCAATATAGCTCTTTCGTCTTGTGATCCTTTTGGCTTCGGAAGTGCTCAACGGCATCAGCCGCACTTGCAGCTAAGTCCATATACGGATCCTCCGGACTCCACAGCCGCTCAAATTGAGCATACTTCTGATCCATAAACCGGCGACGCAGCAAAAAAGACTTGCCAGCCACGATATCTCCGGCCTGGTGCAACTCCTCCTTCATGGCCAGCATTGCAGAGCGGGCATCCTTGGCTTCGGCAGTGGCCTTCCTCAGGTCTTCCCGCTCCGATAAGCGCTTCTTTTCAAGAGCCTCATTGCGGTCGGCAGCATCTTTTACTTTCATGGCCAATTCGGCCACCTCTGCCCTGCTTAGACAGTGCGCAGCCCTTTCGGCTTTCAACTCCTTGGCCGCCCTCAAGGCAGCCGCGTCACTCCTTCGGGCTTGCTCCTTAGCTTGAGAAAGTTCGACCCGAAGGCTCTCCGCAGCAGCAGCACCGTCTGTATAACAGCATATAATTTATCAAGAGGAGGGCTTCGACCCCCTTAATAAACCGACTGTGGAGAACCCATTTACCTTGCGACTCGTCAAGTCGCCGGTTGACAAGTGCGATGTCCGCATCCGCCACGTCAAGTTGCCGCATTAACTCGGCAACCCCACTAGTCCGGCTAGCCCTCGGACTATCCGCCACCTGCATAGGAATGGTAACATTCATTACTTGCGATTTCGATCCTCGGCACGCTGTCGTTTTCGACAACCTACCGAGTCTCAGGGGCTACTACCTATACAGGGCATACTTTTATGTGCAAAACTGTCAAAAAATAGAAGGTGCGTCATTTTCACATACCTCAAATCCCGCGAGCAAACTCATAGCGGCATTACGCAATCCGCCCTCGGCGGACGAATCCTTCCAATCACCATACGCATCAACGCACGGTGATCTTCTGAGATGGACGCCCTCTCAAGCAGATTCTTCAGTTCTCCCGACCGGATACCAGCGGGCTCCGTACTCTCCGGCCCCTCCGGACTCGGGGATACCCTCCGTGACGATACTTCAGGCTCGTCCGCCTTATCTGACGGCGCAGCAGACGGAGGCGTTTCACTCTCCATCATCTCCGGAAGAAGGTCCCCCGAAGATGAACTCATCTGAGAAGGCTGTAGATCCGAACTGCAAGATAAATATTTCGGTTACCCACAGAAGCACAAATGGAGGTATTTCCTTACTCACGGCTCGCTGGAGGGCTGATCCTTTGGCGATGATTGTGCGTCCGGATTCTCTCCGGACGCCGGACCCCCCGGTGAAGATCTCTTCCCACGCTTAGGGGCTTTGGCCTCTGGATCTTCGGAGGTGGTCCTCTTCTCCCCCTGGAAGGAGGGGTTTTTGATTCCCCTCTCTTCGGACGCCCCTTTGGGCGAAATAATAGCTCCTCTACTTTCCCCATCGCTCCCTTCCATGGGCGCGACCTCCAACATTCTGACCAGCACGGGCTCCAGTGCGGTCTCTGGGAGGGGGGCCGGACACCTTATCAGCCTCGAACGTGCTACCCACTCCTGTGAAGAGTAATGGGTCAGGAGGCGAACTCTAGAAAAGAAGATAAACACAGCGTCCGGACTCTGAGCTATTTACCTGAGTATCCGGGCGATTGCGGCTTAGGCCTGCGTCCTCGTCCAATTCCGGACACGTCACCTGCGGTCCGAAGAACAACTTGTACATCTCCATGGGTGTCGCACCCATGAAGTGTTGGAGAATCCGAGGTCCCTCCGGGTTGAACTCCCATAGACGGAGAGGACGGCGTTTGCAGGGCAGAAGATGCCTGATTAGCATAACCTGCATCACCATAATCAGATTGATCTCCCTCGCCTGGAGGTCTCGAATCCGGCCCTACAATAAGGGCACGTCTTCGGACGGCCCCCAACTGAGCCCTTGGTTGACCCATGACATCAGTCGGCATGGAGGTCCCGGGCGGAAGGAAGGCGGCGGCTTTTGCTTGCTATCCTTCGGAGCGGTGATATAGAACCACTCCTATTGCCACAGTCCGAGTTCCTCTTGGAAGGAACCCTCGGGCCATGGGGCATCGGCCTTTTTGCTTATGGCTGCCCCGCCGCACTCCGCTTGACGCCCCCCGATCATCTTCGGCTCCACATTGAAGGTCTTCAGCTACAGGCCGAAGTGGGGAGTGACGCGGAGGAAGGCTTCGCAGACGATAATGAATGCGGAGATGTGGAGGATGGACTCCGGAGCCAAGTCGTGAAAGTCCAGCCCGTAGTAGAACATGAGCGCTCTCACGAAGGGATCCGTCGGGAAGCCTAAACCCCGACGGAGGTGGGATATGAAGACAACGAACTCACCGGGCTCGGGGGCAGGCACGGCCTGCCCTTGGGCGGGCAACCTGTGCGAAACCTCGTAGGCCAGGTACTTGGCCTCGCGTAACTTCAATATGTCCTCCTCCGTGACGGAGGAGGGCATCCACCGGCCTTGGAGGTCGGAGCCGGACATGGTTGAGAATCCGAAGCACTCGAATCTGAGGTTCTAGGTGTTGGAACAAGGAGCAAGAGGATATTCGATGCGAAATTGAAGAACAAGGACGAGCTTTGGTCCTCTTATAAAGAGGAAAAAATACCAAGAGCCGTCTCCGTGACCGTTTGGGATTCACCTTCGATAGAGGAGGCGTGGCGACGGGAACGGTTGGGTTACCCACGCACGTATTGATGAGAATCCCGGAATAAAGGGAACACGATCTCTGCTTCGACAAGACGTGCCAAGGAAACCGCTCCGCTAAACGTGCTGAGGTGGTATAAAGTAAAAAACGATTAAAACAGTGGCTTGGCAGCGGTGTGATGTCACGCCGCGTAATATGTCAGCAGATTGGACTAGTGTACATTTTATTCTCTCTACGGTGGAATGTGGAATTTATTTTGCAGAGCCGGACACTATCCTGGTGTTCATGATCTTCTCTGGATTATTCAAGGGAGGAACCCTCCTTGCAATGCCGAACATTATGCGCGCCGGACTTATCGTCATTGAAGCCTGGTCACGGGCTACTGAGGGAGTCCTGGACTAGGGGGTGTCCGGACAGCCAGACTATCATTGTCCGCCGGACTTCAAGACTACGAAGATACAAGATTGAAGACTCCGTCCCATGTCCGGATGGGACTTTCCTTGGCGTGGAAGGCAAGCTTGGCGATGCGGATATGTAGATCTCCTACCATTGTAACCGACTCTGTGTAACCCTAGCCTCTTCCGGTGTCTATATAAACCGGAGGGCTTTAGTCCGTAGGACACAACATACATTACAACAATCATACCATAGGCTAGCTTCTAGGGTTTAGCCTCCTTGATCTCGTGGTAGATCCACTCTTGTACTACCCATATCATCAATATTAATCAAGCAGGACGTAGGGTTTTACCTCCATCGAGAGGGCCCGAACCTGGGTAAAAACATCGTGTCCCTCGTTTCCTATTACCATCCGCCTAGACGCACAGTTCGGGACCCCCTACCCGAGATCCGCCGGTTTTGACACCGACAGTGGGGGAGAAAAGGGGTGGGGAATGGGGTGGGGGTAGATATTTCGACGGTAGGTCAAAAATTTCGAAATGTGGAGGGAAACTTTAAGCGCGTTGCCGCTGGACACCATTCACTTTGAATGATTGTGTGCATTGCAAGCGATTCTTCTACTTTACATGCATGGGATGAGTTTGATAATTCAAATTTTGGTGAAAATATCCCCGGGTACATGATTGCATAACTTAACATCGCTTGCTAATTTGGGCACACAAAAGAGCGTATAGCACACAGACCACACTTACTGAATCGAGCAGTTTTAGTAATTAAACAGAGCCAGTTGACCTAAACATTGCTCTAACAAAAGACTAGCATTAAAAACAAAGCCTAAGTACGCTTAATTTTAACAAATCCACCGCCACGCCGGCCTATGTATCGCCTGTGTGAGATGAGACGTCAATGACTTGTCCTGGCGACATGCTACCGTTGGTGGACTCCGCGCCCCCCCTGCTGAAGTCTATCGCGTTCTCGTCCTCGTCCTCAGCGCCGCCCTCAAGGTTGTAGTACTCGTAGTAGTGGTTGCGCTAGAACTCATGTTGGTACTCCACCGCCGATTCCTCGATGGACAGACTCTTCTCTACCTCGACCTCGGCCACGCGCAACTCCTCCTCCCGGTGCTCCTCGATCCCCGCCGTCTCCTGCATCTCCAGCTCCCGCTTGGCGATCTCATGAGGAAGCAGGTGCTCCATGGCCACCACCGCCTTTTCAGATGTGGGTTGCATGCTGGATTCCGAGGTGGTCTGGAATATCTTGGCGTGTGCATCCTCGATCTTGGCATCGATGGCCTCGACCCGGGCCAGGGCGACATCGGTGTCACGGACGACAGCTCGAGCGTTCTTAGTGTTTGCAGCCACCATCACAGCAGTAGCTGCAGCCGTCTCGGCTGCTGCAGCTGCCCTGCCGGCTGCCGCAGACGCCCTCTTGGCGGATGCAGCCGCGCTCAATGCAGATGCGATGGCACTCTCGGCGTAGGTGGCGACGCTCTCGT
This sequence comes from Aegilops speltoides, assembly GCA_021437245.1. NCBI lineage: Eukaryota > Viridiplantae > Streptophyta > Magnoliopsida > Poales > Poaceae > Aegilops > Aegilops speltoides. Next base: position 186,480,741 of record CM038146.1, on the reverse strand, counting down.
CGCAGGCGGTGGCACTCGGGGAGGACGCGACCATCGTACGGGCCTTCACGAAGCGTTTCTACGACGTCATCTTTGCAAGAAGGGGGTGCCGGAATGGGGATCGGGATCGTGGATTCGGGGGCTGTCGGCAATGGAGCAGATGAGCCAGCGAAGCTTAAGGAGGAAGACTTAAATAGACCCAGAAATTTTCATCGCAAACAGATCCTACAAAAAACTGTGTGTGATGTTGTTGATATTTTTTATTAGTTGTGAAAGACGAATTTGGAGTAAAATGGCAATAGATGGTGTTTTAAACGTAAGAGAAAATTTGTAGTATTAATAAAACTGTCATGTCAACTTTTGGAAAATTTCAGGGTTCATTTGACCTTTTAAGACATTTAAGTGATTTTCTAGCCATTTAATGACCATAATTCAAATTTGAACTATAGTTACATGCAACAGCTAATCATAACGGTTTGAAAAGTCATATTTTGTGTAATTGTGTGCGATTTAATTCCATGTGCAGTAAATTGGAAGGAATTTTTTAAACATATTGGTCTAACGGCTATGACACAATTAAGCATGGAGTGCCATGACATTTAAATTCCAAAAAATTTTAAAAAGATCAGAAATACATGAAACCTTTCTTGATGTAATGTCATGCCACCCAGATGATGTGGTAAATTTTTTGGCATGTTTGACAAAGGTTTGGACACACACCCCTCCCAAACCGAAGCAACTCACTAGAAGGCTCGTGGTTCCGAGAGGGAACAATGCATGTTTGATGACGAACGGGGGATAGCTTCCCCTTACGGCCTTCAAATTTTCTCTACATTTAACGTGCACTAATACAACTGTCGTGTGAAAATTTGGAAAATTTCAGGGATCATTTGACATTTTAAAGACATTTAAGTATTTTTCTAGCCATTTAATGATCGTAATTCAAATTTGAACTACATGTACATGTAATAGCTAACCAAAACGGTTTGAAAAATCATATTTGTGTACTTATGTGCGAGTTACTTCCATGTCCAATAAATTAGAAGGAATTTTCAAACATATTTGTCTCACGGCATGGACACATGCATGGAGTGCCCTGGCATTTTAGTTCCAAAAAATTCAAAATGATCAGAAAAAACATGAACCCTTGCTTGATGTAATGTCATGCCACCAAGATGATGTGGTAAAAACATTGGCCTGTTTGATGGAAGTTTGGACACACACCCCTGACAAACCGGATCAACTCACTAGAAGGCTCTTGGTTCCGAGAGGGAACAATGCATGTTTGATGGCGAACAGGAGATAGCTTCCTCTTATGGCCTTCAATTTTTTATATGTTTAACGTGCACTAACACAACTGTCATGTGAAAATTTGGAAAATTTCAGGGGTCATTTGACCTTTTAAAGACATTTAGGTGATTTTCTAGCCATTTAATGACTGTAATTCAAATTTGAACTACATCTACATGCAACGCCTAACCATAACGGTTTGAAAAATCATATTTGTGTACTTGTGTGCGAGTTAATTCCATGTGCAGTAAATTAGAAGGAGTTTGTCAAACATATTGGTCTCACGGCATGGACACATGCATGGAGTGCCATGGCATTTTAATTCCAAAAGATTAAAAAATGTTTAGTAAAACATGAAACCTTGCTTGATGTAATGTCATGCCACCAAGATGATGTGGTAAAATAATTGGCCTGTTTGATGAAAGTTTGGACACACACCCCTCACAAACCAGAGCAACTCACTAGAAGGCTTGTGGTTCCGAGAGGGAACAATGCATGTTTGATGACGAACGGGAGATAGCTTCCTCTCACGAGCTTCAAATTTTTTGTCTATGTTTAACATGCACTAATACAACCATCATGTGAAAAATTGGAGAATTCTAGGGGTCATTTGAACTTTTAAAGACATTTAAGTGATTTTCTAGCCATTTAATGACCGTAATTCAAATTTGAACTACATCTTCATGCAACAGCTAACCATAACGGTTTGAAAAATCATATTTGTGTACTTGTGTGCGAGTTAATTCTATGTGTGGTAAATTAAAGGAATTTTCAAACATATTGGTCTCACGGCATGGACACATGCATGGAGTGCCATGGCATTTTAATTCCAAAAAAAATTAAAATGATCAGAAAAACATGAAACCTTGCTTCATGTAATGTCATGGCACAAAAATGATGTGGTAAAAAAATTGGCCTGTTTGACAAAATTTGGACACACACCCCTCACAAACCGGAGCAACTCACTAGAGGACTTGTGATTCCGAGAGGGATCATTTGACCTTTTAAAGATATTTAAGTGATTTTCTAGCCTTTTAATGACTGTAATTCAAATTTGAACTACATCTACATGCAACGGCTACCATAGCAGTTTAAAAATCATATTTGTGTACTTGTGTGCGAGTTAAATCCATGTGTAGTAAATGAGAAGTAATTTTCAAACATATTGGTCTCACGGCATGGACACATGCATGGAGTGCCATGGCATTTTAATTCCAAAAAATTAAAAAATGATCATAAACACATGAGACTTTGTTTGATGTCATGTCGTGCCACCGAGATGATGTGATAAAAAATTGGCTTGTTTGACGAAAGTTTGGACACACACCCCTTACAAACCGGAGCAACTCACTAGAAGGCTCGTGGTTCTGAGAGGGAACAATGCATGTTCGATGACGAACGGGAGACCGTTTCCTCCGGCCTTCAATTTTTTTTACATTTAACGTGCACTAATACAACAGTCATGTGAAAAAATGGAGAATTCTAGGGGTCATTTGAACTTTTAAAGACATTTAAGTGATTTTCAAGCCATTTAATGACTGTAATTCAAATTTGAACTACATCTTCATGCAACAGCTAACCATAACGGTTTCAAAAATCATATTTGTGTACTTGTGTGCGAGTTAATTCCACGTGCAATAAATTAGAAAGAATTTCAAACATATTGGTCTCACAGCATGGACACATGCATGGAGTGCCATGGCTTTTAATTCCAAAAAATAAGAAATGATCAGAAAAACATGAAACCTTGCTTCATGTAATTTCATACCACCAAGATGATGTGGTAAAAAAATTGGCCTGTTTGAAGAAAGTTTGGACACACACCCCTCACAAACTGGAGCAACTCACTAGAAGGCTCGTGGTTCCGAGAGGGAAGAATGCATGTTTGATGATGAACGGGAGATAGCTTCCTCTTACGGCCTTCAATTGTTTCCTATGTTTAACATGCACTAATACAATTGTGATGTGAAAATTTGGAAAATTTCGGGTGTCATTTGACCTTTTAAATACATTTAAGTGATTTTCTCGCCATTTAATGACTGTAATTCAAATTTGAACTACATCTTGCAACAGCTAACCATAACGGTTTGAAAAATCATATTTGTGTACTTGTGTGCGAGTTTAATCCATGTGCAGTAAATGAGAAGGAATTTTCAAACCTATTGGTCTCACGGCATGGACACATGCAAGGAGTGCCATGGCATTTTAATTCCAAAAAATTAAAAAATGATCAAAAAAACATGAAACCTTGCTTGATGTAATGTCATGCCACCAAAATGATGTGGTAAAAAAATTGGCATGTTTGAGGAAAGTTTGGACACACATTCCTCACAAATTGGAGCAACTCATTAGAAGGGCTCGTGGTTCCGAGAGGGAACAATGAATGTTTGATGACGAACGAAAGTTAACTTCCTCTTACGGCCTTCAATTTTTTATGTTTCACGTGCACTAATACAACAGTCATGTGAAAAATTGGAGAATTCTAGGGGTCATTTGAACTTTTAAAGACATTTAAGTGTTTTTCTAGCCATTTAATGACCGTATTTCAAATTTGAACTACATCTTCATGCAACAACTAACCATAAAGTTTTGAAAAATCATATTTGTGTACTTGTGTGCGAGTTAATTCCATGTGCAGTAAATTAGAAGGAATTTTCAAATATATTGGTCTCACAGCATGGACACACACTGGTACGCGTCGGTGCTATACAAACGGTTTTTAACCCCTTTCTGCAACGACATTTGGAACCGTCACCTAGTGAGTGTGGGCGATAAGGGGGCCCTTCCCACACGACCCAGAAACCATCGGGGATATGCCCTCCTGGCAGACACGCTCGGCAAAATGAGGTCGTGTGCGACCGGCGAGCGACCAAATACGGTTATACGTACAATAGTGCTAAAAAATACAATTATATTGGCGAAATCATTTTCGGTCGTAAGTACATCCCACACAGTCAGTCCCTGCTAAACGTTTCCGTTTGTATATACATCCCACACAGTTGCTGCAAGGAAAATGTTTCTGTTTGTAGGTACATCACACACAATTTTCCCCGTTAAATCGTTTGTGATAGCATTCCCATCGCACACAATATTAATAATTTTATCATTTACGTTATTGAATGCATCACACACGATGCGTAGAAGAAACTGTGTGGCAAAGACTATCCATCACACACAGCTTTTATGCGGTAAACGTTTGCGCAAGGTGGCCTAACGCAAACAGTTTTGAAGAGAATGTCGTGTGTGATTGTTCATCGATCCAACATGGTTTATTCCTAGAAACTGTGTGCATTGCCTTAGGTCATCGCCCACAGTATTTTCTCAATAACCGTTTGCAATAGCAAAAACCAATTAGCAGGCTAATTCGCCGTTAGCAGGCTAATTGCCCTATTATTAATAATCCATTTATTAATCTAATTGACATTCATATTAAACACATAACATATTTCATTTCCATATTAAGGAAGCAGGATTTCATAATTGAAATACATTAGAGTACAACATGATATAGCTTCAGCATTCAGCTACCCCATTACACAACTGCACAAGCACCAAGTTTCACATGCAACATCTAGAACCTTTTGACATTAGCATCATAGACGGTACATAGACAGATGCATCTCATCGGGAAAACTACTGAAGCGGAAGGCTAATATTGAGCCTTCATTGATGTTGAAGGTCTTTGCAACTTTAGGCCAGTGCCTGTGGATGATTGACCGTCCATCCTTCGTCCTCTTCAGGAACACTTCAATATTGAACCGTGGGTGTTGTATGAAAACCTTCCTCGCCTCCTGACCATACATGTGTTTGAGAGGTAATCATCAGTGAACTGCTTTGAAAAGGCCTAAAAACAAGGGTGCATAAATATCTTCTCTATATTGGAAATGGGGCAAAGGAATAAAAAAAGTCAAGGTATAATAGTTAGTACCATCCTGTAGTGAACTGATGTCTTCTTCATTATGCATACAAAGATCTTGTTGTTTTTTGTCGCTAATTTCTTTATCCTAACAATCTTTCTAAGTTTCTTAACTTGATTGATATTCATGGACAACTCATTTCCCCATATGCCAAAAGGGTCGAACAGCGGGTCAAAACCTCTGACAGCAGGACCTACATGTGATAGACCAAATTGTTAAAAACCTAAGTATTAGAATGGTTCCTGCAATTGCATAATAATGTGCTATTAGACAACGGATCATGCACATGCTAACCTCGATTGTAATCCTCAGTGCTTCCCATTGCTTCCCCGCAACACATATAAGGTAGTTAGTCATCAGGTTAAGTAAGGGTCCGCATGCTATCAGTAAAATATGTTGATGAAAAATAAGCACATTGCAGATTCATCAGATTAATTCAAGCCACATGGAAAACCCATTTATCCAAACCAAGCATCATTAAGAACTAGGAAATATAGCAATAGTATATGTTTCCCATGTATTAAGTGCAACCAAATTCGATTATTCCTCACATGCACAACAATACAAATTTCTACCCACGACAATTGGACATTGCATTGCAGAATTGAACCAAGTAGTTAACTAAACACCACAACAAATGAACCAAACATTAACTGATCACCACATTGCACAATATAACATACTCCTAATAGAAGATCAGATAGTTAACCAAACCAAGCATGCTTAACAACCTGGAAATATAGCAATTATATTTTTTTCTTGTGTATTTAGTATAGCGAAATTCAATATATTTCTCACATGGTATACAATAACAGAATGCACCCACAACAATTGGCCATCACATTGCAGAATGGAACCAAACAGTTAACTAAACACCACAACAAATAAACCAAAAGTTAACTGAGCACCACATTGCACAATGTATAACATACTGGAAGATCAAACAGTTAACCAAACCAAGCATTCTTTAAAACTTGGAAATATAGCAATTGGATTTGTTTTTCATGTATTTGGTAAAGAAAAATTTGATTTATTTCTCACATGGAAGACAATACAAAATTGCACCCTGAAGAGTTGAACATCACATTTGCAGAATTGAACCGAACAGTTAACTGAACACGACAACTAATTAACCAAACAATTAATAAGTGAGCACCACATTGCACGACATATAGAACATATACACTAGAGCAACAGATTGCATGGTAAAAGTAGATAACACAATTCACTAGAATTTGTTAAGGAAAGGCAGGAGCAGCACACACAACGGGTAAACCGAGCATGCTTAACCGGCGTAGCTAGCAAATGGCAAGGTGCTCCTCCAAGATCTGGGGGTCAGCATGAATGGCAGCCATCGCGACCTCATCCGCGCGTGCGGTCATGATTTGCTTCTCCACTGCCAAATGCTCCTTGAGATCCTGGTATACTGCATGCACCATGGCTTAGGGCGGCGCTTATTTGGTGGCGTGTTCAGCGATTTGGGTGGAAGGTATCGTGCTCGCGCCGGTAGTCGAGGCATGTGGGATGTGGAAGGAGGAGAAGGATGGGGGTCGGGTGTGGATTACCTGCCTGGTAGGCGAGACCGAGCAGCGTGAAGGAGGGTCACCGATGAGGGGGGCGGGGCTGGAAGCAAGGAGTGAAGGTTTCAACTTGGAAAGGAAGGCGGAAACAGGGGAAATGTGGCTTTTGGTAAGGGGGAGGGGGCGGGGAGGTAGCTATTTCTGCGGAAGCCGAAAATTTGGAATCACTTCAGCAAAAAAACTGGCGCGCAAAGTGTCATCAGACACGGCCCCTTATTCAGAACTGTGTACAATATGTGAACATCACAACTGATTCAGATAGCTTAACCCGTGTGCGATGAGTTTGAACGTCACAAATTTTGGTTCCAATTTCCCTGGTTACAGTGCTCATTCACATCATTGCATAATTTGGGTACACAAAGGAGACTACAACACACCCACACTTCTTAATCGAGCAAGTTCAGCAATTAAATAGAGCTAGCTAACCTAAACATTACTCGAACAAATTAAAGACCGGTGCTCTTAATTAAACAAAACAAAGAGTACTACTACGGCTGGTGCTCGTCGATCTCCGCCGCCTCCTCCATGTCCAGCTCGCGCCCGACGGTCGACTAGGGAAGGGGCTCCATGGCATCCATTGCACCATACTCGGTAAGCACCTCGCCATCCGCGTCCGCCATCTCTTTGGAAAAGTCCGCCACAAGTGGGGCGTGGGCGGCTGCCATCTGGGCTTTGGCGGGCTCCGTCGTGGCAAGGTATGCCGAGCAGGAACGGACGACTGCTCGAACACTCTCGGCGATTACCAACTCTTGGACCGTGGGTTGCCGACCGTTGTCGGAGAAGCTTCTTTTGATTTGTGTGGTGACCGCCACGAGCTGGGCATGGGCGGCCTCGACATGGTCCTGGGCGGCCTCCATCAGGGCTAAGACCGCCGCTGTGGAACGGACAACTGCTGTGCCGCTCTCGCCAGTTGCTATCCCCAAGGCAGATGTTGCTGCCGCCGCCTGAGAAGCAACAGCGGCCGTTTGGGCTGCCTTGGCTGCCCGGTCGCAAATTCCGGTCACCCTCACAAAGCTTGTTAGCACACGCCTGGCGGCTGCGGCTGCGCTATTGCCACGTGCGCCGCCGAAGTTGCCCTCGGGACGCGGATCCACGTCCCCATCTTTCACCAGCGACGATTGAACAGTGAAATGATATTTCGGGAGCGAGCTAGTGTGCTTGACACGCCGGCTGTGGACTGTAGCCGACGAACCTTCTCGCGTAAGCCATAGGCGTACTATACACCGACGGTGCTCCATGATATTTTGTACTGCATCTCACACGATTGGTGATAATAAACTATGTGGGATCTACTTGATTTTTCATCTTGATTTGAATTACATAATGGGGTCACGGCTGCAAAGGATGGTGTTTGAATTGCTAGAACTTCTATGTATAGTGAACATGCAACTATAGGTGTGTCGTCAAAAAACTTGGAATTATTTAGGGTTCGTTTGGACATTTTTATACAGTAACTTGGTTTTCTAGGCATTTTAGGTGCACAATTCAAAATTAAACCACATGCACATGCTCCAATGCACCAAAATGGGTTGTAAAATGATATATGTGTCCATGGGTTGATGCTTATGTCCCATTCAAGAAATGGGGATGAATTTCAAACACCACGGCACGGTGGCTCTCCGGCAAACATTAAGGTGCTTTCTTTTGTAATTCTAGTAAATACAAAACTCGTCTGAAATTCATGAACCTTGACATGCTATCACGGAACGACATCAAGATGCTGGGGTAAAAAAATATTGTCCCATTTGGGCTAGGTTATGGTATAAGCTTCTCGCAAACTAGAGCTTCTCTCACAACAAGCATGATGGTTTTGGTGGGGAACATGCCACCTTGGAGGACGAAACGATATTTGTTGCATCTTCTTACTTTCAAAAATTTTCTCATGTCAACATAGAACAACAAGAGTGTTTGCAATTTTTTGGGATATTTCGGGGTTCGCATGGACATTTTTATACATTAACTGAGTTTTCTATGCATTCATGTGCATAATTCAAATTTGAACTACATGCACATGCTCCAGTGCATATAAACTGGTTGAAAAAAAAAATCAAATGTGTCTCCTTGGTTGAAACCTTAGGTCCCATGCAAGAAATGGGAATGAATGTCAAATACCTTTGCCACAGTCGCTCGGCCGATAACATTGAGATACATGGTTTTAAAATTCTATTAAATTGAAAAATCGTCTGAAATTCATGAAACTTGACATGCTATCATGGAACGGTAGCAACATGTAGTGGTAAAAATATTGTCCCATTTGGGGCAGGTTGGGGTATAAGCTTCTCACAAACCAGAGCTTCTCGCAACAAGCCTCATGGTTACGGTAGGGAACATTTCACCTTTCTGGATGAAACGATATCCGTTGCCTTTTCTTGATTTCAATTTTTGCTCTAGTGTCAACATAGAACAACACGAGTGTTGTGTTAAAATTTGGAATCTTTCGGGGTTCGTTTGGACATTTTTTTTTTGCATTAATTGACCTTTCAATGCATTTATATGCATAATTTAAATGTGTGTCCTTGGTTGCAACCGTAGTTCCCATGCAAGAAATGGGAATGAATGTCAAACACCTTTGCTACCGTCGCTCGGCCGCTAACATTGAGATACATGGTTTTAAAATTCTAGTAAATTGAAAACTTGTCTGAAATTCATGAAACTTGACATGCTGTCATGGAACGGAAGCAACATGCAGTGGTAAAAATATTGTCCCATTTGGGGCAGGTTGGGGTATAAGTTCTCACAAACTAGACCTTCTAGCAACAAGCCTCATGGTTACGGTAGGGAACGTTTCACCTTTCTGGATGAAACGTTATCCGTTGCCTCTCCTTGAATGTCAATTTTTGCTCTAGTGTCAACATAGAACAACAGGAGTGTTGTGTTAAATTTTGGAATTTTTCGGGGTTTGTTTGGAAATTTTTATGCATTAATTGACCTTTCAATGCATTTATGTGCATAATTCAAATTTGAACTACATGCAGATGCTCTAATGCATATAAATTGGTTGAAAATTCAAATCTGTCTCCTTGGTTGCATGCTTAGGTCCCATGCAAGAAATGGGTATGAATGTCAAACACCGTGCCACCGTCACTCGGCCACAAACATTGAGATACCTGATTTTTAAATTCTAGTAAATCCAAAACTCGTATGTAATTCATGAAACATGGCATGCTATCATGGAGCGTGGGGCAGGTTTGGATATAAGCTTCTCACAAACCAGAGCTTCCCACAACAAGCCTAATGGTTTCGGTAAGGAATGTTTCACCTTTCTAGATGAAACGATAGTCGTTATCTCTTCTTGAGTTCAATTTTTTCTCTAGTGTAAACATAGAACAACATGAGTGTTGTGTTAAACTTTGGAATTTTGGGGGTTCGTTAGCACATTTCTTATGCATTAATTGAGTTTTCAATGCATTTATGTGCATAATTCAAATTTGAACTACATGCACATGCTCTAATGCATATAAATTGGTTTAAAAATTCAAATATGTGTCCTTGGTTGCATGCTTAGGTCCCATGTAAGAAATGAGAATGAATGTCAAACACCCTGCCACTGTCACTCAGCCGCAATCATTGAGATACCTGGTTTTTAAATCCTAGTAAATCCAAAACTCGTCTGAAATTCATGAAACCTAGCATGCTATCATGGAATGGCACCCGACATGCTGTGGTAAATTTTTTGTCCCATTTGGGGCAGGTTTGGGTATAAGCTTCTCGCAAACCAGAGCTTCTCACAACAAGCTTGATGGTTTCGGTAGGGAACGTGCCACCTTTGGGGACGAAATGATACCCGTTGCCTGTTATTGCTTTTAAATTTTTTCTAGTGTCAACATAGAACAACAGAAGTGTTGTGTTCAATTTTGGAATATTTCGGGGTTCGTTTGGACATTTTTATATATTAACTGGGTTTTCTTGGCATTTTATGTGCATAATTCAAATTTGAACTACATGCACATGCTCCAGTGCATATAAATTGGTTAAAAATTATATCTGTGTCCTTGGGTGCATGCTTAGGTCCCATGCAAGAAATGGGAATGAATTTCAAACACCAGCACTATTGACTGCCAGCAAAACGTTGAGATACTTTGTTTTTTAAATTCTAGTAAATCCAACGCTCGTCTGAAATTCATGAAACTTGGCATGCTATCATGGAATGGCACCCGACATGCTGTGGTAATTTTCGTGTCCATTTTGAGAGAATTGAGACGGAGTATATTAGTACCAATCTTCAAGAACAAGGGGGATGTTCAGAGTTGTACTAATTACCATGGAATTAAACTGATTAGCCATACAATGAAGCTATGGGAGAGAGTCATTGAGCACTGCTTAAGAAGAATGACAAGAGTTACCAAAAATCAGTTTGGTTTCATGCCTGGGAGGTCGACCATGGAAGCCATTTTCTTGGTACGACACCTTATGGAGAGATATAGGGAGCAAAAGAAGGACTTGCATATGGTGTTCATTGACTTGGAGAAGGCCTATGATAAGATACCGCGGAATGTCATGTGGTGGGCCTTGGAGAAACACAAAGTCGCAACAAAGTACATTACCCTCATCAAGGACATGTACGATAATGATGTGACAAGTGTTCGAACAAGTGATGTCAACACTGATGACTTCCTGATTAAGATAGGACTGCATCAGGGGTCAGCTTTGAGCCCTTATCTTTTTGCATTGGTGATGGATGGGGTCACAAGGGATATACAATGATATATCCCATGGTGTATGCTCTTTGCGGATGATGTGGTGCTAGTTGACGATAGCCGGATGGGGGTAAATAGAAAGTTAGAGTTATGGAGACAAACCTTGGAATCAAAAGGGTTTAGGCTTAGTAGAACTAAAACCGATTACATGGTGTGCGGTTTCATTACTAATAGGTGTGAGGAGGAGGAGGTTAGCCTTGATGGCCAGGTGGTACCTCAGAAGGACACCTTTCCGTATTTGGGGTCAATGCTGCAGGAGGATGGGGGTATTGATGAAGATGTGAACCATCGAATCAAAGCCAGATGGATGAAGTGGCGCCAAGCTTCTGGCATTCTCTGTGACAAGAGAGTGCCACAAAAGCTAAAAGGCAAGTTCTACAGGACGTCGGTTCGACCCGCAATGTTGTATGGCACTGAGTGTTGGCCGACTAAAAGGCGACATGTTCAACAGTTAGGTGTGGCTGAGATGCGTACGTTGAGATGGATGTGTGGCCACACGAGGAAGGATCAAGTCCAGAATGATGATATACGAGATAGAGTTGGGGTAGCACCAATTGAAGAGAAGCTTGTCCAACATCGTCTGAGATGGTTTGGGCATATTCAGCGCAGGCCTCCAGAAGCTCTAGTACAAAGAGGACGGTTAAAGCATGCGGAGAATGTCAAGAGAGGGCGGGATAGACCAAATTTGACATCGGAGGAGTTCGTTAAGAGAGACCTGAAGGATTGGAGTATCACCAAAGAGCTAGCTATGCACAGGGGTGTGTGGAAGCTTGCTATCCATGTGCCCGAGCCATGAGTTGGTTGCGAGATCTTAAGGGTTTCACCTCTAGCCTACCCCAACTTGTTTGGGACTAAAGGCTTTGTTGTTGTTGTTGTTGTTGTTGTTGTTGTTTGTTGTCGGATTCGTATTTGAACATAGTTTCCAGTTATATAATTTTTGTAACATGCATTATCATTTGGTTGGCTAAATTTGAGGTTATATACCAGCAAGCGTTTCCCCACAACACACATGGCACCAACCTCTGCTCGCATCCCTTGGCAAGCTCTGCTCGCCATTAGGCGCCGCGGCGCGCTCTGCTCACGTCCGTCGGCGTGCTCGGGTTGTGGACAGCTTTTCCTTGCGTGTTCAACTGCTATATGCATATATATATGGTTGCTCGTGTTGAGGCGATCGCGGAGAAGTCTGCTCGCGTCCCTCCGCGCGCGCTTTGCCAGTGGTTGGGCCTGCACACAGTCACATCGGGGCCCCATATGCATGCGGTTGCGCTGTACGCATTGCCACACAATGCAGTTACGTGCGGCATGATGGAGTTACGCGCTGCGAATTAGAACTGCCATCAGGACGTGCCGTCCGGCCTCCCCTTTAATTCCCGCGGCCATTATAACCTTAGTCTCTTCAACCATTCGATCACGCCCCACAACACAACAAGCACACCCACGACAACACATAGAGAGGGGATGTCTAGCGGCGCTCCAATGGAGTTCGTGAGCATAAAGTGGAAACCCACGCTTGGGAGACGAATCTCTCGGTGGTGTACACCATTGACCCGACCATGGTGGAAGACTACATCAACACCGTTGAGTAGTTGCTTGCTGGAGACAAGTACAAGGTGGTTGGCATCGACCTCCAGTACACCATCGGTTGTCCCGGCATAGACTAGAAGGTTGTCGTCGCCCAGTTGTGCGTACGCCATCATGTCCTCATCTACCACTACTGCATGGACAAAGAGCTTGCGACCGTTTCAACAGGTTTGTCAAAAGCACCGACTACAAGTTCTCCATGGTGGAAACCATCGATGATGTAAAAGCGCTCAGCGTTACGGGCCTGGCCTCCCAGAACCTTGCTGAAATCCGTGACCACTACAGGGTTGGGGCAGCACGATGGACTCCTTGGTCGAACTCGCCTCGGCCATCATCGACCCCTACTACGAAAAGATGAAGCAGGATGCCCAGAGAACAAATCCCGTATCCTGGCACAGGGCCTGGATGCGGCGACTAGATGAACCTCACCTCAGGTTCACGACCAAGAGCATATACACATGCTACAACATGCACAGGCGGATCGTTGACATGAGGAAGTGCCTTGTTATCCAAATCGACGAGCCCTGATCGAGCCACAAGTAGAGCAAGCATCACAAGAAGTAGATGATGATCGGATGATCATTTATGCTAGTTAATCATGCATGTAATATATAGTTTACTTTATTGGTGTGTGGAAGTGTCATGTGTGTAGTAGCCACCTATGAAATTATGCATGTAATAGTTTACTTTGGTGTGTGCAAATGCCATGGTTGTAGTAGTCACCTATGTAATTGGATGTTTAATTTGGTTATGCAACCATGTCCTTATAAGTGTTGTTCTGTATGCAATCCCATTGCACAACACACATGTCATATTAGCAGCAACCGTTTGTGTTATTATTGGTCTTCGCACACATTTCTGATTACAGACCTGTTCGCCGTGTATCACACACATCTTGTATATTGAACCGTCTATGTTCTCTTATCTCAACACAAACAGTTCATCCGAGTGAACCGCATGCTGTATATCGCACACACCTTGATCTGGCTGACTGTTTATTTTGTGTTGCCTAATCATAAACAGTTCATCCGAGTGAACCGTATGCTGTGTATCGCACACGCCTTCATCTGGCTGCCCGTTTATTTTGTTACTCCTCATTGCAAACAGTTAATTGAACTGAACCATATGCCCTACATCGCACACGCAACTAAAATCTAGACCGTGTTTGATGCATCCGTCGTTGCAAACGTTTTGCACATTTTTGACAGTTTTCTAACACCACTGTTTGCGATTATTGCATCGCACATAGTATCTCGAAGGGTCTCTGATCGTAGTGTCGCCTTAGCAGCATCCTACACTAGTGACATGCATGGAGTGCCATGGCATTTTAATTCCAAAAAATAAAAAATGATCAAAAAAACATGAAACATGAAACCTTGCTTCATGTAATGTCATGCCACCAATATGATGTGGTAACAAAATGGCTTGTTTGACGAAAGTTTGGACACACACTCCTCACAAATCGGAGCAACTCACTAGAAGGCTCGTGGTTCCGAGAGGGAACAATGCATGTTTAATGACGAATAGAAGATAGCTTCCTCTTATGGCCTTCAATTTTTTTCTACGTTTAACGTGCACTAATACAACTGTCATGTGAAAATTTGGAAAATTTCAAGGGTCATTTGACCTTTTGAAGACATTTAAGTGATTTTCTAGCCATTTATTGGCCGTAATTCAAATTTGAACTACATCTACATGCAACGGCTAACCATAACGATTTGAAAAATCATATTTGTTTACTTGTGTGCGAGTTAATTTCATGTGCAGTAAATCAGAAGGAATTTTCAAACATATTGGTCTCACGGCATGGACACATGCATGGAGTGCCATGGCATTTTAATTCCAAAAAATTAAAAAAATGATCAGAATAACATGAGACCTTGCTTGATGTAATGTCATGCCACCAAGATGATGTGGTAAATTTTTTTGCCTGTTTGACGGAAGTTTGGACACACACCCCTCACAAACCGGTGCAACTCACTAGAAGGCTCGTGGTTCCAAGAGGGAGCAATGCATGATTGATGACGGACGGGAGACAGCTTCCTCTTATGGCCTTCAATTTTTTTCTATGTTTAACATGCACTAATACAACTGTCATGTGAAAATTTGGAAAGTTTTAGGGGTCATTTGACCTTTTCAAGACATTTAAGTGGTTTTCTAGCCATTTAATGACCGTAATTCAAATTTGAACTACATCTACATGCAACGACTAACCATAATGGTTTGAAAAATCATATTTTTGTGTACTTGTGTGCGAGTTAAAAAATCATCAGACGATGTAAATATCTGGTGTTCAAAAAGAAAATGTAAAGATCTGGCAAGACAACCGGCCCCCACACGATCGGCACTCTATTTTGCGCCTCGAGGTTTGGAAGGTGAGTGGCGGGGGTTATTAATCAGACACGGTTCTGTATTGGAAACCGTCAGCTATTAAGTTCACCAACGGATTTTGCTGCGGGAATCATGTGTAATTCAAACTACAGTACTTGTAAATTCTGGCGGCCGGCGTGTGTACTGTTCCGGTCGATCTAGATTCCGGTTGCCAATAAATACTACCTTGCTCACATCGTCCCGCCTGCATTATCATCTACATCCTCCCCTCGCTTGCCCTCTCTCTCTCTCTCTCTGTGTGTGTGTGTGTGTGTGTGTGTGTGTCTCTCTCTCTCAAATCTCTGCCATGGCGCCGCCGGTCTGCCCACATACCGACAAGGAGTTGCCGCCCCCAAGGATGCTCAGTCAAAGAGCAGCGACAAGGAGGAACCCTACGCGCCGCTAGACGAGGTTGTGCCGAACCCCCCAACTTTGGGTTGGTTTTAGGGCCACTACAACCTTTGTCTGTGGAAGTCGCTGCCGCCGGCTGAGAAAGCCAGGAAAGTGGCATTCAAGAAGGAGATGGCGGAGGAGGAAGCCAGGTACCAGGCGGCCTGTGAAGCCCATGACGCCGCCTGGAAAAAGGAGGCAGTGGAGCTTTGGGGGCGAGCGCGTTGTCGTGCGGAGGATGTGTACGAAGACGGGTACTTCACGAGGAAGGTCAAAGGCGCTAGGCGCCTCATCGCTGCGTGGAGGTGGGCCGATAAGATCCAACGTGCCATCGACGAGGAGCTCTGGTGGGCGCCCAATGAAATGCCAAGATCATTCACGCTTGTCCGCCAGCAAGGGGCAGATCAGTACGTCAAGCGCTGCTTGGTGGAGGAGGCTGAGTACTGCCTCCGCGCTGGGAAGACGCCACGCACCAGGGAGCTGCTAGCCAGGGGCTGTCGGAATACTGCCCCCAGGAGGGATTATTAGTTTTAGTATTGTTCATTTTCAGTTATGCATTGTACCTAGTGGTTAAGTATCATCATGTATATGTGATGATATTATATATATTCTGTGTTGAACTAATGAACAATTAATATATATATATATATTATGAATTCCATTTTCTATTTGTTTTTGTATACTAATTTGTATCTAGCTGTTATCATCCACATATACAGAATGGAAAGCGTATATACACACATTGAAACAGAACATATAAGAACGGAAAACAGAGTACACACATTGAAACATAGCAATGAACAGAGCAATATTATGATTGCTGTGAATACATAGCTATCCACGTCGAAACGACTTAACAAAATAAAACACATCCATGAGACCATGACCAGCAGCCCTTGGCTATGGTAGCTCTTGGCTCTACCTAAACTCGTGCAGACGTTCGTCCAAGCGGTGGACACGCTTGCGGTACATCTGGAGCGCGATCTCGAGCTCCAAGTTGGCTATTTCATCAGAGATCAGCAACTCGAGGATGCGACGGCCATGTTCCTCTACTGCGCCCAGGTGGACACCTGGGCCAAGGAGGCGGTCGAGCCTACCGACCAACGCGTTCGCATCGAGCGGGCCGCAGACAAGGAGAACGGCGCGGCGGGCGTCCGATGCAAGTACGACGCGACCGACCTCTGGTGCAAGTACGGCGCAGAGGGCCTCTGCCCACTCCTGGCGAGGAATGGGGGTACTGAATGGACATGTACCTAGCTGCGATGCCCTATTGACAGCAGGCAAGCACCGATGGATCCGCTCTTACTGTGCGGTGCACCGCTCCTCTTGCTCTACGGTGCTCCAACAGTCTCGCTGTGTGGCGAGCTGCAGCCTATCAGTGCGGACGCGCCTACCTTGCTTTGCGGCGCGCCATCGATCATGCTGTGCGGTGAGCTGCATCCTCTCGGCGGTGACATGCCTATCTTGATTCGCGGAGCTGAAGCACCATGTGCCAAGGGTCTGCTCAACCCTAGCGATGACATGCATCACAACGTCGTCCATCACATTGCCGGGGAACGCCTCAGCCTCGACAGGTCGTGGCGCCTTCTCGTTTTCCTCGTCGACGAGGTTCTTGGCAGAGGCAAGGCTTTGGTGGTTTGGCTTGCTTGGAAAAGGTGGATGTGCTATAGGTTGCGCTTGTTGCCTACGTGCATCGCGTGCCGCCTATGTTTATGCGCAATATCGCTGGGTGGCGGGAAACAGGTGAGGAAATGGTGGGAAACGGTGGCGTGTTCATAAAACGCCATCAATTAATGGAAACTTAGCATATAAGGAACATCGAGCTAGCACAAGAAGTAGATGATGATCAGATAATCGTTTATCCTAGTTAATTATGCATGTAATAGTATACTTTGGTGTGTGTGGAAATGTCATGTGTGTACTAGCCACCTATGTAATTGGATGTTTGCCATGTATTACACAAATCTTGTTTATGTGAAACTGATGTATATCGCACACACCTTGATCTGGCTGACCGTTTCTTTTGTGTTGCCTAATCACAAGTAGTTCATCTGAGTGAACTATATGCCGTATACCACACACACCTTCATCTGACTGCCCGTTTCTGATGTTCAGCCTCATCACAAATAGTTCAACCAAGTGAACTGTATGCCGTATATCGCACACGCCTTCATCTGGCTGCCCATTTTTCTTCTTCTTCCTCATTGCAAACAGTTAATTGAACTAAATCGTATGCCCTACATCGCACATGCAACTAAAATCAGAACCGTATTTGATGGCTCCGCCATCACAATGTTTTGCATCTTTTTTGACGGTTTTTTACATCACCGTTTGCGATTAACGCATCACACACAGTCTCATCAAAAGGGTCTCTGATCGTAGTGTCGCGTTAGCAGCATCTTGCAGTAGTGTAAGGGTAAAAAATAGTTGTGTAGTTGTCCCTTATACGTAGGGTGATGAAAAAATAATATCTACATCATGTCATCATACTTAATGCAATACTTTGTTTTACTTAATATTTTGAGATGCATGTTGGATAGTGGTCTTGGGGTGGAGTATTATCTATAAATGTTCGGACATGAGGCCTATATATGCACATGATCATAAAACATGTAATTCAATCTATACAGACCTATAATTTGTTCACCATGTCATGTTATATTTTATGGAGAGATGCCACTAGTGAAACTTATGGGGAACCTATGACCAATCGGTTAGGAAAGAACTCTTCCAGCAAGGCCGAACATTGGTTTTACAATTTTCCAACATAATAATAATGTTAACTAATTAATTAGCATAGGGAGTTAGTGCTACCCGAGGATTCTTAATTCAACATAATACAGGGGGCCAGTGCTGATGGTGTTGGTCCAAACTGGGCGATGTCCGGCGCCCCCTGGGCAACCAGGGTCTCAGCCAACCCGATGTCTTTCCCATAGGGTGTGCCCTGAGAATGAGATACATGCGGCTCCTATCGGGATTTGTCGGTACACCAAGAGGTCCTGCTGGTTTAGTTTTACCTTTGATGAGAGGCAGGTCCACATGATTTCCTTATCGTAAGCATCGTGTTCTTCATGGTGTGAGGATGTTCATCGGATGCGTGTGGTAATTTATAATGGACCACTTGGAGCACCCCTGCTGGGTTAAATCTTTTCGGAAGTCATGCCCCCGGTTATGTGGTGACTTGAAAAATTATAATATCTGGTTGTAGAGAACTTGTGTCACACCCTGATTTTCATGGCACAACACTTAAGATGATATATCATGATAAAGTGTGGTTTGACAAAAACTTTTGCATTATTTGACTTTTTATTTGAGTTTGTTTTCTAATTGTGTTTTCAAGTGCTCTTTAAAGTCAACACAACTCCACCTTCTATACCTCATCTCCTTGCCCCAAGCTTCTGCCCAATGATCATGCCATGTGTATAGAGCAATATAATATTTTCTTACAAAAATAATTTGGCCAAAAAGTATTTTCTAAAATTAGTTTTCCAAAAACCCCTGAATTGAGGTTTGCATTGCAAGTACTTGATTTGGGGTGTGAAAAATATTTCAAAAGGTATATTTGAAACCTATTAGATGTAGGACTCCCATAAGACACAAAAATATAATTTTAAAAGTTATTTTCCTATTTTATTAAAAAGCTTTTTCTTTAGGCCAGAAATGGTATTTAATAGGTTAAAATTATTTTTAATGCTTTAAAAATATTTGGTAAAACCTAGGGAAATTCAGTGGACATATGTTGTACATATATAAGAGTTTCAACACATGGTCATGTTCAAAATATTGGTCAAATCCGTCAAAACCCCTTTCTGGATATTTCAAGCTTTTGAAATATTTGCAAAGGAAATATTCTCCAAAAATTACAAGACAATTCTAGAATGTGCCAAATGACATATTAGATGATCTTGCCAAGTCTCATGACTTGGAGAACAACATAACATCATCAAATCCCCTCAAAACCATTTCTGTCCATTTTGAAGTTTGAGCAACTTTACATTGCCAAACATTTCCAAATGTTCTCAAACCTTGTGACCATGCTCAAATGTTCTAATTATTCATATAGACCAAGTGTCACAAGTTGGAGAACAAGTTAACTTGATCAAAGTGCCCCAAAACCCTCTCTGACCAGAATCTAATTTGAACAACTTTGTACTACCAACTTTCTCTCCTTGACCCCAACTTTGGTTAGCATATTCACATGACCAAATGAGGCCACTACACCAAGTGGTGCATCAAGGAGAAGTGATTTGCTCAACTAGATCCACACAAGTTCATTTCTGCTAATTTCCAGGGTTTACAAAAGTTGCATTGGCAACTTTGCCCAAATGGACTCAACCTTGGTGGAACCTATCATTATCTCATGCCATTTGACCCTGTCAAGACTCATGACAAGAGGAGTTCATCTTCTTGCCCAAACCAGCAACAAACACCTTCTGCCATTTTACTAAAACCCCTGTTTTGACCACTTCCACTCTTCTCCATGGCCTCAACTTTTTACCACAGCCCCACCTAGACCTCTTCTACCTCTAGTAGCAATGGATGCATCTCAGATCAATAATTGAGGGGTGAAACCTCCTCCTTTACCTCTCTGGACAGCCCTTGCACCCCTCTTTCTCACCTCCCTCCTCACTCCAGCCACCCAGGCATCCAATGCCCTCCCCATTCTTACTCCTCCCTAGAGCTACTGACATGCTTGGCCGCCCCACTTTGCCAAAAAACGGCATGCCGCCATTTGCACGCTGGAGCCTTCTGATCTTGCTCCCAAGACCGTAGCCGCCTCGCCAACCGCCTCCGGCCACCTCGGCCTCCCAACGTGTCTCACGAGGTCGCCTCGGCGTCTGGGACACGGCAAGCCACCGCCCTCCTAAACCTCTCTCCCTCTCCTCCACGACCTCACCCGAGTGCACCGTGAGGTCAGCGTCCCACTGCACCACGGCCCCCTATATAGAGCCTCTCCCGTGCACTCCTCGACTCTTCCGGATCCCTCTCTCCCATGCACCTCCTGCACAACATCCTCTACCCCTAGTGCTCACTTGCCCTCTCCATGGCCGGAGTGCCGTCGTCGACCGCCCGCCGGATTCGGGCACCATGGCCCTCTCTCTTCTCCCTACCCACTCCAAGACTCTCACCACCACCACGGCCCCCCATCGCCCATTCTTCCCGGGGCGCCTCATGCTCGGCCGCAATGGCCGATGCCATCCTCCGCCATGGGCGAAGGCCCGCCTCCTCCGAGGAAGCTGGCGCCCGTAGTATGGCCTCCCGGATGCGGCATGTTTCCCCGAGCACTCCGGTGGCAGGATCACCGGAAACGGTGGCCGGTAGCGCCGGCAGTCGCCGCTGACGTCTCCCTGCCTCGCCTCCTCTGCTTCGGGCGGGAGGTTGAGGACGACGCCATGACGCCCAGCGGGCCCCGCCTGTCAACGGCTTGGCGCAGGGCCTGAGCCACTGACGGGTGGGCCTGCCATGTTTAAGTGGACACGGGTCCAGATCGGAGCCGCCTCCCGTGCGAGAAGGCGTAGTGCCGGAGTACACCTTCGACGTCGCCTCCTACTCTCGCGTGGCCGAGCCAATGGGTCGGCCCAGTGCGCAGAGGCACTATATTGCGCTCAGCGCGCGCTTTAGGTATAACCTAATTCCTTTTCTTTCTCTTTTTCTGGTAGGATTGTAAAATCCATAAACAATTCAAATCAAATCCAAATTTGATGATTCAAATTTCTAGTAGCTCATAAAATTATGATCTATCTCATGGTGCAACATGCACATTTTTCCAGGAAATTTTTCTTCACAAACATTTATCAAATCTTGTTTTTCCATTTTTGTGATGAACTTTAGAAAATCACAGAGAGCCCATTTTTATCCAAATTCCATGATTCAAATTCCTAGATGCTTATAAGTTCAAAACTTAGTTTTTGAACATTTTTCCTAGTACTTTCTACGCCACATAGAATATTGGTCCACTTCTCCATATATTGCCAACATTGCAAATTCATAGGAAAATAATTTGAACTCCAAATCCAGTGAAACCAACTCCTAGGTGCTTCTAAAATTATTCCTTGTGAAATGGGTGCCTTTGCTCATTTTTACAAATAATATTTCTGTTCACTTCTTGCAAATCTAGAAATCCCTTGATTCCACCATATTGAAATGTTCAGAGATATCCATTGATCAAATCCCAATGAAACCACTTTGGTCATACCTCAGATGACCAAAGGTATCCTAGAAAAGTCCAACTCACATTTTTTAGAGCACTTTTACTTTGTGCCTTGTTGTGTTGCTTATTATGGTTGCTTTCAACGATAGTTGACGAAGTAGACGAAATACTTGGAGCAGGACCAGAGATATTTGAAGACCTCGAAGACCTTGTTAAAACAGGCAAGCAACCCTTTGACCATGTCTATGAAACCCTTTTTATGCATGTCATATAGCACCATATTGTTGTTGCAACGGAATCATGATGAGGTAGTAACCACTTTGATGGTTTGCCACCGTACTTCCTCGTTGATACCTGCATTGTGCATGACCCTACCTTCTTATGAGGGTTATGCCGGTGGGAGTAGATAAGATGCTAAAGTAGTGCTACAGAAAAAGGGAAGGGAATATGCATGGCGAAGGAGACAAAGTATTTTCAAAAGACTTTTCGAAAACCCCGCCGGGTGCCACTTATGCCCGGGGGAGATGATGAGTTGGGTAGCCACTTGATGATGAAGTGGTGTACCGAGGAAAGTGTGTGTTGTTTTCAAAACGGATTGGTTTAAGTTGCGACCGTTATTCCAACCTTACATGCACAACCACTCTACCCTTGTATGGGAAAGGGCATTATTGATTACCTAGGCCGATACTAGCTTGGAGCCTGATTATTAGTGACGGGGAGAGTTGGTGCTCTCTCTCGGACGGGTCGTGCTGTAGGGTGGCCATGACTGTTTTCACAGGGCACCGGATACACCGTTGTGTCCCCTCTCGGATGTTACGATCTCGAGTGAGTCTCGTATGATGTACATCGTGAGGATACAGAGCAACGGGTGGACTCCTTGTTAGTGTCGTCTAGGGAAAGGTAGTGATCGGGTGCTTACCCCGGGTACTTTAGGTATCGCGGGTCGTGGATGACACGGAAGTTCCCCGGATCTTGTGGGTAAAGTGTGCAACCTCTGCAGTGTGTAAAACTATTCGAATAACCATGTCCACAGTCAAGGACAGTTGGGTAACCGCTCTTGGGCTACGTCCACCTGTTTACAAACCAGTGTGTGTGTTTGGATAAGTGGGAAGATCTACTTGGGTCAAGACAAAGGTCTTGACGTGATCGAGATGGGTTGGTGCCCACTCTATTTATGTTGATATCTGTAACCTGTCCTCATGGTTACTTGAATTCTCTTGATGCATGTCTTACAAGTTGTTGAACATGTCATTGCACTCAAAACTAGCTTTCTTTAAAAATTTACCTATATCATGCATTGTTGTATCTTGAACCAAAACATGGGTTGCTTGCGAGTACATTCAAAGTACTTATTGGCTTGCCACTGGTTATTTTATGGGACATTTACATCTATGCCCCTAATTTGCGCCCACTCTCAGATTTACCCCTAATTTCAAAGCCTGCTCAAATTTGCCCCTCCGCCGTTAGGTGCACTTACAATGCCCATACGTGCGTGCTACTCACAGTCAAAGCTGGTCCAAACTGGTCAAAGGGCATTGACCGTCCTGAAAAAATAGCAAAAAAGTTCTAAAAAATCTGAAAATTTGTGAGATCAAAGATACTCAGGTTCGCAAGGTGCGTGCAAATTTTTGTGCTGTTTGGGCATTCTAGGAGCTCGTGTCAAAGGAAAAACAATAAATATGTAAGCCTGTGAACAGTAAATTCAAAAAAATAGCAAGAAAATTCAAAAAAATATGAATTTTTTGGCATCAAAGAGGCAATGTCTACAAGCTGCGTGCAAATTTTTGGTGTGCTTGGACATTGGAGGGGCTTGTGGAGAAAAAAACAAAATTTGGCTCGAGAAAAAACTTGGGAAAAAATGACTATTTTGTTTTTTCTTGCTAGAGCTCCTCGCATGTCATTTGATCACAAAAACTTGCAAGCACCTTGTGCACCCAAGCCTCTTTGATGCCAAAAATTTTCATATTTTTTTTGAATTTTCTTGCTATTTTATTTCAAATTTACTGTTCACAAGTGTGCATATTAAATGTTTTTCCTCGCCACGAGCTCCTGGAATGTCCAAATAGCACGAAAATTTGCACGCACCTTGCGCACATGAGTATCTTCAAACTCACAAAATTTTAGATTTTTTAAATTTTTTTTGCTATTTTTTTCAGGACGGTCAAAGTTGTTTGACCGGACGGTAACGACGCAGAAGGGCGTTTCTGTAAGGGCACCTAACGGCGGAGGGGCAAATTTGAGCAGACTTTTGAATTAGGGGTATATCTAATTAGGTGGTTCGAGTTAGGGACAGAAATGCAAATGGCCCTTATTTTATTGGCCAGGCATGAAAGAACAGGATATGATGAAGAATGCTTTGGTGACGAACATGCGAGCTAGGACGCTTCCCAGTCAGAATGCCTGTAGGGTTAAGGCAGATGGCATGGGTCCAAGTTATCGATTTAAGATTTCATTTGCAATGTTATACTCAAGACTTGACCATAATGGTCCTACTTGTGTAATACGGTATGTATGGATGTAAGCCTCTTGTTATTCAGCTTCTGTGTGTTCAGTGAGCATTGATCTCTGGGATCACTATACACGTGCATTCGGTGATCTCGACTTATGAGTCGGGGTCCCCACAGAGCTAGTATCAGAACCATCCTGACTGTAGGAAGCCTTAGTTAGCATGGTCGTTAGTTAGGGTAAAACTATTTTCAAAACTATCGTTAGTTTTCAAAAACTATCTGCATTCTCTTCCTTCTCGCTTTTTCAAAACTAAGGTATACTTTCCTTATTGATCTCTTCCCCTTCAAAACCTTTGGTCGCTAGAACCCTTATGCCCCTAACCACTGGATTCCTTGTAATCCTCGTGGATAATCTAGAAGGAGGACGCCTTGCCAGACACTCACCCACCTCTTCTGAACACAAGATTGGCGACACCACAGCAAGACGATGCCAACAGAAGATATGCCCTCGAGGAATGAGGACATGAAGACCCAGAGGATGGTGACACCCTTGACACTGCCCCAAGATGATGCAACCTTAGCCAACGATGATCAGGGCATAGAACATGCAAGATCATGATATACATCGCTAATAGAGTAACCCTGTCACTATCATTGTTGTATCGGCAACCACCGATGGATGAGAACCTAGCCATTTGGTCCGCCTCACCATAGTGAGCAGGAAAATGGTTCTCCCCATCCCCCACTCTTGGTGTCGATGTTGTCATCAACGTAACCGACATGATGGACCTCTATTATGCCTTGATAATGTCATTGCATAAAGGATTACCTACCTGGTACCATCGACGCCTTAGAAGGCAAAAGGGATCGTCATGATTAAGAAGACAAGAGGAGATCAAGTCAATGCCAGTTACAAGGAGCCACCTTCACCCCATCACTCCAACTGGCGAGAAAGTTGTTGAAGACTTGTAACGCCCTCGATGCGGCTATATCTCCTACGTGTCGAAGCACGACTTAGAGGCATAACCGCATTGAAAGCAATGTCGCAAGTGAGGTAATCTTCGCACAATCCATGTAATACATAAGGGAAAAGATACATAGTTGTCTTACAGTCGCCACTTCACACAATTACATGAATAAAGCATTACATCATCCAGATACAATCAAGGTCCGACTACGGAACCAAAATAAAAGAAGAATACCCCACGTGCAACGCAGATCCCCGATCGCCCCAACTGGGCTCCACTACTAATCGTCTGGAAACGAAACATAGTAACGACCAAGGGCCTCATCATATTCCCACTTCAGCTCGGTTGTGCCATCAGCCGGCATCACCCGCACTCAGATCTGTTTTGGTAGAATCAGTGAGCCACAGGACTCAACAATCTCACACCCGAGATCAAGACTATTTAAGCTTAAGGGAAGGCGGTGTCAAAAGGAGGAGCTGCTGCAAGCGACTAGCATATATGGTGGCTACATCGCAAAAGAGAGCGAGAAGAGAAGCAAGGCGCGGTCGTGAAGCTATTAGCGATCAAGAAGTGATCCCGACTACTTACGCAAGCATAACTCCAACACCGTGTTCACTTCCCGGACTCACGAGAAGAGACCATCACGGTTACATACACGTTGATGTATTTTAATTAAGGTCAACTTCGGTTTTCTACAACCGACATTAACAAATTCCCATCTGCCTCATAACCGCGGCACGGCTTTCAAAAGATTATACCTGCAGGGTGTCCCAACTTAGCCCATAACAAGCTCTCACGGTCAACGAAGGAATAAACCTTCACCCAAGACACTCCGATCGACTCGGTATCCCGACATCAAGACATTTCGACAATGGTAAAACTAAACCAGCAAGACCTCCCACCGTGCCGACAAATCCCGATAGGAGCTGCACATATCTCGTTCTCGTGGCACACCGGATAAGCTAAGCGTCATGTGTACCGACGTAATCCAAGTTGCCAAGGAATGGTCCCAAGACGGTGCTCTAGTTTGGACCAACACTCGAGGAGCACCGCCCGGGGGTAATAAAGATGACCCTCGGCTCGCGAAAACCCAAGGGAAAAAAGGTATAGGTGGCAAATGGTAAAACCAAGGTTGGGCCTTGCTGGAGGAGTTTTATTCAAAGCGAACTGTCAAGGGGTCCCATAAATCACCCGACCGCGTAAGGAACGCAAAATCAAGGAACATAACACCGTATGACGGAAACTAGGGTGGCAAGTGGAACAAAACACCGGCATAAGGCCGAGCCTTCCACCCTTTACCAAGTATATAGATGCCTTAATTAAAACAATAGATATTGTGATATCCCAAAATATCCGTGTTCCAACAAGGAACAAACTTCATCTTCACCTGCAACTAGCAACGCTATAAGAGGGGCTGAGCAAAGCGGTAACATAGCCAAACAACGGTTTGCTAGGACATGGGTGGTTAGAGGTTGACATGGCAATATGGGTGGCAAGATATAGCAAGTGGTAGGTATCGCAGCATAGGCATAGCAAAAGAGCGAGCATCTAGCAAGCAAAGATAGAAGTGATATCGAAGGTATGGTCATCTTGCTCGAAGGTTCTCGAGTTGTCGAAGGCTTGATCCTCGTGGCGTTCTCAACAGGCTCCTCGCTCATGTACTCGCCTCCGGCTCTACCCAAAGCAAGAACACAAGCAACGGAACCACAATCAAACAAGGAACAATGCACAAGCAATATGATGCAAAATGGCATGCGATGCGAGATGTTATATGCAATGCATATGTATGCTCCGGAAGGAAAAATGATGAACCGGGCATCAACTTGGCAAACCAAGTATGACGCTGGAAAGATGAGATGATTTCGGTTGAAATCGATATAAAGATCACCGGAATCGGATGCACGGTTTGCAAATGACAAGCAAAACAAGAATGACGCAAATCTGCGTTTAACAGCCCGATGCTACTTAGCACGCAACACGAAACTATGCTACAGCACCCCAACATAAAAACAAAGCATATGGCAGCGAACTACAGGAGATGCTTAACAAAAGAGGAACACTGAGCTACGGCTAAATCACATCATAACATGTTCAAACAAGCATGGAGAAAGTGCTCAAAATATCAGGTTCACAGACTTAGTGAAAATACTAACATACCAGGAATTAACATCAGGAAGGCATGTTTAGAGCAAGCAAACAACCTGCTACAGGAACTTATAATAGCAAAGCAAGGCATGACATGATTCTACTCAAAGCATATTTCAATAGTCCCTTACTGACCATAAGCCAAAAAGGACTCTAAGAAATGATGGCACCCATGTAAACATTGCAAGTTTTATTACAGATTTCAGACTTAGTGAAATATCAGGACATGGCAGAAACAGATTCAACATGGCATGTTCGTGAGCTCGATGCACTCACTACAGAGCACCTCATGATAAACTAAGCATACACCCATCAAGAAGACATGGCATATGAGCTATACATGGCAAGAACAACATCATAGCATACACGGATCAACTACAACGACCTCGTGAAAATTGAATCTCACGCAAACAGTCTGCCAGGAAACATTTTCAAGCAAAAGTAGAGCACGAAAATGACATGCTAGACTACACCATAAATGCCAACAAAGGCATGGATGGATAGAGCACATCCATATGTCCAAAACACCCTTATTGATCATGCTCAAAAAGGGCATAGATCTCTCTGTAACAACATGAACATATGGCATAAAATTATCAGCAGGACAAGACTTAGTGAAATCACTAAGTCCCTGAAATCAGCAACATCATCATCCCTACTTTGCATGCTTGTTCTAGTCAACACATAGCTCACAAAAATACATGGCAAACACCCCTGGAAAGATGGCATGGCAATGTTCAACTCACATGTAGGACTCAAATTCATAGGGTGCACACATAATTCATGGCAAAAATGACAAAAGAGCTCGAACTGATAAGATTCTGAAACTAACGATCTGAAGCTATCTTCCAACAGCATTTCGGGCATCAAGATGAGCTCAAATGCAAATGATGCAATGGAATGAAATGATGTACTCTTCGAGACGAACAATTTGACATATTAAACGTTCAAAACGGAGCCACGGTTGAGGAGATGTGATGCTATGAAAATGCCACGAAATTACCACAGATTTAGGAATTAGACGAAAAACGGGGGTCGGGGAAAATCAACCTAGGGTTCGTCTGGATCTGGATCTCGCCGGAGTTGGAGGTCGGGCTCGCCGGAGGAGCTCGGGACGGCCGGAGGAGAGGCCGGGGCGGCCGGGCCGGCGGGCGGGCGGCGGAGGAGGAGCTGGCCGCGGCGGCGCGGCGGCGGCGGCGGCGGCGGCGAAGGCACGGGCGGCAGCGGCGAAGCGGCGGCGGGCGCGGGCGAAGCGCGGCGGCGGCGGAGGCGCTGAGCGCTGGGCGGCGGCGCGCGCGGTCCGGCGGGCTGGCGGCGCGCGACCGGAGGCGGGCGGCGGCGGCGCGGAGATGGCCCAGCAGGGCCGGGCGGGGCTCGGCGGGCTGCGGCGGCGCGGCGCGGCGCGGCGCCACGTGTCGCTTCGCGTTCGTCCGGCGGGCGCTGGCGGACGTGTCCGCGCCGGGCGGACGGTCCGCGCGCGAGAAGAGGGACTAGGGTTTCATCCGAATTTCGTGGAGGGTCTTTAAATAGGCATAGAGGAGCTAGGAGAGTCCAAATGGGTGTAGTTTTCCACACGATCGTGATCGAACGATCGAGGGCATGGAGGTGACTTAGATGGGTTATTGGGCTGTTTAGGAGGGTTTTTGGGCTGCAACTCAAAAGAGGCCTTTGCGAGGGTGCGTTAACCGTTGAGTACCAAACGAACTCCAAATGACCCGAAACTTGACAGGTGGTCTACCGGTGCTATACCAGGGCCACTTGGCAAGGCTCGGTCTATTCCGAGAATGTTCAACACCCGCACACGGAAAAACAACAAGAGGGGACGCCGGGGAACATAGGAGTGCCAGATTGCAAAATGGACAACGGGGAATATGCTCGGAATCATGAGACGAACACGTATGCAAATGAGATGCACATGATGACATGATATGAGATGCATGACATGGACAAAATGCAAAACGAAAACAAAACCCAACCACGGAGGGAATATCATAGCACATATCCGAAAATGGCAAGAGTTGGAGTTACAAATATGGAAAGATACATCCGGGTGTTACAACACTCCACCACTACAAGAGGATCTCGCCCCGAGATCTAGGACCGAAAGAACTCCGGATATTCGAACGGAGGTGATCCTCGCGCCCCAAGTGGCTTCTCGGTCGGAATGGTGTGACCACTTTACTTTCGGAATTTGATTGACTTGTTGCGAGTCTTGCGCCGGTTTCTTCAAGAATAGCAACGGGTGCTCATGATAAGAAAGATCTTCTTGGAGGTCAATTTCTTCAAAGTTGATAGTGCGCCAGAATCTTGAAGCACTTATGAGCTGTGACACGTGAAACACATCGTGCGCTTGCAAAGTTGGATGGAAGCTCAAGTTGATAGGAGATCGCCTTTTGCCAATGATCTTGAAAGGACCCACGATCTAGGGGCAAGCTTCCTTTGATACCGGGTTAAGAGTGCCTTTCATTGAGAGACGCGAGGTAGACATGGTCTCCGATTTCAAAAGCCACATCACGGTGCTTGTCATCATAATAGCCCTTCCGCGCGATTATGCGGCTTTAAGATTCTCACGAATGACTTTGCACATTTCTTCGCTTCGTGATCAAGTCGCTGCCAAGAAGTTGGCGCTCACCTGCCTCGGACCAATTGAGAGGAGTACGGCACTTTCGCCATATAGAATTTCGAATGGGGCCTTGCCCAACTTGCTTGGAAGCTGTTGTTGTAGGAGAACTCGGCATATGGGAGACACTCTTCCCACTTCATGCCAAGGAAATGACACAAGCCCCGAGCATATCTTCAAGGATTTGATTGACTCGCCGACTTGGCCACTAGTTTGAGGATGAAAAGCTGTCTTTGAACGAATGTTGGTGCCCATGGCCTTCAAAAAGAATCCCGAAACTTAGAAGTGAAGATGCTTCCACGGTCCAAGAGATCAATTGCGGAATACCGTGCAAGGAGACAATTCGAGGTGTATAGCTTTGCCACCGAGCTGCTGTGATAGATTCTTTGACAGAAGAAAATGAGCCACTTTAGTAAGCTTGTCAATGACAACAAAGATAGCATCATTTCCACGCTTGGACTTAGGAAATCCAGTCACGAAGTCCATCTCGATATGATCAAACTTCCATTCCAGAATAGCAAGAGGTTGGAGGAGACCAGCTGGTCTTTGGTGTTCTGCTTTCACCCTTCTGCAGACATCACATTCATTCACGAATTGAGCAATTTCTCGCTTCATTCGAGTCCACCAATACGATCGCTTGAGGTCATGGTACATCTTCGCATTTCCGTGATGAATGGATAGGAGGAATTGTGTGCCTCATTCATGATGACTTTTCTCAGATCGCCTTTAGGAACCACAATACGATCCTCAAAGAAAAGAGTGTCTTTGTCATCCAAGCGATAGCACTTGTATTTGAAATGCCCTTGTCAATACCACGCTTCACTTTCTTCACCATGGTATCCGAAGTTGAGCCTCACGAATTTGATCTTCCAAAGTAGGAGAGACTATGAGGTTGGCAAGAAAGCCTTGAGGAACAACTTGAAGATTCAGCTTATGGAAAGCTTCACAAAGATCCGTTGGAAGGGCTTGAGAATTAAGTCGTTGTAATAAGCCTTTCTGCTCAAGGCATCTGCAATCACATTCGCCTTGCCAGAGTATATTCAATACTTGGATTGTACTCTTGAATCATTTCGACCCATCGAGTTTGCTCGAGGTTGAGGTTTGGTTGAGTGAAGATGTACTTGAGACTCTTGTGATCGGTGAAAATGTCCACTTTCCTTCCCAACAAGAGATGTCTCCATGTTATCAATGCATGGACAACGCCGCCAACTCAAGATCGTGAGTGGGGTAGTTCTTTTCGTTGGGCTTCAACCGACGAGAGGTATAAGCCACAACCTTCTTCTCTTGCATTAACACAAAGACCGAGACCTTGCAAGGAAGCATCACGTAAAACTTCAATGGCTTGGATTCATCAGAGGAGTCAAGACAGAGCTGTGACTAGCTTCTCTTTGAGGGTATTGAAAGCGACATCACACTCAAAGGCCCGACATACTTGACATGCTTCGGAGGAGGTTGGAAAGAGGCTTTGCAATCTTGGAGAAGTTCTCAACGAATCTTCGACAATAGCTTGCAAGACCGAGAAAATCATGGAGCTGCTTGACATTCGAGGAGGTTCCCAATTCACAATTGAAGACACCTTCTGGGATTAACAATGATGCCCTTTGCTGAGATGATATGACCAAGATAAAGAACTTCATCAAGCCGTAACTCACATTTGGAAAACTTCAGATAGAATTGATGCTCTCTGAGCTTGTCGAGCACCAATCGCAAATGTTTGGCATGATCCTGCTTGTTCTTGGAGAAGACCAAAATATCATCGAGATACACCAAGACGAAATCATTTGTGTAGGGGTTGAAGATAAAGTTCATCATGCGAGAGAAAGTTGGAGGAGCATTGACAAGGCCGAAAGACATGACAGTATATTCATAAGAACCAAAGCTTGTTCTCAATGTTTGTCTTGGGAATATCTTGTTCACGAATGCGAATCTGATGATAACCCATACGGAGGTCAAGCTTGGAGAATACTTTAGCACCTTTGAGTTGCTCGAATAGCTCATTGATGTTGGGAAGTGGATACTTGTTCTTGATTGTCTTCTTATTCAATGGACGGTAATCAACACAAAGTCGGTCCGTGCCATCCTTCTTCTGGACAAAAGAACTCCACATCCCCATGGAGATGAACTCGGTCTGATCAAACCCAGACGCTCTTGTTCATCGAGCTGCTTCTTCAATTCTTTCAGCTCCTTGGGACCAAGCTTGTAAGGACGCTTGCAAACGGGTTCAATGCGTGCTCAAGATCGATAACTAATTCGACCGCCGACGAGGAGGCATACCCGAAGCTCTTCCGAAAGACATCTTGGTACTCACAAACGATCGAATCGAGAGATAGCATCCAATTCGCCCTTCTCATTGAGAGAAAACAACCAATGGTTTCATCACGAGCGCATAGATGATAATATCCTCGTAAGGGTGTGTCAATTGAATCGCTGGCAGCACAATCAAGTTGAGCTTTGTGCTTTGAAAGCCACCCATCCCGAGAATTAGATCAATATCCGAGTCACCAAGAACAAATGGTTTAGATAGAAATCTATAGTCGCCCATCTTGATAGAAACATCCGAATCCTTGTGGTAGCCCTCATAGAAGAGGCCAGAGAAACAACTCCCATGGGTTTTTCCGACATTTCAAATGAAATCATGCTTTATGCACAAATGATCTAGACATGAAACAATGCGATGCACCAAGATCAAATAATACTTTTGCAGGAATATCATTAATCGAAGATTACCCATGATCACATCTCAAGAATCCTCCGCTTGAGCTGCATTCATCATGTTCACCTTTGCGCACTTGGGATTATGCTTGACCACCGTGATTGCTTGAAGACCTCACAGGAGGAGGAGGAGGAAGGCGCCTTTGGTTATGGCATTTGTTCGCATAGTGACCCTTCTCCGGCACTTGTTGCAGTCACCTCCGAGAGCGGACGGTGATAAGGAGCATTTGACCTTGGAGCTTGAGGCTGAGACTTGTCCTAGTAGCTTGGGTTGGGTGGGTGGGAAGATCCACGACCACCGAGTTCTTCTCACGATAAGGCCGACGGAACGGAGGAGGAGGAAGGTAGAACTTTTGCTGCTTTGCCCACTTGAGAGGAAGAAGAAGACTGAATCGCATCCCCGATTCTCTTCTTTGAAGCCTCACACTTGAGCTGAGCACCTTCTAGCTTGAGTGCCATATTATAGAATTGATCAAACTAAGTAGGCTCGTAAAGAACAAGAGATAACTGCAGATCCTCTCTAAGGCCACCTCTGAATCGATAGATCATACTTTTCTCATCAGAACGCCTTGTTTAGCGAATCGAGCAAGTTTCAAATCAGTATGTTGTATTCAGACATCGACATGTTTCCTTGCTTGAGATTGCGGAACTCCTCACGCTTGCTCTCAACAACACCGGAAGGAATATGGTGAGCTTTAAAGTCCCGACAAAATCAGTCCAAGTAATCACCGACCACCTCTAGAATCCTTGTATTGTCTGGAACCAATCAGCCGCTCGATCCTTGAGCTGAAAAGACGCGAACTTGACGTAGTCCTCGTGTCCGACATTGCTGCATTCAAGTGCTTGTTGATATCCACGAGCCAATCGTCGGCGTCGTGGCCTCGCACGAGAGTGAAAGACTTTGGCTGGTTTGCAAGGAACTGGTTGAGTGTAGGAAATCGTGGCTGATGGAAGAACTGCCTTGACCTTGATTCCCTTGGTTGCCTTGGCCTTGGTTACGCTCTTGCATCACCGGATCAACAATCGAAGTTGGCGTTAGTGGTTGCCATCAAAGTTTGCCATGCCTCCGGAGGCGGAGGTGGAGGTGGAGGGTTTGCTCGACTCCCATCACTGCGTTCCGGATTACGGCGACGCTGGCGGAGCCATCTCAAGAGGGTGACATCCGTTAGCATCTTGATAGATGATAGAAAAGTTGAATCAACGGATAGAAATTGCAACATATAGTCTTCATAAGAAACATTCGAACAGGGATGAACGAATGAATTCCAAAGTAAACATCATGTCCATAAAGGTGAGAAGCCACTTGATAAGAGATATTGATGAATAAAAATAAAAACAAGGTATGAATGGAACAAATAAGTGGTAAGGATTACCCAATCACAAACCAAATATCTGCGGAAGAAATGCTAGAGCTACTTGACTCCCACCTATAAACTCCCGAAACTTTCCGGTTATGCAATCAGGTGTTGGGGATACAGGGGAGCAATATATATCTCACCCAAGCTAACAATCCCTACATCCAAATTGTATCCATCCTTCAACACATAACCAAGAAACCTTCGAAATCGTGTACCTCAACCTTCAAAAGCATCCGTTATACGAGTCATGGCAATACTCCCGTACTCACCACAAGATCTTGGGTTAGCGGGTTATCTCACCAACCGACTGCATAAAAGAGATTTTCGATGTCGGCGATTAAACTCGGTATTCCAGAATCTGCAACGATAAAATTATGACGACAACACCTCGGAGCTCAACTCCCCGGACACCGCCACAACCCCTAAATGTCGAGGCAACCAAGACAATGTTGTCATCATAAAACCATCGAACAATTCTAAGATACCCGCGTGATCCTAAAAAAATTTTTAGTGAAATTTGAGAAGAGAAGAGTCAAAACTCTACGTCAGATACCTCACCGTAAGGTCGAAGGACTGGGAGTAAAAAGAATTCCTAAACTCTCCGATATATATAATCCTAAATGACTCAAA
Organism: Aegilops speltoides; assembly: GCA_021437245.1. Lineage (NCBI taxonomy): Eukaryota > Viridiplantae > Streptophyta > Magnoliopsida > Poales > Poaceae > Aegilops > Aegilops speltoides. Next base: position 186,445,906 of record CM038146.1, on the reverse strand, counting down.
ACATTTTTCTAGACACAACTCGCCACTAAAAACGATCAAGCGGTGGGGCTCCTAAGGTCGGGATGGCTCGATTACCAACTTGTAACGCCTCGATGCGGCTATATCTCCCACGTGTCGGGCACACGACTTAGAGGCATAATCGCATTGAAAGCAATGTCGCAAGTGAGGTAATCTTCGCACAATCCATGTAATACATAAGGGAAAAGATACATAGTTGGCTTACAGTCGCCACTTCACACAATTACATGAATAAAGCATTACATCATCCAGATACAATCAAGGTCCGACTACGGAACCAAAATAAAAGAAGAATACCCCACGTGCAACGCAGATCCCTAATCGCCCCAACTGGGCTCCACTACTAATCGTCTGGAAACGAAACATAGTAACGACCAAGGGCCTCATCATATTCCCACTTCAGCTCAGTTGTGCCATCAGTACCGCATCACCGTACCGCATCTGTTTTGGTAGAATCAGAGCCACAGGACTCAACAATCTCACACCCGCGAGATCAAGACTATTTAAGCTTAAGGGAAGGCGGTGTCAAAAGGAGGAGCTGCTGCAAGCGACTAGCATATATGGTGGCTACATCGCAAAAGAGAGCGAGAAGAGAAGCAAGGCGCGGTCGTGAAGCTATTAGCGATCAAGAAGTGATCCCGACTACTTACGCCAAGCATAACTCCAACACCGTGTTCACTTCCGGACTCCGCGAGAAGAGACCATCACGGTTACATACACGGTTGATGTATTTTAATTAAGGTCAACTTCGGTTTTCTACAACCGACATTAACAAATTCCCATCTGCCTCATAACCGCGGGCACGGCTTTGAAAGATTATACCTGCAGGGTGTCCCAACTTAGCCCATAACAAGCTCTCACGGTCAACGAAGGAATAAACCTTCACCCAAGACACTCCGATCGACTCGGTATCCCAGACATCAAGACATTTCGACAATGGTAAAACTAAACCAGCAAGACCTCCCGCCAGCCGACAAATCCCGATAGGAGCTGCACATATCTCGTTCTCGTGGCACACCGGATAAGCTAAGCGTCACAGTACCGACGTAATCCAAGTTGCCAAGGAATGGTCCTGCACGGTGCTCTAGTTTGGACCAACACTCGAGGAGCACCGCCCGGGGTAATAAAGATGACCCTCGGCTCGCGAAAACCCAAGGGAAAAAGGTATAGGTGGCAAATGGTAAAACCAAGGTTGGGCCTTGCTGGAGGAGTTTTATTCAAAGCGAACTGTCAAGGGGTCCCATAAATCACCCGACCGCGTAAGGAACGCAAAATCAAGGAACATAACACCGGTATGACGGAAACTAGGGTGGCAAGAGTGGAACAAAACACCGGGCATAAGGCCGAGCCTTCCACCCTTTACCAAGTATATAGATGCATTAATTAAAACAATAGATATTGTGATATCCCAAAATATCCGTGTTCCAACAAGGAACAAACTTCATCTTCACCGCAACTAGAAACGCTATAAGAGGGCCGAGCAAAGCGGTAACATAGCCAAACAACGGTTTGCTAGGACATGGGTGGTTAGAGGTTGACATGGCAATATGGGTGGCAAGATATAGCAAGTGGTAGGTATCGCAGCATAGGCATAGCAAAAGAGCGAGCATCTAGCAAGCAAAGATAGAAGTGATATCGAAGGTATGGTCATCTTGCCTGTAAGGTTCTCAGAGTTGTCGAAGGCTTGATCCTTGTAGGCGTTCTCAACAGGCTCCTCGTTCATGTACTCGTCTCCCGGCTCTACCCAAAGCAAGAACACAAGCAACGGAACCACAATCAAACAAGGAACAATGCACAAGCAATATGATGCAAAAATGGCATGCGATGCGAGATGTTATATGCAATGCATATGTATGCTCGGAAGGAAAATGATGAACTGGCATCAACTTGGCAAACCAAGTATGCCGCTGAAAGATGAGATGATTTCGTTGAAATCGATATAAAGATCACCGGAATCGGATGCACGGTTTGCAAATGACAAGCAAAACAAGAATGACGCAAAACTGCGTTTAACAGCCCGATGCTACTTAGCACGCAACACGAAACTATGCTACAGCACCCCAACATAAAAACAAAGCATATGGCAGCGAACTACAGGAGATGCTTAACAAAAGAGGAACACTGAGCTACGGCTAAATCACATCATAACATGTTCAAACAAGCATGGAGAAAGTGCTCAAAATATCAGGTTCACAGACTTAGTGAAAATACTAACATACCAGGAATTAACATCAGGAAGGCATGTTTAGAGCAAGCAAACAACATGCTACAGGAACTTATAATAGCAAAGCAAGGCATGACATGATTCTACTCAAAGCATATTTCAATAGTCCCTTACTGACCATAAGCCAAAAAGGACTCTAAGAAATGATGGCACCCATGTAAACATTGCAAGTTTTATTACAGATTTCAGACTTAGTGAAATATCAGGACATGGCAGAAACAGATTCAACATGGCATGTTCGTGAGCTCGATGCACTCACTACAGAGCACCTCATGATAAACTAAGCATACACCCATCAATAAGACATGGCATAGGAGCTATACATGGCAAGAACAACATCATAGCATACACGGATCAACTACAACGACCTCGTGAAAATTGAATCTCACGCAAACAGTCTGCCAGGAAACATTTTCAAGCAAAAGTAGAGCACGAAAATGACATGCTAAACTACTCCATAAATTCCAACAAAGGCATGGATGGATAGAGCACATCCATATGTCCAAAACACCCTTACTGATCATGCTCAAAAAGGGCATAGATCTCTCTGTAACAACATGAACATATGGCATAAAATTATCAGCAGGACAAGACTTAGTGAAATCACTAAGTCCCTGAAATCAGCAACATCATCATCCCTACTTTGCATGCTTGTTCTAGTCAACACATAGCTCACAAAAATACATGGCAAACACCCCTGGAAAGATGGCATGGCAATGTTCAACTCACATGTAGGACTCAAATTCATAGGGTGCACACATAATTCATGGCAAAAATGACAAAAGAGCTCGAGCTGATAAGATTCTGAAACTAACGATCTGAAGCTATCTTCCAACAGCATTTCGGGCATCAAGATGAGCTCAAATGCAAATGATGCAATGGAATGAAGTGATGTACTCTTCGAGACGAACAATTTGACATATTAAACGTTCAAAACGGAGCCACGGTTGAGGAGATGTGATGCTATGAAAATGCCACGAAATTACCACAGATTTAGGAATTAGACGAAAAACGGGGGTCGGGGAAAATCAACCTAGGGTTCGTCTGGATCTGGATCTCGCCGGAGTTGGAGGTCGGGCTCGCCGGAGGAGCTCGGGACGGCCGGAGGAGAGGCCGGGCGGCTGGCCGGGCGCCGGCGCAGGCGGATGGAGGAGGGCGGCGGCGCGGCGGGCGCAGCGAGCAGCTGGCGGCGGCGAAGCGCAGGCAGGCGGCATGGCGAAGCGGCGGCGCGGGCGGCGAAGCGCGGCGGCGGAGGCGCGGAGCGCTGGGCGGCGGCGCGCGGCCGGCGGGCTGCGGCGGCGCGACGGGAGGCGGGCGGCGAAGGCCGCGGCGATGCCATGGGGCCGGCGGGCGGGTTCAAGGGCTCTGGCGGCGCGGGCGGCGGCGCCACGTGTCGCCTCTGCGGTTCGTCCGGCGGCGCGGGCGGACGGTCCCGCCATGGAGAAGAGGGACTAGGGTTTCATCCGAATTTCGGGAGGGTCTTTAAATAGGCATAGAGGAGCTAGGAGAGTCCAAATGGGGTGTAGTTTTCGCCACACGATCGTGATCGAACGACCGAGGGCATGGAGGTGACTTAGATGGGTTATTGGGCTGTTTAGGAGGGTTGTTGGGCTGCAACTCAAAAGAGGCCTTTGCGAGGGTGCGGTTAACCGTTGAGTACCAAACGAACTCCAAATGACCCGAAACTTGACAGTGGTCTACCGGTGCTATACCAGGCCACTTGGCAAGGCTCGGTCTATTCCGAGAATGTTCAACACCCTTTGACACGGAAAAAGAACAAGAGGGGACGCCGGGAACATAGGAGTGCGGATTGCAAAACGGACAACGGGGAATATGCTCGGAATCATGAGACGAACACGTATGCAAATGAGATGCACATGATGACATGATATGAGATGCATGACATGGACAAAATGCAAAACGAAAACAAAACCCAACCACGGAGGGAATATCATAGCACATATCCGAAAATGGCAGGAGTTGGAGTTACAAATATGGAAAGATACATCCGGGGTGTTACAAGACTCTTCAAGCTCAACTGGGATCGTTTCATCGAACAACTACAAGAGACGTAGCAACACCTGAGGAAAACCTGGAAGACTGGCACAAGGCACGACTACTGAGTCCGAGAACCCCTAGGGTAGGATAAGTCGTGTACCCCCTATGCGCAGTCGAGTCCGTATGATGGTTTGAATAGAACCATGATTGTGTGTTGCCTGTTTTTATTTGTTTGTGTTTTGATATAGGTCGCACTTTTGCCCTAGGCGACAAGTATGCGACTATATCACCTTCCTTACCTTGTTTCTTTTGTTTGGCCCTTTTTGGCACCCGTTTGTTTGCACCTGCACTATAGAACCCCCTCTAGGCATTCCCCATCTATGCCACTTTTCCCTCTCATCTCTCTCATCAACTAAAGACCGGCAAGACAAGATACACCAGGGATTCTACCTCGGCGACCAACTAGCACTGAGGAACTTTTCTACAGCCTCCTCGACCAAGTGAAACCCCGTAGAGTTATATATTTAACCCTCCAGACTAGAAACCCATTCCTAGACCCTTCGAGACTTCACAAGATACCCCAGCTCGAGTCCTTAACCATGTGCTTAAACCATAGAATTGCAAGAGGACCAGTTAAGCCTCCGTAACCTTGCTTATCACTGGGTTCATTAGGGAACTAGTGGACATAGTGAACGAGCACACTATCATCCTAAGATAGCACCAAAACTGACGATGCCATAGGGAAGACCAATTTAAGGATATAGGAACAGAGGACAAATGACTTGGTGAGTTTATATCAATGACTTTGAGGAATTATCTGAGACTCTTTGGTGGATTATAAGGCTACCATGTTGGTAGAAGAACTTGGTGGGATCATGATTATAGAGTAGCATAGCTTTCATTACCCCTGAGTAAATTGGATTTATAGAACAATTATGATCGCAAGCTGAAACTCCTGGAAGTGCAAGGATCTGACTTGATCAGATGATATTGATAGGAGACAGTTGATATTACATATATAACTTGAGGGAAACATGTAGGATTCCTCGTTGGACAAGAGATTTGGATTTAAATAGGTGATCCTAGTTGAGTATAGATGATGAGTAAGCCTGCATGGTTCGGAGTAAACTGGATTTAGACTGATGATCTCGATCATGATACCATGTTTCTTGGAGGACAATAAACTAGGAGATTGGATTAATTGTCGGAGTTGATTTAGGGATCTGTATAAGCTTGACGTTGGAAGTTACTTGACCCCGATAATGGGAATTGGTGGACTGACTATAGTAGAGATAACCTTTTCAAGTATTTGGGGATTATAAGGACTTTAGAAGATTATGTGGAGCACCATAACCATTGGATTTGTAGAATTAAAACGATTATGTAGTGATTGATGGAAGTTAATGAGCTGTTGGGGTTGATTCATAGGAAAGGAAACTAGATCTTGGAGTGGCTTACGACGTGTTTCCTTAGGATAAGAGGTGCTTTATCTTAGACCTTGGAAGAATAGGCTGAGCACTTGGATTGTCACGTTCAAGCTTAGCAGCTTGTATGCTCTACCCATGGAGTTTTAGGGGTAGCCATACATATGAGTTTGGGGATCATGGACATATATGATTTTGTTAGACCTCCTCTCGAGAGTCATGAGGATATGAATCACATGAGTGATGATTGGAGTTGAACTATACAAAATGATGCTGTCGGTGATATGATGTGATTTGTTTAAAGGACTAGATAGACTATTAGCATCTCAGAAACCGTGCTTAAAGATAAGATGATAAATGTTCACTCGCACACTAGAATCCTTGAAACCCTTAAGCCCTACCAAGCCACAACATGGTCGGATCATGACTGAGGGAGTGCTGGACTAGGGGGTGTCCGGACAGCCGAACTATCATTATCCGCCGGACTCCAAGACTACGAAGATACAAGATTGAAGACTCCGTCCCGTGTCCGGATGGGACTTTCCTTGGCGTGGAAGGCAAGGTTGGCAATACGGATATGTAAATCTCCTACCATTGTAACCGACTCTGTGTAACCCTAGCCTCCCCCGGTGTCTATATAAACCGGAGGGCTTTAGTCCGTAGGACAACATACATTACAACAATCATACCATAGGCTAGCTTCTAGGGTTTAGCCTCCTTGATCTCATGGTAGATCCACTCTTGTACTACCCATATCATCAATATTAATCAAGCAGGACGTAGGGTTTTACCTCCATCGAGAGGGTCCAAACCTGGGTAAAACATTGTGTCCCTTGTCTCCTGTTACCATCCGCCTAGACGCACAGTTTGGGACCCCCTACCCGAGATCCGCCGGTTTTGACACCGACATTGGTGCTTTCATTGAGAGTTCCTCTGTGTCATCACCGATAGAGCGGATGCCTCCACCCGTCTTCAAAGACGGTGTTTTTGCCGGAGGGACCTTGGCCGTCGGCCAAACTATCCGGCTTGGTGGTTTTCTCATGACCGCCTGTCCGGCCTCCGCTTCGGCAATGACTTCTCAAGTCGTCGGAAGCAATCTTCGCGTCAGCCCTAAAGCTGCCGAACAGTTGGATCCAATAGAGCTCTCGTCTGTTAACGAGCTCTTGGATCGCATCGCCGCCCTGGGAGTCGCTACGGACTACAACCAGATTGGGCTTAAAACCGATCCGAGAGAGATTAACTCTCCCCAGGCCACCCACCACGTCGCAGTGGTAGAGGAGCGATACGGCAATTTGTTGCCGGTGCTGAGAACTATTCGCGTCCGGATTCCCGAACCCTCCATGCCGGATTCCCGCGGAGGGACGGACTTCGATCGAGCATCGAACTTAAAATCATGCATCGCCCCGGACTCTCTGGATTGTGTCCAAGAAACCAAGCTTCGAATTCGAAACCCCTCGCCTTCGAGCCCCAAGATGGGCAGGAACTGGATTTTAGTCCACCCACCCGCCCGCACATATGCGATCTATCTCTAATCGGCAAGAGCCTTCGAAACAAGACATCATTATCGGGCGATTCCTCCCGGTTATGGACAGGATAAAGGACTGCCGAGAGGAAAACGCAATCTCAATCTTCTGCAATAACTGCACGGACAAGGGAATCCTAAATGCCATTGATCGTCGCAGAATTACGCGCTTCACCGATCTGGCGTCCATAGTACGGAAGTACTGTGCGATGGAGAGTTTCCGGAAAACTGAAAATCAATTTTGGGATAATCCGGCCCCAAACCCAGTCCGCAGTAAAAGGGCGCCTCACACTCAAGCCCCAGATGCAAAAACGAAAAAACAGAAACCCAATAAGGGAAACGGAACCGTCTTTGGAGGGATGGCTCAATGGACCTCAGAACTTCATATTGCGAGGGAGCCGTCCCAACACATAGCCTCGCGAGCATGTTGGATATTACGGCGGTGGCCAAAAGTGGCGAGGAACTTCTAGCTCCGGAAACCATCGCAACAATACCAAAGACGGTATCAACAGTCTTGAGACCTTCGCATCAAACAATATGCGAAAGCGAACAATCCGCGGACTCGCCGAAGTCTACCAAGTAGCAACAGCAAATCCATGGAGTGACACAGCTATTACCTTCAACGCCAGCGATGAGCCTAAATTCCGAACAACCAGAGCACCAGCTGCACTGGTACTTAGTCCCATAGTGGATGGCTTTCGACTGACAAAAGTCCTCATGGATGGCGGCAGCGGACTAAACCTCATTCACGAGGAAACTCTGCGAAAAATGGAAATCGATTGGAGCGGTATTGAGCGAAGCAGCACAACCTTTAGAGGAATAATCCCTAGCCGGGAAGCGCGCTGCACCGGAAAAATCACACTCGATGTGGTGTTCGGCTCTCCGGACAATTACAGATCCGAAGAAGTCACGTTCCAGGTGGCCCCGCTCAGCAGCGGGTATCACGCCATATTAGGATGAGAGGCATTCACAATTTTTCAGCGAGACCTCATTACGGGTACATGAAGCTCAAAATGCAGGCCCAGCGGAATAATCACTCTCGCTAGTGATCCGGACATAGCACTCCCGCCCGAAAACAAGACAGCCGCACTTGCCCTCGAGGCACTATCCAAGCCTTAGCGGCAGAAGAACTCACCGCGCTGCGCTCTACGGTGAACAGGGACGACGTGATACTCGATAAAAGATCCAAGTCCACCTCCTTCAAACCAGCAGATGAAATAATAAAATTCCAGGTCCATCCAACGGACCCAACAAAGACGACCTCCATTGGGGCACAATTGAACCCCGAAGTAGACGCTGCACTACGCGAATTCCTTTGGGAAAATTGGGATATCTTCGCCTGGCATCCTTCGGACATGCCCGGAATCCCACGCGGGTTGGCAGAACACAGCCTAAACATCCTAAAAGGATTCAAGCCAGTCAAACTGGCTCTTCGACGATTTTCCGAACCCAAAAGACAGAAATGGGAGAAGAGCTAGCCAAACTCATCGAAGCCGGATTCATTAGAGATATCAAACATCCGGACTGGCTAGCAAACCTGGTGATGGTACCAAAGAAGGATAAATCCTGGCGCCTTTGTGTCGATTTTAAAGACCTCAATAAGGCTTGCCCAAAGGATCCCTTCCCTCTCCCCCGCATCGATCAAATAATCGATGCTACAGCAGGGCATGATTCGTTGTGCTTCCTGGACGCATACTCTGGCTATAATCAAATCAAGATGGCGGAAGCAGAGCAAGCCACAATGGCATTCATCACTCCATATGGACCATTCTGCTTCAACACGATGCCCTTCGGACTTAAAAATGCCGGCGCAACATATCAGCGCATGATTCAAACATGTCTGGCCACCCAGATCGACAAAACAGTCGAGGCATACGTAGACGACGTAGTCGTCAAAACAAAACACGTCGAAACTCTAGTAGACGATTTGAGGCTCACATTCGACAACCTCAGAGCATATGGCATCAAGCTGAATCCGGAAAAATGCGTTTTCGGCGTGCCAGCCGGAAAGCTGCTGGGTTTCACTGTATCCGGTAGAGGAATTGAAGCAAATCCGCTAAAATCCGAGCTCACACGCTTGGATATTCCAAAAGACCTCAAACAAATACAAAAATTAACAGGATGCGTGGCAGCCTTAAGCCGCTTATCTCCGTCTAGGAGAAAAGGCGTTGCCCTCTATCGCCTCCTCGGTATGCACGAACACTTTGAGTGGACGGATGCCGCCACTGCCGGACTCGAAGAAATAAAGGCCATATTGGCAACAAATCCGGTCCTGGCTGCGCCCACTCTGGGCGAACCAATGTTGTTATACATCGCAGCAACGCATCAAGTTGTAAGCGCGGTCCTCGTCGTCGAATGAGTGACAGAAGGGCATAAATTCCCTCTTCAAAAACCAGTGTATTATGTATCCACTGTGTTAACCCCCTGCAAATCCCGTTACCCGCACTATCAGAAGATAGCATACGCGGTGTTCATGGCGTCCCGAAAGCTCCGGCACTACTTTCAAGAGTGTTCGATAACAGTGGCCTCTGAAGTACCACTAAATGACATTATAAATAACCACGACGCAACGGGCAGGATTGCAAAATGGGCCATTGAGCTCTTACCATTCGACATAACTTACAAACCTCGACGAGCTATAAATTCACAAGTTTTGCCTGACTTCATCGCCGAATGGACCGAAGCCGAACTCCCTAAAGAGTACGGCGCATACTCCAATTGGACTATGCATTTCGACGGCTCCAAAATATTGGCCGGACTGGGGGCTGGCGTCGTACTGACATCCCCAACCAGAGATACAGTCCAGTATGTACTTCAAATAATGTACACGGACTCCAACAACGCAGCCGAATACGAGGCCCTGTTACATGGTCTCCGGATGGCATTCAACGCCAAGAGGTGCGCGGGGATTCAAACCTTGCAATATCCCAAATAAACAGAGACTTTGACGCCAAGGATCCGAAAATGGCAGCATATCGCAACGCTGTCTTAAAAATGTCAGCTCGGTTTGAAGGACTGGAATTCCATCACATAGCTCGAGATAATAACCAAGCGGCCGACGTACTGGCACGCATCGGTGCGAAACGTGATGCTGTCCCTCCAAATATCTTCCTGGAACGGCTCTTCAAGCCATCCGTACTATGGGAAGAGGAGCCCGGTAGCGACAAACCGGAAAAAACCGCATCAATTGATGATTCAGCAGACGACATAACACCTTCAGCCCACGTCATAATGGCGAATCGCGGCGTGGGCCAGAACCTTTCTGGCCTACTTACTTAGGCGGGAACTTCCGAAGACCAAAACGAGGCCCGCTGCATAATCCGGCGATCAAAAGCCTACAAGGTCCATGAGGAGAACTTTATAAGAAAAGTACAACCGAGTCCTTGAGAGGTGTATCTCCGAAGAGGAAGGGCGAAACCTCTGGCTGAAATTCATGCGGACTAGGCGGACACCACGCAGCAGCCCGGCCCTTGTAGGAAAGGCATTCCGTCAGAGATTTTATTGGCCGACGGCTCGGGCGGACGCCACGAGACTTGGTCGGCGATGATGCGTCGGTTGTCGACTCTTTGCTAATCGAGCCATATGCCACCCACCGCCCTCAAAACCATACCCATTACACGGCGTTCATGTGCAGGGGCTTGACATGGTTGGACCCCTTAAAGGGGGAACCCACAAGCAAAGGTACCTATTGGTCATGGTGGATAAATTCACCAAATGGATAGAGGCCAAACCGGTCAAAACGGCAGAGTCCGGACCAGTGATAGACTTTATATCGGGGTGGTACACGTTCTGAGTCCCCACAAAGATCATCACCGACAACGGCACGAACTTCACAGCCGACGAGGTTAAGTCATGGTGCAAAAATATGGGCATCAAGCTCGACTACGCGTCAGTCTATCACCCTCAAACCAACGGTCAAGTGGAAAGAGCAAATGGTCTAATAATGAGCGGCATTAAACCCAGACTAGTGAGGTCACTTACTATATCCGATACACAATGGGTCGAGGAGCTCGACTCCGTACTCTGGGGGCTGCGGACAACGCCTAACTGTTCTACCGGATTCACACCATTTTTTATGGTATACGGCGCAGAGGCAGTTTTGCCCTGCGATATTATTCATGACTCACCTCGAGTGCGCATGTACGAGGAAAGAGAAGCCGAACTTGATCGGCAGGACAGCTTGGACACATTGGAGGAAGAACGTGACGTCGTGAAGGCTCGTTGCGCATTTTATCAGCAGCAGGCCCAAAGATATCAAAGCAGAGAAGTACGGGCCAAGACTTACAACGTTGGTGAACTAGTTCTACGCCTGCCGGACAAGAAAAAGGACAAGCTCAAGCCCAAATGGGAGGGCCCCTTCATTATCGATCAAGTCCTGACCGGCGGAGCATACCGTCTAAGAAATGCGTCGGATAACCGACTCGAGCCGAACCCATGGAACGCAGCCCGCCTCCGACGATTCTATGCCTAGCGCCAGACTAAGAGTTCGTCCCCTTCCCCCATCCAAACTTTTACACTTCGACTGTCCTTTGTTTCTCTTCTTTTATGCCTTTTAATTTAAAAGCCCCAACGGGCCTATTCTCGCATTTTTGCACACGCATGATGTGCCATCCGCACTCATTATTCCTGGGGGCTTCTTTTACAGAAGCTCAAATTACACGGGTTTCATACCCAGCACATGTGTCAAGCTTCCACATGTACCTTTTATTCACCATTATATGCATCGATATGACTTAAGTTTTGGCCAAGCTGGGTTGCCTGGCTCCTGTGCTTACCCCTATGTTCCCGATTGTTCAGCTAGGAGGTAAAGGGAGCACCTCTGCGATTATTCTTGCCGGTCACCGGATGTGTACCTCGGTAGGGGGTGAAGCCGAAAGCTAGAGTTCTTAAGGGAATATTCGGTCGGTGATTTAAAAGATGACTTTTTACCTATTTTATCTATCTGCCCCCAGATGTTTTACTGCTTTCTTTGCAGTCCGGACATGCACTTTAGGGCATGCCTCCCAGCGAAAGGAACCCTTAACGGAACTATTCTCCCTGGAAGATGTTTCTTACTAACCATGTAATATAACATAACTAGTTAAAGCACTAATGACCCCTACGCCTGGTCTCCATGCATACCACGGTTGTGTCTCAACCAAAGAGGTATTCGGACACACTCCGGACTCTAGGGTCCCGAGGTTGAAGCGAAAAGGTCGGCAAAGACAAACGATCTACAATCCGGCTAGAAGGCATTTCACATGTCACTTTAAAGGATAACATACATTGTCAAATTTACTGATTGTATTCCTCCTCAATCCCGTCTAACAGGCTGTCTAGTTTACAGTCCCATTGGGAAAATTTAGCAGCCAACTCTACTTGGCTGTACACTAAACTCACAGGGATCTCCTTCCCATCGGGCCCCACCGGTCCAACTTCGGCCATGTGGTTGGGATCCGCCTTCTTGTACCGCGTCTTCACCATGGCCCAAGCCTCCCTGGCACCTTGACGGCAAGCCGAAATCTTCCACAAACGGAAGCGCTGCCGCACTCCCTGCAGCTTCTCCGCAAGCTCCCCGAGGCCCTCGGGTAGGGTGAGGGCTGGCCATAAAGCCTGAACAACGCCGCTCATTGCCTGCCGAACTCGTTCGAGTAGCTGCAACAGTTCGGGAAGTTGATCACCCGTTGATATGGGCATCTCCTCTGCAGGACGACCCGTGAGTATACCTACAAGACATATCATGTCAAAATGCTTCCTCGCCGAACTCTTCTTTTCAAAAGAGTCCGCTCAAGCACTTACTATAAATGCCGCGACGAAGCCGCTGATTCTCCTTAACGGAGCCGGACAGCTCGGCCCGAGCGCCTTTCAGCTCTTCTCCAAGCTTGGCGTTGGCATCCTGGAGCTTGTTCCTTTCCTGCTGAACCCTATTCAAACACTCTCGCCGAATTTAGTTGGCGCAGAATGCTTGCTGTCCGGATCTTGTCCGCGGTACTGCAATGTCATTATTAGACTTCAGCGCACGCCGCACAGCGCTTATATTTATTAATAAAAATGTGTTACCAGGAGGGGTCTTTGCATCTCCTCCTGCGGCAGCAAGTGCGGCCTCCAGTTGGGCCTTGCAATCTTGCAGCTCCCGAGACAGCTGGGAGTTCTTCTTGGTAAGATCCTGCGTTTCCAAATGATCCTTAAATCAGTTAGCATAACTACTTTAAGTCTCGGGGGCTACTTGTATATACAACCATTAAAATTCCCTCACCCGTATGTCTTTCACATACTGCTCCGTGGCTCTGGTAAAACCATCTTGAGCGGCACGGAGATGTGCGTCCCCTGCGTTAAAGGCATCCAATGCCTCCGGGGAAAAGCACGCTTCACGAAATATTTTCCGGCGGCGCCTATGGTTCATGGCGCTCTCCACCTCAGACTTGGTGGCGGACAGTCTGTCGGTGTCCTCCGTTGGAGGAGGATTCGGCCCACGTCTTGCGCTTGCCTCCCCCTCCAGGCCGGGCGCTGGAGCCTGGCCGGTATAGGTTGGATCGGCAACTTCTGCGCCCGCAGTCCAGCGGGCGCTTTTTCTCCTACAAAGATTATGAGCACTCAGGTGTTTTCTCGGAACGTTGCTCTGAAAATTCAAATACGAGCTATACGTTTGCGGTGACGTTTCCGCTCGCTCCGCGCTCCTTTTCCGCCTGCTGGTCCGGACTGGCCTCTGTTGGTCAGCCACCGTGGGCTCGGCTTCCTGCCGTAAAGGTGCTTCCTGCAAAATACCATCGTTCGCGAAGGTTAGAAATGGGCAGGGATGAGATAATGGTGTCCAGACTTCGGTCGTGGTCACCTGGGAAGCCGAACTTAGTCCGGGGCAGTCCGCCATAATGGCGACCAAAGCATTGTCTATGCTGAGCTGGTGAAACACCCCGTCGATCAGCTCCACCTTGATGTCCGGGTCCCCTTCGGAGGCCTGGTCCAGGGATCTTTCTGGATCCTCGGGTTGCGGAGCAGGACTCACCATGTCCTCCACAGTCCGGCGTAGATCCTGCGCCGAAGACATAATGTAAGAAGCTTAAACTTCGAAAGCACGGGTTGAACCCTTCAAGGTGTTCGCTTACCCATCCCCTAGGGTTGGTCATGGAAAACCCATTCAAAGGGTTCGTCCGAAGGAAGTCCTCCTTCTCCCCCTTGTACAGGCTGGACAGGATCTCCACAAGATCCTCGGTCGAATCCGCCCTTCGCCATGCCGGTGGCATCATCCTCCCCGTTGAAATCCCACATGGGGTGGCCTCTGTATTGCAATGGCTGTACCCCCCGCTTGATGCACGTCGCCATAACTCCGATCATGGTCAAGCCAGAATGGGCCAATAATCTTATTCGGCCCATCAAGTAATGGACGCTCTTGTCTTCCTCCAATCGGGGGCTCCGCGGGCGCCAGCTGAGGCGTTTCTTCAAGGGTCTAGTAGCGGAGCGTCTCCTATATAAAACCACTCCGAGGGCCAGTCTTCGGACGCCTTCTTGGGAGTACCGGATAGGTATCCGGTCCCGGCGATGCGCCATATTTCGGCGCCGCCCACTTGATATATGGACCTCTCATGAGAACGGGGTACGAGGCAGAACAGCCTCTTCCACAATGCGAAATGGGGCTCGATGCCCAGGAATAGCTCACAAAGAGCTACGTAGCCCGCGATGTGCAGGACAGAGGCAGGCGTAAGGTGGTGGAGCTGGAGTCCGTAGAACTCCAAGAGCCCGCGGAGGAACGGATGTATTGGGAATCCGAGTCCCCTTATCAGGTAGGGGACGAAGCATACACGCTCCCCCTTATTGGGGCTTGGAGTGTCCTCCGCCTGCCTCCCACCTTGATAAGTAACCAGTCCGGCCCGGACTGGGACCATGAAGGCCGGAGGGAGAAATCCCCCCGTTTGGAGCTTCACTAGCTCGTTGTGCGAAACAGAGCACCTCCTCCAATTCCCCGGCGGTGGGCTGGGAGCGCGTGAAGAAGAGCCGCGTCGACGATCCATGGTGGAATGGATTTTTAGGTCAAAGGCGCTTCGATGGAGTATTCGCGGGAGGAAGACGGTGCGGTTTGGATCTGGATTCTTGCCTCTTTTATAGGCGGACGACTCACACAATTAGGGGGTGGAATGTAAAATACACCCTGGCTTTTCGCATTCGTGCGACGCGTGGAAGAGGGCCATTATTTGGCGTAGAAGCCGAGGAACACAGTATTCAAGATGAAGCGGACAACATTCGGCAGTACATGGAATTTGAAGGAGAACCCACCTTGCAACGCCAAGACTATAAACGCTACCGGACTTATCATCATTGAAGCCTGGTTCGGGGATCTTGAGGAGTCTGGACTAGGGGTGTCCGGACAGCGGACTATCATTATCCGCGGACTCCAAGACTACGAAGATACAAGATTGAAGACTCCATCCCGTGTCCCGATGGGACTTTCCTTGGCGTGGAAGGCAAGCTTGGCAATACGGATATGTAAATCTCCTACCATTGTAACCGACTCATGTAACCCTAGCCTCCCGGTGTCTATATAAACCGGAGGGCTTTAGTCCGTGGGACAACATACATTACAACAATCATACCATAGGCTAGCTTCTAGGGTTTAGCCTCCTTGATCTCGTGGTAGATCCACTCTTGTACTACCCATATCATCAATATTAATCAAGCAGGGCGTAGGGTTTTACCTCCATCGAGAGGGCCCAACACAGGTAAAACATTGTGTCCCTTGTCTCCTGTTACCATCCGCCTAGACGCACAGTTCGGGACCCCCTACCCGAGATCCGCCGGTTTTGACACCGACAATGACCATGGGCTTTGGCTCTAGGTCAAGTAGACCCTGGCCAACACTCAACCATGACCACCACCCATATCCCAGCCTACTTTACGTACACCATAGACTTCATGGAGTGCTTAGACAAGATAGTGGTCATCATCGTTTGGTGACCTACTTGTCCACTTGAAGACGGAAGTAGAGCCGTTCAGCTAGTCCAGGAACATTTGAAGACCGCCATACCAAGGAGGAAGAACTACCACCATCATCAAGAAGTAAACATTCGCGTTGAAGACCAGGTGTATCTGCAAGCCACTCCTCTCTAAGGAACCAAGCATTTCTATGACAAGGAGACCCACACCAAGATTCATCGGCCCCCTTCGAGATCACTCCAAGATTTAACAAACCCCTCCGAGATCACTTCAAGACGAAGAGTAGACGGCTACCAGCTAGAGTTATCACCCGAGTTACCTGATGAGCGCAACGCTTTCCATGCATCACAACCTCGGAAGTGTTTCCAACTTCCTAACTTGCCCGATCTCTAAGAGGACATCAATCACCGAGCCATCGACCTCCAGCACAATATGACTTACGCGAAAGACCCCCAATGGCAATATGGATCAAGCAGGATGTCATACACGAAGCCACGCCATCAAGTACTTCAAGTTTCAATGGAGCACCACTCGGAAACAAAAGCAGTATGAGGACGTGAAGACTACCTCGAATCCAAGTTTCCATACTCCTTTCCGCGCCTAGTTTGGGAATCTCGGGGACGAGATTCTTGTAAGGGGGGTAGGTCTGTCACACCCTGATTTTCATGGCACAACACTTAAGATGATATATCATGATAAAGTGTGGTTTGACAAAAACTTTTGCGTTATTTGACTTTTTATTTGAGTTGGTTTTCTAATTGTGTTTTCAAGTGCTCTTTAAAGTCAACACAACTCCACCTTCTATACCTCATCTCCTTGCCCCAAGCTTCTGCCCAATGATTATGCCATGTGTATAGAGCAATATAATATTTTCTTACAAAAATAATTTGGCCAAAAAGTATTTTCTAAAATTAGTTTTCCAAAAACCCCTGAATTGAGGTTTGCACTGCAAGTACTTGATTTGGGGTGTGAAAAATATTTCAAAAGGTATATTTGAAACCTATTAGATGTAGGACTCCCATAAAACACAAAAATATAATTTTAAAGTTATTTTCCTATTTTATTTAAAAGCTTTTTCTTTAGGCCAGAAATGGTATTTAATAGGTTAAAATTATTTTTAATGCTTTAAAACTATTTTGTAAAACCTAGGGAAACTCAGTGGACATATGTTTTCCATATATAAGAGTTTCAACACATGGTCATGTTCAAAATATTGGTCAAATCCCTCAAAACCCCTTTCTGGATATTTCAAGCTTTTGAAATATTTGCAAAGGAAATGTTCTCCAAAAATTCCAAGAAAATTCTAGCATGTCCCATATGACATATTAGATGATCTTGCCAAGTCTCATGACTTGGAGAACAATATAACATCATCAAATCCCCTCAAAACCATTTCTGTCCATTTTAAAGTTTGAGCAACTTTACATTGCCAAACATTTCCAAATGTTCTAAAACCTTGTGAACATGCTCAAATGTTCTAATTATTCATATAGACCAAGTGGCACAAGTTGGAGAACAAGTTAACTTGATCAAAGTGCCCCAAAACCCTCTCTGACCAGAATCTAATTTGAACAACTTTGTACTACCAACTTTCTCTCCTTGACCCCAACTTTGGTGATCATATTCACATGACCAAATGAGGCCACTACACCAAGTGGTGCATCAAGGAGAAGTGATTTGCTCAACTAGATCCACACAAGTTCATTTCTGCTAATTTCTAGGGTTTACAAAAGTTGCATTGGCAACTTTGCCCAAATGGACTCAACCTTGGTGGAACCTATCATTATCTCATGCCATTTGACCATGTCAAGCCTCATGACAAGAGGAGTTCATCTTCTTGCCCAAACCAGCAACAAACACCTTCTGCCATTTTACTAAAACCCCTGTTTTGACCACTTCCACTCTTCTCCATGGCCTCAACTTTTTACCACAGCCCCACCTAGACCTCTTCTACCTCCAGTAGCAATGGATGCATCTCAGATCAATAATTGAGGCGTGAAACCTCCTCTTTTACCTCTCTGGACAGCCCTTGCACCCCTCTTTCTCACCTCCCTCCTCCCCCATTCTTTACTCCTCCCTAGAGCTACCAGACATGCTTGGCCGCGCCCACTTTGCCAAAAAATGGCATGTCGACCATTTGCACGCTCTGGAGCACGCTACAGTGTGCTCCCGCACTGTAGCCGCCCCCTGCCAACCGCCTCCGGCCACCTCGGGCCTCCCCAGCGTGTCTCACGAGGCCGCCTCAGCGTCTGGGACACGGAAAGCTGCCGCCCCCCTCCTAAACCTCTCTCCTCTCCCCTCCACGACCTCACCTGAGTGCGCCGTAGGCCGCGTCCACGGTGCACCACGGCCCCCCCTATATAGAGCCTCCCCCGGGCAGTCCCTCGACTCTTCTGGATCCCTCTCTCTCCCATGCACCTCCCAGACAACATCCCTCTACCCCTAGTGCTCTCTTGCCCTCTCCATGGCCGGAGTGCCGCCGCCGACCGCCGCTCGTATTCGGGCACCACGGCCCCTCTCTCTTCTCCCTACCCACTCCAGTACTCCCTCACCACCACCACGAAGCCCCCCCATCACCTCCATTCTTCCCCGGGACGCCCCTGCGCTTGAAGCCGGCAATGGCCGATGCCATCCTCCGCCGCGGGCGAAGGCCTGCTCCTCTCCGAGGAAGCTGGCGCCCGTAGTATGGCCTCCTGGATGCGGCACGTTTCCCCGAGCACTCCGGTGGCTGGATCACCGGAAACGGTGGCCGATAGCGCCGGCAGTCGCCGTGACGTCTCCCCTGGCTCGCCTCCTCTGCTTCGGGCGGGAGGTTCTGGACGACGCCATGACGCCCAGCGGGCGCCACCTGTCAACGGCTTGGCGCAGGGCCTGAGCCACTGACAGGTGGGCCTGCCACGTTTAAGTGGACACGGGTCCAGATCGGAGCCGCCTCTCGTGCGAGAAGGCGTAGTGCCGGAGTACGCCTTCGATGTCGCCTCCTACTCTCGCGTGGCCGAGCCAATGGGCCGGCCCAGTGCGCAGAGGCACTATATTGCGCTCAGCGCGCGCTTTAGGTATAACCTAATTCCTTTTCTTTCTCTTTTTCTGGTAGGATTGTAAAATCCATAAACAATTCAAATCAAATCTAAATTTGATGATTCAAATTTCTAGTAGCTCATAAAATTACAATCTATCTCATGGTGCAACTTGCACATTTTTCCAGGAAATTTTTCTTCACAAACATTTATCAAATCTTGTTTTTCCATTTCTGTGATGAACTTTAGAAAATCACAGAGAGCCCATTTTTGATCCAAATTCCATGAGTCAAATTCCTAGATGCTTATAAGTTCAAAACTTAGTTTTTAAATATTTTTCCTAGTACTTTCTATGCCACATAGAATATTGGTCCACTTCTCCATATATTGCCAACATTGCAAATTCATAGGAAAATAATTTGAACTCCAAATCCAGGGAAACCAACTCCTAGGTGCTTCTAAAATTATTCCTTGTGAAATGGGTGCCTTTGCTCATTTTTAAAAATAATATTTCTGTACACTTCTTGCAAATCCACAAATCCCTTGATTCCACCATATTGAAATGTTCAGAGATATCCATTGGTCAAATCCCAATGAAACCACTTTGGTCATACCTCATATGGAGGTATCCTAGAAAAGTCCAACTCACATTTTTTAGAGCACTTTTACTTTCTGCCTTGTTGTGTTGCTTATTATGGTTGCTTTCAACGATAGTTGACGAAGCAGACGAAATACTTGGAGCTGGACCAGAGATATTTGAAGACCTCGAAGACCTTGTTAAAACAGGCAAGCAGCCCTTTGACCATGTCTATGAAACCCTTTTTATGCATGTCATATAGCACCATATTGTTGTTGCAACGGAATCATGATGAGGTAGTAATCACTTTGATGGTTTGCCACCGTACTTCCTCGTTGATACCTGCATTGTGCATGACCCTACCTTCGTATGAGGGTTATGACGGTGGGTGTAGATAAGATGCTAAAGTAGTGCTACGCAAAAAGGGACGGGAGTATGCATGGTGAAGGAAACAAAGTGTTTTCAAAAGACTTTTCGAAAACCCCGCCGGGTGCCACTTATGCCCAGGGGAGATGATGAGTAGGGTAGCCACTTGATGACGAAGTGGTGTACCGAGGCAAGTGTGTGTTGTTTTCAAAATGGATTGGTTTAAGTTGCGACCGTTATTCCAACCTTACATGCGCAACCACTCTACCCTTGTATGGGAAAGGGCATTATTGATTACCTAGGCCGATACTAGCTTGGATCCTGCATTACTAGTGACGGGGGAGAGTTGGTGCTCTCTCTCGGGACGGGGTCGTGCCAGGTAGGGTGGCCTTGACTGTTTTCACAGGGCACCGGATACATCGTTGTGTCCCCTCTCGGATGTTACGATCTCGAGTGAGTCTCGTATGATGTACATCGTGAGGATACAGAGCAACGAGTGGACTCCTTGTTAGTGTCGTCTAGGGAAAGGTAGTGATCGGGTGCTTACCCCGGGTCGACACGAAAGTTCCCCAGATCTTGTGGGTAAAGTGTGCAACCTCTGCAGAGTGTAAAACTATTCGAATAGCCGTGTCCACGGTCAAGGACAGTTGGGTAACCGCTCTTGGGCTACGTCCACCTGTTTACAAACCAGTGTGTGTGTTTGGATAAGTGGGAAGATCTACTTGGGTCAAGACAAAGGTCTTGTGTAACGCCCTCGATGCGGCTATATCTCCCACGTGTCGAAGCACGACTTAGAGGCATAACCGCATTGAAGGCAATGTCGCAAGTGAGGTAATCTTCACACAACCCAAGTAATACATAAGGGATAGAGATACATAGTTGGCTTACAATCGCCACTTCACACAAATACAGGAATAAAGCATTACATCATCCAGATACAATCAAGGTCCGACTACGGAACCAAAATAAAAGAAGAACCCCAAATGCGACAAAGGTCCCCGATCGACCCCAACTGGGCTCCACTACTGATCAACTAGAACGAAACAAAACAAAGGGCAAGATCTTCATCGAGCTCCTCCTTGAGCTTGGTTGCGTCACCTGCAAACTGGTTTTGGAAGTATCTGGTGAGCCACGAGGACTCAGCAATCCCATTACCATGGGTATCAAGACTAGCAAAGCTTAATGGGAAAGGAAGGGGTAAAGTGGTGAGGTTGCAGCAGCGACTAAGCAAGATATGGTGGCTAACATACGCAAATGAGAGCGAGAAGAGAACAAGCGGAACGGTCGTCAACTAGCAATGATCAAGAGGTGATCCTGAACACCTACTTACGTCAATCATAACACAGAAACCGTGTTCACTTCCCGGACTCCGCCGAGAAGAGACCATCACGGCTACACACTCGGTTGATGCGTTTTAATTCGGATCAAGTGTCAAGTTATCTACAACCGGACATTAACAAATTCCCATCTGCCACATAACCGCGGGCACGGCTCTCGAAAGTTTATACCTGCAGGGGTGTCCCAACTTAGCCCATGACAAGCTCTCGCGATCATCGAAGAATAGACCTTCCCGGAAGACCCGATCAGTCTCGGAATCCCGGTACATCAAGACATTTCGACAATGGTAAAACAAGACCAGCAAAGCCTCCCGCTGTGCCGACAAATCCCGATAGGAGCTGCACATATCTCGTTCTCAGGGCACACCGGATGAGCAAGACGTCGGGTTGGCATAGACCCTGGTTGCCAGGCGCCGGACATCGCTTCGGTTTGGACCAGCACTTAGACAAGCACTGGCCGGGGGCTAAAATAAAGATGACCCTCGAGAGAGCGACTCCCAAGGGAAAAGATAGGTGGTGGTGAGGCAAATGGTAAAAGTCAATGTTGGGCCTTGCTGGACAAGTTTTATTCAAAGCGAACTGTCGGGGGTCCCATAAATCACCCGACCGCGTAAGGGACGCAAAATCCGGGAACATAACACCGGTATGACGGAAACTAGGGCGGCAAGAGTGGAACAAAACACCAGGCATAAGGCCGAGCCTTCCACCCTTTACCAAATATATAGATGCATTAATAATATAAGAGATATTGTGATATCCCAACATAAACCCTGTCCACCATGGAGAAACCTTCAACTTCACCTGCAACTAGCAACGCTATAAGAGGGGCTGAGCAAAGCGGTAACATAGCCAAACAACGGTTTGCATAGGAAAGGTGTCAAAGGTTAGGGGTTCATGGCAACATGGGATGGCTTGACAAACAGGTAATAGGTAGCGCAGCATAGCGAAAGAACGAGGCAACTAGCATAGCAATGATAGTAGTGAGATCCAGGGTAGCGGTCATCTTGCCTGAAATCCCGCAAGGAAGGAGAACGAGTCCATGAAGAAGATGAAACCACGAAGACGAACCACACGGAGACGAACGAATCCTCACGATCGCAACGAAACAGGAACTAACAAGAAGAAGCACACAACATAGGTAAACACACCACACATGAACAAGGCATGATGCACAACAAGCATGATGCATGACAATGCTACATGAAGCTACCCATGGCAAGAGATGATGCAAACAAGAACAACACATCAAGGCAAGTTTAAATGAGGCCGGAAACAACATATAACAATTCCGGTAAGTCCTCATATGCAAATTTCGAAATGGGTCCAGAACTGATTAAATATTATGTTCAAGTTGTTAAACACCAAGTTAAAGATCACCAAGATGATCTACACGAAATTCTAGTCAAGTTACATATAAAGTTCATTAGATTTGGAGCTACGGCCTAGAAGATATGAGCAAAACAAGTTAAACATGGCATTGATGCAAAATGCACCCAAGCATCAAGCAAGCACACCAAAACAAGGATGCAACATGATAATATGAAGCTACATGCAAAATCAAGCAAGTTTCATATAGAGCACACTCAAAACGGAGCAACGGTTCAACACATGCACACTATACAAGTCATAGCAACAATCTGTCCAAAACAGCAACTAGGCATCTTACAAGCATCAAAACAACATGCTACAGCACCCCAACATAATAACAAAAGGCATGGGCATGAAGTACACGTAAAGCATAACAAAACATGAACACTGAGCTATCTCCAGAAACAACTAGAACATGCTCAAAATGACATGGAGATATTGCAAGTAATAACAATTTCAGACTTTAGCAGAAATAACATCAAGTTGCAATGTTTAGAGCTATCAAACAACATGTTACAGGAACTTATCATGGCAAACAAAGGCATGGCATGAATATAGTAATTGCATATATCAAAAGACCCTTACTGACCATGAGCCAAAAAGGCATAGAAAATATGATGGCACCCATGTAAACATGGCAAGTTATATTACAGATTTATACATGGCAGGAACAACAATAAGTAGGCATGTTCGTGAGCTCGAACCACTCACTACAGAGCAACACATGGTATGGCAAGGCAACCACCAGTAAGAAGGCATGTTTATGAAGCTAAGCATGGCAAGCACAAGTTCATAGCATACACGGATCAACTACAACGACCTCGTCAAAATTGAATCTCTTGCAAACAATCTGTTAGGAAACATTTTCAAGCAACTTTGGAGCAAGAAATGAACATGTTACAGCTGGCTATAATTGCAACCAAGGGCATGAATGGATAGAGCATGACATGTATATCAAAACATGTTTATAGGACATCTCCAGATTATGAATAGAATGATTAGTAGAAGCATGTTAACATGGCATCGAAATATAATAGAATCTGTCAGGAAAACAGCAACAGCAACTACCCTACTTTACAAGCTTGATACACTCAGCACACAACTCACAAAAATACAAGGTCAACACCTATGGAAAGATGGCATGGCATAATTCAACATTCATGTAGAGCTCATACTCATAGGATGCACACATAAATCATGGCAAAAATGATAAAACAGCAAGTTCTGTTAAGAAACAGAAATTAACAATCTGAAGCCCCTTTCCAACAGCATTTCGGGCATCAAGATGAGCTCAAATGCAAATGATGCAATGGAATGAAATGATGTACTCTTCGAGGCGAACAATTTGCCATATTACACGCACGAAACGGAGCTACGGATGCAAAGATGTGATGGCATGAACATGGCATGAAAATTACAGAAATCTGGGACTTGGTGGTTTTTCACCTCGCGAAAAAAAAACTCGCAGGTCGGGTTTGCGTGCTACCCTCGTACAGAACTACTCCGGCGGAAGTCAACGGCGGCGGGGAGGGGGCGTGGGACTCCGGCGAGCTCCGTGAAGGCCCTGAATGGGTAGATCGGGCTCGGGGCAATCCATTCCCGGCGACGGGGCGGCGCGAGCGCGTAGATCGAGGCGGCCATCCATGGCGGCCTACAAAGCTCAGGACAGAGAGAGAGATCGTGAAAGAGAGGGAGAAACACGGGATGGAAGGAGGAGGAGGCGGCGGCGGCACGACAGGACGGAGTGCTTTCGCCGACCAGCAGGCTCGATGGCCGGTGGCGTGGGCTTGCGGAGCTGGGGGGCGGCGAGCGCCCCGCTCCCGATTGGATCGGCGGGAGGCTCGGGAGCAGCAGGGCGGCTCGGGCGCCTCTGGCGTGATCGGGGCCAGTTCGGCCGGGCGGGCTGGCTGGCCTCGGCCTGCTGGGCGGCGCGGAGCCACGTGGCGACGGAGGAAGGAGAGAGAGGGCCGCCAGGGGCGACGTGGCGAGGCCGGATTGGTCGGGGGCGACGGGCGGACATGTCCGACGGTGGCGCGGACGTGTCCGACGGCGCGGGGATGAAGAAGACTAGGGTTTCGTCCGCGAATTTCGAAGGGGAAGGCATATTTATAGGTAGAGGGAGCTAGGAGAGTCCAAATGAGGTGTGGTTTTCGGCCACGCGATCATGATCGAACGACCGAGAGCATGGAGGGGAGTTAGATGGGTTTTGGGCCACTTTGGAAGGGGTGTTGGGCTGCAACTCAAAGAGGGCTTTGCGGTTACCCGGTTAACCGTTGGAGTATCAAACGACCTCCAAATGGCACGAAACTTGACAGGCGGTCTACCGGTGCTATACCGAGGCTGCTTGGCAAACCTCGGGCCATTCTGAGAAAGTTTAATACCCGCACACGAAAGGAGACAAGAAGGGGACGCCGGGTGAGATAGGAGCGCCGGATTGCAAAACGGACAACGGGGAAAATGCTCGGATGCATGAGACGAACATGTATGCAAAATGAAATGCACATGATGACATGATAAAATGCAAATGATGACATGGCAAAATGCAACACGCAAGCAAATGACATGGCAACGAAGGCGAATAACTGGCGGACACCTGGCACATCGGTCTCGGGGCGTTACATCTTGACGTGATCGAGATGGGTTGGTGCCCACTCTATTTATGTTGGTATATGTAACCTGTCCTCATGGTTACTTGAATTCTCTTGATGCATGTCTTACAAGTTGTTGAACATGTTATTGCACTCAAAACTAGCTTTCCGCAAAAATTTACTTATATCATGCATTGTTGTATCTTGAACCAAAACATGGGTTGCTTGCGAGTACATTCAAAGTACTCATTGGCTTGCCACTGGTTATTTTATTGGCCAGGCATGAAAGAACAGGATATGATGAAGAATGCTTCGGTGACGAACATGCGAGCTAGGACGCTTCCCAGTCAGAATGCCTGTAGGGTTAAGGCAGATGGCATGGGTCCAAGTTATCGACGAAGATTTCCGCTGCAATGTTATACTCAAGACTTGACCATAATGGTCCTACTTGTGTAATACGGTATGTATGGATGTAAGCCTCTGGTTATTCAGCTTCTGTGTGTTCAGTGAGCATTGATCTCTGGGATCACTGTACACGTGCATTCGGTGATCTCGACTTATGAGTCGGGGTCCCCACAACTTGACAGTAAACTTCAAATAAAATACACCAACCGCGAACCATGACCGTCCGTTTTTGAGGGAGTTAAGGAAGAGAACATGGTGGGGTTATGTTTGACTTGTATGTAGTTCAAGATCAATTATTGATCATTACTAGCTTGCGACCATTATGCGTAGTTTACTCTTCTTACTCTTGTACTCGTAAAATAACCACCATACAAATGCTTAGTGCTTGCTGCAACCACTTAACCATTCCACACCCATTAAGCTTTGCTAGTCTTGATACCACACCCATTAAGCTTTTCTAGTCTTGATACCCATGGTAATGGGATTGCTGAGTCCTCGTGGCCCACAGATTACTACAACAACAGTTGCAGGTATAGGTAATGCGATGATCTGATGTGACAGCGATGCTTGCTTGCTTTTGGATTTCTTCTTCTGCTTCTTCTTCTTTGTCGATCATGGGATATGTTTCTTGTCGGTAAGGGAGTCTTGGACTAAGGGGTCCTCGGGCCGTCGAGCCATTACATATGGGCCAGACCGATAGGACACTATGGGGTTAAGCTAGAGTGCGGACCCGTGACCGGACAGGAGATCTTCGGAGGTGTGGTGTGCCCTCCAAGTCAAGATTAGCAAGATTTTTCCTTCATTGTAACCAATCGCATGTAACCCTAACCCTAATGGTGCCTATATAAACTAGAGGGCTTAGGGCTTTAGGGCTAGTGCTACGTCCATCTCCTAATATTCTTAGGGTTTAGCTCACCTGATCTCGAGGTAGATCTACTCTGTAACCATACCATACATCAAATACAATCAAGCAGGACGTAGGGTTATACCTCTTCGAGAGGGCCCGAACCTGGGTAAACATCGTGTTCATCGTCCCTTGTTCTCCATTGATCCTAGATCCATAGCTCCGGACCCCTACCGGAGATCCGCCGGTTTTGACACTTACATTGGTACTTTCATTGAGAGTTCCGATGTTGGGTTGCCGAAAGATCAATGGCTCGCCTAATCATCGGAGAAGGCGTCAGCTCCGGGGACCTCTTTGTCCCCGGCCAACTTTTCGCGTTCGGCAGCATTGTGTTGCATGCCAACCCAACTGGTCATCTAGACCAGATCAGCAACTTCGCCCCCGAGCACTGGATTCGATTCGGCAATCAGGAGTACGTTGCAGACGCTCGAGGCGATCTGGTCTTTGCCGGATCCGCAACCTCTCCCCACACGCCCATGGGCCTCGTTGTGCCTGCTCCAGAGCTTTTCCCTGACCCAATTTATGGATCGACCCCAATCCTTCAGCCGTCCTTGAGCCCGGATGGCTCCACCTTGAACGGAGGCCAAGGATTCCCTTCAACCACGTCTGCAATGCCCGCCAAAGGCCCATCTTCGGGTCTCAATGTGGAAGCAATGTTCGGACACCAAGTGTCACTCTTGACCAAACACTTTCCTTATGACACGCCTCCGGCCTTGAGCCCCTGTGGCAGATCGATGTTCAGTAGCCAGGAGTTATCCCTGGCCGAACTCCCCTTCATCAACTCTATTTTGAGCCGCAATACGAAAGCAATGTTCGAAGACCAGATCTTATCCTCGGTCTCTCATGACTGTCCGACCCCAGGCCTTGAGGTTAACTTGGCCCTTGAAGATCAGGATTCGACCCGGTCCTGGATCGCTCCTTGCCCCGCCACATCAGAAACCGGCCTTCGGCGTCCACCACATACTAGTCCAGCGACCCTTGCTTTATTAAACGAGGCACTGGACCGAATCCAGATGATGGCTATTCGGGAGGACCCACCCTTGGTCTGTGTTCAGCAGCCCTTCGAGGTAGATTTCATGGAATTTTACGTCCCACCCACGACCCACTTAGTAGCCACAGTCGAATATTTAACCAACATGTTGGACTACACCTCGGAAAATGCAGAATATATGGACGAGGATAGTGGAGCCACATCTAACACTAATGTTTCTCCCCCATCACCGGCCGATGGACGACTACGTCCACCTATGAAGTCTACATAGTGGACACCCCAAAAGAAGAAAATGGCTCTCCCGGGAAGGACAACGGCAAGCCCAGCGATGAGTCGCTGAAGCGCCGCAGATAGCGCTGCCACTCCAAGGCGCGTCGAAGCCATGCGAGCTACATGGACAACAAAGAAAATACCACACCGAACAATGCAGACAAGCTTGACGACCCTGGCGCCGATGAACAACCACAAGTCAACCATGAGGAGCATGAGGACCCGCTCGATCCCGAATACCTTGATGACTCCGAAGACAACAATTACCCTCCCCCTTTTTGAAGAGGAGGTGAGTTTGGGTGACGAAGATTTCATCATCCCTGAAGACTCGCTTGATCAAGAGTGGTTCAAGTGGAAGCTCAACGCCACTGTGCGCAGCCTGAAGAAACAACGGCAAAGAATAAAGGCCGAACATGATACTCTTAATGAGAGATAGACTAAAGTCCTGGACGTCGAAGAGGAGTGCGGCCACAAGCAACAGACAAAAAGCTACCAGAAGCAGAAGCTACTGCCGCAATTCGATGACGAGGCCATAGAGCCAGCACCACCAAGGTACGCTCAAGAAGATCAACCAGACCAGCCTCCTCGAGGACGGGATCGGACAATGGACAAATCCAAGGAACCTCCCACTCATCCTCGCCGCCAAGGCAAGGAACCACTACAATCAAGTTATGAGTACGACCTTTGCCGTGACCTGGATGCTCGGGCAGGACTAAGAAGGTCCATCTATGGGCCCAAAAGAGATCCTCCTGCTAGATGGGATGAGTATAAATCCTGGCTAGACCGAAATTATAGAGCTCAGGAGCTGCAACGAGCCCGGATGACGGATGATCTCCGATGCGACGTAGCCCGAATTAGGGGTGCTGCCCACCCCTTTGCTGCACGGATAGAGTGATGCATTTCCAATTCCCAGAAGGTTTCAAACCTGTGAACATTGAGCCCTATGGCGGGACAACATATCCGGGTGTATGGATCGAAGATTTCTTGTTGCACATTCACATGGCACGAGGGGATGACCTCCATGCCATAAAGTACCTGCCATTAAAGCTCAAGGGTCCGACCAGACATTGGCTGAACAACCTTCCCAAAGACTCCATTGGATGTTGGGAGGAGCTCGAGGAGGCCTTCCGAGCCAACTTTCAGGGCACTTATGTACGCCCCCAGACGCCGATGACCCGAGCCACGTAATCCAGCAGCCCGGTGAGTCAGTTCGACAATTTGGAATAGGTTTTTGGCCAAGAAGAACCAGATCGTTGACTGTTCGGACACCGAAGCTATAGCTGCCTTTAAGCACAGTATTCAGGATGAATGACTAGCACGCTAGCTTAGCCAGGACAAGACGAGAACTATGTCTGTGCTTACCTCCCTGATGACCCGCTTCTGCGCTGGAGAGGACAGTTGGTTGGCTCATAGAAGCACCAACCCAGATACCCCCGGCACCTCAGAAGTCTGGGACAGGAACAGAAAGCCATGAAGGAACAAGAACAAATGCCGCCATAATGACAGCGAAGCTGACGAGATGACAGTGAATGCTGGATTCCGTAATCCGAAGTCCGGGTCACGGAAAAAGCCCTCTAAAGGCAACCAGGACGGCCCAACCAAACTAGACACAATCCTAGACAGGCCCTGCCAGATTCATGGCACTGCCGAAAAGCCTGCCAACCACTCCAACCGCAACCCGGCAAGCTTTAAGCTAAAGACTTGGGCAAAATCTCATGAAGCGAGGATGACGAGGAGCCCTGCAGGCTGAATAGTGGAGGACAAAAACCCTTCCCTTCTGAGGTGAAGACGGTGAACATGATCTATGCCACCCATATACCAAGGAAGGAGAGGAAGCGCGCGCTGCGGGACGTATAAGCCATCGAGCCGATAGCGCCTAAATTCAATCTGTGGTCGGCTTGCCCGATCACCTTTGACCACAGAGACCACCCGACCAGTATCTGTCACGGGGGATCGGCGGCTCTGGTACTTGACCCCATTATCGATGGGTAACACCTCATGGGAGTCCTAATGCACGGGGGAAGTAGCCTCTATCT
Source organism: Aegilops speltoides (assembly GCA_021437245.1). Classification (NCBI taxonomy): domain Eukaryota; kingdom Viridiplantae; phylum Streptophyta; class Magnoliopsida; order Poales; family Poaceae; genus Aegilops; species Aegilops speltoides. Next base: position 186,415,957 of record CM038146.1, on the reverse strand, counting down.
GATCTACACAGACACAGTGAGGAAAATGGGGATCAGTTCTTCAAGGATCATACCCAGCAACACCACCTTCAAGGAGGTTATCCCGGGTGTAGAGGCCTGATGCTCAGGCATGGTAACTCTCAAAGTGGTTCTCGGCTCACCGGATAACTTCTGAAGCAAAGACTTAATCTTCGATATCGCCCCGTTCCGCAGTGGCTATCATTCCCTCCTCAGCCGAACACCGTCCGCCAAATTCAACATCGTCCCGCATTACACATACCTCAAGCCGAAGCTGCTCAGTCCCTCGAGCGTCATAACAATCAATGGCAACACGGAGCGCTCGCTCTGGACCGAGGAACACACTGCGGGCCTAGCAGCCGAAGACCAAGCCGTCATCAATGGGCCAAAGTACCAGCCCTCCGTAAAGGCAAGAGACACAACTAAACAGGCTCAAGCCTGATCCCCATCATGGGAGCCCGCCTGCGTTCGCTGTAAATAGGGATTTGCTCCCCACGGAAGCCTGCCTTCATCACGCTCTACATGCCTTGTCAGCACAACTTCGCACTCGACATACCATGGGCAGCCATGGGGGGCCCTATCAAACAACATATCTCCACGTGTTCGGCTTAACCGAACTACGGGATCATCATGTCCTCGGACGACAACGAGTATCTCAGCGTCAAGCTATGTTCGGCAGGGCGACATCTCAAGCCCCCTATCGAAGGCGCCCCTCACCAGCACGCGATGTTCACGGGTGACCAACTCATCTCGCAGAAGCAAAGGCGCAGACGTGCAGCAAGGCACAATTGAGGCTTCGACCCACAAATCAAGGCTTTGCGTAAACCTTTCTCTGTAACTTTTTTCCTTTTTCTTACTTATCATAAATGCCTCAACAGTTCGAATTGTACGGGCAGGCGTCTAGAGCTTATGAAAAATAAGAACACCTTTTTACGGTGTTCGGGCATCCACATTGTCTAGCCCTCTTCTTTCTTTTTCCCTATATGCCAAGTCTTCGGTAGTGTCCGTCTTGATCACGCCAGGATCCATAGCTTTTGGAGTCCTTCATTTGTTGAGGCCGACCGTAAGCTTGGCCCATGGACTGTGGGTCACATAGGTTGGTACCCCCTAGTCCAGGACACTGTTAGTAGCGCCTGAACTTGTCTCCAAAGCCAAGGATGGAAGTTCCATACTCGAACCAATGTCTCCGGCTTGAATTCTTCGACTTGGCAGGCGAATTATCTCTCCATCGATTCAAGTTCGGCATTGAGATCTGCCAAATGTCTTTGGCCTCAACTCCTCGGATCAAGTAATCTTTAGGTTACGTGATCTGAGGACCCTTCCCGAGGACCTACCATGGTCTCACCATCCCATTGGTTATTATTTCATAATTCTTCTTGATCATTGTGCCGCCTAGGGAACAAGCCCATTCAAGGCTGGTCGTTGAAGCATCCCCCTTTTAATTTTTAAATTCAGCACATACTTAATCCAGGGTTACATTCAAGACCATACCCTATAGATTCCTCGCATCTTGCCCCAGCATGAAAATTTCCCCTCAAAGTTTAGCTTCGAGAGCTCCGGTCATGGCAAGCGGTGTGGGCTCATCGACACGCCCCCACGGGCCTCTCAAAGGTGACTACGGAAGTTGCTCCGTCACCCATTGACAATTGGACCGGCTCACCACCCAAGGTTATTTGCCGGAAGCAGATCTTGATTCTACCCATCCTGGCTTAATATCTTTGGACAGACGAGCGCATGCGGACAGCTATCCCATTCCACATGGGGAGGAGTGAGTTTGCTTTGTCCCTTTCTTATTGCGGGGCCTTGGATTCCCCATCCATTCATTCCTCCGTGGACTCCTAGAGTTCTACCAGATCCAAATCCACCATCTAACACCCAACTCCATCATGCATATCGCGGGATTCATCATCCTCTTTGAGATGTACCTTGGATGTGAAGCACACTTTGGGCTATGGAGAAAGTAGTTCTGCTTGATGGCCTGTTCCGACAAGGGAAGCTTCACGAGGCGGGAGGACCCGAGGTATGCCATATTGTGGGAACAGGCTATCCAATGGGTACCCCTAGAGAGGATACAAAGACATGGGCTACCGAATGGTATTACATGGCCGCCGTCCTACTTTTCGATCTTGTCCGTTCAGGACTTATGACCTTCTCCCTAGCGCCTCCAAAGAAGCGCTTTACCTGGCGGCTGAAGAGTTCCCTGCAGAAGGATGAACCTGAGGTGGCATGTCTCGCCTCTCATGTGCTGTCGAAAGGGTTGAGGATTGCCGTTCGATCTGGGAGCATCCAATGGTACAGACATACGATCTGTGGGGTTTGGGTTTTGGTCAATCAGAACGCACGACTCAGAACGCGTGTGCAGCAGGGGGAGGGGGCATCGGCCATGGTTTGGTAGGCACACAGCTTTTGTGAGTGAACCATGTGCTATTTGAAAACATTTTGTGAGAAGAATCTCAGTTTTTAAATCCCCATAAATCCAAAAATCACCCGAAAATCGTGAAACTTGGCATGGTGTCACGACATGGCACTTATATGTCGAGGAATTTTTTTGTCCATTTTGGCACAAGTATTATTACAAGTCTCTTACAAACTGGAGCTTCTCTCAAAGGATCCTTGTTGTTTCGATAGGGAAACGTGTCCCCCTTGTGGGAGAAATGATAATCACAGCCTCTTTTGCCTTGTATTTTCTTCTACGGGCAACATGGATCGACAGGATATCCGTCCTGAAATTTAAACTTATTCAGGGTTCATTTGGCCTTTTTATACACTAATTGAGTTTCCTAGGCATTTAATGTCCATAATTCAAATCTGAACTACAAATACATTCTCCAGTTCAACAAAATGGCTTGAAAAATTATATATGTGTCCTTGAGTGCATGTTTAGGTCCCATGCAAGGAATGGGAATGAATTACAACCATACCGGCATCCTGGCTCATCCTCAAACATTTGGAATCTCGGTTTTAAATCCCCATAAATCCAAGACTCACCAGAAAGTCATCAAAGGTGGCATGGTGTCAAGTCATGGCACATATATGTCATGGTAAAAACATTGCCAATTTGGGCCAAGCTTTATTACAAACCTCTTACAAACCGGAGCATGTCGCAAGAACCCTCGTGGTTTCGATAGGCAAACTGTCCCCTTGTGGGCGAAACGATAATCTCTCCCTCAACTTTGAAATTATTCAGTGTTCGTTTGACCTCTTTATTCATTAATTGAGTTTTCTAGGCATTTAATATCCATAATTCAAATCCGAACTACAAATACATACTCCAGTGCACCAAGATGGCTAGCAAAACGTACATGTGTCCTTGGGGTGCATGTTTAGGTCCCATGGAAAGAATGGGAATGAATTCAACCATCTCGGCGCCCTGGCTTGGCCACAAATATTGTGAATCTCAGTTTTTAAATCTCCGTAAATCCAAAACTCACGAGGAAATCGTGAAACTTGCCATGGTGTCACTACATGGCACATATATGTCATGGTAAAATAATTGTCCAATTTGGGCCAAGATATATTACAAGCCTCTTAAAAACCAAAGCTTCTCGCAACCCTCGTGGTTCCGGTAGGGAAACACGCCCCTCTTGTGGGCGAAACAATAATCACTGCCTCTTCTCGCCTTGAACTTTGTTTTCTACAGGCAACATACAATAACAGGACTGTCGTGCTAAAATTTGGAACTCTTCAGGGTTCGTTTGGCCATTGTATATATTAATTGAGTTTTCTAGGCATTTAATGTAGTCCATAGTTCAAATTTGAACTACAAGCACATGCTCGAGTGAAGAAAAATGGGTGGGAAATCATACATGTGTCATTGGGTGCATCTTTAGGTCTCATCTAAGGAATAGGAATGAATTACAAACTTCTCGTCGTCTGAAACATTGAGACACCCAAGAACATGAAACTTGGCATGGTTTCGACATGGCACATATATGCCATAGTAAAGAAATGTCCAGTTTGAGACAAGGCGCATAAATTAATAGCCAGTGAAGTCCTTTTGAAACAAATAGCTAACACGTTAATATCGCAAACGGTTGTATGATATGAATCGTGTGTCCACGTAACCATTTAAGTGCGGCCACTACCTCTGCCAAAATTTTACCATACTTGATGGCGTGCGTGCATCTGTTTGATTAGACTGGACAAGCGTGAGAAGTCCACCGTGCAGGCTCGACGGGACGCATGCGAGCAGTCCGCCGCACAGGCTCAACGGGACGCGTGCATCCTGGCTCGACGGGACACGAGCGAGCAGCAAGGCCGCCCATGCTCACTACAAAGTGAGCTCATTGACCTCCATCCACCAGCCACCCGCCTCACTCACAACTTCTCCATTAATGGAGGCCAAGCCACTATTTAACACACGGTTAATTAAAGCACCTGGACGGAGGGTGTTTGCTTGTGATCCCATGGTAGCATTTGCTTTGTTCATGTTTTCAACTCATATTCCGGCCTAATTTAATTGCCACATAGGGCAACGGATAATATGACAAAAAATGGCAACGGATAATACGAGGACAAATTTATAATGGCGCGGATAATAATTGTCTTACATATTCTAGATAATTGAAAATGCCACATGAGGCAAAGTCCAGAAGACACGGGGGCAAGAGAAGAGGAAATCGCAGACAACAATCTGGGTCGCTACTGTCTCTACTCGTTGATGGATCGTCGGGCGATGACATCCTCCAGCTCCTTCAATTCCTCACGACTTTGCTTGAAAGCAGCCACGGATTCCTCCACCTCCCGCTCCCGCTTGATCTGGAGCTTCCTCAAGTCACCCATCAGTTCCTCGATGACCGCTGTCAGCGTCATCCCCGCGGCACTGCCTGCTCATGCAGCATCTTCCAGTCGGCGGCCTCCTCCTTCTTCTTGGCAAGCGCCTTGAGGAGATTCGCATTGTCACCCATGAGTTGCTTGACGAGACTGGTCGCCTTGTCAACCGAGCCATCGCTGATCTCGAGCAGCTTCATCAAGCCGTCGACCAGCTCCTGCTGCTTAATGAGGCCAGCGAGAATGTTGTTGTCGCTGGCCAAGGACTTTAGCAACGCTAGCTCGTCGCGATCGCCGATGCGGCGAGTGCGCTTGTGAGAGCCCTCGTGTGCCTGTGAGAGCTCGTTTGAGGGCTCCGCGGTGCGCCAGGACATCTCTGCTGTGGCTACCGCTTCGCGGCGGGACCTCTCAACTGCTTCCGCGGCCTTGGTCTTTGCTGCCTGGTTATATGTCCACCCGAAACTCCTCCTACCGGTTATGGCCGAACGACTTGACAGGAAAGACCAGTTTTGTGGGTGATGAGGAGAGGAGCTATGAAGTAATTTTCGAGTGGGTAGTTTTTATAGCCCGGTGCTAAGTGTGAACACATATTAGTTTGATAGGTGTGAACAGATTTGCAATTACTTCTTGCATTGTAAGCTGCAATGTGACGAGAAACAAGGTCAAAACTTATTGACGGTTCTGGGCCTACAAACAGTTCTTTTGGATCAATCGTATGCCATGCATCGGAAGCCCGAAATGTGGGCCCACGTTCTCGATGTACGTGTATGTGTCTGCCCACTATCACATATGGTCAAGATATCACCACCATGTCCTATAGATGCACTGTCGCACCTCCCATGAGGTGACAGAAGGTATGCCACACATCGGAAGCCCGAAACGTGGGCCCGTGTTCTTGGATGTACGTGTATGTGTCTGCCCACTATCACACACGGTCAAGATATCACCATCGTGTCCTATGGATGCAATGTCGCACCTCCCACGGGGTGCCAGAAGGTTCACCACGTGGTTGCTCGCTGTTGAGGCGGCCGCGGCGCGCTCTGCTCGCATCCGTCTGCGCATTTTGCTCGCCATTCAGGCGGCCGCGGCACGCTCCGCTCTGGCATCCCTGCGCGCGCTCTGCTCGCCATTGAGGCAGTACAATGGCAATGGTTAATAATTGTCTTACATATTCAGGATAATTTAAAATGCCACATGCAGCAAGGTCCAAAACACTAATGACCTACATATGCATACAATTATAATAAAATATAAGCTAGAAGGCTGAGCTGGCGGCCTTCCGACGACGGTCTTCTCGGCCTCCATGATCAGCATAACACCCTTACGGCCGTTCATTCCAAGTGTCCCGTCCCGCCTCCCGCCTACGGAGTTGCTGGCGTTGGGAGGCTCTTGGGGCTGCTGGGCCTCTTCCGAAAGAGCTTGACAGCGTGCAATCACGCGCATGATATCTCCATGAAACCGCTCCATTTCCATGTCTCTGGCCTGGTAGCAAATTCCGTCCATCAGCTCCATCCTCAAGATATCACGTCGGTGATGTTCTACTTCGTCGGGGATGCCAACTCGGCCAAGGATGCGCTCCAGCCTGGCCACCACATCATCGGGATCGAGGTTGACACGGCGCCGCATGCAATGATGAAGCGTAGGTTGCCTGTGTCTTGACTGAATCGCAGAGGTCCTCTGCCCATTCCTTGTGGGGCATCAGGCTCGATGAGCATTGGTGACGGTGGCTCTTCGGGTGGGTAGCAGCTCTGGATCTTATGCATGGTGGATGGCAAACCATTCATCACACCTCCTCTACAATATGTCGATTGTGCGCCCAAGGATTGTCACACCGATATCGCTGCCGATGGGCCATGGTGCCTACACCGGCTGATGAAGCTCTTGCTCCCCGACCTGCTCCGACTTGTTCTCCTTGCCAAAGATACAACGCAGGTAGGGGTCGATGTTGAAGCTTTGGTCGTTACCTGGCATGCTTGGAATAACTAATGGTAGATGGGTGAGGGCTAGATCTGTGCAGGGTATCGCGATGGTGCGTTGCCGCCTAGGTTATATGCAGCAAGCCATTAGCTAGTGGCGGGAAACCGATGAGGGAGGAGGCGTGGATTTTACAATTCACCCATGTGGAGGGCGGGAAGCATTGGCTCGAGCTCGGGAAGACTAAGTGGAGCATGCACACAACTCGAATACCGTATGCAGTGCCACATGTTATTTATCACACACATATTAACATAAGGAAATGTATGAGTAACTTACTAATCGTCGCACACGAGTACTCACAGACGCATTGTGTGCGATACTCCTAGCCACCGCAAGCAACTAGTTTGCATTTTTCAAAGTTTTTCATATGAACAGAATCACACATGAACAATAGTAACTGTCAATGTTATAATTTCTCATCGCAAATAGTTCATCCAAGTGGGCTGTTTGCTGTGTATTAGACACATCTTGTTTACACGAATCGTTTGTGTTCTTTTGACTCATCGCAAACAGTTCATCTATGTGAACTGTATGTCGCATATCACACACATCTTGTTAAGTTGAACCGTTTTTGTTCTCTTCCCTAATCGAAAACAGTTCGTCCGAGTGAACCGTATGTCGTATATCACACACACCTTGATCTGGCTGACTATTTCTGTTGCATTCCGTAATGGCACACAGTTCATCAAAGTGAACTGTATGCCATATATCGCACACACATTGATATGGCTGCCCATTTCTGTTGTTCTGCCTCATTGCAAACAATTCTTCTAGATCAACTGTATGCCCCGCATCGCACACGTAACTAAATTTTGAACCGTGTTTGATGTCTCTGCCATCGCAAACGTTTTGCATCTTTTTTGATAGTTTTTTACATCCCTGTTTGCGATTAATGCATCACACACAGTTTCGTCAAAGGGTCTCTGATCCTAGTGTCACGTTAGCAGCATCCTGCAGTAGTGTATACTAGAGGGTTTGCGCACTTTCTACATACAAGTTTTGTAGCCCCCTCTAGTTCTGTAGATCTCTAGTTCTAGTTCCAATTGGTCCTAGTTGATCTAATTAGAGCTAGACCAAGATCCTCTAATACTCATAATTAGAAGCCCAGTGTGGTTCTAATCTCCTCCCTGTAATTCTCCGGGGACGATTAGCCTTAGATGGCGAAGCGCTACCCGATCATGAAGACCGTAGGCTTGCAAACTGTGGAGAGACCATGCTTTGGTCTTCCGTTCGAGGGACTATTCGTGAGCTGTTTGAGGGATCGTTCATCTATGGTTGGAAGGACTTCCGGTACAATCTACACTAACTCTTCTTCTAATACAACTCGGAGGTGGTAATGATCTGATCCAAATTAACCACATCTTCATAGTGTTCCTGGGTGGTTGTAGGGCGAGACTTTTGTTTTCTACTAAGTTTCCTAACAATGGCATCATGATCTGTGATGACCCACGAGTATAGGGGATCAATACTAGTCCTTTCGATAAGTAATAGTGTCAAACCCAACGAGGGGCAGAAGGAATTAATAAGTGGTTTCAGCAAGGTATTCTCGGCAAGTGATGTAGATTAGTAGTAAGAGATAGTTTGATAGCAAGATATCATAACAAGTAAAAATTAACCAAAGTAACAAGAAGCAGCAAGGTGGCACAATCCTTATATTTCGAAGGACATTCCAAGAGTATTTCTTATAATGGTCAAAGCATTCTTGAAGACAGATGGTAATTTCTTCTAGTCACGTTTATCGTGTCTAGTTGATTCATGTTCACTACTTTGATAAATTGTTATGTGGGTGGACCAGTGCTAGGGTGTTGTTCTTACTTAAAAAAACAACCCACTTATGATTACCCCCTATCACAAGCATTTGCAACTACGAAACAATAACTAAGATAAATCTAACGATAGCATGAAACATATGATTCCAAATTAGCCCCTTAATTACGGAATAGCGCACAAACTAGACTTTAAGCTTCCATCACTCTCGCAACCCATCATCTACTTACTATCCCAAAATGGCATCACCTTGGAGAAATCATGATAATGTGTCATGTAGCCGACGTTCACACAACACCACTAGAGAACAACAACATAACATGTCATCAAAATATTCAACGGAGATTTACTTCACATGATTACTTATAACAAGACTTCTCCCATGTCCTCAAGAACGAATGGAACTACTCACAAATCATATTCATGTTCATGATCAGAGGAGATAAATATATGATTGAAAATATGAACATATGGTCTTCCACCAAATAAACCAACTAGTATCAACTACAAGATGTAATCAACACTACTAGCAACACACAGGTACCAATCTAAGGTTTTGAACAAAGATTGACTACAAGAGATGAACTAGGGTTTGGAGATGAGATGGTGCTGCTGAAGATGTTGATGTAGATGAGTCATACCATGATGAGAGGAGCATTTGTGATGAAGAAGGCTTTGATTCCCCCTTCCCGGAGAGAACTTTCCCCAAAGGAGTCGCTACGTCGGAGAGCAAAAGTGCTCATGCCCAGGCTCCGCCTCGAGAAGGTGTCGCCTCATACCAAAACTCTTCTCTTATTTTCTTTTCTAGGGCAAATGGCCTCATATAGCAAAAGATGGGCATCAGTGGGCATCTATGGGCCCCATGAGGCACCAGGACGCGCCTAGGGGGTAAGGCGCCCCCTGCCTTGTGGGCCCATGGTGACTCTTCTTTTGTACTTCTTTCTTCCAATTTTTATATATTCCAAAACAATTCTCCATGAAATTTGAGGTCATTTGGAGCTTTAGAGAATAGCTATCTCTGATGTAGGTCTTTTAGGTCCAAAATTCCAGCTGCCGGCAATTTCCCTCTACATGTGTATCTTGCATATTAAGAGAGAAAAGGCATTACAAATGCATCATAAAGTGAAGGATTGATCTAAAACATTATAAATTATAGTAGGAAAACATGATGCGAAATGGACGTATCAGCTCCCTTGAGCTTAGACCACACTTGGGCTCAAATGAATGTGGAACTCGATAATCATGACCACATGTTTATAGAGAGAGGTCTCAATAAAACAAAATATGAACAAGGTAGCATCATGATCATTCTTATAACAGCAATTATTCATTTTAGAACTTCTCATGATCAAATAACAATTAATCCACAAGCTAAAGTATAAACAATAAACTTTCTTGAAAATTAACAAACTATGTTCTCAGTCGTCAAGACAATTACAATTCATCCAGTCAGTGTCCAGGCAGGAGCAGCCTCTCGGGAGATCAGCGCCAACCTGCCCTTCGTCGGAATCACGGGTGGATCCTCCTTCTCTGGGGCTGCATCGGCCTCGTCGTCGTCTGGCAAGGTGCGGAGGATGTCGGCCCCGCGCGAGGGGGAGGTCTCCTCTGTCCCCTAGAGGGCCGCCTCTGAGTCGCGCTCCTCGTATTCCTCCTCTCCTCCTCCTCTGCGGGAGTCACCCGAAGACACGTCCACCGGCGCCGTCGACCCTCGGACCACAGGGGCGCCGCCGGCACCAGGCCGCGCCCATCAAAGGTGGGCATAGCAGCCACCACTTGCCCTGTCCTTGCGGAGGAACAAGGGGACGGGGGTATTCGGCGGATGCTCCTGGTCGTTCCCGACCAAGAGACGGAGAGCTATGGCCAGCTCCCCATCAGTCAGAGCCACTGGACTCAGGTGAAGCTTGTCGTCCGTACCCCCAAGCATCCATAAGGGGCGCGAGTGCGCCTGAAGCGGAGCCACCCACTGCATCAAGAACTCCCTCAGGAGCGCGGCCCCGTCAGCTTCGCTGCCTTCGCGTTGCCCGGCTTCAGGTCGGCGTTCATCTTCTCCAGCACCAACTTCGCCCGATCGTCAGCGAGCTTCACGCGGGACCACCCTTCATCAGGCTGGGACATCTCCGTAGGCAGCGCCAACCGTGGGTGGACACACTTGGCTTCCATCATGACCCACTTGCTCCGGAAGCCGTCGGCCCTCTTCCCGGCCTTCGAGACTGCATTGGCCTTGCCGTACGCGACAAAATTGGCGCACACCAAGGTGTGGTCGCCGTTGGTTCGGAGGAGGAAGAAGTGGCACAGCAGAGCCACGGATGGCATCACCCCAACATGCGCCTCGCAGTAGTAGGCAAAAATCGACAAGAGAAGAATGGAGTTGGGATGGAGATGATGGGCTTACAACCTGTAATGGCGGAGGACGGCGTAGAAGAAGTCGGATAAGGGAGGGACCAGGCCTGTGACGACGGTGTTCGTGAATAAGGGATAGAAAGTGCTCCCCTGAGCCTCCGGCACGGTGGAGCCAGCCCGGAGTTCGGTCTCCCCCTTTCGCTGCTCTCCCCTGCCGTGGGCAGGCGCTTGGCGGCGCGATTCTTCTCCGAGACATTGGGCGCGTCCAGGGCTGGATCGTACCAAGCCGGCAGCGCAACAACCTTGGCCTTGTGGGGCGCCATCGCTCGCTGAAAGGGAAAGGAGCGAAGCAGATCTAGAAATTTTTGAAGGAAGGAGTGAGGAAGGGGATCTGGAGCAAGACGAAGGAGAGCAATGAAAGCAAGCCTTGCCCGCGCCAGCCTTTTGTGAGTCAGGCAGTTGCCGAGGCAGCGTGGGGAAGCGGAGACGCCCACGTCCAATCAGTCTCCACACGTCGACCAAGGACGCAGGCTGTTGGGGCCCACGGCGCTCCGCCTTGCCCTTTGGCTTCGCCGCTAAGCCAAGTCCGAGCGCGCCTTGGGCCCGAGGGCTACTATTGGCGTTCTGGGAATGGGGGTTCCCAGACTTGCCTGCCTGTAGCCCGCGGCGTGGCTCCACCAGTGGCCCAGTACGGCCCGTCTTCGTCGACCAACACTCAAGACCCTCGCGAGGGGCCAAGCCTCGCGGGGCAGACGACACAAGGCCTCCTCAAGAGCGGCCTCACCAGGCAGGCTCGCGAGGGAGGCGGAGAGATCAAGGAAAGGGGTACCTCACGAGGTTCCCGTGACGCAAGCCATGACGACCAAGGCTAGGCGGGCGCCAGCGCGTGTAGTGTCCTCGTTTCCCCTTTGGTGCTAAGGGGCAAGCGCAGGCGCGGAGTACCGAGGCATTAGGAAAAGGTTTCCATATCGGTGCAACAAGACCAAGACCAGCAGGAGGGCAGGACGGAGGTCACCATGGAGCCCAAGACGGCATCACCACCAGCGCCTTTGGCAGGCGAAGACCACCTTTAGTCAGGATAGCTTGTACTAGCTGTCCCCATTCTAATTGGCCATTGTTGGATCCCTTCCCTCTCAATATTTGGGGAGAGGACCAGGGCCTCTATAAATAAGGCTAGCCACCATAGTAGAAGGGGCAACTAATCAGACCATCTATCCCTCCCAAGCAGAACACCACACCAGCTCAAGAACACCTCTCCTCAGGAGGCTGTTCTTCCCTTGTAATGTTCTTCATCAGCCCAAGAGGCAATCCACCACCACCACACACAGTACTAGGGTATTACACCACAACGGTGGCCCGAAACTGTATAAATCTTGTGTCTCTTGTGTTGTGAGTTCATCGAGCTAAGCTTAGGGATCGCGGCGAGGCTGAGAGCGTGATTCGGTAGGGGGAAACCTTCGTGCGCACCCCAGTGTTCGAACCTTAAGGGTTTTGCCGGAACCCGATATCCGACACATATGATGATTATGCTGGTGACAAGGTTGATCACAAGTCCACGTCAGGCACATGTCACTTTCTTGGACGATCTCTTGTCTGTTGGTCTTCAAAGAAGTAGAACAGTGTATCACTCTCCACTGCTAAATCTGAATACATTGCTGCTGGATCTTGCTGTGCTCAGCTTCTCTGGATGAAGCAAACTCTCAAGGATTATGGCATCAACTTGAAGAATGTTCCACTCTACTGTGACAATGAAAGCGCCATCATGATTGCCAACAATCCAGTTCAGCACTCGAAGACAAAGCACATCCAGATCCGCCATCACTTTCTCAGAGATCATGTCATGAAGGAAGAAATTGATATCATTCACGTCAACACTGAAGAGCAATTGGCAGATATCTTCACAAAGCCCATGGATGAGAAAAGGTTTTGCAAGCTGTGGTGTGAGCTAATTATCTTAGAATCCTCGAATGTCTTGTGAATGGACACACATCCTAACGCTTATGCATGTTGATGACTTATATGTGCAACACACGAAGTAACATATATCTTCAATTCCTGAAGACTTACCCTCTAAGTGTGCATACATTAATGTAGAATTTGACTTCGGAGTGCCACGATGATTGTGCATCGTGTCTAGGTCAAATATTTCCTGTACGGTGCGTAACGCCACCACCACACTTTCTTGAAGATTTTCATTTGGTGTCATGATTGCGTTATCTTCATATTTGGTTTGTCTTCAACATTGGTTGACTCCAGAGTTTATCCTCGCAATGTGACTTGGTCTTCATTTATATATCTATGTGTGTGTATGTGTGTGTGTGTGTGTGTTCTGTCCTCTACAACATTCACTTATAGCTATGTCTTGAAATTTGCTATTTTTTGAACTAAGTGAATGTGATCGGACCCTAAACCCCGTCTATGCTTATCCCTCAAATTCTCTCCATCTCTTCATATGCATTCTGTTGACACGTGTCGAATGTCTTCATTGTGTCCTTGTCAGCTAAAGATACAGAGACACACATTTAAAGACACTTTTCATGCTCTTATCTCCTTTGCCTGAATACAGGAGAAGCCGGATCAACCACCCGACAAACCAGGCGCGCGTGGGAACATGGCTCAACTCTCAATAAGTTGCATGCTTTCCACTTGTCCACCAGATGTGAATCGCCAGGGGCAGATGCGTAATTGTGCCGTGCAACCCCTTCTCCTTATAAATACTTCACCTCACGCGGTCATTATCTCTTCTCCCATCTCGCCGTCTCTCTCAAACCCTAGCGCCACCACTAGCCTCAGTCAACGCCGGAGACGAAGCGCTTAGCTGCCGCGACATCTCCGGCGCCGTCTTCACGTCGGCCGTGGACTTCGCCATCTCCGCCGCGGCCATAGGTGTCTTCCGCCACCAAGTTAGGGCGCGGGAGATTGGACTTCTCTGCCTCCTTCCCGCCTCGTCTAGCAGTTCTTTGTGCGGTAAATAAAACTCACTTTTTACTGCTTATTTGATCCGTTGAAGCTGTCCACTTCTTCCAAAAGTGGTTTCTAAACTTCCAAATCTATATCTTTTTGTTTCTGCATCTCATATCTTGCAAGTATATTCACTTATGAAACACAACTAGTTAGATTCCTTATTTGTACTTATTCATGGATTCGTACAAATCTGGAACCAACTCACTTCAATAAGTGAATGTCTTCGCACTTTGAGGTCAAAGTCTTCAAATTGATTTATCTTCAAAATCTTCTGAGAATGCATATGACCTCTTCCCCTTCCCTCGCATCTCTAATGCTGTCACAGGTACATGTTCGTGGGAGAATCCCTTGGTTCTCATAGTCTGCATTCATTTGCAGAATTCTTACAGCATCACATTGAATCTCCTGAAGCAAGTTCCTGCCTGACAGTCGACAGAAGCCAAACACAGTTGTGAGGCCTTTCAGTTTGAATCCAATGGGGTCTGACAAATCTAGAAAGAAAGGTGACAGACAATGCCATAACAATACTGCTTTGGATCTGCCTCCAGACCTCTATGACTATACAAGTCTAACCTAGAGGAAACCTATACACAGCGCAGGTCCAGAATCCAATGGATTCGAAGATACTTGGCATAACAATGGTTTCTGTATCGCTTCATGACTCCAGAATACTCTGCTAAGAATGCTATACAGTGTCCATGGGGCGATGTCCTCTACTAGAAGCTGTAACCCATGACCAAGGCTGAATCCATAGCCAAGGACTTCTATCCTTGCATGGTCCGAGGACCTCATCCTGAAGATGTCAACCCATCTAGTATCCGATGGTGTCGCGATGAGGAATTGTTTGAGCAAAATTATCAATTTGCAAAGGCTTTTGTAGCTAAAAACAAGAAGGAATTCAGACTTAACTTCAATCCTGGTCCTGTTGCTCCAAGGCCAGATGGTAGTCGTGAAGCCAATCAGAATATTGTTGGCCCCTTCAATAGCTTCGATGGGCTTCTCTCCCACCTTGCTGAACAAATGGCCACATTTGATCAATCTGCTGCAGAATAAGAGTCAGAGGATGATCCTGAGCCCCCAAAGCAAAAGAAGAAGTCAAAAGCTTCAAAGCCCTCTATTGCTCCAAAAGCTTCACGGGTGAAGCCATTGAAATCTGCACCTCCTCAATCTAGTGTGCAGTCTGAGGACCAATCCCGCATATCCAAGAAGTCCAAGAAGGCCAAGAAGATTTTTGGGCATGACCTCACCCCAGCTAGCATTCTGCGCAATGAAGAGAATGATATTGATCTGTCAAGTGATGAAGACCTTGATGATGGTGCTCTGGAAATGCTTATTAAGAGCAAGCAAGAGGCTGAAATCTTCAAGGACTTGCCTATGTTTGATGCGGATATACTCAACAACTTCTTTGACGAATGGTTTGAAGATCCTACTCTTACCAACGATGATCTGCAACTGCCCATTGGCATAAGTGTCACATTTCAAGGCAGCATCGCCAAGGAGCTTGCTATAGCTCAGAAAATCATCGAGTTGAAGAACAAAATCGACTATGAGAAGGCCCAGGTCAAGAAGCATATGGCAAAACTCAACATCGTTGATGTTCAAAACTTCAAGAAGAGGATGATTAACCTCAAAGCACAGTTCAACAAGAAGCGTGAGGAAGCCAAAGGCTCTCGCGAGCGCATGAAGTATTATGCTAAGAAATGCGTCCAGGCTCACAATGACACTGTGAAGAGAAAGGCACTTGGGCGTCCAGGCATCGACCCCAAGCTTGCTGCCAAAAAGAAGAAGACTGTTGAAGCCAAACCCGAAGCCCCAAGGTAGAAAAGACCCAACATTATCTTCCCTCCTAGTATGACTGGCTCGAAGACAAAGGTCTCTTCAGCAGCTTCAGAGCAAAAAAAGACTAGGCAAGCTGAGGCTGAAGCCAGGAAGAGGAAGCACCATGATACCTCTGATGCTGCTCCCTCCCAGAAGAAGATGAAGACAAAGTCTTCAAAGTCTTCATGCAAACAGCGTACTGCTTCCCAAGAACCGTTGAACCCATTTCTGTTTCACTACCTGCCTCCTCAAATCACGAGCGTCGTCTCGTTGTGCATGATCGTGTTTCCATATAGGCTCTAAGTCTGAAGAGATCCCAGCTGTCGACTCCACCGCAGCTAAAGACATTGGTCATGATGACCATGTTGAAGATGATGAAGTCCTTCCTCAGATCGAGCCCAACCCGGTATCATCGCCTGCTCCAACGAGCAGTGAACTGAATTAAGCATTAGCAGTCCCATGACGCCAATCGCTCAAGATGAATTCTGGGAAGAGCAACACCCCAACTCCTCCTTGCATGAAGTTATTCCCCCGCACACCACCAGCTCATGTCACCACTCCGATGCTTGAGACCCCACAAGCAACACCCGAGGACATGGAGAAGACCGCTCCTTCACCAATGTCGCTCTCCTTCTGAAGGCTTCACAGAGGCCCTAGGCCCCAGGTCTCCATGTCAAGCATTCCTGAAGGGGATGTGCAACACACAAGCTCAGTAGCACGTCAAGTGTTTCCTGAAGTCATCCCTTCAGTGACTGCACAAAAATCTGAAGCCAAAGCGGCTGAAGACATTCCGACTGCATCAGCCGATGAAGAAAGAGAAGAAGAACATGAAGTTATTCCCCCTACCAGCGATCCAGTTGTACGTGAAGAAGTGATTGTGCCCGACCCCCTGTTCATGATACAAGTCAAGTTAAAGCCAATGCAGCTGCCACCACCATCACCACTGAAGCCAACTATGTTGTCATGGCTGAAGATAATGTGGAGCCTGAAGTCAATGCTGCCACAGAAGAAAATACACAGCCAACCACTTCGAATGTAGCCGTTCCTCACCATGTGCCTCATACTAGGGAACGCGCTTACAACCATGGTGTACTATTAGGTCTCCTATTTTGATTCCACTCACTGCTCCAGGTCCACAATATGACTAACATGTGGAGCAAAGGCCTCAAACGCAGAAGCCAAAGTCCAGGTTGCCAAGGCTTCCCAGTGTTGTAACTACTCAAGGCGCTTTCAATGTGTTAAGCTTCAAAGAGCACAATACCTTCTTCGATAGCGCCAAGAACCCCTTCAAGAAGCCAAAGATTTCATCTGATAGGTTTTGGAGCCATCAACAAAGGAGCTATTACTCGTGCACACTCTACAATCAAGACATGAGTTTTCCTCACAGGCATCTTGACTGTGATGCCATTGCTAGGCTGCCATGCCTTGAAGAGGCTCTTGATTGCTTCCGTGAAGTTGGACTACTCCAACTTTTCACTGACAAGGAACAGTGGAATGAAGAGCTTCTCTTGTAGTTCTATGCTACTCTTCACATTAGAGGCTACAACAGGGATCCGAAGACATGGATCCTTAAGTGGATGACAGGAGACGTCCATCATGAAGCCAAAGCTCAGGACATCATTGAGCTAACTTCCCTGCCCACTCCTGGTGATCTATATGAACAGGAACTACAGAGCATTTTCTAGATGCCTGAGCCTAACATGAGTCAGATGCTCAGTATGATGAAGCCATTGCCAATTGATGTTGAATATCTCAAGGAGTTCTTTGTCAATGACCCCGAGTACCTGCCCCGCATAGTTTATCATATTCTGAGGCGTACTCTGTGGCCTATCAAGGGACATTATCCAAACACCAAGCTTGAAGGTGCCATGAAGACATTGGTCTTCTACATCATCAATGACATCAGGTTTTACACTCAAGATTTCTTCATCGGACAGTTGGCAGCTTCAGGCATCGATCTTTTTGGCCTCAAGTTTTATGCTCCATGGGTTATGCGGCTGATCAAGCTTCACTCTACAATCAACTATCAACCTTCAGCACACAATCATGTAATATTCTTGCCTGAAGCCGATATGTCACATGAAGTCATATACCCTGAGCCTGCTAACGAGACAGTTTGTGAAGACAATGCTGCACTTCAGAGCTTCACGCAGCCAATTGAAGGAGTTCATGTGCCCAATCTGCCTGCTCCTGATGGTCCTCTTGCTGGCCAACTATGTCTGCCACATCATGCAAACACTAATGCAACAGCCAGCACTATTGCTCTAAGGCCTCAGAAGCGTGCTCATGTCCTAAATGACAGAGAGCTTCTCGTTTCACTTCACCAGAAGCAGGATAGGCATCACGACTGGTTGAAGTGCTAGATGCAGAGTATTCTTGTTTATGTCAATCGCATTCGCAACCTAGCCACCAAGAACTCATTCGTTGTGCATGAAGCCTGTCGGCGGTCCTAGAAGAGCCTCACACTGCTCTATTCTGAAGACGATCTCCGCGAAGATGGCTTCACAGAATGATTCAAGTTTGACTCCAGGCCTCCATAATCTGCAAGTTGGCGTCCAACTCCCTCAATTCAAGATTCAGAATTCATCTTCAGCTCCCATTGTGGTTGCTCAAGTCATAGATGAAGAGGATGACGCCACTTCACTAGCGATGGCTTCACTGCATCACGATTCTGCATCAGGCCCCACTGCACCGCCAAACTCCAACGTCAACCCTGCTGCCCCAACATCTTCACTGCCTGGGAACGAGTAGACACTCTATGTCTTCAAACATTTTTGGTCCTTACTGACAAAAGGGGGAGAAGCATATGAGTTGATAGTCTTCAAGACGGTCCATATAGGTCGGGTGCTTATTTTTACTAAGTTCTTACAACTCCCGTTCTTGAAACTATTTGGTTTTTTAGTTGTAACACTTAAACTTGATGGTCGTCTGCTACTTTTTGCTGCTACCTTATAATGCGATGATAAATTTTGCATGAAGTCATTTTGCAGACGCCCATTTCTCATTGTGCACGTAATTATCTTCATTATTCTTATGTATGCACGATGAATTGTCTTCATGTGTTGAAGAGGATCTCCACAAAGCAAAACCTACCATGTGCATTTGCGTTCAAAAGTAAAACAGTTATATGCACATCTTCCGGGGGAGGCTTTTTCAACTAATGAAGACAATGCCCTTGTACTTTAACTTTCACATACTTTTATCCCCGTTGAAAACTTCAACCAGTTTGTCATCAATCACCAAAAAGGGGGAGACTGTAAGTGCATATAGTGCCACCCTAGTTGGTTTTGGAGTATTGACAACAAACATGGTAGAGGGACTAATGTGTTTGTGAGAATTGCAGGATAACACAAGTAGTAGTCCCTCATTGATTCGGTTTACCTACCAGAGATGACCCCTAAAAATGTATGAAGACATTGAAGACAATGGTGGTTCATGAATACATTCACGTTGAAGAGAATGACCTATGAAGACATTCACTTGAAGACTATGGAGTGTGAAGACATAGTTTGTTTCGTAGTTTCCTTTTCTTCTTTCTTGAGTCATAGGAACCACTATACTGTTAAGTGGGGTCCAAGTGAACAAAGTCAGATGACGGAAGTGATTCTCTACCAAAATCCTATGTCTTCGAGCGACGAAAATGAGAGCAAATCTTATCCATAGTTGGATGAGTCAGATTTTCTTGTAGCCCAAGCCAAGCTGCCGCGTGTGTTTGAAATCCGACCGTTGGACACGTGTCGGTTCCTAAGTGACCCAGGGTCATTTCGAGCATATCATGTCGGGTTGCCTTTATAAATAGCCCGCCTCCTACACCATAAATTGGTGGCCGCTCAGATTTAGTGCATGGCTTTTGTCGTTTGAGAGCAACCCACCTCTGAAGCCTTTGAGAGAGAGATCCTTGCGAGGACAAAGCCCAAATTACCTAGAGCCAAAGAGTGTTAGGCATTACTGAAGTCTTTCTGTCTGCGTGACCTGAAGACTTGTTACGAGGACTGTGCATCCTCCAGCCGGTTAGGCGTCATGTTCTAAGGATCCAAGAGTCATTGTGGATTGCCAGTGAACGGAGTCTGTGAAGGTTTGGAAGTCTACCTAGAAGACTTATCAGAGTGATTGGTCAAGGACTGGGTGTCCTTAGCTCAAGGGGAATAAGGTGAAGACACGGTCTTCTGAGTTTAATCTCAGCCTCCCTAACCAGACGTACAATTGTCACAGCAACTGGAACTAGTCTACCAAATCCCTGTCTTCACCAAGCAACTGGTTCCATCCCCCACTTCCTTTATATTTCAGTTTGTCTTCGTGAAGTCATTGCTTGCTTGCCTAATCTGTTTGACTTCACTGTGTGAAGACTATTATCTGTCTGGCTTCATACTGTTTTCCATTCTGATCCATACTACCTAGCCGTTGTTAGTGTTCGTAATTTCACTATACTGCTTACTTGACTATGGCTTGTCTAGTGTAGTTCATCTTCCGCTGCATATCATATAGGTTCATTTCAACAGTTTGTCACCAAAGACCTCATATTTTGAAGACTTTCATAAAAATCGCCTATTCACCTCCCTCTAGTCGATAACTAGCACTTTCATATGTGCTTGGATCATTCCCCACCATATGATGCTTGCCAAGTGAATAATTATTGAGGTTGGAATAAGAATGGATATTGTCGACTCTTGCATAAGTGTAAAGACCGAACACTATAAGATAGGCCCTTCGCAGAGGGAAGGAGAGTTTGTCATGTGATTTTCATTTGGATGTGCAAGTTCTTAGCACAAAGGAACATCACTTTATACTGCCCCTTATGATAACAAGCTTTATTGAGTAGTTCGTCACTTTTATATCGTTACCATCACGAGTTCATACAAAGCTTATTTTCCCTTACAATTAAATATCATACATATTTAGGAGCAACTTTTATTGCTTTGCACCGATGACAACTTACTTGAAGGATCTTATTTAATCCATAGGTAGATATGGTGGACTCTCATGACCATAAGTTGGGTTTAAGGGTTTTTTTGATGCACAAGTAGTATCTCTACTTATTACGAAATTTTGGCTAGCAAAATATTATGAGCAAGCACCACATGTTAGAGGATCCATGAAAATATAATTTCTATGTGAATATAAGCAAACATAACATTACATTGTCTCCCTTGTCCAACATCAACTACTTGATCAAGCCTGCAAATAATTATTGGGGGCTCACAATCATAGAAGATGTTCAAGATAGATATTTATATGTGAAATCTCTCTTGCTGTCTTATTCTTTCATGAGTTGTATCAATGACCAATGCGATGTTTGTTAACTTCCAACAAATTTTACCAATTATACTTCTTAAATGTGAAGTCGTTGCTCCCCACGGGATTACCATATGAGCTATTATTATTATTGCTAAGATTGAAACAAGGAAGTAAGCAATGATACTCGTACTACTCTTTATTATATAACTTGCACACATGATTACATAGATAGGATGATCATGAAACAAGAACCGGAAAACTACTTTGTACTAAGACTTTATTCTTCTAAATAATGAAATAACTAAGGATCAAACTAAGATAGATAATGATGATAGAAGTGATGGTGCTACGATACCGGGGCACTTCCCCAAGCTTGGAACAAGCTAAGGGTGGTGGACATACCCGTGTACTCATGTTTACTTCTTTGGTGATGGTGGTGATGAAGTGGTGGGCTTGTCCTGCACTTTCCAAGCTGGTGAGAAATTCATCTTTTTGATGATCTTGCAAGGGGCCTGATTCTTCACCTCTAAGGCAATAACTTCTTGAGTGAGCACCGTGTTTTGAGCCCAAATCGCATCAACGACCTTTAATGCATTAATATGAGACAAAGAAAGATCAGGATAAAGAGCGTAAAAAGTGTCTCTCTCTTCCAAAGCCTTGAGGGGGGGGCACTGAGCCATTGTCTCCATGTCCTTTGATCTCACTGTCAGTGTCCTTCATGGTCTCCTCATGCTCGGTAGCATCCTCCTCACCAGATGACCACTCATAGTAAACTTAATTGAAAAGACGTTTACTCGAGATGGTCGGACAATATGATGCTTGGTGCAGAACCTTCGAGGATCCATGAGGACCTCAAAAACCTAGAATTCCTAACAGAAAAATAGCCCAAAACAAGAACAGAGGAGAAACTTGCGATATGGAGGTCAAAACGGCGAAGAGTATATATAATGATTTTTTGTCTTATAGAAGAAGTATACAGGAGGAATACAGAGTCAGGAAGGTGTGTGAGGGGCCCATAAGGAACCAGGGCGCGCCACCTGCCTTGTGGCTCCCTCGTGAACCTTCTCGGCTGTTTCTTATTTTCCTAATTTTTATAATATTCCAAAATTGAAAAAAAATTACAGAATTTTTGGAGTCAGTTTACTTACCATGTCTACCAATTCCTTTTTCATGAATCTAGAGCATCCCAGGAGGTCTCTTCTAAATAGTCCTCTCGTGTAATTACTTGAATAATGTTGGTTTTAATGTTAATGGGGGTATGTTCAATATAATGTTTAATTCTTTGCCCATTAAGCACCTTCTGATTGTTTCGTTCGGCATTATTGATCTTGATAGCCTGCAAAATGTGCAAAAAGCAATTGTACAAAAGAACTTTATCACCGATATTAAATTCTCATTTCTGAATATTTTATGCCATCTTTTAACTTTCTCTTTAAATAACATGGCATTTTCATAAGCTTGCGGTCTCCACTCATCTAGAGATCAAATAACCTCTTTTCACCTGCAAGTTTGCAAGAATGATTAAGCTCACTAATTGCCACTAAGATTTATGCTCCAACTCAAGAGGTAAATACCATGCTTTTCCCTAAACCATCTTATAAAGGAACATACTTGAATCTCGAGGGCGAGATTCATCTAAAGGTGGGTAGATTTGTAACATCCCAAATTTTCAATTGGGACCGTTTTACAATTATTAGCTAAGCATCTATGCATTTTTGTTTGAATTGAGTGGAATTTGTAAAATTCAGAGGCGTTTGTGTTTTATTTGAATTTGGACTCAAATTGGCATTTGAAGTTTATTCCAAAAATACCTAACAAATACTTTGTTCAAAAAGTATGAGAGGAGATAACATGACACTCCAATAAAGTCAGAAGAAAATAATGCCAAAAGTTTTTGAATCCAAATTGGAGTTTATTTGGGATTTTCAAAAAAATGTTTTTAAGTTTATGTTTTCCTTTCTGTTAGTTAACAAAACTTTTGTTTTGGTTCTGTTAAGAAAATTTTTGTATGATAAAACTATTCTTGCTAGTTGTTGGCTTGGAGTAAAGGAAGCCTATTTTGAGTTCAATTGGTTTTTTTGGTTTTGGTTGATTGTCTATGTGTGAAGTATGATAGCTTGCTGTTATGTTACTATGTTGGTATAGTTGTAGGCTTATGTGTTTATTGTTTGCTTCGAATAGAATTCCCGGAGTGCAAAGCTTGCTATCATGAGTCACTAGCGTTCGAAGACCATCAGCCAGGCAAGTCTTGATCATGAGTTTTAATTCCTATGTTTTATTGCATTAGTAGTATTTTCCTCCCCACCATGCATGAAGTAGGAGAAATTGAATAAGTCTTGAGTAGTATCATGTGGTAGGTTGACCCAAAATCCCTTTGTTACCATTTCCCGGGACAATGTAGTTTACTTTGCTATGCTCGTAGACGGGCTTGGTTGAGCGATCCATAAGGGAGAGAGTCAAGATAATGACAACCCCATGACTTCATGCTCAAGATGGACTTTAAATTCACTACTGGTGGAGGATGGTTGATGGGTACCCTGGAGCAACTAGGGGATGACCTGGATGCATGGAGAAGCACCATGAGATCTTGCGGAAAGCTTCACCGAGCCACGAAGAGACGGATGGATACACCTTGACCGGAAGCTTACCTGTGCATCCACAAGCCATTGTGGGCTCTGGCTTGGTCGACCCTAGGCGTGAATCTGGCTAGACGGTGCTACGAGATGTAGAAGAACGGTAGGATTGGATGGGCATCAGTAGTGGCCCAGAGAAACTCTACAGAAGACCCTATTTCATTAATCCCGTCTTCAAACACTAGGCAGTGCGAGGACATAAAGGAGGGAACAATTCTTGCGGGTAAAGTGCACAAGACTCTGCAGAGTAGAAACCTAATCGATTAGTCGTGTCCCCGGTTACAGGCAACTGAGCCTCTGGAATTGGAGTATTTTGGAAATCTCAACACCGAACATAATTAATTAATTGATGGGTTATTAATGATTTCGGGTATGCGACCGGAACCATCTCAATAATAACCAATATTTTGTAGTAATTGCAAGCAAGTCCTTTTTGTTGTAGAGAAAAATTGGCTTTTTTTCGCAAAAACTTAAACTTAGAGCCCAACAGCCAAGTTGTATATAGTGTTAGCATTATTATTGTTCTCTCTATGACTTGCCAGCATATTCAAAATGCTGACCTACACGGCTGCAACATCTCATGTTGCAGAGGAGTTTTCTGACCAAGAGTGATGCTCTGATCTACGCTCAGTGATTGCCCTATGGAGTCAGATGGACTTGCTTATCGTCTACGCTTCCGCAGCATTTAGTTTTTCTCATGAGTTGGCCTTCGATCGAATTTATTCTATTGTAATAAAGACTCTATATGAGAATCGTGTAATAAATCAGGTGTGATTGAACTTTGAATTTTTCATCAATGTACTATGTGTGCCAGCATGATCTTGGGATGGTATAGATACACAGAGACTTGGCCGATTTAGGTCGGGACGCTACAGAGATGGTATTAGAGCACACGCCGACCATAGGACGTAACCCCTAGGATCAGAAAGCCATAGGAAGAAACTATTTTATTTTATGTCTTTATTATTTCGTAATTCTCCCCTGTTCATTTCTGACTTCCCTCTGATTTCAACATTCTAGATGGCCGTCAAGTTCATCCCAGTTCTGCTCCCAGAGTTTTGCCAGCCAGATGAGATGATGCTTTTCCGCAAGAAGCTGGTCCGGATCACCAAGGAATTGAAGATTTCTCTACCTTCTATCACCGGGACCCCTACCATGGCACTTCCAGGAGACCGTCGCTATAGGATTAAGGTACACATACCAGGGAGGACCTTTGGAAGCTTCTCAGTGCCCATTGACATCAGGTTCACTGCTCCCACTTGGACCCTCGGGAGAGACATATCAGTTCATAGTGCACTTGGACGCATCCAGGAGGAATACATGGCCGAGCTCATTGGATCAGACTACACCATGATTTCTCGCAGGACTTCAGATGGAGAGATCATCCGCACCATAGATGACGACTGCATCTGCTCATATGTCCAAGACTTGGAGGTCCACATCAGGACTCTAGAGATTCAGATGCGCAAGAGCTTGAAGACGGTCCATAAGTTGCAGCTTCGTGAAATTCAACTGGAGGATGAAGCACGTGAAGCCCACTATGAGCATCAGGATGAAGTCAGGGATTTCATGGAGAGAGTCGATAACCTGAAGATTTATGTTGCCGCATTGGAGGAGAAGATGGACCAAGGAGAAGACCTTTTTTCGAGTGGAGACGATGGACCCCTAGTGAGCAATGATAAGGATTACGAGAGCTCCACTGAAGGACGCAACAAGAGGAGATGCACTGCCATAGGACGCCGCACCAGAAGACGCACCGCTAGAGGACACAAGGATATCTAAGGAGAACATTTAGTTAACCACCATGTTTTATTTTTATTTTTCGTCAATCAGTTAGGCCGTTATTTTCGATTGGTCGTGACATTTTTTAATCCAAGATTGAACCTTGTTTGAGATGAATGAATAAATGATTGGTGTGATTATGATTGTGCATTCATATGGGTAGTGCTATTTTCTCATTAGACCCTTGTTCTATTCTAATTTCTCATCCACTCCGAAACACCAGATGCCTCCGAGACGTGACCCCGGTTTCACCTTCCCGCCGGAGCTCACCCAGTTGATCCAGCAGCAGAATGCCTTGATGCAGATGCTTATCCAGAACCAAGGCAACAACAACAACAACAACAATCCACTGCCACCACCCCCTATAGACAACCTGGCCCGTTTCCTAAGGCTGAATCCGTCGGTGTTCTCTAGCAGCACCGAGCCGATTGTAGCTGATGATTGGCTTTGCAAGATCGGAAGGGAGCTAGTAACTGTTGGATGCACAGATGCTGAGAAGGCGTGTTTTGACGCACACCAACTAGATGAACCCGCAACCTCTTGGTGGGAGAACTAACCACCTATCCCATCGCCACCATCATGTGGGATCAGTTTCAGCAGGCCTTCCGCACTGCTAATGTCTTAGCTAGAGCCATGAGTCCGAAGAAGCATGAGTTCCACAACTTACGCCAGGGGAATCATACTATGGGGTAGTAGGTGGATGAGCTCAGCCAGTCAGCTCGCTATGCCCCGGGTCATGTGGCCACAGATGCCGCAAAGCAGGAGAATTTCCTTGAAGGACTCAATGATGAGCTGGGAATGCAGCTGATGGTGGCTATCTTCAATAACTACCAGGAGCTAGTAGACAAGGCCATCATCCTTGAAGGCAAGAAACATCAGATTGATAGCCGCAAACAGAAATATAGCCAAGGGAAGTACAACTCGGGAGCTCAACAGAAGCCTCGCTACACCCCATACCCGGGAGGTCACACCCATCACACCCATGGAGGACATAACCATGGAGGACACAACCATGGAGGGAATGGGAACAATCACAACAACACCACCACCTTCAAGTCTATCAATGGAGGCAATGGCAACCAACACCATCCTGCTCCGGCTCAGAAGGATCTGAGTCGTATCACCTGTTTCAAGTGCTAGAAGACAGGACACTATGCCACCGATTGTTTGGAGGCCAAGTGGGGAAATGGAAACGAAAACGACAATGGAAACTCAGCTACCAAGAAGCCCAATCCTTTTCCTCGTGCCCAGGTGAACCACATAGACATGGAGGACGTCTATGATCAGCCAGACACTATGGTTGGTAAGTTTTTATTAAATTCATGTCCGGTATTGGTACTGTTTGATTCTCGTGCAACACATTCATTCATATCAAGGGTAGTTGTGGAAAAGTATGAGTTGCTCACTAGAACTCTTAGAAGCCATCTTCAGGTCACCTCCCCAGGAGGAGAGATGACGACAGGCTTAGGCCATCATTCAACCCTCAGCATTGGAAATCATAATTTTCCCGCAGACCACATAGTATTGGAATCCCAATGATTGGACGTGATCCTAGTCATGGACTGGTTGACGAAGTTTGAAGGAAACATTGACTGTGCCTGCAAAATGATTTTTCTCACCACACCGGAGCAGAAGAGAATCAAGTATGTATCCAAACGCACACCGATGAAGAACCAGGTGAATTCCCTCACGGGAGTTGTTCAGGAGGAAGTGCCCGTAGTGCAAGATTTTCCCGATGTTTTTACAGAGGAATTTCTAGGAATGCCACCAGATAGAGACATTGGTTTTTTTATTGAGTTATTGCCCGGCATAGCCCCAATATCCAAGAGACCTTATCGGATGCCCCCGAATGATTTGGAAGAGATCAAGAAGCAAATTAATGAGCTATTGGAGAAGGGATATATTCGGCCAAGCTCGTCACCTTGGGGAGCCCCAGTCCTTTTGGTAGAGAAGAAGGATGGAACTCTGAGAATGGTTGTGGATTATCATTCATTGAACGATGTAACCATCAAGAACAAGTACCCTCTGTCGATGATTAATGATTTATTTAATCAGCTAGTTGGAGCCAAAGTATTCTCCAAGATCAATCTTCAATCAGGGTATCATCAGTTGAAGATTCATGAACAGGATATACCCAAAACAGCCTTCATCACAAGGTATGGTTTATATGAGTATACACTCATGTCATTTAGATTGACTAATGCCCATGCATATTTTATGAGCATGATGAACACGGTATTTATGGAATATCTAGACAAGTTTGTCGTGGTGTTCATCGATGACATATTGGTTTTCTCCAAGAGCAAGGAAGAGCACAATGAACATTTGCGTCTAGTTCTGGAGAAACTCCGTGAACATCAGTTATATGCCAAGTTCAGCAAATGTGAATTTTTGCTGAAGCAAGTCGGATTCCTGAGACATGTTATTTCAGGAGAAGGAATAGCAGTCAACCCCACAAAGGTTGAATCGGTCACCAAATGGCAGCCCCCCACCTCAGTTAAGGAGATCCGCAATTTTCTCGGGGCAGGATATTATCGGAGATTTATTGAGAATTTCTCCAAGATTGCTAAACCAATGACTGAGCTATTGAAGAAGGAAACCAATTTCATCTGGACCGAGGATTGTCAAGCCAATTTTCAGGAGTTGAAGAAACGTTTGGTTATAACCCCAGTGCTAATTTTGCCGGACATACACAAGGATTACCAGGTATATTGTGATGTTTCTCGTCAAGGACTCGGAGGAGTGCTCATGCAGGAAGGAAAAGTTGTGGCTTACACCTCCAGACAGCTATGACCTCACGAGATGAATTATGCCACACATGATTCGGCTTTAGCAGCTGTAGTGCACGCACTCAAGACCTGGAGACATTTGCTTGTCGGAAATAGTTGTGATGTTTACACAAATCATAAGAATTTGAAATATATTTTAACGTAGAAGGTGTTAAACCTCAGGCAGAGGAGATGGCTTGAGATAATCAAGGACTATGACATGTGATTTCATTACCACCCAGGGAAGGCAAATGTTGTAGCAGATGCCTTGAGCCGTAACTGCTATGTGAACACCCTCATAGCTGGAGGATTACCACATGAGTTAGCCGACGATCTCAGAGACCTCCGACTAGAGATAGTACCAAGTGGATTTGTCGCTGCCTTATATATTCAATCCACCTTGACCGAAAGAATTCGAGAAGCCCAGAAGACAGCAAGGAAGTTGCAGAGATAAAGGAACAAATGAGTAACAGAAAGGCTAAAGGTTTTCGTGAGGATGAGCATGAAACTTTATGGTTTGAGGATCGTATATATGTGCCCAATGACCCAGAGGTCAGGAAGTTAGTTCTTCAGGAGGCCCATGATTTACCATACTCGATTCACCCAGGCAACACCAAGATGTATCTGTATTTGAAGGAAAGTTTCTGGTGGACAGGTATGAAGAAGGATATTGCCGAGTACGTAGCAGTATGCGATGTTTGTCAGCGAGTAAAGGCAAAACATCAGAAGCCGGCAGGGTTACTTTAACCTTTGCTGATACCCGAGTGGAAAGGGGAAAACTTGGGATGGATTTTATCATAGGATTACCCAGGACTCGTTCAGGTTATGATTCTATTTGAGTAGTGGTTGATCATTTGACCAAGGTAGCACATTTCATTCAAGTGAAGACCACCTATACCAGCGCTAAGTTAGCCAAGATATACATGACCAAGATCATATGTCTGCATGTAGTTCCGAGAAGTATCGTGTCAGATAGAGGAACACAATTTACTTCAAACTTTTGGAATCAGTTGCATGAAATGTTGGAAACGAGGCTGGAGTTCGAAGTACTGAGATTTTGTATTCAGAACACTATTCAGCTTATTACGCCCTCAGGACAGCCTCGTATGGAAAAATGATTTGCGTGAATTGTCTTCGCCTCATCGAAACGATTGATTTCTATATAAAAATCATCCCAATTCGAGTTCGTATACAAAAGTTAGAGCTATCGGAATGCAGCCCTGTCAGGAGGCGAAATATGGCGCGCCCCACCAGACGCCATGTCTGATGGGTAGCGCGAGCAAACAGATGTTTTGAATGAGCTATTTTACCCTCAATATTACCTCTGATAAAAAAAATGTTCAACACGAAAGTTGTTCGTATCGTTGAAACAGTAAAGATTGCTTTTGGACTCGTTTCCATTTGAGGTCGTTTACCATCAGAAAAATGACCCGCAAGGTGCAGCCAGTTTAAACCGAACAGTTTTGGAAAGTTCGGACAAAACCAATCCGAATTTGACTAGGGTTTTGGACGTGAATCCAAGCCTTTTCCTTGCACGGGAAGTCCAGATGCCTCTTATATACCTAAGGGGTGACGGCCTATTGAACAACACACAATCAAACAATCAATCTACCACTTTTTATCTTTTTATCTTTTCTCCTTAACCCTAGTTCTTCTTCTTCCTCGTTCTTCGTTCGTTCTTCTTGTTGCAGGGAAGCGAACCTCGAGGCCCTAGGGGCGATTAGGTCGACCTAGGGCAGCCCATAACCGCCATGCGCCCTAACAGGGTCCCTCCCGGGCGTGTGGGGTTTCGGGCCCTCAAAAGTGCCCGCCAGATTGCCTGCGTACCGCGCTTCCGGCGGGTCTCCTTCAACGTGAGCTGCGGTGCATCACCCCCGGCGTCGAGGGTACACAGTGACGTGTTCATGTGCGAACACACTTATTGGCAACTCCGCTGGGGACGAAGCTTCGAATGGTCTCCGGCCCGTTCTTAGTACGAGGAGATCGTCATCAAAGAGTTGTGATCTACAAAGGTAATATGAATATCCAATTCCCCATTGTAGATGCAAATAATTCGTATGTTGTTGCTGGATCGCTTAATGAGCATAAAGTATCGTCTAGCCCTAATTTTATCAATCATGCATCTAATTACATGCAAGGGCTGATGCAAAATAATTTTCATGGTTCAAATTCTTATGATTTTAGCAACATACAACATATGTATCCTAACTCTCATGCATCGGCAACCCCACAAATATATATGCCAATGAACAACATGATGGGTTTAGGTAATCAATTTGAAAACACCCCATGTTAAAATTTCCAATAGCATACAAGAAAGTGTTTCACCCTTTTATTCATCGGCAACTAATTTGCAATATGTGAATCCAACCTTGCCGATGGACGGGAGAATTGGCCATGCTACTACTAGCTATTTGGCCAGTTACTCTCAACCATCATATGCTACACCTCACGTTAATAATTTTTCAGCACCATATGCAACTGTAGATGTCCATAATTCGGTCCCGCACCTTCATGTTCATAGCCGAATAAGTAAAAAAATTACAGGAACACATGTACCTTCATCTAATACTGTAGCATATAATGCATACTCTATGCAATTCGGGGATTTTGGCAACACTCATGAATCATTGCTGAAAGAATCTGAAAGTATTATGGACAAATCCCTTCCAGAAGGGGTTGTGGCTGCGTTAAAAAGAGCTTGGCACAAAACAAGAGGATTAATGCTCTTTGCCTTGAACAATACGAAAAGGGGTTGTATCCTGATTATGCTACAATCAAGGCTAGAGTTTTGCAAGAAGATGAAACTTCATTGATTGATTGAATTGGCGAAAGAACATATGGTTATACAGCAGTGCATACACCTCCACCTCGTACCGCAACATAATATACACCCCCTCCACAATTGCAAAATTTTGGCAACACTAGCAGTTCACTGCTGAAAGATCCAAAAAGCATTGGGGGGCAAACTGATCTAGAGTGGGCTGAAATTGAGAGGGGAGTTAAAGCTTTGCACGATAGGGTCCAAGTACTTCGCCAAGAGAGAACTGATAGGGAATTGGCTCAAAGAAAAGAATCCTTACCAATTGATATAACTGATGAAAAGAATGATGATTCGGAAACTAAAAGTGCTTCGGTTGAGAAAGAAGAATCAAGTAGTATATATTTTGAATCCATCAAATCCAAACATGCAAGCATCGTTGAGAAAGGGCATGGCAAGCATAGGAAACAGCTGTGTTTGATTTTTCTGAAGTTAATGGAACCTACTTCCTGCCATATGAGTTTCGTGCCATAGAAATTGACAGGCCTCAAGGACAAGAGCAAGTAGCCGAACAAAGTTCGACTGACAAGGATCTTCAAAGTAATGATGCACGGAATCAAGAAAATAATGGTGTTCGGAATCAAGAAAAAGATGATGATAAGGCGTTGTGGAGCTATTCAAAGATGGAGCAAGATATTGTTCAAGTCACACCACCATCATGCTCTCCCAACATATTTGAAGAGGTATGCCTAGCAAGTAATTTTCCTATTTTCAGATTTGGTCGCAACTTCATAGTTGATGCATCTATTAGAAAAATCCTCATAAGTAATTTTGAAAGCCCAATGAAGAAAGGTAATTTACTTGTTAGCACTAAAGTTGTTATTGAGCATATCGGTCAATCCATTGCACCATTTATAAAGACCGATATTGACTTATTGTTGCAGCCAAGGCTTTCCCTATTGCTTTATCTAAAGTTCATATCTAATTGGGTAGCTTTGCTTATTAGTTACTTGGCTTGCTTTTGGTCTCCACTGAGACATGTATGCTCTAACTATTTTCATTTCTGAAATTTAAAGCCAAGGTTAAATTCTTTTGAGAAAACTGATGCTATTATGATATCTCATCAAAAGACATCGGATATAGAGTGCAAAACACATTGCATGGCCAAATGGGGAGATTCCAAATCTGAACCATTCGTTTGCTTACCTCCAAAGCCATTCTCACAGCAAGACCGACTAAACAATAAAAACTATACCTTCGATTCAAACATGTGTGATCAAATCTTTTGAGTTATTGCTTAAAAATAATTACATTACAATTCTTGATCACCACGTCAAGCCATCAATCCAAGGACGAATGTATTGTAAGTTGCATGATTCGTTCAAGCATGTTTTTGAGGATTGCAACATGTTCCATCAAATAGTTGAATCGGCCATTGAAAAAGGATGATTGAAGTTTGTTGAAACACCAAGAGATGATTAGTCTATTCCGATTGGTCCCGATGGCAATTTTTTTTGCATCGGCTACTTCAAGCCGATCCATTTAAAGAGAAGGTAAAAGCTGCAGGTGATGGGATCAAGCTTCCAAGTAAAGAAGTTGTTGAAGAGCATAATGAACATAATCTTGAGGGTGAGAATTCCATCGAAGCTATAATGGAGACGCCAAGGACTGGGGGGCAGCAAGCAAATCTAGTGATTGATGAAAGCAAACCAAAAGAAAACAAAGGCCGAAATAAGCGCAAGTGTAAGAGATCAAAAATCACCTTCGCTGAACTATTGGATAAATATCAAAAGAAGAGTGAAGAGAAGAATGCTTATCGGCCAAATCATGCAAAGAAACCAAGATCACCCCCAAGGTGCAAATATGACGATTGGTATTGGCAAAGTGAGCATTTTAATGCAACATATTCATATCCTTATTTTGGGCCGCCAGTGCCAATGTCGTGGATGCATCCCTATGCTCATGTAGATCCATATCCATCATGGGACAGGTATGATACAAGGGCACACTCTCCATCTGATTTTACACCATCTCACCAATATTATGCATCTCCGAGAAGATCAACATTTGAACAATCATATGTTAAAGACCATTTCAATCATAATGAATCGGTCCGGAGCTCAAAGAAGAAGAAAGAGGTGGTCAAACAAGTGTACCGTGTTAAAAGAGATGGTCGTAAGAGTGCTGCTTCACAATTAATCTCAAATGAAAAAGAGCAAATTAAAATGTTGACATTGGCTAAAGGCAATGAAATGAAGCCATCATTGTTGAGAGTCAAAGTGCCAAATCCGAAGAAAATAATTTGAGAGTGCACAAGGCCAAAAAAGAATTTCCATTGGTCAAAACAGAATCGCAGCCGATGCCCACTCGGCTTATCGTATTGACAAAAGAAGGAATTACAAAATCTTAGTGCACAAGAGTTGAGAAAGAAGAACATGGCATGGGTTCCCAAGAAGATCAATCAAAACAAAAGTGATGTGCATGTTTCTATTGCAACAAGTACAATAAAAGTGAAGAAGGAAAAGAATGAAAGCAACAAACAATTAAGCCAAAGGTGGTCATCACAACATTAAAATCTTCGGTTAGCACATCATCCATATT
The DNA here is from genome assembly GCA_021437245.1 of Aegilops speltoides. NCBI lineage: Eukaryota > Viridiplantae > Streptophyta > Magnoliopsida > Poales > Poaceae > Aegilops > Aegilops speltoides. The sequence continues at coordinate 186,382,544 of CM038146.1, read as the reverse complement.
CTTCAACCATACCATTGATACCTTTGCCTTGGAAGCGACATAATTATTTTGACCCATGGAAGCGACATAATTTTCTGCATCGTGAGAGGGTATTGCCAAATCTCTATACATTTTATTAGCTACATTTTTTCTTGCTAATCCAAAGGGCCGAAATATTTGATTGCTATTTCATTTGTTTATCTCGGCTATAAGTGATTCGGTGAATGAATTCTACATGGACCTTATGTTAATGGCCGATATTTATCTATCGCCCTAAGAATATGTCAAAGCATGGCTGATGTAGTATCCTAACATCGTCCTTAGTTCAATTGTAGGCCAAAACGAGGTACATGTTCATTGATATTGCCCTTGTCTTTCTAGTACTATGGAGATTATTTTTGACGGTTAAATTTGTGGCAATGGCCAAGGTGTTGGTGTTGTTTATTTTTCTCCATATGGAGCTATTTTGTGAAGCCCTCATGCCGCTTAAAATATTTTTGCACAATGATCAAAGCTGAATATGCATTGTTATTTGGATTGGAGCTTTCCCTTGCTATAGGTGCTATACATATTGAGGCTTCCGATGATTCGTTATTAGTAGTGCAACAAATATCCAAGGGTTATTAGTGTTTTGATGAATCACTTATAGGTTATCTTTTGGTATGACTAGATGCAAGATTTACCTTGGGTTGCTTTAAAATTGTTCATTTATCTAGACATGAAAATTTGAAAGAGTTGGCACAACAAGCATCTGGCTACTATGTTAACCATGGTGTATTGTATTTATATCAATAGCCGATGCTAGGTCTTGTCAACATAGGTAAGGCGAACCGAAGCCCACCGCTTCGGCCACTAATAAAACTTTTATGTGGGCGAAGTAAGGATTGGAGGAAGTTCATTATTGATTATCTGCAAAATCATAGAGAAAGGGTGAACAATATGGTTTGGAGGATGGTTTTGATCTATGGAACCTTATCACCGGATTGTTATAGAAGCTGAGAAGTTTTCACCCAAGTTTGCATCAAGAGGTTCAAACAAGCAATGGCCGATATATACTTATCGTCCTAAGAACATGCCAAATGGTCGATGGAGTGTTGACATCGTCCTTAGAACAAGCTATATGTGAGTTATTTTTCGGCACATAAGCTTTGCCGAAAAACAGGGAGGGTGTGTTGACACCAGATTTTGACATGGTCAAAAACATAATTAAGATGGCCTCAAATGGAAAAGTGCTCAAAGTGAGGAAGTTCCGTATCATCAAAAATAGAAACATAAATATTTGGGCCATAGCCATACGAACTCATCTCTAAGGCCGAAGTTGTGTTTGAAGTACTGAGATTTTGTATTTAGAACACTATTCAGATGATTACGCCCCCAGGATGGCCTCGTATGAAAAAAAATGATCTACACGAATTGTCTTCGTCTCGTCGAAACGATTGATTTTGATATAAATATTATCCCAATCTAAGTTCGTATGCAAAAGTTAGAGCTATCAGAATGCAGCCCTGTCAGGAGGCGAAATATGGCGCGCCCCACCAGACGTCATGTCTGATGGGTAACGCCAGCAAACAGATGTTTTGCGTGAGCTATTTGACCCTCAAGATGACCTCTGATCAAAAAACGTTCAACAAGAAAGTTGTTCGTCTTGTCAAAACTGTCAAGATTGCTTTTGGACTCGTTTCCATGTGAGGTCGTTTACGACCACAAAAAAGACCTGCAAGGTGTAGCCGGTTTAAACCAAACAGTTTTGGAAAGTTCGGACAAAACCAATCTGAATTTCACTAGGGTTTTGGACGTGAATCCAAGCCATTTCCTTGAATGGAAAGTCCAGCCGCCTCTTATGTACGTAAGGGGTGACGGCCGATTGAACAACACACAATCGAACAATCAATCTAACACTTTTTATCTTTTTTCCTTTTCTCCTTAACCCTAGTTCTTCTTCTTCCTCGTTCTTCATTCGTTCTTCTCGTTGCAGGGCGGCAAACCTCAAGGCCCTAGGGGCGATCAGGTCGACCTAGGGCAGCCCATAACCGCCCGCGCCCTGACGGGGTCCCTCCCGGGCGTGAGGGGTTTTGGGTCCTCAAAAGCACTTGCTGGATTGCCTGCGTACCGCGCTTTCGGTGGGTCTCCTTCGATGTGGGCTGCGGTGCATCACCCCCGGTGTCGAGGGTACACAGTGACATGTTCGTGTGCGAACAATATCCAAAACAGATAGTATAATAGCATGGAACAATCAAAAATTATAGATACGTTGGAGACGTATCAAGCATCCCCAAGTTTAATTTCTGCTCGTCCTCGAGTAGGTAAATGATAAAAATAGAATTTTTGATGTGGAATGCTACCTAACATATTTATCCATGTAATTTTATTTATTGTAGCATGAATATTCAGATCCATAAGATTCAAAACAAAAGTAATATTGACATAAAAACAATAATACTTCAAGCATACTAATAAGCAATCATGTCTTTTCAAAATAACATGGCCAAAGAAAGTTATCCCTACAAAATTATATAGTCTGGCTATGCTCCATCTTCGTCACACAAAGTATTAAATCATGCACAACCCCGATGACAAGCCAAGCAATTGTTTCATACTTTTGATGTTCGCAAACTTTTTTCAATTTCCACGCAATACATGAGCGTGAGCCATGGATATAGCACTACAGGTGGAATAGAATATGATAGTTGTGGAGAAGACAAAAAGAAGGAGATAGTCTCACATCAACTAGGCGTATCAACAGGATATGGAGATTTCCATCAATAGATAACAATGTGAGTGAGTAAGGATTGCCATGCAACGGATGCACTAGAGCTATAAGTGTATGAAAGCTCAAAAAGAAACTAAGTGGGTGTGCATCCAACTCGCTTGCTCACGAAGACCTAGGGCAATTTGAGGAAGCCCATCATTGGAATATACAAGCCAAGTTCTATAATGAAAATTTCCCACTAGTATATGAAAGTGAAAAAATAGGAGACTCTTTATCATGAAGATCATGGTGCTACTTTGAGGCCCAAGTGTGGAAAAAGGATAGTAGCATTGCCCCTTCTCTCTTTTCTCTCATTTTTTTATTTTGGGCTCTTTGGCCTCTTTTTTGGTCTGGAGTCTCGTCCCGACTTGTGGGGGAATCATAGTCTTCATCATCCTTTCCTCACATGGGACAATGCTCTAATAATGATGACCATCACACTTTTATTTACTTTACAACTCAAGAATTACAACTCGATACTAGAACAAATATATGACTCTATGTGAATGCCTCCGATGGTGTACCAAGATGTGCGATGACTCAAGAGTGACATGTATAAAAGATATGAATGGTATTTTTGCCACAAATACGATGTCAACTACATGATCATGCAAAGCAATATGTCAATGATGAAGCGTGTCATAATAAACAAAACGGTGAAAGTTGCATGGCAATATATCTCGGAATGGCTATGGAAATGCCATAATAGGTAGGTATGGTGGCTGTTTTGAGGAAGGTAAATGGTGGGTGTAATGTACCAGCAAAAATTGCGCAGTACTAGAGAGGCTAGCAATGATGGAAGGGTGACAGTGTGTATAATCCATGGACTCAACATTAGTCATAAAGAACTCACATACTTATTGCAAAAGTTTATTAGCTATCAAAACAAAGTAATACATGCATGCTCCTAGGGGGATAGATTGGTAGAAAAATACCATCGCTCGTCCCTGACCGCCACTCATAAGGAAGACAATCAATAAATAAATCATGCTCCGACTTCATCACATAACGGTTCACCATATGTGCATGCTACGTGAATCACAAACTTTAACACAAGTATCTCTACCAATCCACAATTACTCACTAGCATGACTCTAATATCACCATCTTTATATCTCAAAACAATCATAAGGAAACAAACTTCTCATAGTATTCAATGCACTTAATATTAAAGTTTTTATTATATCCCTCTTGGATGCCCATCACATTAGGACTAAATTCATAACATAAGAAAATTACCATGTTGTTTATATACTCTGAAAATAATATAAGTGAAGCAAGAGAGTTCAACAATTTCTATAAAATAAAACCACTGACGTGCTCTAAAAAGATATAAGTGAAGCATTAGAGCATATTTCCTAGCTCAAAAGATATAAGTGAAGCACATAGAGTACTCTAATAAATTCACAATTCATGCTCTCTCAAAAGGTGTGTACAGCAAGGATGATTGTGGAAAACTAAAAAGCAAAGACTCATATCATAGAAGATGCTCCAAGCAAAACACATATCATGTGGTGAATACAAATATATCCCTCAAGTAAATTTATCGATGGATTGAAGACGGAAGAGGGGATGCCTTCCAGGGCATCCCCAAGCTTAGGCTCTTGGTTATCCTTGAATATTACCTTGGGGTTCCTTGGGCATCCCAAATATTAGGCTCTTGCCACTCCTTATTCCATAGTCCATCAAATCTTTACCCAAAACTTGAAAACTTCACAACACAAAACTCAACAGAAAACTCATGAGGTCCGTTAGTATAAGAAAATAAAATCACCACTTTTGGTACTGTTGTGAACTCATTATTTATTTATATTGGTGTTATATCTACTGTATTCCAACTTCTCCATGGTTCATACCCCCCCCCCCGATACTACCCATAGATTCATCAAAATAAGCAAACAACACATAGAATATAGAATCTATCAAAAACAGAACAGTGTGTAGTAACCTGTAAACTTCAAATACTTATGTAACTTTAAAAATTCTGAAAAATTAGGAAACAGAGGCTATTTGTATATCAATCTTGTGCAAAAAGAATCAGTATTTTATCGCTGTAATTTTTAATAATTCTGGCATTGAGCGCAAAAGTTTCTGTTTTTCAGCAAGATCAATTCAACTATCACCGTAAGCCATCCCAAAGGTCCTACTTGCAACAAACAGTAACTAAAAACACCAAAACACAATTACTAGATAGGTAATAATGTGTAATTATTCAAGAACAATAGCAAAACAAAAAACACAAAAATAAAAATTGGGTTGCCTCCCAACAATCGCTATTGTTTAACGCCCCTAGCTAGGCATATTGCAATACATCTAGGTATTGTCATCTTTGGTGTGCAATCCATAAGTAGCTATCATACTAGATTCATATGGCAACTTAATTTTCTTTCTTGGAAAGTGTTCCATGCCCTTACTTAATGGAAATTGAAATCTAATGTTTACTTCTTTCATATCAATAATTGCACCAATCGTTCTAAGGAAAGGTCTACCAAGAATAATAGGACATGTAGGATTGAAATCTAAATCAAGAAAAATGACATCTACAGGCACATAATTCCTATTTGCAACAATAAGAACATCATTAATCCTTCCCATAGGTTTTTCTGTAGTGGAATCCGCTAGATGCAAATTTAAAGAACAACCATCAAATTCACGGAAACATAGCACATCACATAAAGTTTTCAGAATCGTGGAAACGCTAGCACCCAAATCACACAAAGCATGACACTCATAATCTTTAATTTGAATCTTAATGGTAGGTTCCCACTCATGATAAAGCTTTCTAGGGATAGAAACTTCCAACTCAAGTTTTTTCTTCAAAAGATTTCATCTTAGCATCAACAATACATTTAGTAAAAGCTTTATTTTTATTATAAGCATGAGGTGAATTCAACATGAATTGCAACAAGGAAATACAATCTATCAAAGAACAATTATCATAATTAACGTCCTTGAAATCCAAAAGAGTGGGTTCATTGCTACTTAAAGTTTTGACCTCCCCAATCCCACTTTTATCAATATTTGCATCAAGATCTAGAAACTCTGAATCATTGGGACGCCTTCTAGCTAAAGTTGACTCATCTGCAGTCCCATTTTTATCAAGATTTATATTAGAAAACAAATATTCAATAGGAGTCACATCAATCACTTTAAAATCTTCATCATTATTTTCACGAGAAATCGAAGAACACGATTTTACAAACCATTCTCTCTTAGCACGCATCCTAGCGCGATTCTTTCTTTACATTCATCAATAGAAATTCTCATAGCTTTTAGATACTGATTAATATCATGCTTGGGTGGAATAGATCTAATGTTCAAAGAATAAATCTCAAGAGAATTCTATCCATGTTCCTAGCCAAATCATCAATCTTAAGCAATTTTTCTTCAACCATAGCATTGAAATTATTTTGGGAAATAATAAATTCTTTAATACTGTTCTCAATATCAGTGGGCATCTTATTACAATTTCCGTAATAATTGTTGTAGGAATTACCATAATTATTAGAGGAATTACTAGGAAACGGCCTAGGGTTAAAATTACCTCTATACGCGTTCTTACCAAAATTGTTCCTACCAACAAAATTCACATCCATAGATTCATTATTATTCTCAATCAAAGTGGACAAAGGCATCTCATTAGGATCAATAGGAGCACTCTTACTAGTAAACAATTTCATAAGTTCATCCATCTTTCCACTGATAATGTTAATTTCTTTAATCGCATGCACATTTTACTAGTAGAGGATCTTTCGGGGTGCCATTGAGAGTAATTAGCCATAATATTATCTAGGAGTTTAGTAGCTTCTCCTAATGTGATTTCCATAAAAGTACCTCCCTCGGCTGAATGTAAAAGATTTCTAGATGCAAAATTCAATCCGGCATAAAATTTTTGTATGATCGTCCATAAGCTTAAACCATGAGTTGGGCAATTTCCTATCATCAATTTCATCCTCTCCCAAGATTATGCAACACGTTAATGATCAACTTGCTTAGAATTCATTATATCGTTCCTAAGGGAGATGATCTTAGAAGGTGGAAAAATACTTGGAAATAAAAGCATCTTTACACTTCTTCCATGAATCAATACTATTTTTAGGCAAAGATACAAACCAAGTTTTAGCACGATCTTGTAGTGAGAACAGAAATAGCTTCAATTTAACAATATCATTATCCACATCTTTCTTATTTTGCATATCACACAACTGAACGAAAGTATTTAGATGGGATGTGGCATCTTCACTAGGAAGGTCGGAAAATTGTTCTTTCATAATAAGATTCAACAAAGCAACATTAATTTCATAAGATTCCACACTAGTGATGGGAGCAATCGGAGTACTAATAAAATCATTGTTATTAATATTGGAAAAGTAACACAACTTGGTATTCTCTTGAGTCATCATGACAAAACAAGCAATCTAACACATTAGCAACCAAAAAGCAAACGAAAAGACGAATGGAAAAAGGGCGAATAAAAAGGCAAATCTTTTTGTGCTTTTCTGAAAATCGTTTTAGAAGTGAGGGAGAGGAAAACGAGAGGCGAATGGCGAATAATGTAATGCAAGAGATGAGAGTTTATGATGGGTACTTGGTAGGCTTGATGTAGACCTCCCCGGCAACGGTGCGAGAAATTCTTCCTACTACTTCTTGAGCTTGCGTTGGTTTTTCCCTTGAAGAGGAAAGGGTGATGCAGCAAAGTAGAGATAAGTATTTCCCTAGTTAGAGAACTAGGGTATCAATGCAGTACGAGGTACAACTAAGTCTCCAATCTATGCACCTGCACAAACAATCAAACACTTGCACCCAACGCGATAAAGGGGTTGTCAATCCCTTCACGGCCAATTGCAATGGTCAGATCTGATAGAGATAGGTATAAAAGATTACTAAAATGTAAAACTAAATAAAAGTAAATAAATTGCAGCAAGATATTTCTGGGTTTTTTGGTTTATAGATCTGAAAATATATGATGGAAAATAGACCCGGGGGCCATAGGTTCCACTAGAGGCTTCTCTCTTGAAGGAAAATAATACGATGGGTGAACAAATTACTGTCGAGCAATTGATCGAAAAGCGCAAAGTTTTGACGATATCCAAGGCAATAATTATGCATATAGGCATCACATCCATGTCAAGAAGAGCGGAACGACTCTGCATCTACTACTATTATTTCACACATCGATGACATGAGTAAGATGACATGATGTAGAGAGATAAACTCAAGCAATATGATGAAAACCCCATCTTTTTATCCTTGATGGCAACAATACAATATGTGCCTCGCTACCCCTTCTATGTCACTAGGTGATGACACCGCAAGATTGAACCCAAAACTAAGCACCTCTCCCATTGCAAGAAATACCAATCTAGTTGGCCAAACCAAACTGATAATTTGAAGAGAAATACAAAGATATCAAGTCATGCATATAAGAATTCAAAGGAGATTCAAATAATATTCATAGATAATCTGATCATAAATCCACAATTCATCGGATCTCGACAAACACACCGCAAAGAATATTATGCCAGATAGAACTCCAAGAACATCAAGGAGAACATGGTATTGAAGATCATAGAGGGAGAAGAATCCATCTAGATACTAGCTATGGACCCGTAGGTCTGAGGTAAACTATGCACGCTTCATCAGAAGGGCAATAGGGTTGATGTAGATGCCCTCCGTCATCGAATCCCCCTCCAACAGATTGCCGGAAAAGGCCCCAAGATGGGATCTCACGGGAACAGAAGGCTGCAGCGGTGGAAAAGTATTTCCGTGGATGCTTCTGATGGTTTGGGAATATTTGGGAATTTATAGGCCGAAGAATAGGGTTAGAAGAGCTCCGAGGGCCCACAAGGCAGGGGCACCCCTCTGGGGTGCACCCTGCACCCTTGCCATCGCCTCGTGACTCTTATGACTTGGTTCTCAAGTCCTACGTGTGTCTTCTGGTCCAAGAAAAATCATCGTAAAGTTTTATTCTGTTTGGACTCTGTTTGATATTCCTTTTCTGCGAAACTCAAAAACAAGGAAAAAATTAGAAATTGGCACTAGGCTCAGGGTTAATTAGTTAGTCCCAAAAATAATATAAAATAGAATATTAATGCATATAAAACATCCAAAACAGATAATATAATAGAATGCAACAATCAAAAATTATAGATATGTTGGAGACTTATCATACGACTATACGATAACGCGGACCAAGAGAAGAAGAATCCACCTTGGTAACCTCTCTCGCGTTGTTGGTCGAATTGATGGACGTCCACACGGGCCCACGAATATATAGGCCATTGACGATGACAAGCGAGGGAGAGTGTCCAAAGACAACCACTTCATGTATGTGCCCCAAACGTATGTGTGGACATGCGTGATGCATGCATATATGTTTGAATACCAAACTCACAACATTTTGATGTGGTGCTTGCATGCGTCAAAAATCGCACAGTCCCCACACATATCTGTTTCATGATGTGTAGCGTGCTCGCCCCCCCCAATTCGAGCCGGTGGGAGGGATTCATGCGTACACATGCGCACGAAGTATAGTTGCATGTACCAAACCGTATAAGACAAACCAAAATTTAATCCCCTCCTACAAATTAACTTGTATCGCTGTCGGTTGAAGTGATTGACCAAGCGGGCACATAGAGATGGACGAAGCATCTCGCCGATAACCCCGTGAGTGAGTGCTAGAGGACAACCGCCATCGCTTGCTTGTGGGCCAAACACATGTATGGAGATGTGTGGTTGTGATGTTTGAATACCTAATATATATGCAGAACTTTGATGTGGCACCTGCCTCGAAACCTTAAAGTCCACCACACGAACCGAGGTTCATGACACGTAGTATATATATGTTGCCTCCCTCTCCTCTTCGATGTGTAATATATACTCCTACGTACCGTAGCACAACCCAAAAATAATCCTCCTTGTTCGTCAAATTACCTTTCTCGTTGTGTCATATATTAGATGGATGACGACCCTGCGGGACCATGGAGCGAAGAGTCGCAGGCGAATGAGTGACAACCATCGTCTGCTTGTGGCCCAATGTGTTGGTGATGTTTTTAATACCCAATACGCACAACTTCTTTACGGCACCTGCCTCAGAAACCGAAAAGTCCCCACATGGAGCGAGATCGATTCATGATGTGTGTGTGGTGTGTGCTGCCCCAGCCGCCTCCTCCCCTCTTTGACGCGTACTATATACTCCTACCACAACACAACCCAAAAAGAAACCTCCTTGCTGGGTCAAAGTGATGGAGGACAACCTCGTGGGCCCACGGATGGAAGCATCGGACGCGAGTGATTGTCCTATATGACGCCTAGTATTGCCCCCGGCCACCCTCTTCAACGCGTACTATATATATACTCCTACCGTATGTATAACAAAACCAAAAAATGGTCATCCTTATTGGTCGAATTAACCTCTCTCATCGCATGTCATAGTGCTGGACGGCAACCTCGTGGGCCCACGCGAGTGAGTGTCCTAGGACCACCGCCTGCATGTGGCCCAAAGATGCATGTCAAGTTTTTTCTGCAGCGAACATGCGACCAAAGGATTTTAGTGTTAAAAATTGAAAAAAGATAGATAAAATTTGTCCGTTTTTATGCATTGATTGATTTCCTAGGGATTTAAATTTGCAAAAGTCAAATTTGATCTACATGAGACTCGTGATAGTGCACGAAAATGGATTGCAAAATCATATGTGTACGTGTCCATAGGTGCATGTTTAGTCCCCATGCAAGAAATTTCTAACAACGAGAATCTTGATTTTAAAATCCGATAAATCCAAAACTAAGTTGAAATTCATGAAACTTATCGTGGTTTCATATGGACACCAATAGACTGTGATATTTTTTTCAAATTTGTGACAAGTTTTGACATAATCTTCTTACATACAGGAAATTAGAAATAATTATCAACCAATATCGCAAACGAACTCTTTAATCGAACTATGTGTGTTAGAACAACCATGTAAGTGTCGTGCTTCAGATAAGCAATAAAGTGGCCGAATTAATTATCAAAAAGGAAAATCTAATACGTGCCGTGCACGCGTTCCGTGTGCCATTGGAGCATGCGTGAGTTGACGAGACACATGCTCGTAGGTAGACTGGGAGGCCGAGGCATGCGTGTGTTCGCTACGCACTCACCGTGGGCGTGCTAGTAGCTGTGTGAAATGATGGTAGGCGTGCCAGCAGTCCGCTGCGTAGGCTCACCGGGAGGCGAGCCATCCCTTTGACCGCCGCCCACCTCGCTCTCACTGCTCCATATTAATGGTGCGCCTGATCCTCGGGAAGGTATGTAGAACAGTCCTTCGTTTTCATCTACAAGCATCGCCGCCGAGGATCGTCGCTTGCTACAAGATGGAGGACGAGTGGCCAACAAGCGGGGGCGGGTCGAGCCAGAACCGCAAGAGCTTCCGGGGAATGTGGACTTCATTGGCAGCCTCCCCGACAAGATGTTGGTAACCATCATATCCCACCTCCCCATCAAATATGGCGTGCTGACCACTGTCCTCTCATGGCGGTGGCGCCCCCTCTGGCACACCACCCCCTAGACATCACCGTCGACCATGAGTTCTACAACAGGGAGCAGGAACGCCTGGATGCACTGTCCCACGTCCTGGCCACGCACCCTGGGCCGGTCAGACGCCTTGCTATCGGCAGGCTCAATCCGCACAACAAGATTGAACCCAGGTTGCACTACTGGTTCCTATCCCCAGCCCTGGATCGGATCGAGGAGCTCAGCCTTCATGCTAGACGTCCATGCTCGATGCTGCCATTCGTACTCCACCTTGCACCCACGTTGTGCCGCGCTACATTTAGGCAGTGCATTTTCCCCCGGATCGATGCCGCGCGCGCTCTTCATCTCCCTGAACTTAAGCACCTTGAGCTCATTGCCATCCGCATCTCGAAGGAGGATTTGGAGCACCTACTCGTCGGCTGTACAACGCTCGAGTACATTTGTCTTCATGCAATGGTTGGGTTCAGTAGCCTCCACATCACCTCGATGACTGTCCGTGCAATTTATGTGCATTGCTTGTGCCGAAAAAGGCTGTAAGTTGAGGTGTTTCACGATATTGTCATTGAGAATGCACCTTTCATTGAGAGATTGTATGTACTTGATAAATTAGGTCCAACAAGAATCAGGGTCATTCATGCACCGAAATTGACAGTGTTGGGCTATTCGTGTGCTGAATTCAACGAACTTGTTACTGGATCATTTCTTATTCTCCTTCTTATATATTATTGGACAACAAATTTTATCTAATTGTTCTTTATCTATATGTCCGCCTTTCATCCAGAAAATGATTCCCACAAGCTTGACCCGGCCTCTGTGCACAGTGAAGATCTTGGCACTACAATCTGTCGGCCCCGATCTGGATGAAGTTGTTACATTCCTTAGATGCTTTCCTTGCATGGAGAAGCTATACATCAAGGTGATGCTCCTTTTCCTGTTAATTGTTAGACACAATGGAGTTCAGTTTTTTGTTACTTCTACCCATGATTACAATGACAAATGTAGAATGATTTCTAAAGGAAATTTGGAGGATTTCAATACATATATTTTTTGAGATGCTAGTGTTGTACATGTTTTATTCCTTCGCCCGACATGCTCTCGTGATAAAAGTTTATCATGAAAGATTGAAGGTGGCATTTCACTCTTCTCGTGTATTTTAGAAATCCTGCAAATCAAAGAGGCCCGAATTGTTCAAATCTGTAGCTATGCACTAATATATTGTCTTCGTTTGCAGATACTAGCAGGCTCGAAAGTAGAGAATGTTGGGGAACATAACAATTTCATTCAATGCCTTGATCTTCGTCTCACAGAAATTACTTTTAACGAGTACCGAGGCACCACACCAGAAATTAAATTTGCCAGGTTCTTTGTTAAGAAAGCAAGGTTGCTCAAGGTAATGAGGTTTGCCCTATATTTACTGCGCATAAGAGAATGGATTCCTAAAGAGCGCAGGCGTCAAAAGCTGAATGGAAAAGGCTCTGCACAAACTGAATTTCAGTTTGTAACTTCATATGATAGATTATTCGAAAGTCACTGTTTTTCTTCTGTACACAGAGCATAGATGTTCTATAGACAGAGCATATCACATCGCACACAGAACACACAAGGTAACACTTTGGTGATGAATTCATCAATCCCAAACGGTTATATACCAGCAAGTGTTTGTCCACAACACACATGGCTTATGCCATCAAAAACCGCTCGGATGGATCAACTATATGCCACATATCGCACACGTAACTCTAACTTGATTCGTGCTTGATGTCTCCGCCATCGCTCGCTCAGTTCGTCTTATTTGCCATGTATCACTATGCCGGCCTATGCTCACGTCCCTCGGAGTGCTCTGCTCGCCTTTAGGCATCACAACGCGCTCTGCTCGCGTCCGTCGGCGTGCTCTGCTCACGTACCTCCATGCGCTCGGCTTGTGGACAGCATTTCCTTGCGTGTTCAACTGCTATATGCATATATATGGTTGCTCGCCGTTGAGGCGGCGCGGAGTGCTCTGCTTGAGTCCCTGTGTGCGCTCTGCCAGCGATTGGGGCCTGCACATAATCACGTTGGGGGCCCATATGCATGCGGTTTCACCGTGCGCATCGCCACGATGCAGTACCACGTGGCACGATGGAGTTACGCGCTGCAAATTAGAACTGCCATCCGTATGTGCGGATATTCCAGTTCGTTCGGCTTCCCCATTAATTCCCGTGGCCATTATAACCTTAGTCTCTTCAACCTTTCGATCTGCCCCACAACACAGCAAGCACACCTACGACGACACATATAGAGAGGATATCTAGCGGCGCTCCAAGAGTTTGGCGAGCATAAATTCGACACCCATGCGAGAGAGACGGATCTCATGGTGGTGTACACCATCGACCCAGCCTTGGTGGAGGACTACATCAACACCATGGAGCAGTTGCTTGCTGGAGACAAGTACAAGGTGGTCGACATCGACCTCTAGTACACCGTCGGTCTTCCCGGCAAAGATCAGAAGGTTTCCATCGCCCAGTTGTGTGTGCCTCATCATATCCTCATGTACCACTACTGCATGGCCACAGAGCCTTGTGACCGTTTTGCCAGGTTTGTCAACAGCACCAACTACAAGTTCGCTACGGTGGAAACCACTGACGATGTAAAAGCGCTCAGTTTACAGGCTTGGCCTGCAAGAACCTTGTCGAAATCCGTGAGCACTACAGGGTCTAGGATAGCACGAAGAAGGACTCCCTGGTCGAACTCTCCTCGGCCATCATCCACCCCTACTGCGAAAAGATGAAGCAGGATGCCAAGACAACAAGTGTCGTATCCTGGCACAGGGCCTGGATGCGGCAAATAGATGAACCTCACCTTAGGTTCATGGCCAAGAGTGCGTACACATGCTACGAGATGCACAGGCGGATCGTTGACATGAGGAAGTGCCTCGTTACCGAAATCGACGAGGCCGGATCGAGACACAAGCAGAGCAGTAGCGGCAAGTGTCACAAGAAGTAGATGATGGTCAAATGGTCATTTATCCTAGTTAATTATGCATGTAATATATAGTTGACTTCGGTGTGTGGAAATGTCATGTGTGTAGTAGCCACCTATGTAATTATGCATGTAATAGTTTACTTTGGTGTGTGCAAATGTCATGTGTGTTGTAGCCACCTATGTAATTGGATGTTTAATTTGGTTATACAACCATGTCCTTATAAGTGTGTATAGATATATGTGATGTGGCTTGAACTACACTGATATTTCCCCAAAGAGGAAGGTATGACGCAGCACAGCAATGATAGGTATTTCCCTCAGTGATGAGACCAAGGTTATCAAACCGGTAGGAGAACCACGCAACACCACGTAAACAGCTCCTGCACGCAAAGAACAAATACTTGCAACCCGACGTGTTAAAGGGGTTGTCAATCCATTTGGGGTAACGGTGCCAGAAATTGTCAAGTTGACGGGATAAAATTGTAGTAGATTGGATAAACAGATCTCACGGGAACGTGGGATAAAATAAATAGATAAAAATTGCAGCAAGGTTTTTTCGTATTTTTGGATTAATAGATCTGAAAATAAAAGCAAATAAAAATATATCATGAAGGCATATATAATAAAGAAGAGACCCGGGGGGCGTAGATTTCACTAGTGGCTTCTCTCGAAAAAAATAGCAATGGTGGGTAAACAAATTACTGTTGGGCAATTGATAGAACTTCAAATAATCATGACGATATCTAGGAAATGATCATTATATAGGCATCACGTCCAAGATTAGTAGACCGACTCCTGCCTGCATCTACTACTATTACTCCACACATCGACCGCTATCCAGCATGCATCTTGTGTATTAAGTTCATGGAGAAACAGAGTAATGCAATAAGAATGATGACATGATGTAGACAAGATCTATTTATGTAGAAATAGACCCCCTCTTGTTAACCTTAATGGCAACGATACATACGTGTTGTTTCCCCTTTTGCCACTGGGATCAAGCACCGTAAGATCGAACCCATCACAAAGCACCTCTTCCCATGGCAAGAAAAATCGATCTAGTTGGCCTAAGTAAACCAAAGATTCAAAGAAGAAATACGAGGCTATAAGTAATCATGCATAAAAGAGATCAATGAACTCAAATAACTTTCATCGATAAAAACATAGATCTGATCATAAACCCAAAGTTCATCTGATCCCAACAAACACACCGCAAAAAGAGTTACATCAAATAGATCTCCAAGAGACCATTGTGTTGAGAATCAAGAGAGAGAGAGAGAGGAAGCCATCTAGCTACTAACTACAGACCCGTGGGTCTACAATGAACTACTCACGCATCATCGAAGAGGCACCAATGAGGATGATGAATCCCTCCGTGATGGTGTCTAGATTGGATCTGGTGTTTCTGGAACTTTGGTGGCTGGAATTGATTTTCGTCGACTCTCCTAGGGTTTCTGGAATATTGGGCTATTTATAGAATGAAGAGGCGGTGCGGGAGGCCATCAAGGTGGGAACAACCCACCTGGGCAAACCCTGGTGGGTTGTGCCCCCTACGGGGCACCCCCCCAGGTGCTTCTCTGCCCATCTAGTGCCTTCTGGTCCAAAAAATCCACAAAAAGTTTCGCTGCATTTGGACTCCGTTTGGTATTGATTTTCTGCGAAGTAATAAACAAGCAAAAAACAACAACTGGCACTGGGCACTATGTCAACAGGTTCGTCCCAAAAAATGATATAAAGTTCCTATAAAATGATTGTAAAACATCCAAGAATGATAATATAACAGCATGGAACAATCAAAAACTAAAGATACGTTGGCGACATATCAGCATCCCCAAGCTTAATTCCCGCTCGTCCTCGAGTAGGTAAATGATAAAAACAGAGTTTTTGACGTGGAATGCTGCTTAACATGTTCATCACATATTCTTTTCTTTGTAGCATGGACATTTGGACTTCTATATGGTTCAAAGCAATAGTCTAGTTTTGCCATGAGGACTTTAATACTCAAGCATATCAACAAACAACCATGTCTTTCAAAATATCAACAATAAAGCAAGTTATCCCTAGCCCATTACGCTCAATCATTGATCCATTCATGAAACGCACTCGTATATTAGCTATACCCAATGCTCAAGTACGATCATAGTGCCCCTTAATTGGTGCTTTATAAGAGAAGATAGAGACTCAATTAAAAATAAAAATTACATAAAGTAAATGAAAGGCCCTTCGTAGAGGGAAGTAGGGATTGGTAGAGGTGCCAAAGCTCAAAGCAAAAAAGATAGAGATAAAACATTTTGGGTGGCATGCCTTTCCTGTCAATGAAAATGATCGAGTAGTTCCCAATACTTTCCATGCTAGATATATCATAGGTGGTTCCCAAACAGAAAATAAAGTTTATTCCTTTTTCCACCATACTTTCACTTTCCATGGCTAACCGTATCCACGGGTGCCTTCCATACCAACACTTTCCAAGGAATTTATTATTTGACAACATAAAGTAAAATCATTTTTCATTTCGGGACTGGGCATCCCTAATACCTTTGTCATACTCTCGTGCAATGACAAGTGAATAAACACTCATCTCGAGAATAGCATATCTAGCATGGAAATATACGAGCACATAAAAGAGAATTTATTTTGAAAATTAGAGATGGCACATACAAATTTGCTTAGAACGGCAAAACAATACCGCATATAGGTAGGTATAGTGAACTCATGTGGCAGAAACTGGTTTATAGGATTTTGGATGCACAAGTAGTGATGATACTTAGTGCAAATGAAGGCTAGCAAAAGATTGAGAAGCATCCAACCAAGAAACAAAAAATCTCATAAGAGAGAATTAAGCATAACTAACACCGAATAATGCACCACAAGTAGGATGTAATTTCATTGCATAACTATTAACTTTCGTGCTTGCATAGGGAATCACAAACCTTAACACTAATATTCTTACTAAAGCATAATTATTCATCAACATGACTCACATATCACTATCATCATATCTCAAAACTATTACAAGGAATCAAGTTTATTTTGTCCAATGATCTTCATGAAAGTTTTTATTATCTCCTCCTTGGATATCTATCACTTTGAGACTAATTTCATGTGTTGCTTTTGATAAGCTCAAACAAATATAAGTGAAGAGCCTGAGCATCATATTTATTTGTCTCAAAATAATATAAGTGAAGCAAGAGAGAATTTCTTAAAAAATTTACTAACTCTCAAATAAATCTAAGTGAAGCATGAGAGCATTTCTTCAAAAATACTAAACACACAAAAAGATATAAGTGAAGCACTAGAGCAATTCCATAGCTCATAAAGATTTAAGTGAAGCATAGATAACAATTCTAACAAGTCATGGCATAAGTTTGGCTCTCTCAAATAGGTGTGTCCAGCAGGGATTCAAGACTTAAAATAAAAAGCAAAACGAGCAACGACTCATATCATACAAGACGCTTCAAGCAAAACTCATGATATGTGATGAATAAAAATATAGCTCCAAGTAAAATACCGATGGTTGTTAGAAGAAAGAGGGGATGCCACTCGGGGGGCATACCCAAGCTTAGTTGCTTGATACTTCTTGGATATTGTCTTGGGGTGCCTCGGGCATCCCCAAGCTTAGCCTTTTGCTAATCCTTATTCCTTCGTCCATTGTAATATCACCCAAAATTTGAAAATTTCAATCACAAAAAACTCAACAAAACCTTCGTGGGATCCGTTAGTATAAGAAAGCAAATCACTACTATAAGTACTGTTGCAAACCCATTCATATTTTATTTTTGCATTATATCTACTGTATTCCAACTTTTCTATGGCAAAAACTCTTCAAAGGAAACCATAGAATCATCAAAACAAGCAAGAAAACAGAATCTGTCAAAAATAGAATAGTCTGTAGCAATATGAAAACTTCGAATACTTCTCTAACTCCAAAAATTCTAAAAAAATTAGGACAACGTGAGAAATTAGTATATTAATCTTGTGTAAAAGAATTTAGAGCTAAATCACGTTTCTATGATTTATGAAAATTGTTTTTCTGAGCACAAAAGTTTCTGTTTTTCAACAAGATTAAATCAACTATCACTCAAATCATCCCAAAGGCTTTGCTTGGCACAAACACTATTTTAAACCACAAAAACACATAAAATCAGAGGCATAATTGGATATTTTATTGAAAACAGCAAGAAAACCAAAAGGCAAAAAGATACAAGTTGGGTTGCCTCCCAACGAGCGCTATCGTTTTCTGCCCCTAGCTAGGCATAATGCGAAGATCTAAGTGTTTTCACCTTTCTCATTAATTTCCTTAGAGGTGTTTTTGTCAGGAAGTTTTGCAAAACAACGTAGAACACATTATCCATGGAAACCTTAGCACTATCAAGTTGCTTATCATCATAACCCCTTTGATTTCTGGCAGCAATCCAAGAATAATGTTGATTAACATCATTGAAAACTTGTTGGATTATATCTAAAACAGGGACTTCCTTTTTAAGTTTGTCATCAAAGATTTGGTTATCCCCGAGCAAATGTCTTATCGCATAATCACTATTATAAAGAATTTTGTCTATCACGGGTTTTTCACAATTCATACTATACAAATCAAAGATTTCCCTAGCTTCCCGTATTATGTATTCAAATTCATTCATAAGAATAAGATTAGCCACCTTTTTAGCCTTGGGGTTCTTTATAACGGGTAACTCAAAAAAAATCTTCGCAAAGTAGGATGAGTACGGATAAATTTATTTTCAAGTTTCAAAACTAGTGTCGAAATAGCTTCCGCATAAGTTTTAGTCCTCTTAAGTATAGGAACATCATCAAGACTTAAATTTCCAACACAATTGAAAAATTCTTGGATGTGTTCTTTTCCTATAACATTCCCTTGCCCCAAAACAAAAGTTTTAGCATCCAGATTGCCAGATCGTCCCATTTTAGGAGTTAGGCCATCATCTGTTTCTGCCATACCGAAGTCACTCATGATTGCAAACAAAGGATAGATCTGACGAGAAAACGGCAAACGAAAAAGAGGGCGAATAAAACGACAAATTTTTGTGAAGTGGGGGATAGGAAAATGAGAGGCAAATGGCAAATAATGTTAATTGCAAGGAGATTAGCTTTGGGATTAGGAACCTGGTAAATGTTGATGATGTCTCCTCGGCAACAGTGCCAGAAATTCCTTTTGATGTGGCTTGAACTACGTTGGTATTTCCCCAAAGAGGAATGGATGATGCAACAAAACAAAGGTAGGTATTTCCCTCAGTGATGAGAACAAGGTTATCAAACTAGTAGAAGAACCACGCAACACCATGTAAACAGCTCCTGCATACAAAGAACAAATACTTGCAACCCGACGTGTTAAAGGGGTTGTCAATCCCTTTCGGGTAATGGAGCCAGAAATTGTCAAGTTGATAGGATAAAATTGTAGTAGATTGGATAAATAGATCTCGCGGGAACGTGAGTTAAAATAAATAAATAAAAATTGCAGCAAGGTTTTTTGTATTTTTGGATTAATAGATCTGAAAATAAAAGCAAAGAAAAATAGATCGCGAAGGCAAATATAATAAAGAAGAGACCCGAGGGCCGTAGATTTCATTAGTGGCTTCTCTCGAGAAAAATAACAACGGTGGGTATACAAATTACTGTTGGGCATTTGATAGAACCTCAAATAATCATGACAATATCCAGGCAATGATCATTATATAGGCATCACATCCAAGATTAGTAGACCGACTCCTGCCTGCATCTACTACTATTACTCCACACATCGACCACTATCCAGCATGCATCTAGTGTATTAAGTTCATGGAGAAATGGAGTAATGCAATAAGAACGATGACATGATGTAGACAAGATCTATTTATGTATAAATAGACCCCATCTTGTTATCCTTAATGGAAATGATACATACGTGTCGTTTCCCCTTCTGTCACTGGGATCAAGCACTGTAAGATCGAACCCATCACAAAGCACCTCTTCCCATGGCAAGAAAAATAGATCTAGTTGGCCTAACTAAACCAAAGATTCGAAGAAGAAATACGAAGCTGTAGGTAATCATGCATAAAATATATAAAAGAACTCAAATAACTTTCACGGATAAAAACATAGATTTTATCATAAACTCAAAGTTCATCAGATCCCAACAAACACACCGCAAAAAGAGTTACATCAAATAGA
Organism: Aegilops speltoides; assembly: GCA_021437245.1. NCBI lineage: Eukaryota > Viridiplantae > Streptophyta > Magnoliopsida > Poales > Poaceae > Aegilops > Aegilops speltoides. Next base: position 186,362,181 of record CM038146.1, on the reverse strand, counting down.
TCTCCAAGAGACCATTGTATTGAGAATCAAAAGAGAGAGAGGGAGCCATCTAGTTAATAACTACGGACCCGTAGGTCTACAATGAACTATTCACGCATCATCAGAGAGGCACCAATGAGGATGATTAACCCCTCCATGATGGTGTCTAGATTGGATCTGGTGTTTCTGGAACTTGGGGCGGCTGGAATTGATTTTCGTTGACTCTCCTAGGGTTTCTGGAATATTGGGGCATTTATAGAGCCAAGAGGTGGTGCGGGAGGCCACCGAGGTGGGCATAACCCACCTGGGCATGCCTGGGGGCCCGGGCACGCCCTGGTAGGTTGTGCCCCCCTCGTGGCACCCCCCAGGTGCTTCTCTGGCCCATCTGGTGTCTTGGTCCAAAAAAATCCACAAAAAGTTTCACTTCATTTGGACTCCATTTGGTATTGATTTTCTGTGAAGTGAAAAACAAGAAAAAATAGCAACTGTCACTTGGCACTATTTCAATAGGTTAGTCCCCAAAATGATATAAAGTTGCTATAAAATGATTGTAAAACATCCAAGAATGATAATATAACAGCATGGAACAATAAAAAATTATAGATACGTTGGAGACGTATTAATATGTTATTGTTTCGTATACAATCCCAACACACAACACACAAGTCTTATTAGTAGCAATCATCCGTCTTATTATCGGTCTTCCCACACATTTCTCATTACAGACCTGTTTGCCGCGTATCACACACAGTTAAATTGAACCGTTTCTGTTATCTTTGCTCAACGCAAACAGTTCATCCGAGTCAACTGTTTGCCCTCTATCGCACACACCTTGAACTGGCTAACCATTTATTTTGTTTCGCCTAATCACAAATAGTTCATCCAAGTGAACCGTATGCCGTATATCGCACACATCTTCATCTAGTTGTCCATTTCTGTTTTTTCCTCATCGCAAACAGTTCATTGATCCGAACCGTATGCCCCGCATCGCACACGCAACTTAATTCTGAACCGTGTTTGATGTATCCGCCATCGCAAACTCTTTGCATCTTTTTTATGGGTTTTTTACATCACTATTTGTGATTATTGCATTGCACACAGTTTCGTCGAAGGGTCTCTGATTGTAGTGTTGCGTTAGCAGCATCCTGCAGTAGTGCTTGCTGTAGGTCAAGGTGATGGACGAAGACCTCGCGGGCCCACAAATGGAAGCATCGCACGCGAGTGAGTGTCGTAGGACAACCACCACCTTCATGTGGCCCAAAGAGGTGTTGTGTGATGTTTGAATACCCAATGCACAACTTTCATGAGGCACATTCTTCGCAAACTGGAAACTCCCAACACAGAGGTTCATAGCACGTAGTCCCCATCACTTCGAGCCGGTGGGATGGATTCATGTGTGTACGCACGCGTTTGAACTTTGATCTACAATCTCACCATGATCTACGCAATAACACAGGCTAAGATGAATCCACCTTTAGTCAAATGCCTCTCACTGTGGGTCAAAAGTAATAACCTTCATGGGCCAACGAATGGGTGCATCGCTGATAACCACATGAAGGAGTGTCCGAGGACCACCAATGCATGCATGTGGCCCAAAAATATATGCATGAAAGGGTTGTGTAATATTTTAAATAACCAATTCACGACTTTGATGTGGCACCTGCCTCACAAACCGGTCAATCCCACACGGAGGCTCACGACGTGTAGTGTGCTTCTGGACCCCCCCCTCGCCCGCCCACCCACCGCACTACCACCTCCACTTCGAGGCATGTCAAACTTTTTTTGCAGCGAACATGTGACCAAAGGAGTAGTGCCATGTTAAAATTTGGAAAAAAAATCAGAGATCATTTAGACGTTTTTGTACATTGATTGATTTCCTAGGGATTTAATGTGTAAAAATCAAATTTGAACTATATGCACACGTGATAGTGCAACTAAATGGATTGGAAAAACATATGTATGTCCCTGGGTGCATGTTTAGTTCTCATGCAAGAAATGGCAAGAAATTTCAAACATTGAGAATCTTGATTTTTAAAATCCAGTAAATCAACTTAGTTGAAATTCATGAAACTTGTTGTGGTGTCATATCGACACCAATAGACCGTGATATTGTTTTTTTGGTCAAATTTAGACAAGTTTTGATGTAAGCTTCTTACAAATGGGAGATTATTAATAATTCGTGACCAATATCACAAAAGGTTTATTTATTCAAATCGTGGGCGTAGGACCAACAATATACGTGCCATGCTTCTGTTAAGTCATAAAGAGGTAGAATTAATCCTCAAAAAATAAAAACAATATAAATGCTGCCAAGCGTCCCATGTGTCATGCGAGCATGCGTGAGTTGACGAGATGCATGCGAGCAGTCCGCCGTGCGGGCAGACCGGGAGGCATGCCAGCAGGTGTGTGAGTTAATGATAGGCATGTTCGCTCTGCAGTGACATCAGGAGACGTGCAAGTAGCTGTGTGAACTGACGATAGGCATGCGGATAGTCCACTGCGCACGCTCACCTGGAGGCGAGCCAGCCCTTTTACTGCCGCCCGCCTCGCTCCCACTTCTTCATATTAATGGTGCACCCGAGTCGCTGGTCATAACAGGCGGCCGCACCCGTCATTCTTGCTACACACACAGTCCTCTCTCTTTGCATGCATACTCGACGCCGTTCTTAGTCTTCACCACCGTCAGTGCATGAGGATGCCACCGAAGTGCACCATCGAAGGGAGTGGCGATGTTGGGGCTGCTGAAGCACCTGAGCACGGTGTGAAGTGGGACACAAAGGTTGTCGTCACCGCCGACGAGGTCTCGCGCAGGCAGAAGCATGACCTTGACTTTGTCGACGCCATCGTGCTTCCCCAGTCGGAGCCGGAGGTCCAGAGCGACTCCGGCGGTGATTCCAACGACGAGGGAGAACTAGTCAGTCATCTATAACCATTTATGTGGCAAATATTGAAGGAAATATGCCCTAGAGGCAATAATAAAGTTATTATTTATTTCCTTATTTCATGATAAATGTTTATCATTCATGCTAGAATTGTATTAACCGGAAACATGATACATGTGTGAATGCATAGACAAACAATATGTCACTAGTATGCCTCTACTAGACTAGCTTGTTAATCAAAGATGGTTATGTTTCCTAACCATGAACGAAGAGTTGTTATTTGATTAACAAGGTCACATCATTAGTTGAATGATCTGATTGACATGACCCATTCCATTAGCTTAGCACACGATCGCTTAGTATGTTGCTACCGCTTTTATCCATGACTTATACATGTTCCTATAACTATGAGATTATGCAACTCCGCTTACGGAGGAACACTTTGGTGCTACCAAACGTCACAACGTAATCGGGTGATTATAAAGGAGTACTACAGTGTCTCCAAAGGCGATGTTGGGTTGGCGATTTCGAGATTAGGTTTTGTCACTCCGATTGTCGGAGAGGTATCTCTGGGCCCTCTCGGTAATACACATCATCAAGCCTTGCAAGCATTACAACTAATGAGTTAGCTGTGAGATGATGTATTACGGAACGAGTAAAGAGACTTGCCGGTAACGAGATTGAACTAGGTATTGATACCTACGATCGAATCTCGCAAGTAACATACCGATGACAAAGGGAACAACGATGTTGTTATGCGGTCCGACCGATAAAGATCTTCAGAGAATATGTAGGAGCCAATATGGGCATCCAGGTCCCGCTATTGGTTATTGACCGGAGACGTGTCTCGGTCATGTCTACATTGTTCTCGAACCGTAGGGTCCGCACGCTTAAGGTTTCGATGACGGTTATATTATGAGTTTATGTATTTTGATGTACCGAAGAAGTTCGAGTCCCGATGTGATCACGGACATGACGAGGAGTCTTGAAATGGTCGAGACATAAAGATTGATATATTGGAAGCCTATATTTGAGTTCGAATGGTTCCGGGTGAAATCGGATTTTACTTAACACCGGGTTACTGGAACCCTCCCGGGGTTATTGGGCCTTAGTGGGCCATGAGGGAGAAGACGAAGGGCGGCCAGGGCAGGCCGTGCGCCTCCCCCTAGTCCGAATAGGACAGGGAGAGGCGGCGCCCCTCTCCCTCTTTCCCTCCCCAATCCTACTCCAACTAGGAAGGGAGTCCTACTCCCGTGGGAGTAGGACTCCTCCGCCGCCTCCAAGGGCCGGCCGCACCCCTTGCTCCTCTATATACGGGCAGGGGGCACCCTAGAACACACAAGTTGATCTACGGATCGTTCCTTAGCCGTGTGCGGTGCCCCCTCCACCATATTCCACCTCGGTCATATCGTCGCAAAGCTTAGGCGAAGCCTCGCGCCGTAGAACATCAAGATCGCCACCACGCCGTCGTCTTGACGAATTCTCCTCCCCGGCTCTCTTGGATTGGAGCCCGAGGAGCGCCATCGAGCTGTACGTGTCAAGAACTCGGGCGCCGGAGTAACGGCGCCGGGATCGATCGGATCGCGAGGAGAACGTCGACTACTTCCTCTACGCCAGATCGCTTCCGCTTGGTCTCGAGGGTACGTGAGACAACACTCTCCCTCTCGTTGCTATGCATCACCATGATCTTGCGTGTGCGTAGGAAATTTTTGAAATTACTACGCTCCCCAACAAAGGTATCGAGCCAGGTTTTTATGGTTTGATGTTTTGCACGAGTAGAACACAAGTGAGTTGTGGGCGATACAAGTCATACTACCTACCAAAGATGTCATACTTTGGTTCAGCGGTATTGTGAGATGAAGCGCCCGGACCGACATTACGCGACGCTTACGCGAGACTGGTTTCACCGCCACGAGCACTCGTTGCTTAAAGGTGACCGGCGGGTGATCGCTCTCTCACTTTAGTTGAACTGAAAAGGCTACGCCCGTCCTTGAGAAGGTTAAACGGAGTCTATTTGACGAAGTATCGTTGTGGTTTTGATGCGAGGTGAGATTGGTTCTTGCTTAAGCCCGTAGCAGCCACGTAAAATTTGCAACAACAAAGTAGAGGACGCCTAACTTGTTTTTGCAGGGCATGTTGTGATGTGATATGGTCAAGACGTGATGCTATATTTTATTGTATGAGATGATCATGTTTTGTAACCGGTTATCGGCAATCGGCAGGAGCCATATGGTTGTCGCTTATTGTATGAAATGCAATCGCTATGTAAATGCTTTACTTTATCACTAAGCGATAGCGATAGTCGTAGAAGCATAAGATTGGCGAGACGACAACGATGCTACGATGGAGATCAAGGTGTCGCGCTGGTGACGATGGTGATCATGATGGTGCTGCAAAGATGGATATCACGAAGCACAAGATGATGATGGCCATATCATATCACTTATATTGATTGCATGTGATGTTTATCCTTTATGCATCTTATCTTGCTTTGATTGACGGTAGCATTATAAGATGATCTCTCACTAAATTATCAAGAAGTGTTCTCCCTGAGTATGCACCGTTGCCAAAGTTCGTCGTGCCAAGACACCACGTGATGATCGGGTGTGATAAGCTCTACGTCCATCTACAACGGGTGCAAGCCAGTTTTGCACACGCAGAATACTCAGGTTATACTTGACGAGCCTAGCATATGCGAGATATGGCCTCGAACACGGAGACCGAAAGGTCGAGCGTGAATCATATAGTAGATATGATCAACATAAGATGTTCACCATTGAAAACTACTCCATCTCACGTGATGATCGGTTATGGTTTAGTTGATTTGGATCACGTGATCACTTAGATGACTAGAGAGATGTCTGTCTAAGTGGGAGTTCGTAAGTAATATGATTAATTGAACTTAAATTTATCATGAACTTAGTACCTGATAGTATCTTGCTTGTCTATGTTTGATTGTAGATAGATGGCTCGTCTGTTGTTCCGTTGAATTTTAATGCGTTCCTTGAGAAAGAAAAGTTGAAAGATGATGGTAGCAATTACACGGATTTGGTCCGTAACGAGAGGATTATCCTCATTGCTGCACGTAAGAGTTACGCCCCGGATGCACCGCTAGGTGCCAGCCTTCTTGATGCAACCGACGATGTTAAGAACGTCTGCGAGCAAAGCTGATGACTACTCTATAGTTCAAGTGCCATGCTTTACGGCTTAGAACCGGACTTCAACGACGTTTTGAACGTCATGGAGCATATGAGATGTTCCAGAGTTGAAGTTAATATTCCAATGTAATGCCCGGATTGAGAGATATGAAGTCTCCAATAAGTTCTATAGCTGCAAGATGGAGGAGAATAGTTCGTCGGTGAGCACATACTCAAAATGTCCGGGTATTACAATCACTTGACTCAACCGGGAGTTAATTTTCCGGATGATTGTGTCATTGATGTAATTCTTCAATCACCGCCACCAAGCTACAAAGGCTTCGTGATGAACTATAATATGCAAGGGTTAGTAAAGACTATACCGAGCTCTTCGCAATGCTAAAGGCTGCGGAGGTAGAAATCAAGAAGGAGCATCAAGTGTTGATGGTCAATAAGACCACTAGTTTCAAGAAGAAAGGCAAAGGGAAGAAGAAGGAACTTCAAGAAGAACAGCAAGCAAGTTGCTGCTCAGAGAAGAAACCCAAGTCCGGACCTAAACCTGAAACTAAGTGCTTCTACCGCAAGCGATCGTCACTTTGGAGCGGAACTACCCCAAGTATTTGGCGGATAAGAAGGATGGCAAGGTGAACAAAGGTATATGTGATATACATGTTATTGATGTGTACCTTACTAGAGCTCGCAGAGCACTGGTATTTGATACTGGTTCTATTGCTAATATTTGCAACTCAAACAGGGACTACGGATTGCTTAACACCGGCAAAGGACGAGGTGACGATGCACGGGAAATGGTTCCAAAGTCGATGTGATCGCGGTCGGCACGCTACCTCTACATCTACCTTCGGATTAGTTTTAGACCTAAATAATTGTTATTTGGTGCTGCGTTGAGCATGAACATTATATCTGGATCTTGTTTGATGCGAGACGGTTATTCATTTAAATCGAGAGAATAATGGTTGTTCTATTTATATGAGTAATATCTTTTATGGTCATGCACCCTTGAAGAGTGGTCTATTTTGATGAATATCGATAGTAGTGATACACATATTCATAATGTTGAAACCAAAAGATGCAGAGTTGATAATGATAGTGCAACTTATTTGTGGCACCGCCGCTTAGGTCATATCGGTGTAAAGCGCATGAAGAAACTCCATATTGATGGACTTTTGGAGTCACTTGATTATGAATCACTTGGCACTTATGAACCGTGCCTCATGGGCAAGATGACTAGAACCCGTTCTCCGTACTATGGAGAGAGCAACAGATTTGTTGGAAATCATACATACTGATGTATGTGGTCCGATGATTGTTGAGGCTCGTGGCGGATATCATTATTTTCTCACCTTCACAGATGACTTAAGCAGATATGGGTATATCTACTTAATGAAACATAAGTGTGAAACATTTGAAAAGTTCAAAGAATTTCAGAGTGAAGTTGAAAATCATCGTAATAAGAAAATTAAATTTCTACGATCCGATCGTGGAGGTGAATATTTGAGTTACGAGTTTGGTCTACATTTGAAACAATGCGGAATAGTTTAGCAACTCACGCCACCCGAACACCACAGCGTAATGGTGTGTCCGAACGTCGTGTCGCACTTTACTAGATATGGTGCGATCTATGATGTCTCTTACAGATTTACCGCTATCGCTTTTGGGGTTATGCTCTTGAGACGGCCGATTCACACTGAATAGAACACCGTCAAAATCCGCTGAGACGACACCTTATGAACTATGGTTTAGCAAGAAACCAAAGTTGTCGTTTCTTAAAGTTTGGGGATGCGATGCTTATGTGAAAAAGCTTCAACCTGATAAGCTCGAACCCAAATCGAGAAATGTGTCTTCATAGGATACCCAAAGGAAACAGTTGGGTACACCTTCTATCACAGATCCGAAGGCAAGACATTTGTTGTTAAGAATGGATCCTTTCTAGAGAAGGAGTTTCTCTCGAAAGAAGTGAGTGGGAGGAAAGTAGAACTTGATGAGGTAATTGTACCTTCTCCCTTACTTGAAAGTAGTTTGTCACGTAAACCGGTTTCGAGACATCTACACCAAGTAGTGAGGAAGTTGATGATGTTGATCATGAAACTTCAGATCAAGTTACTACGAACCTCGTAGATCAACCAGAGTAAGATCCGCACTGAGTGGTACGGTAATCCTGTTCGGAAATCATGCTACTAGATCATGATGAACCTACGAACTATGAAGAAGCGATGGTGAGCCCAGATTCTGCAAGATGGCTTGAGGCCATGAAATCTGAGATGGGATCCATGTATGAAAACAAAGTATGGACTTTGGTTGACTTGCCCGAGGGTAGGCAAGCAATAGAAAACAAGTGGATCTTCAAGAAGAAGACTGACGCTGACGGTAATGTTACTATCTACAAAGCTCGACTTGTCGCAAAGGGTTTTCGACAAGTTCAAGGGATTGACTACGATGAGACCTTCTCACCCGTAGCGATGCTTAAGTCTGTCCGAATCATGTTAGCAATTGCCGCATTTTATGATTATGAAATTTGGCAAATGGATGTAAAGACTGCATTCTGAATGGATTTACGGAAGAAGAGTTGTATATGATGCAACCGAAGGTTTTATCGATCCAAAGGAGCTAACAAAGTGTGCAAGCTCCAGCGATCCATTTATGGACTGGTGCAAGCATCTCGAGTTGGAATAAATGCTTTGATAGTGTGATCAAAGCATTTGGTTCATACAGACTTTTGGAGAAGCCTCAGATTTACAAGAAAGTGAGTGGGAGCTCAGAGCATTTCGATATTATATGTAGATGACATATTGCTGATCGGAAATGATATAGAATTCTGGATAGCATAAAGGGATACTTGAATAAAAGTTTTTCAATGAAAGACCTCGTGAAGCTGCTTACATATTGGGCATCAAAATCTATAGAGATAGATCAAGACGCTTAATTGGACTTTCACAAAGCACATACCTTGACAAAATTTTGAAGAAGTTCAAAATGGATCAAGCAAAGAAAGGGTTCTTGCACGTGTTACAAGGTGTGAAGTTGAGTAAGACTCAATGCCCGACCACTGCAGAAGATAGAGAAAAATGAAAGATGTTCCTATGCTTCAGCCATAGGCTCTATCATGTATGCAATGTCTGTACCAGACTGATGTGTGCCTTGCTATAAGTTTAGCAGGAGGTACCAAAGTAATCCAGAGTGGATCATCGACAGCGGTCAAGAACATCCTGAAATACCGAAAAGGACTAAGGATATGTTTCTCGATATGGAGGTGACAAAGAGCTCATCGTAAACGGTTACGTTGATGCAAGCTTTGACACGATCCGGACGATTCTAAATCGCAGACGGATACGTATTTACACTATAACGGAGGAGCTCGGCTTGGTGCAGTTCTAAACAAAGCGTCGTGGCAGGATCTACATGTGAAGCGGAGTACATAGCAGCTTCGAAGCGGCTAATGAAGGAGTCTGGATGAAGGAGTTCATATCCGATCTAGGTGTCATACCTAGTGCATCGGGTCCAATGAAAATCTTCGTGACAATATCGAGCAATTGCCTTAGCAAAGGAATCCAGATTTCACAAGAGGACCAAGCACATCAAGAGACGCTTCAATTCCATCCGGATTTAGTCCGTGGGAGACATAGAGATTTGCAAGATACACACGGATCTGAATGTAGCGAACCGCTGACTAAGCCTCTTCCATGAGCAAAACATGATCAACACCAAGACTCCATGGGTGTTAGAATCATTACTATGTAATCTAGATTATTGACTCTAGTGCAAGTGGGAGATGAAGGAAATATGCCCTAGAGGCAATAATAAAGTTATTATTTATTTCCTATTTCATGATAAATGTTTATCATTCATGCTAGAATTGTATTAACCGGAAACATGATACATGTGTGAATGCATAGACAAACAATATGTCACTAGTATGCCTCTACTAGACTAGCTTGTTAATCAAAGATGGTTATGTTTCCTAACCATGAACAAAGAGTTGTTATTTGATTAACAAGGTCACATCATTAGTTGAATGATCTGATTGACATGACCCATTCCATTAGCTTAGCACACGATCGCTTAGTATGTTGCTACTGCTTTTATCCATGACTTATACATGTTCCTATAACTATGAGATTATGCAACTCCGCCATCGGAGGAACACTTTGGTGCTACCAAACGTCACAACGTGAATCGGGTGATTATAAAGGAGTACTACAGTGTCTCCAAAGGCGATGTTGGGTTGGCGATTTCGAGATTAGGTTTTGTCACTCCGATTGTCGGAGAGGTATCTCTGGCCCTCTCGGTAATACACATCACTAAAGCCTTGCAAGCATTACAACTAATGAGTTAGCTGTGAGATAATGTATTACGGAACGAGTAAAGAGACTTGCCGTAACGAGATTGAACTAGGTATTGGATACCGACGATCGAATCTCGGGCAAGTAACATACCGATGACAAAGGGAACAACGTATGTTGTTATGCGGTCTGACCGATAAAGATCTTCGTAGAATATGTAGGAGCCAATATGGGCATCCAGGTCCCGCTATTGGTTATTGACCGAAGACGTGTCTCGGTCATGTCTACATTGTTCTCGAACCGTAGGGTCCGCACGCTTAAGGTTTCGATGACGGTTATATTATGAGTTTATGTATTTTGATGTACCAAGAAGTTCGAGTCCCGGATGTGATCACGGACATGACGAGGAGTCTCAAATAGTCGAGACATAAAGATTGATATATTGGAAGCCTATATTTGAGTTCGAATGGTTCCGTGAAATCGATTTTATTTAACACCGGGGTTACGGAACCCTCCCGGGTTATTGGGCCTTAGTGGGCCATGAGGGAAAAGAGGAAGGGCGGCCAGGGCAGGCCAAGCTCCCCCTCCCCTAGTCCGAATAGGACAAGGAGAGGGGGCGCCCCCTTCCCTCTTTCCCTCCCCAATCCTACTCCAACTAGGAAGGGGGAGTCCTACTCCTGTGGGAGTAGGACTCCTCCCAAGCCTCCTCCAAGGGCCGGCCGCACCCCCTTGCTCCTTTATATACGGGGCCAAGGGGGCACCCTAGAACACACAAGTTGATCTACGGATCGTTCCTTAGCCGTGTGCAGTGCCCCCTCCACCATATTCCACCTCGGTCATATCGTCGCAAAGCTTAGGCGAAGCCCTGCGCCGGTAGAACATCAAGATCGCCACCACGCCGTCGTCTTGTGACGAAATTCTCCTCCCCCCGGCTCTACTAGATTGGAGCCCGAGGAGCGCCATCGAGCTGTCGTGTGTCAAGAACTCGGGGCGCCGGAGTAACGGCGCCGGATCGGTCGGATCGTGAGGAGAACGTCGACTACTTCCTCTACGCCAGATCGCTTCGCTTGGTCTCACGAGGGTACGAGACAACACTCTCCCTCTCGTTGCTATGCATCACCATGATCTTGCGTGTGCGTAGGAAATTTTTGAAATTACTACGCTCCCCAACAAAGGTATCGAGCCAGGTTTTTATGGTTTGATGTTTTGCACGAGTAGAACACAAGTGAGTTGTGGGCGATACAAGTCATACTACCTACCAGCATGTCATACTTTGGTTCAGCGGTATTGTGAGATGAAGCGGCCCGGACCGACATTACGCCTGAAATTAGTTTGCATACCAGTGTTCATTGCCAATCTCACAAAAGGTTGCCAAGTGTTGGTAACTTTTGATTTTGCCAAATGTTGGTAGCAAACCAATCAGACTCTTAATTTTGTTACACTAAGTTGTGTGCTCTCTATTTATGCATGTCTTTCATCAACATCACTTGATCATTTAGGGTTCACACTCTCACATGATATATTGTGTTTCATAAACTCTGCCTGCTGAATTCACGTTATAACATATACTGACGCCACATTTTTACTATATGTATAGGTGCTATCTGACGATGTCGACAGCGAGGATGAAGATGGCCAGAGGAGGTTCAAGAAGCAAAAGCTCAGGTAGCTTTATGCGAGAAAGCATAGTAGGCGTGTGAGGACCTGGAATTGGGGCTTTGGACTCCCATTTTGCAACCAAAAGCTTCATGACTCATATGAAAGTGTCCTGACGCATCAAGTGGACGAGCCGTTGACTCCTTCAAGCAAAATTATTCTCTTGGGGTGGCGCACGCCGCATAGCTGAGTACGTGGAGAAGCTTCACATTCGTGCAGTCCTGCCAGTAGAAGAGATGTGGGATTGAACTATGGCTATGTAGTGTCTTAATTATAACTATCCTTGAGTATGCTTATTATCGGTTGAACTATAGTTGAACTATGCTTGAGTACAATTATTATCTATGCCATAAGTATGCTTATATATATACTTACTTATATCTAGATGTGGGATGAGTATGCAATCAGTTTGGTTGATGGAATTTTATGCTTCACTTAGACCAACCTATGATTGCCCACATCACACACATCTTAGTAGCGCGAACCGTTTGTGTTACTTTCGGTCTTCCCACACAATTTTATACTAGCAACCATTTTCCCACAACACGCATAGCTACATGTGGAGAGTTGGCAGAAAAATTGAACACGTACCGTGCATATTACGATGAATGTTTAGCGTGGGTAAACTTTTCATGGTCAACCGACGATGGAACTGTGGATCCACCTTGAAACTTTGTGATGACTTTAATTGTGCCATGGCACGTGTGTTCTGATTGGCCAGAATGCATCCCCTTGGATCGCACATCTGCACTATAGGATGTACACAGATCGAACGGAAGTCCGTATCACCCTCACGCCAAAGTGATGTTAATCACACATGGTTGCCTCTACCAAATTGTTGCTTCCGAAACGCATTCTAGGACAGAAAACCCTCACCACCAATTCAAAAAGGAAAAAAGAAAACCCTCACCACCCCCACGTCACCAAACCCTCACCCACTCGTACCACCCCCTGTCCCCAGTTGCACCTGCATTCCTTTGCAACTCTGCATGTCACCGCCTACGCCAGGGAAACAACTTAGCTCGACGCTTGTCGCAGCTGCCGGCTGTCGGCAAATCCAACCGCATTTTATCACTGTCGCTTGCCGCTGCCTATCATCACTGACTTTCTCGATGCTACTCATCATCGACCAAGCTCCACCCGATTGGGGAATCTGCGGTATTGTGGGGTTTTCTCATGGAGAACCAGGTAACTAATTTACTAAAATATTTGCTCATCTCTTATCCTAGTCTATATGCCCCTTTTAATCACCCGGTCAAAATCGCCATGAATTCATTTTTCTTCTAGCTAATTCGAGGGTTTTCTTTCATTCATAGAGTGTACAGTGCAAGGAGACATCGTCCTATGCGGCCTCGGCCAGACAGCCGAGGAGTTCCATCTCACCATACCAGATGACTTCGGGAAGCGCATGGTATGTTCAATCTCACCGTACCTCGGTTGGAATGGCCTACATTTCTGAACATATACTATATATTGCAACATTTGGATAAAAGGTGCCTAATGCAGCATATACGTCAAAGGGGATTTTTCTTCTTCCTATATTAGGCAAATTAATGATGTATTGTTCTTTCGATTACTCTTATATTTACATGACATCATGGTTACACTATCTGTTTAATTGCAATTTTTTGTCCTTTGATTTCAACTGTTGTATTGTTCTTTCAGCTACTCCCATATTTGCATGTTACGCTATTCTTTAACAATCTTATCATTTCCTGCAGTACATCCCTTGCTTAGCAACAGCAACTGTAGTACACAATCTTGGCCTTTACATAACTGAAGACTCTAGGGATATCATATTGAACACAAACCATGGATTTACAATGGTTGCCTCTATAAAACTTGATGAACATGGTCACTCCTATTTTGGCGCAGGCCTTTGGATAGAAATTTCTAAGTTTTATGTAGTGAAAGCTGGCTCTAAAATTGCACTGCACCTAAAAGAGCCCGGTCACAAGATATATGCTAACTTCCCCGACGATATCATCCGTCCAGACTTTGTTCGAACTTCGAAGTATAAGTGTTCCTTTCATGTATCTGTATGTTGAATTATCTAGCAATATCAAAGTAATTGTGTAGTATTTAAGCAACCAATTGGGATTCCGTTTTCTGACTCTGTTAAGTCTGTTCCTACCTAGTAACTTCTAGTTACCAATACACTTGTCCTCTGCCTTGTTCTAATGAAATATTCCCTATCCTCCCACTTCTCCACTCCTATCAGATAGTGCACTTCCGAGGAGACTCCCAAGGTGGAGGACGAGGCTGCCAACAAACGGAGGCAGGTCGAGCAAGAACCTCACGTGACTCCGGCGGGCCTAGACTTCATCAGCAGCCTCCCCGATGATATGTTGATAGTAATCATCTTCCTCCTCCCAACCAAATATGGCGCGCAGACAACTATCCTTTCCAGGCGGTGGCACCCCTATGGCACTCCACCCCTCTTGACCTCGTCGACGTCCACTAGCTCTACCATGGCTATCGCAAAAGCTTGGACGCAATGTCCCGGATCCTCGGTAGGCACCATGGCCCACTCAGAGGCCTTATCACAGGAAAGTTCTGTTCCAACGACAATGACCAAGCCAAGCTTGATGAGTGGTTTTGATCCCTCGCCCTAGATCAGCTTGAGGAGCTCAGTTTTAATGATGGACATATTCCCTCGCTGCCACTGTCTGCGCTTTGCCTCACGCCCATGTTGCGCCTCGCCAGGTTCACGAACTGCCATTTCCCTCGATTAATGATGCGCCCACTCTGTTTCTTACTCGATTGAGGCACCTCGAGTTCGTCGTCATCTGCATCCCAAAGGATGACATGGAGCGCCTGCTCCACGGCTGTACTGCACTGGAGTACCTTTGTCTTCATGTGATCAATGGATTAAGTAGCTTCCACATCACCTCCATGACTCTCCGGACAATTTATATGTGTTGCTAGTGTTGCAACAAGAGATCACATAAGGTGTATCATAGTATGGTCACTGAGGACACGCCTTTACTTCAGAGATTACTTGTAGTTGATCAACAAAGTCCAAAAAGAATTAGTGTCATTCCTGCGCTAAAATTGGCAGTGGTGGGCTACTCGTGTGTAAGATTCTCCAAACTTGTTACTGGATCCACACCCGTTCAGGTACAACAGTCACCTTCTTCTCCTTGAAATTAACATTTTTTCAAAATTTGAAGCTATTTGTTCACCTGTCATCCAGAAAATGATTCCTACAAGTGTGACCCCGTATCTGTGCATACTGAGGGTCTTGGCACTAGAATCTATCAGCCCCAACCTGGACCAAGTTGTCAGTTTCCTGAGATGCTTTCCGTGCCTGAAGAAGCTATAGATCGAGGTGATGCTCCTTTCCTGTTAAATGTTAACCATAATGGAGTTCAATTTTTGGTACCTTTTCCCATGTTCACAATGACAAATGTACAACGATTTTTGAAGACATTTTGGAGGATTTCAGTACATAGATGTTTTTTCCTATAGTGGTTGCTTGATTCATATGGTTACAATCCATAAGCATTTCTCCTTTGGATTCATCTGTACTAGTTTTCATAGGGAAATTTCCATCCACTCCAACTTCTTGTGAAGAAGCCTACGTTTTTCTAGATTGCAATCAAATGCCCATGTTAATCATGTAATGATCAAAGATGGCATGTTACTCCATTCTTGTATTTTAGAAATCCTGCAAATCAAAGAGACATGTAGTAGTGTTCAAAACTGCATGTAGGTACTAATACGTTCTCTTCTTTTGCAGATAAGATTAGGCCCGATAGTGGATAATGTGATACAATATAACAATCACATCGAATGCCTTGATCTGCATCTCTCAGAAATTACTTTGAACTCCTACCGAGGGACCTTACCAGAGATTATATTCGCTAAGTTCTTTGTTGTGAGAGCAAGGGTGCTAAAGGTAATAAGGTTTGCCCTACATTTATTTCGCAAAACTGAATGGTTTGTTGATCAATGCCGGTGGCTACGGCAGAATGGAAAGGGCTCTACAGAAGCTAAATTTCATTTTGGAAGTTCACATGACAGGGTAATCGGAAGTCATTCTGTCAATCCCATACATGACTTGTTAGTGGATGATCCCTTTGCAGAAATGTTGAGGTTTCAAAACAAATTGTAATATCAGTTTGAACCTCTCATATGTCCATGTTCAGGTGACCAGCGCGGGCGTCTGCAGCTGGATGAGCTGAATTTCATTACTAATATCAGTTTGAACCTTGTAATCTTCGAATTTGAGCCTTTTAACTCTGGGATTTGAACCTTACAATATTTTGGGCTTTTGTGATACAATCATTGAAAAGGCATCGTACGAGACTCGTATATTGGTAGCACTATTTTGACCTTAATATGCAATGGCGGTTAACATATGGACCTCAATGGACTTGATTTTATTTGCATTCTTGATTTCATTGCAAGCGATCTATATTGCAGACTCGACAGCAATCTTTGACATTATTGTACACAGTTCGTTTCTTCAACTGTGTGCCCTATAGATCATAGAATTATCGCACTCGACTATCCATCATTGTCTGTCTATGTAACTTTGACCTCATCACCCATGGGTAAACTTATTGTCAAACGTGTGCGCCCCTTTAAGTCATTCCACACACTTCATTTTTGCAAAGCCTTTGCCAATAAATGCCCGTGATTGGACCCTCTTCTAGCTAACGCATGGCCAAAAGAGCTGGGCGGGAAGCTTGTGTGAATGCGCGCGGTAACTTGCGTGGTTGCGCGGGAACAGGCTTACCAACAATACATTTGGCGCCTCTTAGAGCCCACGTGTGGTAAAACGAAATGCGTGTTGGGTGCTCAAGCATGCACTGGAATCCTTTGCTAGGAATGCGGTGACAAGACGTGATGATTACAGGCTGTCCGGCTCCCATTTATTACAGCGGTCATTTAACCCTCGTGTCTCTACAACCTTTCGATCGCATCCTAGTATTGCAAGAAGCACACCCACGACGACAAATACAAAGAGAGTATCCTGCATGGCTCCAATGGCGCTCCCAGCGGTTGCTGACAACGAGTGGCAGTTCACCATGCATGCTGTAGTGGACACCCAGAGATGGTTCACGAATCTCTCGGTAGTGTACACCAACAACCCAATCTAGGTGGAGAACTCTATCCACACTATGGAGTTGTTGCTTGTTGCGGCGAAGTACAAAGTGGTCGGGTTCGACCTCGAGTACACCCGCGCTCGTGACGGGTCTCGTCACAAGGTCATCATCACCCAAATGTGTGTGGGCAATCACGTCCTTGTCAACCACTACTGCCTGGCCACGAGGCCTTGCAGGCATTTCGCCAGGTTTGTCAACAGCCCCCACTATTGGTTCGCTACAGTGGACATCACCAATGATGTAAAGGTACTCAAGAATTTGGGCATTACCTGCCAGAATCTTGTCGACATCCAGGGTCAATACAAGATCTGGGGCAGCAAGAAGCATGAGAAGGACTCGTTGGTTCACCTCACCGAGGCCATCATCGACCCCTACTACAGAGAGATGAAGGATTCCTGCAACAAGGACAAGTGTGCCTGGATAGAGAAACTCGATGAAGCTCACGTCGTGTATGCAACCAATGCGTACACAAGCTACGAGATGTACATGAGGATCATTGAATGAGGAAGTGCCTCCTTCCCTAAAACAGCCAGGGATGCAGCCAGAAGTAGAGCAATGGCAAGCATTGTCACAACAAGAAGTAGATGATTAGATGATTGTTTCTCCTAGTTTAGTATGCATGTAATTGTTTACTTTGGTGTGTGCAAATGTTAAGTGTGAAGTCACTTATGTAATTGGATGTTTAATTTGGTTATACAACCATATTATTATAAGTATATATGTTTTTCTTCTGTAGATAGAGCAAATCACATCGCACACGGACTAAAGTAGGGTACCCATCAATGATGATTTCATCAATCGCTGACAATTGTATATCCGCAAGCGTTTGCCCACAACACACATGGCTTATTAGTAGGAATCTTCTGTGTTATTATCAGTCTTCCCACACATTTCTGATTACTGAATTGTTTACCGCATATCACACACATCTTATTAAATTGACTCATTTTTGTTTGTTTTGCCTCATCCAAAATAGTTCATCCGACTGAACTGTATGTCGTCTATCACACACACCTTGATTTGGCTGACCGTTTTTGTTGTGTTGGCTAATCACAAACAGTTCATCCGAGTGAACTATATTCCATATACCGCATACACCTTGATCTGTATGACCATTTCTGTTGTTCTGGCTCATCGCAAATAAGTGCATCTAGTGCCACCCCTAGTTGGTTTTGGAGTATTGACGACAAAGTTGGTTTTGGGACTAATGCGTTTGTGAGAATTGCAGGATAACGCAGGTAGTGTCCCTCATTGATTCGGTTTACCTACCGGAGATGACCCCTAAAAATATATGAAGACATTGAAGACAATGGTGGTATGAGAAGATATTCATATTGAAGACTATGACATGAGAGGACATTGCGTGAAGACTATGGAGCGCGAAGACTGTGTGGATTCGTTGTTTCCTTTTCTTCTTTGTTGAGTCATAGGGTCCACCGTACTGTTAAGTGGGGTCCAAGTGAACTAAGTCAGAATGACTGAAGTGATGCTCAACCCAAATCCTATGTCTTCGAGCGAAGACAATGAGAGCAAATCTTATCCAGAGCTGGATGAGTCAGCTCTGCTTGTAGCCCAAGTAAAGTTGCCGTGTGTGTTTGAAATCTGACCGTTGGAACACATGTCAGTTCCTTAGTGACCCAGGGTCATTTCAGACATATCAGGTCGGGTAGCCCAGTGGCTATAAATAGCCCACCCCCTACACCATAAATTGGTGGCTGCTCAGAGTTAGTGCACGGCTTTTGTTGTTTGAGAGCAACCCACCTTGAAGCCTTTGAGAGAGAGAAATCCTTGCGAGGACCAAGCCCAAACACCCAGAGCCAAAGAGTGTTAGGCATCATCAAGTCTTTCATGTCATGTGACTAAGACTTATTACACTTGAGGACTGTGAATCCTCCAAATGGTTAGGCGTCGCGTTCTGAGCATCCAAGAGTCATTGTGGATTGCCGGTGAACGAAGTCTGTGAAGGTTTGGAAGTCTACCTTGAAGACTTACCAGAGTGATTGGGCGAGGACTGTGTGTCCTTAGCTCAAGGGAATAAAGCGAAGACATTGTCTTGAGTTAAATCTCAGCCTCCCTAACTGAGACGTCACAGTTGTCACAAGAATCGAACTGGTCCAACAAATCCTGTGTCTTCAACAAGTGACTGGTTCTATCCTCTCCCTTCCTTTACTTAAGCTTGTCTTTGTGAAGTCATTGCCTATCTGTCGTACCTGTTTGATTTCATTGCTTGACTACCACTGTTGATTGGCTTCATATTATCTTCCATTCTGATCCTTACTACTTAGCTGCTATTAGTCCTGTACTTTCACATCGTTGCATACTTGACTATGGTTTGCTTATGGTAGTTTATCTTCCGCTGCATATCAACTAGGTCATTTCTACTGTTTGTCTTCGAAACTTCCAAGTTTTGAAGACTTACGTTAAAATCGCCTATTCACCCCCCTCTAGTCGATACTAGCACTTTCAATTGGTATCAGAGCAAGGTACTCCCTTGTTCTGTGTGATTCGGTTTAACCACCTGGAGTTTTAGCTATGTCGACTGCAGGGTTGAGGAACATATCTTACCCCACCTTTGACGGTCATGAGTATCCCCATTGGAAGGCCATGATGAAGAAGCGACTCATGGCAATGGATAGCGAACTGTGGACCGTCACTGAGATTGGCCTCACTGATCTATGCAAGATGGCTGAGGCCGATGACATTCGCAAGTACACTCTACTGAACCTTACGGCGAAGGATGTCATCTGCTCTCATCTTTCCCGAAATCATTTCAGGAATGTTATGCACCTCAATCACGTGAAGCTAATCTGGGACCGGATTTCTGAGGTCTATGAAGGTCATCGCACTCGTCATGATCCGTGGTTTGAGGACTACAAGGAGTCTCTTAAGGAGATGACCTTTGCACCTGAATTATCATCATCCTCATCATGCCTCATGGCAAGGGGTGAAAAGGTAACTGAATGCTACCTCTCTGAATCTAGCGATGATGAATCAGGTGATGAATTTGGCCCCAGTTATGTCAAGCTTGCTTCCCTTGCCACTAAACAACAAAGAGTCTTGGAAAAGGTTCAAGACATGCTTAGTAAGAGCGATGATATGTTGGGTGAAGAAATGGATCAGTCAAAAGCTTTGGCTGAGAGTCTTCGGAGACTTCATTCCAAGTTTGACGCCCTTCAAGATCAACATAATGCTCTCTTGTCTGATCATGAGAAACTTTCTTCTGAATGTCTTCAAAGAAAGCTAGACCATGAAAAGATGAGAGTGGATTATGAAGATCTTCAGAAGGAGCGCGATTCATTACTTGCTCAACAAATCAGCGTTACACAGAAAGAATTTGAACCACCATGTCTAAAATGCATTGAGCGTGATAACGCTACATCTGTTGTTGAATGTTCCACTACTGCTACTGTTTCATTGTCTTCACCTGCTGATGTGGTTACTAACCCCTCTGTTGAGGATACCACTACTGTCGCTGATGAAAATGCTATGTTGAAGACATTGCTTGAAACAGGGATGTACAAAAGTTTGAGGGACATCTGACACTCTGCGATGTCCTCAAAAGCGATTCGGACGAAACCCTAGGAAAGAGGGTGTTGGGTTGAGAGGACAATGAATGTTGATGGCTCGTCTCGAAGCCCGAGCAAGACCCCAAAACCACATGGGTTGCTGCAAAGGAACCTTCATGAGATCCATCCACTTTATCCGGCTTTACCCGTGCTAATCCTATTATCATTGATGAATCCTTTGATGCAAACTATAAGCTGTTCAAGAATCGAAATGGTGAAGTGTTTGCGGTATATTGGTACTAATCTGCAGAATGGACCACCTATGAAGAAGATCTGGGTACCTAAGCAGTACATTGAGAATCTTCCTGTGAATGTCGTCATGACACCACCAAGGAAGAAGACAAAACCCAGACCTATAGCTTCATATGGCCCAAAGGCTTCATACAGATACATGACTCACTTGAGTTATCCTAACGCCAATGTTTTGCAGGGAAATCATGCTCAGACTTATGAATATGAGCGTGTGTCTTCGAACCGCTATGTTCATAGGACTAAGAACTTTTCTGCTTATTCAGATGAGTATCATTCATCTCCTGCAAGGCTATTTGCTAGGGCTCCAAAGCCAAAATTCTCAGATGTTGCACTTAGACTCATTGCTTCTAAGCCACCCCTGAAAATGTGGGTGGCGAAGAAGAACTAACCTTCTTTTGCAGAGTACGGTCTCCAGCCAGCAATCAATGGCGTCCGATACTATTGCTGGGGACCTAAAACACATTAAAGACGCATGATAAAATGTCTTACTATATACGCCACATCTGAATCGCTTACCAGTCATACTATGTGTCCTAACCTTGATCTAAGCTGTGACAATCCTTGTATGTGTCAAATGCGTATGCTTCACAACACTCTTTGTGAAGCCTATCCTCCTAACTGCACAGTAGGGTACATCACCAAAAGCTTCAGAATGGATTATGGATAGCGGATGCACAAATCATATGACTGGTGATCGAAGTCTTCTCATGGACTCAACCTTACGTCCATCCGACAAGAGTCACATCACATTTGCGGACACTGGTAAAAGCAAGGTATTGGGTCTAGGTAGAGTTGCAATCTCAAAGGATCAACACATGGATAAAGTGATGCTTGTTGAATCCCTTGGTTTCAACTTAATGTCTGTCTCAATGCTTTATGACTTGAACATGATTGTGCTATTCGTAAAATATCGTTGCCTTGTACTAATGGAATCTGACAAGTCTCTAGTCTTTCAAGGGTATCGAAATGATGATCTATACATGGTAGATTTCTCAGCAGGTCCACAGCTTGCCGTATGTCTTCTCACAAAAGCTTCAGAATGCTGGCTATGGCATCAAAGGCTGGGGCATGCTGGCATGAGGAACTTACACTCACTCATCAAGAAGAAGCATGTCATACGCATCGAGGATGTCCAATTCAAGAAGGATCATTTGTGTGGTGCCTCCGAAGCTGGAAAGATGACAAGGGCAAAGCACCCCTCGAAGACAATCATGACAACATCTCAACCCTTCGAGCTGTTGCACATGGATCTATTTGGACCTACTCACTACTCCACCCTCACAACAACTGCTTGTCTCTATGGAGTAGTCATTGTTGATGACTACTCAAGATACACATGGGTTCATATAATTCTCTACAAGACTGAAGTGCAAGATGTCTTCAGACGCTTCGCCAATCGAGCAATGAACAATTATGGTGTGAAGATCAAGCATATCGAAGTGATAATGGCAATCAATTCAAGAACACCGACTTGATCTTTATCTGGATACAATGGGGATCACTCATGAGTTCTCTGCTCCATACACACCTCAGCAAAATGGCATCATTGAATGCAAGAACAGAACCCTCATTGAGATGGCTCGAACAATGCTCGATGAATACAAGACACCAAGAAAGTTCTGGCCTGAAGCTATTGATACAACATGTCACATCATCAATCGTGTCTACATCCATAAGCTTCTGAACAAAACATCCTATGAGCTCCTTACTGGCAAGAAGCCAAATGTCAGTTACTTCAGGGTATTTGGAGCTAGGTGCTGGATCAAGGTCCCCCATCACAAGTCAAAATTTGCTCCTAAAGCTCACGAAGGCATCATGCTTGGCTATGGAAAGGACTCACACTCCTACAGAGTCTTAAACCTCTATCTATACAAAATCGTCGAAACTGTGGATGTGAGATTTGATGAAACCAATGGTTCACAAAGAGAACTCCTTCCAAGTACACTAGATGAAGCTCCTCCAAGCGAATCTATCAAGCTGATGGGAACTGGTGAAATCATGCCCTCTGAAGCACAGCCTGAAGAGGAACTTATCATTTCTGCACCTAACCAACCTGAAGACTATGCTCAGACAGTAGACAATCCTCCCAATGATGACAATGATCAGCAAGAGCAAAGTCTTCGTCCGGTTCATCCTCGAGTTGCAAATGAAGTACAAATTGAGAAGATAATCGACAGCATCAATGCGCCTGGTCCACTTACTCGCTCAAGAGCAACACAGTTAGCAAACTTTTGTGGGCACTTTTCATTTGTGTCAATATCGTAACCCAAGAAAGTTGTCAAGCTTTTATGGAACCTGAATGGATTCAAGCTATGCAAGAAGAACTTCAACAGTTCAAGCTAAACAATGTTTGGGAACTTGTCAAGCGACGACCTCGCAAGCATAACATTATTGGAACAAAATGGATATATCGAAACAAGCAAGATGAGCATGGTCAAGTTGTCGTAAACAAAGCACGCCTTGTGGCTCAAGGATATACTCAAGTTGAAGGAATTGACTTGATGAAACATTTGCTCCTGTGGCTAGGCTTGAAGCTATTCGCATCTCGCTAGCCTCGCTAACCATCACAACATCTTGCTATATCAAATGGATGTGAAGAGTGCATTTCAATGGCAAGATTGAAGAAGAAGTATATGTCGCTCAACCACCGGCTTTGAAGATCCAAAACATCCCGATATGGTGTACAAGCTAAACAAAGCAATCGTATGGCCTCAAACAAGCTCCTCGTGCATGGTATGATACGATCAAAGACTTCAAAGAGCAAAGGTTTCAAACCAGGATCCTCGATCCCACACTCTTCACGAAGACATATGATGGTGAACTGTTTGTGTGCCAAATATATGTGGATGACATAATCTTCGCCGCACCAACCGAAGTATAGTGATGAGTTTGGGTACATGATGCAAGAGCAATATCGATGTCCATGATGGGAGAGCTGAAGTTCTTCCTTGGTCTTCAAATTAAATCAAGAAAGGAATGGCATCTTCATATCTCAAGAAATATACCTCAAAGATTGTCTGAAGAAGTTTGGAATGGAAGACTACAAAGGTTACACGACGCCAATGCCAGCCAAACACCACCTTGGTCCCGACGACAATGGTAAAGAGTTCGATCAAAAGGTATACCGCTCCATGATTGGTTCTTTACTTTATCTATGTGCATCTAGGCCAGATATTATGCTTAGTGTTTGCATGTGTGCTCGATTCCAAGCGGCACCAAAGGAATCGCATCACTTAGCTGTGAAGCGAATTCTTCGATATTTGGCTTACACCCCAACACTCGGATTATGGTGTCACAAGGGCTCAAAATTTGATTTGGTTGGATTCTCGGATGCTGATTATGCTGGTGACAAGGTGGACCGCAAGTCTACATCAGGCACATGTCACTTTTTGGTACGATCACTTGTCTTTTGGTCTTCAAAGAAGCAGAACTGTGTATCACTCTCAACTGCTGAATCTGAATACATTGCTGCTGGATCTTGTTGTGCTCAGCTTCTATGGATGAAGCAAACTCTCAAGGACTATGGCATCAATCTGAAACAAGTACCTCTCTTCTGCAACAACGAAAGTGCCATCAAGATAGCCAACAATCCAGTTCAGCACTCGAAGACAAAGCACATTGAAATTCGTCATCACTTTCTCAGAGATCATGTCATGAAGAAAGATATTAACATCATTCACGTCAACACTGAAGAGCAACTGGCAGATATCTTCACAAAGCCCTTGGACGAGAAAAGGTTTTGCGAGTTATGGTGTGAGCTAAATATCTTGGAATCCTCAAATGTCCTGTGATCAGGCACACATCCTAACACTTATGCATGTTGATGACTTAGATGTGCAACACACGAAGTACTGTATATCTTCAATCAATGAAGACTTACACTCTGAGTGTGAATACATTAACATGGAATTTTACTTCGGAGCACCAGGATAATTGTGCACCGTGTCTGGGTCTAATACTTCCTATACGGTGGGTAACGCCACCACCAAATTTCTCTGTTTGAAGTGTTTCACTCATGGCGTTATTTTGCAATGACTTCGCATTTGGTTTGTCTTTAGTTTCAATTTATCTTCATGATTCTCTTCACTATGATGATTTGATTGCTTTCTGAAATGTATATATACTAGTGTTCTGTCCTCTACAGCATTCACTTATAGCTATGTCTTCAAGTTGAATCTTTTGAACTAAGTGAATGTGATCGGACCCTAACCTCTCTATGCTTTCGATCTCATACTCTATCTGTCCAAATCATATGCTTTCTATTGAAATTGTCAAATGTCTTCTCTGCGTCCTAGTCAGCAGAAGGCACAGAGACAAACATTAAGTCTGTTTTAAATAACTCATCTTTACTGTTGAAATTCGGAGAAGCCGGAACAACTATCTGACATGCCTGGCGGGCGTGGGAACGTGGGACAACTCTAAGTATGTTGCATGCTTGCCACGTGCCCCTCAGATGTGAACCGCCAGGGGCACCAGCGTAATTGTGCTGTGCTGCACACCTCCTTATAAATACTTGTCCCCTGCGGTAAAGAAATCATTCTTCCACCTCTCCACTTCGTCAAAACCCTAGCGCCACCGCTAGCTCTCAACGACGCCGGCGATGAAGCGCTTAGCTGCTGTGACTTCTCCGACGCCGTCCTCACGCCGGCCGTGGACATCGTCCTCTCCGCCGTCGCCGTAGGTGTCCTCCGTCGCCAAGTTAGGGCATGGTGGGCTGAACTGCTCGGTCTCCCATTCATCTCATCTAGCAGTTCTTCGTGCGGTAATTATAACTCTATTTTTACCACCTTTTCGATCTTCAAGATTCATCCTATTTATCAAAAATGGTTTATGCCTACACAATGTTAGATCTATTATGTCTGCATCTCATACTGCCTAGTCTATTCACTTAGATTTCATATCTAGTTGATTCCTCACTTGTACTTATTCACCGATTCGTACAAGTCTGGAACCAACTCACCTCATATAAGTGAATGTCTTTGCATCGTGAGGTCAATGTCTTCAAACTGATTTATCTTCAAAATCTTCTGAGAATGCATATGACCTCTTCCCCTTCCCTCGCATCTCTAATGCTGTCAGAGGTACATGTCCGTGGGAGAATCCATTGGTTCTCATAGTCTACATTCGTTTGCAGAATACTTATAGCATCATATTAACTCTCCTGAAGCCAGTTCCTTCTTGACCAGCAAGCGTAAGTCTCTGAAGCCTTTGAACATATTGAAGCCATTAAGTTTGAAGTTCATGGCTGCAGAAAAATCAGCAAGGAAGGGTGGCAGACAACGCCGAGAGGGAACATCAAAAGATCTGCCTGATGACCTGGCAGAGCTCTACAAGACAGATCCTGAAGAGACTTATCATCAGCGCAAGACACGAATCCAATGGATTCGACGCTATTGGGCTGAAGAATGGTTCAAATACAAATTCGTGACCAAGGAATATGCAGAGAAGAATGCTATCAAGTGTCCTTGGGGCGATATACTCTATCGTGGCCTTCAACCCAAGAACAGAGGTGAAGCTATTGCTCAAGGCTTCTATCCTTGCATGGTCCGTGGACCTCAGCCTGAGAACGCCGATCCCACATCATTACTCTGGTGTCGTGATGATGCTCTCTTGCAACTTTCAGCACGCCAAGGCTTCGGCCAAGGAAAACAAGAAGTCATTGGGATTAGACTTCAACCCTGGTCCCTCTGCTCCCCGTGCCGACGACTCACGTGATGTAGAAGCTAATGTCATCGGCCTCTTCTCCAACCTCGATGGCCTCATCATTTACATCTTGGTCCATGGTGCCAAAGTAGATCATTCTGATAATGATGCTGACACTGATGAAGCCCCAGCTCCTCCTCCAAAGCCGCAGAAGCAAAAGAAGCTAAAGGCTTCTAGATCAGCACCTCCAAAAGCTTCACGCATGGCCAATCGCCATCGCACCTCCCCGAAGACAAGCAGTGCGATCTGAAAATCAATCACGTATCTCCAAGAGGACGGAGAAGAAAAAGCAAATTGTTAGGCATACTGATCAAACCTTGACTCCTGCTGCCATTCTGCGTGAAGAACCCATTGATCTGTCCAGTGATGAAGATCTTGCAGATGATGCCCTTGAGCAACTGATCAAGAGCGAGGAAGAAGCATAGATCTTCAACAACTTGTCTCTCTTTGATGTGGCAATCATCCACAACTTCATTGAAGAGTGGTTCGACACCCCAAATCTCAGCTTTGAAGATTTGCAGCTTCCCATTGGCCTCAGCATCGCCTTCAATGGCGCCATTGCTTTTGAGCTAGCTCTCGCTCAGCGCATCGTTGAGCTGAAGAACAAGATTGACTATGAAAAGGCCCAG
Organism: Aegilops speltoides; assembly: GCA_021437245.1. Classification (NCBI taxonomy): domain Eukaryota; kingdom Viridiplantae; phylum Streptophyta; class Magnoliopsida; order Poales; family Poaceae; genus Aegilops; species Aegilops speltoides. Next base: position 186,334,965 of record CM038146.1, on the reverse strand, counting down.
TTCAAGAAGTATGTGGCGAAGCTCAGCGTGCAAGATGTCAGAAACTTCAAGGTTATGCTGCACGAGCTTAAAGAAGCTTTTCTCAAGAAGCGTGAAGAAGCTCAGGGCTCTCGTGAGCGCATGAAGAGTTTGGCTGACAAGTGTGTGCTGGCCTACAATGAGGCTGAGAAGCGCAAATCTCTTGGCCGTCCTGGCATTGACCCCAGGATGGCTGCAAAGAAGAAGAAGCCATCAACCGCTCCACCTGCGCCTTCAAGTCAAGAAGCACCTCGCATTATCTTCCCAAGCAGCATGACTGGCTCAAAGCCAAAGGTTCTTTCAACCGCTTCAGAACAGAAGAAGACAAGGGCTACAGAGACTGAAGCCAGAAAGAGGAAGAATACTGAAGCCTCTGATGCCGCTCCCTCCAAGAAGAAGCGCAAGACCAAGAAGAATAGGGATGCTCCCACAGAGCCCTTGGTTGTTGAACCAGTGGTTCGCCCTGCGTCTGAACATCAAGAACAACAAATGATAGTTCATGAGCCTGCTACCACAGAGGCACATGAAGCTGAAGACATTCCAAAGAAATGAACCCACTGCTGAAGACATTGGTCAAGATGACAATGTTGAAGATGATGAAGTTCTTCCTCAGATCGAACACAACGTGGTATCATTGCCTGTTCTCACGAACAGCGAACTCATCAGCATTGGTCGTCCTCTGACGCCAACTGCTCAAGATGCATCATGGCCTGATCACCCACAACAACAAGACTCCCCAAGTACTCCCCAACAACAACAACAAGTTACACCACCCATGCAAGAAGAAGAAGAAGACTTTGAGGCCCAGCCAACTCCATCTCCAAAGGCGTCGCCAGCATTTCGCAGGCTTCACAAAGGACAAAGGCCTCAAGTCCCTCTTTCGAGCGTTCCAGAAGGAGAAGTGCAACACCAACCTGTTGCACGTCAAGTCTTTTTTGAACCCACTCCAACTGTGAATGTCTCTGTGTCTGAAGCCCAAGCTGCTGAAGACAATCCGGCTGCATCAGCCGATGAAAGACAAGAAGATGTACGTGTCCCTACTCCCCCCAATACTGAAGAAGCTGTTCCCGATGTGAACGTGCCAGTGCCCGACCCTCCAGCTCGTCAAGTGGAGGTTGAAAATGTTGAAGCTGCCACCACCAACGCCAATGAAGCCAATGACGCAGTCATGGCTGAAGCTAATGTGGAGCATGCACCAACTAGTGTGCCTGAAGCTAATGAGGCAACTGCTCCCGAAGCACCTATTGTGCAGCCTGAAGCCTCAGCTGTTGCCACTGCTCCTATTCCGCCACCAAGGCCCCATACAATTGAGCAAGCACACAATCATGGTCAGCTAACCACTGTCCGATGGCCCATTCTGGTACCTCCGCCTACTGCCTCTGGACCTCAATTTGATTATCATGTTGAGCATAGGCCTCAGGTCCAGAAACCAAAGCCAAGATTGCCAAGGTTTCCAGGTACTGCAAACTCTTCAGGGTCCTTCAATGCCAATGGCTTCAAAAGCCACAATACCTTCTTTGACAGCGCCAAGAACCCCTACTCAAAGCCAAGGATATCATCTGATCGGTTTTGGAGGTATCAGCAGCGAAGCTATTACTCCTGCGTTCTGTATGATCAAGGCTGCATTTTTCCTCATATGCGCCTCGACACTGAAGCCATTACTGGACTGCCGTGCTTAGAAGAAGCACTTGATTGCTTTCGTGATGCTGGTCTGCTCAACTTTGTGATAGACAAGGAACACTAGAATGAAGAACTACTGCTTCAATTCAATGCTACCCTCCACATTCGCGGCTACAACAAAGACATCAAGACCTGGGTTCTCGAGTGGATGACTGGAAATGTTCATCATGAAGCCAAAGCTCTTGACATCATCGAGCTTACATGCCTATCCATTCCCGGAGATCTCTATGAACCTGACTGCCATCTACACTGCAATGCACTGGAGAGCATCTTCCACAAGCCTGAACCCAATATGAGCCAGATGTTGAGCATGATGAAGCCTTTGCCATCTGACGCTGAATATCCAACGGAGTTCTTTGTTGATGACCTTGAGTATCTGCCTCGCACCATATATCACATCATCAGGCGAACTCTATGGCCTATCAAAGGACATTCATCAGCGGCAAGCTTGAAGGAGCCATGAAGACATTGGTCTTTTACATCCTAAATGGCATCAACTTCAATTCCCAAGAATTCTTCATCAGGCAACTTGCTGCTTCTGGATCTGACCTTTTTGGTCTGAAGTTTTATGCTCCATGGGTCATGCGCCTCATCAAGCGAGACTCACCTGTCAACTATCAACCCTCTTCTCGCAATCATCTGATCTTTTTACCAGAGGTTGATATGTCAGTTGAAGCCATATACTCTGACCCTGCCAAGAAGCCTTTTTGTCTTCAGAATGTCGAGCACCAAAGTTTCACTCAACCCATCGAAGGCGTCCAAGCAGCAACGCGAATCTATCCAATGGCTGGAAATACTCGCCTGCCTCATCGTGCACCTACTGAAGCCACTGAAAGCACCATTGCACAAAGGCCTAAGAAGCTCTCTCGTGTTCTAAATGACCGAGAACTTCTTGTGGCACTTCATCAGAAACAAGATAAGCATCACTATTGGCTCAAGAGACAAATGCAAAGCCTCTTGGTGGATGTCAATCGCATTCGAAATCTTGCCACCAAGAATGCATTTGTTGCTCACGAGACTTGTCGGCGATCATGGAAGAGTTTGACGCTGCTTAGTGCTGAAGCAGATCTTCAAGACGATGGCTTCAATGAAAGATTCCAGTTTGACTCCAGTCCTCCACAGACTGATGTCCTACATCAAACTCTATCCCTTGAAGACTCTGACTATTCTTCCTCCGCGGCAACTGCGAATGCCAGAGTGATCGATGATGAAGATGATGCTACTTCACCGCCTCCTACCTCTGCACGCATCGACACTTCACCAAGTACGTCTGCACCACCAACCAACAACGACAACCCTGCTGCTTCACCTACGCATGAGGACGAGTAGATGCTCTATGTCTTCAAACCTTTTTGATCATTACTGACAAAAGGGGGAGAAGCGTATGAGTTGATAGTCTTCAAGCGGGTTCATATGGGCGGTTGCATTATATTTTGCCTCGTGTTTACAACTCTTGCTTTTGAAACATTTGGTTCTTTGAGTTGTAACACCTAAACTTGATGGTCGTCTGCTACTTATTTGCTTTACTGTGATGCGATGATAAATTCTGCATGTGCGGTGATAACTTCCGCACTTAGATCATTCTGCAGACGTCCATTTTTCATTATGCATGTCATTCTACCTGCTATATCATTTCATGCATGATGGATTATCTTCATAAGTTGAAGAGGATCTCCACAAGTACAACCTGCCATGTGCATTTGCATTCCAAAAGCAAAATACTTATATGCACATCTTCAGGGGGAGCCCTTGCTACTTATGAAGACAATACCCTATCCTTTACAATTTCACATACTTTATCCCCGTTAAAAACTTCAACCAGTTTGTCATCAATAACAAAAAAGGGGGAGATTGTAAGTGCATCTAGTGCCACCCCTAGTTGGTTTTGGAGTATTGACGACAAAGTTGGTTGAGGGACTAATGCGTTTGTGAGAATTGTAGGATAACGCAGGTAGTGTCCCTCATTGATTCGGTTTACCTACCGGAGATGACCCCTAAAAATGTATGAAGACATTGAAGACAATGGTGGTATGAGAAGATATTCATATTGAAGGCTATGACATGAGAGGACATTGCGTGAAGACTATGGAGCGCGAAGACTGTGTGGATTCGCTGTTTCCTTTTCTTCTTTGTTGAGTCATAGGATCCACCGTACTGTTAAGTGGGGTCCAAGTGAACTAAGTCAGAACGACTGAAGTAATGCTCAACCCAAATCCTATGTCTTCGAGCGAAGACAATGAGAGCAAATCTTATCCAGAGCTGGATGAGTCAGCTTTGCTCGTAGCCCAAGTAAAGTTGCCGTGTGTGTTTGAAATTTGACCGTTGGAACACGTGTCAGGTCCTTAGTGACCCAGGGTCATTTCGGACATATCAGGTCGGGTTGCCCAGTGGCTATAAATAGCCCACCCCCTACACTATAAATTGGTGGCTGCTCAAAGTTAGTGCATGACTTTTGTCGTTTGAGAGCAACCCACCTCGAAGCCTTTGAGAGAGAGAGAAATCCTTGCGAGGACCAAGCCCAAACACCCAGAGCCAAAGAGTGTTAGGCATCACTGAAGTCTTTCTGCTCAGTGACTCAAGACTTATTACACTTGAGGACTGTGAATCCTCCACCCGGTTAGGCGTCGCTCGAGCATCCAAGAGTCATTGTGGATTGCCGTGAACGAAGTCTGTGAAGGTTTGGAAGTCTACCTTGAAGACTTACCAGAGTGATTGGGCGAGGACTGTGTGTCCTTAGCTCAAGGGGAATAAGGTGAAGACACGTTCTTCTGAGTTAAATCTCAGCCTCCCTAACTAGACGTACAGTTGTCACAGCAACTAGAACTAGTCCAACAAATCCTGTGTCTTCAACAAGTGACTGGTTCTATCCTCTCCCTTCCTTTACTTAAGCTCGTCTTTGTGAAGTCATTGCCTATCTGTCGTACCTATTTGACTTCATTTCTTGACTACCACTGTTGATTGGCTTCATATTATCTTCCATTCTGATCCTTACTACTTAGCTGCTATTAGTCCTGTACTTTCACATCGTTGCATACTTGACTATGGTTTGCTTATGGTAGTTTATCTTCCGCTGCATATCAACTAGGTCATTTCTACTGTTTGTCTTTGAAACTTCCAAGTTTTGAAGACTTTCGTTAAAATCGCCTATTCACCCCCCCTCTAGTCGATACTAGCACTTTCAGTTTGTATAGATCAACTTTATGCCATGTATCGTACACGCAACTCTAATTTGAATCGTACTTGATGTCTCCGCCATTGCACATAGTTCATCTTATTGGTAACAATTTTATGACGATATTGTTTGTGGTTCATGCATCGCACATAGTTTCGTTGAAGGGTCTCTGATTCATGTGTCATGTTAGCAAAATCTTGCAATAGTGATCACACATAATTTCAAAGGGTAGATTCCAATCATGTGGTTGAACAATGGGTGCGGTTATTAGGGCTTTCTTAAGTATTTTAAAGGCTTCTACGTAATCAACATCAAAAACAAATGGAACATATTTTTGCAGGAGATTAGTAAGTGGCCTAGAAATTTTAGAGAAGTCCTTAATAAACCTTCTATAGAAACCAGCATGACCAATACCTTTAATATCTTTAGGAAATGGAAATTTCTCAGTTGCATCAACTTTAGCTTTATGTACTTCAATGCATCTTTCAAAAAATTTATGACCAAGGACTATACCTTCATTCACCATAAAGTGGCACTTCTCACAATTCAAGACGAGGTTAGTCTATTCACATCTCTGCAAAACTTTATCAAGATTGCTCATACAGTCATCAAAAGAAGTACTGTAAATGGAAAAATCATCCATCAAGACCTCAATAATCTTCTCATAGAAATCAGAGAATATAGCAGTCAACATCTTTGTGCATTACATAAACTAAAAGGCATATGTCTATAAGCATAAGTTCCAAAGGGGCAAGTAAAAGTAGTTTTCTCTTGATCTTCTTGTGACACAGGTATTTGAGAGAAACCAGAGTATCCATCTTGGAAACAAAAGTGTGTATGCTTAGATAAACTTTCTAACATTTGGTCAACGAAAGGCAAATGGTAATGAATTTTCCTAATAGCTTAATTTAATTTCCTAAAGTCAATTAACATCCTATAACCGGTTATAATGCTTTCTGGGATAAGCTCATTTTTATCATTAGGAACAACAATGATGCCACCTATCTTAGGGACAAAATGAACAACATTTACCCATCTTCTTTCAGCTATAAGATAGATTGTACCTGCCTCTAGAAGCTTTAATATTTTTGTTCTTACCACATCCTTCATCTTGGGATTCAAGCATCGTTGATGATCGACAATTGGTTTCGCATCAGGCTCAATACTAATCTGTGTTGGGAAACATAGAATGCAATTTCAAAAAATTCTTACGCTCACGCAAGATCTATCTAGGAGATGCATAGCAACTAGAGGAGAGAGTATGTCCATGTACCCTCGTAGACCGCGGAAGCGTTTGTTAACGGGGTTGATGTAGTCGAACTTCTTCTCATTCCGACCGATCAAGTACCGAACGTACGACACCTTCGAGTTCTACACACGTTCATCTCGATGACGTCCCTCCAACTCTTGATCCAGCAAAGTTTCAAGGGAGAGTTCTGTCAGCACGACGGCATGGTGACAGTGATGGTGAAGTGATCGGCGCAGGCTTCGCCTAAGCACTACGTGAATATGACCGGAGGTGTAAACTGTGGAGGGGGCGCCGCACACGGCTAACAATGTTTGATGTGTGTTCTAGCGGTGCCCCCCCAACATATATATAGGTTGGAGGGGAGGAGAGGCAGCCAAGGGGGCGCCCCAAGTAGGGGGAATCCTACTTGGGGTCCTCCCAATTCAGCCACCCCTTTCCTATTCCTATTCGGAGTAGGAAGGATAGAGGGGGAAGGGGGAATCCTATTCCCCTTTTCCTTTCCTTCTTCCCCCTTTCCTTCTCCTATTTGGCCAACCCATATGGGGGGGTGCACCAGCCCCTTTGTGGCTGGTGTGTTTCCCCTCTTAGCCCATAAGGCCCATATCTTTTGCCAAGGGTGCCCGGAACCCCTTCCGTGACCCGATAAGTACACGGTGCATCCTGAAACACTTCTGGTGTTTGAATACCATCGTCCTATATATCAATCTTTACCTCTCGCCCATTTCGAGACTCCTTGTCATGTCTGTGATCTCATCTGGGACTCTGAACAACATTCGATCACATAACTCATATAATACAAAATCGTCATCAAACGTTAAGCATGCGGACCCTACGGGTTCGAGAACTATGTAGACATGACCGAGACACCTCTCCGGTCAATAACCAACAGAAGCACCTGGATGCTCATATTGGTTCCTACATATTCTACGAAGATCATTATCGGTCAAACTGTGATGACAACATACGTTATTCCCTTTGTCATCAGTATGTTACTTGCCCGAGATTCGATCGTCGGTATCTTCATACCTAGTTCAATCTCGTTACCTGCAAGTCTCTTTACTCGTTTTGTAACGCATCATCTCGCAACTAACTCATTAGTCACATTGCTTGCAAGGCTTATCATGATGTGCATTACCGAGAGGGCCCAGAGAGACCTCTCTGATACTCGGGGTGACAAATACTAATCTCGATCTATGCCAACCCAACAAACACCTTCAGAGAAGGGCGGACAAATCCTAATCTCGATCTATGCCCCCCGTAAAAGGAAGGGGGGCGAATCCTACTAGGAACCCAAGTAGGACTCCTCCTACTTGGGGCGCGCCTAGGGCCGACCTCCTCTCCCTCCCTCCTTTATATACAGTGGATGACCCTAGAACACACATCAATTGTTCCAAGCCATGTGCAGCGCCCCCCTCCACAGTTTACGCCTCTGGTCATATTCACGTAGTGCTTAGGCAAAGCCCTGCACGGATCACTTCACCATCACCGTCACCATGCCATTGTGCTGACGGAACTCTCCCTCGACACTTTGCTGGACCAAGAGTTCAAGGGATGTCATCGAGCTGAACGTGTGCAGAACTCTGAGGTGACGTGCGTTCGGTGCTTGATCGGTTGGATCGAGAAGACGTTTGACTACATCAACCGCGTTAAGCAAACGCTTTCACTTTCGATCTACGAGGGTATGTGGACACACTCTCCCCTTCTCGTTGCTATGAATCTTCTAGATACATATTGCGTGAGCGTAAGAATTTTTTTGAAATTGTGTGCTACGTTCCCCAACAGTGGCATCCGAGCCAGGTCTATGCGTAGATGATATGCACGAGTAGAACACAAAGAATTGTGGGCGGTGATAGTCATACTGCTTACCACCAATGTCTTATTTTGATTCGGCGGCATTGTTGGATGAAGCGGCCCAGACCAACCTTACATGACCACGTTCATGAGACTGGTTCCACTGACAGACATGCAACTAGTTTTGCATAAAGGTGGCTGACGGGTGTTTGTTTCTCCAACTTTAGTTGAATCAAATTTGACTACAACCGGTCCTTGTTGAAGGTTAAAACAACAAACTTGACGAAACACCGTTGTGGTTTTGATGCGTAGGTAAGAACGGTTCTTGCTAGAAGCCCGTAGCAGCCACGTAAAACTTGCAACAACAAAGTAGAGGACGTCTAACTTGTTTTTGCAGGGCATGTTGTGATGTGATACGGTCAAGACATGATGTGATATAAGTTGTTGTATGAGATGATCATGTTTTGTAAAAGTTGTCGGCAACTCACAGGAGCCTTATGGTTGTAGAAGCAATAGTTGGTGAGACAACCACGACGCTACGATGGAGATCAAGGTGTCAAGCCGGTGACGATGGAGATCATGATGGTGCTATGGAGATGGAGATCAAAGGCACAAGATGATGATGGCCATATCATGTCACATATTTTGGTTGCACGTGATGTTTATCTATTATGCATCTTATTTTGCCTAGTACGGCAGTAGCATTATAATATGATCCCTCACTAAAATTTCAAGGTATAAGTGTTCTCCCTGAGTATGCACCGTTGCGGAAGTTCTTTGTGCTGAGACACCACATGATGATCGGGTGTGAGAGGCTCTATGTTCACATACAACGGGTGCAAGACAGTTTTGCACATGCGAAAACTCGGGTTAAACTTGACGAGCCTAGCATATACAGACATGGCCTTGGAACACTGGAGACTGAAAGGTCGAACGTGCATCATATAGTAGATATGATCAACATAGAGATGTTCACCATTGAAAACTACTCCATCTCATGTGATGATCGGACATGGTTTAGTTGATATGGATCATGTGATCATTTTGATGACTCGAGGGATGTCTATCTAAGTGGGAGTTCTTAAGTAATATGATTAATTGAACTTAATTTATCATGAACTTAGTCCTGATAGTTTTTGCATATCTATGTTGCGGATCAATGGCCCGTGCTACCGTTCCCTTGAATTTTAATGCGTTCCTAGAGAAAGCTAAGTTGAAAGATGATGGTAGCAACTACACGGACTGGGTTTGTAACTTGAGGATTATCCTCATTGCTGCACAACAGAATTATGTCCTTGATGCGCCACTAGCTGACAGACCTATTGTAGGAGCAGATGCAGAAGTTATGAACGTTTGGCAAGGCCAATATGATGACTACTTGATAGTTTAATGTGCCATGCTTTACAGCTTAGAACCGGTACTTCAAAAATGTTTTGAACACCACGGAGCATATGAGATGTTCCAAGATATGAAATTGGTATTTCAGACTCATGCCCATATCGAGAGGTATGAGACCTCTAACAAGTATTTTGCCTACAAGATGGAGGAGAATAGCTCAACCAGTGAGCATGTATTCAGAATGTCTGAGTACTACAATCGCTTGAATCAAGTGGGAATTAATCTTCCAGATAAGATAGTGATTGACAGAGTTCTCTAGTCACTATCACCAAGGTACTAGAACTTAGTGATGAACTATAATATGCAAGGGATGACGAAAACGATTCCAGAGCTCTTCGCGGTGCTGAAATCGGTGAAGTTAGAAATCAAGAAAGAGCATCAAGTGTTGATGGTTGACAAGACCACTAGTTTCAAGTAAAAGGGCACGGGAAAGAAAGGGAACTTCAAGAAGAATGGCAAGCAAGTTGCCACTCCCATGAAGAAGCCCAAAGCTAGACCTAAGTCTAAAACTGAGTGCTTCTATTGCAAAAGGAAATGGTCACTGGAAGCGGAACTGCCCCAAATACTTGGCGGATAAGAAGGATGGCTAAGTGAACAAAAGTATATTTGATATACATATAATTGATGTGTACTTTACTAGTGTTCGTAGAAACACCTAGGTATTTGATACCGGTTCAGTTGTTGAGTTTAGTAACTCGAAACAGGAGTTGCAAAATGAACAGAGACTAGTTAAGAGTGAAGTGATGATGAGTGTTAGAACAGATTCCAAGGTTGATACGATCACCATCGCACACTTCCTCTACCTTCGGGATTAGTGTTGAACCTAAAATAAATGTTATTTGGTGTTTACGTTGAGCATGAATATGATTAGATCATGTTTATTGCGATAAGGTTATTCATTTAAGTCAGAGAATAATTGTTGTTCTGTTTACATGAATAAAACCTTCTGTGGTCCTACACCCAAGGTGAATGGTTTATTGAATCTCGATCGTAGTGATACACATATTCATAATGTTGATGCCAAAAGATGCAAAGTTGATAATGATAGTGCAACATATTTGTGGCACTGCCCGTTTAGGTCATATTGGTGTAAAGCGCATGAAGAAACTCCATGCAGATGGGATTTTGGAATCACTTCATTATGAATCATTTGATACTTGCGAACCATGCCTCACGGGCAAGATGACTAAAACTTCATTCTCCGAAACAATGGAGTGAGCTAATGACTTATTGCAAATAATACATAACGATGTATGCGGTCCGATGAGTGTTGAGGCTCGCGGTGGGTATCATTATTATCTGACCTTCACAGATGATTTAAGCAGATATGGGTATATCTACTTGATGAAACACAAGTCTGAAATATTTGAAAAATTCAAAGAATTTCAGAGTGAAGTGGAGAATCATCGTAACAAGAACCTCAAGTTTCTACAATCTTATCATGGAGGCGAATATTTGAGTTACGAGTTTGGCCTTCATTTAAAACAATGTTGAATAGTTTCACAAGTCACTCCACCTGGAACACCACAGTGTAATGGTGTGTCTGAACGTCGTAACCGTACTTTATTAGATATGGTGCGATCTATGGTGTCTCTTACCGATTTAGCACTATCGTTTTGGGGTTATGCATTAGAGACAGCTGCATTCACTTTAAATAGGGCACCATCTAAATCCGTTGAGACGACATTGTATGAACTGTGGTTTGGCAAGAAACCTAAGTCGTCGTTTCTTAAAGTTTGGGGTTGCGATGCTTATGTGAAAAAGCTTCAACCTGATAAGCTCGAACCCAAATCGGAGAAGTGCGTCTTCATAGAATATCCAAAAGAAACTGTTGGGTACACCTTCTATCATAGATCCGAAGGCAAGATCTTTGTTGCTAAGAATGGATCCTTTCTAGAGAAGGAGTTTCTCTCGAAAGAAGTTAGTGGGAGGAAAGTAGAACTTGATGAGATAATTGTACCTTCTCTCAAATTTTAAAGTAGCTCATCACACAAATCAGTTCAGTGATGCACTACAAAAAAGACACATCCGTGACATTATGGGCCGAACGAATTTTTTTTCTGTCATACATATGACACTTCTATGATGATAATTGTGACAAAACCCGGTATCATCATAGGTGTGGTGGGCTCCTACTTCTATGACAAAAAATCATGACAGAAAATGGGCTTTTCGTCCTGGGTGGGCCGGAGATGCAGCTGCATGACATTCTTTGGGCCGTCCATGACGGAAAAAACCGTGGTAGAATCGAGGGCGAGGAAAATTTTGGGGAGTTCCCGGTTACGGTGGGAGGTCGGGGGCGGAGCGTTGCACATTTCTCTCGTACACGTACGCGCATGTGTGCGAGGCGTTGGCTCTAACTAAACCCGAGCGAGGTGTTGGGCTCTAACTGAACCCGAGCGATTGCACTGCAGGCTACGCGTTACTGAACCCGAGCGATCGATCGATGGCTGTTAACTGAACCCGATCAGCGATTCTTCGCGAATCGCCGCTAATCAAGCCGATCGATGCCGCCTCAGGATGAACAATGAGTGTTGCTTGGGGTGGATGAACGATGGAGCGTGGCGTTGCCTCGGATGAACAGGACCCGTGGTGTGGAGGTCTGGATGAACATGAGACGGTGGAGGGTGCCCGTGGAGGGTGGTTGAACAATGAGCGGTGGAGTAGCGCGCGGTGGAGGCTGGATGAACAGAAGCCCGTGGAGGCTGGAGGAGGTCGACGGTAGCCCGTGGAGGCGGGAGGAGGTCGACGGTGGAGATGAACGGTATCCGTGGAGTCCTGCTTTGCGATGCGCCACACCCTCCCGGCGAACACGACCCTTATTCGACCGTGAAGCCCAACACAAGTCCGTTTGGCCCATTTTGCGGTACGCCACACCCTCCCGATCAACAGACCCCGCTTGACCGTAGGAGGTCCGTTTCGTCCATTTTGCGGTACGCCACACCCCTCCCGATCAACAGGACCCGCGTTTCAACCGTAGGAGGTCCGTTTCCTCCGTTTTGCGGTAAGCCACACCCCTCCCGATGAACAGGATCCCGTTTTGAACGTGGCCAGTCGAACACAAGGCTGTTTCCTCCATTCTGTGGTATGCCAGGCCTCGTTTCCATCGACTGTTCCGTCCAAGCCCTCCCGATGAACACGACCACGCATTCCGTTTCGACCCAGCGGTTGGCTCCCACGCGTTCTGTTGCCTCCCGATGAACACGACGCATTTCGTTGCCTCCCCATGAACATGACGCATTCTGTTGCCTCCCCATGAACACGACGACAAAGCTGTTTCTCCGTTCCGACCCAACCATGTACACGAGCCCTGGCCGTATGAACGCGCGAGTAGGCGTTCGAGACCCCGTCCGTATGTACACATACGTGGCCGTATTTTATTTCTTGCACACTGGCCGTTGTACGTACGTGTACATGCTACGTGCGCGCCTCTACTACGACACGTGCGCGCCTCTACATCGACCAGTATATATGTACGTACACGTTCGCGACCAGAATGACAACACTACACATGCTTCGACCAGGTGGGTCCCAACTGTCAGGCACTTCCTTGCGTGCGAAAATGTAGCTGGTGGGTCCCAGCAGACAGGGGGCGAATCATTTTTTTCGGACGCACTTCCTTGTGTGCGAAGATGTAGCTGGTGGGTCCCAGCAGTCAGGGGGGCGAATCGATTTTTTTTCGTACACACTTCCTTGCATGCGAAGATGTAGCTGGTGGGTCCCAGCAGATCGGGGCGAATCGCTTTTTGCCTGCTCGGTTCCTTGCGTGTGAAGATGTAGCTCGTGGGTCCCAGCAGTCAGGGGGGCGAATCGTTTTTTTGCCCAGACGCACTTCCTTGCGTGCGAAGATGTAGCTGGTGGGTCCCAGCAGTCATGGGGAAACATTTTTTTTGCGAAATACAGTGGCTCGTCCGATGGGTCCTAGCTGTCAGGTGGAGGAATCATTATTTTCCGCGTAATAAGGAGGCACTTCCTTACTGCGGCCGTGGACCCAGCTGTCGGCCTCTCCATGTACAGTCCATGTGCGTTGGAAGTCGTTCCTTGACCACGTTGACCACGCCGCGCCGAGAGCACCAGGGCGGTGGACGACGGCGAGGCCTAGGAAGGGGATGACAGGGAGCTTGGGAAGACGCGGTAGTGGAAGCCCGTGCGGAGAGGAGTACGAGGGTTCACTGGTTCAGCTGCGGTGAGAATAGTAGGGGGCGGTGAGGCCTCCGCGGAAGCACAGTCGGCCACGAGAGGCAGGAGCATGCAGCACGACCGGCGCTGCATTGTGCGGCTGGAGCAATAAGACCAGAGGTTGAAGAAGCACTACGGCCATTGGATGGACATCGTACGGTCACTGGAGCTAGAATCGTTTATATTGACTAAGTTGACAAAGCCCTTCGTCCCCGTCAACTTAGTAGGCCCACAAGTCAGCCTCCCACCAAGGTGGGTCCCAGCTAGCAGGGGGGTATTCATTTTTTTTGTGCGTAAGAAGGAGGCACTTCCGGTGGGTCCGAGCTGACAGCAGGCGGAACATTTTTTTTTGCGAAATACGGTGGCCCGTCCGATGGATCCCGAGTCGTGGGAAGCGTTTTTTGCGAAATATCGTGGCCCATCCGTGGGTCCTCGCTGTCGTGGAGGAATAATTATTTTCAGCGTAATAAGGAGGCACTTCCTTGCGGTTGTCATGGACCCAAATTGTCGACCTCTCCACGTCAAATATTCTTCCGATGGAATTAAGCATTAACCACATTGACCACGCCGCGCCGAGAGCACCACAGTGGTGGACGATGGCGAGGCCTAGGAAGGGGACGACGCGGAGCCGGGGAAGACGCGGTAGTGGATGCCCACGCGGAGAGGAGTACGAGGGTTCACTGGTTCGGCTGTGCTGCCGTCGCCGCAGAATAACAGGGGGTGTGGGTGAGTGGAGTGGAGGGATGGCCTGGCCAGCGGTGGGAGTAGTATGGGGGCGGTGAGGCCTCCGCGGCAGCACAGTCGACCATGGGAGGCAGGAGCAAGCGGCACGACCGGCCGCTGCTTTGGGCGGTTGGAGCAATAAGACCAGAGGTTGAAGAAGCACTACGGCCATTGGATGGACATCGTACGGTCAGTCGAGCTAGAATCATGCATATAGACTAAGTTGACAAAGCCCTTCGTCCCCGTCAACTTAGTAGGCCCACTATACTGGGTCCCAGCTAGCAGGGGGAGTATTCATTTTTTTTGCATAATAAGGAGGCACTTCCTTGCGTGCGAAGATATAGCTGGTGGGTCCAAGCTGTCAGCGGCAGTAACGTTTTATTCGTGAAATACAGAGGCCCTTTCGGTGGGTCCCAGATGTCAGGTGGAGGAATCATTATTTTGCGCGTAATAAGGAGGCATTTCCTTGCGTGCGGCCGTGGACCCAGCTATCAGCCTCTCCACGTACAGTCCACTTCAGATGCATATTGGTCGTTGACCACGCCACGCCGAGAGCACCAGGGCGGTGGACGACAGCGAGGCCTAGAAAGGGAACGACACGGAGGCAGGGAAGACTCGGCAGTTGTTTCCCACGCGGAGGGGAGTACGACTCTGCGAGGGTTTACTGGTTCGTCTGCTGTCGCCGGAGAATAATAGTAGGTGTGGGACTGTGGGTGAGTAGAGGGATGGCTAGGCCAGCGATGGGAGTACGGTGGGGCGGTGAGGCCTGCGCGGCAGCACAGCCGGCCACAGGAAGGAGGGAGCAGGCAGTCCCACCGGCGCTTGTTTGAGCGGCTGGAGCAGGAAGAGCAGAGATTGAAGAAGCATGACGGCCGTTGGATGGACATGCAACAGTATATAGGCCATCTGTGGAAAGCCTCAAATCTGTGGAAAACAGCATACAGGCCATCTGTCATTATTTCAAATAATTTATAGCCCAGTTGCTAATTCTTACGGGTTTTTTTGGAGCCCATATTATTTTTGTTAGCATTACAGCCCATATTGTGGCCACGGTTAAAAAATTATACGAAATTTTGCATATGTTGGTGCGGTCTAAACTGTTTTTAATCCCAAAATTTCGAGTCACATTCAGACTGATTTTAAAAATAAATGTATATCAATATAAAATCCAATAAATTGTCCACGCATAAAAATCAATGCAATTTAAAATTTCAAAATGTAAAAAAGATATTTGAAACTAATTGTCGGTTTGATGTGTTTTAAAAATGTACATCCCATTTCTCATTACTGATAGGCCATTTTCTCGGCCAGGCGAATGAAGCTCTCCTCGTCTTGAAAGATTTGCAGCCCAATAGGCCTGATAAAGCGACTTACTTGACAAATCACAAAAAAACTGGGCTAGCCATTTTCAGAAAGAAAAAAACTAATGGGCTGGTCTGTGGTAAATATAAAAGAAAAGGCTGTCTAGACAGGCCAGAGTGTCCCGCACAGCCCAGTTGACACCCTGCTTCCGTCTCAAAAACTAATTAGATAAATGCCACCCCAATTATGGCGATTCATAGAAATGCCACTACAATTTCCAAACTTTGAAAAATGCCACTGGAATTTTTGCAAACTTTGAAAAACGCCACTGCAGTTTGCAAACTTTGAAAAACGCCACTCCAGACTTCGAAAAATGCCACTAGAAATAGCATGAAATGGCATTTTTCAAAGGTTGGAAATTGAAGTGGCATTTCTCGGATACACCAGATTTGGAGTGGCATTTATCAAATTAACCCAAAACAAAAATAACTGGGCGAGCTGCTGCGTCCTCGCTGTCGGCCGCGCCACAGTAATTCTCTCGCTTATAGACTACGCTGACAATGGCATGGGACCCAGATGTCGAATCCACTAGGAGGAGCCATTTTTTATTGGCTTGAAATAAGGAGGCACTTGCTTGCGTACTGCCATGACCTTGGCGGGTCCCTGCTGTCATCCTCTCCATGTACAACCATCTCCTGATTGTGTACGCATCAACTTGGTAGGCCCACAAGTCAGCCTTTAAACCCGTGGAGGACAAATACAACCCATTTAAAAAATAACAGCCCATTCCATACGTTCAAACAGAAAGTTCAACATTCAGAGCAAAGTAACAGGTCTGATCCACATATAGAGTACTAAACTTCCACGTTGACAACCATCATAGCCAAGTTAACTATCTACTCCCACTAATACTCTAGTAGCGTACAAGTACTAACTTACTCTTAGATAACTAGACGATGTCGGCCGCCATCCGTGGTACACGCTAAACGCCGGCACCGGCGTCCTGCGCCTCGCCTTGGACTTGCAAGAGGTGCGATAGGGCGCGTTGCTCGCGCGCATTGGCCCTTTCCATGCCGGCGTGGTCCACCGAAGCTTCTGCTTCCAATCAAGAAACCAACTTGACGAGCTGGTAGTAAAACCCGGCGTCACGAATGCGTGCATGCCCGACAGCCTCCAGGGCTATTTCCGGGCGCCGGCCGGCACGTAGTCGGCCCAGTTGCGAGCGCTCTGCTCGCGACCCAGAGCATCGGTGCGCTGCTGCTCCATGTCCCGCTGGCGGTGCAAATCGGCGATATGCTGCTCCTCCGCCAGGCGGTCGCGCTCCAACAACTCCTGCTCCTCCGCCAGGCGGTCGCGCTCCAACAACTCCTTGATCTCCGCATTGCCATCTAAAGACAGATAGAATGCCTCCTCCCTCCGTCTGTCTTCCGGTGAAAAACCGAACACTAGTTCCGGCGGTGACCGCCTCCGGCGTCGCCTACCGCGGACGAGTGGGGGCATGGCGGAAGTGGCGAGCGATGTCAGGCCGGTGGGGGCTTATGAGGATATGGCGAGTTGGATCACGGTGCCACCGGAGAAGGCCGGGAAATAGTACTTATAGACAGAAGGTAGCGCGATGGTCATCGAAATTCAATGCATAATGGCTTAGCGTGCCAGCTTGCCGTGGAAAACTAGAGAAACTGAAATTATGACTGTGTCATCCCGTCCCGTCTGGGTCGCACGCCGGCATGGCGGTCAAACGAGTGCACTCGAATCATCTCCCTCCTTGTCAATAATGATTCCAGGGATTTAAAAAGCTCACAACAATTAAAGCGCATCTTTTTTCGCATCAGTTAGCTGCCTTAATTACGATCGGCTGCATGCAGGCACTCAGAATCGCTCGCAGCCAGTACGCGGAGCAGCATGCAACGAGTTGCAGCCGAGGGCACGCATGCAGCCACTTAAAATTATTGCCATGCCTTGGTCTTGCTGCTTTGCTCACGGGACTAATAAACCCGGACGGAGGGAGTACCTTGGTTGGTGAGAGGTTTGAATTAAGCCCTGCAAACGGGAAAGGAGGTACCAGTACGTGCGTGATCTGCTATTTATTCGTGTAGGATCGAGTAGGTCGTTTCTTGAATTGAGCCCGTCAAACCGGAAAGGAGGGAGTACGTGCGTGATCTGCTATTTATCCGTGTAGGATCGATGGTGTAGCTTTTCAGTTTCCTCAGAGGTAGGCATTTTTATTCAAAAAACTGCCACTTCGCATCTCGCAATGCAAATAAAACTGCCAGGAGCGCATTTGTAGGCTTGCTAGTGATCGATCGGTAACTTGTAAACACTGAGCGAACAGAAATAAGTAATTGTTAATGCATCTCAATGATTCACAGATCATATACAAATATGTGTTGGGGAACGTTGCAGAAAATAAAAAAATTCCTACGGTTTCACCAAGATCCATCTATGAGTTCATCTAAGCAACGAGTCAAGGGAGTGAGATTGCATCTACATACCACTTGTAAATCACGGGCGAAAGCATTCAAGGGAAGGGTGATGATGGAGTCGTACTCGCCGTGATTCAGATCACCGATGACCAAGTGCTGAACGGACAGCACCTCCACGTTCAACACACGTACGGGACGGGAGACGTCTCCTCCTTCTTGATCCAGCAAGGGGGAAGGAGTGGTTGATGATGATCCAGCAGCACGACAGTGTGGTGGTGGATGTAGCAGAACTCCGGCAGGGCTTCGCCAAGCTGCTGCGGGAGGAGGACGAGGTGTAGCAGGGGGAGGGAGGCGCCAATGCACAGGGTGCGGCTGCGCTCCCCCTTGCCCAATATAGGCCCCCAGGGGGGCCCGGTGTCACGCCCAATATGCGACCCTATCCAAAAGGAACTCAAAGGTCCCACCAAGGATAGACCCGCATATTGGAACGCTTTTGCAAGGTGGATATCATTACATCAACATTACATAATAGATAAGAATACATACAAGAGGCACACAATGCCACACGAATACAACATCATCATACAAGAGATCAACATCCGACTACGGATGATACACAAACAGAAGCTCAAACGACATCCACCCTGCTATCCCAGGCTGCCGACTTGGAACCTATTCCCTGATCGAAGAAGAAGCAGAAGAAGAACTCAAGCAAGCAAGCATCGCTGTCACGTCATGATCATCGCATAAACCTGCACCTGCAACTGTTGTTGTAGTAATCTGTGAGCCACGAGGACTCAGCAATCCCATTACCATGGGTATCAAGACTAGCAAAGCTTAATGGGAAAGGAAGGGGTAAAGTGGTGAGGTTGCAGCAGCGACTAAGCATAGAATAGTGGCTAACATACGCAAATAAGAGCGAGAAGAGAAGCAAAGGAACGGTCGTGAAGCTAGCAATGATCAAGAGGTGATCCTGAACACCTACTTACGCCAATCATAACACAGAAACCGTGTTCACTTCCCAGACTCCGCCGAGAAGAGACCATCACGGCTACACACGCGGTTGATGCATTTTAATTCGGATCAAGTGTCAAGTTATCTACAACCGACATTAACAAATTCCCATCTGCCACATAACATGGGCACGGCCTCGAAAGTTTATACCTGCAGGGTGTCCCAACTTAGCCCATGACAAGTTCTCGCGATCAACGAAGGAATAGACCTTCTCCCAGAAGACCCGATCGTCTCGGAATCCTGGTTTACAAGACATTTCGACAATGGTAAAACAAGACCAGCAAGACCGCCTGATCGCCGACATCCCGATAGGAGCTGCACATATCTCGTTCTCGTGGCAACACCGATAAGCTAAGCGTCTGTACCAACGAATCCAAGTTGCCAAGGAATGGTCCCAAGACGGTGCTTTAGTTTGGACCAACACTTAGACAAGCATTGGCCCGGGGCTAAAATAAAGATGACCCTTGGGTTAATTACTCCCAAGGGAAAAGTAGGTGGTGGTGAGGCAAATGGTAAAACCAAGGTTGGGCCTTCTTTGGACAAGTTTTATTCAAAGCGAACTGTCGGGGGTCCCATAAATCACCCGACCGCGTTAGGAACGCAAAATCCGGGAACATAATACCGTATGATGGAAACTAGGGCGGCAAGAGTGGAACAAAACACCGGGCATAAGGCCGAGCCTTCCACCCTTTACCAAGTATATAGATGCATTAATAATATAAGAGATATTGTGATATCCCAACATAACCCTGTCCACCATGGAGAAATCTTCAACTTCACCGCAACTAGCAACGCTATAAGAGGGCTGAGCAAAGCGGTAACATAGCCAAGCAACGGTTTGCATAGGAAAGGTGTCAAAGGTTAGAGGTTCATGGCAATATGGGATGGCTTGATAAACAGGTAATAGGTAGCGCAGCATAGCGATAGAACGAAGCAACTAGCATAGCAATGATAGTAGTGAGATCCAGGGTAGCGGTCATCTTGCCTGAAATCCCGCAAGGAAGAAGAACGAGTCCATGAAGAAGATGAAGCCACGAAGACGAACCAAGCGTAGACGAACGCATCCTCACGATCGCAACGAAACAAGAACTATCGAGAAGAAGCACACAACATGGTAAACACACCACACATAGACAAGACATGATGCACAAACAAGCATGATGCATGAGAAAGCTAGATGAGGCTACTCATGGCAAGAGATGATGCAAACAAGAACAACACATCAAGGCAAGTTTAAATGAGGCCGGAAACAACATATAACAATTCCGGTAAGTCCTCATATGGATATTTCGAAATTGGTCCAGAACTGAATAAACATTATGTTCAAGTTGTTAAACATCAAGTTAAAGAGCACCAAGAGGATCTACACGAAATTCTAGTCAAGTTACATATAAAGTTCATTAGATTCGGAGCTACGGCCTAGAAGATATGAGCAAAACAAGTTAAACATGGCATTGATGCAAAATGCACCCAAACATCAAGCAAACACCTCAAAACAAGGATGCAACATGATAATATGGCACTACATGCAAAATCAAGCAAGTTTCATATAGAGCACACTCAAAACGGAGCAACGGTTCAACAAACACACACTATACAAGTCATAGCAACAATCTATCCATAACAGCAACTAGGCATATTGCAAGCATCAAAACAATATGGTACAGCACCCCAACATAAAAACAAAAGGCATGGGCATGAAGTACAGGTAAAGCACTACAAAACATGAATACTGAGCTATCTCCAGAAATCACTAGAACATGCTCAAAAGGACATGGTAAGATTGCAAATAATAACAGTTTCAGACTTATCAGGAAATAACATCAGGTTGCAATGTTTAGAGCTACCAAACAACATGTTACAGGAACATATCATGGCAAACAAAGGCATGGCATGAATCTACTAATTGCATAGATCAAAAGACCCTTACTGACCATGAGCCAAAAGGGCACGGAAAATATGATGGCACCCATGTAAATATGGCATGTTATATTACAGATTCAAACATGGCAGGAACAACAATAAGTAGGCATGTTGGTGAGCTTGAACCACTCACCACAGAGCAATACATGGCATGTCAATGCAACCAACCATAAGAAGACATGTTTATGAAGCTAAGAATGGCAAGAGCAAGTTCATAGGGTACATGGATCACTAGCAAAACACATGGGAACTAGTGAACTAAATGTTGATAGGCTGACAGCAACATTATGAAGCAACTTTGGAGCAAGATTACAACAAGCTACAGCAAGCTATAATTGCAACCAAGGGCATTAATGGATAGAGCATGACATGTAGATCAAAACATGTTTACAGGACATCTCCAGATTATGCATAGAATGATTAGTAGCAACATGTTAACATAGCAACGAAATATAACAGAATCTGTCAGAAAACAAAGAATAAAGAACTACCCTACTTAGCAAGCTTGATGCACTCAGCACACAACTCACAAAAATACATGGTTAACACCCCTGGAAAGATGGCATGGCATAGATCAAAATACATGTAGACATCAACCTCATAGGATGCACACATCAATCATGGCAAAAATGACAAATGAGCAAGTTATAACAGTTTCAGCAGATTAACATCAACATGCACTCTTCCAACAGCATTTCGGGCACCAAAATGAACTCAAATGAAAATGATGCAATGGAATGAAATGAAGCACTCGTTGAGGCGAACAATTCGACATATTACACGCACGAAACAGAGCTACGGATGCAGAGATACATCATGATGAACTTAGCATGATTATTATGCAGAATCGGGGACTTAGAAGATATTCGAGGTCAACCTGAGGCAGCACGGATTCCGAGGCAGGCCGGATCTCGCTGGAACTTCGCCGGAGCTAGCGGGCGTGGCCGGAGGAGGGACGGGGGGGCCGGGAGACAGCGGGGCCGGGCGGATCCGGCCGTGTCCGGCCGGAGGCGAGGCTGGCGGCGGAGGGCCACGGCGGCGGCGGGCGGTCGGTGCCGGGCGGCGGCGGCGCGCTGGGCGCGGGCCGGGAGCCGAGGCGCGGTCGGGCAGGTGGGCCTCAGGGCCTGGCGGGCAGCGGCGACGGCGGGCGGCGGCGGTGCCCACGTGGCGCGACGCCAAATGCTGGCGCGGGCGGCGGCGATTTTGTCCGGTGGTGGCGGAGGGAGTTTGCTAGGGTTTGATCCGCGAAAATGGACGGGGAGGACGTTTATATAGGCATAGGGAGCTAGGAGAGTCCAAATGAGGAACGGTGTTCGGCCACGCGATCGTGATCGAACGACCGAGAGCATGGAGGGGAGTTAGATGGGTTTTGGGCCAGATTGGAAGGGGTGTTGGGCTGCAACAAAAGAGGGCTTTGCGGTTACCCGGTTAACCGTTGGAGTACCAAACGACCTCCAAATGATACGAAACTTGACAGGCGGTCTACCGGTGCTATACCAAGGCCGCTAGACAAACCTCGGGCCATTCCGAGAAAGTTTAACACCCGCACACAAAAGGAGACAAGAAGGGGATGCCGGATTACATAGGAGTGCCGGATTGCAAAACGGACAACGGGAAAAATGCTCGGATGCATGCGACAAACACGTATGCAAGATGAGATGCACATGATGACATGATATGAAATGCAGATGATGACATGGCAAAATGCAACACGCAAGCAAATGACATGGCAACGACGGCGAATAAGCTGGCGGACACACAGGCGCGATCGGATCCGGGCGTTACTGCCCTGGAGATCCAATCTCCCAAGGGGCGGCGGGTGGAGTACCCCCAAGGCAGTGGGCGCCCCCCACCCTAGGGTTTCAACCCTAGGCGCAGGGGGTGGGCCTTGGGGGCGCACCAGCCCACTATGGGCTGGTTTCCCTCCCCACTTCAGCCCTTGGGGCCTTCCGGGATGGGTGGCCCCACCCGGTGGACCCCCGGGACACTTCCGGTGGTCCCGGTACAATACCGGGTGCCCCTGAAACATTCCCAATGGCCGAAACATCACTTCCTATATATAATTCTTCACCTCCGGACCATTCCGAAACACCTCGTGACGTCCAGGATCTCATCCGGGACTCCAAAAACCATTCAGTATGCTGCATACTCATATTCATACAACCCTAGCGTCACCGAACCTTAAGTGTGTAGACCCTACGGGTTCGGAAGACACGCAGACATGACCGAGACGGCTCTCGGGCAATAACCAACAGCGGGATCTGGATACCCATGTGTCGCGGCCGATGGGTGGCGCGGCACCTATGGGGCCGGGGCCCCTTCGTGTGTTCGGTACGGGGGCGGAGGCTGCGCGGAGAGCAGATCGAGGCGATGCACGCGGGATTTTACCCAGCCGGGCGCGATGGTCGCGTAAACCCTCTTGCTGCATTGTGTTGTATTAGATCTTGCTCAAGAATGCGAGCAAGCGGTGGAGTGGTGTGTGAAACCGCCGAATCCCAGCGCCGGGGTGCGGGGTTCAACCTTCACGCGAGGGTGGCGAATGATCCCTCGCGAGAGTAGCTGGCCGTCCAACCCTCCTCTCGCTGCGCATGGGCCTCCTTTTATAGGGCAAGGGTCACCGACAGTGTGTCAACGTGAGGCGAGGGGTAAAACGTAAAAGAGGTGGTAGTTGGAACAGTCGGGGAACAAAGTGCACTCAAATGCTTTCTACCTACTTTTGACAGAGGGGACAAGAGCATTAAATGCCCGTCGCCGTCGCCCAAAAAGCTCTCGCCATTCGTCTCCTTTCGCCACGGCGGCGGCCACCACCGTGGAGTGCCACCGCATTCCTCATGCAGCACTGACCATCCGCCACGCGTCTCTGGAGAAGGCCGGAGGCGGCGTGTGGCGGATGGGCTGGAGGCGGCACGAGCATAGCTCTCCTCGCAAGCACCTTGCCGGGCCTTGATCTTGCCGGGCCGGGGGCTTGTCGGCTCTGTGACTTGCCGCCCCGGGTCCTCGCCAAGGCCAGCGCGCGCCGAGGCGTGTCTTCTGTGATGTGATCTTCTAGTCCTCCCGACGAGCTCCTCTCGCCGGGGATCTGCAGGAGTAATGTAGCCTTGAGCCTGGAATGGCCTTCCCGGCAAGCTCCTCTTGCCGGGGTCTTGAGCTTCTATCTTATATACTTTGTTCTTGAATGGCTTGGTGTGGAGCGGAGATGATCTCCGGCAAGCATTTGGTGGATCTAGCTGCGGGGAGCTGGGGCTGCCCGTGCACAAGTTGGGGTACTGAGGTACCCCTACCTTAGTACACCGACAGGAGCCCCCGGGCCTGGGCCAAACACGGTGCCGAGCGCTGTTGGGCCAGGCCCAAGACAGTGCACGGGCGCGCGAAGCCCACGGTGCGTCGAATCTGCTGCTGCATCTGCCGTCTCCCCTCCCGCAACGGCACGCGTCGATTGCGGCGTCGTGGGAGATGTGGGCGGCGCATGCAGCCTTTAAGGCACCCACCCCGTGATCGTGGCGCAGAGCGGGGTCGCTTCACCTGTTGCTCCGGCTCCGCTTTTTCGCCACGCGGCCCTCATGCATGGGGGTCGTGGGCGGCGAAGGTGGGAGACCGTGCCGTCACGGGGCGGAGAGGGTGAGTCGGCCCCGCTCCTTTGGCCTCCTCGCTTCCTGATTGGTTGAGCGGGGCGGTTGAGCCCCCACCTCGCCCCTTTAAATAGGGCGGAAGGGGTGCACAACGGCCACACTCATCCATTTCTCCCTTCGTCTTCGTCTTCTGTTCTTCTCGCCGCCATGGAAGGAGGGAATCCCGGCTCTTCAACGGTGGCGGCTCGGGTTGCTTCTAGGCAGCGCACCATTCCCCATCCTACTCCCGTGGCGGAGCCGCCACGAGAGGGAGAGGGAGGGGCGTGTGTGAGGCCGAGGGCGGGCGAGGCGGTCGAGGGAGAGGCGGTCGAGGTGAGGAGCCTCCCGTCTCCTCCGGCGTCTCGACCACGGCGCGTCCACACCGAGACGACACTGGGAGTTCTTCATCAAGCTTCGCGGGCGCCTCGTCGTCGCCGGTTGCCGGCCCGTTCATGGACGCAATGGGGCGGATCCGCCCGACGTGATGGAGTTACGCATGAGGGGCTGCGGGATCAGCGGCACTTTCGGGTGAGTGTCATGTCCCAAGCCCCGGCGTGATGTTCTTCGACCGAGGGTGGAAGACGTTCGCCGGATCCATAGCTTGACGGCGGGGTTCACCCTCCATTTCAAGTTATTGGATGGTGACCTCCTCGCCGTCAAGGTCTTGGCGACTATGGAACCCGGTGCGCTGCTGTGTGGACAGCTCCTCGGATAGCGAAGGCCTCCTCGGCGAAAGTGACGAGGAGGAGAGCGACAGCGGCGACGAGGGGGATGGCGGGCCCGACTAGGCGTCGGACACCGCTGCCTCGCGCGCCACCGGCAACCCCATCTTCTGGGTTGCCGGGCTCCTGAACTCCCCGGGGCCGTCTTCTTGGCGGCGGCGTGAGAGGCAGCAGAAGAGGAAGAGGGGACGGCGGCAAGGCCGTTAAGTCGAGTCGAGGGCGAGGTGCCCTCGTGCCGATGTCCCACCACTCCGTCTTCAAGCTCTGCCTCCGACGCCTCCGACTCCGCCAAGCTCCTGGCCGGCCCCCGGGGTGTTCTCTTGGGGTCTTCTGGCGCCCGTGGCTCTCCGCGGGCTTCAGGGACTTGCCGCTGGCTCCCGGGCATGCGTTCCCCATGCCCGTCACCTGCGCAGCTCCTGCGGCGCGGCGTCGTCACCGCCACGCTCTTCTAGGCGCTCCTTTCGCCCTTCCCCGACAAGCTCCTCTTGCCGGGGTCTCCTCTCCCCGGCAAGCTTATCTTGCCGGGGGCTCCTTGACCTACCTCCTGAACTCCTGAACAGAGAAACAGGAGAGGGATCACGGGCACTTTATCTTTTCAAATTGTAAGCCCTCGGGCATTTAGCTGCATTTAAGAACTTGTAATCCTCTCCATCATGTTTTTCATCCTCTATGGACTTGTACTAAATTGGATGTTTTAATGAAAAGAGGGAATGCTTGCGGACCGAGTCTTTTACTTGATCTGCGTGCCTTGTGTGTTCTTACGCTATCGGGAGCTTGCCGGGCGAACACGCTTAGCGACCATGGGACAGCCCGCTGGTGGTGTCACTTCCGCAAGCAACCTTGTCGGGCGATTCTGACGTCTACCTTGTTGAGCAGGCTCGAAGCAAGATAGAGGTGCAGCGGCACACTTGGGTTTGTTGAGCGGACTCGAAACAAACCAAATGCATAGCCGGGTCACGACTTCGGTTCCTCCACGTACGGGTTTTTACAAGACACGACCGTTCAAAGACGCAGTCCCGCATCTCCCGGTCCATGAGAGGATGCATGATGGGGGATGAAAAACTTATCTGAAATCGCAGCCCCCGGCGATACTAGCTTGCCGGAGACGAATCTCGATGCTCGCAGCCCCCAGCGAGGCTGGCTCGCCGAAGAAAAACCTTGGCATCAGCAGCCCCCGGCGACCCTGGCTTGCCGGGCCCCAGGCGCGGGTGTGATCTTTTGGTTCCTTCTTGTCGCTGCAATTTTAGTCGTGAAAATAGCTGAGGTAGATATGCAATTGCTCAACGTACATGTATGTGCATGTGTATATAAATCTTGACTAGGCAATACGATGCCGGGTTTTGTCCTTCGTATGTTTGTACTCTACGCTCTTGGGGAGCTTGCCGGGCGAACACGCTTGTCAGCGGGACAGCCCGCTGGTGGTGTCGCTTCGGCAAGCAACCTTGTCGGGCGATTCATGACGCTTAACTTGTCGGCGTGGCTCGGAAGCAAGATAAGGGTGCTGCAGCACACTTGTGTTTGTTGAGCGGACTCGGAAACAAAACAAGCACGCAATCGGGCCACGACTTGGCTCCTCTTGCGCCCAAGTCTCTCATACGGACGACATTTCACGGCATGACTCGCCACGTTATACCCTCCGCCCTACATCCTTTGTGTGCTTTCTCCCTCGCTTCTAGGTAACTTGCGGTGCTCAACACGCTTGCTGAGTGCGGAGCGTCGAGAGCCGCTTGGCTGGTGTCGCCTCCGCAAGCAACCTTGCGTGTCCGCCGCGACGCACTTAACTTGCTGAGCAGGCTCGAACGAACGAGGCCTTGGCTGGTCGCGGCTTACTCTTAACTCGCTGAGCGTGTTCGAAGCGAAGTAAGGGTGCGACCATCCACAAGCAGGCTCCTCCGCGCACAGGTTTCGCGTACAAAGGACGAATGCGCGAGGGGTATAACATATAAAAGTATGGAATTAAAAGAATGCTCTGCACGAAGGCTCGAGCGACTTAGCTTTTCTTTTTCTTTGCGCTCGCTGGTGGAGCTCAAAGGTGTGTCCATGGCGGCGGCGCGGCACTCCGGGGAGGCGCGCTTGCCGGGACGAACACCAAAGCTGTCCTCACCGGGCTTACTGCGCTCCGAGGAGGTACGCTTGTCGGATGGAGCACCAGAGCCGTCCTTGCCGGACTTAGAGCTCGATGGCGCGTCTTTCGACGACATCGCAGCACTCCAGGGATAGGCGCTTGCCGGGGCCGAGGGGAGCGGGAGCGAGCGGCGCGAGGGGCCGGATACACTCGGGTCCCTAACAATGTTAGGGGGAGCAGAACTCTGCCTCGACCTCTTTCGCTTTACTCATGCATGGACAGCAGTCCGGAGCGTCCCGCGAGCCCCCTGCTTGCTCTTGCCCCAGCTGGCGGATACCACCTTCTCGTGGTGTGGCGCCGCTGGGCCGCTATATGCTGGAGGGGACGCGGATCTACGGAGGCCGAGGCGCGGTCCTCCGTCCTGTCCCTGGATCTGGTGGCACCGCGAGCGCCCTCGCCGGTGTCCACCCTTCCACCGGCGTCTCCTCCACCTGCCATTGGCTCCGGTGGAGGCGGGGAAGACGGAGATGGGTCCGCGACCCTCGAAGCTCTCGTCTTCGGGGCCATGGCGTAGTTGTCGATGAAGCTGCTGATGAAGCTGGAGAGGTTGATGAAGAGTGCTTTGCCTTGAACGCCGGATCAGGTTCGCGACAACCTCGACGCTTCTACCGGCGCGCCCGAGATGTCGCGCCGATGGGTGGCGCGGCACCTATGGGGCCGGGCCCTTCGTGTGTTGATGCGGGCGGAGGCTGCGCGGAGAGCAGATCGAGGCGATGCACGCGGGATTTTACCCAGCCGGGCGCGATGGTCGCAGAAACCCTCTGCTGCATTGTGTTGTATTAGATCTTGCTCAAGAATGCGAGCAAACGGTGGAGTGGTGTGAAACCGGCGAATCCTGTGCTACCGGGGTGCGGGGGTTCGAACCTTCACGCGAGGGTGGCGAATGATCCTCGCGAGTAGCGATCGTCAACCCTCCTCTACGCTATGCATGGGCCTCCTTTTATAGGGCAAGGGTCACCGACAGTGTCAACGTGAGGCGAGGGGTAAAACGTAAAAGAGGTGGTAGTTGGAGCAGTCGGAACAAAGGTCAGCACTGATTGCTTTCTACCTACTTTTGACAGAGGGGGACAAGAGCATTAAATGCCCGTCGCCGTCGCCCCAAAAGCTCTCGCCATTGCGTCTCCTTTCGCCACGGCGGCGAAGCCACCACCGTGGAGTGCCACCGCATTCCTCATGCAGCACAGCCATCCGCCACGCGTCTCTGGAGAAGGCTGGAGGCGACGTGTGGGCGGATGGGCTGGAGTGCGGGCACGTAGCATAGCTCTCCGGCAAGCACCTTGCCGGGGCCTTGATCTTGCCGGGCCCGGGGGCTTGTCGGGCTCTGTGACTTGCCGCTCCCCGGGTCCTCGCCCGGAAGGCGCGCGCCGAGGCGTGTCTTCTGTGATGTGATCTTCTAGTCCTCCCGACGAGCTCCTCTCACCGGGGATCTGCAGGAGTAATGTAGCCTTGAGCCTGGAATGGCCTTCCCGGCAAGCTCCTCTTGCCGGGGTCTTGAGCTTCTATCTTATATACTTTGTTCTTGAATGGCTTGGTGTGGAGCGGAGATGATCTCCGGCAAGCATTTGGTGGATCTAGCTGCGGGGAGCTGGGGCTGCCCGTGCACAAGTTGGGGTACTGAGGTACCCCTACCTTAGTACACCGACACCATGTTGGCTCCCACATGCTCCTCGATGATCTCATCGGATGAACCACGATGTCGAGGATTAAACAACCCCGTATTCAATTCCCTTTGTCAATCGGTACGTTACTTGCCCGAGACTCGATCGTCGGTTTCCCAATACCTCGTTCAGTCTCGTTACCGGCAAGTCACTTTACTCGTACCGTAATGCATGATCCCGTGACCAAACACTTGGTCACTTTCAGCTCAATATGATGATGCATTACCGAGTGGGCCCAGAGATACCTCTCCGTCATACGGAGTGACAAATCCTAGTCTCGATCCGTGTCAACCCAACAGACACTTTCGGAGATACCTGTAGTGCACCTTTATAGTCACCCAGTTAAGTTGTGACGTTTGGTACACCCAAAGCACTCCTACAGTATCCGGGAGTTACACGATCTCATGGTCTAAGGAAAGGATACTTGACATTGGAAAAGCTCTAGCAAACGAACTACACGATCTTGTGCTATGCTTAGGATTGGGTCTTGTCCATCACATTATTCTCCTAATGATGTGATCCCGTTATCAACGACATCCAATGTCCATAGCCAGGAAAACATGACTATCTGTTGATCAATGAGCTAGTCAACTAGAGGCTTACTAGGGACATATTATGGTCTATGTATTCACACGTGTATTACGATTTCCGGATAATACAGTTATAGCATGAATAAAGACAATTATCATGAACAAGGAAATATAATAATAATCCTTTTATTATTGCCTCTAGGGCATATTTCCAACAGTCTCCCACTTGCACTAGAGTCAATAATCTAGTTACATTGTGATGAATCGAACACCCATAGAGTTCTGGTGTTGATCATGTTTTGCTCGCGAGAGAGGTTTAGTCATTCAGATCCGTATGTACTTTGCAAATATCTATGTCTCCATCTTGAACATTTTCACGGATGGAGTTGAAACGATGCTTGATGTGCCTGGTCTTCTTGTGAAACCTGGGCTCCTTGGCAAGGGCAATAGCTCCAGTGTTGTCATAGAAGAGTTTGATCGGCCCCGACGCATTGGGTATGACTCCAAGGTCGGTGATGAACTCCTTCACCCAAATTGCTTCATGCGCTGCCTCCGAGGCTGCCATGTACTCCGCTTCACACGTAGATCCCGCCACGACGCTATGCTTGCAGCTGCACCAGCTCACTGCTCCACCATTCAACATATACACGTATCCGGTTTGTGACTTAGAGTCATCCAGATCTGTGTCGAAGCTAGCGTCGACGTAACCCTTTACAACGAGCTCTTCGTCACCTCCATAAACGAGAAACATGTCCTTTGTCCTTTTCAGGTACTTCAAGATATTCTTGACCGCTGTCCAGTGTTCCTTGCCGGGATTACTTTGGTACCTTCCTACCAAACTTACGGCAAGGTTTACATCAGTCCTGTACACAAGATGGCATACATAATAGATCCTATGGCTGAAGCATAGGGGATGACACTCATCTCTTCTTTATCTTGTGCCGTGGTCGGGGATTGAGCCGAGCTCAATCTCACACCTAGCAACACAGGCAAGAACCCTTTCTTGGACTGATCCATTTTGAACTTCTTCAAAATCTTATCAAGGTATGTACTTTGTGAAAGACCTATGAGGCGTCTCGATCTATCCCTATAGATCTTGATGCCTAATATGTAAGCTGCTTCTCCAAGGTCCTTCATTGAAAAACACTTATTCAAGTAGGCCTTAATGTTGTCCAAAAGTTCTATATCATTTCCCATCAAGAGTATGTCATCTACATATAATATGAGAAATGCTACAGAGCTCCCACTCACTTTCTTGTAAACGCAGGCTTCTCCATAAGTCTGCATAAACCCAAACGCTTTGATCATCTCATCAAAGCGAATGTTCCAACTCCGAGATGCTTGCACCAGCCCATAAATGGATCGCTGGAGCTCGCATACTTTGTTAGCATTATTAGGATCGACAAAACCTTCCGGCTGCATCATATACAGCTCTTCCTTAAGATGTCCGTTAAGGAATGCCGTTTTGACTCCATCTGCCATATCTCATAATCATAGTATGCGGCAATTGCTAACATGATTTAGACGGACTTCAGCTTTGCTACGGGAGAGAAAGTCTCATCGTAGTCAACCCCTTGAACTTGTCGATAACCCTTAGCGACAAGTCGAGCTTTATAGATGGTAACATTACCATCCGCGTCCGTCTTCTTCTTAAAGATCCATTTGTTTTCTATCGCTCGCCGATCATCGGGCAAGTCTGTCAAAGTCCATACTTTGTTTTCATACATGGATCTATCTCGGATTTCATGGCTTCAAGCCATTTGTTGGAATCTGGGCCCGCCATCGCTTCTTCATAGTTCGAAGGTTCACCGTTGTCTAACAACATGATTTCGAGGACAGGGTTGCCGTACCACTCTGGTGCGGAACGTGTCCTTGTGGACCTTCGAAGTTCAGTAGCAACTTGATCCGAAGTACCTTGATCATCGTCATTATTTTCCTCTTCAGTTGGTGTAGGCATCACAGGAACATTTTCCTGAGCTGCACCACTTTCCCATTCGAGAGGTAGTACTTCATCGAGTTCTACTTTCCTCCCACTTACTTCTTTCGAGAGAAACTCTTTTTCCAGAAAGGATCCGTTCTTGGCAACGAAGATCTTGCCCTCAGATCTTAAGTAGAAGGTATACCAATTGTTTCCTTAGGGTATCCTATGAAGACGCATTTTTCCGACTTGGGTTCGAGCTTTTCAGGTTGAAGTTTCTTGACATAAGCATCGCATCCCCAAACTTTTAGAAACGACAGCTTAGGTTTCTTCCCAAACCATATTTCATACTGTGTCGTCTCAACGGATTTAGACGGTGCCCTATTTAAAGTGAATGTAGCTGTCTCTAGAGCGTATCCCCAAAATGATAGCGGTAAATCGGTAAGAGACATCATAGACCGCACCATATCCAATAGAGTGCGATTCTGACGCTTAGACACACCGTTCTGTTGAGGTGTTCGGCGGCGTGAGTTGTGAAACGATTCCACATTTCCTTAAGTGTGTACCAAATTCGTGACTTAAATATTCTCCTCCACGATCTGATCGTAGGAACTTTATCTTGCGGTCACGTTGATTCTCTACCTCATTTGAAATTCCTTGAACTTTTCAAAGGTCTCAGACTTGTGTTTCATTAAGTAGACATACACATATCTACTCAAGCCATCAGTGAGAGTGAGAACATAACGATATCCTCCACGAGCCTCAACGCTCATTGGACCGCACACATCGGTATGTATGATTTCCAACAAGTTGGTTGCTCGCTCCATTGTTCCGGAGAACGGAGTCTTGGTCATTTTGCCCATGAGGCATGGTTCGCATGTGTCAAATGATTCATAATCGAGAGACTCTAAAAGTCCATCAGCATGGAGCTTCTTCATGCGCTTGACACCAATGTGACCAAGGCAGCAGTGCCACAAGTATGTGGGACTATCGTTATCAACTTTACATCTTTTGGCATTCACACTATGAATATGTGTAATATTACGCTCGAGATTCATTAAGAATAAACCATTGACCATAGGGGCATGACCATAAAACACATCTCTCATATAAATAGAACAACCATTATTCTCGGATTTAAATGAGTAGCCATCTCGTATCAAACGAGATCCAGATACAATGTTCATGCTCAAACTTGGCACTAAATAACAATTATTAATGTTTATAACTAATCCCGTAGGTAAATGTAGAGGTAGCGTGCCGACGGCGATCACATCGACCTTGGAACCATTCCCGACGCGCATCGTCACCTCGTCCTTCGCCAGTCTTCGCTTATTCCGCATCTCCTGCTGTGAGTTACAAATATGAGCAACGGCACCGGTATCAAATACCCGGGAGTTACTACGAGTACTGGTAAGGTACACATCATTTACATGTATATCAAATATACCTTTGGTGTTGCCGGCCTTCTTATCCGCTAAGTATTTGGGGCAGTTCCGCTTCGAAGACCCTTCCCTTGCAATAAACGCACTCGACCTCAAGCTTGGGTCCATTCTTTGACTTCTTCCCAGAATCGGCTTACCGGGCGCGGCAACATCCTTGCCGTCTTTCTTGAAGTTTTTCTTGCCCTTGCCCTTCTTAAACTTAGTGGTCTTATTGATCATCAACACTTGATGTTCTTTCTTGATTTCAACCTCTGCTGACTTCAAGATTGAAAATACTTCAGAATGGTCTTCACCATCCCCGCATATTGTAGTTCATCACAAAGCTCTTGTAGCTTGGTAGGAGCGATCAAGGATTCTGTCAATGACCGCCTCGTCGGGGAGGTTAATGTCCACTGGGTCAGCGGTTGTGCAACCTGACATTTTGAGTATGTGCTCACTGACAGAACTGTTTTCCTCCATCTTACAACTATAGAACTTGTTGGAGACTTCATATCTCTCGACCCGGGCATGAGCTTGGAAAACTAGTTTCAGCTCCTCGAACATCTCATATGCTCCGTGTTGCTCAAAATGCTTTTGGAGCCCTGGTTCTAATCTGTAAAGCATGCCGCACTGAACGAGGGAGTAATCATCAGCGCGAGACTCCCAAGCGTTCATAACGTCTTGGTTCTCTGGGACGGGAGCGTCACCTAGCGGTCCTTCGAGGACATATTGTTTCCTGGCAGCTATGAGGATGATCCTCAGGTTCCGGACCTAGTCCGTATAGTTGCTGCCATCATCTTTCAGCTTGGTTTTCTCTAGGAACGCGTTGAAGTTCATGTTGATATGAGCATTGGCCATTTGATCTACAAGACATATTTGCAAAGGTTTTAGACTAAGTTCATGATAATTAAGTTCATCTAATCAAATTATTACAATGAACTCCCACTCAGATTAGACGTCCCTCTAGTCATCTAAGTGTTACACGATCCGAGTTGACTAGGCCGTGTCCGATCATCACGTGAGACGGACTAGTCATCGTCGGTGAACATCTCCATGTTGATCATATCTTCCATACAACTCATGTTCGACCTTTCGGTCTCTGTGTTCCGAGGCCATGTCTATACATGCTAGGCTCGTCAAGTTAACCCTAAGTGTTTTGCATGTGTAAAACTGTCTTACACCCGTTGTATGTGAACGTAAGGATCTATCACACCCGATCATCACGTGGTGCTTGAAGCGATTTAACTTTAGCAACGGTGCACGCTTAGGGAGAACACTTCTTGAAATTGTTTTAAGGATCATCTTATTTACTACCGTCGTTCTAAGTAAACAAGATGCATAAACATAATAAACATCACATGCAATTATATAGTAGTGACATGATATGGCCAATATCATATAGCTCCATTGATCTCCATCTTGGGGCTCCATGATCATATTTTCACCGCATGACACCATGATCTCCATCATCATGATCTCCATCATCGTGTCTTCATGAAGTTGTCACGCCAACGACTACTTCTACTTCTATGGCTAACGCGTTTAGCAATAAAGTAAAGTAATTTACATGGCGTTCTTCAATGACACGCAGGTCATACAAAAATAAAGACAACTCCTATGGCTCCTACCGTTGTCATACTCATCGACATGCAAGTCGTGATTCCTATTACAAGAACATGATCTCATACATCACAATATATCATTCATCATTCATCACAACTTCTGGCCATATCACATCACATGTCAATTGCTGCAAAAACAAGTTAGACGTCCTCTAATTGTTGTTGCATCTTTTATGTGGCTGCAATTGGGTTCTAGCAAGAATGTTTTCTTACCTACGAATAACCACAACATGATTTTGTCAACTTCTATTTACCCTTCATAAGGACCCTTTTCATTGAATCCGCTCCAACTAAAGTGGGAGAGACAGACACCCGCCAGCCACCTTATGCAACTAGTGCATGTCTGTCGATGGAACCGGTCTCACGTAAGCGTACGTGTAAGGTTGGTCCGGGCGCTTCATCCCACAATACCGCTGAAGCAAGAAAAGACTAGTAGTGGCAAGCAAGTTGACAAGATCTACGCCCACAACAAAATTGTGTTCTACTCGTGCAATGGAGACCTACGCATAGACCTAGCTCATGATGCCACTTTTGGGGCACGTTGCAGAAAATAAAAAATTTCCTACGGTTTCACCAACATCCATCTATGAGTTCATCTAAGCAATGAGTCAAGGGAGTGAGATTGCATCTACATACCACTTGTAGATCGCGTGCGGAAGCGTTCAAGGGAAGGGTGATGATGGAGTCGTACTCGTCGTGATTCAGATCATCGATGACCAAGTGCTGAACGAACAGCACCTCCGCGTTAAACACACGTACGGGACGGAAGACGTCTCTTCCTTCTTGATCCAGCAAGGGGGAAGGAGAGGTTGATGATGATCCAGCAGCACGACGGTGTGGTGGTGGATGCAGCAGAACTCCGGCAGGGCTTCGCCAAGCTGCTGCGGGAGGAGTACGAGGTGTAGCAGGGGGAGGGAGGCGCCAATGCACAGGGTGCTTCTGCCCTCCCCCTTGCCCTCCTTTATATAGGCCCCCGGGGGGGACGCCGGCCCTGGGAGATCCAATCTCCCAAGGGGGCGGCGGCCAGGGGGGTGGAGTACCCCCCCCAAGGCAAGTGGGGCACCCCCCCCCACCCTAGGGTTTCAACCCTAGGCACAGGGGGTGGGCCTAGGGGGCGCACTAGCCCACTATGGGCTGGTTCCCCTCCCCACTTCAGCCCTTGGGGCCCTCCGGGATGGGTGGCCCCACCCAGTGGACCCCCGGGACACTTCCGGTGGTCCCGATACAATACCGGGTGCCCCCGAAACATTCCCGATGGCCGAAACATCACTTCCTATATATAATTCTTCACCTCCGGACCATTCCGAAACTCCTCGTGATGTCCGGGATCTCATCCGGGACTCCGAACAACATTCGGTATGCTGCATACTCATATTCATACAACCCTAAGCGCCACCGAACCTTATGTGTAGACCCTACGGGTTCGGGAGACACGCAGACATGACCGAGACGGCTCTCGGCAATAACCAACAGCGGGATCTGGATACCCATGTTGGCTCCCATGCTCCTCGATGATCTCATCGGATGAACCACGATGTCGAGGATTAAACAACCCGTATTCAATTCCCTTTGTCAATCGGTGCGTTATTTGCCCGAGACTCGATCGTCGGTATCCCAATACCTCGCTCAGTCTCGTTACGGCAAGTCACTTTACTCGCATCAGTAATGCATGATCCGTGACCAAACACTTGGTCACTTTGAGCTCAATATGATGATGCATTACCGAGTGGGCCCAGATACCTCTCCATCATATGGAGTGACAAATCCGATCTCGATCCGTGTCAACCCAACAGACACTTTCGGAGATACCTGTAGTGCACCTTTATAGTCACCCAGTTAAGTTGTGACGTTTGGTACACCCAAAGCACTCCTATGGTACTCCGGGAGTTACACGATCTCATGGTCTAAGGAAAGGATACTTGACATTGGAAAAGCTCTAGCAAACGAACTACACGATCTTGTGCTATGCTTAGGATTGGGTCATGTCCATCCAATGTCCATAGCCAGGAAAACATGACTATCTGTTGATCAACAAGCTAGTCAACTAGAGGCTTACTAGGGACATATTATGGTCTATGTATTCACACGTGTATTACGATTTCTGGATAATACAATTATAGCATGAATAAAGACAATTATCATGAACAAGGAAATATAATAATTATCCTTTTATTATTGCCTCTAGGGCATATTTCCAACAATATGTAGCTCCAAAAGCAAAGATCAGCCACTTCGGATCTTGCGTCGCAACTAAAACTAACTAGTACAATGCCCATACATAAGATCAACATGTTAATGCATCTCAATGATTCACAGATCATATACAAATATGTAGCTCCAAAAGCAAAGATCTAGAAAAAACATCTGTTCTTCCTACTAACATGGATGCTTCTCTTGGCCAACATTCAGTACAGACTGAAAGACAAATTTGTTTGTGAAGTCTACAATTCCTCTTGCAAACATAAGTGGTTCCACCAACAGTTGGAACCATGAGAATGAACCACACATGATGGAGGAACATCCACTGCAATATGATTTGGTCTTCTCTCGATCACACCGCAAGACTATTTTTGGAATACAAACTTGAACTTAGGCAAAATTATGCCCATTGTATAATCAAACCAAAGCAATGAAGCACCTAGTGTTGGCCAATAAATAGTACAGTACTACTTTTCTGCAGTCCGTGAAGTGACTATCCAATCTTTCTGTGTCTATTTTCAAATGGCACTGCATGCAGTGACTATACTATTCTCTTGTGCAGTTCAACCAAAATTGCGGACACTTTGTTTGTTTGCCAAATAGCAACGGGCAGACATCTCTGTTTGCACAAATATCAAGCAGCTAGTAGACATTTACCACACCATGTATTTTCGGTTTAAACATGTCTCTTCCACTTAGCATCTGTCATGTTCTGCACTGGACAATCTGATACAGTTATGTTTTGCCCTGGACAATTTCATACTAAATTGATTTTCTGGTACAGAGCAGAAATATAGCGCATATTCTTCATCAGACCAAGGATATCCATGTTCGCAGTGATGGAAGAGGTGAAATCGATACAACCGAAATTGAGCATCCAATCATTGAATCCTGTCCTGCACCTCCAATGTAGGTCAACCCTGCCAATAAATTCACATGCAAACCACTAGTATTACTATCTAATGACTATACAAAAAGAGTAGCAAGATAGTAGCAAACCATGTACCTTCGTAATGAACAGCTCATAGTGCCACTAATTGGAATATAAAGGTTTGGAAAAAAACATGCTCCTAATGTTGAACCAGTTGGGCTTTTCGTGCAGTTCCACTAAAATCGAGCATCCCTGTTTGCATAGATATTGAAAGTGTGATTACTATAAAAGTGGCACTAGTTGAAGCATAGACTCACAAATATAAGCATTCCAATTTCTTAATGGGAAAAGGTAGCAATACTGTTTCTAACCACCTGTTTGAAGGAATAAATAAAGCAACATCGGCTGATGTCAGGAAGGCATACATAGTTTTTTCTAAAAAAACTGAGCCATTCCTGACCTTTCCTCTTCTTTTAAGCAAATTTTGTGCAGTTCTACTAAAATAAAATGCCATCACCGCCTTGACAATTCAGTGACACTGTACAAAAGGAAATGACTTAACATTACATCATGATGTTAGGTATGTAGTCGACAGGCATTAGAGACAAATATACAGACCTCCTCCGATAACATAATGAACATTAATTTTAACAAAGGTGTGACTAGCTTTACCAAGATAATTTGAGTGAACTCTACACCCTCTGTTCCTTAATATAAGACGTTTTCGCGGTTCATTTTAAAGTACCCAAACGTCTAGTATTTAGAAAAATAGGTAGTAGTTTTCTTGAGCACATATCTGGGAAAGCTTGCCACACTTTATTTATGTCCATACGCTAATGCAACACCATTTGAATACTACAAATATGCACTAATCCAGTGGCTAGTGCAACATTAGAGTAGTTAGTTTATTACAGGGTACAGTACAATGGTTTTACTGAACAGGTTTCAATAAACTCTAGCACTGAAAGGTTTCTATAAGAATTAACAATACAAAATGTAAAGGTAACAAGTTTCAGCATTGGTATACTAGCTGTGCATGAGCATTAAACCAAATACAAAAGTCTGAAGGTAACTAGCATTATTAACTAATGACAGTATAAAAAACTGCAAACCATGTACCTCCAAGGTAAATATCATTTCGAACTCGGGGGGGGGGCCTTAAAAATTGCTATCCCAATCTTGATAATCGATCAAACATAAAAACTTGATCGAACAAATCAAGAGAACAGCCGGAGGAGGAAGTGCCCACTCTTGACCTTTCCTCTTGTCTTCATAATTGTTTGTGCAGTTTAACCAAAATAAAATGACATCAGCGCCTTGGCATTTTGGTGACACTGTACAAAAAAATTAAATTATCTCATGAAAGTGAGGTATGTAATCTATAAGCATTAACAGTGCAAAAATCTGAAGGTAGTAACAAGTTTCATCGTTGGTATACTGGCTGTGCAACAGCACTAGAATGCCTTAGCTGAAAAATCTTTAATACATCCACAATCAATAGCTAACCCTAAAATAATCCAGTGACATTAAATGGCATTGCTTAAATTTATCGGTGGCATTAGACTGAGAGCGGCATTAGTTAAATGTGGCATCACTTTAGCAGTAGCATTGCTTGACTTGACTACTGGTGTTATACTAATAGAAAAAAAAGTGGCAATAAGAGCATGGAAGGCCCATTCAGACAGTGGGCGCACCAGTACGATGTACCTCCACGGACGCAGAGTGGTGAGGGAGGTATGGTTGCCCAGAGCAACAAATATCCATGCAGCATATGTGGATTACGTCCCATTTTTGTTCTCTTCAGCCACCTTTTTCCTATGTGAGGACAACAAACCGATCGACCTGGTCATTCTCTATTGCATTGTCATGCCTTTCTACCCTTCTTCAACCAAGAGACACGAGACTCGTTCCTTAGCTACTGATTTCCCCCTTTCAACCTAGATGCGGGTTCGATGCCTACTCTCTTGGACAGTACAGTCTCCCTTCCTTTCCTTATTCAACCAGACATGGATTAGTCTGCATGAAGTAGGGTTTCCTTTAATAGTGCAAATTATGGTTTTCGTCTGCGTGTCCAGCAGAGCAGAGGATAGCAAATTGGGAAGATGGTGGAGTGGAAAAAGATCCACATGCAACGACGTGGCAGATGGGGCAATAGAACAAGGGTATGGTTCGAATAGAGGTAGCATACCCGAGGGTCAGCGGGAAGTGGCTTCGCTCGTGGTCGTCGTCCTCCGCACACACTATGGCAGCGAGCTTGGGGACGGAGGCCATCCCGCGCGGGCGCTAGGTCTGAGAGGACGACCTTGTCGCCAAGCGTGACTCGCCGCCGACGACGAAAAGGCCAACGTTGCACGTCCTTTTCTTCCCCGGCGGATCTATGACCACAAGTGAGGAGGGAGAGAGAGGCCGTCTTTTTTAGATCTGGAGAGAGGGTGGTGGTGTGAGAAGCAAGTGGGCAGCCCTTAGCAAGAAAGCACTGAAGCTCCAGCCTATATATCTTTTTTATACTACTAGTACTAGAGGTGGAGTAGTGGTAGAGTAGTTTATATTTTCTCTGCATACAGTACCAGTTAGTCGTGCTTCAAAACTGAACGGCACGCCATTAAAAAAAATAAAGGTCGATAACTAATGCGGCACCTCGGGCCAATGCGGCCAGATCGCATTTTGCACGAGAAATTACACACCATGTTTCGTTGACATGTGGTCCCGTTCCAACATATCAGTGAGACGACGACGAGTAGTAGTATTTCCGAACGGACGTGTAGGTTGGGGTGCCTCTTCGTGAACCGTGGCAAACTGGCAACCGTCCACCAACTCTTCGTCTTTCCCTCTCGATTTGGAACTGCTATCGCACACTCTTCCTCTCCCTCCTCCATTTTCCATCAGCCCTTCACCCTTTCCTCTGCCATTGTTCAATCGTCTTCTCCATGGAGGGAATAGGCCGGAAATGACCCCATTATTCTTGCCCCAATCTGAAAGATGACGTGGTGGAGGAACTCATAGATCGGTGCGACGTCATCACCTCGGCTAGCATGGCAGGTTCATTCAAGCCCATTCTCGACTCAACTAATAACATCATTACAAGGAACCCAAGAGTCAAGGAGCGGTTTGATCTCCCCTATCTTCTTCGCCATGACCCTGATGACTGGCACCGTCACAATGGAGGCCTCGCCCTGTGCAAGTTGATGCCGCTTGATAATGATATGTATGATGTTAAGATGCCATCGCTTGAGGGCAAGGCTTGGGCAGGCGCAAATGGAGATTGGGTTGTTTACATTGGGTCCAACTGCGAGTGGGAACTTGTGAATGTGTACACTCGTGACCGGGTTCCACTTCCAAAAATCTCAGTAGACTGCCCAGAGGTTGAGATCACTGGTATTGTACGCACGTTCAAATACAATCATTGTGACTGTCTTCTACGGAAGATAGCAATTTCTCGAGTCCCCAACCGCTCTTGGAATTACAACAACTATGAAGTTGTTGCTATCTTCGACAAGCTTGTTGCCATCGTCAGTGGTTTGACTGGATGGATATTGCTCAAAAATCAGTTTCTGTACATGGATGAGTACTGTGATGCAATTCAATACGAGGGCCTTGTGTTTGCTGCCACCACTCGTGGCACTGTTTTTGCATGGAATCCTTATGATTTCGGAACGTTTGTCTTCCACCGTAATTATAATTGTTTCATCCACATGCATGCGGGTTAGCATGTTTCCCTTTACTAATTAACCTTCTTCTTGTGTTTCCAAGGTCCTGTGAACATTCCACCACCTATACTTGAAAATTTTTATAACCAAGGGGGAGATGACGATGGTGATGATCACGAGCATGAGGAAGAGCAGCGCCCATATACTCTGTGGCGTCTGGCAACTAATTCCGATGGATCACCTCTTCTTGTGTGTATACAGCCCACTTATGATGTTACTACTAAGGAAGCAGGTGTAGTCTCCCATGGTCGCACTCTCCAGACCTATTCCAACACCCGTTGCATGGTATTCAAGATGGATACTAGTGTGCTAGCCCCAACTCCTTCTCCCTGGTACAGAATTGATAGTCTTGGAGAAAACTCGCTCTTCCTTGGACAAAACTATCCAATGATGGTGAAAGGCGATCCAACTGCTCTTGACACAACATAACTACCATTTATGAGAAGCAACTGTGTCTATACCTCGGACATTTGGGTGGTTCCCTACCCTGTTACTGATATAGTAGGCCGCTTCAGCCTGGATGATGATACGTCCATTTTGCATCATGCTTTTATGTCAATATTTATTGCATTATGGGCTGTTATTTCACGTTATGTCACAATACTTATGGTTATTCTCTCTTATTTTACAAGGTTTACATGAAGAGGGAGAATGCCGGCAGCTGGAATTCTGGGCTGGAAAAGGAGAAAATATTGAAGGCCTATTCTGCGCAACTCCAAAGGTCCTGAAACTCCACGGAACACCTTAAAAAAATAAATAAAAATCATCGCCAAAGATGAAGGCCAGGGGGCCCACACCCTGCTCACGAGGGTGGGGGGCGCCCCCCTGGGCGGGCCCCCCTACTTCATGGGCCCCCTGGTGGCTCTTGGACGTCCATCTTCTCCCATATGAAGTCTTTCGATGAGAAAAAAATAGAAGAGAACCTTTCGGGACGAGACTTCGCCACCACGAGGCGGAACCTTGGCGGAACCAATCTAGGGCTCCGGCAGAGCTGTTCTGCCGGGGACACTTCCCTCCGGGAGGGGAAAATCATCACCATCCTCATCACCAATGCTCCTCTCATAGGGAGAGGGAAATCTCCATCAACATCTTCACCAGCACCATCTCATCTCCAAACCCTAGTTCATCTCTTGTATCCAGTTCTTGTCTCCAAGTCCGGGATTAGTGCTAGTAGGTTGCTAGTAGTGTTGATTACTCCTTGTAGTTGATGCTAGTTGGTTTATTTGGTGGAAGATCATATGTTCAGATCCTATATGCACATTATTACCCCTCTGATTATGAACACGAATATGCTTTGTGAGTAGTTGCGTTTGTTCCTGAGGACAAGGGAGAAGTCTTGCTATTAGTAGTCATGTGAATTTGGTATTCGTTTGATATTTTGATAAGATGTATGTTGTCTAACCTCTAGTGGTGTTATGTGAACGTCGACTACATAACACTTGACACCATTATTTGGGCCTAGAGGAAGGCATTGGGAAGTAATAAGTAGATGATGGGTTGCTAGAGTGACAGCAGCTTAAACCCTAGTTTATGCGTTGCTTCGTAAGGGGCTGATTTGGATCCATATGTTTCATGCTATGGTTAGGTTTACCTTAATACTTTTGTTGTAGCTGCGGATGCTTGCAATAGAGGTTAATCATAAGTGGGATGCTTGTCCAAGTAAGGGCAGTACCCAAGCACCGGTCCACCCACATATCAAATTATCAAAGTACCGAACGCGAATCATATGAGCGTGATGAAAACTAGCTTGGCGATATTCCCATGTGTCCTCGGGAGCACTTTTCCTATTATAAGAGTTTGTCCAGGCTTGTCCTTTGCTACAAAAAGGATTGGGCCACCTTGCTGCACTTTATTTACTTTTGTTAGTTGTTTCTCATTACAATTTATCCTATCACAAAACTATCTGTTACCACTTATTTTAGTACTTGCAGAGAATACCTTGCTGAAAACCGCTTATCATTTCCTTCTGCTCCCCGTTGGGTTCGACGCTCTTACTTATCGAAAGGACTACGATAGATCCCCTATACTTGTGGGTCATCAAGACTCTTTTCTGGCGCCGTTGCCGGGGAGTGAAGCGCCTTTGGT
The DNA here is from genome assembly GCA_021437245.1 of Aegilops speltoides. Taxonomy (NCBI): domain Eukaryota; kingdom Viridiplantae; phylum Streptophyta; class Magnoliopsida; order Poales; family Poaceae; genus Aegilops; species Aegilops speltoides. Next base: position 186,291,624 of record CM038146.1, on the reverse strand, counting down.
AGGTGGAATTTGGTAAGGAAAAATTTATTTAGTCTGATAAAATTTTCTGTCACTTGTTACTATGGAAAGTAATTGTTTGAGGGGCTTGTTTGGGGTATCTTCACCCCGTCCGGTTGAGCCAAGAGTTGCTCCTCAACCTACTCAACCTACTGAACCTATTGAAAATTAAACTTATTTTGAAATTCCTTCGGGTATGATGGAAAACTGCTAGCTAACACTTTCGCAGGAGATGGAACAAAGCATCCTGACGAACATCTGTTCGTGGATGATATTTGTGGACTATTTAAGCCTGCAGGTATACCCCATGATGTTGTTAAGAAGAAGGCTTTCCCTTTATCTTTGGAGGGAGACGCATTGACATGGTATAGGCTATGTGATGATACAAGATCATGGAACTATAAAAGAGTGATATTGGAATTTCATCAAAAGTATTACCCTATGCATCTTGTTCATCGTGATCGCAATTATATATATAATTTTTGGCCTCGTGAAGGAGAAAGCATCGCTCAAGCTTGGGGGAGGCTTAAATCAATGTTATATTCATGCCCCAATCATGAGCTCTCAAAATTGACAATTCTCCAGAATTTTTATGCTCGGCTTTCTGATAATAATCGCACCATGCTCGATGATTATTGTGCTGGCTCTTTTATGATGAAGTCTATTGAATTTGGATGGAATTTATTGGATAGAATTAAACGCAACTCTGAAGATTGGGACCTCGACGAAGGTAAGGAGTTAGGTATGATACCTTAGTTTGATTGTGTTAAATCTTTTATGGATACCGATATTTTCCATAAGTTTAGCATTAAATATGGACTTGATTCTGAGATAGTAGCTTCTTTCTGTGAATCTTTTGCTACTTATGTTGATCTCCCAAAGGAGAAGTGGTCTAAATATCATCCTCCCATAGAAGTAAAAGTAGTTGCACCTATTAAAGTTGAAGAAAAGACTGTCACTTACAATGATCCTATTGTTCCTACTTCTTATGTTGAGAAACCCCCTTTCCCTGTTAGAATGAAGGATCATGCTAAAGCTTCAACTGCTGTTCGTAAAAGCAATACTAGGACTTATACACCTCCTGAGCAAGTCAAAGTAGAACCCAATATTGCTATTGTTAAAGATCTCTTGTCTGATAATATTGATGGCATGTTATTCAATTCACTGGTGAAACTGCTAGAATTGCTAAACCCTGTGATAGAGATAAACATAGACCTGTGGTAGGTGTGCCTGTTATTTCTGTTAAAATAGGAGATCATTGTTATCATGGCTTATGTGATATGGGTGCTAGTGCTAGTGTTATACCCATTGGCTTATACAAAGAAATTATGCATGAGATTGCACCTGCTGAGTTAGAGGAAATTGATGTTACAATTAAACTTGCAAATAGAGATACTATATCTCCAATGGGAATTGTTAGAGATGTTGAAGTCTTGTGTGAGAAAACCAAATATCCCGCTGATTTTCTTGTTCTTGGTTCCCCACAAGATAGCTTTTGCCCCATTATATTTGGTAGACCCTTCTTGCGTACTGTTAATGCTACGATAGATTGCAAAAAGAATGTTGTTACTGTTGGCTTGGATGATATGGTTCATGAGTTTAATTTCTCTAAATTTAGTAAACAACATCGTGAGGAAGAATTGCCTAGTAAGGATGAAATTATTGGTCTTGCTTCTATTGCTGTACCTCCTAGTGATCCTTTAGAACACTATTTGCTAGACCATGAAAATGATATGTTCATGAATGAAAGAAGGGAAATAGATGAAGTATTCTTTAAACAGGAACCTATTTTGCAACACAATTTGCCTGTTGAAATCCTAGGGGGGTCCTCCTCCACCCAAGGGTGATCCCGTGTTTGAGCTTAAACTGTTGCCTGACAATCTTAAATATGCTTATCTAGATGAAAAGAAAATATATCCTATCATTATTAGCGCTAACCTTTCAGAGCATGAAGAAGAAAGATTATTGAAAACTCTGAAGAAGCACCATGCTGCTATTGGATATACTCTGGATGATCTTAAGGGCATCAGTCCCACTCTATGTCAACATAAATTAAATTTGGAAGCTGATGCCAAACCAGTTCGTGATCCTCAACGACGTTTCAATCCTAAATTGAAAGAAGTGGTAAGAAAAGAAATACTCAAGCTTCTGGAGGTAGGTATAATTTATCTCGTTGCTGATAGTCAGTGGGTAAGTCCTGTCCATTGTGTCTCTAAGAAGGGAGGAATTACTGTTGTCCCTAATGATAAAGATGAATTGATTCCGCAAAGAATTATCACAGGTTATAGGATGGTAATTGATTTCCGCAAATTAAATAAGGCCACTAAGAAAGATCATTAACCCTTACCTTTTATTGATCAAATGCTAGAAAGATTATGCAAACAAACACATTATTGCTTTCTAGATGGTTATTCTGGTTTTTCTCAAATACCTATGTCGGCTAAAGATCAATCAAAGACTACTTTTACATGCCCTTGGTACTTTTGCTTATAGACGTATGCCTTTTGGTTTATGTAATGCACCTGCTACCTTTCAAAGATGCATGATGGCTATATTCTCTGACTTTTGCGAGAAAATTTGTGAGGTTTTCATGGACGACTTTTCCGTCTATGGTTCCTCTTTTGATGATTGCTTGAGCAATCTTGCTCGAGTTTTGCAGAGATGTGAAGAAACTAATCTTGTCTTGAATTGGGAAAAGTGCCACTTTATGGTGAATGAAGGTATTATCTTGGGGCACAAAGTTTCTGAAAGAGGTATTGAAGTTGATAAAGCCAAGGTTGATGCTATTGAAAAGATGCCATGTCCCAAGGACATCAAATGTATAAGAAGTTTCCTTGGTCACGCCGGATTTTATAGGAGGTTCATCAAGGACTTCTCAAAAATCTCTCGGCCTCTGACTAATTTATTACAAAAAGATGTACCATTTGTCTTTGATGATGATTTTGTAGAAGCATTTGAAATACTTAAGAAAGCATTAGTCTCTCACACGTTGTTCAGCCACCGATTGGAATTTACCCTTTGAAATTATGTGTGATGCTAGTGATTATGTTGTAGGTGTTGTTCTAGGGCAAAGAGTTGATAAGAAATTGCATGTTATCCATTATGCTAGTAAGACTCTAGACAATGCTCAAAGATATTATGCTACTACCGAAAAGGAACTTTTAGCGGTTGTATTTGCTTGTGATAAATTCAGACCCTATATTGTTGATTCTAGAGTAACTATTCATATAGATCATGTTGCTATTAAATATCTTATGGAAAAGAAAGATGCAAAACCTAGACTCATTAGATGGGTTCTCTTGCTTCAAGAATTTGACTTACATATTGTTGATAGAAAAGGAGCTGAGAACCCCGTTGCAGACAACTTGTCTAGGCTAGAGAATGTTCTTGATGACCCACTACCTATTGATGATAGCTTTCCTGATGAGCAATTAAATGTCATAAGTACTTCTCATAGCACTCTGTGGTATGCTGATTATGCTAATTATATTGTTGCTAAATTTATACCACCTAGTTTCACATACCAACAAAAGAAAAAGTTTTTCTATGACTTGCGACATTACTTTTGGGATGACCCACATCTTTATAAAGGAGTAGATGGTGTTATTAAACGTTGTGTACCTGAGCTTGAACAGGAACAGATCCTACGCAAGTGTCACTCCGAGGCTTATGGAGGACACCACGCTGGATATAGAACTGCACATAAGGTATTGCAATCCGGCTTTTATTGGCCTACTCTCTTCAAGGATGCCCGTAAGTTTGTTTTATCTTGCGATGAATGTCAAAGAATTGGTAATATCAGTAGACGTCAAGAAATGCCTATGAATTATTCACTTGTTATTGAGCCATTTGATGTTTGGGGCTTTGATTATATGGGACCTTTTCCTGCCTCTAATGGTTACACCCATATTTTAGTTGTTGTTGATTACGTTACTAAGTGGGTAGAAGCTATTCCAACTAGTAGTGCTGATCATAACACTTCTATTAAAATGCTTAAGGAAGTTATTTTTCCGAGGTTTGGAGTCCCTAGATACTTAATGACTGATGGTGGTTCACACTTTATTCATGGTGCTTTCCGTAAGATGCTTGCTAAATACGACGTTAATCATAGGATTGCATCTCCATATCACCCGCAGTCTAGTGGTCAGGTAGAATTAAGCAATAGAGAACTCAAATTAATTTTGCAAAAGACTGTCAATAGGTCTAGAAAGAATTGGTCCAAGAAACTGAATGATGCATTATGGGCCTATAGAACTGCGTACAAAAATCCTATGGGTATGTCTCCGTATAAAATGGTTTATGGAAAAGCGTGTCACTTACCACTTGAAATAAAACATAAGGCATATTGGGCTATTAAAGAGCTCAACTATGATTTTAAACTTGCCGGTGAGAAGAGGCTATTTGATATTAGCTCACTTGATGAATGGAGAACCCAAGCTTATGAAAATGCCAAGTTGTTTAAAGAAAAGGTTAAAAGATGGCATGACAAAAGGATACAAAAGTGTGAGTTTAATGTAGGTGATTACACTACAGGAATCAGCTACTTTGCCATCTGCCACGGCGGACGGCAAAGGCATGGATGGCGGATGGCAAAGGTCTTTGCCGTCCGCCGCGGACGGCAAAAGGGGACGGCAAAGTAGGGGACAGCTAAGAGCTACGTTGCCGTCTGCTTCGGGCGGCTGACGGCAAAGGGGCCTTTGCCATCAACAGCGGACGACAAAGAATGCAGACAGCAATAAATGCGTTGTTACTCCGTTAGGTGGTTAACGGCAGGCCTTTGCCGTCCGCCGCTGACGGCAAACTTCGGAAGGACTTTGCCGTCCGCCGAATGATGTCAGCCGACGTCACTACACGGCAGGCCTTTGCCATCCGCCGTTGTAGGCAAAGTTTTTTTCTCTTTGCCGTCAGCCACTATAGGCAAACTGACCAAATTGGTCAGCCTCCCAGGAAGCACAGTTGCCTGCCACGTGGCCTCTTTGCCGTCCGCTGCTGATGGCAAAGAGCCCTTTGTTGGTGGCGTATTTGCAAAGAGCCCGATATTGTCTCTTTTTTCTGTTTTTTTAATCCAACAATTTTCACAACAAAAATATTTGACATATATAGATATATTTCACAGGGCTATTTAACAGCACATAAGTTTCATCGTACATACATATATAGTTCCATCCATTCATACATAGCAAGTTGCACATACACATAAGTTGTAACCATTAGGAAGTTGCACATACATATTACAATGCAAAGTTTCATCAAGATAGCAAGTTCCATCGTAGCAAGCTAGAAGAATACTAGAAGAGAATGAAATAAAAAACAAGCACTCCATCATAGCAAGCAAGCTTCCGACAAGTGAATGAAATATGCAAAATGGCAAATAAGAAAGTTAGGAAAAGGTGACTAGAAGAAGAAGACTAGAAGAAGAAGCACGCCATCGTTTGTGAGGTAACTTAGGTGAAATGGATCGTTTATGAGATAACTTAGGTAAAATGCATCATTTTAGAGCTAACGTAGGTAAAATGGATCATTTATGAGCTAACTAAGCTAATTATGCCGTTTTTTTTACATAAGTAAGCTAAGTACATGTCATTATTGAGAAAACCTAGTTAACTAAGCATATTATAACTAACTTAGGTCATTTTGGAGGAAACAAAGCTAAGTATAGATCATTTTAGAGCTAACTTAGGTAAAATGGCTGGTTTTGGAGGTCAGTAAGCTTATTAAGTCATTTAGGAGGAAAAGAAGCTAACTCTAGGTCATTAAGGTAAGCATATTGGAGGAAATAAAGCTAAGTCTAGGTCTTTATGCATTTGTTAAGCAAAAAACTAGAGAAGCTTACCTTGATCATGAAGGTGTGGGAGCGGGCTGGCTCGTGCTAGTAGCTGGAGAAGGATCGTGTGATGCTTGTGTGGAGTTACGTTGCACCAAAGATCATTTCCAATGTTTCGTTACCACGATGACACTCAGATGTTAAGACTAGCAAGTAACGTCCATTCAAATTAAACTCACCGTGGTCTCAGGAGCAATCTCTGGATCAATGGCTATGGAGCCACAGGACCTCCCGCCACTAGATATCATCACCTGCTCTCGATTGTAGGTAATCTGGCTCGGGTTAAACTCCTCCCCTTTCCTCGCCTTCCCCTTGACTTGCTTGTAAGAGGCAGTGTGGGCCATGGCATACAGTGTCGCACTTCTCCGCACCTTATCCGCCTTATTGTAGCATGCCTGAAAGAGAGAAACAAAGTAAATTAGTAATTAAAGGGCTCAAGCTAGCATGATGAATGAATTGCATTAATCATGAAGCAAACCACATACCCAATTCCGCCCGAACTGATATAAGCTGGAGCTACCGTGATGGTGTGGCAGACCTTCAATTTGGGCACGTTTGTCCTTGGCCTCAGTCGGCTCCCCTTCCATCTTTCAACACCTGCCATGACAAAGAGTAAACGAAATTAGTACAACATAAAAAAATACCGACATGAATAATAATATGTATATCACTTAAGTGTATCATCATCAAGTACGACATAAAAAAATTGAATACCTGACACTACTAATAATCTCGATCAGTATCATCAATAAATGCATAATCATCATCATCACTATAATCAATGACGGGTTCATAGGGTTCAGTGGCATCAACATGTGGAAGACCACCTTTACGTAATCGGTCAAGCATTGAGAGGTCATCCGCAGCAGTAACCTCTTCTTGTTCCGGCTCTTCTTGTTCCTCCTCTGGGGTGATGTGGGATTCATTGTCGCTGTCTACTTCAACGTTTTGGGGTGAAGTATACCGGTTCTTGAAACGCTTTTTGGAAAGACGTGTCTCTTGGAAGAATTCTCCTTCATATGTGTCAGGGTTAATGTGAGGTTCATAATCCTCTTCCTTTGGGGGAGATAGTCTAGCACATGGCGGCACTTCATAAACGACATCCCAACCTTTCAGATTTGGATTAGTTTGGCAGGCCCATGGTGGATAGAATACTTGGGTCGCCTGTTGAGCCGTAATATAGACATCAGGAACATCTAAATGGGTGCTTTGGTTGATTTCAACTAGCCCTATATGTTCATGAGTCCTTCTAGTCTCCTTCGGCTGAAACCAATAACATTTGAAGACTACGTCAGTGGGTTTTCACCATAGAATAGAAGTTCATAAATTGCTTCAACTCTCCCATAATACTCGGTACCTCCTTTGCCGATAGCAGATACACAACAATTTGTAGACTTTCGGTTGGCCATAGATAGCTCTTTGCCATAGGTACGAAAAGCGATACCCGTTGATGTCGATTTGTCAAATGAATGCACCTTATAGTCAAAACCATTAGCGACTTGTCTCAATTTGGCGTCCATAGACTCGAATTAGCCTACAAGTTTAATATGAAAGGATTGTTGCATTACACACAAATTAGCTTAATGAAATGAAATTGTCTAATAGAATTTACCGCTTGTTTGAACCAAGAGATGAAACTCGATAGCCGCCTCCTTGCTTTATGAGAAGCTCATACTCTTTACGGAATCCTTTTGGATCACCGCCCATACGAGAATAGGGCGACGATCGATCGTATGAAATATCCAGAACAAGAGCAGTTAAAAGGAAATAGAAGTTGCGAAACAATGTACCAAGAACTTACTCGATGTACGGCCACACTTCTATCAAAGTTGTTGAAGATATACAACGAAATGGTCCGCCATTCTTCGTTATCCAAAGATACCGGATTTGAAACACCGGTCTGGTGCGAGATTCCCTTTGAATAGACCGAGATTGATCCACCCTTTTAGGCTCTTCAACATTGTACCGAGGCTTCGGATTATGCAAATGACGATTTTTGGTTTCGTAGTGTGCTGTCACGAAGTTTGCCGCCTCCTCAGTGATGAATGCCTCAGCCATCGACGCTTCAATTCTATGTTTATTTTTACATTTTTCTCGAAGCGTCTTCTGCATCCTCTCAGTTGGGTAGCACCAACGATTTTGCACGGGCCCCCCAATCTTGCCTCGGTCGAGAGATGCAAAATCAAATGCTGCATTGGATTAAAGAAGCCCGGTGGAAAGATCTTCTCTAACTTGCAGATCAACTCCGGCGCCAACTCTTCCATTTCTTCTAGCACGCCAGGCGATAGTTCTTTCGCACAAAGAACACGGAAGAAATAGCTGAGTTCTGCCAGTACTAGCCATTCATCCTCAGGGATGAAGCCACGCAACATCACCGACATTACCCGCTCAATCCATATGTGCCAAGCATGACTCTTGAGACCAAATATCTTCAATTTATCAAGACTCGCTCCCCTCATTAGATTCGCTGCATACCCATCGGCAAACATCAATTGCATTTTCACCCACAAGATAATTTCCCTCATAGCTGGCCTTCCAAGATTGAACCATGCCTTTGGCTTCGTCCAGTTCTGCTTTCCTTTCGGTTCTTTCATGTTTTGTAATGGCCTATCACATAGCGCCTCCAGATCGACTCTAGCCTTAGTATTATCCTTTGACTTCCCATCTATGCCGAACAATGTACCAAAAAGTGCCTCGGCGATATTATTCTCAGTGTGCATCATGTCGATGTTGTGTGGGAAAAGGAGGTCTTTGAAGTAAGGCGATCCCATAAGCATGTTTTGTGAGTCCAGCGTGCTCGTAATTATACCCTTGAAGTACCTCGACGCCTGGATCTCGCTCGAGAGCGCTTAATCGATCCAGTGTCTGCTGGCTGTCAACCTGTGTGGTGCGAGTTTTTACAACTCTACCTCGATGAAGTTCTTCTTGTCTTTCCTGAACTTATGGCGAGGATCCAAGAACTGTCTATGCATGTCAAAGCAAGAAAACTTGCGACTAGCCTGAAGCCAACGAAACTCAAGAGCACCCTTGCATGTGGGGCACGGGAACCTTCCATGCACACACCAGCCAACGAATAGCGCATACGCCGGCAAGTCATGCGTCGAGTACATGTACCAGACACACATTATGAAGTTTCGTTTGCTATAGGCGTCATATGTCTTGAACCCATTATCCCAGGCTTCTTGCAATTCGCCCTGCGGCTGCATGTACACATTCATATTTTTCCCCGGATAGTTGGGCCCTGGAATTATCAATGTCAGGAAAATGTTCTTTCTTTGCATAATCTGTCCGGGGGGGGGAATGAGTGGAAAGACAAATACGGGCCAACAACTGTATTGGTCTGCCGTCATACCAAACACACTGAACCCATCGGTGCTGATGCCGACTCGAGGATGCCTCGGATCTGCCGCTTTGTCAGCATGTAATTCATCAAACTTTTTCCACGCAACACCATCCGATGTGTGTACCATCATCAAATTCCCATCTGCATCTAGTTCAGTTCTTTTGCTTGTTTTGTGCCATGTCATCTGTCTAGCCGTCTCTTCGACCATGAAAAGACGTTGAAGTCTTGGTATGATTGGCATACACCGAAGAACACTAACGGGGATTTTGGTCTGTGTCTTCTCACCCATACGTTGTCTACCATAATATACCTGGAAGACTTGCAAATGGGACAATAGTTCAAGTCCGCGTAGTCAAGCCTAAATAAGGCCCATCCTTTCTCACAGGCATGTATCTTCTCATAGGGCATCTTCAGTGCACGGAGGATTTTGTCCGACTGGTACAGGTTTGCAGGCATTACATGGCCTTTGGGTAGAAAGCGTCCAAATACTGTCATAATTGTGTCGTAGCATTCTCTGCCCAAGTTGAACTGAGCCTTCAGAGCCATTACTTGTGAGATGGCATCCAACTAACAAAGCATAGTGTGCTCGTGGAGCGGACGTTTTGAAGACCAACATTTCATTGAAGGCCTTTGCAGATTCCTCCATCTCCTCGTCCAAATCCCGAGCATCATCATAGTCTTGCACCATGTTTTCCATCCCGGTACCATGCTCGTCGGTGCAACGACGATCCACCTCAGCTCGGTCACGTTGGGCAGACTCACCATGAAATGTCCACACCGTATAATAGGGCGTAAAACCATTCTTCTGCAGGTGTTTACCCATTTCAGACTCTGTCCTCTTTTCCCAATTGCCGCATCGGAAACAGGGGCACCAAGTTTTCCTCTGGCCATTTGCAAATGCGTCTTGCACAAACCCCTTTGTTTTTGTGAACCATTCAGCGCTCCATTTGTTCTGACCAGTGTGACCGGTATACATGCACGCACGATCACTCATCTTGACTTTCAGAGCTACTGGACACACAACAATTATATATATAATTCACCATGTATATATTCATCAGTTGATCTACTTTGTCAATTTTATTACGTCCATGCAACCTGCACTCTAATAGGTAATGATAGGTACTAATCCCCCCGAGTATGTGTAGATTGGGTTCATTTTCCTATGCTATGCTCCGGATCCGATGCAAAATTTCGGCAGCACCTCCCCGCTGTTCTCCTGATACACGTCTCTGCAATAAACAGAGAGGATGTGTACCCAGAGAACAATAGGGGAGGAACTAACGAAATTTATGCGTCGGATCTGGAGCAAAGCATATGGGAAAACGAACCCAATCTACACATACTCGGGATGTCCATGGATAGCGTTGGACAATTCGGAAGAATCAAGGTTATAAATATGCAAATGCATGCATATTTATAACTATGACGCTTTTGAACGGGAGACACATGTTGGTTACGCATACTGATGATTCAAGACACATATATAGCTAGCTATCAAGTTTCATCGGAATAGATCAAATAATTAATGGGGGAGGAGGACATGTCATTTCTGCTCACTCACGAACGAAGGGGCACAGCTCGTCAAACGCACGGCGAGGTCGTCGAACAGCAAACCTCACAACGATGAAACAACTGCACATTTAAAACTACCGATCAACACAATTATATATGATGTTTTTCATAACAAAATCGAAAAATATATGACCTAACTAATAATTCACAAATATATGACCCCGTCGGCCTCTGCATCGGGGTCGTGGTCGGGGTCAGGGTCGGGGTCTCGGGGTCAGGGTGCCGTGTTGGGTCGGGGTTTTTTTCCTCTTTTTTCCTTTTCTTCTTCTTCCTCTTCTTCCTTTTCTTCCTTTTCTTCCTTTTTTTCCTTCGTCTTCTTCTTCTTCTTCTTCTTCTTCCTCCTTTCCTTTTTCCTCTTCTTCTTCTCCTCCTCTCCTCTTTTTTCTTCTTCTTCTTCCTCTTCTTCTTTTTTCTTCTCCTCCTCCTCTTCTTCTTTGTCAGGACCCCGACTCAATGTCACATCGATCTAGCCTGTAACACATCATATCACTTTGCGGCTTCACGCACGGTATCCCAACGGGTGCCACCTTACCTTGGCCCGGGACCGTTTGCGCCTTTTGGCACACGTATATGATAGTGCCGCTAGCATCCATATGAAAAGGAGCCCGGGCTGACATGACTAGTCGTAAACCCAAAATGGCACGGACTTACAGGACAGCATCCATGACCCAAATCGAACGTGTCGGTCAACAGCAAGTAAGTTCCGGCTGTAGCACTGGCTAGCAGACTCGTAAACCGGCTGTAAGCGGGCTAACAGACTCCGGTACTCAATGCGTGACATTTCCCGAAGGGACGTACACAGAACGAAGGAGGACACATGCCGCCAGCCTAAGTGTTCCGGAGCAGTAGCAAGCTACCATGGCTCAAAGGAGACACTAGGAGACATTTCCGTAAGAGAGTCTACTAAAGATAAACAACTAGATAGTCGATCCCACACATACCAAGCATTTCAATCATACACACAATATGCTCGATATGTGCAAATACAACAAGGCATCACAACATGACTCTACGACACAAGTATTTTATTTAAAGGCTCAGAGAGCCATACATATCATACACACAAGCACGGGTCACACGACCCACATACAAGTCATACAAGCATACAAGCCACAGCGAAGTGTTTTTGTCCGAGTACGCATAACTAGTAAAATAAAAGAGGCTTGGGTAAGCCTAGCTATACTACATGGTCCTTCACTTGCTCAGATCACCACCGGCCTTAGTCTACTCATCGATGTCAACGCTCACGAGAACCCGTCGGAAGGGTTTGTGGCATCTTCTAAAATGTAAATTAAAGCAACATGAGTACAAAGGTACTCAAAGAAGACTTACATCGACCCTACATACATGCACATTATCAAGAAGGGTTGGTGGGGTTATTGCAGCAAGCCAGCTTTGACTCATGGCTAAGCTATCCTACGAGACACCAACTTGAAATAGTTTTATGACTCGAGTCCACTACTCATCATTTCAATACACCACCGAGGATCCAACCCCGCCTTCCTACGGAGAAGCCATCCTCGCACTCACGCTTATCTTGAGGCTTTTAGTAGTATCCATTTACTTGTCTATGAACCGTATAGGCAACCAAGTAGTCCTTATCATGACGCGCTATTCAATAGATGATGTTAACCTGCAGGGTGTACTTCTTCATACACGCTCACCACTTATCGCCGCTCACACGACATGTACTGCAACCTTCAAGCGGAAGCCCAACGTGGGTGTCGGCCACGACCTACCTAGACACCTAAGTCTCTAGTCCAGTTTATCGCCTATTTGGGTTCCATCTATGAGGAGTTCCGCCAAGTCTCGCCACAGCCCCAAACGATGTGAACAGGGTTCCCGAGATACCAAACGGGCATCCGTACACCGTGCCACGCACTCTACCGCATCACAGCCCACCCCTACGGTCGGGGCTGTCCACGGCCTCCAAAGAGGCTACAAACACCGTAAACTACTTGCAACTCCCGGACGAAGACTAGGGTGAATAAGAAGTCGAGAGGGTCCATTGGTTTCGGGCCCAATGCATGGTAGTAGCTGAATCTTAAATCACACATACAGATCTCAGTGCTTAAGGACGGCCTCAATGAAACAACCCACCATGTACTCCTACATGGCCCTTCATCGATACCTTTACCAAAACGTGTTCAACACCTTACTCGCATCGACTCGATCATTTCACTCTAGCCATCACCCGATGAACCAGACCGACACGACTCTAAGCATAGCAGGCATAGCAAGGTAGGATCAACACAATCATAAGGCTCAATCAACTCCTACACATGCTAGTGGGTTTCATCTAGTTACTGTGGCAATGACAGGTCATGCAGAGGAAATGGGTTCAACTACCGCAGCACACAGCAGTTTGAATCGCGTTGTCTTAATGCAAAAACGAGAGCAGGAGCAGGAACATGGGATTTTATCGATATGATCAAATGGTTGGTTGCTTGTTCGACGGGTCGCTGCACGGTATTGTTCTTCGTCGGGTTATCACGGTATTCTCAAAGCGTAACTCGCCGCAGAGAACACCGATACACAAGCATTACCAAACAATATGCAACAATATGATGCATGCAATGAGACATGGCAAAATGAGTGCTTTGGGCTAATGCAACTAAGATTAGATGGGTTTGAACCAATTTGAACCAAAGATTCAAAATTCAAACTCATATATGATCATTTAAAGTGCTTAAACTTGTTCTGCTATAAACAGCAAGTTAGCTTCTGTAAACATGCATGAAACCTGTACAGATGGAAAGATTGGATTTTTCTGATCATTTTTCATATATAATTTGTTTCATTTGGAGCTATGGTTGATTTAATATGAATTTTTGAAGTTTGAAACATTTTCCGAATTTCCGTAAAAATAATTCCAAGAATTTAAATCATCACACAAGACTGCGGTCATGATGACGTCGGGGTCAACGGGCTGGTCAGGTCAAACTGACCAGTGGGTCCCGTGATGTCGATGGGGTTAGTTTAGTTAGAATTTAATTAAAACTAAACTAGGTTAATTAGCGTGGTCGGGCCCACATGTCATAGACCCGTGGGGTCAACTCGGCCCACCCGTGGTCAAAACCAGGTCAAACCCATCGGCGCTTAGCCACCGGCGAGCGACGCGCGGCGAAGTGGTTTTGGCCGCCCCGCCACCAAATGGGGCGCGAGGTCACCGGAGTGAAGCCGAGGACGAACCGCAGCTCTTGGCGGAGTCCGCGGGCTCGGGTGGCGGAGTTACGCCGGCGGCGATTTTATGCGGCCACCGAGCTCGGGTGAAAACGAACTCGTGTTGGGGTGTGCGGTGAGGTGCGTGGAGTGCTTGGTTAGCTCCATCGCGATGTGGTGAACGCGTTGGACACGGTGAGAAGGCCGGAGTGTGGCCGGGAGCACGTTGGCGACGAGGTCTGCGACGGCGAGTGCACGTGAGCTTCGTGCGGTCGCTGTGGTGCACGGGAGCGAGAGGGAGAGGGTAGGGAAGGTAGCTGAGCTCACAGAGCTCACGTAGAGGCCACCGGCGGGGTCGGGGACGAGCTGCAGCGGCAGCGACGGCGAAGGGGATCTCCGGCGGTGGCGCTTCGGGCGAGCTTGGTACGGCGGCTTCGGGGCACGCGAGCGCTCGGGGCTCGGCTAGCTCGAAGTAGTGGATGGCGGCGGAGCTCCTGGACACGGTGGCGCGGCGTGGGGTCGACGGAGAGCGCGGCTACGACGGTGGTGCGGCGGCGGTGGCGTCGGCAATGGCGTGGGGGAGCGAGGGAGACAAGCTGGAGAGGAGCGGGGGTGTCTTGGGGGTGCGGGAGAGAGCGAGGGAGCGATCCCCGACGTGGCAAGGCGAGGGAAATGGCGAGACGGCGAGCAGGTGCGTGGCACCCATGCGGTGCTCGCCGTCGAGCACCCTGCCTGCCTGCCTGGTCGGCAAGCAGCTCGCTGGCGCGGTGCTGGGCTGGGCCGGCCAGGTGGGCTGGCTAGTGGGCCGGGGCGCCAGGTAAGTTTGCTTCTGTTTTCTGTTTTCTTTTTCTATTTTTCTGCAACTTTGTTGAGTTTTTTAAAATACCAGAAAGGTTCTAAAATTCACCAAACTACTCCTGGTCCATTGTTGGAATATTTCCAACATGAAACATTTTAGTTTGGAGATATTTGGACATTTGAAATATTTTATAAATTTAAAATGCCCAAATTCAAATAGCTATGATTTAATTCAAAGACCCTGGGATGACCTAGGAAATTGTGCATCACTTTTGGCAAAGCTTCTGGACCAAGACAAAAATGATGGACATTTTAGAAGGGCATTTCAGGTTCATCGAAAATATTTTTAGTAAACCCTAGTTGTTTCAGAGGGGGCTGGGAGTTCTGGCAATCCCATTTCAGGTTTCTGTTGAAAAAAATAGACATGATGCAACACTCTAATGCATGAACTAGCTAGGGTGTGACAACTCACCCCCACTCAAAAGAATCTCGTCCCGAGATTTAGGTTCCTCCGAAAGAGGGCGGGTACTCAAGTCGAAGACGATCCTCCCTTTCCCAAGTAGCTTCCTTCTCGTAATGGTGCCACCATTGAACCTTGAGAAACTTGATATTATGCCGTCGAGTGGTACGCTCGGCTTGATCGAGAATACGAACGGGATATTCTCGATATGTGAGATTATCTTGAAGATCAAGCGCTTGTGGTCCACTCCACGGATAGGATCCGAGAAGCAACGCCTGAGTTGAGAAACGTGGAAGACGCCGTGGACTTTGGAGAGATGCGGAGGTAGTTCCAATTGGTAGGCAACTTCCCTCGCTTGGCAAGAATGCGAAGGGTCCAATGTAGCGAGGAGCCAATTTGCCTTTGATACCAAACGATGGGTTCCTTCAGAGGAGTAACCCAAGGTAAACCTTCTCGCCAACCTCGTAAGTCATAGCCTTATGTTTTCGGTCATATTGACTCTTTTGACGAGATTGGGCTGTTTCAACTTTTCACGAACGATGCGAACTTGCTCTTCTGCCTCCTGAATCATATCCGGGCCAAAGAATTGTCTTTCCCCGGTTTCTGACCAGTTAAGAGGTGTTCGACACCTTCGCCCATAGAGAACTTCAAAAGGTGCTTTGCCCAAGCTAGATTGATAGTTGTTGTTATAAGCAAATTCGCAAATGGAAGGCATTTCTCCCAATCCATTCGAATGAGATAATGTAAGCTCAAGCATGTCTTCTAGGATTTGGTTGACACGCTCTACTTGACCACTTGATTGAGGGTGAAAAGCAGTGCTAAAGGAAAGATGGGTTCCCATAGCGCTTTGGAAACTTTCCCAAAATCGAGAGGTGAAAAGGCTTCTCGATCCGAAGTTAATTTCCAATGGAACACCATGAAGAGATACTATTCGGGAGATGTACAAGTCTGCTAGCTGACTAGCGGTTATACTCTCACCAGCAGTAAGAAATGAGCTACTTTGGAGAGACGGTCGATAACTATAAAGATAGCATTATTCCCTCTTGGTCCTGGGAAAACCAAAGGATGAAATCCATACTGATTTTATCCCATTTCCATTCGTGAATAGCTAAGGGTTGAAGGGTGCCAAGCAGGCCGCTGATGCTCGCTTTTACGCGACGACGCACGCCGCAGCTTAGCAACAAATTGAGCAATGTCTCTTCATCCTAGTCCACCGTAACCTCCGGCGAGGTCCCGATACATTTTAGTGCTACCGGATGAATGGTGAGAGGGATTCATGAGCTTCCTTAAGGATCAATCGCCGCAGGTTTCGTGACTTTAGGAACCACTAGGCGGCTTCCAAGCATACGATTCCTTGATCATCAATGGAGAAACAATCCACAACTCCTTTCTTGATGTTTCTTTTGATGCGGGAGATTCCCGGATCTACCATTTGGGCTTTGATGATCTGATCCGTAAGGGAAGGTTTCGCCACCAAGGTGGAAAGGAACCCTCGAGGAACAATGTGAAGGTTGAGCTTCCGAAATTCCTCGTGGAGAAGTGGTTGACTTTGTTGCAACATCAGGTTGTTGCAGTAAGATTTACGACTTAGCGCATCAGCCATGACGCTGGCTTTTCCCGGGTATAAGTTATCCCTAAGTCGAAATCTGAGATCAACTCAACCCAACGTCTTTGCCTGAGATTCAAATCTGGTTGGGTGAATATGTACTTCAGACTTTGGTGATCGGTGTAGATTTCGCAATGATTACCAAGAAGGTAATGTCGCCAGGTTTTGAGTGCATAGACTACAGCTGCAAGCTCTAGATCATGAGTAGGGTAGTTTTCCTCATGTGGGTGTAATTGCCGTGAACCATAAGCAATTACGTGTCGATCTTGCATGAGAATACAGCCTAGTCCTTGTCGCGAGGCGCCGCAATAGATAACAAAGTCCTTAGAGAAATCTGGTGGTACCAAAGACGGAGCGAAGTTAAACGCCTTTTCGCCTCGAAACTGTGCTCACATTGTGGAGTCCACTCAACTTTTTATCTTTCTTGAGGAGTTCAGTTAGAGGTTTAGCAACTTTGGAGAAGTTCTCGACGAAGCGGCGATAATAGCTCGCTAAGCCAAGGAAACTCCGAACTTGCTTGACCGATTCGTGGAGTCCAATTAAGGACGGCTTGAACTCGCTCGGGTTTACAGCAATACCTTTACCGAAATTACATGTCCTAGATAGGTCACTCGCAGCCAAAATTCGCATTTAGAAAACTTGGCATAAAGGCGATGCTCTCAAGTTTCATCAACACTAGCCTTAGATGTTCGGCATGTTCTTCCTCGCTCTTGGAATAGATGAGTATGTCATCGAGGTAAACCACGCACTAATTTATCCAAATATTCCATGAAGATTGAGTTCATTAACCGGAGAAGGTGGTCTGGGCGTTGGTTAGACCGAAGGACATGACGGTACTCTCGATTGGCGTAACGAGTAACAAAGGCCGCTTTTGGGAATGTCCCTGCTTGGATTTTGATTTGATGGTAGCCCAACCTCAAATCCATCTTAGAGAAGACCGAGGATCCCGCGAGCTGATCATACGATCGTTGATCCCGGGAGCGGATACTTGTTCTTAATTGTGACCAAGTTGACGGGTCGATAGTCTACAACCATCCGATCCGTACCATCCTTCTTCTTGACGAAGAGGACGGGCAAGCCCAAGGAGATGAACTAGGACGGATGAAACCCTTATTCAAGGCCTCATCGAAGTTGTTTCCTAAGTTCGCTAGTTCTAGGGGTGCCATCTTATAGGGTCTTCTAGAAATTGGGACAGTTCTCGAATAAGTTCTATCACAAACTCGACATCTCCGCTGTGGGACACCGGCAATTTCTCTCGAAAGACATCCGGAAGTCACGGACTACCGAACGCCTTCGAGGTCCGCAATGGACCGGCATTAAGAGAATATAGTTGGCGCTTGGATATTCGGGTCAAGACATTGACTATCTTTCCCGAGGGTGTGTAAGTTGAACAGTCCTAGAGAAACAATCAATCTTGGCATGATGGGCTGACATCCACCCATACCCAAGATGATATTTATATCCGAAGATTTGAGAGCTATCAACGACGCAAGGAAAACAAGTCTGTCGACCTGAATTTCATTTCCATGGCTTACTCTAGAAGTTTGCCATTTGGATCCCGGGGTTTGAATTACCATGGAGGTGGGCATATCACTGAATGCAGTGTTGTGCAAGCGAGCATAGCTTTCGGATATGAATGAATGAGATGCTCCAGTATCGAAAAGAACAGATGCCGGGTGGCAATTAACAAGAAGCGTACCGAGCACGACGTTGGGATCCTCTTGGGCCTCCTCAGCTGAGACACAATTAACATGGCCACGTGCAGTGGTGGCCGGCTTGGCATAGAACACCTTTCCCGCTGGCTTGCCACGGCCAACAGCTTTTGCAGGCTGGTTGGGGTTGATCTGGGGACAATCGCGCATGTAGTGGCCTGATTCGCCACATTTGAAGCACGTCACAGGGCTGGCGCGTAGAGGAGCGTTGTTGGTTGGTCCACCATAGGGCCTAGCTGGCGATATCGCTGAATCGGGCGAGGCGCTCAAAGGATGGCCTCGTGTGAATCTGGGTGGCAGGCGTGTTAGGCACCCACACACGGCGCTTCGTGGTCCAAAGACCGGATGAGGAACCCATGTCACGCCATGCTTGCGTGTTGCTTCAAGTCGGTCGACCAGTTTCAGCGCTGATGGCTTTGTTAACAAGCTTTTGGAAAGAAGTGCACTCATGCGCACGGAGATCTCGGCGGTTCGGGCTAAGTCCCTTGCGGAACCTTGCCTGCTTTCTTGGCGCCGCGGAGACCTCTTCATTTGCATAGCGCAAGCGAGATTACCGAACTCTCTACTATAGGCGCCCACGGAGAGACGACCTTGGGTGAAACTGCAGAACTCCTCACGCTATTTATCCATGAGACCCTCCGAATGTGATGTTCACGGAAAGCCTCGCTGAATTCTGCCCAAGTAGTGACATGGCCAATCGGGCGATAGCTATATAATTCTCCCACCGTAGATCGGCGGGCCTTCGAGATGATATGCAGCAAAGGTGACCTTGTCCGCCTCAGCTACCGTGTAGAACGCAGCTTGCGTAATGCCGCGGGTTGCCATCAGCGCCGAGAGGCTCGACGGAGTGGTGGAAGGTAGGTGGGTGTAACTTGATGAAGTCACCGAGCGACACCAAGTTATTTCTCCGATGATGGGCTGTGTTTTGTTCGATACGCCCAAAGAAACGGTTGGTCTCCGCTTGTTTCTCTCGCCTCCAAAGATAACTTCGCCGAGAAGGAGGGTGAGGCAGGTTTGCTTCTCCAACTCCATCGCCTTCGCCTGCTTTTGGCGGAGCAGGGTTGTTATGGTGTTAACCATCCTAGGAAACAAGACAAGGATTTAGTCCAGGATGGCAAGATTCTGACATAGAAGTGTAGAATGTAATGGATAACTCGGAATGCGAGATGATCATCCGTATGACATGGTAGATACAGAAACTGCTTCTTTATTCCATCGTCATACACACCATACAAGGTTTAGTATAAGACCAAACAGAGTACTACTACGGTGAAAGGAAGATTACATCTCATCGGAGGCACACCAAGCTCCTATACATTATTTTTCTTACACCTCCGGAACTAGTACACACTAAGTCATATTCCCCGAGTCACGCAGGACGGTGGAAATACAACTCATTATAATACTAGCGAGACTACTACTAACTCGACGCCTCCGTAGTAGTTCTCATAGAAGTCTCCTCCGTAACTCGGGAGTTCAACGTGATCGTCCGGGAACAGGCGGTCCTGAGGAGCCTGTGGACCGTAAGGACAAGGGTGAGGTCTTGGACCTACGAACGGTGGCAAGCGAGGACCACGAGGTGGGGTGATGCCCCCCACATCACGCCAGTCCATCATGTCCGGCAGAGCAGCCCTGACAGGATACAAATCTCTCATATCCATATAACCAGCTTGAACAGCCGGTGCAAAACGAGTCAAGGTAGCCCAAGGGATCAGCACGGGCATTGAAGAGCTCTATCTCAAGGCCCGACTCTCTCGGTCCTTGTCCTCGAGCAGCTCGGCGGTAGTACGGGTTAGTGAGTCCTCCCGACCGAATCAGCATAGATGGCTCGAAGATAACCAAACGCCCAGAAGTGAACTCGCATATACCGAATTCGGTGTTGCGGAGCAGCCCAGTCCTGGCTCGTATAATGGTCATCATAGAATACGCAGCATCTTGTACCGCCATATCAATAGTAACACCAAGCCCATAGGAGCTGTGAAGGGCCTCGTGGAACCAGGATAACAGGGAAACACCGACAAAGGTAAAGATATCGACTTTGATTAAAGTCTCGACATCGTTTTTCAATCGTACTGGATACCAACGATATCCCGCTCGATCATAACCCGAACTAGCATCGCTGTATGACCGTCACACCAATGCATCTGGTCGACGAACCACTTGATTTTGCTCACGAGTGGCCATCTCGAAGCATAACCACAATGCAAAGACATTAGAATTTCCAACAGAATTTGGACAGATAACGATCAGAAATGCTCAAAGGATTGAGACATTTCACAAGGAATTGCATAACCACTCCACAATTTCATATCAAGGTTCGGGTCCAATTAGTAACACAACAGATAATAAGATCGAACCAGGCTTGTAACCATCAAACCTACAAGGTACTACCGATTAGTAACACGTGAGCCTAACAGAGAGAAGAGATCCTAATCCTTAACCCCGTGGAAGAATGGACTGACTCGATCGTAATATCATGAGATAAAGGAGTAAAAGAGCCTTACGCATCATCCCACAATCAATTCCCTACATATAACTAAAGCATTTCTAGACTCAACATCGACCAGTTTGGCTTGGAGAACCTACAGCAGTCCGCTCGATGCCAACGCTGTCAGACCCGACTCAATGTCACGCCGATCTAGCTCAGAACACATCATATCACTTTGCGGCTTCACGCACGGTATCCCAACGGTGCCACCTTACCTTGGCCCGGGACCGCTTGGCGCCTTTTGGCACACGATATGATAGTGCCGCTAGCATCCATATGAAAAGGAGCCCGGCTGACATGACTAGTCGTGAAACCCAAAGTGGCACGGACTTACAGGACAGCATCCATGACCCAAAGATCGAACGTGTCGGTTGAACAGCAAGTAAGTTCCGGCTGTAGCACTGGCTAGCAGACTCGTAAACCGGCTGTAGCGGCTAACAGGACTCGGTACTCAATGCGTGACATTTCCCGAAGGGACGTACACAGAACGAAGGAGGACACATGCCGCCAGCCTAAGTGTTCCGGAGCAAGAGCAAGCTACCATGGCTCAAAGGAGACACTAGGAGACATTTCCGTAAGAGAGGCTACTAAAGATAAACAACTAGATAGTCGATCCCACACATACCAAGCATTTCAATCATACACACAATATGCTCGATATGTGCAAATACAACAAGGCATCACAACATGACTCTACGACACAAGTACTTTATTTAAAGGCTCAGAGAGCGCGGCGTGGGGTGGGGTCGACGGAGAGCGCGGCTACGACGGTGGTGCGGCGGCGG
The DNA here is from genome assembly GCA_021437245.1 of Aegilops speltoides. NCBI lineage: Eukaryota > Viridiplantae > Streptophyta > Magnoliopsida > Poales > Poaceae > Aegilops > Aegilops speltoides. The sequence continues at coordinate 186,269,874 of CM038146.1, read as the reverse complement.
TGGCGTCGGCCATGGCGTGGGGGAGCGAGGGAGACGAGCTAGAGAGGAGCGGGGGTGTCTGGGGGGTGCGGGAGAGAGCGAGGGAGCGATCCCCGACGTGGCAAGGCGAGGGAAACGGCGAGACGGCGAGCAGGTGCGTGGCACCCATGCGGTGCTCGCCGTCGAGCACCTCTGCCCGCCTGCTCGGTCGGCAAGCAGCTACCGGCGCGCAGTGTGGGCTGGGCCGCCAGGTGGGCTGGCTAGTGGGCCGGGGCGCCAGGTAAGTTTGCTTCTGTTTTCTGTTTTCTTTTTCTATTTTTCTGCAACTTTGTTGAGTTTTTTAAAATACCAGAAAGGTTCTAAAATTCACCAAACTACTCCTGGTCCATTGTTGGAATATTTCCAACATGAAACATTTTAGTTTGGAGATATTTGGACATTTGAAATATTTTATAAATTTAAAATGCCCAAATTCAAATAGCTATGATTTAATTCAAAGACCCTGGGATGACCTAGGAAATTGTGCATCACTTTTGGCAAAGCTTCTGGACCAAGACAAAAATGATGGACATTTTAGAAGGGCATTTCAGGTTCATCGAAAATATTTTTAGTAAACCCTAGTTGTTTCAGAGGGGGCTGGGAGTTCTGGCAATCCCATTTCAGGTTTCTGTTGAAAAAAAATAGACATGATGCAACACTCTAATGCATGAACTAGCTAGGGTGTGACATTCTTCCTTTCCTTTTTCCTCTTCTTCTTCTCCTCCTCTCCTATTTTTTTCTTCTTCTTCTTTCCTAAACCTAAAACTAAACCTAAATCTAAAACTAAAACTAAAACTAAAATAAACATAAACCTAAAACTAAAAAAACAGAAAAAAGGGAAAAAACTAAATCTAAACCTAAAACTAAACTAAAACTAAACCTAAACCTAAAACTAAACCTAAAAATAAAACTAAAACTAAACATAAACCTAAAACTAAAAAAACAGAAAAAAGAGGAGGTAGAGCTCACCTGGGGCAGGGCCGATGGAGGAGGTGGCCGGAGGAGGGGGGCGGGCGGTTCTGGAGGCGGGCGCCGGGCGGTAGTGGCGACGGGGCCGGGCCGGGCGGGCGGGGGGGGGGCGGCGCAAGGGCGGGCAAGTAGTGGCGACGGGCGGGCCGGGCCGGGCGCGGGGCGGGGTGGGGCAAGGCGGCACGAGAAGGCAGGCGGCGGGGCGACGGGGGGCACAGGGGCACCGGTGGTGGTGGGGGGGGGCGGAGCCGGGGGGGCGGGGGCAAAGCGGTGGCGCCGAGACGGCAGGGTGGCGGGGCGACAAGGGCCGCGATAGCACTGGGTGGGGGCCGGGGCGGGGGGGGGGGTGACGGGCGGCGGGTGGTGGGGCGACGGGGCGGCGGAGAGTGGTGGGGGCAGCGGCGCGCGTGTGAAGAGGGAGAGAAACAGAGAGAGAGAGAGGGGCGGGGTGGGGCGCGGCCGCCGTTAGATAGGTTAAATCTTTGTCGTCCGCCCCCCTTTGCCGTCCGCTTTTTTGCTCTTTGCCGTCCGCTAGCGGACGGCAAAGAGAGGGGCGTTAAGTTTTTTTAAGCAGCTCGTCAGTGGGGCCCCTCCCTCTTTACCGTCCGCTAGCCGACGGCAAAGCTTCTTTGTCGTGTGCTAGCGGACGGCAAAGAACTGGCTGATGGCAAATATGATCTCTGCCATCAGCAAGTTCTTTGCCGTCTGTTTTTTGGAAACGGACAGCAAAGACCTCCTTGGTCGTCCGCTAGCAGACGGCAAAGAAAGGGCTGATGGCAAATCCTCTGATTCCAGTAGTGTTATGTATTGCTATACAACTCTCGTTTAAGATTTTTTGCAGGAAAACTTCTCTCCAAATGGGAAGGTCCCTACGTTATCGAGGAGGTCTATCGTTTCGGTGCCATAAAAATTAACAACTTCGCAGGCACAAATCCGAAGGTGGTAAATGGTCAAAGGATCAAACACTACATCTCAGGTAATCCTATAAATGTTGAAACTAATATTATTGAAACCGAAACCCCGGAGGAGTACATAAGGGACACTTTCCAGAACGTTCCAGACTCCGAAAAGGAATAGGTATGTGGTACGGTAAGTAAACCGACTCCAAAACAATTTTTAAGGCAATATTTATCCGTTTTGGAATATATAGAAAAATAGAAAAATAAGTAGCAGTCCGGGGAGGACACAAGGCCTCCACGAGGGTGGAGGGCGCGCCCTATGTCGTGGGAAGGACTCCGACAGTAAGAGAGGGGTAGGATAACGAAGCATGATCTATCGAGATGCATGTGGGTGACACGATGGTTTTAGCGAGTTCGGGCCTCTCACGGTGGAGATAACAACCCTACGTCTCGTGCTCCGGAGAGGCTTTGTTTTATCTGAGTATATATCCGGAGATTACAATGTGTGTGTGAGAAAGAGGAACAGATCCCCATGCATGAGCTAAGTCCTGATACTAATGGTAAAGAGAGAGAGGTGGAAGAAAAAAAAACCCCTAGTCTAGTAGTGGGGGGTGGCTTATATAGAGTGCGCCACCCCCTCACCTCCTATGTTACAAAGTGGGGTATGAATGCCATAATGCCAGCCCGCTATTAAGCCCTCACTATTAGAAAGATGCCGACTGCCTTGCTGCCTGCTGGTCTTCGTATATCCGAGTGAGTCGTACGGTCGAGTGGTGAACCGTCATCCGAGTGGATGGTATGTCTGTATGAAATTGACGTAGACCCACATGTTGTGTGGACCCCATTCTTCATGATATTTCGACCCTTCGTGGGCCTACCTGTTATGTATATCCCCAACATTAGCCCCCGAATCGATTGCGATTTTGCAGAACGAGTTGGTGTAAGACACAGTTTGGTCCGAGTGATTACAGAAATACTCGGTACATGTCGCCGCGCTTTCAGACAACCAAGGTTTGAACAAAATCTCAATGGATTCCGGCACCATGCTTCCCGACTGATCGAGGTAAGTGTCTGTGAGGAGCAACTTGGTGACATTCGTTCATCTCTCGGGAGAGGTTTAACTCGTGATCTGAGTATGGGCGTGTCATTAAATCCGTGCAACCAGATTGACACATGGACTGATCTTTTAGAGAGATGCCATTCTTATCCCGGAGGAACGTCAATACGAGTCGGTTTCAGATCCACACTTGTGAGTTTCACACTTTGAGTCCTAGAAGAAGGCTCAAAACAGGTCCACGGAGGAGCGTTAAACTCGCCTTATAGAATATATTTTTTTGGAGTGATTTGGAGCTGGGCCTGCATTGAGTAACTGATTACTCGGAATTTCTTCACGCCTGGAACGTGTCTTTTTTGTTGTTTGGCCGCCACTGGGTTGGGCGGACTGCCCGAGTGGATACCATTCCATGGGGGCACGCTGAGTGCTCCCACCGGTGTAGTCCTCGAGATCGCCGCCGATCGCGGGCGTCGGCGGGAGTCTTAGAGCCTGTCTTTTTGTTGTTGTTTGGCCGTCACTCGGACCGGGCTGACCGTTCCGAGTGGATACCAACAGTCGGCGGGAGTCATAGAGCCTGTCTTTTTTGTTGTTGTTCATCACTCGGACTGGTCAGGCCGTACCGAGTAGAGATTACTCCAGTGGGGGCACGCTGAGTGCACCCATTGGGTGTAGTCCCCGAGACCGCAGTCGAATGCGGGCAGTCGATGGGGGTATGAGAGAACTAGAACTCTTCTTAGCTGGTACTGATCGAACTTGTTCTTCTCTGACTCGGAGGTCGAGTAATACTGGAGATGGGTTTGCATCGAGCAAAATGTTTCTTTCTGAGTTCTCTTCTAGTGGGGGCACGCTGAGTGCACCCACTGGGTGTAGTCCCCGAGCCTCTGTCGGACTAGATGAGTCTGGCAGAGGGTTTAAGTCTCTCGGTAAACCTCCATGCAGTTGGCACGGCAAATATCTTTGTCTGTAATTGAATCAATCGGATGGATGCGTGACGCGCAGAGCGGTCGAGTGGTGAAGACGTGCCCAACCGAGTGGCGACGCGTGGGGCGGCCGAATGTGATGACGTGTGAAGTGGTCGAATGTAGGACTACATATTTAGCCAAGTGAAGATGCACGGGGCAGCCGAATGGTGAAGACGTGCACAACCGAGTGGCGGCGCGTGAAGCGGCTAAGGCGAAGTCGTGTGTCACCGGACGGTGAAAAATGGTCCTCGGAGGACTTAGTCAAATGCTTTCGAAGGTTATGTAGTGACGAGTTTGGTGTAGTGCGGTTGCGACGCAACAAGACCGGCGTGACAACTGAGTCTGAGTAGGAAAGAATATGGCGTGCAGAGCATCTGGGTGATTACTAAACTTGTCGAAGTGGCAGATCGGATGCATTTGTTGAAGTGAAGGATCTGCCAGGTGATGAAGTAGTCGACCACTCGTGAGAGTGTAATTCCAAATGAGATGCAGCCCCGAGTGTGGCGTAGCCCCGAGCCGCATTACAGGCTTTGACAACGGACATGTCGGAACACGAGAAATATAGTTTTGAATGGATAATTTGCAATTCATCGAGTTAGACTCGGGTAAAAATGAGGAGAATCTTTCGAGTGATGCTCGAAAGAGGCAAACTCGCAAAAGAGTGAAGTGTGAAATTTGATTATAAAAGGGAATTATCTGTCTCATGCCTGAAGAGGTCTATATCATTGATATGATGAAGAGGATTCCACAGAGGGTTGGCCGGATGTGTTTGAAGTCAACAGAGCGACAAGGTAGGTGTTGTGGTGCACTAGGACCGGTACGGTGACCGAGTCCGAGCAGCGATGAAGTTGGTGCATAGGCCATCGAGTGATCACGTAACTTGTGTAAAAAATGGCACAAGCCAACGAAATAATTTCTCGAGGAAATTTGGTGTGTGCTCAAATGATTTGTGTGAATGACACCCATAGACACCCACCGGGAGTGTAAGGGCTTGCTGGTTAACCAGCAAGAGTCCGAAGAGCGAAGGATCGTTCGAACTTCTCGAAGCGATGGGTCCGACTGAACTCATTGGAATATTGGCTCAAATAAAATGGAAGTGTAGTGTTTCGACTAAGTTGCAGCCCCGGAGGACCGATGCAAACTCGAAATTAAGAACGACACGTGGTTTCGTGAATGATGTATGCGAAAAAATGGAAGCTGGACTCGGGAGTCACATAACCAGTACTAAGTAAGTATGTGAAAATAAGCAACCGAGCGTAGAGGTACACTCGTTGGTGCGACCTTCGAGTGAAGGTGATGTGTGAATTACGGGATACTCGAAAATAACATAATGTAAAATGACTTAGCTGTCTGAAGGCGCGCGAGTGGCCGAGTGGTGATGAGGTGACTGACCGAGTGGCGACGCGTGGGGCGGCCGAGTGGTGATGAGGTGACCAACCGATTGGCGACGCATGGGGCGACCGAGTGGTTATGAGGTGACCAACCGATGGCGACGCGCGGGGCGGCCGAGTGGTTATGAGGTGACCAACCTGTGGCGACCCGTGGGGCGGCCGAGTGGTTATGAGGTGACCAACCTGTGGCGACGCACGGGGCGGCCGAGTGGTTATGAGGTGACCAACCTGTGGCGACGCACGGGGCGGCCGAGTGGTTATGAGGTGACCAACCTGGGGCGACGCACGGGGCGGCCGAGTGGTTATGAGGTGACCAACCTGTGGCGATGCACGGGGCGGCCAAGTGGTTATGAGGTGACCAACCGATGGCGACGCGCGGGGCGGCCGAGTGGTTATGAGGTGACCAACCGATGGCGACGCGCGGGGCGGCCGAGTGGTTATGAGGTAACCAACCTGTGGCGACGCACGGGGCGGCCGAGTGGTTATGAGGTGACCAACCTGTGGCGACGCACGGGGCGGCCGAGTGGTTATGAGGTGACCAACCTGTATCGTGTTTTTACACTTAGGCGAGTACTGGACTGCATCTAAGCCCCCGAGTGGGAGGGTTGCTCTCCACTCGGTAGGATTTTTTTGAAACTTAGGCGAGTACTGGACTGCAGCTAAGCCCCCGAGTGGGAGGGTTGCTCTCCACTCGGTAGGATTTTTTGAAACTTAGGCGAGTACTGGACTGCAGCTAAGCCCTCGAGTGGGAGGGTTGCTCTCCACTCGGTAGGATTTTTTGAAACTTAGGCGAGTACTGGACTGCAGCTAAGCCCCCGAGTGGGAGGGTTGCTCTCCACTCGGTAGGATTTTTTTGAAACTTAGGTGAGTACTGGACTGCAGCTAAGCCCCCGAGTGGGGGGGTTGCTCTCCGCTCGATAGGATTTTTTGAAACTTAGGCGAGTACTGGACTGCAGCTAAGCCCCCGAGTGGGAGGGTTGCTCTCCACTCGGTAGGATTTTTTTTAAAACTTAGGCGAGACGGATTCGCAACTAAGTCACCCACTGGGGGATTGAGAGCATATAAAAAGAATAACAATTATTTATGAGATTGTAATAATTGTGTCGCGGGGTTACCGAGTGGTGATGAGGTGACTAACCGATTGACGAGGCCCGGAGCGGTCGAGTGGTGATGAGGTGACCAACCGATTGATGAGGCCCGGAGCGGTCGAGTGGTGATGAGGTGACCAACCGATGCGGGGCGTCCGAGTGACGCAGACGCGTCCCGTAGAGTGGCGACGCGTGAAGCATCCGGATGATGTGGATGCGTGCCGCGGAGTGACGAGGCGCGTGGCATCCTGGTGAAGTAGAGGCGCGTGCCGTAGTGACGACGAGCGAGGCGTCCGAGTGACGTAGACGCGTCCCGCAGAGTGGCGACGCGCGGAGCGTCCAGATGATGTAGATGTGTGCCCCGGAGTGACGATGCGCGGGGCGTCCTGATGAAGTAGAAGCGCGTGCCGTGCAGTGGCGACGAGCGAGGCGTCCGAGTGATGTAGACGCGTCCCGCAGAGTGGCGACGCGCGGAGCGTCCGGATGATGTAGACGCGTGGCCCGGAGTGACGATGCGCGGGGCGTCCTGATGAAGTAGAGGCGCGTGCCGCGCAGTGGCGACGAGCGAGGCGTCCGAGTGACGTAGACGCGTCCCGCAGAGTGGCGACGAGCGGGCCGTCCGAGTGAAGTAGACGCTTGCCGCAGAGTGGCGACGAGCGGGCCGTCCGAGTGAAGTAGACGCGTGCCGCAGAATGGTGACGCGTGGGGCGGCGAAGTGGATGAAGATGCGGTTGGTTCCGTAGATTCACGGTCGTAGTTGCTGTCGATGATGTTCTGGATGTTAACTGGTCGAGTGAACCCAGAGGCTTCGCGACCAAACGAGAGCCATTCGAGTGGATGCCTCATTTGAGTGTTCCTGCTCATCCAAGTGAACCACAGCTACTCAGCTAGGTTGCGATCTGGACGGTGTGGAGCTGGTTCTCAGGCCGACTCGGAGTGTTGGGCTCGGAGGCGTTGGCGAGGTTCGGCGTGGAAGTGCCCATCAGCGAACGAACGCTGCTTCCTCCGCTGGAGGCGGGCGGCTGCTAGCGGCCATGGACACCATGTAGTGGAGGCAGCCAGGCGCGACAGCGCCGGAGCTGGGCGCCGGCAGGCAGACGATGAGGTCGATTTGGTACAGAGTCCAGACAGTCATGGAGCCATAAATCCTTGGTAATTACGCATTGAAGGAGTTGCCCATGTCCAGGACGTGTACGCGGAATCTGCATTTAAGAGAGCACTAATTAAGCGAGAGTAAAGCCATTCATGCATGTAATGAAGCGTTACCCACGGTCATTTATCTCCTGCATGCAGGACATCAATGGGATGGAATTAAGATTAGAAGGAGAGTAGAGGGGCGCAGAGCTCCCTGGTCGACCATGGCAGCGGCGGCGGCGGCTTTGACTCGGAACCAGTGCAAGGTGAGGCGGCCCACGACAAGTCCGAGTGCGGACCACGTTCTTCTGCGAAGCTGCGCGCGAGCGGAGTTTGAGGCGGCGGCTAGTCGATCCGGTGGCTCCCATCTTGTTGTGGCCAAGGACGTGGACAGCCTCGACCACGACGCCGTGTCAGGTTCGTGCATCGACCGTGGAGGTCGCCGCGCCGCGGTTGACGAGGGACGCCGATGCAGCGTGCCATGTCGGGCCGTCGCGGGGAGGCCGCTGCAGAACGTGGCCTACGCGCACGTCGCAACGACCACGGCCAAGCGCCCGCGTCGCCAGCTGGACTGCCGAGCGCTTGTGATCGCTGCACCCGGATGACGGGTGAGTTGAGGTCGACTGGGAAGAGGAAGCAGGAGGCTCAGTCCAGCAAGCTGGCGGCCGCGTGTGAGGGCGATGGCCATAGCCCTCGGCGCAGCACGTCGATGCCCTTTTCTCTTCCTCGTCTCTTGTCTGATCTATCCATCGGAAGTTTTTGTTGTTGATCCCCATGGACGCCTGCTAGTATAGGGAGGAAAACAACGGATTTGTTTAGAGCTACGATGATTGTTAGATCATAAGAGGATAGCATAGAAAGAAATCTCTTGATCGATCCGTCTGTGAACGGTCATGTATGCATGCAGCATCAAGTGAAGATGTATCTTATCCTCTCCTTTTGAGATGCTTTAGTTACCTGCTGCAAAGATGAACAATTCGATCAGGATGAACAGGAAATTAAACATAGATGAATGAAAAAGAAACCATCTGCATCATGGCTCGATAGACGCCATGCCCCAAGGTGGGCGCCAACTGTCGTGGGAACGACTCCGACAGTAAGAGAGGGGTAGGATAACGAAGGATGATCTATCGAGATGCATGTGGGTGACACGGTGGTTTTAGCGAGTTCGGGCCTCTCACGGTGGAGATAACAACCCTACGTCTCGTGCTCCGGAGAGGCTTTGTTTTATCTGAGTATATATCCGGAGATTACAATGTGTGTGTGAGAAAGAGGAACGGATCCCCATGCCTGAGCTAAGTCCTGAGACTAATGGTAAAGAGAGAGAGGTGGAAGAAAAAAAAACCCCTAGTCTAGTGGTGGGGGGTGGCTTATATAGAGTGCGCCACCCCCTCACCTCCTATGTTACAAAGTGGGGTATGAATGCCATAATGCCAGCCCGCTATTAAGCCCTCACTATTAGAAAGATGCCGACTGCCTTGCTGCCTACTGGTCTTCGTATATCCGAGTGAGTCGTACGGTCGAGTGGTGAACCGTCATCCGAGTGGATGGTATGTCTGTATGAAATTGACCTGGACCCACATGTTGTGTGGACCCCATTCTTCATGATATTTCGACCCTTCGTGGGCCTACCTGTTATGTATATCCCCAACACCCTACCCCCTTGGGCGCGCCCCTACCTCGTGAGCACCTCGTGTGCCCTCCAGACTCCGTTTCCTTGCACAGTACGTATTTTGGTCGGTAAAAATTCATTATATATACTCCGGAAGGTTTTTACTCTCGTATCACGCAAATCTCCCCTGTTCTTGTTTCGAGCTGTTTTTCTGACAGGTCTAGATCATCATGACGACCCCAAGTGCTTCCAAGGACAAGTTCCTCAAGAAGGTTATCAACCCTTACCTCGTGGAGGTGCTGCGACACCCTCAAACCATTGAGATGCGTGATGGGTTGCTACACATCCGCGATGTTGAGGGACCAAAGGGAACCGGAAGCGTGGAGTTGAGGCTCGAAGCAATGGAGCAACAAGTTTTCAAGTGCCAGGGGATGGTGGAGCGTGGAATCAACGCTACGCACAAGATGCTCGTGGAGTTCACCAACAACTATGAGCCGGATACCAAGAAGACCGAGGAAGCCATCTATAAGCTACATGAGAAGATCGAGCACCTCCAAGCCCAAATCTATGATCTGCAAAACCAAAACTGTGAGTATGAATACAGATTCAAAGGATGAGTTTGGCTGCAGATTTGAGGATTCCGGAGACTCGATCATCCTTCTATGATGGTGAGCCTATGCCATGGAAGGTGGACGACAAGCTTGCATCATCATCAACACCTCCACCGCCAACAAGGAAGGAGACTTAATCACATGGGTATGGGCACTCCCCTTGGCAACTGCCAAGCTTGGGGGAGGTGCCCTGGTATCGTATCACCATCACAACTCATATCTTTACCGTTTTTCTTAGTTCGATCTTATTAGTAGTATCTTGATTTAGTAGAATAAAGTCATGGCATGATCTAGTTTTGAGTTTTGCTTTATGTTCCTTCTTTGTAATCGAGTCCGTGAGCTATATAATAAAGATTAGTGTTGAGTCAAGGTCTTGAATATTTTTCCATGATCTTGGGTGATTAGAAGAAAAAGAATAAAAAGAATCAAAGAGTTTGTATTGATCTTATTGAAAGTAATGACTTCACATAGAAAAAGTATGATGATTAAAAGTTGTTGGGAGTTGCCAAATATAGCTTTGGTCATCATTGCAATTAATAGGAAGTAATAAGGAAAGAGAGGTTTCACATATAGATATATTATCATTGACATCTTTTATGATTGGGAGCACTCATTAAAATATGACATGCTAAAGAGTTGATGTTGGACAAGGAAGACAACATATTGAGTTATCTTTTCTTATATCTAAGATAAAGTATGTTGTCATGGTTCCTCTACCGTGTTGAGCTTGCCTTTCCCCCTCATGCTAGCCAATTCTCAGCACTAAGTAGAAATACTACTTGTGCTTCCAAATACCCTTAAACCAGTTTTGCCTTGAGAGTCCACCATCTCTACCTATGGATTGAGTAAGATCCTTCAAGTAAGTTGTCATCGGTGCAAGCAATAAAAATTGCTCTCTAAATGTGCATGACTTATTAATGCGGAGAAAACAAACTTTGCACGAACTTGTTGTGGACACAATAAAAGCAACAGACTGCATAATAAAGGTTCACATACAAGGGGCAATGTAAAGTGAAGTTCTTTTGCATTACGGTTTTGTGCATCAAGCCGAAACGCGCATGACAACCTCTGCTTCCCTCTGCGAAGGGCCTATCTTTTATTATTATCCTCTACCTTATGCAAGAGTCACGGTAATCTTCACCCTTCCTTTTTCATTTTATCCTTTGGCAAGCTCAGCATGTTGGAAAGAACATGATATATATATATATCTAATTGGATGTGGGGGAGCATGAATTATTATTGTTGACATTACCCTTGAGGTAAAAGGTTGTGGGGCAAAAACTATAAGCCCCTATCTTTCTCTGTGTCTGATTAAAACTCCGTAACCACAAGTATCGCGTGAGTGTTAGCAATTATGAAGGACTAAGTGATAGTTGAGTATGTGGACTTGCTTTTAAGCTCTGACATAGACTCTTTCCGATGTTATGATAAATTGCAATTGTTTCAATGACTGAGGGTATAATTTGTTGGTTCTCAATACACTTGAACATGAGTAACCATATGGCAAAATTTATTTATGTTGCTGTTATGAAGTAATCATGATGCCTTCATGTCCGTATTTTATTTTTATTGACGCCTCTACCTCTAAACATGAGGACATATTTATTGTTATCGGCTTTTCGCTTGAGGACAAGCGAGGTCTAAGCTTGGGGGAGTTGATACGTCCATTTTGCATCATGCTTTTATGTTAATATTTATTGCATTATGGGCTGTTATTTCACGTTATGTCACAATACTTATGGCAATTCTCTCTTATTTTACAAGGTTTACATGAAGAGGGAGAATGCCGGCAGCTGGAATTCTAGGCTGGAAAAGGAGCAAATATTGAAGGCCTATTCTGCGCAACTCCAAAGGTCCTAAACTCCACGGAACACCTTAAAATAAATAAATAAAAATCATCGCCAAAGATGAAGGCCAGGGGGGCCACACCCTGCTCACGAGGGTGGGGGGCACCCCCCCTGGGCGCGCCCCCCTACCTCATGGGCCCCCTGGTGGCTCTCGGACGTCCATCTTCTCCCATATGAAGTCTATCGATGAGAAAAAAATAGAAGAGAACCTTTCGGGACGAGACTCCGCCGCCACGAGGCGGAACCTTGGCGGAACCAATCTAGGGCTCCGGCAGAGCTGTTCTGCCGGGGACACTTCCCTCTGGGAGGGGGAAATCATCACCATCATCATCACCAACGCTCCTCTCATCGGGAGAGGGCAATCTCCATCAACATCTTCACCAGCACCATCTCATCTCCAAACCCTAGTTCATCTCTTGTATCTAATTCTTGTCTCCAAGTCCGGGATTGGTGCTAGTAGGTTGCTAGTAGTGTTGATTACTCCTTGTAGTTGATGCTACTTGGTTTATTTGGTGGAAGATCATATATTCAGATCCTATATGCACATTATTACCCCTCTTATTATGAACACGAATATGCTTTGTGAGTAGTTACGTTTGTTTCTGAGGACAAGGGAGAAGTCTTGCTATTAGTAGTCATGTGAATTTGGTATTCGTTTGATATTTTGATAAGATGCATGTTGTCTAACCTCTAGTGGTGTTATGTGAACATCGACTACATAACACTTCACCATTATTTGGGCCTAGAGGAAGGCATTGGGAAGTAATAAGTAGATGATGGGTTGCTAGAGTGACAGAAGCTTAGACCCTAGTTTATGCGTTGCTTCGTAAGGGGCTGATTTGGATCCATATGTTTCATGCTATGGTTAGGTTTACCTTAATACTTTTGTTGTAGTTGTGGATGCTTGCAATAGAGGTTAATCATAAGTGGGATGCTTGTCCAAGTAAGGGCAGTACCCAAGCACCGGTCCACCCACATATCAAATTATCAAAGTACCGAACGCGAATCATATGAGCGTGATGAAAACTAGCTTGACGATATTCCCATGTGTCCGCGGGAGCGCTTTTCCTATTATAAGAGTTTGTCCAGGCTTGTCCTTTGCTACAAAAAGGATTGGGCCACCTTGCTGCACTTTATTTACTTTTGTTACTTGTTGCTCGTTACAATTTATCCTATCACAAAACTATCTGTTACCACTTATTTCAGTACTTGCAGAGAATACCTTGCTGAAAACCGCTTATCATTTCCTTCTGCTCCTCGTTGGGTTCGACACTCTTACTTATCGAAAGGACTACGATAGATCCCCTATACTTGTGGGTCATCAGATGATCAATCATGCGTTGGTCTCCAGATCGACAATGGATGGCCCGTCCCAGAGAATCACTTGTGGTTCAAAGCAAGCGTTTCCAATGCCGAGGAATGGTTGAGTTGAAGTTCATTTCATTGCTTGTTATTTGTTATGTGGTGAAAACTTTAGTATTTATAATGTATCCTCGTTGTCGATGTGGTTGATGACCTGTTGTACGTAATAAAATGATATGCCTATGATAAACTTACTAAATTTATGAATGGCTTTCGAGTTGCTTCTGTGAGTGAGTGGTGCGATGAGGCAAAAAAATACTTTCTAAATACATAATTGTGCGTGCATTGCAATAGGTTATTGGATGAGGCCAATCAACAATGGTAGTACACTATTTGTACTAGCTTCACATGCTTCGTGCGTCGTGCGGGTGTTTTTACTGTAGCCATATTGTACGTAACCAGCACCTCGAATCCTCGATACTAGTACTATATAGTAAGTAGTAGGAGTAGTAGGGTGGCATGGGCCAGAACAAGCATTCACGTCCAGGAGTACGGCACACACCACCAGCACGACTTCCATCTGACACCATATTTCTTGGAGTCCATGCTAGAGCAATCTCTTCAACCTCATCATTTCTCTAACTCAGCCATCGCGCGGCGGGCGAGGTGGGGGTTTGCCGATAGTCGGTTTCCTCAACTGCGGTCCCACTTGTAAGGCCAACTCCAACGCTCTATCAATATATGGATGTACTCTTCTTCCCAATACAAAAACTTGCATCCATTCTACTCCCTCCGTTGCACAATACATGCCTTCTATTTGTCAAAATATATATGTATCTAGACATGTTTTAGTATATAGGTACATCCATTTTTGGACAAATGGAAGTCAAGTATTTTGGAACAGAGGGAGTACACAATAAAATTTTTAAGTTAGCACAACTAGTCTAATCCGAGAGCACAACCGAAGATTTGGTCGGGTTCTTCCTCCTTTTGCCGACACGTGGGACATCCAGCATCCAGGTCGTGTCATGAAAGAAAATAGAGTGGTAGTTGAAGCCACGAGATGTGCATCTTGGGTTAAACTGTAAATAGAATCTTACTACTCTTGAGTAACTCCAAAAGCGGCCACCGAAGATCTTTATTGGATTTGTTTTTCATCACCAGCACGTCGAGGTGAAAGATGTGCAGGTTCAGTGGGTCCTCTTGCGTTTTCACTGACATGTGGGACCGCATGTGGGCAAACAGACGATGGGCTCCGCGCGCCCGCTTGCTGGCTGAGAAGAGAGATAGAGGTGGGTTGAGCACGGACTGCAGGAAATTTGTTCTACGTACCTCGATATAGGCTCGATATAGTGGGGTAGCATGGGCCATAACTAGCATTCACGTCTAGCAGTACGGCACACGCCACCCACACGAGTCCCATCCGACACCAATTTTCTTGGCGTCCGTGCTACAACCATCTCTTCTCCCTCCTGTTTACTCAGCCATCGTGTGGTGGGCGGGGTGGGGGTTTGCCAACAGTCAGTTTGCTCAACTGCGGTCCCACTTGTAAGTGAAAATGCAACACCGCACGCATTCCCGCTTGAGCGGCGTGTCGGACCAACCGTGTGGGGTTGCGACGCGAACACGGCAGGCTTTTCCTTTTGAACTCGTAACTTGTAAAATATGGTTCTGCTCCATGGCATGACCGATAGATAGAAAATATCGATTTTGCCTAGAGTAATGAGAAGTTTGGTTCTGGCACCGTTCATGCATGGAGTACGTACGAAAATTATGAAGTTGATGCGAAAGGTAAGATAATCACTAGTAGTATCATATACTACTACATGGATTTGACGGAAAGATAAAAATACATGCGGATCCATCAATGACATCCTCACGCCCTAGTGCGCCGGGTCACCAACCGACGTGTGAGGAGCAGCGGCATTGGCGGCGAGCTCAACGTGCTTCTGAACAATGCCGTCCAAGGTTGCCCTGCGGTCCAAGAAGGCCAGCGTCCTATCGTCCTCCTCTTGCATGTAGTAGTCCTTGTGGACGATTTGCGCATAGACGTGGGTGATTATGTCGATGGTGTCTTGCTGCGCCAGGCGCTGCACGGCGACCGCGACCTCGAGGTGGACATTCTCCAGCGCGACGGCGGGCAGTCGCAGGGCCACCAGTGCGTCGAAGAGGTTGTCACCATAGTGGCTGTTGAGGGTGGCGGGCATCGCAGAGCCTGGGCGCGTCAGCTGGAGGCATACATCAAAGTCGTCCGTGAGCTTCTTGACGACGGTGAACTTGTCGAGGAAACCGACGAGGACCTCATCGAACAAAGAGACGAAGCTGTTGTCCAAGCGGCCCCTCGCCCTGGCAGCCTCAAGCAATACTACCTGGAGACGTTCCTCGGTGCCGGGCCACAGGCCGGCGTCGTGGACCATCTGGCACAGCCAGCTGATGTTCGCGCTCATCGCCTCCATGGGTCTAGCTTAGCTTCTAGTCAACTAATCTTGCGATTCGAGTGATCACTCTTGCCCTTGGTTAGCGTGCGTAGGTGCATAGGATTTCGTACTACTCCTCGGCCCTCTACTGCACCTGCCTTTGGCTGTATGATAGGTGGGCCAGCCACCCCTTGAGCCCACGTGTCATTCACCCAAAGGAAGTTGCCGTAAGTCAATGAAGTTGCGTCCCCCTCCGTGCTGATGCAGTATAGTCATCTCACCGGACCTCTAGTTGGGGCCAAACGAGAAAAGTTTGATGTTTACTGGTTTATTGGTCCCTTTTACATTTTGCGCCAAGTTTTGACCTTTGATTTAACTAATAAAATGTTATTGCATGTAAACAAATGTTGTGTAAGTCACCTTACAAAAACCAAATAATCCCAAAATACTTAGGCACGGTGCATTAACTCCCTCCTTGTTTCTTATTTCGTGACATAACTACCAAACATGACTTGCAATGTTTAGTTCATTGCATGTAATCCTATTAGTACTCTAGTTAGCAAAAAGACATTAAGTTCGCCGATAGGAATAAACACCATGTATTTATTTATAGAGGGAGTAGTGCATTTTTTGTGACATGCATTACTAGATATTGCTAGTCAAATACTAAAATCCAGATGGATGTTGTAGTACTCCTAAATCTAGAAGGTGGTGCTACTAGTACTAGTAGTAGTACTACCAATGTAGTAGTAGGAGTACTAGCACTGTACTACCCGTTGGTCAAATTATTACGTGCTGCTCCTCACAGTGAAGTGACAAGACCCTGCGCCGGAGATGACACCTGAGTATAGGCGCTGTGTTCAGCATACCATAGTCAGCCTCACCGTCTGCAGTCACTATCATCATGGCTGTAGAGCTAGCCTGCTTACAACTAGCCCTGTTTGACATAATTTCCCATGCATAGATGCCCGTGCATTGCACGGAACACCAAGATTGGGGGTGGACGGCACCGGCAGCGGCCATCGCGCCAGATTTTTCCACGGCCTTCTAGATGTGGTGGGGAGGAGATAAGGCTGATTGTGAGAGACAAGGAGTTGTTTATAAATAGGGAACAAGTGCGGGCATCTTTTTGCAAAAATGGAGAAGCTTGGTTTGTATGCGTCAGATCTAGATCCGACGGCTATTGGTGAAAGATGGGAGGCACAACAACATCACCAACTTAGGACCTGTTTGATTCGCAGGATTTTGAAAACGCAGGAATAGGACACGGCAATATTACAAGTTTCAAACTGATATTACAAATGTTAGGAGTAATGTTGCACCTACGAAGAGGGAATTACTAGGAAGTTTACGTAAGAACTTTTGTTACTTTAGGTGGATGCAGCATCATCGTACAAACTAAAATCCACTGCCCTGACAAGTCACTAATGGGTAAATAAGTTTTCGAGTCTCTGGCCACTTGATGTTTCAAGAACAAAATCGGCTTCTGTGGAGACTTTGTCATTTAGGCTTAGACGCTTGCGGTGATCAGCACACCATTCATTGTTGCGCCAGAGAATGCCAAACCTCATTACCTTGAGCACACTTGCCTCCAGAACAAAGAACCTGGCCAATTTAATCTCAGATGTGTTGCCTCGGTAGTCGATCAAATCAATTTATGTAAGATGGAGATCAAGGCATTCGATGAGATTGTTATAGTGCAGCACATTTTTCACTTTTGTGTATTCTTTTATCTGCAAAAGAAGAGAACATATTAGAGCAACTGGCTGTATAAGATTGACGTGTCATCAAGAGGTACCAATATCATTCGCTCATACGATAGGGTTGGCTGGCTAGTGATGTTTTTTTGCTCTCTCTCTCTCTCTCTCTCTCTCTCTCTGTTTCCTCTCATTTAACTAGGAGCACGTGAAGAGCTTGGGCATTTGTTGCCTTCCACTATGTGGCCGATGCCATATTCCGCAAAAGTATGCCACATAATACGCATCGATGTCAAATCAAAAGATTTTGGCACCGCTCTCGCGATGTGAGAGAGTTGGCACCGCTGTGCACACAGACCCACATGTATAAACAAATCAATCAAACCAACTACACCAGCCTCTCGCTCTCCCAAACAAGTGTTTTTTATTGCCTCAGTCCTCTCTCTCTCCCACGAAGTGTTTTTCCATTGTGTGAGTTAATTTGGCACTGGAGCAAAGTAGGTGATCTAGATTGGGGCACAGGTGAGCAATAGAGGGGCATCGATGCCAAATGCATCACAAGTGAATTTGGCACATGTTTTTGCCTACATAGCCCACTTTTGTACTCCCTCCGTCCCAAAATTCTTGTCTTAAATTTGTCTAAATACGGATGTATCTAGTTACATTTTAGTGTTAGATACATCCGTAGCTAAACAAATGTAAGACAAGAATTTTGGGACGGAGGGAATACTACCCCGTATTTAGTATAAAATTTTGACCATAGATTTACCTAAGAAAATGCCAATGCATGTCACTAAAAAATTACACCATTTGAAATTATGTTCAAATACGAATCCAACGATATAGTTCTTAGTGACATGCATTAACATTGTGTCAGTTAAATCAATGGTCAAATTTTGATACTACAAAATTGGAAGAGTAAACCAGGACGGAGGTAGTACTTGCTCTTAGGGTAACCATAGAGTTACTGGAGTAGTCTAAGTTACTTTCCACTATGTCTAGCCTAGGTTACTATAGTAGTACAGCATAAAAACGATGCAGGTGATCACGTGAGAAAAAATACTAAAAACATTTCTTTTGGTGCAGTGCGTAGATGCAGTTTTGAACACTACACTTGTCCTCGTAATTTGGGAAAATTACAAAAAAATTGAGCTACGATGTGATTACCGTTTACTTATAGGAAAGAAGTTTCACCTCGATGAGTAGCTTCTCCGTGCATGGAAAGCATGTAAGGAATCCAACAACTTGATCCAGATTGGGGCCGATAGATTTTAGTGCTAAGATCTTCACTGTGCCCATGGACTGGGTCAAGCTTGTGGGAATCATTTTCTGGAAGACAGTCTTAAATACATCAAAAAGAAATTTAAAAATGTGAATTTCAAGAAGACGGAGAAGAAGATGAGTGTTGTACCTGAACGATTACGGATCCAATAAAGAGTTCGGAGAATTTGGCAGACAAGTACACCAATGCTGTCAATTTCGGCGCGTCAATGACCCTGATTTTTGTTGGACCTTCTAGATCCGATACAAGCAAGCTCTCAAGGAAAGGCGCATTCTCAATGACCATAATGTGGAACAGCATGAGTGATCTCTTCCTAATTGATGTCTTGTTGCGGGGCCAGGAAGACACATAAATCCATCGGAGATTCGTTGAGGTGATGTGGAGGCTAATTAACCCGTGGATCTGCTTAAGACGAAGGTACTCGAGCGCAGTACAGCTGCGGAGAAGGTGCTCCATAGCCTTCCTTGAGATGACAACGTCGAAGAGGTTGAGCTGCTTGAGTTGAGGGAGAAGAAGGGCGGGCGCAGCATTAATCTGGGGAAGATAGCAGGAGCTGAATCTAGTGGTGCAGCGTTGGCGTGAGGCAGAGCGTGGACGGCGGTAGAGAGCGACATCGTCCAGCTTCAAAGCTGAGCTCCTCGAGCAGATCTAGGGCGGGGGATAAGAACCACTCGTCAAACTTTGATTGGACCTTGCAGTTGGTACTGAACATGCGGATGTCAAGGCTTTTGGCTGGCCCAGGGTGCGATGAAAGGATCTTGGAGACTGCGGCCATGCGTTTGCAATCCCCGTCGCAGAGGCAGCTGTCGACGGTGAGGTTGAGGGGGACGCAGTGCCAGAGGGGGTGCCACCGCCGGGAGAGCAGGGCGGTCCGCACGGCAAATTGGTGGGGAGGAGGCCAATCATGACGAGGAGCATGTCGTCGGGGAGGCTGCTGATGAAGTCCAGGCTCACCAGATGTGGTTTTGGCTCGAGCCGCCTCCGCTTGTTGGCTGCCTCGCCGTCCATCTCAACCGGTGGCGACGCCGGTGTACACGTGTGCTGGTGTGTGTTGTGTGCTGGGTGTGCGCGAGTGCGTCCTTCTGTGCATGCCGCCGCGCAATGGTGAATTGTGCGCGAGTGCGTCCTTCGTGCACAAGAAGTGTGTCCTCAATGCGCCCTCAACTTACTAGCGTGTGGGGTGCTACCCCGAGTGGTTTCAACTTTGTTTACTTCACCATGTGTCAGATGGGCCTCTAGTTTACTTATTTTCAGCCACTGCCACATGGGCCAGCACACGAAGATACAGTACACGAGCTGACAAGGCAGCATGTGGATTGGTTGACCGGTCATTTAAACAATATACGGACCTATACGCTGACGAAGTGAGCGTATAATCCGTCGGTATAAAGAGTTCGAGTGAGAGGGGAGGCCCGTGAGAGATAGCAGAGAGAGAGAAAGAGCTACTCCCTCCGTTCGATGATGTAGTTCCAACATTTTTTTTAAGTCAAACTTTTGAAGCTTTGACCAAGTTTATAAAGAAATTACTTATATCTACAATACCAAAGATAAATGATAGTATGAAGTAAGTCATGTTGTGATGAATCTAATGATCGTTCCAGATGTAAATGTTATTCTCCACATATACCTGGTCAAACTTTTCTGAGGTTTGACTTTTCAAAACATCCGTATGCTTATGGACGTGACAGAGTCCCTAACTAGAGAGAGAGTGTGTGTCAAAAAAGTGTGTGTGCGTGTGTGAAAGAGACATGGACAACACACGATAAAAGTAGAGAAAAAGCGTGTGTGTCTTATGCAAACATATCACACATGCATCTTCGACAAAGGAGGCAAGGTGAGGAGATAGTGTGTGGTTGTTTGGAACCGAGAGAGCAAGACCCCTAGCACGTGGCCAAGAGGGGTCTGACAAACAAGGGAGAGAGGTCGAGAGAGACGTACGGAGAAAATGCAGACATGGGGAGGAGAGAGTGTATGTTTGTCATAGAGAGATCCCCTGGAGATCGTGATGGGACTACATGGGTGGGAGATCGAGTGACAAGGTGTGTGCGCGATAGAAGATGCCCCGAGAGATATCGAGATAGACGTATGGATGGAAGGAGACAATACATGTGTTCCTGATGGCTAGTAAGAGATAATCATACTTAGGAGGGGGGAGTGCTTGCGCCTATGATGGAGTGAGGGATTATGGTACTTAGGGGGTTGTGTGTCACATGGAGAGAGAACAAGGGTGGAGAGTGTTGGATGGGTCTATATGTATAGCGCGAGCGAGGCATGTGTATGTGTGAACCAAGGAGATATAAGGTTAGTTTGTCTTGTGTCCTGAGCATCTTTTGCCTGGCCTGGGGTTGTGGCTGGATTTCATGCACGCTTGTTTGGTTGCTACCCTTTGAAAAAGAAAGCCCGCCTGGCCTGGGTTCTCTTGCACTTTAATTAGCCTAGCTAGAATCCAGACGCTGCAAGTAGCCTGGCCCAGGCGACAGATTTCAAACGCCTAGCCGTGCCTGGTCGTGTGGCCACGAGGCTAACAGCAATATGGATGGATATTAGCATTAAATAATTGCTGCATGGATTGATTGATGGGACGTTGATGCTTTGCCTGGCCCAGGCATGAACCAAACGCTTCAGCACCACACAAGCCTGGCCAGGCAGAAATATTTTACATCTCACGTCCACACCAGGCAGTACTGGCCATCAAGGCATGAGGGTCAGGTCATGAACGAAACTGACCAATAAAGTTTGAGAGAGATTGAGGAGCCCCGATAAGGCTGAGTGGTGTGTCAAATAGCTGAGAGGGGGAAAGAGATATTCCATCCGCTCGATAATGCAGTGCATGTAAATTTTTTAGAAGTCAAACTTTGGAAACTTTTATCAGGTTACGCAAATGTTATTTATATCTACAATACCAAAGATACATCATACAAAACTACATCTCATGGTGAATCTAATGGTATATGTTTGCCGTACTAGATGTAATTGTTTTTCTCCACGTACATGGTCAAACTTTGTGATGTTTGACTTTTCAATAAATCTATATGCTATGGACCGAGGAGAGTGCCTAAGTCGAGACAGATCAAGTGCGTGTGAAGGAGAATCAGTAAGTGTGCAAAAAGAGTATGTGTGTGAAAGAGAAAGTGATAACAAACGATAAATTAGAGTGTGTGTGTGTGTGTGTGTGTGTGTTTTCGTTTCTTCTGCGAACATATCATGCATGCATCTTCGAGATGGAAAAGTGAGGCGAGGAGATACACAAAGATACCTAGTGCGTGATTGTTTGCAACGGAGAGAGACACCCCTGTAGCACATGTCCAATAGAGGTCTAGCCAACAAGGAACAAAGGTCCAGAGGGACACATGGATGGCATGGACGCATGGGGAGGAACAGAGGGTGTGTTTGTGATAGAGAGATCCCCTTGAGATCATGAGGGGACTATATGGGTGGGAGATCAAGGGAGTGCGTGTGCGACAGAAAGATGCCCCGAGAGAAATCGAGATAGACCATGCACATGTTTGTGATGGAGACTAAGATTAGCTAGTCATATACATATAGGGGGGACTGCGTGTGCCTAAAATTGAGTGAGAGACCATCGTACTTGGCTAGCTAGGCATGAGATTGTGTGTGTGTGTGTGTGCGTGTGAGATGGAGAGAGAACGAGGGAGAGAGATAGAGTTTTAGATGGGCCTATCGAGTGCGAGTGAGATATTCATGTGTATGTGTGACCCAGGTGGATGGAGAGTTTGAGAGAGGGGGCGAGAGCTCCGAGACGACAGAGTGGTGCGTGAGAGAGTTACAGGCAAAGAGCCAGGTCATGAATGAAATTGACCAATAAAGTTAGAGAGAGAGAGAGAGAGAGAGAGAGAACAGGAGTCCGGGAGAGGGGAGGTCGCGTTTTATGCATCAAAGGCTGATATAAACCATATTTCGATATAAACTTGCATTCAAATATTTAAATTGGAGAACATGTTGTCTGCGATCCACACATGAACGGATATATGCGTCTATCAAACAAGTTCATTAATTTGACTTTCAACATGTTCATGGAGTACTATAATACTGTACAACATGCTACTCGATTGAGGTGTTCAATTTTGGATTTAGTTCACTATTTTGACCTACTGAAAGAGCTATTTCATTGAATCGAGATATTTCATTTTGGGTTTGATTCGCGTTTTTGAGTGGGTCAACTATTTGTCATATAGTAAATCGCTAGCAACGAGCATGTAAAAACACATTACTCCCGAGCATCATCTCTCCATCTAAAAAAGAAGTGGCAAGCTAATATTTCAAAATTTGATTCGAGTCGACTTGGTAAGGTAGACATGGATCCTCGTTCTCCCAAAATTTGAACGAACCATTAAACATCCTCTTTGCTCGGTGGAATTCGCCCGAGCAAATAAATGGGAGGCGCGAAATTACCGTCCAATGTGGGACACGCATCAATTGGCCCGTTGTACATCAAGGGTAGGTTCGTAACTTCATCCAAGCACGCCTTCTCCTCGGCCGAAATGACATGTGTCGAATAATTCATAAACCATGGTCGGAAAAACACGCTCTCCTCGCCCGAAATCGCTCGCGCCCACTATAGTTCAAAACACGCCCTCCTCGCCCGAAATCGCTCGCGCCCACTATAGTTCAAAACACGCCCTCCTCGCCCGAAATCTCTCCCGCCCACTATTTGGGGAGAAACAAAGTTACTCTACTATCCCCGACCCTCAGTACACAGACCCAAGCCGAGAAGCCTATAGGCAAGGGTAGAACTATAACTCCCCTCACATTTCGGACAAATGCGTTCGTAAGACATGGTTCGACTCCCCTCCCAATTCCCCCCCCCCATTCATACCTCGAGGGCGCCAAATCACCTTCTCCCCGGGAAGCTCCCTTCTCCCAAGCCACGAAACCTCAGCCCCACCTCCATGGCGCCCCCCACCGCACCAATTTCACAACCGCCCTCCTCCCTAATGCCGGAGACGCTGTCCATTTGCCGTCATGCACTGGGTCGTGTGCCTCTTACTCTATGATGCTGGTGCTGCCTCGACGACGGCCGGGTGAACCGTACCGGAGCCGATTCACCCCCGTGGTTGTTCATGGCACCGGAGCGGCTCCAACTTCAGATCCGTCTAGAGTCCTGGCGCTGCTTCCCCGTAGCCATCGACCGTCGTGACATCACTCTTTCCCTGCCGCCGGTCGCCACCGCAACCGCGTCGGCCTCACCGACTTGGCAGCTAGACCTGCCTACTTCACCATGCCGCCAGATAGGTCGCACCCTCATCTCAAATCACTTTATTTAGGCGTCAGTTGTCTGAATTTTTATTCTGGGCCAATCGATTCCCAATGGGAAGCAACACCCCTCGAGGCGGCGGAGCTCCTAGGCTGCCAGTTGGCTGGTGTCTAACGTAAGCGTGCGGGGCCGCAAGTTCGCCACCGAAGCAGCGCTTAGATGGCTATCTTTTAGAGTTGTGTGGGTTGAAGGTACGGCCGCCGCCGAATCTGGATGACGGGGAGTCTTTGTGGATTGGCCCGGGAGCGGCGTAACCACGGCAGTGCGGTGGGGCGGGGAGCGGGGTTTTGGCCGGGGCCACGGACGGTGGAGGCAGGCTGCTCTGCCGTTGGTCGCTGGCTCTTCGGGGAAGATTCCGAACAGTGTTGGCCGGGAGGCACAAGACGGCCATCAAGCCATCCGGCGTAGATCGGACAGTACCAAAATAAAATAAAATCGTGTGACCCCAATTTAGTCTTCAGTCAACAGATGTGTGACCACTCACGTACCTTGTTGCTAATCTCTTAGTGTATTTCTTCAGATCAAAGAGATATATCGTTCTTAACATTATGCGTTATCTACATCTTCGGACACACTGTCTTCCGACTCGCCGTAGCTGCTCCAACAAGGGAAGCATATACCAGAAGGGAGCTATAGTCCCCACTCAACAGTTCTCTGCATCGAATGTTTGTGCCCGACATGGACAGCCACAACAACTGCAGGGCCATCGACAAGTCAGCACATGATGCTCACTCCTATGGATAGCAGCCAGATAGGTTGTACCCTCATCTTACTTGTGTGCAACATTTATGGCTTTGTTTTTCATCTAATCATGGAAAATAGATCATCACAGTTCACTGTATATTCATGTTGATCTCTTACGAGTCTTGTTCAGGAGTTAACGTTGTTCCATAGTTCAGCTAAGGTACTTGTTCTTCAGGTAACGTTGTTCCATAGTTATCATCCATCAGCCAATGCTATCCCACAGGCTGGTGATTATAGTATTATACCACTTCTAGTATTACCTATGTTGTTCTTTAATACTTTTTTGTGCCATCTAGTTAATCTCGAGTACAAACGATACATATTCTGTAGCTTTCATCCGTGTTCTCCCTTTAGTTTATGAGACCTGTTGCTGCTAGTTAACCCCAGTCCTACTATTTATGTCATCTCCTACAGGCACTCATTACATAAATCTAACTAGTAGTTGTCTTCCATGCATGTCAGATATAATTGCACCAACTGATATATCCACAAGAACCTCACGGAGCAATGTAAAGGCCAATAAACTTGATATCAATAATACCCAATATGATGGAACATGTAAAGGCAGTTCTTCAAAAGACTTGCAGAAAGATGATGAATCCTCTTCACCCCACAAGGTCCATGCTCTAACTTGGCCTGTGATATGGGTACAACATGCATATAATGTCCTGGAGTGTATCTACTCTGTTGCAATGCCATGTGCTTAGCTTGCTGATCATGCATGTAAATATGTCATGCCTTCCTGTTTTTAGTACCTATTCCATTCATGATAACATGTTTTCAAATTCAAGTACTGTCATTCTACTCTATCGCAATGCCATCTGCTTAATTTGGACATCATGCTTCTGAATATCTTATGCATTGTTATTCATCAGTATGTACTTCATCTGTCTACCATACCATGTTTTTTTTACATTGAAGTGTTGTTCTAGTGCTCTGTTGCAGTTCCATCTTAGTTTCCCAATCATACACGTGTAAGTCGCCTTAGTTATTTCTGTACGTATTTCACTAGCATACAGTTTTACATTCAACTAGTGTTTTTTTGCTGTGTTGTCCTGTCGTATCCCTAGCTCTTACACCATACTCCCTCCGTCCGGATTGCATGTTGCCGAAATGGATAAAAAAAAGGATGTATCTAGAACTGAAATACGCCTAGACCCATCCATTTTTTTCGGATGGAGGGAATAAATGTCAATATGGCATGCCTTTCTATTCTTCGGTACCTATTCCATCTTTCTGCTGTCACATGTTTTATAATTAAAGCACCATTCTTCTATACAAGGCATGCAAGGGGAAGACGACTATGTTAGAATCTGAAGGGTTACAAACAAGGCCTTTGCAAAAGATCCAAATGCCAGGAGATAATAAACCAACTCCAGTTTTTATAGATACTGCTCCAGCACAGAGAAACCCAACTCCTACTGATAATAAGTAGATTCCAGTGGCCAAAGAACTAGTCCGCTCCAGTCCAGCAAAAATATGTCAACTCCCTTCTAAGAAGCGTGTGCATATCCTTGCATCATGAAATTTTATAGCATGCTAATCATATTTTCTACATGTTTCTTACCCATCTCTCTTTTAGAAAATAAGCTTAACAGATAGAAGAATTTCTGCAATGGTATCATTTATGAGAAAGATTCTTGCAGGAATTCTCTATGCTCCAATGTAGATGTAAGTACCTGTTGTATATCACTATATTTTTACATCAGCATGTATTTTGTTAATCAGCGTGAATCCAACCTTTATCTGATATAAATTTAGTTGTAGCAAAATGTATGATAAAAGGCCACAATGTTGATTTTTGTAAGGAAAACTGCCTAGTAGTTTTGCATCCTGAGTTGCATGAGTGTACTATCTCATATCAGTGGGTTTGAATGCTTTGGCTCTGCAGTGGGTTTTTTTAGTGTTTTTTTATTGTGTTGTCCTGTCGTATCCCTAGCTCTTACATCATACTCCCTCCGTCCGGATTACATGTCGCAGAAATGGATAAAACTGGATGTATCTAGAACTGAAATACGCCTAGACCCATCCATTTATTTCCGGGTGGAGGGAATATATGTCAATATGTCATGCCTTTCTATTCTTCAGTACCTATTCATCTCTGATGTAGCATGTTTTATAACTGAATCACCATTCTTCTATATAAGGCATGCAAGGGGAACACGGATATGTTAGAATCTGAAGGGTTACAAACCAGGTCTTTGCAAAAGATCCAAACGCCAGGAGATAATAAACCAACTCCATTTTTCATAGATACTGCTCCAGCACAGAGAAACCCAACTCCCACTGATAATAAGCAGATTGCAGTGGCCAAAGAACTAGTCCGCTCCAGTCTAGCAAAAGAATGTCAACTCCATTCTAAGAAGCGTGTGTGTATCCTCGCATCATGAAATTTTATAGCATTCTGATCATATTTTCTACATGTTTCTTACCCATCTCTCTTTTAGAAAATAAGGTTAAACGATAGAAGACTTCCTCCATTGGGATCATATTCGAGGAAAATATCTTGCGGGAATTCTCTGTGCTCCAATGCTGATGTAAGTACCTGTTGTATATCACTATATTTTTACATCAGCATGTATTTTGTTAATCGGCGTGAATCTAACCTTTATCTGATCTAAAATTAGTTGTAGCAAAATGTTAAAGGCGCCAATGTTGATTTTTGTAAGGAAAACCGCCTGGTAGTTTTGCATACTGAGCTGCATGAATGTACTATCTCATATCACGCACATTACTGAATTCTAGTGCTTCTCTGGTTGTCCATTCATTCATTATGTCAATGTTGCTTTCGTATTACCTTACCTGGCTGATGATAGCTGTGCCATATTATGTTAATTTGGTGTAGGCTAGTTGCCCAAACGTTCGTTGTGTCAATGTTGCTTTCCTATTATCTGACTTGGCCAATAATAGCAATGCTAGTGTGTTAATTTTGTGCAGGCCGCTGAAGATAAGAGGACAAACTCTAAAAACAGCAAGGTAACCCCATTGTTTCTTTCCAGTAAATCTAGGCCAGGTAATATGGCAATAACTCATGATTAATCTGTTTGGTTCCCGCCCTAATTTATGTTATGATGCAATGGTCGAGACAATCTCCACTATCAATAATACAAGCCTGCCAAAATGGCCATCTGAATCTGCTCAGTATCCTCTATCTCGAATGCAACGGAATAAATGTATGTTTGTGAACCAATTAATGGCTGAAGCAATGATGGAAATGGTGGATGAATCAGAGGTGCAGAGTCGTGCGACACAACAACTGGTCAATGTTTTCAGAGACAGTGTAGCAAAGCAGCAAGAACTTGCCCACATGCTTATGGGCGTCATCTGTACTGAGGTTGCAGATTGTGACGTTGTAGATGGTTAGGTTCTGCTCATTTATTTGCACTGGCATCAATCTTTGATTGCCCAGTGGATGTAATTTCCTGTAATTTATGCTGGATGTGCAACGTTATTCCCTGTATGCTGTACCTTTTCTTGATCGGTTTTGGTCCTGTGCATAATTGCTCATCATAATGGGCCCAAATTATCTAATTTGGCCTAAAGACATGTACGAACTTTAGTGGGCCCATTAAGTTAATAGGCCATTACTAGGCCAGAAGTCAATGGTCGGCCCTCTTACCTCCCAGGTCGTTAACAGGCCGACAACGAAGCGGGCAACATGTGGGCCCAATTTATTTCACGGGTCGTTAACAGGCCGTTACTAAGTTTGGGCTACATATGGCCCAACTATACTGTAGGCCTTTAGCGGGCCAAAAGAGACAGCGGGCTTGTACTGGACCATGAAGAGCATGGACCACTAAGAGGCCGAAAGTGAGGTCGTATTGTAAATGGTCCAACTGTGTTGTGGGCCTTTAGCAGGCCGAAAGAGAAACCGGGCTGGTATTGGACCATGAAGGGCATGGGCCATTAAAAGGCCAAAACTAAGGTCCGACTACAAATGGCCCAACTCATTTATGGTCTGTTAACAGGCCAAAAGGCTCACAGGGCCAGGAATTGGCACAACACATAAATGGATCGCTAAAAGGCCAAAACTCAGGTCCGACTACAAATGGCCCAACTGGTTTATGGGCCGGAAATTGGCCCAACACTTAAATGGGTCGCTAAAAGGCCGAAACTTAGGTCCGACTACAAATGGCCCATCAGATTTATGGGTCATCAACAGGCTGAAAGACACACCGGGCCGAAAATTAGCCCAACATATAAATGGTCGCTAAAACACCGAAAGATGTACATCCTGAAAATTGGCCCATCCATTGAATGGGCCATTAACAAGCCGAAATCTCACCGGGCCAATATTGAGCCCAAATATATAGCGGGCTGTTAACGGGCTTGAACTAACGATGGGCTGCAATGGTGTCAAATCTTTAACAGGCCGTTGACGGGCCGAATTGGCACATCTCGTATGGGTCGTGGGCTTAAATGGACCTGACACAAGTAGGCCTTATATGGGCCGGCCTGCTAATTTTTACTGGGCCGGCCTTTTTCACCGGAATGGGCCACTGTTGGGCCGTGCCACGTGTCGACCTATCATAGGCGCCTCCTGTCCAATGAGTGGATGACATCTGTCCCAACGGTGAGGCAACTCGTGTTTCCTTAGGCCAATGATGATTTTACTCGTGGAAAATCCCCATTGGTCCGTGCTATTAACGGGTTATCGGATCCAAAACCGGACCCGACAGCTTAACGGCGTTCTGTTATGGTGGATGCCACGTGTCGGTCACCCTTGATGAAAGCACTTCTATGACGCGCGATTTATCGTCATGGAAGTGGACACTTCCGTGATGATAATTTTGGTAATGTCATGGAACACTTCTACGACAGCACAGGTATGACTATCTTGATTCTGTCATAAAATTGTCATGGATGTACATGCATGACAAAAACACGACCTACTGTGACAAACACGTATCATCACGGAAGTGTAATTTTTTTGTAGTGATGCCTACACCAACTAGAGAGGAAGCTAATGATAATGATCATGAAACTTTAGATCAAGTTACTACCAAACCTCGTAGGCCAACCAGAGCACGTTCCGCACCAGAGTGGTACGGTAATCCTGTTTTGAAAGTCATGTTACTAGACCATGACGAACCTACGAACCATGAGGAAGCGATAATGAGCCCAGATTCCGATAAATGGCTTGAGGACATGAAATCTGAGATAGGATCCATGTATGAGTACAAAGTGTAGACTTTGGTGGACTTGCCCAATGATTGGCAAGCCATTGAGAATAAATAGATCTTCAAGTGGAAGATGGACATTGATGGTAGTTTTACTATCTACAAAGCTCGACTTGTCGCAAAAGGTTTTCGACAAGTTCAAGGTGTTGACTATGATGAAATTTTCTAACTCGTAGTGATGCTTAAGTCTATCCGAATCATGTTAGCAATTGCCGCATTTTAGGAAATCTGGCAAATGGATGTCAAAATTGCATTCATTAATGGATTTCTTAAAGAAGAGTTGTATATGATGCAACCAGAAGGTTTTGTCGATCCTAAAGGTGCTAACAAAGTGTGCATGCTCCAGCGATCCATCTATGGACTGGTGCAAGCATCTCGGAGTTGGAATATACGCTTTGATGAGGTGATCAAAGCATATTGTTTTATACAGACTTCCGGTAAAGCCTGTATTTACAAGAAAGTGATTGGGAGCTCTATAGCATTCCTGATATTATATGTGGATGACATATTGTTGATTGGAAATGATATAGAATTTCTGGATAGCGTAAAAGGATACTTGAATAAGAATTTTTCAATAAAAGACCTCGGTAAAGCTACTTATGTATTGGGCATCAAGATCTATAGAGACAGATCGATAAACTTAATAGGACTTTCATGAAGAACAGACCTTGACAAGATTTTGAAGGAGTTCAAAATGGATCAGTCAAAGAAGGAGTTCTAGCCTGTATTGTAAAGTGTGAAGTTGAGTAAGACTCAAAACCCGACCATGGCAAAAGATAGAGAGAGAATGAAAGTCATTCTCTATGCCTCAGCCATAGGTTTTATAAAGTATGCCATGATGTGTACCAGACCTATTGTATACCTTGCCATGAGTTTGACAAGGGGTTACAATAGTGATCTACGAGTAGATCACTGGACATCGGTCAAAATTATCCTTAGTTACCTTAAAGAGGACTAAGGAAATGTTTCTCGGTTATGGAGGTGACAAAGAGTTCGTAAAGGATTACGTCGATGCAAGCTTTGACACTGATCCGGATGACTCTAAGTCTCAATCTGGATACATATTGAAAGTCGGAGAAATTATCTAAAGTAGCTCCGTGCAGAGCATTGTAGACATAGAAATTTGCAAAATACATATGGATCTGAATGTGGTAGACACGTTGACTAAACCTCTCTCATAAGAAAACATGATCACACCTTAGTACTCTTTGGGCATTAATCACATGGCGATGTGAACTAGATTATTGACTCTAGTAAACCCTTTGGGTTTTGGTCACATGGTGATGTGAACTATGGGTGTTAATCACATAAAGATGTGAACTATTGGTGTTAAATCACATGGCGATGTGAACTAGATTATTGACTCAAGTGCGAGTGGCAGACTGAAGGAAATATGCCCCAGAGGTGATAATAAAGTTGTTATTTTATATTTCCTTATATCATGATAAATGTTTATTATTCATGCTAGAATTTTATTAACTGGAAACTTCATACATGTGTGGATACATAGACAGAACACCGTGTCCCTAGTAAGCCTCTACTAGAGTAACTCGTTAAGCAAAGATGGTTAAATTTCCTAACCATAGACATGTGTTTCCATTTGATGAACGGGATCACATCATTATGATAATGATGTAATGTACAAGACCCATCTGTTAGCTTAGCATAATGATCGTTAAGTTTTATTGTTATTGCTTTCTTTATGTCATATACATACTCCTTTGACTATGAGATTATGCAATTCCCGGATACTGGAGGAATACCTTGTGTGATATCAAACGTCACGAAGTAACTGGGTGATTATAAAGATGCTCTCCAGGTATCTCCGAAGGTGTTTGTTTGGTTGGCATAGGTCGAGATTAGGATTTGTCACTCCGAGTATCGGAGAGGTATCTCTGGGCCCTCTCGGTAATGCACATCATGCTAAGCGTTGCAAGCAATGTGACTAATGAGTTAGTTGCAGGATGATGCATTACGGAACGAATAAAGAGACTTGCCGATAACAAGATTGAACTGGGTATGAAGATACCGACGATCGAATATCGGGCAAGTAACATACCGATGACAAAGGGAATAACGTATGTTGTCAAAATGGTTCGACCGATAAAGATCTTCGTAGAATATGTGGGAACCAATATGAGCATCTAGGTTCCAGCATTGGTTATTGACAGGAAAGGAGTCTTGGTCATGTCTACATAGTTCTCGAACCCTTAGGGTCCGCACGCTTAATGTTCGATGATGATTTGTATTATATGAGTTATGTGATTTGGTGTCCTAATGTTGTTCGGAGTCCCGGATGAGATCACAGACATGACGAGGAGTCTCGAAATGGTCGAGAGGTAAAGATTGATATATTGTAAGGTAGTATTCGGACACCAGAAGTGTTCTAGAATGTATCAGGTACATATCAGAGTACTGGGGGGTTACCGGAATCCCCCGGGGGAAGATATGCGCCATATGGGCCATAGGAGGGATGCACCCGAGACCACAAAAAGGCCGCATGCCCGCAACCAGGGAGGAGTCCGAATTGGAGAAGGGGAGGGGTGTCGGTGTCAAAACCGGCGGACTCGGGTAGGGGGTCCCGAACCGTGCGTCTAAGGCTAATGGTAACAGGAGGCGGGGGACACAATGTTTACCCAGGTTCGGGCCCTCTCGATGGAGGTAATACCCTACTTCCTGCTTGATTGATCTTGATGATATGAGTATTACAAGAGTTGATCTACCACGAGATCATAGAAGCTATACCCTAGAAGCTAGCCTATAGTTATGATTGTTGTTATCCTACGGACTAAACCCTCCGATTTATATAGACACCGGAGGGGGCTAGGGTTACATAGTGTCGGTTACAGAGAAAGGAATCTTCATATCTTAACCACCAAGCTTGCCTTCCACGCAAAGGAGAGTCCCATCCGGACACGGGATGAAGTCTTCTATCTTGTATCTTCATAGTCCAACAGTCTGGCATATGCATATAGTACGGCTGTCCGAGGACCCCTTAATCCAGGACTCCCTCAGTAGCCCCTGAACCAGGCTTCAAAGATGATGAGTCCGGCGTGCAAATTGTCTTCAGCATTGCAAGGCGGGTTTCTTCTTCAAATATTTCAAAGTAGATTTTCAACATAAGAATCATGTCCGGCTCTGCAAAACATATCCCACATACCACTTTAGAGAGTATAATATCCCACGAGTCCAATCTGCTGACAACGCATAGCATGACATCACGCCACGGCCCGGTCTTTATTTGAACCGTTTTTACCCTGCCCCTCTGTATTTCGAGGCGCAGTTTCATTGACACGTCTTGTCAAAGCAGAGATCGTGTCCCCTTATCACGGGATTCTCATCAATGCGGGCATGGGTAACCTAACCATGCCATCAGCATGGCGCTTGGGAAATAAGCAAGTTTTAGGGCGAGTGGGGAGGCGCATGATTTAACTTCCTTTATAAAGGGATAAGGATTCCCCTCTTTCACCCACGCCCTCTTCTTATTCTACTCATCCATTCTCGAGCTCCAGTGCCCAAGCACCCATCTCTTCTGCCCAAAAAGCACTCCAGCCATGTCTAGATCCGGAGCGCAAGGCAAGTGGATGGCCTCCTCCGTCAAGGAGAAGGATATCAAGAAACTTCGGGAGGCCGGATACCTGGCCAAGAAGATCGCACTTCATCTCCCGGCGGCAGGACACATCATCCCTACTCCGAAACCCCACGAGCTGGGTTGTATTTCTCCCTCACTCTGTCCGCGGGCTGGGGTTTCCCTCCACCCATTCGTTCGCGGACTTATGTACTACTACGGGATAGATTTCCATGACCTATCCCCCAACTCCTTCCTCAACATCTCGACATTCATCGTCGTGTGCGAGGCCTTCCTCTGCATCCCTCCACACTTTGGACTGTGGCTAAAGATTTTCAACGTGAAGCAAAAGGTGGTAGGCGGTGAACATGTTGAGTGTGGAGGAGCCATGGTGAGCAAGATGCCCAACGTCAAATGGCCATTAGGTAAATTCAACGAGTCCGTCAAAAGTTGGCAGCAACAGTGGTTCTATGTTACCGAGCCACACGACACCAAATGGGCTGCCTTCCCCGAATTCCGATCCAGAGCCCCCCTGCGGCTCATGTCATGGCCCGAAAAGGGCCTAGATTGGTCTACGTCAGACGAGCTGACGCTGCTCCAAGCGTGTATCAAGAGCATGGAGGACAAGAATATCAAACTTGTCGATGTGGTACAGGTGATGCTAATTCGCCGGATCCTTCCCTGCCAACGCTGAGCTTGCAATCTATGGGAGTACGATCTGGCCAAGCACCAAACCCAACTGGAGTTCTTTGGCACGACGCACAAAGACATCTGGAAGGTGCTTTTCAAGTCTGGCGAGTCGTGGCCGGACACCACCGAGGATCATGGGCACAAATTGTCCCACCCTGCAAGTTCGGTAAGTCTTTATATGTTTTCAGGGTGTATCCTTTATTTGCATACCTTGGGGAAAACACCTAATATTTCCCTAACGATTCTCCCAGGGCTGGATGAAGAAGGTAGAGCGGATCTACTGTCCGGCTCCGCTGCCTCAGGAACGAGCCGTCCCACTTCTGATGAAGATGCTGGTCCCGGCGCCATATAAGGCGCCAAAGAAGAAGGTCAAGAAGGAGGCCAAGGAGACCAGGGCGGGCTTCGTCGCAAGGTTACTTCAGACGTGATGTCCGAAGACACCGAGGCCCACTCCTCCGCTGAAAAAGACGAGGAAGAGGAGGAAGAAGAAGAAGAAGAGGAAAGCCAGTCCCCCCTGCAAGGGGGAGAAAGAAGAGAACGACATCCACACGTTTGGAGGCTGATACGTCTAAGAAGGGGAAAGCATCTCTTCCAGACGAGCCTACCGCAGCCGCCGACAGCAGCCTAGAGTGGGTATGAAAGAACATGCGGTGCCCCCATGTTTGCTTTTGGTAATTGATGACAATCTCTATGGACTAATGGTTGTCTTGAGTTATATTTGAAGGATTTGTCCATAGGCTTTTCTTGAAGTCCATGTGTTGGTTTGAAGGAGTTTATGAGTTGACCAAGGTGCTATTAAGGAATTATCCAAAGATTGGTCATGCGAGTGTTGAGCTTATTGCAAGCATGTCTTGAAGAAGAAGGTTGTGTGATCATTCATGTTTACCTTCAATACATCATCCAAATGAAGAGAGTTGCAAAGATTCAAGGTTGATCAAGACCAAGTCAATAGTGAATCAAGTTGATTAACTCACAAAGCGTAGAAGATGTACCGAGAGGGATCAAGTGATCCCATGGTATGGTAAGCATTGTCCATTGCACTTTGTGTACTAACCCATGGTCTATGTGAGAGTTCTATGTGGGGTTAGTGCGTATCCATGGGCTTGCATCAAGAGGAAGATATCATACAACCCATGGAAAGGATGACATCAAGTGGTGATCGTCATCAAGATTGCCGTGTGCAAGTTCAAGTGGAGCATCACGAAGAGATCAAGTGCTTGAATCTTTCCATCCATTGTGGTGTCAATGGAATTGTGAAGATGAGCCGAAGAGTGGCTCACCCATAGTGGACTATGGGGGAGCAATCATCTAGTCTTCATCGAGCCAACGTAATCAAGAAAGGTGGTCCAACTTGAGGGAGTGAAGATCGTCATCATCTAGCTCAAGTGGACCATGTGCAAGGCAAAGGTTTGCCCTTGATAGGTTTTCTATTTTACCGGTCTCATGGTAGTTGTGGGAGACCGGGTTATAGGATTGATTGCCGTACTATCAAGGGGGGCTCTCGATGAGTTGCTTGATCGTATCATTCGTAGAGAGCTCAAACCATTGCATCCTTGCATCATGCTTCTTGGTTCTTGTTTGATTCTCTTTGTGAGTCTTAGAGCTTATGGTCATCTTGATGACAAGCTTGAGTTCCTCAAAAATGGAGTTTGCATGCATCTTCTATGATGTTTTCGGTGTTGGAGGTTTTACAGTCTTCTCCGAGGAAGGGTTCTCAGCATTTTATTTTGGGCCTTTTCTATTTTCCTTCTTATTGATATTTCTTTCAAGATTGTGTTAGCCCTTGTCGCTAGCTTTCCAACAAACTTGGTTTCATCGAATTCGGAGTCCGTTTGCAAAAGTTGTGGCAGTTTTGGTGTTCTGAAAAGGCTGCAGCGGTACTACCGCGAATTGGAGCGCTTGTAATTTTTTACTACCGCTCCAGAGCGGTACTACCGTGGCTCCTACAGCGGTAGTACCGCTCCGGACCAAAAAACTCGTCCCAAGTCCTGCGGAGGTAGGTACAGAAGTATTTTTTTTGTACCGCAAGCAGTAGTACCGCGATCCCTAACGGTAGTACCGTGAGGACGAGCGGTAGTACAGCTCTGTGCTTGGGTTAATGAGCATAACGGTTGGATTTTTCCCCACCTATAAAAGGGGTCTTCTTCCCATTGAACCTTATCCTTTGAGCTCGTGTTTTCCCCATTGTTGACCTTCTTGAGCTTCCTAACTCTCAATCCTCCATGGATTCTTGCTAGTTTTGAGGAAAAGAGAGAGATCTAGATCCACATTTCCACCAATCACTTTCTCCTCTATGTGAGGGAACCCTTGGATCTTGATCTTGGAGTTCTTGGTGTTCTCCTTTTGTTCTTCCTCTCATTTTCCTCCCTAGCATTAGTTGCTTGGTGGGATTTGAGAGAGAAGGACTTGGCACTCCGTGTGCCCTTGCCATTGCATTTGGTGCATCGGTTTGAGTTCTTCACGTAATCGTGGAAGTTACAAGTTGAGAAGCTTATTACTCTTGGGTGCTTGGTACCCTTGAGCTTGTTCCTCTTGGGTGGTTGGGCGCCCTAGGCGGTTAGTGGTGTTGGAGCTCAATCATTGTGGTGTAAAGCTCCGGGCAAGCGTCGGGTCTCAATTAGGTTGTGGAGATCGCCCGAGCAATTTGACGGGTTCCGGTGACCGCCCCAAGGGTTGCCAAAGTGTACGGGTTCGGTGACCGCCCCCAAGGGTTCCCATTTGTACGGGTTCATGACCGCCCTCAAGGGTTCCTTAGTGGAATCACGACATCTTGCATTGTGCAAGGGCGTGAGGAGATTACGGTGGCCCTAGTGGCTTCTTGGGGAGCATTGTGCCTCCACACCGCTCCAAACGGAGATTAGCATCCGCAAGGGTGTGAACTTCGGGATACATCATCGTCTCAGCGTGCCTCGGTTATCTCTTACCCGAGCCCTTTACTTATGCACTTTACTTTGTGATAGCCATATTGTTTCTTGTCATATATCTTGCTATCACCTAAGCAGTTTTTCTTGCTTAGCATAAGTTGTTGGTGCACATAGGTGAGCCTAGTTGTTGTAGGTTTTGTGCTTGACAAATTAACCGCTAGGTTTATTCCGCATTTGTTCAAGCCTCAACCGTAATTATTTTAAAGCGCCTATTCAACCCCCCCCCCCCTCTAGGTGACATCCATGATCTTTCAGTTGGTATCAGAGCCTCGTCTCTCTTTGTTGGGCTTAACCGCCAAGAGAGTAAAGATGTCGACTAGGGGATTAGGATTCTCTGACACTCTTAGTTTCGATGGCACAAATTTTGATATTTGGGTAATTCGCATGCTTAATCTCTTTAGGGTCATGGACCCAAATTTAGAGCGAATTGTAGATATGGGTTTTTTTCTCCTCCAAAGGATCCCCAAATATTATCTTTAGATGATGTGAAAAACTCTTATCTCAATTCTCAAGCTTCTAATGTGCTTTTCGATGCTTTGAGCAATGTAGTTATATTTCAACTCATGCCGTTCCGAGATGCTCATGAGTTGTGGACGAAGCTTCAAGATAGATATGGTGTGTCCAAGAATTGTAGGGATGATTGTTCTCCCTCCACCTCCGGCCGTATAGTCTTCTCAACTTCTTCTACTTCACCTACATGTGGTTTGCCACAAGGTAATGATATGGTGAGTAGTGTTGGTCATTGCAATGATGATAGTATGCTTATTGTGGATGATTCTTCATCACTATATTATTGCAATGCTCCATCTTTGGGCTTTAACACTTCGAGCACTCCAAATGTTTCACATGCTTGTGTTGATAGTCCTTGCATATCATGTAGAAATTGCTTGACTAAATCTCATGATGATATGCTTGCTATATCTTGTTGCCATGATAAAAATTCATGTATTTCCTCGAGTTGTTGTGCTAACAATGTAGAGGAAACCCAACACTCCATGGAACAAGATGTGGTCTTGAATGGTGCTTCAAGGGATCCTACATCATCATCTATTGCTTTTTGCCTTATGGCCAAGGCTTCAAAGGTATCTCCACTTTGAATCCCAATATATCTTGTGATGATATTGATAATGGCAAGAGTGATGATGATGTCGATTATGATGAAGAGAATGATGATGTTGCCTCCTTAAAAATTAAGGGGGAAATGATTTTTAAAGCTCTTCTTAAGAATAAAATTGCTCGTTCCAACTTCATGGAAATAATGTCCATTGCCATTGATGGCAAGAAATACACTGAGGAGTTGGAATCTCATCTAGAGGAGCATGAGGTCACCATTGAGAAAATGGAAGCTCATGGGCGTGATTACGCAAATGAGATCGCGGAGCTATCTCAAGCTCTTGAACATGAACAAACCACCTCCGAATCCCTTGAGGAGACTTTTGCTTTAGAATTATCTAGAGTTAAGGAATCTCATGATAGAGCTCTTGAGGTGGCCAATGATTTCAAAACTAAAAATGCTAAGCTTGAAGTTTCTCATGCTAGACTCCTTGAGGATTTTGAGCACCTCCAAAATGGATCAAGGGTCATCAAGGGTGAGCTCATCAAACTCACCGAGTCTCGTGCCCAACTTGAAGCTTCTTACTTAAAAGAGCTTGCCAAGTTGTCCTCTCCTATTGTTGTAAATGATGATGCTTGTGCTACTAACTCTATTACTTGTGAAGCATCCATTTTGAAGGAGAATGTTGAGCTACGGGCTCAACTTGAGGTGCTATCTAGCAATTATGGGAAATTGGAAGAAAGTCATGAAAAGCTTTCAAGCTCTCATGATGATCTTCTAGTATCCCATAGTGTGCTAAAGATAGCTCATGAGGCCATGATTGCTAAGGTAACATCTAGTGAGCCTCATGTGGATACTAGCAGTACTTCTAGTCAAAATAGTATATTGCCATGTGCTAGTCCTTGTAATTCATCTACTCACAATGTTGGTACATCTTGTGATGAATTGCTTTCCTTGCCTTGTTGCTCTAACGATGAAGCTTATACTTCCTCTAGTACTTGTGTTGAGACTAACCATGTAGAGGAAATCAAAGAGCTCAAGGCCCAAGTCACTTCTTTGAAGAAAGACTTTGAAAAGTGTCATGAAGGGAAGGCCACACTCAACAATATCTTGAGTGTGCAAAAATCCCCCAATGACAAAGGTGGACTTGGATTCAACTCCAACAAGAATAAGAAGTCCAAGTTGAACAATAAGAAGGGCCAAGAACAAGTCAAGAATTTGGCCAAGATTGTTTGCTTCAAGTGCAAAGTCGAAGGGCATCATGTTAGATCTTGCTCATTGAAGAAGAAGGCCATTAGTGTCAAGCAACAAGGGAAGAGGGCACAAGTTCAATCTCATGCTCAACATCAAGTTGAAGAAAGGCCTCTTCCCAAGAAGACTCAAGTTAATGCTTCTCAAATTGAGAAATCAAGTGAGAAGAAAGTGAAGAGTAGACGTTGCTACTTATGTTGTGAGAAAGGTCACGTCGCTTCTTCATGCACTAGTGGTAACTTATCCAACCCAATTATTATTGATGATATCTATTCTCTTGGTAAGGATAAGGTTGGCAATGTGTTTGCCAAGTTTGTTGGTACTCAAAGTGGTGTCAAGCAAAGAACCATTTGGGTAGCCAAACCTATTGTGACTAACCTCTTAGGACCCAACTTGGTTGGGGACCAACAAGCTCAAACTTGATCAATAGGTGTTGTTGGATGGCATTGGAGACTTGGCCACATTATGAAGAATTAAGGGGACTTCATCATTCTCTTTGTCTCAAGCCAAGTCAATTGGATTATCAAGTTTCTATCTTATATCCAATGCGCCTCCTTATGTAACTTGTACTTAAATTGTTTACCTTGAAAGTTACTTGCCCCTTGCATGTTTTGGTTTTGTTCCTTGCATGTGTTTGTATATGATGTGTCTCCAAATTGCCTTTGTGTATGTTGGTTTGCACACCATGTACTTGTGTGTCGTTCGTTGAGCCTTAGTGCATCTTGTTTATTTCTTAGTTGGCTCTTGTGAGAGATCAATGGAATATCCATTATGGGGGAGTGGTGTGCTTTGTGCACCTCACAATCCTATAAATGTGTGCACATGAGTAATACCATCTAGTATTGATATTTCAAGATTATCTAGTCGCTAGGTGGTATATCTCTCATGAGAAATTCAAATTCTAAAAATTCCATTGATTATCTCGTGTTGGATCCTCTTATTGCCTCTTGTTAAGTTTTCTTCATTGGTATCACATTATGGGGGAGTAATATGCTAAGTATATTACTAGCCTAGAAAATGTGTACATTTGAGATGTTGTCACCTAGTGCTGATATTGTAGATTATCTTGTTCATAGGTGGCATGTTAGCTCTACAAGTTGCAATTTGCTTGTGTGTGGTGTGAAGATGATGTTGGATATCCTTGCTATCTACCACCAGGAATTCTTTCCATCTACTTCTTGTCTTTCGACAATCGGTAGTCATTTATGTGTGGTAGAATTTATTGATCATCTTTACATTGGCTTTTGTTTTACTTGCCTTTTCTCTTGCCAAGGTTTGTGTCAACTCCCATTGTCTTCCATACCACTTGTGGATCTTGTTTATTTCTTGTTCTTGTCTAGTGTTTTCTAGATATAGTGAAAGCGGTGATCCCACCTTGTGCATTTTGTATTCAAATACAAATCCTATATAATGCACAACTCGTGGGGGGGCTATTCTATTTTCTTCATAACACTCTTCTTGTGATCCTTATCAAGTGTGTTTTGGTGGAAGGCAAGCCATTTCTTTTTGGTACTTTGTACCATCATGAAACTTTGTTGAGAGCTTGGTTTGTTTGGAACCATCCTCTCTTTGGGAGTTTGACATCTTTAGTTTAGTGTGTATCAATGGATATCTCATTCCTTGATGTATCTTTAATCATATCTTCCAAGTGATGATTTCTCCATTTGGTATCCTTTTCACTTGGCATTTCTTTGTCTTTTGGTTTCGGGTTTTGAAAGTCTTGAGCATGCATGTTTACTTCATGTATTTAATTTGGCATGCTTTCTTTCTTTGACTCAATATATAGGGGAAACTCCACCTAGTCTCAATTTGGATGGGATGTGCATGAAATTCATTTTCATATCTATATGCACATATTTATGTGGAGTTTGTCCTATGTATTGGTGTTTCTAACTATTTGGTCCCGATGAGTTTGGGTACCGTTTAGTTTGCGTTGTTCTTCTAGGAACATTTGGAGATGCATTGGATGCTCGGCTCACTCTCAAGGAAGGTGTTGTCACCATGTGCATATTGGAGTCAAGCTAGGATGTTCAATGAACTACTATCTACCTTCAATTGGTATCTACTACATCCTTCCAATGATATCTCGGTAACAAGTATCTATTCATGCTTTCCCCTCTTGCATTCAACCGTGTGTAGGTTGTATCTTGGCATGATATTCATTTCATATCTTGTGATACTTGTTTCCTTTCTCAAAGCATCCCAACGATGATCTCTGTCGCTAGTTGTGATGCCATTGATGGATGTGTGTTTGGACTTCATTTATATACAATAAGACCATATCTAGCCAAGTGCTATGCTTTCAAGCAAATATCTTATTGGTATATTTATGACTTCCTTGTGGATATCTTGTTCCTTTGTGTTGTAACTATTTCGGGTGTACATCCTTCTTTGTAGATATATATCTCATGATTTCGTCTACCTAGAACCTTATACACTTGAGAGAAATTACATCTCTAGTTGATATCCTTTCTTTCACGTCCACCTTGTCTTTCTCTTGTTATTTCTTTGGTGGCTCCATGAAAGCTTTTGCCTTGAGTGCGTGTCCTCTATCGTTGCATCTTGTTGCACTCTTGTGTGGTGAAGATTATTTTCCTCTTTCTTATCTTTACGAGGCTTTTGCCATCTTAATTGGTATCCCTCGTCTTGATGAGCCTCTCATCGTCTATCTTCACCACGGGTTGTCACAAGCATAGGTTCTCTTTTGCTTTTTAGTAAGCTTGTGAACCCATTTGCCAGTTGTGTGTGGGAATGATAGGCCTTGCACCGTGTGCCTCATTCTTTCAAGACTATGTTGATGCTTAATGCTCATCCTAATTTTAGTCTTCTCAAGTGCTTCGCCATGACTCACACACATCATTTTGGTTGAGCCTATTCTTAAGTTGCCTCTTTTACATGGTGCTCAACCATGTGCTTGTTGCAAGCGCTAGTCTTTGTTTCCTATATGCTCTCTTGCACTGGATGTGAGTTTCTATTGATTTTGGGGGAGCTATGATCCTATTTTGTGCACTTTGTATTCAAATACAAAAATTCTTATGTGTGCACAAATCATGGGGAGCTTCTCTAGTTTCTTTAGAACACTCCTTTGAGGTTATCATAATATCTTTATTCTTGTGGCACGTAGGATCATTGGTCTAGTTGGTTCAACTGATATCCGTTGATTGCTTGCTTCAATTGGTATCTTCTGATTGCTTGTGTCTGTCTTTGTTATGTCTTTGTGTCATATCTTTTTGTTGCAATCTTTGGGCCTCAATATAGTTTGTCTTCCTCCAAGTATTGGCAGTTGGATATGTGTATTGCATTCCACTCTCTTGTTGAGAAATACACAATTTATGGAGGAACACCTTTTATTTTGGCCTTCTTAGCTTGTCACCCATTTTAGCAATCGATGCCAATGGGGGAGGAGTTTCAGAGAGTTTTGTGGGGAAGTCTTCTGAGTTTTCTCCTTGCTTTGGTTTTGGTTCCTAAGCATTTGCATCTCATTCTCATGCATCATTGGTTGTTGCATTGCATGGTGATGCATAATTCCTTGTATAAACTCTCTTGAAAGTGATTGTCATCAATTACCAAAATGGTGGAGATTGAAAGAACATGCGGTGCCCCCATGTTTGGTTTTGGTAATTGATGACAATCTCTATGGACTAATGGTTGTCTTGAGTTATATTTGAAGGATTTGTCCATAGGCTTTTCTTGAAGCCCATGTGTTGGTTTCAAGGAGTTTATGAGTTGACCAAGGTGCTATTAAGGAATTATCCAAAGATTGGTCATGCGAGTGTTGAGCTTATTGCAAGCATGTCCTGAAGCAGAAGGTTGTGTGATCATTCATGTTTACCTTCAATACATCATCCAAATGAAGAGAGTTGCAAAGATTCAAGGTTGATCAAGACTAAGTCAATAGTGAATCAAGTTGATTAACTCACAAAGTGTAGAAGATGTACCGAGAGGGATCAAGTGATCCCATGGTATGGTAAGCATTGTCCATTGCACTTTGTTTACTAACCCATGGTCTATGTGAGAGTTCTATGTGGGGTTAGGTACGTATCCATGTGCTTGCATCAAGAGGAAGATATCATACAACCCATGGAAAGGATCACATCAAGTGGTGATCGTCATCAAGATTGTCGTGTGCAAGTTCAAGTGGAGCATCACGAAGAGGTCAAGTGCTTGAATCTTTCCATCCATTGTGGTGTCAATGGAATTGTGAAGATGAGCCGAAGAGTGGCTCACCCATAGTGGACTATGGGGGAGCAATCATCTAGTCTTCATCGAGCCAACGCAATCAAGAAAGGTGGTCCAACTTGAGGGAGTGAAGATCGTCATCATCTAGTTCAAGTGGACCATGTGCAAGGCAAAGGTTTGCCCTTGATAGGTTTTCTATTTTACTGGTCTCATGGTAGTTGTGGGAGACCGGGTTATAGGATCGATTGCCATACTAACAAGGGGGGCTCTCGAGGAGTTGCTTGATCGTATCGTTCGTAGAGAGCTCAAACCATTGCATCCTTGCATCATGCTTCTTGGTTCTTGTTTGATTCTCTTTGTGAGTCTTAGAGCTTATGGTCATCTTGATGACAAGCTTGAGTTCATCGAAAACGGAGTTTGCATGCATCTTCTATGATGTTTTCGGTGTTGGAGGTTTTATCGGTCTTCTCCGAG
This sequence comes from Aegilops speltoides, assembly GCA_021437245.1. NCBI lineage: Eukaryota > Viridiplantae > Streptophyta > Magnoliopsida > Poales > Poaceae > Aegilops > Aegilops speltoides. Next base: position 186,226,252 of record CM038146.1, on the reverse strand, counting down.
GAAGGGTTCTCACCATTTTATTTTGGGCCTTTTCTATTTTGCTTCTTATTGATATTTTTTCAAGATTGTGTTAGCCCTTGTCGCTAGCTTTCCAACAAACTTGGTTTCATCGAATTCGGAGTCCGTTTGCAAAAGTTGTGGCAGTTTTGGTGTTGTGAAAAGGCTGCAGCGGTACTACCGCGAATTGGAGCGGATGTAATTTTTTACTGCCGCTCCAGAGCGGTACTACCGCGGCTCCTACTGCGTTAGTACCGCTCCGGACCAAAAAACTCGTCCCAAGTCCTGCGGAGGTAGGTACGGAAGTATTTTTTTTGTACCGCAAGCAGTAGTACCGCGATCCCTAGCGGTAGTACCGTGAGGACGAGCGGTAGTACCGCTCTGTGCGGGTTGTGAGCATAACGGTTGGATTTTTCCCCACCTATAAAAGGGGGTCTTCTTCCCCATTGAACCTTATCCTTTGAGCTCGTGTTTTCCCCCATTGTTGACCTTCTTCGAGCTTCCTAACTCTTGGGTGCTTGGTACCCTTGAGCTTGTTCCTCTTGGGTGCTTGGGCGCCCAAGACGGTTGGTGGTGTTCGAAGCTCAATCATTGTGGTGTAAAGCTCCGGGCAAGCGTCGGGATCGCCAATTAGGTTGTGGAGATCGCCCCGAGCAATTTGACGGGTTCCAGTGACCGCCCCCAAGGGTTGCCAAAGTGTACGGGTTCGGTGATGTAAGTGCATCTAGTGCCCCTTAGTGTTTTGGTGTATTGAAGACTTATAGGTTAAGGGACTGATGCGTTTGTGAGTGTACACAGGTCTATAAGTCTATGAGGAGTTTGATATTTACAGAGAAAGTCGACCCCTAAAAATGAAGTTCTTCGACTGAAGACTTTGATATTCTGAAGACTTTCTGAAGACTTTGAAAGTGAAGAAATTGGTGTGACCTTGAAGACTTGATATTCATTTGAGGAACATGAAGCGTGAAGACTTTTGTTTTCGTAGTTTCATTTTCTCTTTCTTGAGTCATAGGAAACACCGTACTGTTAAAGGGGGTCGAGGAAATACTAAGGAAAAATTTCCATGTGATGCTCAACTCAAAATCCTACACCTACCAATCCCTTCGAGTGAAGCCATTGGAAATCTCATACAGTTCAGTCAATTTCTTCAGTGACAGAGACGCAGTTCTTCTGGTCACTGAGGACTTTGCTCTGACTGAGGAGTTAGGAATTCGCCAGTGCGAATTGCCTACACAGTGAGGAACATGATAGCCCTGAGGAATTTGAGAGTCAAATTTCCGACCGTTGCTGTGCTGCGCGCCGGCTGTCCCAAAATATCTTATCCACCTAACGGTCATATCATTGAAGGGCATTTATGTCTTATCATGTCGGGCTGCTCCCTAGGCTATAAATAGCCGCCCCCTACAACCACTAGCTGGTTGGCTGCTCCGAGAGAACTTGACACTTGTCATTTGAGAGCAACCCATCCTCCGAGGACTTTGAGCGAAAATCATCAAGTGAGGAAAACCCAAAACCAAACCCCCACAAACCCAAAGTGATTGAGCATCACTGAAGAAATTGATCCTGCGTGGATCCGACGCTTGTTACCTTTGAAGACTGTGCTTCTTCCAGACGGTTAGGCGTCAAGGTCTAGAGCATCCAAGAGGAATTGTGGATCGCCGAGTGACCAAGTCTGTGAAGGTTTGGAAGTCACCTGAAGACTTACCACGAGTGATTGGACGAGACCTGCGTGGTCTTAGTTCAAGGAGAATACGGTGAGGACTGGGTGTCCTGAGTTGCGGCTCAGAGACTGGGTGTCCGGGACTGCGTGTCCTCGAGTTTAAATACTCAGCCGCTCCAACCAGACGTACAACTGAGACAGCAGTTGGAACTGGTTTACCAAATCATTGTCTTCACCAACTAACTGGTTCTATTTCCTCAACTCTTTCATTTCCTCATTACTGTGTTGAATGTTGTTCATATCTGTGCTTGAAGACTTTGACTGAAGACTTTCTCAATTTCCTCAGTTCAATTTCTTCAGTCTGTTTGTCTTCATCTTGTTATCCTGTGTTTACGCTTTCTGTACTCTGTGCTAGTCTTCATTTCATCATGATGACCATGCGTGTGTTCTGTTATGCATACTTCTGAGTACTTATTCCGCTGCAAGTAGTTCTTCGCTAAGGAATTTCCTCACCGGCAAATTCCTCAGTGAAGAATTCATAAAAATCGCCTATTCACCCCCTCTAGTCGATATAACGCACTTTCAATTGGTATCAGAGCAAGGTACTCCCTTGTTCTGTGTGATTTTGGTTTAACCGCCTGGAGTTTTAGTTATGTCGACCGCAGGTATGAAGAAAGTGACATGCCCTATCTTTGACGGTCATGATTATCCCAAGTGGAAGGCCATGATGAGGAAGCGCCTCATGGCAATGAACAGCGAGCTGTGGACCGTCACTGAGATTGGTCTTACTGATCTATGCAAGATGGCGGACGCTGATGATATTCGCAAGTACACTCGACTTGACCTCATGGCGAAGGATATCATCTGCTCCTGCCTATCCAGAGATCAATTCGGGCGCATTATGCATCTTAGCAATTCGAAGCTTATCTGGGACCGAATCTCTGGTGTCTATGAAGGTCATCGATCTCGTCACGATCCCTGGTTTGAGGACTTCAAGGAATCTCTCAAAACGATGACTTTCGAGCCAGAATCATCATCTTCTGCATCATGTCTCATGGCAAACGGTGCTGAGGTAACCGAATGCTCCTCATCCGAGTCTTGTGATGATGAATCTGATAATGATGAATCTGATGATGATATTGAATCTTGTTATACCAAACTTGTTTGCATTGCCACTAAACAACAAACAGCTTTAGAACAAGTTCAAGATATGCTAGACAAAAGTGATGATATGTTGCGTAAAGAAATGGATCAGTCAAAAGCATTGGGTGAATGTCTTCAGAGAATTCACTCCAAGTTTGACGCCCTTCAAGATCAACATAACACCCTCTTGACTGATCATGAAAAACTTTCTTCTGAATCTCTTCAAAGAAAGGAAGATCTTGAAAAGCTAAGAGTGTGTTATGAAGATCTTCAGAAGGAGCGCGATTCATTACTAGCTCAACAAATCAGCGCTTCTCAGGAAGAATTTGTTCCTCCATGCTTAAAGTGCATTGAACGTGAATCTGCTAATTCTTCACCTGAATGTTCAAATGCTTCAACTGTTACAAATTCTTCATCTGCCTCTGCTATCACTAATTCCTCATCTGAGGACATTGCTAGTATCACTGACAATGCAGGGCTGAAGGAATTGTACATGACAGGCATGTACAAAAGCCTCAAAGGGCATCAGACTCTTTGTGATGTGCTCAAAATGCAGATCCTCAACAGAAACCCTAGGAAAGAGGGTATTGCCTTTGAGAGGAAACTCAATGCTGATGGAACATATTGGAAGCCTGAGCAGTACCCCAAAACCTCATGGGTTGCTGCAAAGGGACCTCCAGTTGATCCATCTAACTTATCTGGCTTTACATGTGAATCTCCTCATTCTTCTGATGAGTCATTTGACTCCAACTATAAACTGTTCAAAAATCAGAATGGTGAAGTATTTGCTAGATATGTTGGCACTAACTGCAGGAATGGTTCCCCTATGAAGAAAATCTGGGTTCCCAAAAGTTATGTTGAAAGTCTTCAGGTGAATGTCCTCATGACACCACCTGTGAAGAACAGGAACCCCAGATCAAATGCTTCATATGGATCCAAGTCCTCATACGGAACAAAATCTTCACATGGATCAAATTCCTCAACAGGATCAAAGTCCTCATATGATTATCATCGTGCTAACAACTCTGTCTCGCAGGGTAGAGCTAAGGGCTATGAATATGTGCATTATTCTTCAAATCATTATGTTCATAAGTCCTCGAAGAATTTCTCTGCTTATTCATATGCTTACCCTAACCCCTCTTATGTGAAACGAAATGGTTTGGCATCTTTGCCACCATTCTCATATGGTGCTCGCAGAGTGATGAACTCTTTGCCACCCCTTCAGATGTGGGTGGTGAAGAAAAAGAACTAATCTCTTCTGCAGGGTCAGGTCTCCAGACGTGCTTTAACGTCTGAAGAATTTGCTGGGGACCTGACGAAAATGCCTGAAAGGACGCAGGCGAATCATGATGAAATGAACTTTCATTTCACACGTCCTCATACTGCTATATCTGTTTACTGCTTGATGAAATTCATCTGATGAACTTGATATCATATTCTTCACTGATGAAGCATATGAGATTGTAAGCTACACTAATTCATCTGCAGGATGATCAACCCAAAACCACTGAATGGGTCCTCGATAGTGGATGTACAAATCACATGACTGGTGACAAGAATCTATTGATGGATGCTCCCTTATCACCGTCACCTCTGAAGCATATCATCTTTGCTGACAAAGGCAAAAGTCAGGTATTGGGTCTTGGTAAGGTTGCAATCTCTAAGGATAAACACATGGACAAAGTCATGCTTGTTGAGTCCTTAGGATACAATCTCATGTCAGTCTCAATGCTTTGTGATCTTGATATGGTTGTTGTCTTTGGCAAGTATCGTTGTGTTGTGATTATGGAAGCTGACAATTCCAAAGTCTTCGAAGGCTTTAGGAGAGGAGATTTGTATATTGTTGATTTCTCTACAGGACCACAACCAGCCGTGTGTCTACTTGCAAAAGCTTCAGAAGGCTGGCTATGGCATCGACGACTTGGTCACGCAGGCATGAGGAATTTGAACATGCTTGCGAAGAAGAAGCATGTTATTGGCATTGAGAATGTCGAATTCCTCAATGTAGGATCGAAAGTATGTCTAGAGGGGGGGTGATTAGACTACTTGACAATATAAAAATTCAGCCTTTTGATAAAGACAAGTTTTTGGTAGATTCACAGTTATGATCAAGTCAAGCATCACCCTACACATGCAATTCTAGAGTATAGGCAGCGGAAAGTAAATTGCACATGTAGTAAAAAAGGTGGAGAAGAGCAAACGCAATTTGGAGACACGGAGATTTTTCTCGTGGTTCCGATAGGTGGTGCTATCGTCAATCCACGTTGATGGAGACTTCAACCCGTAACGGCTGCGAGAGCCACGGAGGGCTCCACCCACGAAGGGTCCACGAAGAAGCAACCTTGTCTATGCCATCATGGCCTACGCCCACGGAGGGCTAGCCTTACTTGGGGTAGATCTTCACGAAGTAGGCGATCTCCTTGCCCTTACAAACTTCTTGGTTCAACTCCACATCTCGACGGAGGCTCCCAAGCGACACCTAACCAATCTAGGAGGCACCACCCTCCAAAAGGTAATAGATGGTGTTGATGATGATGAACTCCTTGCTCTTGTGCTTCAAATGATAATCTCCCCACCACTCAACTCTCCTCACTGATTTGGCTGTGGTGGAAGAAAGGATTGAGTGGAAAGCAACTTGGGAAGGCTAGAGATCAAGCTTCATATGGTGGGAGTGGAGCAACTTGATCTCAACACAAGGGTAGGTAGTTTTCTTCTCAGAAATGTAAGGTAGGAGTGGTAGTTCTTTCTGATGGCTCTCTCCACGAATGAAGAGGGGTGGAGGGGTATTTATAGCCTCCACACAAAATCCAACCGTTACACACATTTGACCAATCTCGGTCAGACCGAAGTTGACAACTCGGTGAGACCGAAAGTTCAAATCATGTGAACGTTGGGATTTTCGGTGGGACCGAAAATACAATCTCGGTGAGTCCGATTCGTCCAAAGACATGAGCTTGCCAATCTCGGTGGGACCGACTTCATCATCTCGGTGACACCGATTTGATGACAGAAGGTTACAGAAGCTTGGCAACTCAAGTTTCGGTGAGACCGAGTTCAGAATCGGAAAATCCGAGATTTCTAGGGTTTGGCTATATGGCTGAGGTGGTTCATCTCGGTGTGACTGAGTTTAGGAAATCGGTGGGACCGAGATTACTTATGAGTGTATATTGCAGTGAGAGTTGCTAATAGTTTAGGAGATGTATCACTAAGCACTTTGAGCAACCAGAACATTATCATAACCTCATCCCCTTTTAATAGTATTGGCTTTCCTATGGACTCAATGTGATCTTGGATCACTAAACCAAAAATGGAGTCTTGAGCTTTTGCCAATGCTTGCTTAGCATTTTGAGGGGTCCACTCTTTCAGTCCTTGCCATTCCCATATCACCGAACTTTCTGAAATGATTCTCAAGTAACTATTAGTTCAATGATATATATGTTGTTATTAATTACCAAAACAACCCGGGGATTAGTTGCACTTTCAATCTCCCCCTTTTTGGTAATTGATGACAACATATAGATCAAAGCTTCGACATAGGATATAATCAATGAATAATATAAATCGCTTTGAGAAGTATGTGATAAGCAAGAGCTCCCCCTAAATTTGTGCATTATTTAAGATTTGCGTTTGAATGCAAATGCACAATCGATTAGGATCATGGGTCACTCTTCCATGTCACATACATCTTGGTGGAGCGCACAAAATGATAAGAATGAATAGCATGCACCCAATCACCAAGACATGAGTAAATGGTCATACAAGATATGAATAGCATATGATAAGCATTAAGCACACATTAAAGCATAGTACGACCAAGCACTCATTAAGGTAGAATGAAACGTAGTATCAAACACACAGAATGTCTGGAAAATCAAAAGTATCTCAAAGAAACCGCAAATGAACGAAAGAGCAAAAGCGCAAAGACAAAAGCACTCTCTCTCTCGAAGTCCTATGATCTATACAATTTCTCCCCCTTTGGCAACAAGTTACCAAAAAGTTCGAAACAGCATAGAGCTAAGCGTCACTGGGGACTCTGCTGGCGGCTCCTGTCTGGGTTGATGTTGGAGTTGAGATGGCAGCATCTGCGAAGACTTCTGCTGATGTCTGTGGAGCTGGAGGAGTGGTCACTGGAGCTGGAGCTGGAGCAACTGATGGAGCTGTGGGAGGTGCTGAGGCTGTAGTCCTGGTGTCTGTCACTGGAATAGCAGCTGATCGGGGTCCTGTGGGAACCGGAGCAGTCTGTTCATAAGCATCCTGGACTAGGTCATCCTGCATCTCACGCATGAGCTCTTCCTTCTCCCTCTTCGCTTCCTCAATATCTGCCTCAAGCTTGTTGACAGTTACTTGCACTTCAGTCAGCTTCACATCCAGAGCATGGATCTTGTCTTCAACAATCCTCTCTAGGCTCTCCTGAGATTGTACAATGCTGGCCAGGCGTTGCTCAATCCTTTGGGTAGCTTCAAGTAGCTGCTCTCCAACACTCTTGGGTTTAGCTGCTGCTGCTGCTGCTTCCTTCTCAGCTTTGGCTTTCTTGGCAGCCTCAATCTTTGCTTGACCTTCAACTGACGTTGGATCCTCCTCATCCATCACAACAACATTGTCCTCATGCTCAGGCTGCAGTGGCAAGTGTGGTCTATCCAACAAGTATGTGCCCGTGCCAAACTTGGCATTGATAAGCATCTGAATATGCGGGGCAAATCCACATGACCTCTTCTGGTCAGCTGCAGTCCTCTTGATGGTCTCAACTATCAAGTCCATCACCTTGAAAGGTGCCTTCTCATCAAGTATATGCAGCATGTTGATAGAGTATCCTCTGATCATGCGATGATCTCCAGACTTGGGCATCAAGGTATGCCTCAGAATAGTGTTTGTGGTAGGTAGACCTGCCTGGAGATAATACACTGAGCCGAGCTTCCAGATTCCTACATCCTTTGCTGGAACCTCTTTGTACATATTCTTCATAGATTCATGGTTCTTCTTGGGAATACCATACACATCAACATCATCCTCTCTTGGCACTGGAGCATTCAGAAGTTCTGCCCATTCTGCAACAGTTGAAGAGAATCTTTGGCCTTCAGTCATCCATGTGATCTTTCCATCTGGATAGAAATGAGCTGTGGCATAGAATTGCATAATCATTTCATCATTCCAACTGGTCAACTTCTGACCTACAAAGTCTGCAACACCACATGCAGTGAAGCTCTCATGCACATGTGGAAAGAAGTCTCTGTGCTCTTCACTGTCAATGTATGCCCAGTCAACGTATCGAGTGTCTGCAACTATGGGCTTCTTGTCCATCAGCACAGTCTCATAGAAGTCCTGCTGCTCTCTGGTGTGGAATCTTGGATCAACAACAGTTCTTCTCCTCACAGCATATGGATCAGCTTGTCTCCATAGCCTGAGACCTCTATCTTTCCTTTCCTTCATGTTCTCAGCTTGAGGATGAGCATCATTGTGGAGTGGCAGTTTCTGACGAAGTTTCAGCAAGACTGGTGCCTCATCATCTGACACAGCTGGTGGCACATCATCTTTCTTCTTCTCTGAAGCTGGAATGTTCCTGACTGTTTTCTTGGGCTTGGCAGCAGGCTTTGCTGGAGCTGCCTTGGCTGGAGCAGATGGCTTGGACTTAGAAGTGGCTCCTGCCCTGATGGCATCACCCATGAGCTTAGGCTTCTGAGGAGGCTGGGGTGCTTCCTCATCATCATCTTCCTCTGCTGCATCATCATGCACTAACCTCTTCCTCTTGGAAGTTTTCTTCACCTTGCTTGTAGTTTCCTCTTCCAAACTCAGCTTCTTGGCAACAGTGGATTCCTTCACTTTTCTGGTGCCCTTCTTTGTCTGCTGACCTTGAGGTTCTTTGGCAACAACTTTTCTCTTTGGCTTGGAGGTGACTTCTTCCTCAACAACAAAATCAGAATCCTCTTCATCTGAGTTCCTCTTCTTTCTGGCCCTGGTGGCTGCAGGAGGCAAACCACTTGGTGTACTCCTCTCACCATCATCTGATGAGCTGCTGGACTCAGGACTAGTGCCTGCCTCTGGAATATCTTCAATAGGTGACTCTGACCTGTTCTGGCTGTCACTGGCATCTGACATGGCTGACAACCTGTGAATAGATAAGGTGTAGGCAGAGTAGAAGAGTTATCACAAACTGCAGAAGTTTTTGCAAACAAAATGAGTTCAAATTTCAGTTTTAGGTTTTCACAGAAGACATTTCGGTCAGACCGAGTTTAAAATTCGGTGAATCCGAAGTGTTCAAACAGAAGCATTCACACCACTTTCGGTTGGACCGAAGTGGGTTTCGGTCCTGCCGAAAACACTAGGGTTTCACTAAATCCTCATTTCGGTCACACCGATTTGCACAACTCGGTTGGACCGAAAGGTGCAGTGCAATGGCCAGAGGCCAAATCGGTCATACCGAGAATGTAAAATCGGTCTCACCGAGATGTGTTTGGCGGAAACCTAACCCTAAAACTTTTACTCGAATCTAGTCCAAAAGACTAATCTGGTGTTCAGGAAGATTTCAATCGTGGCAAGATTACAGGCAAACCAAACGTGCATTGAATCGGAGATGGGAGCACGAGTGGGATCGAAACTCACCCTAACTTGGTGGAGTTCCTCTACGGCGGCAACGGCGCGGAGACGATGTCCGCGATTTGGCGACGGAGACCTGCGGCGGGGCGCACAAAGCGACAGCGGAGACGATCCGGAGACCACGGCGATGGCAGCAAGGGGTGTGGGGCGAGGCGTTTGAAGTAGAAATCAACGCGGCCCTCGGAGTATATATACCCCTTTGCTGTCGGTGGGACCGAGTTGTAAAACTCGGTGGGCCCCGAGATGGATAACTGCAGGGCAGTTACACACTTCGGTCACGCCGAAATTCACAACTCGGTTTCACCGAGGTGAAAACCTAGATCAATCCAAATGCTTTCGGTTTGACCGAGTTTGAGTGGGTTGGTCTGACCGGAATCACTTAGAAGGTTTTGGAAGTTTAGCCTTTGACGGATCGGTGGCTCCGAGTGCTCCTCACTCGGAGGGTCTGAAATTGACTTGTTCAAAGTTTGTGATGTAAGCATGAATAGAATTTGAGACAAGAAATCATAGATAGCTAGGGGAGGTACTTAGGCATTCTTGTCCATCCATTTGGTCAGAAAAATCAAACGACCAAAACAACAAATGGATGTCCTCGAATGGATAAAATCATGCATCCAACATGCTCACACAATAAGATAGCAAATGAAATATGTGTCAAACATGCACCAAAAAAACTCTAGCTACTATCACACAATTTGTCGATGACTAGGTCATCTTTATATGAGTATATTGACTTAGGAGTCAAATGAGAACATTTGATCATAGGTCATACTCATCGTTTAAGCACAAGTGGGGTTACCACTTTTACATAAAGCATTGATGTGTTCACATCATTTGAAGATGCTTTAGCTCAATTCTTTAGAGCAAAGCTCCCCTAGATGTGAGAACCCTTTTAAAGGGTCAAACTAACCTTGGGTTGTCGTAGAAGACTTCATGTAGATGTTGAAGATGTGGATGCTCAATGTTGATGAAGATCATCAAGAGTTGGGAGCAATCCTTTGGATTCGGGCACTTTCAATACCTACATGGGTTAGTCCCACAAGGAACAAACAAGGATATCCATGGACATAGATTGAAGTACACAATAGATGATGTCCATGGAAGCAATGATTACCTTGTCCCTTGACTTACCAACAAGAGGGTTTGTGACTCCATGAACTAGTGCAAGATGTGGAAGTTGATTGCACAAGTTTTTGCCAAAAGAATGTGAGTGAAGTATGTTGGCGGAGTCACCCTCAAGAACTCTCTAGTTCTTCTTCTTCGGGATCCACATCATCTTGATGGGAATCCTTGGGGTTGTAGTTGAGCTTGACGAAGTGGAACTTGATGTTTCCTTGGGAACCCACTTGACCATGGCTTGAGGTGCTTCAATAAATGCATCAATTGTAGCTTTGTAAGCACCACTTGACTTGTTGTGAAGCTCTTCCTTATCTTTAAGTGTCATCTCATGAGCAACAATTCTTCCAATGACTTCGGTTGGCTTGAGATTCTTGTAGTTTGGCATCATTTGGATCAAAGTGCACACGGTGTCATACTTTCCATCCAAAGCTCTGAGAATCTTCTTGATGATGAATCGGTCGGTCATTTCTTCGCTTCCTAAGCCGGCAATCTCATTTGTGATGAGAGCAAGCCTAGAGTACATTTCAGCGACTCCTTCACCTTCCTTCATCTTGAACTTGTCAAGTTGACCTTGAAGAACATCTAGCTTTGATTCCTTCACGGACTCGGTACCTTCGTGCATTTCGACCAAAGTATCCCAAATCTCTTTTGCATTCTCAAGACGGCTGATTTTGTTGAACTCCTCGGGACACAAAGCATTGAAGAGAATGTCACAAGCTTGAGCATTGTTTTGCAACATCCGCAATTCATCCGTTGTAGCTTCACGATCCGGAACTTTTCCTTCCTCGAAGAATTCACCTTGCATACCAACACAAATAATGCCCCATGCGGCTGGGTTATGGCCAAGAATATGCATTTTTATTTTATGCTTCCAACTAGCAAAGTTTGTACCATCAAAGTAAGGACCTCTCCGAAAATTACCCTCACTAGACGCCATACTCTCCTAGGTTGTGAAACCAAGCTTATGGAGTCCAATGCAATGGAAACCAATACAATGGAGACCAAAGCTCTGATACCACTTGTAGGATCGAAAGTATGTCTAGAGGGGGGGTGATTAGACTACTTGACAATATACAAATTCAGCCTTTTGATAAAGACAAGTTTTTGGCATATTCACAGTTATGATCAAGTCAAGCATCACCCTACACATGCAATTCTAGAGTATAGGCAGCGGAAAGTAAATTGCACATGTAGTAAAAAAAAGGTGGAGAAGAGCAAACGCAATTTGGAGACACGGAGATTTTTCTCGTCGTTCCGATAGGTGGTGCTATCATCAATCCACGTTGATGGAGACTTCAACCCACGGAGGGTAACGGCTGCGAGAGTCCACAGAGGGCTCCACCCACGAAGGGTCCACGAAGAAGCAACCTTGTCTATGCCATCATGGCCTACGCCCACGGAGGGCTAGCCTTACTCGGGGTAGATCTTCACGAAGTAGGCGATCTCCTTGCCCTTACAAACTTCTTGGTTCAACTCCACATCTCGACGGAGGCTCCCAAGCGACACCTAACCAATCTAGGAGGCACCACCCTCCAAAAGGTAATAGATGGTGTTGATGATGATGAACTCCTTGCTCTTGTGCTTCAAATGATAATCTCCCAAACACTCAACTCTCCTCACTGATTTGGCTGTGGTGGAAGAAAGGATTGAGTGGAAAGCAACTTGGGAAGTCTAGAGATCAAGCTTCATATGGTGGGAGTGGAGCAACTTGATCTCAACACAAGGGTAGGTAGTTTTCTTCTCAGAAATGTAAGGTAGGAGTGGTAGTTCTTTCTGATGGCTCTCTCCACGAATGAAGAGGGGTGGAGGGTATTTATAGCCTCCACACAAAATCCAACCGTTACACACATTTGACCAATCTCGGTCAGGACCGAAGTTGACAACTCGGTGAGACCGAAAGTTCAAATCATGTGAGCGTTGGGATTTTCGGTGGGACGAAAATACAATCTCGGTGAGTCCGATTCGTCCAAAGACATGAGCTTGCCAATCTCGGTGGGACCGACTTCATCATCTCGGTGACACCGATTTGATGACGAAGGTTCTGAAGCTTGCAACTCAAGTTTCGTGAGACCGAGTTCGAATCGGAAAATCCGAGATTTCTAGGGTTTGGCTATATGGCTGAGGTGGTTCATCTCGGTGTGACTGAGTTTAGGAAATCGGTGGGACCGAGATTACTTATGAGTGTATATTGCAGTGAGAGTCGCTGATAGTTTAGGAGATGTATCACTAAGCACTTTGAGCAACCAGAACATTATCATAACGTCATCCCCTTTTAATAGTATTGGCTTTCCTATGGACTCAATGTGATCTTGGATCACTAAACCAAAAATGGAGTCTTGAGCTTTTGCCAATGCTTGCCTTAGCATTTTGAGGGGTCCACTCTTTCAGTCCTTGCCATTCCCATATCACTGAACTTTCTGAAATGTTCTCAAGTAACTATTAGTTCAATGATATATATGTTGTTATTAATTACCAAAACCACCCGGGGATTAGTTGCACTTTCACTCAAGGATCACTTATGCGGAGCCTGTGAAGCTGGAAAAATGACCAAGGCCAAGCATCCAGCGAAGACTATCATGACCACTACACGTCCATTTGAATTGCTTCACATGGACCTCTTCGGACCTAATCATTACTCAGCAGTCACTAATGATGCATCTCTATATGGTTTTGTCATTGTTGATGTTTACTCTCGATATACATGGGTACACATTGTTACTTACAAACATGAAGTGCAGGAAGTCTTCAAACGATTTTCCTCAAGGGCTTCAACCAACTTTGGTGTGAAGATCAAGCATACCAGAAGTGACAATGGAACTGAGTTCAAGAATTCCGGTCTTGATGCCTATCTTGATGAACTTGGTATTACTCATGAGTTATCTGCTCCTATACTCCTCAAGGTAGAATGGCGTCGTGGAGCGCAAGAATAGAACTCTTGTTGAGATGGCTCGCACTATGCTTGATGAATACAAAACGCCTCAGCGTTTTTGGATTGATGCAATTGATACTGCGTGCCACATCATCAACAGAGTATATCTTCACAAATTCTTCAAGAAGACGGCCTATGAACTCCTCACTGACAAGAAAACCCAATAGAGCACCTACCTTATGTGTTAGATGAACCAGCACCTGAGGATGCTATCAAGTTCAAGGCAACTGAGGATGTCATTCCTACTGAAGAATCTGCTGAAGAATTCATTCCTGTTCATGAAGAACGTCGAGCTGATGCACCTGAAGAACATGATGAGGAAAATGGTGCTGAAGAAAATGCTGATCAAAATCCTCAGCGACAACCAGCTCATCCTCGCGTTGCAAAAGAAGTGCAAGTGGAGAAGATCATCGATGACATTCGCGCACCAGGTCCCCTCACACGCTCAAAAGCTTCACATTTATCTAACTTTTGTGGGCACTATGCTTTTGTCTCTATCACAGAGCCCACTAAGGTAGATGAAGCATTTCTGGTGCCGGAGTGGACTCAGGCTATGCAAGAAGAATTACATCAGTTCGAGCTTAACAATGTCTGGGAATTGGTCAATCGCCCAGATCCTCGCAAGCATAATATCATTGGCACAAAGTGGATCTACCGCAACAAGCAAGATGAAAATGGCCTTGTGGTGAGGAATAAGGCACGACTAGTAGCTCAAGGCTACACACAGGTTGAAGGAATTGATTTCGATGAAACTTTTGCACCTGTTGCTAGACTTGAGGCTATTCGCATATTACTTGCCTATGCTAACCATCATGATATCATCTTATATCAAATGGATGTGAAAAGTGCATTCCTCAATGATAAGCTTGAGCAAGAAGTATATGTTGCTCAACCCCCAGGTTTTGAAGATCCAAAGAATCCTGACAAAGTCTTCAGACTCAATAAGGCCCTCTATGGCCTCAAGCAAGCCCCTCGGGCGTAGTATGATACATTGAAGGAATTCTTCATGAAGAATGGCTTCACACCCGGTTCACTCGACCTGTCACGCCCAATATGCGACCCTATCCAAAAGGAACTCGAAGGTCCCACCAAGGATAGACCCGCATATTGGAACGCTTTTGCAAGGTGGATATCATTACATCAACATTACATAATAGTTGGGGATACATACAAAAGGCATACAATGCCACACGAATACACAATACAACATACAAGAACAACATCCGACTACGGATGATACATAAACAGATACTCAAACAATATCCACCCTGCTAGCCCAGGCTGCCGACCTGGAACCTATCCCCTGATCCAAGAAGCAGAAGAAGAAACTCCAAAACAAGCAACATCGCTCTCACGTCAAGATCATCGCAAAACCTGTACCTGCAACTGTTGTTGTAGTAATCTGTGAGCCATGAGGACTCAGCAATCCCATTACCATGGGTATCAAGACTAGCAAAGCATAATGGGAAAGGAAGGGATAAAGTGGTGAGGTTGCAGCGGCGACTAAGCATGATATGGTGGCTAACATACGCAAATGAGAGCGAGAAGAGAAACAAAGGAACGGTCGTCAACTAGCAATGATCAAGAGGTGATCATGAACTCCTACTTACGTCAAACATAACCCAGAAACCGTGTTCACTTCCCGGACTCCGCCGAGAAGAGACCATCATGGCTACACACGCGGTTGATGCGTTTTAATTCGGATCTGTTGTCAAGTTATCTACAACCGGATATTAACAAATTCCCATCTGCCACATAACCACGGGCACGGCTCTCGAAAGTTTAAACCCTGCAGGGGTGTCCCAACTTAGCCCATGACAAGCTCTCGCGATCAACGAAGGAATAGACCTTCTCCAGGAAGACCCGATCAGTCTCGGAATCCCGGTTTACAAGACATTTCGACAATGGTAAAACAAGACCAGCAAGACCGCCCGATGCGCCGACATCCCGATAGGAGCTGCACATATCTCGTTCTCAGGGCAACACCAGATAAGCTAAGCGTACAGGTACCGACGAATCCAAGTTGCCAAGGAATTGTCCCGCACGGTGCTCTAGTTTGGACCAACACTTAGACAAGCATTGGCTCGGGGGGGCTATAATAAAGATGACCATTGGGTTAATTACTCCCAAGGGAAAAGTAGGTGGTGGTGAGGCAAATGGTAAAACCAAGGTTGGGCCTTGCTGGAGGAGTTTTATTCAAAGCGAACTGTCAAGGGGGTCCCATAAATCACCCGACCGCGTAAGGAACGCAAAATCCGGAAACATAATACCGGTATAACGGAAACTAGGGCGGCAAGAGTGGAACAAAACACCAGGCATAAGGCCGAGCCTTCCACCCTTTACCAAATATATAGATGCATTAATAATATAAGAGATATTGTGATATCCCAACCAAAATCCTGTCCACCATGGAGCAATCTTCAACTTCACCTGCAACTAGCAACGCTATAAGAAGGGCTGAGCAAAGCGGTAACATAGCCAAACAATGGTTTGCTAGGAAGGGTGTCAAAGGTTAGAGGTTCATGGCAATTTGGGAGGCTTGTAGAGCAAAAGATAGGTAGCGCAGCAAATCGATAGAACGGAGCAACTAGCATAGCAATGATAGTAGTGAGATCCAGGGTAGAGGTCATCTTGCCTGAAATCCCGCAAGGAAGAAGAACGAGTCCATGAAGAAGACGAGCGGATGAAGCCGAACCAACCGTAGACGAACGAATCCTCACGACCACAACGAAACAGGAACTAACAAGAAGAAGCACACAACATAGGTAAACACACCACACATGAACAAGGCATGTTGCACAACAAGCATGATGCATGACCAAGCTACATGAAGCTACTCATGGCAAGAGATGATGCAAACAAGAACAACACATCAAGGCAAGTTTAAATGAGGCCGCTGTCGGTGTACTAAGGTAGGGGTACCTCAGTACCCCAACTTGTGCACGGGCAGTTGCAGCTCCCCACGGCAGGATTCACCATTTGCTTGCCGGAGACCATTCCCACTCCGTATCAAGCCAGTCAAGAACAAAGTGTACTAGACAGAAGATCAAGGCCCCGGCAAGAGGAGCTTGCCGGGAGGGCCGTTCCAGGCTCAAGATTATATCACCCATGCAAGGCCCTGGCGAGAGGAGCTCGCCGGGGAGACTAGAAGACTACATCGCAGAAGACACGCCTCGGCGCTATACACGTCCCGGCGAGGGCCCGGGGAGCGACAAGACTACAGAGCCCGACAAGCTCCCGGGCCCGGCAAGATCAAGACCCCGGCAAGGTACTTGCCGGGGAGAGCTGTGCTGCGCACCCGCACTCCAGGTCATCTGCCCACGCGTCGCCTTCAGCCCTCTCCAGAGACGCGTGGCGGATGGCTGTGCTGCATGAAGGGTGTGGTGGCACTCCACGGTGGTGGCTTCATCGCCGTGGCAAACGGAGACGCAAGGGCGGGAACTTTTGGGGCGACGGCGACGGGCATTTAATGCTCTTGTCCCCCTCTGTCAAAAGTAGGTAGAATCCACTGTTCAAGCACTGTAGCTGCACTGTTCCCGCACTGTTACAACTACCACCTCTTTTACGTTTTTACCCTCTCTCCTACGTTGACACCTGTCGGTGACCCCTTGCACTATAAAAGGAGGCCCATGCACAACGTAGAGGAGGTTCCGACCATTCGCTACTCTCGCGAGGCTCGGATCCTGGGCAACTCTAGCGCTGGGGTTCGGCTAGCTAAACCCACTCAACACCACAGCACCAGACGCTCGCATTCTTGAGCAAGATCAAATACAACACAAAGCAGCAGTAGGGTTTTACGCGACCATCGCGGCCCGAAGCTGGGTAAAAATCCTCGCCCGCGCGCACCGCCTCGATCTGCTCTCCGCGCATCCTCCGCCCTCGTACCGAACTCACGAAGGGGCCTCCCCGGGCCCCATAGGTGTCGCGCCCCATCGCGCCCGACATCTCTGGCGCGCCAGGTAGGGGGCGTCGAGGTTGTGCGGACCTGATCCGGCGTTCGCGCGGCCGCGCTCTTCATCAACCTCTCCAGTTTCGTCAGCGACTTCGTCGACAACTGCGCCATGGCCCCGAAGACGAGAGCTTCGAGGGTCGCAGACCCATCTCCATCTTCCCCGCCGCCGCCGGAGCCAACGGTGGGCGGAGGAGACGCCAGCGGAAGGGTGGACGCCGGCGAGGGTACTCGCGGCGCCACCAGATCCAGGGACAGGGCGGATGACCGCGCCTCGGCATCCGTAGATCCGCGTCCATCTCAGCGCACGACGACCCAGCAGCGCCATACCACGGGAGGTGGTATCCGTCTGCTGGAGCATGGACGCGCCGGAGGCTCGCGGGATGTTCCGGACCCCCGTCCAGACACAGGCAAAGCGAAGGTGCCGGGGCAGGACCCTGCTCCTTCTAACACTGTTAGAAGCCCGAGCGCGTCCCGCTCCCCGCACCGCCCGCTCCCGCTTCCCTCCACTCCTGCAGAAGCGCTCACAAGAGCGCAAATGCTCCTCGACTTCCCTCCAGCGGCGGACAAGGTCGAGGACTGGAGGGCTACCATCCAGAGCCTGGTCGCCTTCGCCAACAACGATCGTCGACAGCAGCCAGCGGCCTCGCGGCCGCGGCAAGCAGAGAAAACGAAGGCCGGCGGCGACAAGACCGCTGGGGGCGCAACCACCGTGCACTCCCCGCCGCGGAAGCGAAAGACGCCGCCCCGCCGGAACAATGCCGACGACGGCTCCACGGCGTCGTCGGACCCGCGGGCTCGTCGGGATCAACGCCAGGTCCTCGACGAGCGGCGACAAGAAGACGCCCGAACCACGATCGAGCGCCGCCGAGAGACTCGGCGACAATCAGACCAGAGAGCTGGGAGCACTGTCGACGCGCGCACGCCCGGCGAGCCAGGCGACTTGCCGTACGCGGCAGGCTGCCCTGCGTTCACCCGTGAGCTGCGGCGCGTCCAGTGGCCCAGCATGAAGAATTTCAAGCCCGACGTACCGGAGAAGTACGACGGCAAGACGCACCCCTCGGAGTTTCTCAGTATCTACACCATCGCGGTGCAGGCTGCCGGGGGGCGCGACGAGAAGATTCTGGCGAACTACTTTCCGCTCGTGCTTAGGCCGAACGTTCGTTCTTGGCTTATGCACTTGCCGGAGGGCTCCATTTCTTCTTGGGCGGATCTTTGCCATCAGTTTGTTGGTGCCTTCACTGGCGGCCACAAACCTCACGGCCAGGAGAGTGATCTCCACATTTTGGCCCAGAAGGAAGGAGAATCCCTGCGCAAGTACATCCAACGCTTCAGCCGTGTGCAGCACAACATCCCTGACGTCCACCCTGCTGCGGTTATCAGCGCGTTCCACCAGAACGTGCGTAACCGCCGCATGCGTGAAGAGATGGCGATGACCAAGATCCGGGATGTCGGCGAGCTTTATGCTCGGTTGATAAATGCGACGCTGAAGAGGGAGGAGGCTCCCGGGAGGATGTCGGGCGCAGGAGGAAGCGACTCGACGACGCGTAACTTTCGAAGAAGAACAAGGAACAGGTGCTCGCCGTCGAAAAGTCCGCAAGGAAGCTCCGCCAAGCAAACACAGGCTGGCAACTCCGCAAGGAGCTTGCCCCTGTGGCGGCAGCCGACAAGCAGGGCGGCCCCGGCAAGCAATACTGCAAAATCCACCGCACCAAAGGCCACGACCTCTACAACTGCAAGCGCGTCGACTATCTCGTCGAGCAGCAAAAAGCTGAGTACGAGAGGCGCGACAAGGAGAGGGCCCAGGGTGGCGGAGGAGAACTGAGCAAGAAGCGGCCGTTCAATGGTCGGGGAGGACCCCCCGGCAAGGCCAAGCGGCGACAAGGAGATCGACCTTCCCGGAGCCGCGACAAGGATGAAGAAGACGGCGACGAGGATATGGAGGATGAGGATGACAGTGAACAGGAGTTCCAGAAGGCCACGGAGGTCCTGTGCGTCGACGGTGGTGCCTCGTTACACACCTCCCACCGCCAACTAAAGCAGTGGGCACGTGAGGTGAACGCAGCAGAGCCGCCCATGGAGTCGCGCAGGCTCCTCAAATGGTCCAGCACGCCCATCATTTTTGATCTTGAGGATCACCCTGACCGCACCACCGCGGTCGGGTGTTTGCTGATGCTGGTCTCACCCACCATCCGCAACCTCAAGGTCACCAAGATGTTGGTTGACGGCGGGGCCGGGCTGAACTTGATCTCCTCTGCTGTGATCAAGAAACTCCAAATCCCAGATGGCGAAGCTCAAGAGACCGGTTCCTTCCAAGGAATCAACCCGGAAGGAGCAGGCCCAAGGAAAGATCACTTTGCGGTGACCTTTGGCGGAGCTCAACTTCAGGACCGAAGGCCACTTTCGACGTCGCCGATATTCCGCTGCCATACAACGGATACTCGGCCGCCCCGCTCTCGCCAAGTTCATGGCAGCTTCCCATTATGCTTACAACATGCTCAAGATGCCGGGCCGATAAGCGCCATCACCGCCCACAGCGACAAGAAAGATGCGCTTATCTGTACCGACAAGATCTACCGATGCGCAGCAGCGGCCGACAAGGATGCACTTGCCGCTGAAGCTCCCAGGGAAAGAAGACGAAGACCAAGTCCGCAGCGCCCGGGGCCCACTCCGCAACAGCACCCTTCGAGTGTTGCGCTGCTGTCGAGGACGCCCGCCGAGCTCCACCGGCATGGGTAAAAGGGAATGGCCGCCCGCCGCAACCAAAAAGGTGTCCGCCAGGAGGACGGCCTGGTGGTACCTTCACCATCGCCCACGCTTGACAGACAAATAGGAAAGCGCGCTCGTTGTTTTCTGCGGGCGAATGTCGGCGTGTTTGCATGGCAACCATCCGACATCCCCGTGTTCCTGTGAAGGTAATTGAGCACAAGCTCGCCGCTTGCCCTCATCGCGCGCCCGTCAAGCGAAAAGTGAGGAAGCAAGCCGTGGAGCGCCAAGAATTCATCAGCGAAGAAATCAAGAAGCTAGAAGCAGCAGGCCTAGTTAGAGGTGTGATCCATCCGACGTGGTTAGCAAACTCAGTCGTCGTGCGTAAGGCCAACGGGAAATGGAGGCTGTGTATAGACTTCACCGATGTGAATAAAGCATGTCCCAAGGATCCATTCCTTGCGGCAAGATCGACCAGATTGTCGACTCCACCGCCGATGTGAGCTACTCGCTTTCTTGATGCGTACTCAGGCTATCACCAGATCTTTATGGCCAAAGAGGATGAAGAGAAGACTGCGTTTATCACTCCATGTGGCACCTATTGCTTCATACGCATGCCATTTGGACTGAAGAATGCAGGGTCAACATTTGCAAGGGTAGTGTATACTGCTTTTGAGCCACAGATCCACAGAAATGTAGAGGCTTACATGGATGATATCGTGGTGAAGAGCAAGAGCAAGGACACGCTGATCCAAGATTTGGAAGAGACATTTCAGAACCTGCGCAAGATATAGCTTAAGTTGAACCCCGAGAAGTGCGTCTTCGGAGTGCCCTCCAGCAAGCTTCTCGGGTTCTTTGTGTCGCAGAGGGGGATCGAAGCCAACCCCGACAAGATTAAAGCTATTGAGCAGATTGAAGCCCCAAAGCGGGTCAAGGATGTCAAGACTCAAGGGTTGCATGGCTGCCCTCAAGAGGTTCATTTCAAAGTTCAGCAGAGCGCCCTACCTTTCTTCAAAATCTTGAAGAAGGCAGGCCCCATGAAGTGGACTCCAGAAGCGGAGGCAGCGCTGCAAGATTTGAAACGATACCTATCCTCCACCCCAATACTTGTCGCACCTAGACCACAGGAGAAGTTGCTGCTGTACCTAGCGGCAACCAACCAAGTGGTTAGTGCTGCGCTAGTAGCGGAGAGGGAGTCCGACGAGGAGGCTGCACCCCCGACAAGCGAGTCCAGCGACAAGCAGGGGGCTGCTCCGACAAGTTCTGGTACCGACGAGGACGACTCTGCGCAGGAACAAGATGAGGTGCGGAAAAAGATGGTGCAGCGCCCGGTGTATTTTGTAAGCTCCCTTCTCCAGGGAGCTAGATCAAGATACTCTGGTGTGCAAAAGTTGCTTTTCGGCCTCCTCATGGCCTCAAGAAAGCTGCGCCATTACTTCCAGGCACACGAGATAACAGTGGTCACTCGCTTCCCGCTGAAGAGGATATTGCACAACCCAGAAGCAACAGGCAGGATCGTTGAGTGGGCACTGGAGCTGTCGAGCTTCGGACTCAAGTTTCAAAGTACTTCAACCATACAGAGCCGGGCCTTGGCAGAATTTATAGCAGAATGGACCCCAACACCTGACGAAGAAGTTCAAGAAACAAGTACACCCGTACAAGAAGCGACGAGTGAGTGGGTGATGTACTTTGATGGTGCCTTCTCGCTGCAAGGCGCCGGTGCCGGCGTGGTACTCATCGCGCCCACCGGAGAGCACCTCAAGTATGTCGTCCAGATGCACTTCCCAAGAGAGCAAGCGACAAACAACTCTGCTGAATATGAAGGTTTGCTCGCCGGCCTCAGGATTGCGGCTGAACTTGGGATCAGGAAGTTGATTGTGCGGGGAGATTCTCAGTTGGTGGTCCGGCAAGTTAACAAGAGCTATCAGAGCCCTTTGATGGAAGCTTACGTAGATGAAGTGAGGAAGCTTGAGGAGCGCTTTGAAGGCCTGCAGATGGAGCATGTCCCGAGAGCTAAGAACGAAATCGCAGATGGCCTTTCAAAGTGTGCTTCGATGAAGTTACCTGTGGAACCAGGGACCTTCCTGCTCAAGCTGACTCAACCCTCCGTCACACCATCAATTGGGCTGCCCAAGAAGAGAAAGTTGGTCTCCTGCGACTACTTGCCGGCGGGTCTCCCTGAGGCCGCCGCCAAAGTCCCCAAGATCAACGACCAGAACGCTGAGGAACAGTTTGCTCCTGCAGATCCTCGGATCTGTGTGGTTGAAGCAAGTGTTCCCGACAAGCATTGCCCCGGCAAGCTTGCCGGGGGACCTTCAGCTCCGGCAGAGCCAGAGATCCTTGCCGTAGACGCTGAGGTTCCCGCAGCGGCCCTCATGCCTTTAGTCCTTGCCGTCGAGCCCCAAGCTCCGGCATGGGCGCAGCAGATCGTCTGCTTCTGCAACTGGAGAACTTCCCGACGACCGGAAGAAATAGAAAAGATAACCGCACAGTCAAGTATGTACCAGTTCGTGGATAACGAGTTGTGCGTAAGAAGGCTCAATGGTGTCGATCAAGTGCATCTCCGTGGAAGATGGATGAAGCTGTTGGCAGAGATACACGGAGGCATCTCGCGCCACCACATTGGCGCAAGAAGGGCACTTGCCGAAAGCTTTCGGCAAGGGTTCTTTGGCAAGAAGCCCTCCAAGATGCGATCGCACTAGTAACCAAGTGTGAAGCGTGCGGCCCATGCAAAGCAAATTCATCACCAGCTCAAGCTCTCCAAACAATCCCTTTATCTTGGCCCTTCTCGGTCTGGGGGCTCGATATCCTCGGCCCCTTCCCCCGTGCTGTCGGGGGCTTTGAGTACTTGTACGTAGCAATCGACAAGTTCACAAAGTGGCCAGAGGTGGAGCCAGTGAGAAAGGTGACAAAGACATCAAGCATCAAGTTCTTCAGTCGATTGTGTGCCGCTTTGGGATCCCTAACCGATTATCACCGACAACGGTACACAATTCACTAGCCGCACCTTCATGCAAGACGTCCGAGACCTTGGCGCCAAGGTCTGTTTAAACTTCATTGCTCACCCAAGGAGCAACGGTCAAGCAGAAAGGGCCAATGCTGAAGTGTTGCGGACTCAAGACAAGAACTTTCGACAGGCTGCGCAAGTGCGGAAGGAATTGATAGAGGAGCTGCCGGCGGCTCTTTGGTCAATCAGAACGACACCAAATCGAGCCACCGGACAGACACCCTTTGCTCTAGTCTATGGAGCAGAAGCAGTTCTCCCCACGGAACTCGTATACGGATCTCCTCGAGTGCTCGCTTATGATGAGCTTGAGCAAGAGCAACTGCGACAAGATGACGCATTGCTCCTCGAGGAGGGACGCCTCGTGCTGTCAGACGAGCTGCTCGATACCAAAGAAGCCTTGCGCCGCTACCATAGCCGCAAGGTCAAAGCCAGGAGTCTCGAGGAAGGCGACCTTGTTCTTCGGCGTGTTCAGTCCGCCAAGAATTCCAACAAGTTGACGCCGAAGTGGGAAGGCCCTTATCGGGTGAGACAAGTCACGAGGCCCGGCGCTGTCCGGCTCGAGACCGAAGAAGGCTTGCCAGTGAGTAACTCCTGGAACATAGAGCATCTTCGCAAGTTTTACCCATAAGGCGCGGTTGCCGTGATCCGCTCCGGCAACCACCTTTTGTACAAAAGCTTTGCCGCCGTTGCATGTAACCCTTTGTACAAAGCCGGGCGCAGACCCCGTGCAGCAATAAAGTTTCCGTGTTTTGCGTTATTTGCCTTTTCCCATGCTCTTCTTTGCTATTTGCATGAGTTATTTGGCATCTTTCGTACGGCACGCATATCCGGCAAGCAATGGCCATATGCTCTTTCCTTCTTCTCTTTCCTTGTCTCTTAAGCAAAAGAAATATTCCTCGTGCACAAGTTTGCCGGGGGGGAGGAAGTGGAGGATGAACCAAGTGCTGTTCAAGAAAGAGAAGCTTGCCGGAGAACGGCTCAAAGTTTTAAATTTTTAAGTTGCCTTCCTTGAACAACCACACTTCGTATGGAAAACTTGTGCTCGGAGGAACCTACCCGTGAATAGCCGCACCCTCATCTTGTTTTCGAGCGTGCTCAGCGATTTAAGTGAGCCGCGACAAAGCGTTGCGCCCTTGTTTCGTTTCGAGCCCGCTCAGCAAGCTAGGTGCGTTGCGGCAAGCCATGGCAAAGTTGCTTGCCGGCAAGACCTTGGCTAGCAGGCTGCTTCGAGTTTGACACTCAGCACTCGCGGCAAGGGCTCCTTGCCGGCAAAACTCCTAGAAGCATAAAGTTGAAACGTGCGAGGTTGAGGATCAAGGCAAGGGAGATGACACTGCATCTGCTGATCAGAATAAAGGTAATATCTTACAAGGAATAACTTGTCGCGATGACTAATGAGTTCATAGCGACCTGTGCAGCAACAAAAGGAAATAAAGATAAAAGAGGCCTAGTCTACGCGGTCGCCCTCCATCCTGGGGATCTTGTTCACTTTGGCGATGATGTGGGCGACCTGCTCCTTCAGGGCCTCCATGTCCGCGTCGGCCGGCAAGCTGCGAAGGACGTTGGAGAGGTTTATACCGGGGTTGCGGTATACGATCTTCGTCAGCACGCGCTCCATGGTTCCCGCGCACAGCTGGCGCGCCTCCTCGGCGAGCTGCGCGGGGATCTTCTTCCGCAGATTTGCAAGAGCTGGCGCGACCCCCCTGAAGAAGAGGCTGAGCTTGGCGCTGTGAGCGAGGTTTGGATCCGGGGAGTAGATGAGATGCTCCAGCTTCAGCGCCAGCAGCTCCTGGTCAATGGCGGACGCAGAAGACACCAAGTCCTCGGTCCATATCTCGACGATGCGACGGAAATCCTCGGCTGCTTTATTGGCACCGGCCACTAAGGATCGCTCCTCGCGGAGCTCCTCCTTCAGCTTGGTTTCCCGGTCCCGGGCAGCGTCGAGCGAGTCCTTCAGCGCAGAAATTTTCTGCTCAAGATCCTCGATGGAGTCCTTGGCGGCCTTCAGCTCGTCGCCCTTCTCCGAGAGACGCGCCTGGAGCTCTGAGTTGGTGTGGGCGTACTTCTCGCGCTCCGTGGTGAGCGCAGCGATCTTCTCCGAGTCCACCTTCAACAGCTCCTCCAGTTGCGCGACCTTGGCGGCAAGATCTTCCTTGGCGATCTCCGCGGCCGCCGCGGCGTCTTTCGCCTCCTTCAATTCCCCGCCAAGGGCCTGCTCCCGAGCGGCAAGGTCTTCCTCGTGGGCGTCAAGGTCAACCTTCCGCTGAATGAGCTCTCCTTCTCGCCGGGACAACTCCACTCCGGCGAGCCGTTGCTGTTCTTCGCCTCGCCTTTCTCCAAAGCAGCCACTCTTCATACTGCCCGGCGAGCTGCTCGCGCTTCTCCGCCACCTCGCGGAGAGCAGCCTGATTGGCGGCGCTGAGCTCCGCCGCGCGCTTCTCCATCTCCTCGGCGGCCTTGGCGGCAAGGGCCTCCGAAGCGAAGCCACCGTCTCGCCCGTAAAGAGCCAGGAGCTGGTGAAGCAGCTTCTCCTCATCAGGCCCGTTGCTCCCGCCGGGCCCTTCGACGACCTTCAAGCCCGCGGAGGCGAGGATCTCCCCATCGAAGGCCTCGCCCTCCGCGGGAGCTCGCGACGAGGAACCCCACGGCATCTGGATGAAGACGCCGTTGGGGGCTTCCAAGTAGTAGCCGGGCCGTTCTTATTCAGCGGAGGGGTCGGCGACCGGCGCAGCACTTGACGCTCCCGCAGCCTCCGGGCCAGTAGTGCGGTTGCCGCCCCTTCGCCGGCAAGGCTCGCAGCCGAGCAGATCTCGCACATGTGGCTCGGCGGCTCGCCCGCGTCGACGACAGGGCGCGCCGCCGCCACCTCGCACGCCCTCCTCCTCCTCAATGACGACCTCCGTCTCCATCTGCTCGGGGGGAGGAGGAGGATCTTGAAGAAGAAGAAAAAGCAAAAGCAGTTCAAGCAAATATCCAAAAAGAGGCGACGCCAAGAAGACAAAGTTGCAAAACTTACCTTGGCGGACACCTTCAGCGGCGGGCTCTCTTGCCGGGGAACCATCCCTTGCCGGAGTAGCCGCCCTCGCCAGACTGCTCACCCTTGGCGGAGTACCCGCCCTTGGCGGGACGCTCTCCCTTGCCGGGGAGTCCAACCTTGGCGGGAATGGAGGGACTGCCGGCTCCTCGAGGGCGACCTCCGGA
The DNA here is from genome assembly GCA_021437245.1 of Aegilops speltoides. NCBI lineage: Eukaryota > Viridiplantae > Streptophyta > Magnoliopsida > Poales > Poaceae > Aegilops > Aegilops speltoides. The sequence goes on along the minus strand of CM038146.1, from coordinate 186,199,950 downwards.
TGCTCCTGCCGCTGCGGCTCCATCTCTGCGCAAGTCAAGACAAACACGTCAAGATATTGAAACAAGATGAGATCTCCGGACGCGCCCGGCAAGCGAAGGTGCGGGATCCAGACTTACGCTGGGGGCTGCGCTGGGGGCTGCTCATCGGGACGGCGCTCGGGTCCGGCAAGCTTGAATCCGGGCGATCCTCGGCGCCGGGCGGCGAAGTCGTCCGCGACCTCGACCACGGGCACCTTGGCTTTCTTCGCCGCCCGCTCGGTCAAGGTCCTGAAGTCAACGCAAGAAACAAGATTAGCCTCGGCAATGATCGAGGCAAAATTTAAGAAGAAGAAGATCTCGGGTACTTACTCCTGTTCCTCCTCGCCGCCTTCGCCAAGGCGGAGAAATCATATCGCACTGGTCGCGTCGGCGCGAGGAGCAGAGGCGAGGGCCTCTCGGGCGCTTGGCGGACCTCGGGGCTGGGGTTGCGAAGACTCGGCTCCGTGAGCGGCGACCCGAGAAGCAGACGGAGCCGCCGCTCCGCTCCGGGAAGACCCCTGTCCACTCGGCGCCGGCCTGCGAGGCGCCCTTGCTGCGGCCTGCGCGCGGGTCGCTTCCGCCGTGTCTGGTGCATCGGTCGCCCCCGGCGCGGCTCGACTCCCCCGGGAAGCTTGCACTGCCCGGCGAGCTGGTAGTTGCCGGGGGGCTTGCGTACTCGCCTCCGCCGCAGCCTTGCGGAGGCGCTTCAGTGGAGAACGCTTGGGGCTCGCCCGAGGCGGGGAAGTTTCCGACGACGAGGAGACGTCGTCGTCGTAAAGGTCCGTGGACCCGCCGACATCCTCGGCGACCGCGACGTTCTCCCCCTCCTCCTCGCCGGCTGGCTCGCCGGGCCCGGCGCCCTGCGCTGCGACCCCTTTTCCTTTAGCGTCCCCGCTCCCTCCAACGCCTCTGCTCCCTCCGGCAGCACCACCACTTGCCGCGACTTCAGCCGCGATTCCGGGGATCCCAGAGTGCCTCAGAGAGGGGACCCCGGCGAGCGTGCCGGGAGGAAGTTGCAGCAGTCTGCAGATCTCCGCCGCCTCTGTTTGGTAGGACTTCTCCGCAGCCTCTGCCTCCTCGGGAGTACAACCGAACTTCCCTGCCGCTGCGGCTGCGGCGGCCTCTTCGGCCCGAGAAGCTATGTATGCGAGCTCCTGGTCCGTGGTGTCCCGTGTCAGCCCCGGATCTGCCCTTGTTCTTCGCCACCTCCTCAAGGGTGTCGAAGAAGTTGAGGATGTCTGATGGCTCGGGCGGAATCCATGAACGCTCCACGCCGTGTGAGTCACACGCGGGCATCATGGCGAGGAGGCGATCCCGAGCCGCGCTGTTGCAAAGGGGCACCACTCCCCGGGGAAGCCTGAACCACTCTGGATGGGCCGGGTCATATTTGAAGAGTTCCCGGACCATCCCCCTCAGCTCCAGCGGCCGTGAAGTTGAAGTTCAGCCCGGTCGCAGCCTCATTATATCCCTCGCGCCATACTCCCAGGCCGCCTTTTCTGTCTTGGAGAGGGCAATGCGGCGGCGGAGGAAGTCTGCGCCACCGCTGCAATGGACAGCCCCGCTCTCAAGACGAAGAACTGGATAAGGGCAACGCCGAGCTTGATGTCGTCCAATCCAGCTCACTCCAGCCTCGCCACGCCGCAATCGGGCGCAGTCGCGGTGCGGTGAAGGGTCGAGGCTCGCCTTCGACGATCCAGCACCAATCTGACGCCACTCTTCCCACTTGACGCGGAGCTCCCGGCAAGCACGACCTCTTCAAGTTCAGACGGAAAACCCAAGAAATCCCTCCGGAGAGGGGGAGCCAGCTCGCTCTAGGAGTAAAGAAGTGCCCGAACAGAGCTACATTTGGGTATATCCCTATGAAGTTTTCGCACATATGTGCGAAAACCGCCATTGTGAGGACGGCGTTGGGGGTGAAATCAAGAAGGTGGAAACCATATGTGTTCATGATGTCACAGAAAAATTCAGAAAAAGGAGGACAAAGACCGCAGTGGAAGAAAGCTGCGAAGAAATAGTACCCGCCAGGATAATTGTCCATGGTGGCGGCCGGATGAGCTCTGGTCCGAGGATGCGCCGAGGTCCTCTTGGACCAGAACAAGAAATACTTGCCCCAGAGTTCTTGCACGCCGAGCCGCGGCGGGAAGACGACGTTCTCCCTTCGCATCTGGGCAAGCTCTTCCGCCTGCTCGGATTTCTCCTTCTTGGTCTTCTCCGCCTTCTCCTTCCCCTTTCTGGTCTTCGGGGCCATGGCGGAGGCGGCGAGGGAAGGAGGACGAAGAATCCGACGGCGCCGCAGGCGCGAGAGCGGCGGAAGAGATGCGGAAGCGGGGTGCGAGGAGGATTTCTGGAGGAGGTAGAAGAAGCAATGAAAGCGATGGAGGGGAACCGCGCCTGCTTCCTCTGTTTTTATGGGGAAGTGGGGGCGCCCGCTTTCCCACTAAAGGACGTGGGCACGCCCCATCCCACGACGCCAAGAATCGACGCTGCGTCTGTTGCACGGGAGGCGGTAGAGGCGAAGTGGAGTCGGCACGCCAGGGCTTCGCGTGCCGATGCAGATCGTCTTGGGCCTGGCCCAACAGCGCTTCGGCACCGTGTATGGCCCAGCCCGGGCTCTCTGCCGGTGTACTAAGGTAGGGGTACCTCAAGACTTAACTTGTGCACGGCAGTTGCAGCTCCCCACGGCAGATTCACCATTTGCTTGCCGGAGACCATTCCCCACTCCGTATCAAGCCACCAAGAACAAAGTGTACTATACAGAAGATCAAGGCCCCGCAAGAGGAGCTTGCCGGGAGGGCCGCCTGTGCTCAAGATTATATCACCCATGCAAGGCCCCGGGCGAGGAGCTCGCCGGGAGACTAGAAGACTACATCGCAGAAGACACGCCTCGGCGCTATACACGCCCGGCGAGGGCCCGGGAGCGACAAGACTACAGAGCCCGACAAGCTCCCGGGCCCGGCAAGATCAAGACCCCGGCAAGGTACTTGCCGGGGAGAGCTGTGCTGCGCACCCGCACTCCAGGTCATCTGCCCACGCGTCGCCTTCAGCCCTCTCCAGAGACGCGTGGCGGATGGCTGTGCTGCATGAAGGGTGCGGTGGCACTCCACGGTGGTGGCTTCATCGCCGTGGCAAACGGAGACGCAAGGGCGGGAACTTTTGGGCGACGGCGACGGGCATTTAATGCTCTTGTCCCCTCTCACAAAAGTAGGTAGAATCCACTGCTCAAGCTAATCAGAGCTGCACTGTTCCCAGACCGCTACAACTACCACCTCTTTTACGCTTTTACCCTCTCTCCTCGCTGACACTGTCGGTGACCCTTGCACTATAAAAGGAGGCCCATGCACAACGAGAGGAGGTTCCACCATTCGCTATTCTCGCGAGGCTCGGATCCCGGCAACTCTAGCGCTGGGTTCGGCTAGCTAAACCCACTCAACACCACAGCACCAGACGCCAGATTCTTGAGCAAGATCAAATACAACACAAAGCAGCAAGAGGGTTTTACGCGACCATCGCGTCCCGCTGGGTAAAATCCTCGCCAGCAAGACCGCCGATCTGCTCTCCGCAAGATCCTCCGCCTCGTGATCGAACTCACGAAGGGGCCTCCCCGGGCCCCATAGGTGTCGCGCCCCATCGCGCCCGACAGCCGGGAACAACATATAACAATTCCGGTAAGTCCTCGTATGCAAATTTCGAAATTGGTCCAGATCTGAATAAACCTTATGTTCAAGTTGTTAAACAGCAAGTTAAGATGCACCAAGAAGATCTACACGAAATTCTAGTCAAGTTACATATAAAGTTCATTAGATTTGGAGCTACGGCCTAGAAGGTATGAGCAAAACAAGTTAAACATGGCATTGATGCAAAATGCATACAAACTGAAAGTGCGTTATATCGACTAGAGGGGGGTGAATAGGCGATTTTTATGAATTCTTCACTGAGGAATTTGCTGGTGAGGAAATTCCTTAGCGAAGAACTACTTGCAGCAGAATAAGTACTCAGAAGTAAATATAACAGGATACAAACATAGTCATTATGATGAAGTGAGGACTAGCACAGAGTACAGAAAGCGTAAACATAGGATAACAAGATGAAGACAAACAGACTAAAGAAATTGAACTGAGGAGTTTGTGAAAGTCTTCAGTCAAAGTCTTCAAACACGGATATGAACAACATTCAACACAGTAGTGAGGAAATGAAAGAGTTGAGGAAATAGAACCAGTCAGTTGGTGAAGACAATGATTTGGTAAACCAGTTCCAACTGCTGTCTCAGCTGTACGTCTTGTTGGAGCGGCCGAGTATTTAAACTCGAGGACACACAGTCCCGACACCCAGCCTCGAGCCGCAACTCAGACACCCAGTCCTCACCGTATTCTCCTTGAACTAAGACCACGCAGGCCTCGTCCAATCACTCGTGGTAAGTCTTCGTGTGACTTCCAAACCTTCACAGACTTGGTCACTCGGCGATCCACAATTCCTCTTGATGTTTAGACCTTGACGCCTAACCGCTTGGAAGAAGCACAGTCTTCAAAGGTAATAAGCGCCGGATCCACGCAGGATCAATTTCTTCATGATGCTCAATCACTTTGGGTTTGTGGTGGTTTGGTTTTGGGATTTTTCTCACTTTCGATGATTTTCGCCAAAGTCCTCGCAGGATGGGTTGCTCTCAAATGACAAGTGTCAAGTTCTTCGGAGCAGCATAACCAACTAGTGGTTGTAGGGGCGGCTATTTATAGCCTAGGGAGCAGCCCGACATGATAAGACATAAATGCCCTTCAATGATATGACCGTTAGGTGGATAAGATATTTTGGACAGCCGCGCAAGAAAGACAAAGAACGGTCGGAAATTTGACTCTCAAATTCCTCGGGGCTATCGTGTTCTCATCGTAGGAAATTCACACTTTGGCGAATTATTAACTCCTCGCCGAGCAAAGTCATCATGACTGTAAGAACTGCGTCTCTATCATCAAGAATTTGACTGAATCAGTATGAGATTTCCAATGGCTTCACTCAAGGGATTGGTAGGTGTAGGATTTTGAGTTGAGCATCACATGGAAATTTTTCCTTAGTATTTCTCGACCCCTTTAACAAAGACGGTGTTTCCTATGACTCAAGAAGGAGAAACTGAAACTACGAAAACAAAAGTCTTCACGCTTCATGTTCCTCAAGTGAATGCCAAGTCTTCAAGGTCACACCATTTTCTTCACTTTCAAAGTCTTCAGAAAGTCTTCGAATATCAAAGTCTTCAACGAAGAACTTCATTTTTAGGGTCGACTTTCTCTGTAAATATCAAACTCCTCATAGACTTATAGACCTGTGTACACTCACAAAAGATCGCCATTTAACCTATAAGTCTTCAATACACCAAAATCACTAAGGGCACTAGATGCACTTACAATCTCCCCCTTTTTGGTGATTGATGACAACATAGGTTAAGTTTTCAACGGGGATAAACATATGAAGTGTAAATATTGATATTGAGGAATTTGATTGCAAGATATAGAAGAACTCCCCCTGAATATGTGCATAGTGAGGAATTTGCTTTTGAGGAAATGCACATTTGAAAAATTGAATCATGGAGATCTCCCCCTATATCTTGTAATTCATACACGCATTTGATATATAATATGAAGAATTTGAAATGCATGATGAAATATGCTGCCAGATGAGATTCAGCATGCGTGCAATAATATTAACGAGGAATAAGCATGCAGAATAGCACATCAAAAGTTTCAGAGCTCAGTGCATCAAAAGCATCAAAGCACGACCAGAAGTATCAAGGCACCATTGGATTTAAGATTACAACTCGATCCAATAAAAGGTTTCGGAAGAACGAGAGTTGTAACTTAACAAAAACGCCCATAATTTAAACCCGCTTGAAGACTAACTCAGATTTCTCCCCCTTTGTCATCAAATGACCAAAAGGATCGAAACTGAGGACTAACGCCCCTGAAGAATTTCAAGTTGATGGAGGAGCGCCAGCGTTGTCGGGGTTGTTTGTTGAAGTAGGGCCTGCCGCAGTGTTGTCCAAATCTTCATGTTCGCTCGCCACGCGATGAAGAATAAGAGCTGGCCACCGATCGTGAACTTTGACTCTCTTGAATTTCTTCGGAGGTGGTGCAGACCAGTCAAATGCTTCCTGGAGACCCATAGTCTTCAGTTCTTCCGCGGAATATGCATGAGTGAGAACAGCCCAGGTGCGGTTGAGGGTTTCATGAAGGTGATACTGATTTTTCTTCACTGCATTATGGGTTGAGGTCATGTTGTGAAGAATTGCAGCAAATTGGCATTTCACCCATTTGTGATTGCGATCAACCTTCTGATGAAGACTGAGGAGTAACTCACGGTCAGTCATCACCCTGGGTGTTGTGGCTTGAAGATTTTGCTTAGCTGAGGTATTTGCAGCAGAGTCATGTGTTGCAGAATCGTCATTGGTGGAGTAAGAAGTAGCTAGACGGAATTGACCATCCAATGGACGAGTGCCTTCATCGATCACAGCAGCTGCCTTGCCCTTATCATCAGATGATGAAACTGGTCGCTTGAGGACTTCAATGGGCGGCAAGTAGCTACCATGGTTCGAGTGTCGACTTTGTAATTCAAAGGAAGATCTTGCCCTTATGAATCTCATAATCCACGGCGCATATGGCTTCAGCTCAAAAGGTGACAGTGCAACATTAGCCAGAGTCCTCATGAAGAAATCATGGAAGTTGACGGGAACACCATGAATGAGGTTGAAAAGCATATTCTTCATGATGCCAACGACATCTTCATCATTTGAGTCGTGGCCTTTGATAGGACTCATTGTCTTTGTCAGGATTCGATAGACAGTCCGAGGCACATACAACAATTCCTTGACGAGGAATTTGGTTCGAGGGGCCTGCCCTGGCTTCAAAGGCTTCATGAGCGCTTGCATGCAATGATCAGTCAGTTCGCGGTCATTGTAGATGCAACGTGCACTGTCATGGGGAGGATCAAGAGGAAGGACACGAAGCAATTCAGTTGCTGGTGCCTTGTAGTGAGTGTTTTCAGTCATCCAATCCAGCACCCATGAATTGACATCTTCAAAGATCTCCGTGATATGCAAAGTGGCATAGAATCAAGAATGAGTTCTTCATTCCAATCACGTATATCGGTCAGAAATTCAGTAGTCCTGCATCGTGAATAACTCGGAGAACTGGCTTGAAGCACGGCATAGATTCCATATCCACATGAGGAATATGCTCATGATCGAAGATTTTGTCCTTGTCAAAGAGCACTGAGGAATAGAAGTTGGCTTGAGTAGCAGTCCAGAAACGTCTTTTCCTTATGCGAGCAGAGTCATATGGATTGTAGTCAGTGAAGAACACATGCTCAGAAAAGAAGTCTTCAGCGTTGACTTTTTGCTTGCTCGAGAACGGATTCTTCGGTTTGGGCAGAGGAGTGTCAGTGATTTGCAGCACAACCTCAGGAATCGCGATCTCAGGTGCTTCAGGCTGAGGAATTTCTGGTTCCTCTTCTTGTGCAGGTTGGGGATCAGTTGCAGGTTCTTCAGCACTAGCGGCTGGAATTTCTTCATGAACAGATGATGTGGGATGAGTTTCTTCAGAGCCCATTTGAACAGTTGTAGCCGGGGACTGAGGAATTTGTTGAATTGGAGTGAAGAGAGGAGTATTTGGATGCTGACTTTCCCAAAAGTCATCGTTCATCACTGGTGTAGTGCATCCAATATCCACGTCTTCATCTTCTTTTTCAATTTCCTCAACACCAGCCTCTTCACCGTGAACCGAGGCATGGGTGAGGAAACGATCATGTGAAGGAAATGCTTCCACTTCAATTTCTTCATCAAACTGTTCTCGAGGTAGCAATGTAATGATTTTCTTCATCGATCCGCTTGGGATCTTGTATTCTTCTCCATAAGGAACAATTTCCTTAGACGACATGTAGGAAATGGGAACGCATCAATAGGATTTTCAAGCGAGCTGGTCATTGGCTTCATTTTCTTCGCAGCCGAAGAATTTGACGCAGCTGATGCCTTCCTTTTCTTCACTGCAGCTCGCTCTGCAGCCTTGGTCTTCTTCACTTCATAAGCAGAAGGAAGAATTGGAGTTGGTGTTGGCGCAGGAGGAGCTGAGGACTGTGGTTCATTTTCTTCAGGCGCAACTGGTGCAGTTGCCCTGATCTCTTCAGTTTCTTCAGGCGCACCACTAGTGGATGCCCTGGGAATTTCTTCAGCGGCTGGAATGGAGTCATCAGCCCTGGAACTTGTATTCTCATCAGCAGGCTAAAAGTCATCAGCAGTGCTGGCATGTTCTTCAGCAGGCTGAGCAGAGTCTGCAGCCTGAGGATTTTCTTGTTGCGATGGGGCTGCAACAGTTGTCATTTTCGTCGTCAAATTGACGAATCTAACTTTGGCTCCTTGCCAATCAGCATTGTATGCATCAAAATCTTTGCTGAGGGCTTGAATCTCAGATTGAGCCTTGAGAAGTTCTTCAGGTGACAGTCTGACAATGTTCTTCTTCAGAAACTTCTCTTTTCTGGCTTGTGCTCTCTTTATCTCACGAGCCTTTTCAAATTTCCATTTCTCTTCAGCGATGAAATGGGTCAGCATATGACTTTGACCAGGAGTCAGAGGCAGGTCAGGCATTGGAGTGCTTGGATCCTGATGCCATAAGTCGATGAAGTCAAGGATCTTCTTCGGATCCAAAAGCAGAGGCACAGTTGTTCCTTTGGCGCTAGCGGCCTTTGTGAGTCTGTCTCTGATGATTTCTTCAAGTTCTTCATCAGAAGCCTCGTCATCAGAGGGTACTTGGAAAGCAACCTGTTTCTTTCTTGGACTTGGCCGAGGACCGCGTCCAGCTGTTGCTTTTGTCTTCAGCAGAGTGGGGCCTGATGAGGACATTGGTACAGCTGAGGAACTTGCTGAGACACCAGAAGCAATTGAGAAACCCTGAGTCCTTTGACATGTAGCCAGATGCACAGGAGTTGAGGACTTGGAGGGAGCTGCTAAGGACTTTGGTGGTGCAGCAGTAGACTGAGGAATTTGCCGTGAGGGCGCGGCTGAGGAACTGGGTCGTGAGGGCGCTGATGGTGAAGCACTTGGCTTGCGAGCAGGCTTCTTTGGCATTGATTTCCTCGGCTTGACCGAGGTCTCAGCGGCAGCAGCAGCAGCAGAATCCTCATTGAATTTCCTCACTGCCTCCTTGGCTTGTCTTGCCAGTTTTGCTTGACGCCTAGACCATTCTTATGGAAAGTCCTCACCACGCTTGATGCTGGTGGGATCAGCGACTTGGCCAGGGGCCAATGGAGCTCTTGGGCATGGAGGGTTTAAAGCGAATTTCTTCATGTACTTGGGAGTAACATAGCGATATTCCCTCCATTCTCGTGCCCATCTTCGTTCTATCCTCTGAATGCGCACTTTGCGCTGATTTTTGTTCTCTTTGCCAAACTTGGCTTCATCAGGTGTGCAATAATCCTTGTATATTTCATCAGGGATCTCAAAAGCAGTCATGACGTCCGGTTTCTTTCCTCCCTTCTGCGGTCTCTTGCCTTCCGCATTTTCTTCGTGAGGAATTTGAACAATAGAACACTCAAGAAGTATGCAGTTTTTCTTCGAGGAACGCTGCAAATGAGTTAAGTTGATGAGAACCTAGTGATTCAGCAATGACATGAGTACCTGTGAACAGAGTGTAGGTGCGAGGAATTTGGAGAGGTCATATGCGTTCTCAGAAGATTTTTCGAAAAGTCAAGTTTTGAGGAATTTGACCAGTTGAGCCTTGAGGAATTTCACTAAGCGTTCTTGTCTTAGGTTCCAGAGTTGTACAGATCAAAAATCCGCACAATTGAGGAATCTTGAGGAAATGAGTGCTTAGAGAGATGAATCAAGACCGTACAGTGTGTGAGGTCTTCGTATGTGAAGATTTGAAGAAGAAGAACACCTTTGAAGATTTTCAGAAAAGTTTGAGATCAAGGCGAGTAATAAAAGTGACTTTTAATTACCCGAACTGAAGAACACGACGAACAGAGATGAACCATGGTGAAGTTCGTCACGTTAGATCTCCCACGCCCTAACTTGGCAGAGGGAGACAGCTACAGCGGGCAGAGTGAAGATTTCCGAGTCGGGCGCGAGTACGACGGGCGACGAGGTCGAGGCAAGGAAGCTCTTCCTCACCGACGGCGATGGAGTAGCGGCGCGCTTAGGGTTTGAGGAGAGCTCGAGCGAGAGACAGCGACCGAGCGGAGCAAATGAAGTAAGGGAGGGAGAGGGGTATTTATAGCCACGGTAAAAACTGTTCGCCCGAAGATTTTGGGACGAACATGCCCCTGCCCTTTCTTCTTCACGCGACATGTGTCACCCATGTATTGTGCAGATGAGATCGTGTAAGATCGTGGGTGAATAAACTAATGCATCGTGGGATGCGGAACGGTTTGAGTGGTAAAACCAAAAATCAGGATAAGATTTGTTTTAAAAATTTCGTTCGCAATTTCTTCAGCTGACAGGACACAGTGAAGACTTTCAACGAGTTTCAATCAGAACGCACATGAAGAATTTGTGAATAGATTGGGTTGAGTATAGCATAGAGGGGGAAGGGTCCGATCACATTCACTTATCAGAAATCGCAACTTGAAGAAATAGCAATAAGTGAATGCTGTAGAGGACTTAAACTCATATATATATATAGCCAATGAAGAAAAACGACGGAAACAGTGAAGATTTTGCAAAGTTGAAGAATTTGAAAGACTGAGGAATTTCAAAAATGAGGAAAAACTCAAATTGAAGATTTTGAACTTTTGTGGTGGCGTGACCCACCGTATAAGAATGATGATTTCAGACACCGCGTACAATTGTCGTAGGGTTCTGAGAATCAAATTCTTCATTAATTTCTTCACACTTAGAGTGTTATTCTTCATTGATTGAAGAAAAACGTTTCTTCATGTGTTGCACATCTAAGTCATCAATTCTGCATAAGGGTTAGGATGTGTATCCTTTTCAAAGAACATTTGAAGATTCTAAGATATTTAGCTCACACCGCAACTTGCTAAATCTCTTCTCATCCAAGGGCTTAGTGAAGATATCAGCTAGCTGTTCTTCAGTCTTCACATGCTCGATGGAGATATCGCCGTTCAACACATGATCACGAAGAAAATGATGACGAATCTGGATGTGCTTAGTCTTCGAGTGCTGAACTGGGTTGTGAGCAATCTTGATGTCACTCTCATTGTCGCAGAGGAGAGGCACATTCTTCATGTTGATGCCATAGTCCTTGAGGGTTTGCTTCATCCAAAGCAGTTGAGCACAGCATGAGCCAGCAGCAATGTATTCAGCTTCAAAGAAGAGATGTGATACGCAGTTCTGCTTTCTTCGAGGACCAATGCACCAAAGATCGTCCGAGGAAATGACAAGTGCCGATGTTGATTTGCGGTCCACACGATCACCAAAGATAGTCGAGTCGTAATATCCAATGAGATCAAAAGCAGAGCCCTTGGGGTACCATAATCCTAGTGTTGGTGTGTGAGCTAGATATAGAAGAATATGCTTCACAGCCTTATGGTGTGATTCCTTCGGTGCAGCTTGAAATCGGGCACACATGCAAACACTAAGCATTATATCTGGCCTAGATGCACATAAGTACAATAGGGAACCAATCATGGAGCGGTATACCTTGTGATTGAAGTCAATACCCTTTTCATCAGTGCATAGATGGCCATTTGTGGGCATAGAAATTTTGACACCTTTGCAATCTTGCATGCCGAATTTCCTCAGTACATCTTTGAGGTATTTCTCCTGAGATATGAATATGCCATTGCGCTGCTGACGAATTTGAAGACCTAAGAAGAATTTCAACTCTCCCATCATAGACATTTGATATTCTTCACTCATCATATAGGCAAATTCATCACTATAACGTTGGTTAGTACAGCCAAAGATAATATCATCAACATATATTTGGCACACAAACAGTTCACCATCATATGATTTAGTAAAAAGAGTAGGATCGAGTGAACCGGGTGTGAAGCCATTCTTCACGAAGAATTCCTTCAATGTATCATACCACGCCCGAGGGGCTTGCTTGAGGCCATAGAGGGCCTTATTGAGTCTGAAGACTTTGTCAGGATTCTTGGGATCTTCAAAACCTGGGGGTTGAGCAACATATACTTCTTCCTCAAGCTTACCATTGAGGAATGCGCTTTTCACATCCATTTGATATAAGATGATATCATGATGGTTAGCATAGGCAAGTAAAATGCGAATAGCCTCAAGTCTAGCAACAGGTGCAAAAGTTTCATTGAAATCAATTCCTTCAACCTGTGTGTAGCCTTGAGCTACTAGTCGTGCCTTATTCCTCACCACAAGGCCATTTTCATCTTGCTTGTTGCGGTAGATCCACTTTGTGCCAATGATATTATGCTTATGAGGATCTGGGCGATTTACCAATTCCTAGACATTGTTCAGCTCAAACTGATGTAATTCTTCTTGCATAGCCTGAATCCACTCCGGCTCCAGAAATGCTTCATCTACCTTAGTGGGCTCTGTGATAGAGACAAAAGCATAGTGCCCACAAAAGTTAGATAAATGTGATGCTTTTAAGCGGGTGAGAGGACCCGATGCGCTAATGTCATCGATGATCTTCTCCACTTGCACTTCTTTTGCAACGCGTGGATGAGTTGGTTGTCGCTGAGGATTTTGATTAGCATTTTCTTCAGCACCATTTTCCTCATCATGTTCTTCAGGGCATCACTCGACGCTCTTCCCTAACAGGAATGAATTCTTCAGAGATTCTTCAAGAGGAATGACATCCTCGCTGCCTTGAGCTTGATAGCATCCTCGGTGCTGGCTCATCTAACATAGAAGGTAGGTGCTCTCTTTGCGAGCCATTAGTTTCATCGAACCGCACATCTACAAAGGTCAACAATCTTGTGAAGAACAATGTTGAAGACTTTGTAGGTATGCGTAGTCCTTTCCGTAACCAAGCATAAACCTTCATGTGCTTTCGTGCAAATTTAGAGTTGTGGTGAGGATCTCTAATCCAACATTTTGCAATCAAGACTTTGAAATAACTCACATTGGGTTTCTTGTCGCTGAGGAGTTCATAGGCGTCTTCTTGAAGAATTTGTGAAGATATACTCTGCTGATGATGTGGCAAGCAAGATCAATTGCATCAATCCAAAAACGCCGAGGCGCTTTTGTATTCATCAAGCATAGTGCGAGCCATCTCAACAAGAGTTCTGTTCTTGCGCCCACGACGCCATTCTACCGAGGAGTATAGGAGCAGATAACTCATGAGTAATACCAAGTTCATCAAGATAGGCATCAAGACCAGAATTCTTGAACTCAGTTCTATTGTCACTTCTAATATGCTTGATCTTCACACCAAAGTTGGTTGAAGCCCTCGAGGAAAATCGTTTGAAGACTTCCTGCACTTCATGTTTGTAAGTAACAATGTGTACCCATGTATATCGAGAATCATCATCAACAATGACAAAACCATATAGAGATGCATCATTAGTGACTGCTGAATAATGATTAGGTCCGAAGAGGTCCATGTGAAGCAATTCGAATGGACGGGTAGTGGTCTTGATAGTCTTCGCTGGATGCTTGGCCTTGGTCATTTTTCCGGCTTCACATGCTCCGCATAAGTGATCCTTGAGGAATTTGACATTCTCAATGCCAATGACATGCTTCTTCTTCGCAAGCGTGTTCAAATTCCTCATGCCTGCATGACCAAGTCGTCGATGCCATAGCCAGCCTTCTGAAGCTTTTGCAAGTAGACATACAGCTGGTTGTGGTCCTGTAGAGAAATCAACAATATACAGATCTCCTCTCCTAAAGCCTTCGAAGACTTTGGAATTGTCAGCTTCCATAATCACAACACAACTGATATTTGCCAAAGACAACAACCATATCAAGATCACAGAGCATTGAGACTGACATGAGATTGTATCCTAAGGACTCAACAAGCATGACTTTGTCCATGTGCTTGTCCTTAGAGATAGCAACCTTACCAAGACCCAATACCTGACTTTTGCCTTTGTCAGCAAAGATCATATGCTTCAGAGGTGACGGTGATAAGGGGGCATCCATCAATAGATTCTTGTCACCAGTCATGTGATTTGTACATCCACTATCGAGGACCCATTCAGTGGTTTTGGGTTGATCATCCTGCAGATGAATTAGTGTAGCTTACAATCTCATATGCTTCATCAGTGAAGAATATGATATCAAGTTCATCAAATGAATTTCATCAAGCAGTAAGCAGATATAGCAGTATGAGGACGTATGAAATGAAAGTTCATTTCATCATGATTTGCTCAAGGCCCTTTCGAGCAGTTTTGTCAGTCCCCAAAGAAATTCTTCGATGTTAGAGCACATCCGAGACCTGACCTCGCAGAAGAGATTAGTTCTTTTCTTCACCACCCACATCCGAGGGGTGGCAAAGAGTTCATCATCCTGCGAGCACCATGTGAAAAAGGTGGCAAAGATGCCAAACCATTTCGCTTCACATAAGAGGGGTTAGGGTACGCATATGAATAAGCAGAGTAATTCTTCGAGGACTTATGAACATAATGGTTTGAAGAATAATGCACATATTCATAGCCCTTAGCTCTACCCTGCGAGAAAGAGTTGTTAGCACGATGATAATCATATGAGGACTTTGATCCAGATGAAGAATTTGGTCCATATGAAGAATTTGATCTGGGGTTCCTGTTCTTCACCGGTGGTGTCATGAGGACATTCACCTGAAGACTTTCAACACAACTTTTGGGAACCGTTCCTGCAGTTAGTGCCAACATATCTAGCAAATACTTCACCATTCTGATTTTTGAACAGTTTATAGTTGGAGTCAAATGACTCATCAGAAGAATGAGGAGATTTACATGTAAAGCCAGATAAGTTAGATGGATCAATCGAGGTCCCTTTGCAGAACCCATGAGGTTTTGGGATACCGCTCAGCTTCCAATATGTTCCATCAGATTGAGTTTCCTCTCAAAGGCAATACCCTCTTTCCTAGGGTTTCGCTGAGGATCTGCTTTTGAGCACATCACAAAGTGTCTCGATGCCCTTTGAGGCTTTTGTACATGCTCGTCATGTACAATTCCTTCAGCCCTGCATTGTCAAGGATACTAGCAATGTCCTCGATGAGGAATTAGTGATAGCAGAGGCAGATGAAGAATTTGTAATACTTGAAGCATTTGAACATTCAAAGTGAATTAGCGATTCACGCTCAATGCACTTTAAGCATGGAGGAACAAATTCTTCCTGAGAAGAGCTGATTTGTTGAGCTAGTAATGAATCGTGCTCCTTCTGAAGATCTTCATAACACACTCTTAGCTTTTCAAGATCATCCTTTCTTTGAAGAGATTCAAGAGAAAGCTTCTCATGATCAGTCAAGAGAGTATTATGTTGATCTTGAAGGGCGTCAAACTTGGAGTGAATTCTCTGAAGACATTCACCCAATGCTTTTGACTGATCCATTTCTTTGCGCAACATATTATCACTTCTTTCTAGCATATCTTGAGTTTGTTCCAAGACTGTTTGTTGTTTAGTGGCAATGCAAATAAGTTTGGTATAGCAGGATTCAATATCATCATCAGATTCATCATTGTCAGATTCCTCATTATCAGGTTCATTATCACAGGACTCGGATGAGGAGCATTCGGTTACCTCAGCACCGTTTTCCATGAGACAAGATGCAGACGATGATGATTCTGGCTCGAAAGTCATCGTTTTGAGAGATTCCTTGAAGTCCTCAAACCAGGGATCATGACGAGTTCGATGACCTTCATAGACATCAGAGATTCGGTCCCAGATGAGCTTCGAATTGTCAAGATGCATAATTCGCCCAAATTGATCTCTGGATAGGCAGGAGCAGATGATATCCTTCGCTATGATGTCAAGTCGAGTGTACTTATGAATATCATCAAGATTCGCCATCTTGCATAGATCAAGAAGACCAATCTCGAGGACGGTCCACAGCTCGCTGTTCTTTGCCATGAGGCGCTTCTTCATCATGGCCTTCCACTTGGGATAGTCATGACCACAAAGATAGGGCATGTCACTTTCTTCATACCCGCGGTCGACATAACTAAAACTCCAAGCGGTTAAACTAAAATCACACGTAACAAGGAGTACCTCGCTCGATACCAATTGAAAGTGTTATATCGACTAGAGGGGGTGAATAGGCGATTTTATGAATTCTTCATCGAGGAATTTGTCGGTGAGGAAATTCCTTAGCAAAGAACTACTTGCAAATGAATAAGTACTCGAAGTAAATATAACAGATACAAACATAGTCATCATGATGAAGTGAGGACTAGCACAGAGTACGTAAAGCGAAACACAAGATAACAAGATGAAGACAAACAGATCAAGAAATTGAACTGAGGAGTTTGTGAAAGTCTTCACCAAAGTCTTCAAACACGATATGAACAACATTCAACACAAGAATGAGGAAATGAAAGAGTTGAGGAAATAGAACCACCGGTTGGTGAAGACAATGATTTGGTAAACCAGTTCCAACTCGCTGTCTCGGCTTATACGTCTGGTTGGAGCGGCCGAGTATTTAAACTCGAGGACACACAGTCCGGACACCCGCCTCGAGCCGCAACTCAGACACCCAGTCCTCACCGATTCTCCTTGAACTAAGACCACGCAGGCCTCGGCCCAAACACTCGTGGTAAGTCTTCGGTGACTTCCAAACCTTCACAGACTTGGTCACTCGGCGATCCACAATTCCTCTTGGTTGTTTCTAGACCTTGACGCCTAACCGTCTGGAAGAAGCACAGTCTTCAAAGGTAACAAGCGCCGGATCCACGCAGATCAATTTCTTCATGATGCTCAATCACTTTGGGTTTGTGGGGTTTGGTTTTGGGATTTTCCTCACTGATGATTTTGCTCAAAGTCCCTGAGGATGGGTTGCTCTCAAATGACAAGTGTCAAGTTCTCCGGAGCAGCCAACCAACTAGTGGTTGTAGGGGCGGCTATTGATAGCCTAGGGAGCAGCCCGACATGATAAGACATAAATGCCCTTCAATGATATGACCGTTAGGTGGATAAGATATTTTGGACAGCCGCGCAAGAAGACAAGAACGGTCGGAAATTTGACTCTCAAATTCATCGTACTATCATGTTCTCATCGTAGGCAATTCAGACCGGCGAATTCCAAACTCCTCACCAAAGAAGTCATCAAGACTGTAAGAACTGCGTCTCACATCAAGAATTTGACTGAATCTGTATGAGATTTCCAATGGCTTCACTCGAAGGGATTGGTAGGTGTAGGATTTTGAGTTGAGCATCACATGGAAATTTTTCCTTAGTATTTCCTCGACCCCCTTTAACAGTACGGTGTTTCCTATGACTCAAGAAGGAGAAACTGAAACTACGAAAACAAAAGTCTTCACGCTTCATGTTCCTCAAGTGAATGCCAAGTCTTCAAGGTCACACCATTTTCTTCACTTTCAAAGTCTTCAGAAAGTCTTTAGAATATCAAAGTCTTCAGTCGAAGAACTTCATTTTTAGGGGTTGACTTTCTCTGTAAATATCAAACTCCTCATAGACTTATAGACCTGTGTACACTCACAAACGCATCAGTTACTTAACCAATAAGTCTTCAATACACCAAAATCACTAAGGGGCACTAGATGCACTTACACAAACATCAAGCAAACACCTCAAAACAAGGATGCAACATGATAATATGAAACTACATGCAAAATCAAGCAAGTTTCATATGGAGCACACTCAAAACGGAGCAACGGTGCAACACATACGAACTATACAAGTTATGACAACAATCTGTCCATAACAGCAACTAGGCATCTTACAAGCATCAAAACAACAAGCTACAGCACCCCAACATAATAACAAAGGACATGGGCATGAAGTACAGGTAAAGCACAACAAAATATGAACATTGAGCTATCTCCAGAAATCACTAGAACATGCTCAAAATGACATGGAGATATTGCAAATAATAACAGTTTCAGACTTTGCAGAAATAACATCAGGTTGCAATGTTTAGAGCTATCAAACAACATGTTACAGGAACTTAACATGGCAAAAAAAGGCATGGCATGAAACTACTAATTGCGTAGATCAAAAGTCCCTTACTGAACATGACCCAAAAAGGCATAGAAAATATGATGGCACCCATGTAAACATGGCAAGTTATATTACAGATTCATACATGGCAGGAACAACAATAAGTAGGCATGTTGGTGAGCATGAACCACTCACCACAGAGCAATACATGGCATGGCAAGGCAACCAACAGTAAGAATACATGTTTATGAAGCTAAGCATGGCAAGTGCAAGGTCATAGGGTGCATGGAACACTAGCAAACAATCATGGAAACAGTGAACTTAATGTTAACAGGCTGACAGCAACATTATCAAGCAACTTTGGAGCAAGATATGAACAATCTAAAGCAAGCTATAAATGCAACCAGGGGCATGAATGGATAGAGCAAGACATGTAGATCAAAACATGTTTATAGAACATCTCCAGATTATGCATAGAATGATTAGTAGCAACATGTCTACATAGCAACAAAATATAACAGAAACAGCCAGGAAAAACAGCAACAGCAAATGTCCTACTTAGCAAGCTTGATACACTCAGCACACAACTCACAAAAATACATGGTTGGCACCCCTGGAAATATGGCATAGCATAGATCAAAACACATGTAGACATCAACCTCATAGGATGCACACATCAAACATGGCAAAAATGACAAATGAGCAAGTTATAATAGTTCAACAGATTAACATCAACATGCACTCTTCCAACAGAATTTCGGGCATCAAGATGAACTCAAATGAAAATGATGCAATGGAATGAAATGAAGTACTCGTCGAGGCGAACAATTTGACATATTACACGCACGAAATGGAGCTACGGATGCAGAGATACAATGCGATGAACATGGCATGAAAATGCAAGATATTTCGGGGACTTGGCAGTTTTCAGAGGGGGAAAGTCAACCTTGCACGGATTACGAGGCGGGGCCGGATCTCGCCGAAGACGGGCTGCGCGGTGGCTGGGGAAGACGCCGGAGAGGGGGAAGATGGCCGGAGGCGAGGCAGAGAGGGCCGGGGATGGCCGGGGCGCCGGATCTGGCCGGCCCCTTGCTGGATTCGCCGGCACGGCAGGGCATGCGGCTTCAGCGGAGGACGGCGGCGGGGCGACGGGTGCCGGCACTCGAGGCGCGGAGGCGCAGAGGAGGAGGCCACGGCCGAGGCAGCGGGCGGCACTCATGCGACGGCCCCGCCGGCGACGACGGAGGAGCCGGACGGCGGCGCGACGAGAGGCCGGGCGGCGCGGCGACGCGGGCGCGCGCAGCGGGCGGCGGCGGCGCGCTGCTGGACCGGAGGGCCCGCGATGGCTTCCCGGCCACGCGGTGGGGAACGGCGGCGGGACAGGTGGCGGCACGGGGTTGGTCCGAGGCGGCGGGGCGGACACGTCCGGCGCATGTTGGACATGTCCGGCGGCGGGAGGTGGAAGAAGACTAGGGTTAGGGTGGATTTGATCCGGAATTTTGGGGGAGAGGGTGTTTATATAGGTAGAGGGAGCTAGGAGAGTCCAAATGAGGAGCGGTTTTCGGCCACGCGATCGTGATCGAACGACCGAGAGCATGGAGGGGAGTTAGATGGGTTTTGGTCCACTTTGGAAGGGGTGTTGGGCTGCACACAAAAGAGGCCTTTGCGGTTACCCGGTTAACCGTTGGAGTATCAAACGACCTCCAAATGGCACGAAACTTGACAGGCGGTCTACCGGCGCTATACCAAGGCCGCTTGGCAAACGTCGGGCCATTCCGAGAAAGTTTAACACCCGCTCACAACGAGAGACAAAAAGGGGACACCGGAGGACATAGGAGTGCCGGATTGCAAAATGGACAACGGGGAAAATGCTCGGATGCATGAGACGAAAACGTATGCAAAATGAAATGCACATGATGACATGATAAAATGCAACATGCAAGCAAATGACATGGCAAAGACGGCGAATAACTGGCAGACACCTAGCGCATCGAATCCGGGACGTTACACGACCCTACTCTTTTTACTAAATCATATGATGGTGAACTGTTTGTGTGCCAAATATATGTTGATGATATTATCTTCGGCTATACTGACCAACGTTATAGCTATGAATTTGCCTATATGATCAGTGAAGAATATCAAATGTCTATGATGGGAGAGTTGAAATTCTTCTTAGGTCTTCAAATTCGTCAGCAGCGCAATGGCATATTCATATCTCAGGAGAAATACCTCAAAGATGTACTGAGGAAATTCGGGGCGTTACAACACTCCTCCACTAACAAGAGATCTCGTCCCGAGAGCTTAGGACCGAGACGGAAATGAAAAGGGATGAGGTGAAACAAGAAGTCAAGAGAAGGAGCAAAGAATCGAGAGCACTCGAGAAGAAGAGAGGAACGATGAGAATCGAAAGCTCACGTAATCGGATAGACTATGAAATCACTCGTTCTAACCGGAGTGGTTAGAATGAGAAAAGAAACGGATAAGACTGAAAGGATTGAGGTAGCACTCCGGCTGAAACATGGAGGAACAGAACACGAAGAACTCTTGAACAAAATCATGATGAACTCTTGAAGAATGAATTAAATCATGGAAAACCAACATGAAGAACTCTGGTGACAAAAGGACGGTGAGATCGATTGAAGGAAGAAAGAATAAAATTAAAGCTTGCGATGATTTAGATGGAGATTCCAACGAAATGGCTGAGGAAATTGAACTCCGGAAAAGAAAAGATGAAAACACTTGGAACTAGAATTTATTCATGAAGAACAAACTCCGAAGGAAGGGATTAATCACTTGGATGAAATAAGAATAAGATTTATTGTATGCTTATCCTTCACCAAATTAAATTGATGACAAGCAATGGATTTTTGCATACTACTTATTCTTCTTGAAAAAAAGGATTGAGAAGTGACATATCGCAAACTTGAGAAGGTCTTCATGAACCACCGGTAGGATTGAAAAGAACGAATGGATTAATATGATAAACAAGGAAAAGAATCTTGAATGAACCACCGTAAGAATTAGAAAATGATTGATGAAAGAGAATGAATCACCAAGAAGAATTAGTAGACCAAATATGCTTGAGGGAGATTTAGATGCAAAAGAACGGAAGAACTCGAACTGATTAAAGAGCACTTGAATGAACCACCGGGATAAATAGAGAACGATAACTGAAATGATGGCCTCCGGTGAAAAGAAACAGAAATCAACTCCTGAAATACTCCGGATGGGTAAGAAAAGAATATCTGACAAATGGAATAATTCGAGAGGATAAAAGAAGCTAGACCCATGAATCTTCGAGAGAACGGGCAAGATTTAGAGGAAAAACTCTTCTTCGGTCTTCAAATGATGACGAGAAACACCACCAAAATTACTGAGATACTCCGGTAGAATGAAAAACGAAAAGGTTGAGGAAACCATGAAAAGAATTTGAAAGCGATTTTGTTGAAGGCCTGTGACTGATGGAATTCATTCTTATGTCACACTTGAAAAGAATTATGAATGACTCCGGGGGAATTAGAAGAGTTAGGTAAGATCCTGGAAAAAGACCTGTGGGTTAGGGCCCACTGAAGAGAAAAAAACACCGTTGGAAAAGGGATGTTGAACAGATAGATGATGCATCGGAACAATAGAATGATTAGAATGAGGTGACAACCTCGAATTAATTGGAACACAGACGAATCTCCTGAGATGTCTTGAACACTCCGGAAGGATAAACTGGCGAGAGGCGAACGAGCAAGGAAAACACTTGAGCCGAGAGAAAGAATATGATCAACCCGAAAAACTTGAATTGAGTCCACCAGAAAGAAAAAGAGATGAAGAATGACGAACTAGACAAGAAATCACCGGTTGAAATAATTGACAAAAGACTGAAGAGGCTCCACACGAATGAAATTGATGGTCGAAACAGACTCAGGCTTCGGGAAGAAAAGGGTGGGAGGGCAGGAAAAACAAAGACAACTTGGAAGGGGAAACCGACGAATATCTTGAAGAGAAAACACCGGTTGAAATCATTGAGGAAAGAAAGCAAAGACTTCGCACGAGTAGGATGGATACTCGATTACGGACTCCAGTTCCGAGAGGAAGAAGGGAGGGCGGGTGGGAAAAACAAAGACAACTTCGGACAAGGAAACAACAATGACGTCGGCGGAAGAACTGAGGATTGATCTCGCGAAAGACAAAGAGGTTTGAGTCGACTTGACGAGAGATGCACCGGACAAAAAGAGGATGGACAACGAACAAAAACTAACCGCATGATCCTAAAGAAAAATTTGAATGGGAAGAGGAGTAATTCAAAACACCTACGTCAAGATTCCTTACCAGAGCGACGAAGAGGCAGAGGAGTAAAAAGAATTCCTACTCTCCGATATAACTAGACTCCAAAAACATTTTTTTTCTAGACTCAACAACGGCCAAACTACACGATCAATCAAGGGGGGCTCCTAAGGTCGGTCGAGGCTCTGATACCAACTTGTCACGCCCAATATGCGACCCTATCCAAAAGGAACTCAAAGGTCCCACCAAGGATAGACCCGCATATTGGAACGCTTTTGCAAGGTGGATATCATTACATCAACATTACATAGTAGTTGGGGATACATACAAAAGGCATACAATGCCACACGAATACACAATACAACATACAAGAACAACATCCGACTACGGATGATACATAAACAGTAAACTCAAACAATATCCACCTGCTAGCCCAGTGCCGACCGAACCTATCCCCGATCGAAGAAGCGAAGAAGAAACTCCAAAACAAGCAACATCGCTCTCACGCCAAGATCATCGCAAAACCTGTACCTCGAATCGTTGTTGTAGTAATCTGTGAGCCACGAGGACTCAGCAATCCCATTACCATGGGTACCAAAACTAGCAAAGCGTAATGAGAAAGGAAGGGATAAAGTTGTGAGGTTGCAGCGGCGACTAAGCATGATACGGTGGCTAACATACGCAAATGAGAGCGAGAAGAGAAACAAAGGAACGGTCGTCAACTAGCAATGATCAAGAGGTGATCCTGAACTCCTACTTACGTCAAACATAACCCAGAAACCGTGTTCACTTCCCGGACTCCGCCGAGAAGAGACCATCATGGCTACACACGCGATTGATGCGTTTTAATTCGGATCTGGTGTCAAGTTATCTACAACCGGACATTAGCAAAATCCCATCTGCCACATAACCGTGGGCACGGCTCTCGAAAGTTTAAACCCTGCAGGGGTGTCCCAACTTAGCCCATGACAAGCTCTCGCGATCAACGAAGGAATATACCTTCTCCCAGGAAGACCCGATCTGTCTCGAAATCCCGGTTTACAAGACATTTCGACAATGGTAAAACAAGACCAGCAAGACCGCCCGATGCGCCGACATCCCGATAGGAGCTGCACATATCTCGTTCTCAGGGCAACACCGATAAGCTAAGCGTCTGTGTACCGACATTTAATCCAAGTTGCCAAGGAATGGTCCCAAGACGGTGCTCTAGTTTGGACCAACACTTAGACAAGCATTGGCCCGGGGGGGCTATAATAAAGATGACCCTTGGGTTAATTACTCCCAAGGGAAAAGTAAGTGGTGGTGAGGCAAATGGTAAAACCAAGGTTGGGCCTTGCTGGAGGAGTTTTATTCAAAGCGAACTGTCAAGGGGTCCCATAAATCACCCGACCGCGTAAGGAACGCAAAATCCGGGAACAGAATACCGGTATAACGGAAACTAGGGCGGCAAGAGTGGAACAAAACACCAGGCATAAGGCCAAGCCTTCCACCCTTTACCAAATATATAGATGCATTAATAATATAACAGATATGGTGATATCCCAACCAAAATCCTGTCCACCATGGAGCAATCTTCAACTTCACCTACAACTAGCAACGCTATAAGAGGGGCTGAGCAAAGCGGTAACATAGCCAAACAATGGTTTGCTAGGAAGGGTGTCAAAGGTTAGAGGTTCATGGCAATTTGGGAGGCTTGCAGAGCAAAAGATAGGTAGCGCAGCAAAGCGATAGAATGAACTAGCATAGCAATGATAGTAGTGAGATCCAGGGTAGCGGTCATCTTGCCTGAAATCCCGCAAGGAAGAAGAACGAGTCCATGAAGAAGACGAGCGGATGAAGCCGAACCAACCGTAGACGAACGAATCCTCACGACCGCAATGAAACAGGAACTAACAAGAAGAAGCACACAACATAGGTAAACACACCACACATGAACAAGGCATGTTGCACAACAAGCATGATGCATGACCAAGCTACATGAAGCTATCATGGCAAGAGATGATGCAAACAAGAACAACACATCAAGGCAAGTTTAAATGAGGCCGGGAACAACATATAACAATTCCGGTAAGTCCTCATATGCAAATTTCGAAATTGGTCCAGATCTGAATAAATCTTATGTTCAAATTGTTAAACAGCAAGTTAAGATGCACCAAGAAGATCTACACGAAATTCTAGTCAAGTTACATATAAAGTTCATTAGATTTGGAGCTACGGCCTAGAAGGTATGAGCAAAACAAGTTAAACATGGCATTGATGCAAAATGCATACAAACATCAAGCAAACACCTCAAAATAAGGATGCAACATGATAATATGAAACTACCTGCAAAATCAAGCAAGTTTCATATGGAGCACACTCAAAACGGAGCAACGGTGCAACACATACGAACTATACAAGTTATGACAACAATCTATCCATAACAACAACTAGGCATCTTACAAGCATCAAAACAACAAGCTACAGCACCCCAACATAATAACAAAAGGCATAGGCATGAAGTACAGATAAAGCACAACAAAACATGAACACTGAGCTATCTCCAGAAATCAATAGAACATGCTCAAAATAACATGGAGATATTGCAAATAATAACAGTTTCAGACTTTGTAGAAATAACATCAGGTTGCAATGTTTAGAGCTATCAAACAACATGTTACAGGAACTTAACATGGCAAACAAAGGCATGGCCTGAAACTACTAATTGCATAGATCAAAAGTCCCTTACTGAACATGAGCCAAAAAGGCATAGAAAATATGATGGCACCCATGTAAACATGGCAAGTTATATTACAGATTCATACATGGCAGGAACAACAATAAGTAGGCATGTTGGTGAGCTTGAACCACTCACCACAGAGCAATACATGGCATGGCAAGGCAACCAACAGTAAGAATACATGTTTATGAAGCTAAGCGTGGCAAGTGCAAGGTCATAGGGTGCATGGAACACTAGCAAACAATCATGGAAACATTGAACTTAATGTTAACAGGCTGACAACAACATTATCAAGCAACTTTGGAGCAAGATATGAACAATCTACAGCAAGCTATAAATGCAACCAGGGGCATGAATGGATAGAGCAAGACATGTAGATCAAAACATGTTTATATAACATCTCCAGATTATGCATAGAATGATTAGTAGCAACATGTTTACATAGCAACAAAATATAATAGAAACAACAGAAAAAAAAGAACAAAGAATCGCCCTACTTAGCAAGCTTGATACACTCAGCACACAACTCACAAAAATACATGGTTGGCACCCCTGGAAATATGGCATAGCATAGATCAAAACACATGTAGACATCAACCTCATAGGAATCACACACCAAACATGGCAAAAATGACAAATGAGCAAGTTATAACAGTTTCAGCAGATTAACATCAACATGCACTCTTCCAACAGAATTTCGGGCATCAAGATGAACTCAAATGAAAATGATGCAATGGAACGAAATGAAGTACTCGTCGAGGCGAACAATTTGACATATTACACGCATGAAACGGAGCTACGGATGCAGAGATACAATGCGATGAACATGGCATGATAATGCAAGATATTTCGGGGACTTGGCAGTTTTCAGAGGGGGAAAGTCAACCTTGCACGGATTACGAAGAGGGGCCGGATCTCGCCGGAGACGGGCTGCGCGGTGGCTGGAGAAGACGCCGGAGAGGGAGAAGATGGCCGGAGGCGAGGCAGAGAGGGCCGGGGATGGCCGGGGCGCCGGATCTGGCCGGTCCCTTGCCGGATCCGGCCGGCGACGGGGCCGCGACGGCGGAGCTCGGTGGAGGATGGCGGCGGGGCGACTGGGTGCCGGTGCTTGAGGCGCGGAGGCGCGCGCGCGAGGAGGACACGGCCGAGGCGGCGGACGGCACTCAGCGGCGCGCCCGCCGGGCGGCGACGGAGGAGCCGGACGGCGACGCGACGAGAGGCCGGCGCGGCCGCCGGGCGTGCGCTGGGGCGCGCAGGCGGCGGCGGCGGCGCTGTGGGCCGGAGGGCCCATGTGGGCTTCCCCGGCCGCGGTGGGGGGAACGGCGGTGGGACAGGTAGCGGCACGAGGTTGGTCCGGGGCGGCGGCTGGGACACGTCCGGCGCAGGTTGGACATGTCCGGCGGCAGGAGGTGGAAGAAGACTAGGGTTAGGGTGGATTTGATCCGGAATTTTGGGGGAGAGGGTGTTTATATAGGTAGAGGGAGCTAGGAGAGTCCAAATGAGGAGCGGTTTTTGGCCACGCGATCGTGATCGAACGACCGAGAGCATGGAGGGGAGTTAGATGGGTTTTGGGCCACTTTGGAAGGGGTGTTGGGCTGCACACAAAAGAGGCCTTTGCGGTTACTCGGTTAACCGTTGGAGTATCAAACGACCTCCAAATGGCACGAAACTTGACAGACGGTATACCGGTGCTATACCAAGGCCGCTTGGCAAACCTCGGGCCATTCCGAGAAAGTTTAACACCCGCTCACAACGAGAGACAAAAAGGGGACACCGGAGGACATAGGAGTGCCGGATTGCAAAACGGACAACGAGGAAAATGCTCGGATGCATGAGACGAACACGTATGCAAAATGAAATGCACATAATGACATGATAAAATGCAACACGCAAGCAAATGACATGGCAAAGACGGCGAATAACTGGCAGACACCTGGCGCATCGAATCCGGGGCGTTACACGACCCTACTCTTTTTACTAAATCATATGATGGTGAACTGTTTGTGTGCCAAATTTATGTTGATGATATTATCTTCGGCTGTACTGACCAACGTTATAGCTATGAATTTGCCTATATGATGAGTGAAGAATATCAAATGTCTATGATGGGAGAGTTGAAATTCTTCTTAGGTCTTCAAATTCGCCAAGAGCGAATGGCATATTCATATCTCAGAGAAATACCTCAAAGATGTACTTGAGGAAATTCGCATGCAAGATTGCAAAGGCGCTAAAATTCCTATGCCCACAAATGGCCATCTATGCAATCGATGAAAATGGTATTGACTTCGATCACAAGGTATACCGCCCATGATTGGTTCTTTATTGTACTTATCTGCATCTAGGCCAGATATAATGCTTAGTGTTTGCATGTGTGCCCGATTTCAAGCTGCACCTAAGGAATCACACCATAAGGCTGTGAGGCATATTCTTCGATATCTAGGTCACACACCAACACTAGGATTATGGTACCCGAGGGCTCGCTTTTGATCTCATTGATATTCGACTGACTATGCTGGTGATCGTGGACCGCAAGTCAACATCCGCACTTGTCATTTCCTCGACGATCTTTGGTCCGTTGTTCCTCGAGGAAATGTAACTCGTATCACCGCTTCATCGCCAAGCTGAATACATTGCTACCGCTCGTCTGTGCTCAACCGCTGGATGAAGCAAACCTCAAGGACTATGGCGCTAACGTGAAGAATGTGCCTCTCTCTGCGACAATGAGAGTGCCATCAAGATTGCTCATAACCCGCTTCAGCACTCAAGACAAAGCACATCCAGATTCGCCATCATTTTCTTCGTGATCATGTGTTGAAGGGCGACATCTCCATCGAGCACGTGAAGACTGAAGAACAACTAGCTGATATCTTCACTAAGCCCTTGGATGAGAAGAGATTTAGCAAGTTGCGGTGTGAGCTAAATATCTTAGAATCTTCGAATGTTCTTGGAAAAGGACACACATCCTAACCCTTATGCAGAATTGATGACTTAGATGTGCAACACATGAAGAAACGTTTTTCTTCAATCAATGAAGAATAACACTCTAAGTGTGAAGAAATTAATGAAGAATTTGATTCTCAGAACCCTACGACAATTGTATGCGGTGTCTGAAATCATCATTCTTATACGGTGGGTCACGCCACCACAAAAAGTTGAAAATCTTCAATTTGAGTTTTTCCTCGTTTTTGAAATTCTTCAGTTTTTCAAATTCTTCAACTTTGCAAAATCTTCACTGTTTCCGCTGCTTTTTCTTCATTGGCTATATATATATATATATATATATATATATATATATATATATATATATATATATATATATATATATATATATATATATATATATATATATATATATATAAGTTTATGTCCTCTACAGCATTCACTTATGGCTATTTCTTCATATTGCTTTTTCTGCTAAGTGAATGTGATCGGACCCTTCCCCCTCTATGCTATACTCAACCCAATCTATTCACAAATTCTTCATGTGCGTTCTAATTGAAACTTGTTCAAAGTCTTCACTGTCCTTGATAATGAAGAAATTGCGAACGAACTTTAAAACAAATCTTATCCAGATTTTCGGTTTTATCGCTCAAACTGCTCCGCATCCCATGATGCATTATTTTATTCACCCACGATCTTACACGATCTCATCTGCACAAGACGTGGGTGACACATGTCGCGTGAAGGAGAAAGGGTAGGGCATGTTCGTCCCAAAATCTTCGGCGAACAGTTTTTACCGTGGCTATAAATACCCTCTCCCTTCCTCACTTCATTTACTCCGCCGGTCGATGTCTCGCCGAGCTCCTCAAACCCTAGCGCCGCCGCTACTCCATCGTCGCCGGTGAGGAAGAGCTTCACCGCCTCGACCTCGTCGCCGTCAGATTTCGCGCCGCTGCAGAAATCTTCACTCGCCGCCAGAAGTTGTGTCCTCTCGCCAAGTTAGGGCGTGGAGATCGAACCGACGAACTTCACATCTGTTCATCTCAGTTCATCGTGTTCTTCGGTTCGGGTAATTAAAAGCTACTTTTATTACTCACTTTGATTCTCAAACTTTCCTGAAAATCTTCAAAGGTGTTTTATTTCTCAAATCTTCACACATATGAACACCTCACACACTGTATGCTCTTGATCCATTTCTCTAAGCAATCATTTTCTTCAAGATTCCTCAATTGTGTGGATTTTTGATCTGTACAACTCTGGAACCTAAGACAGAAAGCGCTTAGTGAAATTCCTCAAGGCTCAATGGGTCAAATTCCTCAAAACTGGTCTTTTCGAAAAGTCCTTCTGAGAACGCATATGACCTCTTAAAATTCCTCGCACCTACACTCTGTTCACAGGTACTCATGACCGCTGCTGAATCACTAGGTTCTCATCAACTTAACTCATTTGCAGCGTTCCTTGAAGAAAAACTGCATACTTCTTCAGTGTGCTCAGTTGTTCAAATTCCTCATCTGAAAAATATGGCTGAAGGAAAGAGACCGCAGAAAGGAGGAAAGAGGCCTGAGGTCATGACTGCTTTCGAAATCCCTGATGAACTCTACAAGGACTATTGCACACCTGATGAAGCCAAGTTTGGCAAAGAAAACAAGAATCAGCGCAAGGTGCGTATTCAGAGAATTGAACGGATATGGGCAAGGGAATGGAGGGAATATCGATATGTTACTCCAAAATACATGAAGAAATTAGCTTTGAATCCTCCATGCCCAAGAGCTCCACTGGCACCTGGCCAAGTTGCTGATCCCACTAGCATCAAAAGTGGTGAAGACTTTCCTGAAGAATGGGCCAAGCGCCAAGCAAAATTGGCAAGGCAAGCCAAGGAGGCAGTGAGGAAATTCAGTGAGGATTCTGCTGCTGCTGCTGCTGCTGAGTCTTTGGTCAGACCGAGGAAATCAATGCCAAAGAAGCCGGCTCGCAAGCCAAGTGCTTCACCAACAGCGCCCTCACGGCCAAGTTCCTTAGCTATGCCCTCACGGCAAATTCCTCGATCGCATCGCTCCACCAAAGTCCTCAACTCATGTGCATCCGCTACATGCCAAAGGACTACTTGGTTTTCAATTGCTTCGTGTCTCAAAGAAGTTCCTCACCGCACCAATGTCCTCATCAGCCCCACTGCTGAAGACAAAAGCAACAATGGACGCGGTCCTCGGCCAAGTCCAAGGAAGAAATAGGTTGCGTTTCAAGTGCCCTCTGATGATGAAGCTTCTGATGAAGAACTTGCAGAAATCATCAGAGATAGACAAGTGAAGGCTGCTAGAGCCAAAGGCACATCTGTGCCATTGCTTTTGGATCCGAGGAAGATCCTCGACTACATTTGTAACGCCCTCGATGCGGCTATATCTCCCACGTGTCGAAGCACGACTTAGAGGCATAACCGCATTGAAAGCAATGTCGCAAATGAGGTAATCTTCACACAACCCATGTAATACATAAGGGAAAGAGATACATAGTTGGCTTACAATCGCCACTTCACACAATTACATGAGTAAAGCATTACATCATACAGATACAATCAAGGTCCGACTACGGAACCAAAATAAAAGAAGAACCCCAAATGCGACAAAGGTCCCCGATCGACCCCAACTGGGCTCCACTACTGATAAACTAGAACGAAACAACACAAGGGGCAAGATCTTCATCGAGCTCCTCCTTGAGCTTGGTTGCGCCACCGCCGGGTAACATAGGCACCGCAAACTGGTTTTGAAGTATCCGTGAGCCACGAGGACTCAAAGAATCCCATTACCATGGGTATCAAGACTAGCAAAGCTTAATTGGAAAGGAAGGGGTAAAGTGGTGAGGTTGCAGCAGCGGCTAAGCATGATATGGTGGCTAACATACGCAAATGAGAGCGAGAAGAGGAACAAAGGAACGGTCGTGAAGCTAACAATGATCAAGAGGTGATCCTGAACACCTACTTACGTCAAACATAACCCAAAGACCGTGTTCACTTCCCGGACTCCGCTGAGAAGAGACCATCACGGCTACACACGCGGTTGATGCATTTTAATTCAGATCTGGTGTCAAGTTATCTACAACCGGACATTAACAAATTCCCATCTGCCACATAACCGCGGGCACGGCTCTCGAAAGTTTATACCCGCAGGGTGTCCCAACTTAGCCCATGACAAGCTCTCGCGATCAACGAAGGAATAGACCTTCTCCCAGAAGACCCGATCAGCCTCGTAATCCCGGTACATCAAGACATTTCGACAATGGTAAAACAAGACCAGCAAAGCCTCCCGCCAGCCGACAAATCCCGATA
Organism: Aegilops speltoides; assembly: GCA_021437245.1. Classification (NCBI taxonomy): domain Eukaryota; kingdom Viridiplantae; phylum Streptophyta; class Magnoliopsida; order Poales; family Poaceae; genus Aegilops; species Aegilops speltoides. The sequence continues at coordinate 186,168,666 of CM038146.1, read as the reverse complement.
GGAGTTGCACATATCTCGCTCTCGTGGCACACCGGATGAGCAAGACGTCGGGTTGGCATAGACCCTGGTTGCCAGGGGCGCCGGACATCGCTTCGGTTTCACCAGCACTTAGACAAGCAATCGCCCGGGGCTAAATAAAGATGACCCTCGGGTTGGCCGACCCAAGGAAAGGGATAGGTGGTGGTGAGGCAAATGGTAAAACCAAGGTTGGGCCTTGCTGGACAAGTTTTATTCAAAGCGAACTGTCAGGGGGGTCCCATAAATCACCCGACCGCGTAAGGAACGCAAAATCCGGGAACATAACACCGGTATGACGGAAACTAGGGCGGCAAGAGTGGAACAAAACACCAGGCATAAGGCCGAGCCTTTCACCCTTTACCAAATATATAGATGCATTAAATAATATAAGAGATATTGTGATACCCCAACCAAAATCCTGTCCACCATGGAGAAATCTTCAACTTCACCTGCAACTAGCAACGCTATAAGAGGGGCTGAGCAAAAGCGGTAACATAGCCAAGCAACGGTTTTCTAGGAAGGGTGTCAAAGGTTAGAGGTTCATGGCAATTTGGGAGGCTTGAGCAACAAGAGATAGGTGGCATGGCAAAGCGATAGAACGAAGCAACTAGCATAGCAATGATAGTAGTGAGATCCAGGGTAGCGGTCATCTTGCCTGAAATCCCGCTAGGAAGAAGAACGAGTCCATGAAGAAGATGAACGGGCGTAGTCGAACGAATCCTCACAACTCCGGAACGAAACCGAAGCTAACGAGAGACGCAACCCGGAAAGAAGCAAACAACATGGTAAACACACAAGCATAATCATGGCATGATGCACAATCAAGTATGATGCATGTCCAGTTTAATGAGGCATGGCATGGCAAAGTGCAACACACAATACTACAAGTTAAGTGGAGCTCAATATGCAACGAGTTGCATATTGACGAAACACCACATCCGAGTTATTTAGTTCGCTCTCGTTTAGGTACACAACAATGTTAAATGTTGTTAAACATGGCAAGGGGTGTAACAAAAGTAAACTAACTATTTAGGCAAGTTTAAATGAGGCCGGAAGAAGAAACAACAATTCCGGGAAAACCTCATATGCAATTTATGAATTTGCTACTGTTCTGCCCTAAAACATATTTTAAAGTTATTAAACAGGAAAATAAAGTGGACCATGTTAAACTAGGCATTTTTTTCCACCCCATTTACATATAAAGTTTGTTTAAAACCGAGCTACGGTTAAAAAGTTATGAATTAAATCATTTAACATGGCATTTATGCAAATTAATGCAAACAGCAATTTAGACATTTTTAACATAGATGAAAGTGGCATATTATTAATCTACACAAAATTCTAAGCATTTTACATATATAAAGTTTTTACATATGATGCACAGATCATGAGTTATTATATGCATGAAGTGCAAGGGGGTTTTCTGTAAAACAGTAATTCACCGGATAATAGCAAAATTCGCAAGGCACAGAAAAAAAATACATGAGCCGAATCTGAGATCTGGCCCAGGGCGCGGGCGCTGGAGGCTCACCCAGCGGGCCGAATCTGGAGTTGGGCCGGTCGGTGGAGGAGGCTTGCGCTTGGCTGGATCAGATCTGGGAGGATCCCGAGAGAGTGGCGGCGGCGGGTAGGAGGAGAAGGATGGATTGGACAGGCTAGGGTCTAGGGTTAGACAATAAATATGGCAAGTGGGTTTTTGGTAGGGGTATTTAGTCCATCTGATCGAAATCAAACGGCCGAGAAAATAGGTTAGAGAGTCCAAATAAGAAAACGGAGATATTTTGTAGACGTTAGGGGATGATCCGGACCCAACGGTAATGACTGCCCGGGTCGGGTTCAGGGGAGTTTCGGACGCGCGCGAGGGGGGGGGCTGCGAGCTGGCAAGAGAGGTTAGGTGGTCACGGTCAAGAGAGAAGCAAAACCCGGTTGGTCTCGGAACGGCCAACAAAAGCAAGGGGGAACACGGCAACTACGAGCGGATGCAAGTTTTATGAAAACGATGCCAATGCAATGCGTATGATGACATGAGACGAGATGCATAACAAAAACAAAATGCAAACAACAGACAAAAACCCAACCACGAAGGAAAATCATATGGCATCTCCGGAAAAGGCAAGAGTTGGAGTTACGAATATGGAAAGTTGTATCCGGGGCGTTACAACACTCCACCACTACGAGAGGATCTCGTCCTGAGATCTAGGATGGCACCGGAAGAAACGGAAGAGAAAGAGAAGAGGTAAAACTAAGTTGCTTCTTTGACAAATGAGTGAAAACCAAAGAACCTTGAGAGGTTGAACAAATTGAAAGAAAACGAAACAACGGAGATGACCAAGATTGCAAACAATTCGTTGGGCAAGAGGAACAAGGAACATGATGAGAACCAAGAGGTTTAGTGATAAGATAGATATTGAAACCACTCCGGTTAAAACTAGATAGAGGAGGAATAAGATTGATATAATTTGAGCAGCACTCCGACTGTAAATGGAAGGAATTGAACATGAACTTGACAAGATGAGAGGATACATGATGAAATCAACAACACACTGCCTCCGGAATTGAAAGAATGGCACAAGGGGTAAGAAACATTACAAACCGCACTCCAGTTGAGAAGGGAGGCAAAACTTGATAAGATTAGAGAACTCGAATGAAAACACGACACTCCGGCTAAACGGATAAGCAAGGAAAATTACATGATATTTACAAAATGAGATGATGGGTCGAAGAGAGCAACATCACAATGCCTCTGGAACAAAAGAATAGAAGATAGATCATTGGAATAACAGAATGGAGAAGAAAATGTCAACTTCTGCCACAAATGAGCTTGGAAATCACCCTTCCAAGAAGGTTATAACGGAGTTGTTGCAAAACCAAGAACGAAAAGAATAAGCTTGTGGCGGGCTTATGAAAACATCTCAAAATTATGAGGTGAGCTTCTGCCACCAACGGAAACATATGATTGGATTGATATCAACAAGGAGACGAGAAACTTATTTCACCGGGAGGACAAATGAAGAACTTGGGTCATTTATAAGCACCATAAATAGCACAATCCTTAGGGAAAGCTTTAGGTGAAATATAACCCAAGATAACTCCAATGAAGAGACTGATGGATTTAAAAAACCTCATTCTTGACAACAATATGAATCATGAAACATGAAGGAAATTGTCAAGAGTAACATAACACCACCTCAAAAGATAAGGTAGAAAGAATTGCACTTCGGAATGCAAGACAAAGAATACTTGAACGCCTCAAAACAAAACATGTGTTGAGCACCATGTTTATTTTTGAGTATAGCTTGGCGGACCATAACTTCGAGCGAAATCTTGAAGAACAATTGAAGAATGAAAAGAATCCTTGACGACCCACCATTTAGAGCCTCCATGAAGAACTCCGGTAATAGAAGGATGATGAAAAGAAAGAGAAGTTGAAAACACAAGGTGAAGCCTTGCAATGATTTAGATGGAGCTTCGCGACGAGATAATTGAGAGAGCTTGGAACTCCGAAAAGAAAGATGAAGCCTCTCGAACCGAGAATGTGATATGATGACCAACTCCGGAAAGAAAGATGAATCACTTGTAAACAAGAATTTATTCATCATGAATAATCTCCGGAAGAAAATAATTGAATCACCTCGAGGAAATAAGAATAAGATTTATTGTATGCTTATCCTTCATCAAATTTAATTGATGACAAGCAATGGATTTGGCATGCTACTTATTCTCATTGAAAAAGGATTAAGAGAGATATAGCGCAAAACTTGAGGAAGTCTTGATGGAATCACCGGTGGGATTGGAAAGAACGAATGAATGAATGAATTGATACAATAACAAAGGAAAAAGAATTTGAAGGAACCGCCGATGGGATTTGGAAACAACGAGTGAATTGATATGATAACCAAGAAAAGAGAACTCTTGAACGAACCACCGTAAGAATTTTAAATGAACGTAGCAAAGGCACAATTCACCGGGAAGAATTGGAAAACGAATGAAGATATATGAGGGGATTTAGATACATGAGAACGTAGAGATCATGAACTGATTAGAGGATATTTGAACGATGCACCGATAAGATTTAGAGAACGATAGCTACACGCTGAGAATGAAGAATTATGACATGATGGCCTTCGGAGGAAAGAAATGGAAACAACTCACGAAATGCTCCGGATGGTAAGAAAAAAGTTATCTCAATCGAAAACAATTATGAGAGGATGGCATCAAGTTAGGACCATGAATATTCAAGAGAATGGACCAAGATTTAAGAGAAATCCTTCTTCGGTCTTCAAAATTCGAGAATGATGACGAGAAACACCACCATGAATTGTTGAGACACTCCGGAAGGATTTAAAGAAAAAGGTTGAGCCAAAGATGAAAAGAATTTGAAAGCGATCTTGGAGAAGCAATGTGACTGATGAAAATTCATTCTTACGTCAAACTTCGAAAGACTTTGGGATAGCTTCGGAATAATTAGAAGAGTCAGGTAAGATCCTAGGAAAAGACCTGTGTGTTATGGCCCACTCAAAAGAAAACACCGTTGAAAATGATTTTAAAGACAAATGGCACCGGTTGAATTAAATGGCTTGAATGAGATAACAACCTCGAAATAGCTTGAACGGATTAAGAATGGGAACACAAATCTTCTGAGATATCTTCAACACTCCAGAACAAATGAATAGGAAGAAGTGAATGATTAAGAGGTGCATCGGTATGAGAAAGCATTAGAAATGAGGAAAGGAATATGATGAATATCGAAAGCTTGAATTGGATCCACCGGAGAAAAAACAACAATGAAGGATGATGAACTTGAAACTGTTGAGCATCTTCATGGGAAATCACCGGATAAGAACATTGATTGAAAAGAATGAAGAGACTTCACATGAATAAATGGATACTTGATTAAAAAAAATCTGAGTCCTTGAATAAAAAGGGTGGGAGGGCGGGAAAACAAAGACAACTTGGGATGGATGGAACAAACACCATTGAGAACACTTAGAATTGATCTCGCAAATGTTGGAATGATCGGATGCACTTGAAGAGAAACACGCCGGTTGGAAAAGAATTAACATGACAACCTCAATGAACAAGAAGGATTAGTATTCAAATAGCAATATGAGAACACCATTTAGGAAAGGTATGGATTCAACATTTGACTTCGAAGCAACTTGAATACCACATATAACACAAAACAAAGGATTTGGCTTGCAGAATAAGCCGGAACAAATACATATGATAGAGGTTTACCCAATCCCATATCATGCATCTGTCGAAAAGATATTCTAGGAGCTACTTGAATTCCCACCTATAAACTCCCGAAACTTTCTGGTTATGCAATCTGGTGTTGGGGATACAGGGGAAGCAATATATCTCACCCAAACTAACAATACCTACATCCAAGTTGTATCCATCCGTCAACACATAACCAAGAAACCTTCGGAAATCGTGTACCTCAACCTTCAAAAGCATCCGTTATACGAAGTCATGGCAATACTCCCGTACTCACCTCAAGATCGGGTTATCGGGTTATCTCACCAACAACTGCGCATAAAAGAGATTTTCGATGTCGGCGATTAAACTCGGTATTCCGAATCGCAACGATAAAATTATGACGACAACACCTCGAGCTCAACTCCCGGACACTTCCACTAAACCCCGACAGGAGGCACCAAGACAATGTTCTCATCATAAAACCATCTGAACGATTCCAAGATACCCGCGTGATCCTAAAATTTTTTTTTGTGAAATTTGAGAAGAGAAGAGTCAAAACTCTACGTCAGGAGACCTCACCAGAGCGACGAAGGGACTGAGGAGTAAAAAGAATTCCTAACTCTCCGATATATATACTCCTAAATGACTCAAAACATTTTTTTCTAGACACAACTCGCCGCTAAAACGATCAAGCAAAGGGGGCTCCTAAGGTCGGGGAAGGCTCTGATTACCAACTTGTAACGCCCTCGATGCGGCTATATCTCCCACGTGTCGAAGCAGGACTTAGAGGCATAACCGCATTGAAAGCAATGTTGCAAATGAGGTAATCTTCACACAACCCATGTAATACATAAGGGAAAGAGATACATAGTTGGCTTACAATTGCCACTTCACACAATTACATGAGTAAAGCATTACATCATACAGATACAATCAAGGTCCGACTACGGAACCAAAATAAAAGAAGAACCCCAAATGCGACAAAGGTCCCCGATCGACCCCAACTGGGCTCCACTACTGATAAACTAGAACGAAACAACACAAAGGGCAAGATCTTCATCGAGCTCCTCCTTGAGCTTGGTTGCGCCACCGCCGGTAACATAGGCACCGCAAACTGGTTTTGAAGTATCCGTGAGCCACGAGGACTCAAAGAATCCCATTACCATGGATATCAAGACTAGCAAAGCTTAATTGGAAAGGAAGGGGTAAAGTGGTGAGGTTGCAACAGCGGCTAAGCATGATATGGTGGCTAACATACGCAAATGAGAGCGAGAAGAGGAACAAAGGAACGGTCGTGAAGCTAACAATGATCAAGAGGTGATCCTGAACACCTACTTACGTCAAACATAACCCAAAGACCGTGTTCACTTCCCGGACTCCGCCGAGAAGAGACCATCACGGCTACACACGCGTTGATGCATTTTAATTCGGATCTGTGTCAAGTTATCTACAACCGACATTAACAAATTCCCATCTGCCACATAACCGCGGGCACGGCTCTCGAAAGTTTATACCTGCAGGGTGTCCCAACTTAGCCCATGACAAGCTCTCGCGATCAACGGCGAATAGACCTTCTCCCAGAAGACCCGATCAGTCTCGGAATCCCGGTACATCAAGACATTTCGACAATGGTAAAACAAGACCAGCAAAGCCTCCCGCTGTGCCGACAAATCCCGATAGGAGCTGCACATATCTCGTTCTTAGGGCACACCGGATGAGCAAGACGTCGGGTTGGCATAGACCCTGGTTGCCCAGGGGGCGCCGGACATCGCTCGGTTTGGACCAGCACTTAGACAAGCACTGGCCCGGGGGGCTAAAATAAAGATGACCCTCGGGTTGGCCGACCCAAGGGAAAGGGATAGGTGGTGGTGAGGCAAATGGTAAAACCAAGGTTGGGCCTTGCTGGACAAGTTTTATTCAAAGCGAACTGTCAGGGGGGTCCCATAAATCCCCCGACCGCGTAAGGAACGCAAAATCCGGGAACATAACACCGGTATGACGGAAACTAGGGCGGCAAGAGTGGAACAAAACACCAGGCATAAGGCCGAGCCTTCCACCCTTTTCCAAATATATAGATGCATTAAATAATATAAGAGATATTGTGATATCCCAACCAAAATCGTGTCTACCATGGAGAAATCTTCAACTTCACCTGCAACTAGCAACGCTATAAGAGGGGCTGAGCAAAAGCGGTAACATAGCCAAGCAACGGTTTGCTAGGAAGGGTGTCAAAGGTTAGAGGTTCATGGCAATTTGGGAGGCTTGAGCAACAAGAGATAGGTGGCATGGCAAAGCGATAGAACGAAGCAACTAGCATAGCAATGATAGTAGTGAGATCCAGGGTAGCGGTCATCTTGCCTGAAATCCCGCTAGGAAGAAGAACGAGTCCATGAAGAAGATGAACGGGCGTAGTCGAACGAATCCTCACAACTCTGGAACGAAACCGAAGCTAACCAGAGACGCAACCAGGAAAGAAGCAAACAACATGGTAAACACACAAGCATAATCATGGCATGATGCATAATCAAGTATGATGCATGTCCGGTTTAATGAGGCATGGCATGGCAAAGTGCAACACACAATACTACAAGTTAAGTGGAGCTCAATATGCAACGAGTTGCATATTGACGAAACACCACATCCGAGTTATTTAGTTCGCTCTCGTTTAGGTACACAACAATGTTAAATGTTGTTAAACATGGCAAGGGGTGTAACAAAAGTAAACTAACTATTTAGGCAAGTTTAAATGAGGCCGGAAGAACAAACAACAATTCCGGAAAAACCTCATATGCAATTTATGAATTTGCTACTGTTCTGCCCTAAAACATATTTTAAAGTTATTAAACAGGAAAATAAAGTGGACCATGTTAAACTAGGCATTTTTTCCACCCCATTTACATATAAAATTTGTTTAAAACCGAGCTACGGTTAAAAAGTTATGAATTAAATCATTTAACATGACATTTATGCAAATTAATGCAAACAGCAATTTAGACATTTTTAACATAGATGAAAGTGGCATATTATTAATCTACACAAAATTCTAAGCATTTTACATATATAAAGTTTTTACATATGATGCACAGATCATGAGTTATTATATGCATGAAGTGCAAGGGGGTTTTCTGTAAAATAGTAATTCACCGGATAATAGCAAAATTCGCAGGGCAAAGAAAAAAAATACATGGGCCGAATTTGAGATCTGGCCCAGGGCGCGGGCGCTGGAGGCTCACCCAGCGGGCCGAATCTGGAGTTGGGCCGGTCGGTGGAGGAGGCTTGCGCTTGGCTGGATCAGATCTGGGAGGATCCCGAGAGAGTGGCGGCGGCGGGTAGGAGGAGATGGATGGATAGACAGGCTAGGGTCTAGGGTTAGACTATAAATATGGCAAGTGGGTTTTTGGTAGGGGTATTTAGTCCATCCGATCGAAATCAAACGGCCGAGAAAATAGGTTAGAGAGTCCAAATAAGAAAACGGAGATATTTTGTAGACGTTAGGGGATGATCCGGACCCAACGGTAATGACTGCCTGGGTCGGGTTCAGGGGAGTTTCGGACGCGCGCGAAGGGGGGCTGCGAGCTGGCAAGAGAGGTTAGGTGGTCACGGTCAAGAGAGAAACAAAACCCGGTTGGTCTCGGAACGGCCAACAAAAGCAAGGGGGAACACAGCAACTACGAGCGGATGCAAGTTTTATGAAAACGATGCCAATGCAATGCATATGATGACATGACACGAGATGCATAACAAAAACAAAATGCAAACAACAGACAAAAACCCAACCACGAAGGAAAATCATATGGCATCTCCAGAAAAGGCAAGAGTTGGAGTTACGAATATGGAAAGTTGTATCCGGGGCGTTACAACATTGATCTCGGGCACAAGGATCCGAACACTCCAATGCCTGATCTGCCTCTGACTCCCGGTCAAAGTCACATGCTGACCCATTTCATCACTCAAGAGAAATGGAAATTTGAGAAGGCAAGAGAGATCAAAAGAGCTCAACACAAGAAGGAGAAGCTCCTGAAGAAGAATGTTGTCAGGATGACACCTGAGGAACTTCTCCAAGCTCAGTCTGAAATCCAAGCCCTCAGCAAAGACTTCGATGCATACAATGCTGATTGGCAAGGAGCCAAAGTGAGATTCGTCAACCTGACAAAGAAAATGACAACTGTTGCTGCCCCATCGCAACAAGAAAATCCTCAGGCTGCAGACTCTGCTCAGCCTGCTGAAGAACATGCCAGCACCGCTGATGACTTTCAACTGGCGATGAAAATACAAGTTCCGTGGCTGATGACTCCATCCCACCACCGAAGAAATTGCCGTGGCATCCACTAGTGGTGCGCTGAAGAAATCGAAGAGATCAGGCAACTGCACTGGGCCATACCAAGAAAATGAACCAGATTCCTCAACTCCTCCCGCGCCTACACCAACTCCAATTCTTCCTTCTGCCTATGAAGTGAAGAAGACCAAGGCTGCAGAGCGAGCTGCAGTGAAGAAAAGGAAGGCATCAGCTGTGTCAAATTCTTCGGCTGCGAAGAAAATGAAGCCAATGACCAGCTCTCTTGAAAATCCTATTGATGCCGTTCCTATTTCCTCCATGTCATCAAAGGAAATTGTTCCTTATGGAGAAGACTACAAGATCCTAAGCGGATCTGATTAAGAAAATCATTCTGTTGCTACGTCAGAGCAGCTTGATGAAGAAATTGAAGTGGAAGCAATCCCTTCAACGCCAGTCATTTCCTCACCTATGCCTCAGTTCACAGCTGAAGAGGCAGGTGTTGAGGAAATTGAAAATGAAGATGAAGATGTGGATATTGGATGCACTACACCAGTGATGAATGATGACTTTTGGGAAAGTCAGCATCCCAATACTCCTCCATTCACACCGATCCAACAAATTCCTCAGTCCCCGGCAACCACAGTTCAGATGGGCTCTGAAGAAACTCATCCCACTCCTTCGCTTATGAAGAAATTCCAGCCGCTAGTGTCAAGAAACTGCTGCTTCGATCCTCAAGTTGCACAAGAGGAGGAACCAGAAATTCTCACCGCAGAACTGAGCTCGTGATTCCTCGGCTGTGCCGCAAATCACTAACACTCCTCCGCCCAAGCCAAAGAATCCGCTCTCAAGCAAGCAAAAATTCAAGGCTGAAGACTTCTTTTACGAGCATGTGTTCTTCATCGATTATAATCCATATGACTCGCCGCATAAGGAAGAGGCGCTTCGACTGCAAGTCAAGCCAACTTCTATTCCTCAGTGCAATTTGACAAGGACAAAATCTACGATCATGAACATATTCCTCACGTGGATATGGAATCTCTGCCATGCTTCGAGCCAGTCCTCAGTGTTCTTCACGATGCAGGATTACTCAATTTCTGCAATGACATTTGCGATTGGAATGAAGAACTCATTCTTCAGTTCTATGCCACACTGCATATCACTGGAGACGCTGAAGATGCCAATTCATGGGTGCTGGATTGGATGACCGAAAACACTCATTATAAGGCACCAGCAACTGAATTGCTTCGTGTCCTTCCTCTTGATCCTCCCCATGATAGTGCACGTTGCATCTACAATGACCCTGAACTGACAAATCATTATATGCAAGTGCTCATGAAGCCTTTGAAGCCAGGGCAGGCCCCTCGAACCAAATTCCTCGTCAAGGAATTGCTTTATGTGCCTCGGACTGTCTATCGCATCCTGACGAAGACAATGAGTCCTATCAAAGGCCACGACTCAAATGATGAAGATGTCGTTGGCATCATGAAGAACATGCTTTTCAATATCATTCATGGCGTTCCCGTCAACTTCCATGATTTCTTCATGAGGACTCTTGCAAATGTTGCAATGTCACCATTCGAGCTGAAGCCCTATGCGCCTTGGATTATGAGATTCATAAGGGCAAGATCTTCACTGAATTACAAGGCTGACACTCTGAACCATGGTAGCTACTTGCCTCCCATTGAAGTCCTCAAGCGACCAGTTTCATCATCCGATGATAAAGGCAAGGCAGCTGCTGTGATCGATGAAGGCACTCGCCCATTGATGGTCAATTTCGCCTGCTACATCTTATTCCACCAATGACGACTCGCCACACATGACACCGCCGCAAATACCTCAGCTAAGCAAAATCCTCCAGCCACAAAGACCTGTGGTGATGACCGATCGTGAGTTACTCCTCGCCTTCATCGAAGGTTGATCGCAATCACAAATGGGTGAAGCGTCAGTTTGCTGCTGTTCTTCACAATATGACCTCAACACATAATGCAGTGAAGAAGAACCATTATCACCTTCATGAAACCCTCAACCGCACCTGGGCTGTTCTCACTCATGTTTATAGCGCGGGAGAACAGAAGACTATGGGTCTTCAGGAAGCATTTGACTGGTCTGCACCTCCTCCGAAGAAATTCAAGAGGGTCAAAGTTCCTGATCTGGTGGCCAGCTCCTATTCTTCATCGCGTGACACTGATGAATATGAAGATTTGGACGACACTGCGGCAGGCCCTACTTCAACAAACAACCCCGAACAACGCCGGGCGCCTCCATCAACGTGAAATTCTTCAGGCGTTAGTCCTCGCCGATCCTTTTGGTCATTTGATGACAAAGGGGGAGAAATCTGAGTTAGTCTTCAAGCGGGTCTATACTAAAGGCGTTTTTTTTAAGTTACAACTCTCGTTCTTCCAAAACTTTTATTGGATCGAGTTGTAATCTTAAAACCGATGGTGCCTTGATACTTTTGGTCATGCTCTGATGCTTTTGATGCATCGAGCTCTGATACTTTTGATGTGCTATTCTGCATGCTTATTCCTTGTTAATATTATTGCACGCATGCTGAATCTCATCAGGCACCATATTTCATCATGCATTTCAAATTCTTCATATTATATATCAAATGCGTGTATGAATTACAAGATATAGGGGGAGATCTCCATGATTCTCTTCAAATGTGCACTGCCTCAAAAGCAAATTACTCACTATGCACATCTTCAGGGGGAGTTCTTCTATATCTTGCAATCAAATTCCTCAATATCAGTATTTACACTTCATATATTTATCCCCGTTGAAAACTTAACCTATGTTGTCATCAATCACCAAAAAGGGGGAGATTGTAAGTGCATCTAGTGCCCCTTAGTGATTTTGGTGTATTGAAGACTTATAGGTTAAGGGACTGATGCGCTTGTGAGTGTACACAGTCTATAAGTCTATGAGGAGTTTGATATTTACAGAGAAAGTCGACCCTAAAATGAAGTTCTTCCATCAAGACTTTGATATTCAAGACTTTCAAGACTTTGAAAGTGAAGAAATTGGTGTGACCTTGAAGACTTGATATTCATTTGAGGAACATGAAGCGTGAAGACTTTTGTTTTCGTAGTTTCATTTTCTCCTTCTTGAGTCATAGGAAACACCGTCTTCGTTAAAGGGGTCGAGGAAATACTAAGGAAAAATTTCCATGTGATGCTCAACTCAAAATCCTAAACCTACCAATTCCTTCGAGTGAAGCCATTGGAAATCTCATACAGCTTCACCAATTTCTTCAAGGCAGAGACGCAGTTCTTTTGGTCACTGAGGACTTTGCTCGAGTGAGGAGTTAGGAATTCGCCAAGGCAAATTGCCTACACAAAGAGGAACATGATAGCCCCGAGGAATTTGAGAGTCAAATTCCGACCTGTCTTGTTATGCGTGCGGCTGTCCCAAAATATCTTATCCACCTAACGGTCATATCATTGAAGGGCATTTATGTCTTATCATGTCGGGCTGCTCCCTAGGCTATAAATAGCCGCCCCCTACAACCACAAGTTGGTTGGCTGCTCCGAGAGAACTTGACACTTGTCATTTTAGAGCAACCCATCCTCCGAGGACTTTGAGCGAAAATCATCAAGTGAGGAAAAACCCAAAACCAAACCACAAACCCAAAGTGATTGAGCATCACTGAAGAAATTGATCATGCGTGGATCCGACGCTTCTTACCTTTGAAGACTGTGCTTCTTCCAGACAGTTAGGCGTCAAGGTCTAGAGCATCCAAGAGGAATTGGGGATCGCCGAGTGACCAAGTCTGTGAAGGTTTGGAAGTCACCTGAAGACTTACCACGAGTGATTCGACGAGACCTGCGTGGTCTTAGTTCAAGGAGAATACGGTGAGGATGGGTGTCCCGAGTTGCGGCTCGAGACTAGGTGTCTGGGACTGCGTGTCCTTGAGTTTAAATACTCACCGCTCCAACCAGATGTACAATCGAGACAGCAGTTGGAACTGGTTTACCAAATCATTGTCTTCACCAACTAACTGGTTCTATTTCCTCAACTCTTTCATTTCCTCATTCTTGTGTTGAATGTTGTTCATATCTCGTGCTTGAAGACTTTGATCAAGACTTTCTCAATTTCCTCGCTTCAATTTCTTCACTGTTTGTCTTCATCTTGTTATCCTGTGTTTACGCTTTACAGACTCTGTGCTAGTCTTCATTTCATCATGATGACCATGCGTGTGTTCTGTTATGCATACTTCTGAGTACTTATTCCGATGCAAGTAGTTCTTCGCTAAGGAATTTCCTCACCGGCAAATTCCTCAGTGAAGAATTCATAAAAATCGCCTATTCACCCCCCTCTAGTCGATATAACGCACTTTCAGGTGACCGCCCCTAAGGGTTGCCATTTGTACGGGTTCGTGACCGCCCTCAAGGGTCCCTTAGTGGAATCACGGCATCTTGCATTGTGCAAGGAAGGAGATTACGGTGGCCCTAGTGGATTCTTGGGGAGCATTGTGCCTCCACACCGCTCCAAACGGAGATTAGCATCCGCAAGGGTGTGAACTTCGGGATACATCATCGTCTCCGCGTGCCTCGGTTATCTCTTACCCGAGCCCTTTACTTATGCACTTTACTTTGTGATAGCCATATTGTTTCTTGTCATATATCTTGCTATCACCTAAGCAGTTTTTCTTGCTTAGCATAAGTTGTTGGTGCACATAGGTGAGCCTAGTTGTTGTAGGTTTTGTGCTTGACAAATTAACTGCTAGGTTTATTCCGAATTTGTTCAAGCCTCAACCATAATTATTTTAAAGCGCCTATTCACCCACCCCCCCTCTAGGCAACATCCATGATCTTTCAGGGTACCCAGGGTCAAGCCTCTGGCCAAATCGTGGGTACCAAGAAACTCGGACACATCCATATATCCCGTCTCACTTTTGCATAGCGTTAATGTGTTGAGTCACTTATCCCGCAGTCTGGTCGGGTCCGAAATCGAGCGATCCTTGTCGGAAGATTTGTTGGACCCGGATGCGATGGACAGCGAGACCCTCCCGACGGCCTCCTCTCCCGAAGGCGCGGACAACACTGAGGTGTCGTCCCAAAGGGGCCTAGGCCAGGGCGAAGCTCAGGAGACCGCCGGGGGGTCAAACCTCGGCAACCGGACACATGGGGGAGCAGACCCCATGGATGCCGAAGGCGGAGGCCGTCCTGAATTCGGCCCCCAGCCAGAGGCAGCTCCGGAGACCAATACGGCTCCGGAATCAGGGCGGCGGCCTTCTTCAATAGAAGGTGGTGCGCCTATCCCACCAGTGACCTCAGTTCATCCAGAGGTGCCGGATACTTTATTGGCAGCGCTGCAAAGCGCTTCCATCGTTGAAGAGCACCGTGCCCTTATTGGTGCGGTGATTGAGAAGGTCTAGCTCGCCAAAAGCGGGCTGACCAAAACTTGCACCAGCCTTCTAGCAGGCTTTGAGGTAAGTTAGAGAATGTCATAATATAGATAGTAGCCCCTGATACACTGTTCGGTGTTTCAGAAAGAAAGCCGGACAGAGGATCAAATATTTTTCGCAGGAGGCCAATTGGGGAATACCTATGTGAATGATCAGGCGTCGTTAGTGACTGCAACCTCTCATACTGCGGAGGTCTCCGGATTGAAGCAGAGTCTGAAGCGAGCCGAGAAGGAGCTCGGCCAAGTAAAAAGGCAATTGGAAGATAACCGAGGTATGGGATAACTTTGTTTGTATTTGAATACAAGTGGGTAGGTATTTTGACTCTAAGATGTCATGATATGTATTAGGATCGGCGATCGAAGTCGAGGCTCTTAAGAAGGCGGTCGCCGAGGCCAAGAAGAAGGCGGCCAAGGAGCAGGCCGCTCGTGAAAACCACGAGGCCCGAGTCATTGAAGTTCAACAAGAACTCCAAGAAGCCCTAAAGAAGTGCGAGACCTTGGAGCAGAGTATAAAGGATCAAGAGTCCGAACTCACCATGGATTGCCAATCCGCACACGACGCCCGGGCTGAAGCCCAGGGCGCCCTCCAGGAAATCTAGGACGGCCGAAAGATCGCAGCGGGTGAGGCCTTTATTATGCAGAGAAAATATGCAAAGGAAAGATTTCGTTTACTGACCCGGATTCAAAGTTATGCAGGGGTGTTTGCGGATCTGCTGCGTAGCATGTCTGACGCTGAACAATTCTACCGAGCCAAAGAGGGGAACTCTGCGGAGAAACTGTTCTGGTCGCAATACTTTGCGCCAGAACACCCTATGCCCTTTACTGATCAGCTTAAGCAGTTGGTCGAGCTGCATAGGGCGGCCGAACTAGCCTTCAAGGATTTAATTATCCGACTATGGCCTGCCGAAGCGATTCCCAGCAGCTACTTCGGACTCGTGAAGCGGCTGGTTAGTGCCTGCCCTCGGCTTGACACCATCAAGCGGTCGGTCTGCATCGAAGGTGCGCGAATGGCCTTTGCCCACACCAAGGTGCATTGGGCGAAGATGGATGCTGTGAAGCTGATGACCGAAGGATCGCCCGAAGGGAAAGAGCACCGCAAGTCTGAGTTGTATTATGACAGTGTCCTAGAGGGATCCCGCCTTGTGGCGTAGCAATGTGTCAAGGATATTATATTTCCATTAGTGTATGCATATTACCCTATGTTGTAATATGAAACAAGATCGTGATGTAAAATAATGCTTGTTATTCGAACTATTACCTCCTGTGCGGCTGTTTTCTAAATTAATGCTGAGAGTTGGCCAGTCGTTGGCTTCTGCCCCCACGTAGGAAGTATGGGGGTGTTCGGGATAAATCTAAACACTCTTTACTCTAGATTTTTGGTCCTTAAAGGAGGTGTTTAGCGCGGCGAACCAAGCAATCGGACTATAAGGCTTTATCACCCTCACTTAGCCATAGGAGTTTGACAAAAGAAAGGTACACACAGCCCCTAGTGTTCGGAAGACCGAACTTGGGGCATTATAAAACACTTGATCGGATAAAAACCGATCCGTCGCACGATGCATTAGTTATCGCATAATGCGGAAGAAATCGTTAAGGATTTTGTGACCTCTTGAACAGCTGACCAGCTCTCGCCACATCATGACAGTCAGTTTTCGGCTTCCTCTACTGAGGTGCTCGTCCGAAAGAAACGGGACACAATCGCAGTAGTTCTCCCTTTACTACCCTAGCCGATACAGCGGAACGTAGGGTAGCAAGCACATGAGCCGGGCAACCCAATTGTTGACCAAAGACATGATTCAGAGCCAATGCATATAATGCTATAAGTTCGGGGTGCCAAACTGTACTGTAAAAGTGTTCGGACTTTCTTGTCGTGTTATGGGGTACGATGAAGCCCCTGGAGAATTAAGGCGTACTAGAATGTATGGGTGCAATTAAAAAATAAATAGACAAGGAAAAATCAGGTAATAAGCAAACACTGCCAATTATTTTTGTTGTAATTTGATTAATATGTCAGAGCGTATGTATACAAGTAGTGCAATAAGCAAATATGGCTATTTAACATGCCATTACCAAGAGCGAGATGCGTGCGGGTATTTATAACAGGTATGACGATCATTAGCAGAGACCACCTGGGTATTCCCTTGTACGTCCAAGCCCCTAGCTTTCTTGGTATATCCGTCCCACTACGGGTCCGATGAGCAGGTTTATCAGGAAAGGCCTCGAGAGGAGAAGGAACCTGAAAGAAAGAGAAAAAGTGAAGGTATGCGGATCCAGGAGCGGTTGAGCCGCATTGTGGACCGCGGTCTAGCTGTGCCTCCATCCTTTCCCATGGTATTTTGAGTGCGTAGTTGTGTACGTGCAACACAAATTTCACAGCTTTCTTGGGGCTGGGACGGAGGCCGAATTGCTAGCAGAGCTCTGGACGAGCCGGACGGTCCTGTTGCGGAGTAGCTCGGACTCGCTTGACGGTGTCCGGGGGTTTTATTGCCGAATTGAGGCTTTGCCTAAGAAGGATATTCTGTACTTCTGCTGCAAGGGTCGCGGTGTGCTCCTCTGCACGGAGGGAGCTCTCTATGTTTCCATTGACTGTTATGACACCGCGAGGACCGGGCATCTTGAGCTTAAGGTACGCATAGTGCGGCACCGCGTTGAAACGAGCAAATGCGGTTCGTCCGAGTAGTGCGTGATAACCGCTGCGAAAGGGGACGATGTCGACGATTAATTCTTCGCTTCGGAAATTATCCGGGGATCCGAAGACCACTTCCAGTGTGATTGAGCCCGTACAGCAGGCCTCTACACCTGGTATGACACCTTTAAAGGTGGTTTTTGTGGGCTTGATCCTTGAGGGATCAATACCCATTTTGTGCATTGTATCCTAATAGAGCAGGTTCAGGCTGCTACCGCCGTCCATGAGGACGCGTGTGAGGTGGAATCCGTCGATGATAGGGTCTAGTACTAGTGCGGCTGAACCGCCATGACGGATACTAGTCGAATGGTCGCGTCAATCAAAAGTGATCGGATAGGAGGACCATGGGTTGTATTTTGGGGCGACTGGCTCCATCGCCTAGACATCCCTTAGTGCGTGCTTCCGGTCCCTTTTGGGGATATGGGTGGCATATATCATATTCACCGTTTTAACTTGGGGAGGAAACTTCTTCTGTCCCCCTGTGTTCGGTGGTCGGGGTTCCTCATCGTCGTTGCTTTGCGATCCCTTTTATCTGTTTTCGGCGTTTAACTTGCCGGACTGTTTAAAAACCCAGCATTCTCTATTGGTATGATTTGCTAGTTTATCGGCGGCGCCGTGGATTTGGCATGGACGATCGAGTATGCGGTCCATGCTGGACGGGCCCGGGTTGTTTCTATTAAATGGCTTTTTCCGCTGACTGGACTTGGAGCCACTGAATCCGGCATTGACGGTCGTGTCTTCAGAGTTATCGCCATTATTTCGACGTTTGTGTTTACTGCGTCGGGGCTTGCCGTTATTATCTCTGGCTTCGGAAGTGCCAAGCTTACTTGAGGTGTTGTTGCTACGAGCCAGCCAGCTATCCTCACCCATGCAAAAGCGGGTCATGAGTGTCGTAAGGGCTGCCATGGACTTCGGCTTCTCTTGGCCGAGGTGTCGGTCAAGTCACTCATCGCGGATGTTGTGCTTAAAGGCCGCTAGGGCTTCGGCATCCAGACAATCGACGATTTGGTTCTTTTTAGTTAAGAACGGAGTCCAGAATTTCCTGGCTGACTCTCCGGGCTGTTGGATTATATGACTTAAGTCATCGGCATCCGGAGGTCGGACGTAAGTGCCCTGAAAGTTGTCAAGGAATGCATCCTCCAGGTTCTCCCAACTGCCAATGGAGTCTTCGGGCAGACTGTTCAACCAGTGCCGAGCTGGTCCCTTGAGTTTTAGCGGGAGGTACTTGATGGCATGGAGATCATCACCGCGGGCCATGTGTATATGGAGAAGGAAGTCCTCGATCCACACCGTGGGGTCTGTTGTTCCATCAAATGATTCAATGTTTACGGGTTTGTACCCTTCTGGGAATTCATGTTCCATTACTTCATCGGTGAAGCATAGGGGGTGTGCGGCGCCTCTATGTCAGGCTACGTCGCGACGCAGCTCAAATGGAGACGGTCTGCGGTATTCGGCCCAGACAGGTGTGTATTTGTTATAACCGGCGTGGTGGTCGTCGTTGCGCATTGGGGCACGCCCCCGCGATCCGTAGATCGATCTGGTCTGGACTGCTTTGTTCTCCAAGTCGTACCGCAGGTCATGTGTGTATCCCTGAGTTGTTGTGTTTCTATTTGTTCGGCGATGTGGTGCCGGCTGGTGTTCGGGCTGAATTGCCGCTTTGTCTCGACCACGCAGTGGTCGGTTGGCCGCGTTGTGCGCTGGCAGTGTTGGCTCCAGCGCCTCATCGTCGAATTGAGGTAGCAATTTGCACTTCGGGTAACTTTTGGTTGGGCATTCGAGTCCATATTCCCCGGCTGCCAGGACCTTAGTCCATCTATCAGTGAGCAGATCTTGATCAGCTTGAAGCTGCTGATGCTTCTTCTTCAGGCTCTTTGCCATGGTTATAAGGTGGCGCTTGAAACGCTCCTGCTCGATGGGATCCTCTGGCACGATAAACTCTTCGTCGCCGAGGCTCACCTCATCCTCGGAGAGAGGCATATAGTTGCTGTCCTCCGAGTCATCGTTCACGGCCTATTTGTCGGGGCTGGCTTGCCCTTCTTCCCGTTCAGCCTGTTCGAAACGTGGCTTGGTGGGGTCTTCATTGTCTTCGACATCGTCCGGAGTGCTATTCTCTCTCGTGACGGTATCGCTATTTTTACCATGGCGTGTTTTAGAGCGGCGCCGCTGATGTCGGCGTTTAGACTGCTTCTCAGGAAGTTTATCATCGTCTGCCTCTTTCATCTCATCGCCATTGTCTTCTTTGGGTGTATCCACCATGTATATATCGTATGAGGAGGTGGCTGTCCAGCGCCCTATGGGCGATGGTTCCTATTCTTCTTCGGCATTGTCGTCCATACCATCGATGTCTTCAGAGTCGAAATCAAGCAAGTCGGTCAAATCGTCAACGACGACTATCAAGTGGGTGGTGGGTGGGCAATGAAGTTCTTCGTCGTCCGCTTCCCACTCAAGCCAGACATAGTTCGGCCAGGAATCTCTTGACAAGGAGAGAGACTTTAATGAGTTTAACACGTGGCCTAGGGGTGAGTGTTGGAAGATGTCCGCGGAGCTGAACTCTAAGATCGGCGCCCAGTCAGATTTGATGGGTGCGGATGCACGCGGTTCGGAGCCTATAGTCGGAGACGAGTCCGAGGCCCCGATGAAACAGGCTTCATTGGAGGTCAGGTCTGTGTTCGGCTCTAGCGCCGCTGAGTCCGCGGCTTCCATGGCGAGGTTGAGCCTCTCGCTCTCGGATGGCGTGCTCTGCTCTGGATCTAGGGCCAGTGCGGTTACCGGTGCAATCTCCTGGACACAATCTGACGACAGATTTAGGTCATGTTCATCATGTCGGCAGGGAGCAGCTGTCATGGGCTCGAATCCGTCGAAGATTAAGTCTCTGTGGATGTCGGCGGTGTAGTTCAAGCTTCCAAACCTCACCTGATGGCCAGGGGCATAGCTGTCGATCTGCTCCAGATGGCCAAGCGAGTTGGCCCGCAGTGCGAAGCCGCCGAATACGAAGATCTTTCCGGGGAGAGAAGTTTCACCCTAGACGGTGTTGTTGTAGACGATCGGAGTTTCCATCAAGCCTTATGGTGACGGCACAGTGGAACTCTCAATGAAAGCACCAATGTCGGTGTCAAAACCGGCGGATCTCGGGTAGGGGGTCCCGAACCGTGCGTCTAAGGCTAATGGTAACAGGAGGCGGGGGACACAATGTTTACCCAGGTTCGGGCCCTCTCGATGGAGGTAATACCCTACTTCCTGCTTGATTGATCTTGATGATATGAGTATTACAAGAGTTGATCTACCACGAGATCGTAGAGGCTAAACCCTAGAAGCTAGCCTATGGTTATGATTGTTGTTGTCCTACGGACTAAACCCTCCGGTTTATATAGACACCGGAGGGGGCTAGGGTTACATAGAGTCGGTTATAGAGAAAGGAATCTTCATATCTTAACCACCAAGCTTGCCTTCCAGGCAAAGGAGAGTTCCATCCGGACACGGGACGAAGTCTTCTATCTTGTATCTTCATAGTCCAACAGTCCGGCATATGCATATAGTCCGGCTGTCCGAGGACCCCTTAATCCGGGACTCCCTTAAGGGGGCAGTGCCCCCCTTTCCTTCTCCCCCTCTCTCTCCTTCTCCCCTTCCCCCTCCGATAAAAGGAAGGGGAGGCGTATCCTACTAGGACCCCAAGTAGGACTCCTCCTACTTGGGCGCGCCTAGGGCCGGCCTCCTCTCCCTCCCTCCTTTATATACGGGGGGTGCCCCTGGAACACACATCAATTGTTCCAAGCCGTGTGCGGCGTCCCCTCCATAGTTTACGCCTCCGGTCATATTCACGTAGTGCTTAGGCGAAGCCATGTGCGGATCACTTCACCATCACCATCACCACGCCGTCGTGCTGACGAAACTCTCCCTCGACACTTTGCTGGATCAAGAGTTCAAGGGACGTCATCGAGCTGAACGTGTGCAGAACTCAGAGGTGTCGTACGTTCGGTGCTTGATCGGTTGGATCGAGAAGACATTCGACTACATCAACCGCCTTAAGCAAACGCTTCTGCTTTCGGTCTACGAGGGTACGTGGACACACTCTCCCCTTCTCGTTGCTATGCATCTCCTAGATAGATCTTGTGTGAGCGTAGGATTTTTTTTTGAAATTGTATGCTACGTTCCCCAACACAATGCTCTTCTCTTGAGATATAAAGGTTAATACTTTCTTCTTAACTCCATTTTCTGATAAACCTGCAACCTTGAACAATCCATAAATTTCATCTATATAGATTAAGTGCATATCAGGATGTATTGTTCCATCTCCTACATAGGGATTAGCAAGCAGTTTTTCCATAATACCATAAGGGATTTCATAATAAATATTTTCAGTAGGTTGAGGAGCGGCTCTTACCACTTCCGGTCGAGGTGAAGATACCTCGAACAAGCCCCTCAAAGGATTGTCTTCCATAGTGACAAGTGAAGATAAAATTCAGCACGTAATATAAATGTTTCCTTACCAAGTTCCACTTACGAAAAGTGATTCACTCCCCGGTAACGGTGCTAGAAAAGAATCTTGATGACCCACAAGTATAGGGGATCAATAGTCCTTTCGATAAGTAAGAGGTGGGGCATCTTGGTTTCCATGAAGATGGGAAATAGTTCAATGATATTTTAATTAATGTTTATGTGTCTAAGTTATTTTCCTTGGAAACACATGGGCATTCAACTAGTGGTGGATAATTTTACAGTAACTCCAGGGGCAAAGTGGTGTGTTGGGTGAAGCACCCATTTCTCTACTCGAGTAAAATGAACTATGTGCTACTCCAGCTCCACTCCACTATAAAATTGGAGTTGGGGTGTTTGAAACAACTCTACCTGCTCCACTACTGAAGTTGTGGAGTGGAGTTGTCCCAAACAGACCAATACCTATGGACATTATTTTTGCTAGACTGATATTTTTGTTTAGTAGTTTCCGTATTATAACATATCCATCTCGAACTTCAGTTTGATATGATGGTCATGAAACAAAGTGACCCAACTACAATATAGTGTTCACTAAGTTAGAGCATCCGAGTCTAGTTACGTACCATACACATCAAGCATCAACCCACATTTTTTATCTTTAACTTCAATTATTATTGTTGATGATATCGTGCCATGAGATTGATCCCCTAAAGTAGTGATTACAAAAAAAATGGCACGCATATAACGCCACTGTCTAGCCATCGATGGAAAGATCAAGGGATTTTTCTATCTTCAAAGCATGTTCGAGCAAGCATTGAACAATGTTCTATGTAAATTTCATCATTGTCATGTCCAACAAGTCAATGCTAGTTGTGGGTTTTCATCTGGAAGCTCAAGAGTATATGCTTGAAGTGCACCGCTTACCGTGGTCTCTAATGTTTTCACCCCCCCCCCCCACTTGTCGAACCCACACTGAGCCACACGAATGTTTGAATTCCTTCTCATCAAACAAATACTGCCCAGTGTGGTAGAGTTGACTAATTATAGCAGAACACAAACATCAAATGCACCCCATGGCCCGTACACCTCAAGAGCAGACACACCACGCCAACTCAGTGACCGGAAGGCCATGAGGTCATCTGCACAAGATGACTAGTACACGTTTGAAGAAAGACTCCAAAGATCACTGAGGTTCACACATCAACTAGTCAAGCCAAGGTGTGCCTCTGGGTTGACATTACCACGATGGCGCACAATCAAGAATGTCTTTGATCTAGGAAATATTATCGAATCCAACTCATGCTTGGATTTAGTTTAAATTATTATATCTTATTGCCAATTTTACTTTTTGTTGACTTCGGCCAACCATGAAGGTTCTCATTGGAACGTAGAATTCTGAAGCACAAGATTATGAAACCTATGATCAAAATATCATGTGTATTTAAACTATAGGAGAATCAAAACATATGAATCTAAAAAAAATTGTTCTAATGGTCCAATGAATTTCTTAAATATCACATTAGGTAATATTCATTGAGGTTTAACCTCTTGCTAGGAATGCCATCGAAGTGAACCTTGGGATATAGGAACAACATTTCCATCGGAATTCGGTTGTTTCATTCTTTTGATTAAAATGGCATAAAAGAGGAGAATACTTATGATTTTTTTTTGTTTTTCCCCCGGAAGGAGGATATACCCCCGGCCTCTGCATGCGTTAGAAGATGCACACAACCATATTATCAGTTATTGAAACAATGCCAAGCAAAGCTAAGCATCGAGGCCGATCAAATCATTGAACAAAATAATAAATGAAGAAGAAACCCCGGGGCCATCCACATATTAAGACACGCATCACATCAGCCTCTCCTAATCCTACCACAATACATGGAAGCTATATAGTAGCAGCAAAGTACACATCACACCAAGACAACGCCTTCAAGAAGGAACCGTCGCTCACATACTGATATTGGCTGGTCCAACCAGATGTTAGAGCTGCCACCCTCGAAGAAGGCTTTGAACCAACATCTTGAACAAGGTAACAACATGTGTACGTCAACATTGCCTGATCTAGCCATAGTCTAGGTCATGAGTTTTCACACGAAGAGAGAACTCAGACCTTGCAAGTTTCACTTGAAAATCTTTCAATGCCCAAAGAGCATGGTTAAAAATTTATACTAGGTTCAACGCTATTTAGGAATATGAGACATTTGTATTGAATGATTTATGTAAAAAGTACTCCCTCCGTTTCATAACATAATGTTTTTTTTTTTTGAAAAGTCAAACTTTGAGCAAGTTTATAAAGAAAGCTATTTATACCTACATTACCAAATATATAAAATATGAAACTACATGTTACGATGAATCTTTTTTTTTTGGCTAAAAAAACTTTCATTAATTAACCAGAGTCATTACAGTCCTGTCGACAAAGAACGTCGACCTCGTCAGGGGCACTACGAAGCCATACAGTTGTTTTGGGTTACAAACAGCCCATTCGGGCGAGGGCATGGCTAGCCTTGTTTTGCTCACGTTTGATAAACGTTATTTCATGCAGCCGTCCGGACAGGAGATGCCTGATATCTCCAACCATGGCAGCGACAGGAGGATACATGTTTGACATTTTAGATGTAAATATTGTTCTTCATAAAGTTGGTCAAAATTTGTGAGGGTTGATTCTTCAAAAATACTTATATACAATACATTATGAAAAAGAGGGAGTATACAAATAACGTTTGAACGCACAGGGGCATACTTTTGTATCATAGCTAGGAGGCAGAATTGTTTTTTCTCTCTCTCTTCGAATTCGAACATAATTCCCGTGCAAGTACTCCCTTCGTTCTAAAATAAGTGTCTCGACCTTAATACAACTTTGTATTAAAGTTAGTACAAAGTTCCCCGCAAAAAAAAATAGTACAAAGTCGAAACACTTATTTTGAGACCGATGGATTATATTACAGGACACGGTATCCCCTTTTTAGAATCCTATAAGTTCATGAATGCTCGCAAGTATGCTGTAAAACCATCCGAAAGGGGGGAAACGCATCTTCAGTAGTAGGTTCGAGTTTACTCCCTCCGTTCCTAAATAATTGTCTTTCTAGAGATTTCAACAAATGACTACATACGGAGCAAAATGAGCGAATCTACAATTTAAAACATGTCTACATACATCCGTATGTTGTAGTCCATTTGAGATGGCTAGAAAGACAAATATTTGGGAACGGAGGGAGTAGTTAGGGATTCAGGTGAACTCCACGATGCCATCCCGCTCCTCCAAAAGCCACCAGTACTAGTACGTCCTTTGGTGTGGCCATCATCTTGAAAATCCGTGCAATGTGGTGGTCACTCGCCGTCGGGCGCAACTGCAAAGGAGGTCAAGCAACGGAACACGGTGCCTCCAAAGGCAGCGTCTGCAGCAGCAGCAGCAGCAGCAAGGCTTTAGCTACCCCCGGGCGGCCGCCTTTGGTTCCTTCCCACGATAAAAGCCATGCATACTACTACTACAAAGAGACAAGGAAACCAAAGGAGAGGCCTAAGAAAGAAGGAAAGCGGCGAGCCAAAGCTGAGGCCATGTATAAAGCGAGGCGAGGGCGAGATAACCGAAGAAGTGGGGAATCTCGCCGGGAGCTGCCATAGCCAATCCGCTGGACCTGGTGCCGACGCCGCCCGCCGCGAGGGCCGGAAACTTGCCTGGACGAGCGATGCTTTTGACCGGCTTCTCTCGCACCTGGCCGGCCGGCACATGCATGCAGGTGCATATGGATATGGCACTGGCCATGCTAAAAGACGACAAGGGCATCCGATGCACTAGGAAACTGTGACAGTGCGAGACGGGGCATGTCTTGGCCGCGTGCAGGTTTTCGTGTCGCCGCGAGGAATGTGTTCTGCACGTGCTGAAGCGCGGTTTTTGTTATGGTAGATAGAAACGGTGGGTCGTGCATGCACAAATTAAGTTAGCGCGGCGCTGACACTTGCGTACACGTGATGCGTTCCGTTTCGTTTTGTTACATTTTTGACCAGTTGAGGTTAAAAAATTTTGTCTCTCCAGAGGAAAAGATAACATGCGAGACGGGTTGCAATGAACATGCGCACATAATCAAATCTCAGCTTAACAGGAATTTAAGACGCAAATAGTACTACTAGTCAATAATACTTCTGAAGCAAGCATACGTCTTTGGGTTACATAACTCGAACTGCAAACTTGATGAAAGGAACGGAAATAATAAAACGGTAAACATAGCTAGTCATCATCGATCAGACGGACGGACGGTCCCAAATGGGAAATGACAACCAAATCTAAAACGGGAAGAGACAAAACTAGTAAGCATGCACTCGAGGAGGATTTCTTTGCATTCTACTTTCTTCTTCTTCTTCTTATGATGATGATGATGTCGACTGCAGGACACGGACACCCTTTGCTGCTTCTGCTCATCGCCGCCGCCATGGCCTTCCTACACCTCAGTGCCTGCAAATCGATGCACATGATACATGGTTAGAGACCGGGGCATCTAACGCCGAGTCAAGGGGGCATGAATGGATCTGATAGTTTACAAGAAATTTTCGTATGGCGTGGCGCTACCGGAGTCCCTCGGTGCGTTGCACCTGAAGCACTCCTGCCTGCTGGCGAAGTTGTGCTCGTTGCATCCAGACCTACACAGAGCCAGCAGAAATACAACACCTTTAGCACAAAGCAAAATACTTATGCAATAAGAACATGCATGGAACAGCCAGCTACGGTCTTGTACTCAAAGACGACCTACATCTAATTGCTTATCTACTAATTAAACGACAGTCATGTCGGTGAGTGGCACCTACCGGAAAACTCAAAGTTGTACCAAGCATGCACCAATTAATTTGAATCGAAGGGAGTACCTACTTGATTAGGTTACAAGCATGATCAGTTTTTTTTTCTTCTGTCTATTGCTACTTGTTTTCTCGTGCATTGTTATCTTCTTTTTATCAGGAAAAAAGGGACCCGGAAACAGGGGGGAGTGGCAGGGACAGAAGATATATATACTACTAGAAGCAAAGCAACGATAGGATAGGCCAAACTACAAACAAAGTATTGTACGGTGTCCGTACCATGTGCAGCATATCCAGACACAAGGAGTAGTAAAAATGATTTTCTACTGTCTACGCATAGTTTAACGTTAAGTCTTAACTACATGAATGAAGCTACCCAAATGAAAGACAGGACAGGACAGTGTTTAAGCAACACGCACCTGGTGCAAATCCAGTCGCCAGACTTCCAGCCAGGGCGGCTGGCACGACCACCGGCCGCGCCGGCTCCCATGCCGCCACCCATGCCACCGACAGCGCCGAAGCCGAAGCCCCTTGAGCGTGACATGTCACCATCAAAGCCACCAGCGCCACCATTGACGGCAGCTTCCTCCTTGAAGGCAGCACACTTGAAGCAGCTGGAGCGGCTGGCGAAGTTGTGCGCCCCGCAGGTGCAGTACCAGTCGCCCGGGCGGACGTCAGAGCCGGCACCAAAGCCGGTACCAAAGGAGGAACCACCCCCGCCACGGCCGCCAAAGTTGGCGTAGTCACCACCAAGAGCGCCACCGACGCTGCCACGGTCAGCGGCACTGCGTGGCTCGCCGCAGCGCTGGCATAGGTCCCGGCGACTGAAGTTGAGGTGCTGGCACGACCTGCAGTCCCAGTCTCCTGGCTTCCTGTTCATCTTGCCTGCAATGCCAAATGGATAGTCAGTCAGATACAAGGTGGTATGATCAAACTGAATAACAAAAACAACACACTTGAACAAGCCCAAGTTTGATCTAGTGTCTCGACCCAGTCAAGAAACATAATCCAACCAAAAATATATGGCGAGGTGTTTGGACAGACTGGCAGAGGAAGCTAATTACCGAAGAAAAAGCTTGGATGCTGTGCTGCTGAGCTCCAAGATGAGAAGTGTTGTGCGGTGAAATGGTGATGCAGCAAGGTGCGTATGTGCAGTGGTATTTATAGCGCGTTTGGAGGGGATGCTGAAACTGAGAGTGAGCTATCCTTGTGCCTTTGATTCTAGGTGCGCTTTGGCCCGCGAAGAACAAGGGAATCGCGTAAAACTAGAAAGAAGAGGGGAGTTAAAGAAAAGAAAAGAAGAGAAAGCCATTAAAGGGCAAAAGAATTATAAGGAGTTTGAATGCCTCCTTTAACCTGCATCTGTGCCTGCCTTGGAAACATCTTTTGAGACATGGGGTGGAGGGAAGTGCACTTGCGCGCATTCTTGTGCTTAGGAAATTTAACATGCAATGTTACTGGTTTTTGTTGCATACTGATTACTCCCTCCGTCCCATAATGTAAGACGTATTTTGACACTACACTAGTGTAAAAAAAACATCTTACATTATGGGACGGAGGGAGTATAATATTTTCAACTTTGATGCATCCAGAAGCAAAGGTGGGAAATGGCAAGAGTGGAGTAATATGGAATTTCAGGACAACATCGGCACACCACTGAAAGTGAAACCAAAAAATGCTAATGGATAAATGGAAGTGTTCTACACTAGTTTCAGACCACACTTTTAGTCAAGGATTTCTTTAAATAACACTTCAAACAAGGGAGTTAAACCATTGACAGTTCAAATAAAACTTAGCAAGGAGGAATTATATCAGAATTCATAATTATAACCCCCTTTTTCTATCAGTACAACTTGAGTCAAAAGTTATTGTCTCATAAGAACACAGTTCCACAAAACTGATGCAACTAGCATTTCACAAACTTCAACATGAAAAGGACTATACATCTTCAGGTCTGATTCGCACTGTTGGGTAATACTTTTATTGGGCAAGGAGCAGGTCATTGCTAGAGACATCTAATGGTTTCAGAACCTGTGAGGTTTTTGACATAATAACAAAAAGGCACAGCTGTAATTTGAGTACGTAACCAACAGCAGTTTTTGTAAGGTAGAAATGAACAATTTTAGACCAAAGGAAAAGATCAATTTTTGATTGTACTCCATGGTTATTGTTCCACTCTTCCAGGATAATTCAGACTGGATATGTACCGCCTTATAAATAATCTGTGTTTAACCAGGGCAGCGAAAGTACTTTTAGAGCAAGAATGGATACGATTTAGTTGGACAAGGTTGAGGTCATTGGTCATTGTCCCAAGGAAGAGACATCACCCTCTTTTCTACCTGATTCTGAAACCATAAGCCGTATCTATGATAAGGAATGTAAATTCTAATTAATTATGCCTAATAATGCAGAAGATCACACTCGGCTGAGCAAATGTGGAACTTGATGCTCCAGTACTATCCACACACGTGTGGCGGAATACTGCATGTACAGGACCAATTCTAGAGTAAGCATATAAACCTAAAGTCAGCATTTATTTGATCCTAACAGAACAAGTATAGGTCTATATGAGGTGTCAAGAATGGTGGATTGGAGGCTATCATTCTGAACTTGTGCTATATTTTCTGCTATGCTACTATTGATTCTTGCCACTAAAAAAGGCAATTCACATCGCTATTATTCGACACTAACTTTGCTGTCTTTTACTAGCAATAATTGATAAAAGCCCATAGAATCCATTCCAACCAACATCACATCAGACTTAATGCTATCTATTTCATTTCTTTTGGTGTCTGTAAGTCTGTATCTGTTTCTGTCTAGCATTCCACGACAATGGACTAGCTAAGATTGAGATAAGAAGGAACAAACATGAATGTGGTGACTGTGTAGCAGTAGCACCGAGTGAATATTCGAGACAATGGAAGGAGAAAAAGGAGCATAAAGCTTTCATCAACTTAAGGATGTAAGAATCAACATGATGTGCAAGTGATAAAAAGCATACCAATAATACCGGAATTTTAAAATGATAAACTTCTTTTCTTCAGAGAAAAGATCTTACATTGGAGAAAATTTATAATGCTATTTCATATAATGGAAAGTGACAGAGAAACCAACACTAGAGAAATTTAACAAACGAGAAACCTGCCTCCTAGGAGGATGTAAATTCCCTCTCTTTCCAATGCAATGAAACGCAAAAGCCATTTGCGTTTTCTCGAAAAAAGAAACTTCTGTTCTACAGAGAGAAAACCTTCCAGTGAAGATGATTTATGATTCAGTTTCATATATTGAAGGACTGATGCACATAAAAATATGTGGAACATATTTGCTCGCTTACTAACTCACATTTCATTTTATTTTATTTTCCTTAGGGGTGGGGATGAGGGGAAGAAAGATACCCCAAGACAAGGTACATACAACTGCTGGGTTGGGGACATGATCAATAGAACCTGGCTGGATCTGTGCTGGGATAGTGGCTCTCACTCCTAACCAGTTCTGAGGTCAATGTACTTGGACCAACCAAATAAATCTTGTCATCGAAAGAATTTTTCCTATAACAATCCTATCCTTCTAAATTCCTATGTTTTCCCTTTTGTACCAAACGGGCCCTAAGAGGCTACGATAACACACCCTTGTCATGTATACATAAATGGCCCTCTAAATATATCCATAACAGAGGTGCACTTTTGCCTAATCCAAATGCAAAGGATGTGGACAGATAGTTGCATTGCTAGATAAAATCATGATAGTGATAGGAGATAAGTGAAAAAAAAAGTATCACTTTAAATCAAGACATAAGACAAATGGATTGCCACGCTGTAAGTGCTGAGCACTAGACTTTATCTTTTTCGTTCAAAGAGTAGAACTTGAGAGGATATTTTCGAACACAGAGAAAGATGGCATCATCATATAATTAGCCCTCCACGCACATACCGAGATGAAAATGATTAATGGAATAAAGCAAAGGGGAGCAGGGCTGATAAATAACTGGTGAGAATGTATGAATATCAATGAAGATAGACTGAAATCAACAGAGTGGTAGTCCTCGAGGGTAGCCTTGACCACCCTCTTTAGAATTCTTTTCACCTTTCTTTTATTTTAAGTTGTGTTTTGCATCTTTGTTGCAGTTTCCCTCACCCTTTACTTGCTGTGCTCATCCTTGAGGCTTTACATTAGTGCATTTACTTTTGCTTTTTATCTAAATGTTTCTCTCTTATGTTAGCAGTGTACTAGTAGTCTAGTACTGGTACTGGTGATAGTAGATGCTTGGAGCCCACATATAGGTTTCAAAACCATAGGATGATATGGCTTCTCTTCCATTCCATTCTCTTGGGTCAAGTGAAAGTGGAAGCAAATACATATCATGGAGTCGTTGGGAAAAAAAACTGATGGGGCAAAAGCTAGCTTGGATTCTCTCCTAGGGAAGTGCTTCCATGCATGACCATGACCGAACTCCAAAGGAAGTGAGATCACTTGATAGCCCCTAACATGCTTTGATTCTTTGCTTTTGCACATCCAAGAAGAACAGCTCAAGCTTTTAGCTTTCGTGTTACCAAGCGTAGTAAAACTATGATCAAGACTGCTTGGAATGCAGACAACCTTCAACAGCCCTACACTACGTGTTGTTGAGTGGTGGAACCAACACATGAGTGAGCTTTAAAATAACAGGGGAAAAAAACTCTGCATTCGACTGTTCAGCAGGATGTGAATTAATAGTTTTAATATATACCCAATGGGGTATAATTTTTAGCAGGTGTTGACACTAATTGAGTCCTAGGAAAAGTACATATCACCATTAAATTAAAATACACACTATTAACTCTTAACATCCTGGGAAAATAAATATGCACTATTATATTATTGTCATTGGTGAAATGAAAATGATATTACTAAATAAATTATATGTTCTAACTCCATAATTTATTTGTTATTAATATATTCATGTACTTTCCATATCTAAACTTACATATATTTTCAAACCGAGGGACAGCGTTAAATTATACGTAGTCACATGATATAACATACTAGTACTAGTCAAACAGTCATAAACAATAGTACTATGCTGCCCCAAGGCATATAAATTTCCAGTCGGTATGCTCTTGTTCCTATGAAATGAATCATTAGCTGCGCTTAGATGCAAGTATCTAGGACTCTAGGATTCCAAAGATAGTGATGCAATTTTGGTGGAGCACAATTCTTTCCATCTAGTCATGTACTCATGTGTGGTGTGTGCATGGTTCGCTTTTGAGAGGCCTGCGCCCTGGCCCACGTAGCAATGAGTCGGCACACGGATGGGCCGCACTACCTAAGACAAAGAGCAACACTATAGTGCACACACTTTAATTATATTGGTGCAGGTTGGAATGCATGCAAGCAGAACGCCATGAGTACCAAGCCATGTGTGGTGTGTTGATGGAGCTCACTTGGACTCCTGTAGTTCCTTGACTCGGTGACGTAATCGGACCTCGACAAGGTGAAAGCTAGGCTGGCCGGCTTTCTTGTATGCGCTCGATGCGGTGCCGGTGCACTGCGTTGCATATCAATGAGCTGCGCTAAAGATCTGCTTCGCTTTAAGGTTGGCCCGTCGGGAACATCGAGACAATATGCGGTGAGGTGGTTTTAATCAAGTTTAGATGATGCTGGGATAGTGCACGAAATGATTCGATGGTGCCGTTGATGATGTGCATGGGAGATGCAGAGGTTTCATTACCATACCAAAGATGCAAACAGACAACTCTCCGAGATCAAACAAGCCGAGCCACCGGTGTTCAAAACACGAGATGGTTTGGAGCATGCAACTGAGGTTCGTCCCTTGGAGGAACGAGTCAAGAATAGATACGAGTTATTTTTTCAGTAAAAAAAAGAGACAAGAATATCACAAGCTGTGTGCTGTGCTCTGCGAGCAGCAAGGATTGCTGCAGTGGTCACACAACCCTCGAATCCAGAATCATCCCTACACCACCACACTGACACCGACCGTATCGGCGGCGAACCAACGCACCACCCCGCCCCCACCAATCATCCCCGCCTGGAAACAGATGCCAAGCCACCTGTCGACTGATCAACGGAAGCACAAATCTCGAGGACAGGCACCCGCCCTCAAGCCCTACGGCGCGAACGAGACGGCCACGTGACTCGACGGAGAGAGGAGGCGACAGGGAGAGGCCAAAACCGCCGCAACGTATCTACCGCCGAGTTCCCATCTCTCGATCCGTCTCGTCGTCTCTACCGATCGATCCATCTCCACGACGAGGAAACGGAAAGGGAACTAACGCACGCATCCTCAAATACGAAACAGGAAACAAAATCCAACCCAAACCATGCGTGATCTGACGAGACGAACATCCTAGGGGAGCGGCGGCGACGGGTCACGCACCTGATCGAGGAGACGCTCCGGCGACGATCCGGGAGCGAGTACAATCACGTCGGGAGATCGAGGAGAGGGGGAGCGAGAAAGATTAAAACTGCTCAAGGGAGAGGAGATTTAAGGAGAGAATTAAAACCTGCCTCTTTATGTTGGGATTTCTTTCGGATTTTGGGATTTGTGTGCTCGCGGCGGCACGGCACGGCACCGACGTCGAGGCGGGTCAAAGGGTCCAGGCCCACCTGTCGGTGCGGTGGGCTGGACGTGGCTGCCAAGTGTCCAAGTCCAATCCCTTCGATGCGCTGCCGAGGCTATAACTGACATGTGGGGACATTGTTGCGCGTTCAGGCTCGATTATCGTGTCGTTATCTCAGCCGTCTAATCTGACGATTGACTGACGCCGCTGATGGTCGTGGGCTGATATAGGCCAAAATCACATATTTAACTTCTTTATTAAAAAAAAGTTCAGCACCATATGATCCTATTTAGAAAGTTTTTCATTATCTAAGACCATAATAAGTGCCACACGTGTAGCAGGAACACACGACAACTTCAAACATTTTTATGGCAATTTTAGTTGTCAAGCATGGCAACTTCTTTTTCGGATGGCAAGTTTTTTTTTAGTTTGCTTTTTTTCAGATGTCAACTTTAGTTGTAAAATGTGTCATCATTTTTTTTTCTTTTGCTAAAGTCATCCATAGTAGAAGGGCGAGCATCGCAGTCAATGGTGTTTGCCCTTGGTCCATATGCTCGGTCAGTCGTTGTTGACCGCTTTGATATAGACAAGGTACTAACGTTACAAGGATGGGCGTTTGCCCAAATACCCTGACGCCATCTCCGGTGTTTGCCCACATGCCCACTCGCCAGGACTATCGATGTTTGCTTCCCAAATGGTAAGTGGTTGTGGGGCTGTGAGTGCCACCCACCAACCAACGCCTTCTCCTTTCTCCTTCCCCACCCACTTGGCCTACTCCTCTTTGTTTGGGGGTGGGTTCCTCTTTCTCCTCCAATCCCTCTCAGATCCACATGATTGAAGCCAATCTTCGTGATCATTTTGAGCAAGGTTCATCCATAGAGGCAATCTCCTCATTTCTCTCATTTTTTTACCATTGAAAGCTTCACATTTGCCCAAATCAGAGCTATTTGTTGATCCCTAGTTTCGATGAGTCCTCCTAACATGTGTGATTACTTTGCATTGCATTTGCAACAGGTTAGCAGTATTGTAGTTAAGCTTTTAAATAGAGGATTGCAGACTGGTTGCAAATGGGGGTCAGCATTGCGGGATGTGGATTGCAAGCCACATTGTGAGCACTAAAGACATTCATAACTTTAAGGTCATTATTTATATTTCTAGATCACTAGCAACAAATATGACATATAATTTAAACAACCATCATTTATATAAGCATATAGGCTATTACTAAACAACATTCAGTCCTGCAACTTTGCAAGCAAGCTGCAACTAGATAAAAAGATTATACATCAGAATGATAAGTTGTAGGATCGTAAGTAGGTCTAAAGGGGAGGTTATTAGACTACTTGCCCAATAAAAACCTAGCATTTTCTCAATTTTAGTTCCTGGCAGATTTTAGCAATTCTAGAAAATCTAGTCAATTTCAATTAGTAACAGAAGCTTGGCAAGTGCTCTTTGGTGGGACCGAAGGGCCAACTCGGTGAGACTTAAATGCTAGGGTTTAGGCAACAGCTATGTCAAGTGTATCTCGGTGAATCTAGGTGTATGTGTTTTGATGGACCAAGATGAACTTGAGGGTTTTGGGCATTGTGGAATATGAGAGTTTAGCTGGGGACTTGGGAGCAATATCTCTAAGCATTTGAGCAGTTAGACCATCATCAAAAACTAATCCTCTTTAATAGTATTTGCTTTCCTATGCACTCAATGTGATCTTGCATCACTTAAATGATAATGTAGAGTCTTAAAACTTTGTCAAAGTATGTCCTTAGCATTTTGAGGGGCCAGATTCACTTTCAATTGTTGTAGCTAGATTGAACTTTCTTTAATACTATTTGAGTAGGAATCAGTTCAATGAT
The DNA here is from genome assembly GCA_021437245.1 of Aegilops speltoides. Lineage (NCBI taxonomy): Eukaryota > Viridiplantae > Streptophyta > Magnoliopsida > Poales > Poaceae > Aegilops > Aegilops speltoides. Next base: position 186,133,434 of record CM038146.1, on the reverse strand, counting down.
GTATATGTTGTGATGAATTACCAGAACCACCCGGGTATTAGGTGCATTTTCAACATCCCATTTTTGATAATTTATGGCAACATATAGATCAAAGCCTCGACATAAGATATAATCATGAATAACATCGTTGCTTTGAGAAGTCTGTGATAAGCAACAACTCCCTAAATTTGTGCATTATTTGAATTTGCGTGTGAATACAAATGCATAATCAATTAGGTTCATGAGGTAACTCTTCCATGTCACATACATCTTGGTGGAGCGCACAAAAGCATATGAATGGAATTTAAACTAGCACTCATCACCACGCACACATGCGAATGACCATGAAAATATGCATAATCGAATAATAGGTAGCATGAGTACGGCAAAACAAATGTAGCGTGGTCACATATGTGAGATAAAGTTTACAACCAAACAAAGTATCACGAATAAAAACCAACTAAAAACCAAAATGCTCACTCTTGAAGCCCTAAGATCTATATGACTCTCCCCCATTGGCATCAAGATACCAAAAAGATCAAAGTGATCTATATCTGAGCGTTTCTCTAGCTCGGTCCATAGGCGATGGCGATGAAAATCTCTGACGTGTAGCGCATGTGTGAGTCGATGGAGTGGAGATGAGAGCGTTGGCAAAGGTAGCAGTGTTGGGAAACATAGCATGCAATTTCAAAAGAAATTCCTACACTCACGCAAGATCTATCTAGGATATGCATAGCAACGAGGGGGAGAGTGTGTCCATGTACCCTCATAGAACGAAAGCGGAAGCGTTTGACAACGCGGTTGATGTAGTCGAACTTCTTCTAGGTCCGACAGATCAAGCACCGAACGTACGACACCTCCGAGTTCTGCACACCTTCAGCTCGGTGATGTCCCTCGCCTTCTTAATCTAGCAAGGTGTCGAGGAAGTAGACGAGTTCCGTCAACACGATGGCGTGGTGACGGTTGAAAGATAGTGGATGTCGCCTAGAGGGGGGTGAATAGGCGCTTTAAAAATTACAGTTTAGGCTTGAACAAATGCGGAATAAACCTAGCGGTTAATTTGTCAAGCACAAAACCTACAACAACTAGGCTCACCTATGTGTACCAACAACTTATACTAAGCAAGATAAACAACTAAGTGATAGCAAGATATATGACAAGAAACAATATGGCTATCACAAAGTAAAGTGCATAAGTAAAGGGCTCGGGTAAGAGATAACCGAGGCACGCGGAGACGACGATGTATCCCAAAGTTCACACCCTTGCGGATGCTAATCTCCGTTTGAAGCGGTGTGGAGGCACAATGCTCCCCAAGAAGCCACTAGGGCCATCGTAATCTCCTCACGCCCTCGCACAATGCAAGATGCCGTGATTCCACTAAGGGACCCTTGAGGGCGGTCACAGAACCAGTACAAATGGCAACCCTTGGGGGTGGTCACCGAACCCGTACACTTTGGCAACCCTTGGGGGCGGTCACCGATACCTGTCAAATAGCTTGGGGCGATCTCCACAACCTAATTGGAGACCCCGACGCTTGCCTGGAGCTTTACACCACAATGATTGACCTCCAAACATTACCAACTGTCTAGGGCGCCCAAGCACCCCAAGAGGAACAAGCTCAAGGGTACCAAGCACCCAAGAGTAATAAGCTTCTCAACTTGTAACTTCCACGTATCACCGTGGAGAACTCAAATCGATGCACCAAATGCAATGGCAAGGGCACACGGAGTGCCCAAGTGAAAGCACAAGTGCTCCCTAGGTGGTTTTGGTAATTAATGTCAACATATCTCTTGTTGGACTAACACCTTTATCTAGTATATTTCAGATAAGTTCAACAATGGAGTGGCATGGACTAAAGGATGTGGGAACTCCTTCAAGATGCTAAGGACAAAGGATTGGCTCAAGCTTCAGGCTCAAGACTCTTCACTTTATATTTTAGTGATCCAAGATCACATTGAGTCTATAGGGCCAATACTATCAAGAAGGGATGAGGTGTTGCTTAATGAGTTTCTTGCTCCAAAGTGCTTTGTGATATGCTCCAAAACCGTCAACTACTTTCCCACTTCCACACATATGACCTAAACCTAAAGTCAAACTCGGCCATACCGATTCTTTCTATCCGGCGCCACCGAGTTCAGATGTCATATCCACTGCCACAAACCCTAGGCAAATCGGTCTCACCGATAGGGATCTCGGTCTCACCGAGATGGGATTGTAATCTCTCTGTGTATGTCCATTACCAAAATCGGTCTAACCGAGTTTGAGTAATCGGTACTACCGAGATTACAATGCAAACTTCCTGGTTAACTCATTACCAAAATCGGTCCTACCGAGTTTGTGTAATCGGTCCAACCGAGTTTGCCTGACCAACTCTCTGGAAAACTTATTACCAAAATCGGTCTCACTGAGTTTGTGTAATCGGTCCCACCGAGATTACGTTATGCCCTAACCCTAATCATATCAGTCCTACCGAGTTGCATGCCGGTCCCATCGAAAATCCTAACGGTCACTAGATTTGCTAAATCGGTCCGACCGAGTTTGTTGATTCGGTCCCACCGAGTTTGGTAGATTGTGTGTAATGGTTAGATTTTGTGTGGAGGCTATATATACCCCTCCACCTCCTCTTCATTCGTGGAGAGAGCCATCAGACTGAACCTACACTTCCAGCATACATTTTCTGAGAGAGAACTACCTACTCATGTGTTGAGGCCAAGATATTCCATTCCTACCATATGAATCTTGATCTCTAGCCTTTCCGAAGTTGCTTTCCACTCAAATCTTCTTTCCACCAGATCCAAATCATATGAGAGAGAGTTGAGTGTTGGGGAGACTATCATTTGAAGCACAAGAGCAAGGAGTTCATCATCAACGCACCATTTGTTACTTCTTGGAGAGTGGTGTCTCCTAGATTGGCTAGGTGTCACTTGGGAGCCCCCGACAAGATTGTGGAGTTGAACCAAGGAGTTTGTAAGGGCAAGGAGATCGCCTACTTCGTGAAGATCTACCGCTAGTGAGGCAAGTCCTTCGTGGGCGACGGCCATGGTGGGATAGGCAAGGTTGCTTCTTCGTGGACCCTTCGTGGGTGGAGCCCTCTGTGGACTCGCGCAACCGTTACCCTTCGTGGGTTGAAGTCTCCCTCAACGTGGATGTACGATAGCACCACCTATCGGAACCACGACAAAAACATCCATGTCTCCAATTGCATTTGAATCCTCCAATACCCTTCCCTTTACATTCTTGCAAGTTGCATGCTTTACTTTCTGCTGCTCATATACTCTTTGCATGCTTGCTTGCTATGTATTGTGAATGTTAAACTTGTGCCTAAACTCCACCTAAACTTAAAGAAATTAAAAACTGCAACTTTGTCACTTAGTGTCTAATCACCCCCCTCTAGACACCTCTTCTCAAGGTCCTACAAGTGGTATTAGAGCTTTGGTCTCCATTGCCTTGGTTTAATCACCATTGGAGGAAGATGGATGAGTCTACTTTGGGGAGTCTTAGACATAGTGTGCCTATACTTGATGGAGAGTATTTTCATGAGTGGAAAAATGAGATGCTTGTAATTTTCAATCAATATCATTTGAACAAGTACATTGCTAGCCCTTGTGCACCTCATGTTGATCCTATGCATCCTACCTTTGATGAGTCAATTGACATGATTAGGAATCTTAGAACTGCCGAACTTATCATTAGAGGATTGCCTAGAAACTTGATTGGATGTTTGCCTACTCTTAAGTGTGCCTACACTATATGGAAATTTCTTGAGGAACGCTTTCCCAATTATTCCTTGAAAAATCTTGATGAAATTCTCCATAAGTCTATTGCTTTGAGTAAGATGAATACTAGTGATCCTATGTTTGGTGATCGTCTATTTGAGCTTACAAACCTTATGCGTGCCAAAGGAGATGTTGGAATTATTAGTGATATTATTTCCGAAGCTATAAAAATTCATAAGCAAGATCATTGTCAAACTCACTCTAACGAATTACCCTCTCTAGGATTTGATCCACCACATGACGATGTTGAACATGGATACTATGATGAGGATTATGATAGTGACTTCAATCTTGATGATGCAATGAGACATTTTGGTCTTATGGCAAATCTTTGGGGATATATGTCAGGAGGAAAGGAATGGGTTCTTGATAGTGGATGTACCAATCACATGACCGGAGATAAAGACATGTTTCGTGAGCTTGCTGAAAATGATAGTCCTCGAAAGTATGTCACTTTCGGTGACAACTCAAAGGGTAAGGTGGTTGGCCTCGGTAAGGTGGCCATATCACATGATAGCTCCATACAAAATTTCATGCTCGTTGAATCTCTTGGATACAACTTACTTTCAGTATATAGACTTGCTGATTTCGGTTTCAATGTCCTATTTACTGAAGTAGATTGTCAAGTGTTTCATCGAGATAATCATAAAATGGTCTTTACCGGTGTGCGTAGAGGTGATCTATACATTGTTGATTTCACTAAAAAGGCTCAACCTAAAACTTGCTTCATCGCTAAATCCTCAAAAGGTTGGTTATGGCATAGACGATTATGTCATGTTGGTATGCGAAACCTTGACAAGCTTATTAAAGGAAATCATATCCTTGGAGTTAATGATGTCATATTTGATAAGGATATACTTTGCAGTGCTTGTCAAGCAGGTAAATAGGTTGGAGGAAGGCATCCCGTGAAGAACATCATGACCACAAGGAGGACACTCGAGCTACTTCACATGGATCTTTTTGGCCCCAACTCTTACAAGAGTCTCGGTGGAAGTTCTTTTGGTCTAGTTATAGTTGATGATTTTTCAAGATTTACGTGGGTGTTCTTTCTCGATGATAAATCGCAGGTCCAAAAGATCTTCATAAACTTTGCTAGGAAGGCCCAAAATCAATTTGAAGTGAAGATCAAGAAGGTTCGCGGCGACAACGGAACGGAGTTCAAGAACGCAAATGTGGATACCTTTCTTGAGGAAGAAGGGATTTCACACGAGTTCTCGGCTAAGTACACACCTCAACAAAATGGAGTTGTTTAGAGGAAGAACCGGACGCTCATCAAAATGGCGAGAACGATGCTTGATGAATACGAGACACCGAAGCACTTTTGGGCAGAAGCGGTTGAGACAGCTTGTCATGCAACAAATCGCTTGTATCTTCACAAGCTACTCGGCAAGACGGCATACGAGCTCCTCACCGGTAACAAACCCCAAGTTGGATACTTCCGAGTATTCAGCTCAAAGTGCTACATTCTTGATAAGCATCGTCGTTCTAAATTTGCTCCTAAGTCTCATGAAGGTTTCCTACTAGGTTATGGCTCAAACTCTCATACTTACCGTGTCTACAACAACTTCACCCGAAAAGTTGAAGAGACGGTAGATGTGAAGTTTGATGAATCTAACAGCTCACAAGTATAGCAATTGCCAATTGATGTAGGAGACAAAGATCCGTCGGAAGCAATCCAAGACTTGTCTATTGGCAAGATCCGTCCAACGGAGGTGAAGGAGAGTACCTCGTCCAACCAAGTGGAAGCTTCTACTTCACGACAAGGTGAACCAAGAGTTGATACGGAAGCATCCACAAGTGGAACACACCAAGATGAAGAAAACGAGGAAGTACATCAAGATGAACGTCAACAACCTCCTTCTCCACCACGACAAGAGAACGACAACGCCAACAATGAAGAAGGCCAAGAAGAAGAACAAGATGAAGAAGAAGTTCAACCAAGAACCAAGCAAAAGCTTTCACGAGTTCGAGCAAGAATTGCTAAAGACCACCCCGTCGAGCAAATCTACAATGATATTCAAACCGGGAGAATCACTCGATCTAAAACTCGTTTAGCTAACTTTTGTGAAAATTATTCTTTCATCTCTAGCATTGAACCTATGAAGGTCGAAGAAGCATTGGAAGATCCGGATTAGATAAATGCTATGCATGAAGAGCTACACAACTTTGAGAGGAACCAAGTTTGGGCATTGGTTGAGAAGCCCGACAACAACCACAACATCATCGGTACTAAATGGGTGTTTTGCAACAAGCAAGATGAAGATGGACAAGTAGTTCGCAACAAAGCACGTCTCGTCGCCCAAGGCTACACACAAGTTGAAGGTATGGACTATGGTGAACTTACGCTCCTGTTGCTAGACTTGAGTCCATTCGCATCTTACTTGCCTATGCTAATCACCATGACATCACCTTGTACCAAATGGACATTAAAAGTGCTTTTCTAAATGGTGAAATAGAGGAGGAAGTTTATGTTAAGCAACCTCCCGGCTTTGTCAATCCTAAGAAACCAAATCATGTTTATAAACTTCACAAAGCTCTTTATGGTCTTAAACAAGCTCCTAGAGCGTGGTATAAATGCTTGACCAAGTTCCTTATTGAAAAAGGCTTTGAAATTGGGAAAATTGATTCTACTCTTTTTACTAAAAGGGTTAATGGAGAACTATTTGTGTGCCAAATCTATGTTGATGATATTATATTTGGTTCGACTAACCCTCGTTTTAGTGAAAAGTTTGGGAAGCTAATGTCGGAGAAGTTTGAGATGTCTATGATGAGTGAACTCAAATTCTTTCTTGGTTTGCAAATCAAGCAAACTAAGGAAGGTACCTTTGTTTCTCAAACAAAGTACACTAAGGACTTATTCAAGAAGTTCACTATGCAAGAATGCAAAGGTATGTCTACACCCATGCCTACTAGTGGACATCTTGACTTGACCAAAGATGGTGAACCGGTTGATCAAAAGGTTTATCGCTCTATGATTGGTTTATTGTTATATCTATGTGCTTCACGTCTCGATATCATGCTAAGTGTGTGCATGTGTGCACGATATCAAGCTGCTCCTAAAGAATGTCATCTTAAGGCCATGAAAAGGATAGTGAAATACTTAATCCATACACCAAATTTTGGCATTTGGTATCCTAAGAGGGCCTCTTTCGATCTTGTTGGCTACTCCGACTCGGACTATGCCGGAGACAAGGTTGATAGAAATTCCACTTCGGGTACTTGTCAATTTCATGGTAGATCTCTTGTGTCTTGGTCCTCCAAGAAACAAAACTCGGTATCCTTATCCACTGCCGAAGCCGAGTACATTGCCGCTGGTTCATGTTGTGCTCAATTACTTTGGATGACCCAAACTCTTAAAGATTATGGGATATATGTGAGACATGTTCCATTGCTTTGTGACAATGAAAGTGCTATCAAAATTGGTCATAATCCCGTACAACATTCTCGAACTAAGCATATTGAAGTTCGTCATCATTTCATTCGAGATCATGTTGCTAAGGGTGACATTGATCTTAAGCATATTCGCACCAAAAAGCAATTAGCGGATATATTCACTAAACCTCTTGATGAGAAAGTGTTTTGCAGGTTAAGAGGAGAATTGAACATCATTGATGCTTCAAACTTGGAGTAGAAACTCCATTGGATACATGCAAGACATGAGCTTATGACTAATCCTTGATATTTCTCTTATGATGAAAATCTTATGTCTTGGATATATTTGCATCTTGCATGTTATCTAACCCATGTAGGTACTTGGTTGAATCAAATTCCATGAGATTGTAATCTACTCACATTTTGAGCAATCTCTACATCACCAAGTTTCTACACTATGGTGGTTGAAGACAAGGAAGCACAAAAACATTCAAACATATCCTTTGACAAATTCTATCTTGAGCTTCATGATTGTCATTTTTGGATATACAAGTGCTTTTCCTTGCAAGAACTAACCCATGTAGGTAGATGGACTCAAATTCCTAGTGGTGCTCTCAATTCTTGATGAGCTACATCAACCTTGAGCATCCCACACAAGTTCAACTACATGGACAACACCACCAACCAAGGTATGATATTCCATCTCAGAGAAGCTTTACTCCAAGACATGAGCTAAAGCAACTCGACAAGATGTGAATACATCAATATGCTTAAACGAAAAATGGCAACCCCATTTTGAGCTTAAACGATGAGTATGACCTATGATCAAGTGATCTCACTTGACTCCTAAGTCAATATACTCTAACATAGGTGACTTTGTCGCCGACCATCTCTAGATGAAGTTCTCTTGTGTTCTTTTCTATGTTTTTGCATTTTTCTCATGCATATTTGTTTCCCCTTTCAAAAAAAACTTCATCTAGATTTCTTTCTGTTTGCTCTGCATTTTCTGCATCAAATTCATTGCATATCATTCAGTAAACTCCTTGCAAATCTTTGTGAGATCTTACTAGTCTAGTGAGCTGAGGTGACAAGTGTTTTCTCTGCGACGAACTCGCTTACACCGATTTGTTGTTTTCGGTCCAACCGAATCCTTTCGGTACAACCGAAGCATACCACTCGGTGCCACCGATTTCACAACAGGAAAAACAGTTTGCCACTTATTCTGTGTTTCTTCTGCTCCAGCTCCACTCAATGAATCTTGTCCTCTACAAGCATCACATTTTTATACATGCTTTGTACTGTGTCTCAATGATCAAGCCCTTCTTGGAAATTGATGTCAAAGGGGGAGAGAGAGATCACATCAAAAGCTTATCACTTAGAGAGATCACATCAGAGAGACAGAGTATCACCTCCTCAGGGGGAGAAAGAGATCTCCAGGGGGAGAGAATACTCAAGTAGAAAGTATTTCTCAAGGATCCCAGATGCTTGGTGTTCAAGAGGAGAGATGCCACATGTCTTATTGAGCTCTGATTTTCTGTTCCCTATCTTCTCCCAGTATCCCATGTTAGATTCAGGGGGAGCAAGACTTCTAAGGGAAAGAAATCATTTAAATTCATTGCATATCTTTACTCTTGGGGACATGTCTAATCCAATGTGGTACTTAGTACTCACTCTCTACATGTCATCCCAGTCTTGGTATTCTTGTGGTTTCTTCTATTTGCTCTGGCTAGTAGATGTACCTGTGTTATCTAACCTTGTTTACGCAGGTTCATTCCATCCTAAGCCAACTCAAGACTACAAGGTAAGTATATGCATCATAATCATGTGTATGAGGAATTCTTGCTGATGTACATACTGTTTGCAAGAAGGACTCATGAGCATGAAGGTATTTTCTTTAATATTCTTTGCTCTGATGTATATGGCCAAGATACATGTAACACATTGCCTACTCTATCATGGTTATGCTCTCACATGACTCTATATTCCATATTCACATGATTGCATACATGTAGGGGGAGCCTATGCTTGTTACATGTCTTTCCAAAGCTTTACTTGCTATTCTTTATATCTTTATCAAAAGCTTTGATGTATGGTGTCATCAATTACCAAAAAGGGGGAGATTGAAAGCACAAGTGCTCCCTAGGTGGTTTTGGTAATTAATGTCAACATATCTCTTGTTGGACTAACACCTTTATCTAGTATATTTCAGATAAGTTCAACAATGAAGTGGCATGGACTAAAGGATGTGGGAACTCCTTCAATATGCTAAGGACAAAGGATTGGCTCAAGCTTCAGGCTCAAGACTCTTCACTTTATATTTTAGTGATCCAAGATCACATTGAGTCTGTAGGAAAAGCCAATACTATCAAGAAGGGATGAGGTGTTGCTTAATGAGTTTCTTGCTCCAAAGTGCTTTGTGATATGCTCCAAAACCGTCAACTACTTTCCCACTTCCACACATATGACCTAAACCTAAAGTCAAACTCGGCCATACCGATTCTTTCTATCCGGTGCCACCGAGTTCAGATGTCATATCCACTGCCACAAACCCTAGGCAAATCGGTCTCACCGATAGGGATCTCGGTCTCATCGAGATGGGATTATAATCTCTCTGTGTATGTCCATTACCAAAATCGGTCTAACCGAGTTTGAGTAATCGGTACTACCGAGATTACAATGCAAACTTCCTGGTTAACTCATTACCAAAATCGGTCCTACCGAGTTTGTGTAATCGGTCCAACCGAGTTTGCCTGACCAACTCTTTGGAAATTTTTTACCAAAATCGGTCTCACCGAGTTTGTGTAATCGGTCCCACCGAGATTACGTTATGCCCTAACCCTAATCATATTAGTCCTACCGAGTTGCATGCCGGTCCCACCAAAAATCCTAACGGTCACTACATTTGCTAAATCGGTCCGACCGAGTTTGTTGATTCGGTCCCACCGAGTTTGGTAGATTGTGTGTAATGGTTAGATTTTGTGTGGAGGCTATATATACCCCTCCACCTCCTCTTCATTCGTGGAGAGAGCCATCAGACTGAACCTACACTTCCAACATACATTTTCTGAGAGAGAACTACCTACTCATGTGTTGAGGCCAAGATATTCCATTCCTACCATATGAATATTGATCTCTAGCCTTTCCGAAGTTGCTTTCCACTCAAATCTTCTTTCCACCAGATCCAAATCATATGAGAGAGAGTTGAGTGTTGGGGAGACTATCATTTGAAGCACAAGAGCAAGTAGTTCATCATCAACGCACCATTTGTTACTTCTTGGAGAGTGGTGTCTCCTAGATTGGCTAGGTGTCACTTGGGAGCCTCCGACAAGATTGTGGAGTTGAACCAAGGAGTTTGTAAGGGCAAGTAGATCGCCTACTTCGTGAAGATCTACCGCTAGTGAGGCAAGTCCTTCGTGGGTGAGGGAGTCCTAGACTAGGGGGTGTCCGGATAGCCGGACTATCAATATCCACCGGACTCCCAGACTACGAAGATAGAAGATTGAAGACTCCGGATCGTGTCCGGAAGGTACTTTCCTTGGCGTGGAAGGCAAGCTTGGCAATACGGATATGTAGATCTCCTACCATTGTAACCGACTCTGTGTAACCCTAGCCTCTCCGGTGTCTATATAAACCGGAGGGCCTTAGTCCATAGGACGAACATTACATCTCAACAATCATACCATAGGCTAGCTTCTAGGGTTTAGCCTCCTTGATCTCGTGGTAGATCTACTCTTGTACTACCCATATCATCAATATTAATCAAGCAGGACGTAGGGTTTTACCTCCATCGAGAGGGCCCGAACCTGGGTAAAAACATTGTGTCCCTCGTCTCTTGTTACCATCCGCCTAGACGCACAGTTCGGGACCCCCTACCCGAGATCCGCCGGTTTTGACACCGACATTGGTGCTTTCATTGAGAGTTCCTCTGTGTCGTCACCGGTAGAGCGGATGCCTTTACCCGTCTTCAAAGACGGTGTTCTTGCCGGGGGGGCCTTGGCCGCCGGCCAGACTATCCGGCTTGGTGGCTTTCTTATGATCGCCCATCCGGCCGCCGATTCGGCAATGACTTCTCAAGTCGTCAGAAGCAATCTTCGCGTCAGCCCTAAAGCTGCCGAACAGTTAGATCCGATTGAGCTCTCGTCTGTTAACGAGCTCTTGGATCGCATCGCCGCCCTGGGAGTCGCTACGGACTACAATCAGATCGGGCTTAAAACCAATCTGAGAGAGATTAACTCTCCCCAGGCTACCCACCACGTCGAAGTGGTAGAGGAACAACTCGGCAATTCTTCGCCGGTGTTGAAAACAATTCGTGTCCGGATTCCCGAACCCTCCATGCCGGATTTCCGCGGAGGGACGGACTTTGATCGAGCATCGAACCTAAAATCATGCGTCGCTCCGGACTCGCTGGGCTGCTTCCAGCAAATCAAGCTTCCGAATTCGGAAGCCCCTAGGCCTTTGAGCCCAAAGATGGGCAGGGATCCGGATTTTATTCCACCCACCCACCCAGACATATGCGACCTATCTCTAATACGGCAAGAGCCTTCAGAAACAGTACATCGTTACTCAGCCAGATTCCTCCTGGTTATGGACAGGATAAAGGACTGCCGAGAGGAAAACGCAATTTCAATCTTCTGCAATAACTGCACGGACAAGGGAATACTGAACGCCATTGATCGTCGCAAGATTACGCGTTTTACCGATCTGGCATCCATAGTGCGAAAGTACTGCGCGATGGAGAGTTTCCCGGAAACTAAAAATCAATTTTGGGATAATCCGGCCCCAAACCCAGTCCGCGGTAAAAGGGCGCCTTACAATCAGGCCCCAGATGCAAAAACAAAAAAGCAAAAACCCAGCAAGGGAAACGGAACCGTCTTCGGAGGGATGGCTCAATGGACCTCAGAACTTCATAGTGCGAGGAGCTATCCCAACACATAGCCTTCGAGCATGTTGGATATTACGGCGGTGGCCAAAAGTGGCGAAGAGCTTCTAGCTCGAGAAACCACTCCAACAATACCAGCACGGTATCAATAGTCTTGAGACTTTCGATCAAATAATATGCGAAACGAACAATCCGCTGAACTCGCCAAGTCTACCAAGTAGCAACAAAGAAATCCATGGAGTGACACAGCTATTACCTTCAGCGCGATGATGAGCCCACATCTCGAACTACGAGCCCGGCCGACCGGTACTTAGTCCCATAGTGGACGGCTTTCGACTGACAAAAGTCCTCATGGACGGCGGCAGCGGACTAAACCTCATTTACGAGGAAACCCGGCGGAAAATGGAAATTTATTGGAGCCGTATTGAGCGAAGCAGCACAACCTTCAGAGGAATAATCCCTAGCCGGGAAGCGCGCTGCACCGGAAAAATCACACTCGATGTGGTGTTCGGCTCTCCGGACAATTACAGATCCGAACAAGTCACGTTCCAGGTGGCCCCGTTCAGCAGCGGCTATCACGCCATATTAGGACGAGAGGCATTCACAATTTTTCAAGCAATACCTCATTAGGGGTACATGAAGCTCAAAATGCCTGGGCCCAGCGGAATAATCACTCTCGTTAGTGATCCGGATATAGCACTCCGCGCCGAAAACAAGACAGCCGCTTAGCCCTCGAGGTACTATCCAAGCCTTAGCGGCAGAGGAACTCACCGCACAAGCGCTCTCACGGTAAACAGGGACGATGTGATACTTGATAAAAGATCCAAGTCCACCTCCTTCAAACCAGCAGACGAGATAATAAAATTTCAGGTCCACCCAACGGACCAAACAAAGACGGCTTCCATCGGGGCACAGTTGAACCCCGAAGTTGACGCTGCATTGCACGAATTCCTTCGGGAAAATTGGGACATCTTCGCCTGGCATCCCTCGGACATGCCCGGAATCCCTCGCAGATTGGCAGAACACAGCCTAAACATCCTAAAAGGATTTAAGCCAGTCAAACATGCTCTTCGACGATTTTCCGAGCCCAAAAGACAGGCAATGGGAGAAGAGCTAGCCAAGTTATTGGAAGCCGGATTCATTAGAGATATTAAACATCCGGACTGGCTAGCAAATTTGGTGATGGTACCAAAGAAGGATAAATCCTGGCGCCTCTGTGTCGACTTCAAAGACCTCAATAAGGCTTGCCCAAAGGATCCTTTCCCACTCCCCCGCATCGATCAAATCATCGATGCCACAGCAGGACATGACTCGTTGTGCTTCCTGGACGCATACTCTGGCTATCATCAAATCAAGATGGCGGAAGCAGATCAAGCCGCAACGGCATTCATCACTCCATACGGACCATTCTGCTTCAACACGATGCCCTTCGGACTTAAAAACGCCGGCGCAACATATCAGCGCATGATTCAAACATGTCTGGCCACCCAGATCGGCAAAACAGTCGAGGCATACGTAGACGACGTAGTCGTCAAAACAAAACACGTCGAAACTTTAGTAGACGATTTGAGGCTCACATTCGACAACCTCAGAGCATATGACATCAAGCTGAATCCGGAAAAATGTGTTTTCGGCGTACCAGCCGGAAAGCTGCTGGGCTTCATCGTATCCGGTAGAGGAATCGAAGCAAATCCGCCAAAATCCGGCTCACACGCTTGGATATTCCAAAGGACCTCAAGCAAATACAAAAATTAATAGGATGCGTGGCAGCTTTAAGCCGTTTTATCTCCCGTTTAGGAGAGAAGGTGTTGCCCCTTTATCGCCTCCTAAGGCGCACCGAACACTTCGAGTGGACGGATGCCGCCATTCGCGGACTCAAGAAATAAAGGCCATATTGGCAACAAATCCGGTCTTGGCTGCGCCCACTCTGGGCGAACCAATGTTGTTATATATCGCAGCAACACATCAAGTTGTAAGCGCTGTCCTCGTCGTCGAACGAGCGACAGAAGGGCATAAATTCCCTCTTCAAAAACTAGTGTATTACGTATCCACTATGTTAACCCCCTGCAAATCCCGCTACCCGCACTATCAGAAGATAGCATACGCGATGTTCATGGCGTCTCGGAAGCTCCGGCACTACTTTCAAGAGTGTTCGATAACAGTGGCCTCTGAAGTACCACTCAATGACATTATAAATAACCGCGACGCAACGGGCAGGATTGCAAAATGGGCCATTGAGCTCTTGCCATTCGACATAACTTACAGACCTCGACGAGCCATAAAGTCACAAGTTTTGGCTGACTTCGTCGCCGAATGGACTGAAGCCGAACTCCCTAAAGAGTACGGCGATACTCCAATTGACTATGCACTTCGACGGTTCCAAAATGTTGGCGGATCGGGGCAAGCGTCGATCGACGTCCCCACCGGAGATACTGATCGAAGATGTACTCCAAATAATGTACACGGACTCCAACAATGCAGCCGAATATGAGGCCCTATTACATGGTCTCGGGATGGCAGTCTCCATGGGCATTCAACGCCTAGAGGTGCGCGGGGATTCAAACCTGGCAATATCCCAAATAAATGGAGACTTTGACACCAAGGATCCGAAAATGGCAGCATATCGCAATGCTGTCCTGAAAATGTCAGCTCGGTTTGAAGGACTCGAATTCCATCACATAACCCGAGATAATAACCAAGCGGCCGACGTCCTGGCACGCATCGGTGCGAAACGTGATGTTGTCCCTCCAAATATCTTCCTGGAACGGCTCTTCAAGCCATCCGTACTATGGGAAGAGGAGTCCGGTAGCGACAAACCGGAGAAAACCGCACCAACCGGTGATTCAGCAGATGACATAACACCCTCCGCCCACGATATAATGGCAGTAATCGCCGCGGGATGAACCTTTCCTAGCCTACTTACTTAGGCAGGAACTTCCTGAAGACCAAAATGAGGCCCGCTGCATAGTCCGGCGATCGAAGGCCTACAAGGTCCATGAGGGAGAACTTTATAAGAAAAGTACTACCGGAGTCCTTCAAAGGTGTATCTCCGAAGAAGAAGGGCGACACCTCCTGGCTGAAATCCATGCCGGACTAGGTGGACACCATGCAGCAGCCCGGGCCCTGGTAGGAAAGGCATTCTGTACAGGATTTTATTGGCCAACGGCTCGGGTAGATGCACAGGACTTGGTCCAGCGATGCGTTGGTTGCCAGCTCTTTGCTAATCAGAGCCATATGCCACCCACCGCCCTCAAAACCATACCCATTACCTGGCCGTTCGCGGTCTGGGGGCTTGACATGGTCGGACCCTTAAAGGGGAACCCACAAGAAAAAGTACCTATTGGTCATGGTGGATAAGTTCACCAAATGGATAGAGGCCAAACCGGTCAAAACGGCAGAGTCCGGACCAGTGATAGACTTTATATCAGAGGTGGTACACCGTTACGGAGTCCCCCACAGCATCATCACCGACAACGGCACGAACTTCACGGCCGATGAGGTCAAGTTATGGTGCAAAAATATGGGCATTAAGCTCGACTATGCGTCAGTCTATCACCCTCAAACCAACGGTCAAGTGGAAAGAGCAAACGGTCTAATAATGAGCGGCATTAAACCCAGATTGGTGAGGTCACTCACCAAATCCGATACCCAATGGGTCGAGGAGCTCGACCAGACTGGGGCTGCGGACAACGCCTAACCGTACTACCGGATTCACACCATTTTTATGGTATACGGCGCAGAGGCAGTCTTGCCTGCGACATTATTCATGACTCACCTCGAAAAGCGCATGTATGAGGAAAGAGAAGCCGAGCTGGATCGGCAGGACAGCTTGGACACATTGAGGAAGAACGTGACGTCGCGAAGGCTCGCTCCGCATTCTATCGCCAGCAGGCCCGAAGATATCAAAGCAGAGAAGTACGGGCCAAGACTTATAACGTTGGCGAACTAGTTCTACGCCTGTCGGACAAGAAAAAGGACAAGCTCAAGCCCAGATGGGAAGGCCCCTTCATTATTGATCAAATATCGACCGGCGGAGCATACAGTTCATTTAAATGCGTCGGACAACCGACTCGAGCGAACCCATGGAACGCAGCCCGACTCGACGATTCTATGCCTAGCGCCGACTAAGAGTTCGCCCCTTCCCCGCTCAACCTTTTTATATTTCGCTGTCTTCGCTTTCTTTTTATCCTTTCAATTTAACAAGCCCCTCGGGGCCTATTTTCGCATTCTTTGCACACGTACGATGTGCCATCCGCACTCGTTATTCCTGGGGGCTTCTTTTATAGAAGCTCAACTATACGGGTTTTATACCCAACACATGTGTCACGCTTCCACATGTACCTTTTACTCGCCATTATATGCATCGATATGACTTAAGTTTTGGCCAAGCTGGGTTGCTGGCTCTGTGCTTACCCCACGCTCCCGATTGTTCGGCTAGGCGGTAAAGGAGCACCTCTGCGATTATTACTGCGGGTCACCGGATGTGTACCTCGACGGGTGAAGCCGAAATCTAGCGTTCTTAAAGGAATATTCGGTCGGTGATTTAAAAGATGAATTTTACCTATTTTTCCCATCTTCCCCGGATGTTTTATCGCTCTCTGGCAGTCCGGACATGCACTTTAGGGCATGCCTCCCAGCGAAAGGAACCCTTAACGGAACTATTCTCCCTGGAAGATGTTTCTTACTAACCATGTAATATAACATAACTAGTTGGGCACTTGTCTGATAAAGCACTAATGACCCCTACGCCTGGTCTCCATGCATACCACGGTTATTTCTTAACCAAAAGGTATTCGACACACTCCGGACTCTAGGGTCCCGAGGTCGGGCGAAAAGGTCGGCAAAGACAAACGATCTACAATCTGGCTAGAAGGCATTTCACATGTCATTTTTAAAGGATAACATACATTGTCAAGTTTATTGATTGTATTCCTCCTCAATCCCGTCTAACAGGCTGTCTAGTTTACAGTCCCGTTGGGAAAACTTAGCATCCAGTTCTACCTGACTGTACACTAAACTCACAGGAATCTCCTTCCCGTCGGGCCCCACCGGTCCAACTTCGGCCATATGGTTGGGATCTGCCTTCTTGTACCGCGTCTTCACCATGGCCCAAGCCTCCCTGGCACCTTGACGGCAAGCCAAAATCTTCCACAAACGGAAGCGCTGCCGTACTCCCTGCAGCTTCTCTGCAAGCTCCCCGAGGCCCTCGGGCAGGGCGAGGGATGGCCATAAAGCCTGTACGGCGCCACTCATTGCCTGCCGAACTCGTTCGAGTAGCTGCAACAGTTCGGGAAGTTGATCACCCATCGATACGGGCATCTCCTCCGTAGGATGACCCGTGAGTATACCTACAAGACATATTATGTCAAATTGCTTCCTCGCCGAACTCTTCTTCCTTAGAGAGTTCGCTCAAGCACTTACTATAGATGCCGCGACGAAGCCGTTGATTCTCCTTGACGGAGCCGGACAGCTCGGCCTGTGCGCCTTTCAGCTCTTCTCCGAGCTTGGCGTTGGCATCTTGGAGCTTGTTCCTTTCCTGCTGAACTCGTTCAAGACATTCTCGCCGCCTTTAGTCGGGCGCAGAGCGCTTTGCTGTCCGGATCTTGTTCGGCGGCGCCTGCAGTGTCATTATTAGACTCGCGCGCATGCTGCACAACACTTATATTAATTTATACAAACGTGTTACCAGGAGGGGTCTTTCCGTCTCCTCCTGCGGCAGCAAGTGCGGCCTCAAGTTGGGCCTTGCAATCTTGCAGCTCCCGAGACAGCCGGGCATTCTTCTCGTTAAGGGCCTGAAATTTCAAATGATCCTTAAATCAATTAGCATAACTAATTTAAGTCTCGGGGGCTACTGGTGTATACAACCATTACAATTTCCTTACCCGTATGTCTTTAACATACTGCTCCGTGGCTCTGGTAAAACCATTTTGAGCAGCACGGAGATGTGCGTCCCCTGCGTTAAAGGCATCCAATGCCTCAGGGGAAAAGCACGCTTCCTGAAAAACTGTCCGGCGGCGTCTATGATTCATAGCGCTCTCCACCTCCAACTTGGTTGCGGACAGTTTGTCGGTATCCTCCGTTGGAGCAGGATCCGGTTCGCGTCTTGCGCTTGCCTCCCCCTCCAGTCCGGGCGCTGGAGCCTGGCTGGTGTTGGCTGGGTTGGCAATTCTTGCGCTCGCAGTCCGGCGAGTGCTTTTTCTCCTATAAAGATCATGAGCACTTAGAAGTTTCCTCGGAACGTTGCTCAAAAAGATCAAACACGAGCTGTACCTCTGCGGCGACGTTTACGCCAAGACGGCGCCCTTTTCCTCCTGCTAGTTCAGACTGACCTCTGTAGGTCGGCCGCCGCAGGCTCGGCTCCCTGCCGTAATGGCGCTTCCTGCAAAATACCATCGTTCGCGAAGGTCAGAAATAGGCAAGGATAAGATAACGGTGTCCGGACTTTGGTCGTGGTCACCTGGGATGCCGAACTTAGCGCGGGGTAGTCTGCCGTAATGGCGACCAAAGCATTGTCAATGCTGAGCTGGTGATACACCCCGTCGATCAGCTCCACCTCGATGTCCGGATCCTCTTCGGAGGCCGGACCCAGGGACCCTTCCGGATCCTCGGGTTGTGGAGCAGGACTCACCATGTCCTCCACAGTCCGGCGTAGGCTCTGCGCCGAAGACGTAATGTAAGAAGCTTAAACTTCGAAGATACGGGTAAAAGCCCTTTGAGGCGTTCGCTTACCCATCCTCTGGGGTTGATCATGGAAAACCCCTCCAGAGGGTTCGGGCGAAGGAGGTCCTCCTTCTCCCCCTTGTACAGACCGGACAGGATCTTTACCAGATCCTCGGTTGATTCCGGCCCTTTACGGCCGTGCCGGGTGGCATCGTCCTCCCCATTGAAATCCCACATGGGGTGGCCTCTGTATTGCAGCGGCTGCACCCCCCGCTTGATGCACGTCGCCATGACTCCAATCATGGTCAAGCCGAAATGAGCCATTAATCTTATCCGGCCCATCAAGTAATGGACGCTCTTGTCTTCCTCCAAACAGGGGCTCCGCGGGCACCAGCTGAGGCGTTTCTTCAAGGGAGCAGCATCAAACTCCGGGAGGCCAATCCGGACTGGGTCGGGCAACGGAGCGTATACAATATAAAACCACTCCGAGGGCCAGTCTTCGGACGCCCTCTTGGGGGTGCCGGATAGGTATCCGGTCCCGGCGATGCGCCATATTTCAGCGCCGCCCACTTGATATATGGATCCATGGTGAGAACGGGGTACGAGGCAGAACAACCTCTTCCACAATGCAAAATGGGACTCGATGCCCAGGAATAGCTCACAAAGAGCTACGTAGCCCGCGATATGCAGCACAGAGGCGGGCGTAAGGTGGTGGAGCTGGAGTCCATAGAACTTCAGGAGCCCGCGGAGGAATGGATGTATTGGAAATCCGAGCCCCCTTATTAGATAGGGGACAAAGCACACTCGCTCCCCCTTGTTGGGGCTTGGGGTGTCCTCCGCCTGCCTCCCACCTTGATAAGTAACCAGTCCGGCTCGGACCGGAACCATGAAGGCCGGAGGAAGAAATCCCTCCATTTGGAGCTTCACTAGCTCATTGTGCAAAATAGAGCACCTCCTCCAATCCCCTGGCGATGGGCTAGGAGCGCGTGAGGAAGAGCCGCGTTGACGGTCCATGGTGGAATGGATTTCAAGGTCAGAGGCGCTTCGATGGAGTATACGCGGGAGGAAGAGGGTGCGGTTTGGATCTGGATCCCTGCCCCTTTTATAGGCAGACGACCCGCACAATTAGGGGGTGAAATGTAAAAGACACCCTGGCTTTTCGCATTCGTGCGACGCGTGGAAGAGGGCCATTATTTGGCGTGGAAGCCGAGGAGCACAGTATTCAAGATGAAGCCGAGCACTGTTCGGCTGGTACATGGAATTTGAAAGGAGAACCCGCCTTGCAACGCCGAAGATTACAAGCACGCTGGACTTATCGTCATTGAAGCCTGGTTCGGGGGCTACTGAGGGAGTCTTGGACTAGGGGGTGTCCGGATAGCCGGACTATCAATATCCGCCGGACTCCCAGACTACGAAGATAGAAGATTGAAGACTCCGGCTCGTGTCCGGAAGGTACTTTCCTTGGCGTGGAAGGCAAGCTTGGCAATACGGATATGTAGATCTCCTACCATTGTAACCGACTCTGTGTAACCCTAGCCCCTCCGATGTCTATATAAACCGGAGGGCCTTAGTCCATAGGACGAACATTACATCTCAACAATCATACCATAGGCTAGCTTCTAGGGTTTAGCCTCCTTGATCTCGTGGTAGATCTACTCTTGTACTACCCATATCATCAATATTAATCAAAGCAGGATGTAGGGTTTTACCTCCATCGAGAGGGCCTGAACCTGGGTAAAAACATTGTGTCCCTCGTCTCTTGTTACCATCCGCCTAGACGCACAGTTCGGGACCCCCTACCCGAGATCCGCCGGTTTTGACACCGACAGTGGGCGACGGCCATGGTGGGATAGACAATGTTGCTTCTTCGTGGACCCTTCATGGGTGGAGCCCTCCGTGGACTCGCGCAATCATTACCCTTCGTGGGTTGAAGTCTCCATCAACGTGGATGTACGATAGCACCACCTATCGGAACCACGACAAAAACATCTGTGTCTCCAATTGCGTTTGAATCCTCCAATACCCTTCCCTTTACATTCTTGCAAGTTGCATGCTTTACTTTCCGCTGCTCATATACTCTTTGCATGCTTGCTTGCTATGTATTGTGAATGTTAAACTTGTGCCTAAACTCCACCTAAACTTAATTAAAGAAATTAAAAACTGCAACTTTGTCACTTAGTGTCTAATCACCTCCCCTAGACACCTCTTCTCAAGGTCCTACACCAAGTCCTTCTCTCCCAAATCCCACCAAAGCAACTAATGCTATGGAGGAAAGTGAGAGGAAGAACGAAAGAAGAACACAACGAACTCCAAGATCTAGATCCAAGGGATTCCCCTCACTTAGAGAAGAAAGTGATTGGTGGGAATGTGGATCTAGATCTCCTCTCTCTCCCCCCCCCAAAACTAGCAAGAATCCATGGAGGGATTGAGAGATAGCAAGCTCGAAGAAGGTCAACAATGGGGGAAGAACACGAGCTCAAAGGATGAGGTTGAATGGGGAAGAAGACCCCCTTTTATAGGGGCTCCCGAATCCAACCATTATGCAGCCCGCAGCCCGCATCTGGGCGGTACTACCATTACCAGAGTGGTATTACCGCTGCCACAGCGGTACTACCGCTGTGACAAGCAGGCATAGGGCAACCAGGGCTGGGGGAGAAGAAGTACACGCACTAGGGCGGTACTACCGCCGATAAGCGGTACTGCCGCTCCCTACAACCGCTGGAAAACAGAGGAGGTCAGCGAGCTGAGCAGCAGTTGGAGCGGACGTAGGAGCAGTACTACCACTAGTAAGCGGTACTACCGCGCCCTACTGCCGTCCCTACTACCGCTCCCCTGCGAGGTCCTTTATGGAAACCCGACTCAAGAAAAACGCATCCCCGGAAGCAGCGGTACTACACGTGGCACAGGGCAGCGGTACTACCACTCACAAGCGGTACTACCGCTCGAGAGGGCCGTACTACCGCTTGAGGCTTACAAGAACACAACATAAAAAACATAGGATGCAATAACGCCTAAACTGCCACAACTTATGCATAAGAGCTCTGAATTGAGCAAACTCAAGCTTGTTGGATACAAGACAACAAGTAGCATAAAAAAACGAAGAGGCAGGGGAGTTATGCCTAATAAAAGAGGAGAGAAACCTCCAACAAAGAAGAACCGGCAGAACCTCCAACATCGAAAACATCATAGAAGATGCATGTGAACTCCGTTTTCGATGAACTCGAGCTTGTCATCAAGATGACCATAAGCTCCAAATTTCACAAAGAGAACCAAACAAGAACCAAGAGTATGATGCAAGGATGCAATTGTTTGAGCTCTCTACGAACAATGCGATCAAGCTACTCATCGAGAACCCCCCTTGATAGTACGACAATGGATCCTATAACCCGGTCTCCCAACTACCACCATGAGACCGGTAAAATAGAAAACCTATCAAGGGCAAACCTTTGCTTTGCACATGGTCCACTTGAGCTAGATGATGACGATCTTGACTCCCTCAAGTTTGACCACCTTACTTGATTGCGTTGGCTCGATGAAGACTAGTTGATTGCAATCTATAAACCAAAAATACCAAAAATATTTACTTTACCGTTTATCTATCTCTATCAAATCTCACTTTTGCAAGTGACCGTGAAGGGATTGACAACCCCTTTATCGCGTTGAGTGCAAGTTGTTGATTGTTTGTGCAGGTATTCGGTGACTTGTGCGTTGTCTCCTACTAGATTGATACCTTGGTTCTCAAAACCGAGGGAAATAATTACGCTACTTTGCTGCATCACCCTTTTCTCTTCAAGGGTAAACCAATGCAAGATCAAGAGGTAGCAAGAAGGATTTCTGGCGCTGCTGCCGGGGAGATCTATGTCAAGTCAAGCCATACCAAGTACCCATCATAAGCTCTTCTCCCTTGCATTACATTATTCACCATTCGCCTCTCGTTTTCCTCTTCCCCACTTCTAAAACAATTTTTGAAAACCTTTGCCTTTTCTTCGCCCCTCTTTCGTTCGTCTCTTTTCGCTTGCTTCTTGTGTGCTTGTGTGTTGGATTGCTTGCTTTGTCACGATGGTTCAAGATAATACCAAATTGTGTGACTTTTCCAATATCAACAACAATGATTTTATTAGCACTCCGATTGCTCCCACTGCTAATGTTGAATCTTGTGAAATTAATGCCGCTTTATTGAATCTTGTTATGAAAGATCAATTTTCTGGCCTTCCTAGTGAAGATGCTGCATCCCGTCTAAACAATTTCGTTGATTTGTGTGATATGCAAAAGAAGAAAGATGTGGATAATGATATTGTTAAATTGAAGCTATTTCCGTTTTCGCTTAGATATCGTGCTAAAACTTGGTTTTCATCTTTGCCCAAAAATAGTATTGATTTGTGGAATAAGTGTAAAGAAAGTATTTTCCTCCCGCTAAGATCATCTCTCTTAGTAACGATATTATGAATTTTAAGCAACTTGATCATGAGCATGTTGCACAATCTTGGGAGAGGATGAACTTGATGATACGTAATTGCCCTACACATGGTTTAAATTTGTGGATGATTATACAAATTTTTTATGCCGGATTGAATTTTGCTTCTAGAAATATTTTAGATTCGGCCACGGGAGGCATGTTTATGGAAATCACTTTAGGAGAAGCTACTAAGTTCCTAGATAATATTATGGTTAATTATTCTCAATGGCACACCGAAAGATCCACTAGTAAAAAAGTTCATGCGATTGAAGAGATTAATGTTTTGAGTGGAAAGATGGATGAACTTATGAAATTATTTGCTAATAAAAGTGTTTCTTCTGATCCTAATGATATGCCTTTGTCCACTTTGATTGAGAATAATAATGAATCTGTGGATGTGAATTTTGTTGGTAGGAACAATTTTGTAACAATGCGTATAGAGGCAATTTTAATCCTAGGCTGTTTCCTAGTAATTCCTCTAATAAGTATGGTAATTCCTACAACAACTATTACGGGAATTTTAATAATATGCCCTCTGATTTTGAGAATAGTGTTAAAGAATTTATGAGTTCGCAAAAGAATTTCAATGCTTTGATTGAAGATTTTTTTGAAGATTGATGATTTGGCTAGAACGTGGATAGAATTTCTCTTGATGTTGATTCTTTGAAAGTTAGATCTATCCAACCTAAGCATGATATCAATGATTCTCTCAAATCCATGATAATTTCCATTGATGAGTGCAAAGAAAGTACCGCTAAGATGCGTGCTAAAAAAGATTGGTTTGTAAAAGCATGTTCTTCTAGTTTTCATGATAATAATGATGGACATCTAAAAGTGATTGATGCAGATCCTATTAAATCTTTGTTTTCCAATATGAATCTTGATAAATATGGGACTGTAGATGAGTCAACTTTAGTTAAAATGCGTCCCAATGATTCGGAGTTTTTAGATCTAGATGCAAAAATTGATAAAAGTGGGATTGGAGAGGTCAAGACTTTAAGTAGAAATGAACCCACTCTTTTGGATTTCAACAAATTTAATTATGATAATTGTTTAATTAATAGATTGTATTTCCTTATTGCAATCCGTGTTAAATTCTCCTCATGCTTATAATCAAAACAAAGCTTTTACTAAACATATCGTTGATGCTATGATGCAATCTTTTGAAGAAAATCTTGAACTAGAAGTCTCTATCCCTAGAAGAATTTATGATGAGTGGGAACCTACTATTAAGATTAAGATTAAAGATTATGAATGCTATGCTTTGTGTGATTTGGGTGCTCGTGTTTCCACGATTCCAAAAACTTTGTGTGATGTGTTAGGTTTCCGTGAATTTGATGATTGTTCTTTAAATTTGCATCTTGCAGATTCCACTATTAAGAAACCTATGGGAAGGATTAATGATGTTATTATTGTTGCAAATAGGAAATATGTGCCTGTGTATTTCATTGTTCTTGATATAGATTGCAATCCTACATGTCCTATTATTCTTGGTAGACCTTTCCTTAGAATGATTGGTGCAATTATTGATATGAAAGAAGGAAACATTAGATTCTAATTTGCGTTAAGGAAAGGCATGGAACAATTTCCTAGGAAGAAAATTAAATTGCCATATGAATCTAGAGCCACTTATGGATTGCATACCAAAGATGGCAATACTTAGATCTATTCGTGTTCTTATGCCTAACTAAGGGCGTTAAATGATAGCGCTTGTTGGGAGGCAACCCAATTTTATTTTTGTTCTTTGCTTTTTACTCCTGTTTAGTAATAAATAATTCATCTAGACTATGGTTAGATGTGGTTTCATGTTTCAATTAGTGTTTGTGCAAAGTAGAACCTTTGGGAAGACTTGGGTGAAACTTGATTTGATCTTGCTGAAAAATAGAAACTTTTGCGCTCACGAGATTATTTGTCATTTTTAACAGAAGAGTGCTTTTGAGTTCATTCTTTTTGCAGAAGATTGATAGACAAATTAATCACTTCCACCAATTTATTTCAGAATTTGTGGAGTTACATAAGTATTCGAAATATACAGATTACTACAGACTGCTTTGTTTTTGACAGATTCTGTTTTTCGCGTGTTGTTTGCTTATTTTGATGAATCTATGGGTAGTATCGGGGGGTATGAACCATGGAGAAGTTGGAATACAGTAGATATTAAACCAATATAAATAAAGAATGAGTTTGCAACAATACCTTAAAGTGGTGATTTATTTTCTTATACTAACGGAGCTCATGAGATTTTCTATCGAGTTTTGTGTTGTGAAGTTTTCAAGTTTTGGGTAAGGATTTGATGGACTATGGAATATGGAAAGAATCTAAGCTTGGGGATGAAAAAGGCACCCTAAGGTAATATTAAAGGACAACCAAAAGCCTAAGCTTGGGGATGCCCCGGAAGGCATCCCCTCTTTTGTCTTCGTCTATCGGTAACTTTACTTGAGGCTATATTTTTATTCACCACATGATATGTGTTTTGCTTGGAGCGTCTTGTATGATTTGAGTCTTTTGTTTTTAGTTTACCACAATCTTCCTTGCTGTACACACCTTTTTGAAGATACACACATGAATTGTGATTTATTAGAATACTCTATGTGCTTCACTTATATTTTTTGAGCTAAGCAATATTGCTCTAGTGTTTCACTTATATCTTTTTAGAGCACGTCGGTGGCTTTATTTCATAGAAATAGATGAACTCTAATGCTTCACTTATATCATTTTGAGAGGCTTTTAGAACATCATGGTAATTTTCTTGGGTTATAAAATTAGACCCAATATGATGGGCATCCAAGATGGATATAATAAAAACTTTCATATGAAGTGCATTGAATACCATGAGAAGTTTGATTCTTTATGATTGTTTTGAGACATGAAGATGGTGATATTAGAGTCATGCTAGTGGAGTAATTGTGAATTTGAGAGATGCTTGCGTTAAAGTTTGTGATTCCCGTAGCATGCACGTATGGTGAACCGTTATGTGATGAAGTTGGAGCATGATTTATTTATTGATTGTCTTCCTTATGAGTGGAGGTCGGGATCATGCGATGGTTAACTCCTACCAACCCTTCCCCTAGGAGCATGCACATAGTACTTTGTTTTGATGACTTGTAGATTTTTGCAATAAGTATGTGAGTTCTTTATGTCTAATGTTGAGCCCATGGATTATACACACTCTCAACCTTCCACCATTGCTAGCCTCTCTTGTGCCGCGCAACTTTCGCCGGTACCATACACCCACCATTACCTTCCTAAAAACAGTCACCATACCTACCTATCACTACTGCAGGATGCTGCTAATGCGACACTACGATCAGAGACCCTTTGACGAAACTGTGTGCGATGCATTAATCACAAACAATGGCGTAAAAAATCGTCAAAAAGGTGCAAAACGTTTGCGATGATGGATGCATCAAAGACGGTTTAGATTTTAGTTCCGTGTGTGATGTAGGGCATATGGTTCAGTGCAATTAATCGTTTGCGATGAGGAGCAGCAAAAGAAACGGGGTAGCCAGATGAAGGTGTGTGCGATAAACAATATACGGTTCACTAGGATAAACTGTTTGTGATTAGGCATCACAAAAGAAACAGTCAGCCAAATCAAGGTGTGTGCGATATACGACATGTGGTTCACACGAATGAACTGTTTGTGTTCATACAAGAGAACATAAACGGTTCAATATAACAAGATGTGTGTGATACGCTGCAAACAGGTCTGCAATCAGAAATGTGTGCGAAGACCGATAATAACACAGATGATTGTTTCTAATAAGACGTGTGTGTTGTGCGATGGGATTGCATACATAACAACAACATATATATTACATGCATGATTAACCAAATTAAACATCCAATTACATTGGTGGCTACTACAACCATGGCATTTGCACACACCAAAGTAAACTATTACATGCATAATTTCATAGGTGGCTACTACACGCATGACACTTCCACACATCAATAAAGTAAACTATATATTACATGCATGATTAACTAGCATAAAGGATCATCTGATCATCATCTACTTCTTGTGAGCTTGCTCTGCTTGTGGCTCGATCCAGGCTTGTCGATTTGGGTAATGACGCACTTCCTCATGTCAACGATCCACCTGTGCATTTCGAAGCATGTGTACACTCTCTTGGCCGCGAACTTGAGGTGAGGTTCATCCAGTCGCCGCACCCAGGCCCTGTGCCAGGATACGACACTTGTTCTCTGGGCATCGTGCTTCATCTTTTCGTAGTAGGGGTCGATGATGGCCGAGGTGAGTTCGACGAGGGAGTCCTTCGTGCTGCCCCAGACCCTGTAGTGGTCACGGATTTCAACAAGGTTCTCGTAGGCCAAGCCCGTAACACTAAGAGATTTTACATCATTGGTGGTTTCCACCATGGTGAACTTGTAGTCAGTGCTGTTGACAAACCTGTTGAAACGGTTGCAAGGCTCTCTGGCCATGCAGCAGTGGTAGATGAGGACATGATGGCGCACGAACAACTGGGCGACGACAACCTCCTGATCTATGTCGGGACTACCGTCGGTGTACTAGAGGTCGATACCGACCACCTTCTACTTGTCTCCAGCAAGCAACTGCTAAATGGTGTTGATGTAGTCATCCACCACGGCCGGGTCGATGGTGTAAACCACCGAGAGATCCGTCTCCCTCGCGTGGGTCTCCACTTTATGCTTGCAGAACTCCATTGGAGCACCGCTAGATATCCCCTCTCTATGTGTCGTCGTGGGTGTGCTTGTTGTGTTGTGGGGCGCAATCAAAAGGTTGAAGAGACTAAGGCTATAATGGCCGCGGGAATTAAAGGGGAGGCCGGAGGGCACGTCGTGATGGCAGTTCTAATTCGCAGCGCATAACTCCATCGTGCCGCACATAACTGCATCGCGTGGCAACATGCGTGGTGCAACCACATGCATATGGGGACCTCGACGTGATCGTGCGCAAGCCCAACCGCTGGCAGAGCACGCATGGAGGGACGCGAGTAGAGCGCTCCGCATCACCGCCATGGGTCTGGAGTGATCACTTTTGCGCTTAGTGTAGGTGCTTAGGCAAATGCTTAGGTGTGTATGATGTGTTGATGCATTGGAATGGAGGGGCGCCTTTATATGAGTGCAAGTTGCGTTGCATTCACATCGAGCTGCCTCTTTTCCCGGTCCTCCTCCCATTACTTCCCCCATGCATTCATGATGCTAATTGAAGGAGGATGCATCATTGGCCGTTCAACATTTCGGGAACCGCTACCCTCTCCCTCTGTGCCGCCCGCTGCACGCCCGGCTGAACACGCGTCCTCGCCTCCATCTATGCTTACTTACTGAATTTTAGTTGCAAAATTTAGATACTGCTAGTGATTTTTAGCTTAATATTTTGACAAATCGTAGTGTTACAAGGTTGACAAATGGCAATGTTACTAGATCAACAAATGTCAATCCTTCCAGTTTGACAAATGGCAACATACCCAATATGACATATGCAAATCTTACCAAATTGTTTGTAAAGTGGTTGCACACGGGTCATCCAAAACAACCGTTTGCGTTGAAGAGATGCACAAATCCTGCTCTCACTTTTCATACGGGTGTTCTTTCTAAAACGTTTGCGATCAAGAGCCATTAAAACCTATAGCCATTAAAACAAAGACACGTGGCATCACGTGAATGGTTAAAATTTGAATTGTACACATAAATGCATTGAAAAACTCGATTAATGTATAAAAATGTCCAAACGAACCCCGAAAAATCCCAAAAATTGACATAACACTCCTGTTGTTCAATGTTGACACGAGAATTTTTTTTCAAAGCAATAAGAGGCAATGGATATCGTTTTGTCCCCAAAGGTGGGAAATTCCCTACCGAAACCATCAGGCTTGTTGTGAGAAGCTCTGGTTTGTGAGAAGCATATCTCCAAACCTGCCCCAAATGGGACAAATTTTTTACCACGACATGTTGATGCCGCTCCATGATAGCATGCATGCCAAGTTTCACGAATTTCAGGCGAGCTTTGGATTTATACTAGAATTTAAAAACCAGGTATCTCAATATTTGCGGCCGAGTGACGGTGGCAGGGTGTTTGAAGACATTCATTCTCATTTCTTGCATGGGACCTAATTAAGCATGCAACCAAGGACATGCTACGTCTTGAGCTTGCGTTGGTTTTCCTTGAAGAGGAAAGGGTGATGCAGCAATAGTAGCATAAGTATTTCCCTCAGTTTTTGAGAACCAAGGTATCAATCCAGTAGGAGGCTCCTCAAAAGTCCCATGCACCTACACAAACTCTGGGGACCCCGACTCATAAGTCGTGATCACCTAATGCACGTGTACAGTGATCCTAGAGATCAATGCTCACTAAACACACAGAAGCTGAATAACAAGAGTCTTACATCCATACATACTGTTTTACACAAATTATGACCATTATGGTCAAGTCTTACATTGATAAAGCCTTAAGGGCTGAACATCAAATGAAACACATGCAGCGGAAATCTTCGTCGATAAGTAGAACCCATGCCATCTGCCTTAACCCTACAGGTATTCTGACTGGGAAACGTCCTAGTTCGCATGTTCGTCTCCAAAGAACTCTTCTTCGAACTCCGGTTCTTCCATGCCTAGTCAATTAAATAACCAGTGGCAAGCCAATGAGTACTTTGAATGTACTCGCAAGCAACCCATGTTTTGGTCCAAGATGTAACAATACATGATATAGGTAAATTTTTGCAGAAAGCTAGTTTTGAGTGCAATGACATGTTCAACAACTTGTAAGACATGCATCAAGAGAATTCAAGTAACCATGAGGACAGGTTACAGGTATCAACATAAATAGAATGGGCACCAACCCAACTCAATCATGTCAAGTCCTTTGACTTGACCCAAGTAGTTATCCAAACACACACACTGGTTTGTAAACTCTGGACATAGTTTAAGCAGCACCGCCCAACTGTCCTTGACCGTGGACACGGCTATTCGAATAGTTTTACACTATGCAGAGGTTGCACACTGTACCCACAAGATCCGAGGAACTTCCGTGTTATCCACGACCCCCGATACCTCAAGTACCCGGGGTAAGCACCCGATCACTACCTTTCCCTAGACGACACTAACATGGAGTCCACTCGTTGTTCCGTATCCTCACGATGTACATCATACGAGACTCACTCGAGATCGTAACATCCGAGAAGGGACACAACGGTGTATCCGTGCCCTCAGAAGACAGTCATGGCCGCCCTACAGCACGACCCGCCCCGAGAGAGAGCACCAACTCTCCCCCGTCACTAGTAATGCGGGCTCCAAGCTAGTATCGACCTAGGTAATCAATAATGCCCTTTCCCATACAAGGGTAGAGTGGTTGCGCATGTAAGGTTGGGACAGTCGACAAATCTGAAATCTAATCCGTTTTCGAAAACAACACACACTTTCCTTGGTACACCACTTCATCATCAAGTGGTTACCCATCTCATCATCTCCCTCGGGCATAAGTGGCACCCGACGGGGTTTTCGGAAAGTCCTTTGAAAATACTTTGTCTCCTTCATCATGCATATACTCGTCCCTTTTTGCGTAGCATCTATTGTAGCATCCTATCTACTCCCACCGGCATAACCCTCATAAGAAGGTAGGGTCATGCATAATGCAAGTATCAACGAGGAAGTAACGGTGGCAAACCACCCCATATGGTTATCACAGTATCATGTCTCCGATGCAAGCAATAAAAGTGCTATATGACAATGCATAAAAAGGGTTTCATAGACATGCTCAAAGGGCTGCTTGCCTGGCTCCTCAGAGTCTTCAATCCTTCTGGTCCATCTCCGAGTATTTCGTTTACTTCGTCAACTAACGCCGGAAACAACACAATAAGCAACACAACAAGGCAGAAAATAAAAGTGCTCCAAAAATATGAGTTGGACTTTTCTAGGATACCTCTGGTCATATGAGGAATGACCAAGGTGATTTCATTGGAAGTGGATCAATGGATATCTCTAAACATTTCAATATGATGGAATCAATGGATTTGATGGATCCACAAGTTGTCTACAGAATGCCTTTTTATAAAAATGAGCAAAAGCACCCATTAAATCAGACATGATTTTAGAAACATTTAGAAATTGGTTTCACTGGATTTGGGATTGAAATGAATATAATATGGATTTTTGAAGTGGACTTATGTGGATAAATGACCTATTTAATGTATATAGTGAAAACCAAGCACAGTAAAAATGTTCACTATGCCTCATTAAATAGATCTTGACTTATGGAGTCTCTGGAAATTTGAATCATCAAATTTGGAGGTAATATGAACATTTGAGAGATTTTACAAGTTTCTAGAAAAAGAAAAAGGGAAGAAACAGACAAGGGCTTTACCCTTAAGCGGTGCATAGGGCGAGGTTTAGCAGCAGGACGCCACTGGGCCGGCCCAGCAGCTCGGCCGCACGCGCGCAGGGGCCACGTTGGAGGCGGCTTCCCGGAAATACGCCTTCGCGTGGGAGAGGCGGTAACAGCGGAAGCCGTCTCCACTTAAACGGGCGGGCCCGCCCACTGGGTCACTGACGCGCGGGCCCCAGCGGCAGGTCGCCTTCAACCTCCCGCGCGGCGCGACGGGAAACAAAGGAGGCGAGGCCGAGCGGCGCCGACGCTCTCCCCGGCGGCACCGGCCACCTCTGTCGATGCCCAGCACACCGGCATGCTCAGGAGAGCGTGCCGCATCCGTCGAGGTGCGCCACGATCGCTGGGGTGGTCGTACGCGAGCAGCGCATCACCCCCGGCAGACGGCGGCGATGGTGAGGGTGGGACATGACGCTGCAGCCGCGGAGAGGAAGAAATGGAGCTCGGGAGATGTCTTTGGGGAGGTTTGTGATGCTCTGGTGGAAACTAATGGGGAGGGGAGAGGCCATAGAGCGCGAATTTAGGAGGAGACCGACGACATGGCTCCGACCATGGAGGTGGGCGGAGGGCACGAGAGGGAGAGGTAGGTTGGTCTAGGGGATGCACGGGAGGGAGAGAGAGCAAACGGAGAACAGAGAGGGCTCGGGGTGGCCTTATGTGGCGAGGCCAGGGAGCATCGTGGACGGCGACCACGGCCGCGGCCTAGGCAACGCCAGGGGCCGAATTGGCTCACTGGGCCATGTCCGGGGTGCTCGTGGACGTGGTCTATGACCAGGGAGAGAATAGAGGGAGCGGGGAAGGTTCAAAGGCGTCGCGCATGTGAGGTTGCCCATTGGAGCTCTCGGGCGGCCGGCGCGCGTGTGAGCAGAGGCAGCAAGAGGGAGAAGGAGGAGGGGGACCAGGCTGTGGCGTGTTGCGGACGTTGAGGAGCATCGTCGGGCACGCTGGGGAGGCCCGAGGTGGCCGGAGGTGCTTGGCAGGGGGCGGCTATAGTGCGGGAGCGCACTGTAGCGCGCTCCAGAGCGTGCCTTTAGCTGCCATGGCATTGTTTAAGGGGCAGGGGCGTGCCCACTCATGTCTGGTAGCGCTAGGGAGAAGTAAACAAGTGGGGAGGGGCATTGGATGCCCTGGAGATCCACTGGAGTGAGGAGGGAGGTGAGAAAGGAGAAGAATGCTGCTGTCCAGGAAGGTAAATGGGGTGTTTCACCCCTCAATCATTGAGCAATGGCCAGGGGGAGGTTACTGGTGGGTAGAAGAGGGTTAGGAGCAGCTGTGGTACAAAGTTGAGCCCATGGAGATTAGTGGAAGAGGTCAAAAGTGGCATTTTGGTAAAGTGCCAGAAGGTGTTTGATAATGGTTTGGACCAGCATATGATTTCCAACTGCCATGAGACTCCACAGGGTGAAATGACACATATAAATAGGGCCTTCCACCAATTTGGAGCTTATTTGGGCAAAGTTGCCAATGCAACTTTTGTAAACCCTAGAAATGAACAGAAATGGATTTTCCAAGATTTAGTCATGCAAATCTATTCTCCTTGATGCACCACTTGGTGTAGTGTCGTCATTAGAGGCCCTTAACATGTCCACAAAAGTTGAGATCAAAAGGAGAAAGTTGCCAATGTAGAGTTGTTCAAATTTGGTTCTGGACAGGAAGGGTTTTGGGGCACTATGATCAAGTTAACTTGTTCTCCAACTTGTGCCATTTGGTCTAAATTAATTATTAGACCATTTGAGCATGTTCACAAGGTTTGAGAACATTTGGACATGTTTGGCAATGGAAAGTTTCCCAAACTTCAAAATGGGCAGAAATGGTTTTGAGGGGATTTCATGGAGTTGTACTATTCTCCATGACATGATACTAGTCAAGATCATCAAAAATGTTATATGTGACATGCTAGAATTTTCTTGTAATTTTTGGAGAATATTTCCTTTGTAAATATTTCAAAAGCTTGAAATATCCAGAAAGGGTTTTTGAGGGATTTGACCAATATTTTGAACATGACCATGTGTTGAAACTCTTATATATGGACAATATATGTCCACTGAGTTTCCCTGATTTTTGTCAAATATTTTTAAAACAATAGAATAATTTTTCCCTATTAAAGACCATTTCTGGCCTTAAGAAAAAGCTTTTAACTAAAATAGGAAAATAACCTTTAAAATTATATTTTTGTGGTTTTTGGGTATCCTATATCTAATAGGAGTCAAATATATTTTTGGAAAGATTTTTACTGCCCTTGATTAAGTACTTGAAGTGCAAACCTCAACTCAGGGGTTTTTGAAAAACTAATTTTTGAAAATACTATTTGGCCAAATTATTTTTGTAAGAAAATACTATGTTTCTCTATACACATGGCATGATCATTGGGCAAAAGTTGGGGCAAGGAGATGAAGTATAGAAAGTGGAGTTGTGTTGACTTTAAAGAACACTTGAAAAACACAGAGAGAAAACCAACTCAAAATAAAAAGTCAAATAATGCAAAAGTTTTTGTCAAACCACATTTTATCATGATTTATCATCTTAAGTGTTGTGCCATGAAAATCAGGGTGTGACACAAACAAACAAAGAACTCGCAACCAACGCAATAAAGGGGCTGTCAATCCCTTGACGGCCACTTGCGAAAGTGAGATCTAATAGAGATAGTATGATAAGATAAATATATTTTTGGTATTTAATAATATAGATACAAAAAGTAAAGATGCAAATGAAAGTAGATTGGAAGCAAATATGATAAGAGATAGACCCGGGGGCCATAGGTTTCACTAATGGCTTCTCTCAAGATAGCATAAGTATTACGGTGGGTGAACAAATTACTGTCAAGCAATTGATAGAAAAGCGAATAATTATGAGATTATCTAGGCATGATCATGTATATAGGCATCACGTCCATGACAAGTAGACAGACTCATGCCTGCATCTACTACTATTACTCCACACATCGACCGACTCCTGCCTGCATCTAGAGTATTAAGTTCATAAGAACAGAGTAACGCTTTAAGCAAGATGACATGATGTAGAGGGATAAACTCATGCAATATGATATAAACCCCATCTTTTTATCCTCGATGGCAACAATACAATACGTGCCTTGCTGCCCCTGCTATCACTGGGAAAGGACACCGCAAGATTGAACCCAAAGCTAAGCACTTCTTCCATGGCAAGAAAGATCAATCTAGTAGGCCAAACCAAACTAATAATTCGAAGAGACTTGCAAAGATAACTCAATCATACATAAAAGAATTCAGAGGAGATTCAAATATTTCTCGTAGATAAAATTGATCATAAACCCACAATTCATCGGAAATCGACAAACACACCGAAAAAGAGTTTACATCGAATAGATCTCCACAAGAGAGGGGGAGAACATTGTATTGAGATCCAAAAAGAGAGAAGAAGCCATCTAGCTAATAACTATGGACCCGTAGGTCTGTGGTAAACTACTCACAACTCATTGGAGGGGCAAGGATGTTGATGTAGAAGCCCTCCATGGTCGATTCCTCCTCATGAGCAATCGACGAAGGCTCCAAGATGGGATCTCATGGATCTGTAGGTTACGGTGGTGGAAATTGTGTTTCGTTGGCTCCTTGGATGTTTTCAGGGTACGTAGGCTTATATAGGAGGAAGAAGTACGTCGGTGGCCGCCCGAGGGCCCACGAGACAGGGGCGCCCTATAGGGGGGGCGCCCTCCTATCTCGTGGAGGCCTCGGCTGCTTCTTGACTTGCACTCCAAGTCCTCCGGATCACGTTCGTTCCAAAAATCATGCTCCCGAAGGTTTCATTCCGTTTGGACTCCGTTTGATATTCCTTTTCTTCGAAATACTGAAATAGGCAAAAAAAAACAGCAATACGGGCTGGGCCTCCGGTTAGTAGGTTAGTCCCAAAAATGATATAAATGTGTAAAATAAAGCCCATAAACATCCAAAAGGGGTAATATAATAGCATGGAACAATCAAGAATTATAGATACGTTGGAGACGTATCAAGCATCCCCAAGCTTAATTCCTGCTCGTCCTCGAGTAGATAAATGATAAAAAAAGAAATTTTTGATGTGGAATGCTACCTAGCATAACTCTGAATGTAATTTTCTTTATTGTGGCATGAATGTTCAGATCCAAATGATACAAAATAAAAGTTCATATTAACTGGTGATACTTCAAGCATACTAATCAAAGTAATCATGTCTTCTAAAAGTAACATGGCCAAAGAAAGTTATCCCTACAAAATCATATAGTCTGATTGTTGCTCTATCTTCATCACACAAAGTATTTAATCATGCACAACCCTGATGACAAGCCAAGCAATTGTTTCATACTTTAATAATCTCAAACTCTTTCAACTTTCACGCAATACATGAGCGTGAGCCATGGACATAGCACTATATGTGGAGTAGGATGGTAGTTGTGGAGAAGACAAAAAGGAGAAGATAGTATCACATCAACTAGGTGTATCAACGGGCTATGGAGATGCCCATTAATAGATATCAATGTGAGTGAGTAGGGATTGCCATGCGACGGATGCACTAGAGCTATAAATATATGAAAGCTCAACAGAAGAAACTAAGTGGGTGTGCATCCAACTTGCTTGCTCACGAAGACCTAGGGCGTTTTGAGGAAGCCCATCATTGGAATATACAAGCCAATTTCTATAATGAAAAATTCCCACTAGTATATGAAAGTGACAACATATGATACTCTCTATCATGGAGATCATGGTGCTACTTTGAAGCACAAGTGTGGAAAAAGAGATAGTAGCATTGTCCCTTCTCTCTTTTTCTCTCATTTATTTTTTCTTTCTCTTTTTTTCTTTGGCCTTTCTCTTTTTTTCTTTCTTTCCTTTTCTCCATTTTTTTTCTTTTTGTAAAGTCCGAAGTCTCATCCCGACTTGTGGGGGAATCATAGTCTTCATCATCCTTTCCTCACTAGGACAATGCTCTAATAATGAAGATCATCGCACTTTTATGGATTTACAACTCAAGAATTACAACTTAAAGCTAGAACAAGATATGACTCTATATGAATGCCTCTGGTGGTGTATCAGGATATGCAATGAATCAAGAGTGACATGTATGAAAATTATGAAGGTGGCCTTGCCACGAATACAATGTCAACTACATGATCATGCAAAGAGCAATATGACAAAAGTAATGTGTGTCATATGAACGGAACGGTGGAAAGTTGCATGGCAATATATCTTGGAATGGCTATGGAAATGCTATGATAGGTAGGTATGGTGGCTGTTTTGAGGAAGGTATATAGTGGGTGTATGGTACCGGCGAAAGTTGCGCGGTACAAGAGAAGCTAGCAATGGTGGAAGGGTGAGGTGCGTATAATCGATGGACTCAACATTAGTCAAAATAACTCATGTACTTGTTGCAAAAATCTAGAAGTCATCAAAAACAAAAGCACTACGCGCATGTTCCTAGGGGGATAGATTGGTAGGAAAAGACCATCGCTCGTCCCCGACCGCCACTCATAAGGAAGACACTCAATAAATCAAATTGTGCTCCAACTTCATCACAAAGCGGTTCACCATACGTGCATGCTATGGGAATCAAAACCCTCAACACAAGTACTTTTCATAATCACCTCAACTAGCATGACTCTAATATCACTACCTCCATATCTCAAAACAATTATCAAGCATCATATTGATCATAGCATCCAATTCTTTTCTATGATAGTTTTTATTATACCCAACTTGGATGCTCATCATTCTAGGACCAAATTTGTAACCATAGCAAATACCATGCTATTCTAAAAGACTCTCAAAAAGATATAAGTGAAGCATGAGATACTAGCAATTTCTTCAAAATTAAGTCACCACCGTGCTCTAAAAGATATAAGTGAAGCACTAGAGCAAAAACTATCAAGCTCAAAAGATATAAGTGAAGCACATAGAGTATTCTAGAAAATTCTAATCAAGTAGGCTTCTCCCAAAGGGTGTGTACAGCAAGGATGATTGTGGTAAACTAAAAAGCAAAGACTAATATAATACACGACGCTCCAAGCAAAACACATATCATGTGGCGAATAAAAATATTGCTCCAAGTAAAGTTACCAATGAACGAAGACGAAAGAGGGGATGCCTTCCCGGGGTATCCCCAAGCTTAGGCTTTTGGCTATCCTTGAATATCTTGGGGTGCCATGGGCATCCCCAAGCTTAGGCTCTTGCCACTCCTTATTCCATAGTCCATAAAAACTTTACCCAAAACTTGAAAACTTCACAACACAAAACTCAACAGGAAATCTTATAAGCTCCGTTAGTGAAAGAAAACAACACAACCACATAATGTACTGTAATTAAATCATTCTTTATTTATTTTGGTGTTAAACCTACTGTATTCTAACTTCTCTATGGTTTATAAACTATTTTACTAGCCATAGATGCATCAAAATAAGCAAACAACATGCGAAAAACAGAATCTGTCAAAAACAGAACAGTCTGTAGCAATATGTAACTAACCCAAACTTCTGGAAATCTAAAAATCCTACAAAAATAGGAAGTCCTGGACAATTCGTTTATTGATCAGCATCAAAAAGAATAAACGCAAAATCACGTTTCTGTGATTTAACAAAACAAATTTCGTGCGCACAAAGTTTCTGTTTTTCAGCAGAATCAAATCAACTATCATCATAGGTTATCCTATAGGTTCTACTTGGCACAAACACTAATTAAAAGATAAAAACACATATAAAAAGGAGGTAGATGCAAGATTTATTACTAAACAGGAACAAAAACAAAAAATACAAAGAAAATTGGGTTGCCTCCCAACTAGCGCTATCGTTTAATGCCCCTAGCTAGGCATAAAAGCGAAGATAGATCTAAGTAGTGCCATATTTGACACTCATCTTTTTAATGGAGTTATGCTCAAGTCCGGGAGGATCTTTGCATAGATCCTATGATCTAAGGCATCCAACCGCTTATTGTAAAGTGTGATCAAATTATTCATGCGGTTAATACTTGCAACAATGTTCTTAAAAGGTTCAACAAGTTTTTGCAATTCAAGAAGTTTCTCTAAAATTTGGGTTCCTTCGAGGGATAAAGATGATCTTTCTTGTCGGGGAAGTACTCCTACTACCCCCTCTAAAATTTCATAAGCAGAACTAGCATCAATTTCAATAAATTCCCCTTTTGCGGCAACATCAAGGAGTTGTTTGTGGGGTAAGGTTAACCCAATGTAAAAATTGCAAATTAAAATCTTGAAATCTCCTTCTAAAGCACAACTAAGATAAGATTCTAACATCCTAAACCAAGCGTCTTTTAAATTTTCACCTTGTCTTTGTTTGAAGTGGAGAACTTCAAAGTCGGGAGACGAAGGGATAAAAACTGAGCTAGCCATGACGACAAGGTAAAAGATCTAACACACGAGCAAACAAAAAAAGGCAAGCGGAAAAGAGACACTACTAGGGAAAACCTTATATACAGAACTTTAGCAGTAGCGAGGGTCAAAAAAGCACGCTGGTGCTAAGTAGCAGTAGCGCGCCTGAGCAAACCGCGCTGCAGATGAAGTTCTAGCAGTAGCGCGTCTTGCTCTAAACACGTTAATACTAAAATTCCCACGGCTTAGCCGATAGGCTACACATAGTAGTAGCGACCTATAACGAACCGCGCTACCGCTACTTTATTTGTAGTAGCGCGTTTTAATCTAAACTCGCTACTGCTAAAGGATATAAAATTAAATGGAAATAAAATAGAAAGGTAATTGAAAATGAAAGAAATAGAATAAGGTGAAAGGAAAAAAAAAATAAAATGTGAAGAAAACTAAATGAAAAGGGGGAAAAAGAGAAAGGAGTAGCAGATGGCGTGTATCCTGTAAGCGCTGCTTGTAGCTAACGTGCAGCAGCGCTCTTCCCGAACGCTGCTCATCGCTACTCGACTTAACCACGGGCTTCGTCCTTCCCCACGGCCACTTCCCCCAAACCAACTCTCCACTCTCACCGCCGCCGTCACCCGTCGCCCGCCGCGCGCTCTCCGCACACCCTCTACGCCGCCCCGACCCCAGATTCAACGCCGCCCCTGCCCTCGACCTCAACGCCGCCCCGGACGCCGCCCCGACCCGACCTCGACGCGCCATCCGCCATGGCCCGAGCCCCGACCCGACATCGACGCTGCCCTGCCCTCCTCGTCAGCGAGGCACCCGAGGCGAAGCACGCCTGCTCCTCCCTCTCCCCTACCTCTGCCTAGGGTTTCTTTATATTTTAGTTGCATCAAATTAGTTAGGGTTCATGTAAGAGTGGAAACAAATCGGATGCGGATGCGGCTCAAATGAGTTAGGGTTCATGTAAGGGTGGAAACGAATCAAATTTCTAAGATGAATCATAAAACGAGTAAAATTTGACCACTTATTTCACTTTATAGTTGGATAATTGGAATATTCGCTACCACTTTCCACCCCTATATGTTCATCAAATTAGATGGTAATTAGGGCAGTAGTTTCTAGGTACTAATTAGTTAGTAAGAAGTAGGTACTAATTAGGTACTAGAATATTTTTATTTATAGTAAGTTTATTTTTAGTAACAACTAGTTGAATTAATAGAACTAGTTAGTAAGAACTTGTTGCTATTTTTTAGTTAAAGCAATTTTTCCCGCCTCGACGTGGACGATGCCTATCCCGCATCCTCGTCGTCGAGTCGGCGGAGGAAGACACCTGCTTGACCAGGTGGGCCATGTCCGAGACTGGGCTCCACCGGGGTGGTACTGGGAGGCGCTACCTACCGGGGGGCACAGGTTGGTGAGGAGCCAGCCTGTCGTTGACCCGAACCTTCTTTGGTGGCAGTCGCGTGGGCCAGTGACGGTCCAGAGGCTCGAGGACTCCGCGAAGGTGGTGCATCACCGTGTCAGTGAGGAGGACGCGCACGTCCATCGCTACTTGTTTGCGTTGGAGCGCAGGTTCTCCAATACCTGGCAGGTTCTCCAGGAATCTCACTGGAGCTATGATCCTGTGATGGTTCCTTTGCTGTGGGTGTCCACCACCCGCGCCGATACCCGCTGTGTGCTAGGGTTTTAGTTGTATTAGTGATGTTATATGTATGACACTATTCGTGATGTATTAGTGATAATATTCGACGATGTACGGACGCATGAGATGATTTACTTTTGCTTATTGAATGCATGCTAATTTGAGTCCTATAAGATATTTTGAAATGTATATCTTGTGTTCCTCAATATCTAAGTGGCCGGTCATGTTTGCAGGTTACACCTCCGAGTGGCCTATGTTTTGCCGGAGTGTTGATTCATTTCCGTTCCGGCAAATTTCAGGCGCTCGATATGTCCTATTTTAGCAAAGGTCATGCCGGATTTTTCCGTGAATTTTGGCATGACTTGTGCGAGAATCTGTAGGAAATATTGAGTGCCCCGAATTTGTGTGTTGAGTATCCTGGTAGTTGTCTTTGATCGATTTTCAATTAATGTTTTAACTATGAACATAGGAAATGTCTGACGACGAAAAGGATTTCAGTATTTGCAAATACTGCAAAGACGAGCGCGGCCTGTGCGACGGAATCTTCCTAGATGATGATAGGTGCTTCAGCATCAAGCTGGATGAGAACTTCGAAGTGGATATAGTAAGTCACAACGACAAGTCTTTTTTCGTAATTAAGCATGACATTTGCTTCATTTGCTTCAACTTATAATTTAAGCATGACATTAAACATGACAAGTCTTTTTTTACTATTCTACTAGCGTATCCCCTGCCATGCAAGAGTTTTTGTATTGGATAAGATAGGTTTCAACAGATCTTGTGAAGGAAAAGAAATTTTACTTGAAGACCGAGCATGGTTATATTTTCAACGTAAAATTATACAATTCAGACGACTACACCTATTTTGGATGCAAAACATGGCGAGCACTATGCAAGACTTACGCATTTGAGCCTGATATGGTTATCACCTTTGATATTCGTCCGGAAGATGATATTGAAGGTAATACCGACATCTGGGTCGATGTGCAGACGCCTCCAGTTATGCCATTATGTAAGTTTCTCAACCATATTTATGTCTTTGATATTGTTTATTCAAAAATAGTTGACAACTAATTTGTATTGTCAGCTTATTTCGGTGCAAGCAAACATGTCCAGCGCTTGATAGACAGGACCTACTACTATCCCGGGGCTAAACTCAACTGCGAGGAGCTCAGTCATTATGTTTCATGGCTTGCGGATCTTGATACTGTCAAGACAAATTTTCTTCCTGCATTTAGAAATGTTAGTACTGAAAACGTGCAACCAATAGTGTTCGTAATGAACTACGGTCACATCTATTTAGGAAGGATGGTAAGATTTTTACTATTTATCCTCAGTGCATCTTTTCCATACATTATTTTTGAAGCTAAACTTCATTGCTAAGTATGTTACCATAAGATGTTCTTCAACAGGGACTCCCGATGAATGTTGTGCCTTATGGGATCTAGACTAAAGGTACCATGAGTATTATCAGCTTACTGCCAAGATATCCTACAGATTACTTTAGTGCATTCAAGATTAGCGACGGATGCTCAATAGTGCAAGACTGGACCAAATATGTGATGGGGGAGCACAGAGAAGTACTAGGGGCAGCAAACAGATGCGCTACCCATGATTAGGAGACAGGTTCATCTGCATGCTCCAACTTGATCAAGGAGGAGAGCTATACATGTTTTATGTTATTTTACCTAAGAGAGAGCAGCAGGAGTGATTAGCTAGCTAGAAATGAGTTTGAGGATGATGATGTGCTACACTATTACTATGATGATAAAATAGCTAGTGTTGGTGGTAATGACTATGATGATTATTATTAGCTAGTGTTAGTGGTGATTAAATAAATACTGTTGGTGGTAATGACTATGTTGATGATTAAATAGTTTGTGTCAAGGATTAGATTCAAGTGGAGGCAACATGTGGTGCACATCGAAAGTACTACTAGTCCAAACTAGATCAAGTTTGGATTAGTAGTATACTTTTGACATGCACCACATATTGCCTCCACTTGAACCTAATTCACCTTCATTTGACACACTGTTATGGACATAATGATGTAAACCTCATAACTGGTATTGTACCAATATTTGTATGATGGCGCATAAATACACTAAAAATAAAAAAAATAAAAAAAGAATACTAGTAGTGATGGAGAGAAAACACGCTGCCAGTAGTTACATTAGTAGTAGCGCGGTAGTGAACAAATGCTGCAGCTATTTGTCCTAGCAGTAGTGCGTGCGGGCACGCGTTCTGCTAAGCAATAGCTGTAGCGCCTTATTAGTAGCGCGCCTACCCACGCTACTAGTGAGCACAAAA
Source organism: Aegilops speltoides (assembly GCA_021437245.1). NCBI lineage: Eukaryota > Viridiplantae > Streptophyta > Magnoliopsida > Poales > Poaceae > Aegilops > Aegilops speltoides. Next base: position 186,090,678 of record CM038146.1, on the reverse strand, counting down.
CCAGCGCTACTGCTAGGGTTTTCCCTAGTAGTGAGAGGAGGAGATTGGGAAAGAGAGGGCGAATAAAACGGCAAGGGTGAAGTGGGGGAGAGGAAAACGAGAGGCAAATGGCAAATAATGTAAATGCGAGGGAGATGAGTTTGTGATGGGTACTTGGTATGTCTTGACTTGAGTGAAGACCTCCCGACAGCGGTGCCGAAATCCTTCTTGCTACGCCTTGAGCTTATGCTGGTTTTCCTTGAAGAGGAAAGGGTGATGCAGCAATAGTAGCGTAAGTATTTCCCTCAGTTTTTGAGAACCAATGTATCAATCCAGTAGGAGCCTCCTCAAAAGTCCCACGCACCTACACAAACAAACAAAGAACTCACAACCAACGCAATAAAGGGGTTGTCAATCCCTTCACGACCACTTGCGAAAGTGAGATCTAATAGAGATAGTATGATAAGATAAATATATTTTGGGCCATTTGCATTTCTGCCCCTAACTCGAACCACCTACTCAAATTTGCCCCTAATTTCAAAGCATGCTCAAATTTGCCCCTCTGCCGTTAAGTCAAAACTCAAAAATGCCCTTCCGTCCAGTCAAAGGCCTTTGACCGTCAAAGGCCCATGTGTACTATAGCAGACGGAAAGTGCTACAGTATTGGACGGAAAGTGCTACAGTACTGTACGGAAGGGCATTTCTGAGTAGTGACTTAACGACGGAGGGGCAAATTTGAGCATGCTTCAAAATTAGGGGCAAATCTGAGTAGTGGGTTCGAGTTAAGGGCACAGATGTAAATGTCCCATATATTTTTGGTATTTTATAATATAGATGCAAAAAGTAAAGATGCAAATAAAAGTAGATTGGAAGCAAATATGATAAGAGATAGACCCGGGGGCCATAGGTTTCACTAGTGGCTTCTCTCAAGATAGCATAAGTATTACGGTGGGTGAACAAATTACTGTCAAGCAATTGATAGAAAAGCGAATAATTATGAGATTATCTAGGCATGATCATGTATATAGGCATCACGTCCGTGACAAGTAGACCGACTCCTGCCTGCATCTACTACTATTAGTCCACACATCAACCGACTCCTGCCTGTATCTAGAGTATTAAGTTCATAAGAACAGAGTAACGCTTTAAGCAAGATGACATGACGTAGAGGGATAAACTCATGCAATATGATATAAACCCCATCTTTTTATCCTCGATGGCAACAATACCATACGTGCCTTGCTGCCTGACAGTGTCAAAACCGGCGGATCTCGGGTAGGGGGTCCCGGACTGTGCGTCTAGGCAGATGGTAACAGGAGACAAGGGACACGATGTTTTTACCCAGGTTCGGGCCCTCTCGATGGAGGTAAAACCCTACTCCTGCTTTATTAATATTGATGATATGGGTAGTACAAGAGTAGATCTACCACGAGATCAAGGAGGCTAAACCCTAGAAGCTAGCCTATGGTATGATTGTTGTAATGGTTGTTTGTCCTACGGACTAAAACCCTCCGGTTTATATAGACACGGAGAGGGCTAGGGCTACACAGAGTCGGTTACAATGGTAGGAGATCTACATATTCGTATTGCCAAGCTTGCCTTCCACGCCAAGGAAAGTCCCATCCGGACACGGGACGAAGTCTTCAATCTTGTATCTTCATAGTCTTGGATTCCGGCCGATGATGATAGTCCGGCTATCCGGACACCCCCTAGTCCAGGACTCCCTCAGTAGCCCCTGAACCAGGCTTCATTGACGATGAGTCCGGCACGCATATTGTCTTCGGCATTGCAAGGCGGGTTCCTCCTCCGAATAATTCATAGAAGATTGTGAACACGAGGATAGTGTCCGGCTCTGTAAAATAAATTCCACATACCACCATAGAGAGAATAATATGTACACAAGTTCAATCTGCTGACGTACTTTGTGGCGTGACGTCACACCACTACCAAGCCTTTACTTGAATCGTTTTTATTATACCACCTCAGCACGTTTAGCGAGGCGGTTTCCTTGGCACGTCTTGTCGAAGCAGAGATCGTGTTCCCCTTATTCCGGGATTCCCATCAATACGGATGTGGGTAACCCAACCGCACCCGTTGCCACGCCTCCTCTATTGAAGGTGAGTCCCAAACGGTCACGGGGACGGCTCTTGGTATTCTCCCTCTTTATAATGGGACCAAGGCTCGTTTCTTTTCTTCAATCCTCAATCGAATCTGCCCCTCGCCCCGAGTTCTAACACCCAGAGCCTCAGATTCGAGCGCCTCGGACCTTCAACGATGTCCGGCTTCGACCTACAGGGCCGGTGGATGCCCTCCTTCGTCACGGAAGAGGACGTGCAAAAGCTGAGAGAAGCCAGGTACCTGACCTACGAGATTTCGCATAGGTTGCCCGCCAAAGGGCAAGTCATTCCTACTCCTGAGCCTGGCGAAAGCGTCGTGTTTGTGTCCCACCTCCGTCGGGGTTTAGGCTTCCCGATGGATCCTTTTGTGAGAGGGCTCATGTTTTACTATGGGTTGGAATTCCACGACTTGGCTCCGGAGTCCATCCTCCACATCTCATCATTCATTGTCGTCTGCGAAGCCTTCCTCCGCACTACCCCTCACTTCGGCTTGTGGCTTAAAACCTTCAACGTGGAGCCAAAGATGATCGCGGGGTGTCAAGCAGAGTGCGGCGGGGCAGTTGTAAGCAAGAGGGCTGATGCTCCATGGCCCGAGGGCTCTTTCCAGGAGGAGCTCGGTTTGTGGCAACAGGAGTGGTTCTATATTACCGCTCCCAGGGGCAGCAGGCAAAAGCCGCCGCCCATCTTTCGCCCGGGCCCTCCACAACGGCTGATGTCATGGGTCAACCAAGGGCTCAACTGGGGGCCGTCAAAGGACGTACCCCTACTGCAGGGCCGGATTCGATACCTCCAAGAGAGGGAGATCAATCTGGTCGTGGTGATGCAGGTTATGCTGATTAGGCGTCTTCTGCCCTGCAAATGTCACCCTCTCCGGCTGTGGGAATTCAATCCAGAGGGACCACGAGTTCTCCAACACTTCATGGGTATGACACCCGTGGAGATGTACAAATTGTTCTTCGGATCACAAGAGGTGTGTCCGGAATTGACCGAGGACGCTGGCCTAAGCTGCAATCGCCGGGATACACAAGTAAGTAGCTCTGTGTCTGGACATACCGTTCGTTTGCATATCTTGGATTTGTCTTTTAACCAATTGTCCTCTTAACAGAAGTGGATAGAGCAAGCAAAACTGATACGGTGTCCGGCCCCCCTCCCGGAGACCACGCTGGATCCCGTGTTGGTCAAGATGCTGGAGGTTGCGCCTTCGGAGGAAGGCGAAGGGGAAAACAGAGGAACTACCACCTCTACCAAGGAGGCTTTTGAGAAAGGGGGGATCGGGAATCCCTCCTTCCAAGGGGATAAGAGGACCGCTTTCGAAAACCCGGAGCCCAAGACCTCGAAGCGGGGGAAGAGATCTTCACCAGAGGGTCCTGCGTCTGGGGAGGCCCCGGCCGCACTATCTCCCCTAAGGGATCAGCCCTCCAGCGAGCCGTAAGTAGAAAAAGGGGAGTTTTGTAATAAGGGACATCCCTATTTTTGCTTTTGAGGATAACCGAAGTTTTTACCTTGTAGTTTGGATCTCCGTCCTTCTCAGATGAGCTCGTCTTCAGGGGACCTTCGTCCGAAGATGATGGAGAGCGAGATGTCTCCATCTGCCGCACCGTCAGGTGGGGCGGACGACCCTGAGGTGTTATCATGGAGGGTATCCCCGAGTCCGGCAGGGCCGGAGAGTTCGGCACCGACTAGTGTACGGCCGGAGGAGCTGAAGGATCTGCTTGAGAGGGCGTCTATCTCAGAAGGTCACCGTACATTGATGAGTATGGTGATTGGAAGAATTTCATCCGCCGAAGGCGGGTTGCATGACGCCGTCAGAAGTTTGCTAGCGGGGTTTGAGGTACGTAAAAATGACATACCTTTTGATAGTTTTGCACACGAAGCGCGCCCTGTATAGATAGTAGCCCCTGAGACTCGGTATGTTGTCGAAAGCGACAGCGTGCCGAGGATCATAATCTCAGGTATTAATTCTCGCCTTTCCTACACAGGTGGCGGATAGTCCGGTGGCCAGCCGGACTGATGGAGTTGCTGAACTAAGGCGGCAACTCGACGTTGCGGATGCGGACATCGCGCTGGTCAATAAACGACTTGGCGAGTTGCAAGGTAGGTTGTTTCTCCGTGGTCACCTAGTAAGGGAGCTGAAGCTCACTCCATACAACATGTGTGTTTGATGCAGATGGTGCCGCTGTTGTGGAGGACCTTCGGGCAGAGCTTGCTCGAGCCAAGGAGCAGGCCAGAAGGAGTGATGCGGCTGCCTCGAAGGCGGCCGAAGAGCTAGAAGCCGGAAGGGCTGCTCACTGCCAAAGCAGGGGGAGATGGCCGAAATGGCCGTGAAGCTGAAAGATGTAACCGACCGCTATGAGGTTCTTGAAAAGGAACGCTGAGATGAGCAAGAAGACCTGAAGAAGGCCACCGCCGAAGCCAAGGATGCCCGTTCTGCAATGAGGGCTATAAAGGAGGAGCTGCGTCAGGCCGGAGACATTGCGGTTGGCAAGCCCTTTCTGCTGCGCAGGAGGTTCACAGATCCGAAGTATGCTCAGCTTGGCCAGCTGTGGGGTCCGGAGGATCCTTATATGGATTTAGCAGTGAGTGCGGCAGATGCTGTTGTGCACTTCCGAAGTCAAAAGGATCACGAGATGGAAGAGCTTTTTTGGTCTCAATTCCATGGTCTGGAGCGTTCACTTCCATTGACCGATCGGCTGGCTGAGTGGGCTGAGCTAAATAGATTGTCCGGACTTGCCATGACGGATGTAGTGACTCATATCTGGCCGGATAGGCCCAAGCCGAAGAGTTATTTTGGCTTATTGCAGCAATTCCTTGGGGCGGTGCCGCATATCAAGGTGATGAAGCGGTCGGCCTGCATAGAGGGTGCACGGATGGCCCTCGCCCGTGTGAAGACATAATGGACGAAGATGGATGCCACCGATGTTGCAACCCGGGGTTCGGACGAGAGCCGGTTACCCGCCGAGCACTATTTTGGGGAAGTTCTGCGGGGTGCTCGTGCAATAGAGTCGTAGTGCTCAAAGAATGTCATGTTCAAATGATCTTTATGATTTGTAAAACGATATTTATAATATAAGTGCTTTTTATACTTGTGCATTCAAGTATTGAAATATCTCCGTCTGGCGTTAATGTATACTTGTGTATAACCCGAAGATGGCAGTCTTGACTTCAGCCCCACGCACATGGCGCGGGGTGTTTGCAAAAATAGCGATTTTCACACTTAATCCAACGCCTTGGTCCTGTGAAGGAGGTGGTAGCATAGCAAACGAGGCAACCGGACTATAATGCTTTATCACTTTCACTTAGCCATAGGAGTTCGAGGGTGGGGCTACGATATAGCCCCTAGGGCACCGCACTCTCCGAATTCGGGCGCCATGTGCCTGACCGAAACGGTACTTCACAAAGCGAGGAATTCTAAACATTCCGATAGTCGATCGAGTGGTTGACCAGTCTCTCAGATCATGACAATCGGTTTTGGCTTTCATCGAGGTGCTCGCCGGCGAACCGGGCACAATCGCAGAGTTCTCCGGTGCCGCGTTAGCCGATGATACGGAACATAAGGCAGCAAAACACAGGAGCCGGAAAACCCAACATTTGACCATAGACATGATTCGAGCTGATGCATATAAGGCCTAACTCGAGACGCCGAACACTCCCAAAGGTATTCGGTCTTTATGATAACGGGCGAACAATGCCCTAAGCCCCTAGTGTCCAGTGCAGCGAGAATTTACGCGCCGATGCCAAAACGCCACCTCCTCGTTGGTTATGGTGAAAAACCGTGGGATATGAATCAACAAGAGACAGTAAGAAAGGTTTACGCAGGGTCTTAATCTGAAAAGAATCCTTGCCACGGGTCCCTGCTGCACGTCTGCACCTGTGTCTCCATTGTGCCGTATCCTGGACGGGTGTACACGTTGTTCATCTCTAAAAAGAGAGGAACTTAGCTTGAAAATAAATCGTGCAAAAAATTTATTGAAAACAAAGTATGAATAAATGAATAAAGTTGAGCTTTTATTGGCTCTTTATTGTTTGTACGCGCAGCCCCTTGTGGAAGGGTATGCGGCTAGGGAGCCCCTAGTTTATTTATGCCGGACTCGCCTAGCCGTGTCCGGGGTCTTGAACGACCTTTTAATGAGATGATGCCGCGTGGACCGGGCATTTTAAGTGTAAGAGACGCCAGAAAGCGGTATTGCGTTAAAGCGGGCGAAAGCTTCACGTCCCAATAGTGCTTGATGGCTACTTTTGAATGGGGCGACAAGGAAGATTAGCTTTTCGCGACGGAAGTTGTCGGGTGATCCGAACACAACTTCTAGTAGTAAGGAGCCCGTGCACTTGGCGTAAGGGCCTGGCATCACTCCTTTGAAGGAAGTGCGGCTATGGCGAATTTTAGTAGGGTCTATCCCCAACTTGCGGATTGTGTCCGGATATAGCAGGTTTAAATCGCTGCCGCCATCCATTAGGACTTGTGTAAATTGTAGTCCGTCGATTATAGGATCCAATATCAGAGCAGTCCATCCTGCGTTTCGAATACTTCTGGGATAATCCAGGTGGTCGAAAGTAACTGGTTTTGACATCCAATCTCGGGATTCTGCTGGGGTGGACCGTGCGACGCGTACTGTAGCGGGTGCTGCACTATTGTTCCGTATAATCACATGAAGTGAGTTTAACATTTTAACTTCTTGTGGGAAAGTCTTTTGTTTTCCGGCGCTCTGCTGGTGGGGTTCGTCGCCGTCCTCGCTTGGCGTGTCGAGCCCCTTGTGTTCGGTGTTGAGTCGGCCGGACTGTTTGAAGACCCAACAATTTCGGTGGGTGTGGTTTGCAGGCTTCCCGGGGGTACTGTGGATTTGACATATCCGATCCAAAATTTTGTTGAGGTTGGATAGATCGTCACTGTTATCCTTAAGAGGCAGTGTTTTGTTGTTCGGCCGCGAGCTTTTGAATCCGGCGTTGACCGCCGTGTTTTTTGGGCCATTTTCTTTGTTTCGGCGCTGATCCTTTCGGCGCCGTGATTTTGCATTTCCATCTCTGATCTCGGATGTACTTGGGTCGCTGGTGCTGCATCTTGCCAGCCAGCTATCTTCCCCCGTGCAAAAGCGGGTCATGAGGCTCATTAGCGCGGCCATTGTTCTTGGCTTTTCCTGGCCAAGGTGTCTGGCGAGCCATTCGTCTCGGACGTTATGTTTAAAAGCTGCCAGGCTTGGCGTCCGGACAATCGACTATTTGGTTCTTTTGGTGAGGAACCTGTTCCGAATTCTTGCTACCGACTCTCCGGCTGTTGGGTTATGTGACTTAAATCGTCAGATCCGAAGGGCGGGCATAAGTGCCCAAAATTTGCTCTAAACGTGTCCTCGAGCTCTTCCCAACTTCCGATGGTATTTTACGGGAGGCTTTTGAGCCAATGCCGAGCTGGCCCTTTGAGCTTGAGGGTAGATATTTTATGGCGTGAGATCGCTCTCTAGCCATATGTATGTGTAGGATGTAATCCTCAATCCAGACTCCGGGGTCTGTTGTTCCGTTGTATGCCTCTATGTTTACGGGCTTGAATCCCGCTGGAAATTCATGATCCAGCACCTCATTGGTGAAACATAGTGGGTGTGCGGCGCCCCTGTATTTAGGTGTGTCGTTATCTTCGAACACTCAGCATGCTGTGTTGCTTCCTGGGGCCCTCTATTTTGGCCCATAAATGGACCTGACCGGGCCATCTGTTTTGCGAGGATCTTTATGTTGTCATGTGCCGGCTTGTGTGCGGCGCCGCTTGCCGCTCCTGGCCTGTCATCTGGTCGTCTATCCGGCCAGGCGGCCTCTTTACTTTTTGATTGTGGGGGCTCTACGGCCTCCTCATCGAATTCGGGCAGCAGCTTGCACTTCGGGTAGCTCTTTGCTTGATGGCTATTGCCATATTTGTCCACGGTCTTGAGTACTTTGCTCCACCTCATTCTGAGTATGTCTTCCGCTATTTTGAGCTTCCGTTTCTCCTTCTTCAAACTTCTTGCAGTGGCGACAAGCCTTTTTTGAAGGTTCTTATGCTTCGGTGGTGTGTCCGGCGTGAGATCGTCTGGACTGTTGTTTTCGCCGAGGATGGGTTGATTGTCTGACTCATCCTGTTCGGATGGTTTGCCCTGCTCTACAGCTGGGTCATTATGGGTGCTGTTGTTATCGAGGCGGGACTTGGGGCGGCGCTTGCGTCGCTGTTTTGGTTGTTTTTCGGGGGAATTATCCTTCGCCGCGTCCCGTTGTTCCTTGTTATCGCTCCCTTTTGGGGTGTCCACCATATATATATCATGAGTTGAGGTGGCTTTCCAGTGCCCGGTAGGCGCTGGTTCTTGGTCGTCTCCAGCGTCGTCGTCCATGCCGTCGATGTCTTTGGAGTCGTGGTCTAGCATGTCGGTTAAATCGTCTACAGTGGCTACAAAGTGGGTGGTGGGAGGGTTTTGAATTTCTTCGTCGTCCGCATCCCAACCGTCCTGACCGCAGTCCGGCCAGGGCTCTCCTGATAACGAGAGATACTTTAGCGAATTCAGGATGTCGCCAAAGGGTGAGTGCTGAAAGATGTCCGCAGCGGTGAACTCCATGATCGGGCGCCATCGGATTCGATTGGCGGGGCGCAGGAGGTTCGAGTCCCGCGAGGAGTCCGCACCTCGAGTCACGGGCTTTACAAGGGACAAGGTCAAGATTCAGCTCCATCGCCAGAGGTTGCAGCCCCGAGGCGGTGTCTAACCACCCGCCCTCGACTGCGAGGTCGGCTCGAATTAAGGATCGGAGGGACTCATGTGCGGCCTCCGTGGCACCGTCCGCAGCAGAGCTAAATCATGCCCATCGTGACAAAGGCGGTGCGCTCGGTGTGGCTCGAATCCATCGAAGATCAAGTCTCCGCGGTGTCGGCCGTGAAGTTTAGGCTTCCAAATCGACTGATGGCGGGGCGAAGCTTCGATCTGCTCCAGATGGCCAGCGAATTGGCCCGCAGTGCAAAGCCGCCGAACACGAAGGTCTGTCCGGGGGGAAAAGTCTCACCCTGGACTGTGTCGTTGTTGATGATCGAAGGAGCCATCAAGCCTATCGGTGACGACACAGAGGAACTCTCAATGAAAGCACCAATGTTGGTGTCAAACCGGCGGATCTCGGTAGGAGGTCCCGGACTGTGCGCGTCTAGGCGGATGGTAACAGGAGACAAGGGACACGATGTTTTTACCTGTGTTCGGGCCCTCTCGATGGAGGTAAAACCCTACTCGCTTGATTAATATTGATGATATGGGTAGTACAAGAGTAGATCTACCACGAGATCAAGGAGGCTAAACCCTAGAAGCTAGCCTATGGTATGATTGTTGTAATGGTTGTTCGTCCTACGGACTAAAACCCTCCGGTTTATATAGACACCGGAGAGGGCTAGGGTTACACAGAGTCGGTTACAATGGTAGGAGATCTACATATCCGTATTGCCAAGCTTGCCTTCCACGCCAAGGAAAGTCCCATCCGGACACGGGACGAAGTCTTCAATCTTGTATCTTCATAGTCTTGGAGTCCGGCCGATGATGATAGTCCGGCTATCCGGACACCCCCTAGTCCAAGACTCCCTCACTGCCCCTGTTGTCACTGGGAAAGGACACCGCAAGATTGAACCCAAAGCTAAGCACTTCTCCCATGGCAAGAAAGATCAATCTAGTAGGCCAAACCAAACTGATAATTAAAATAGACTTGCAAAGATAACTCAATCATACATAAAAGAATTCAGAGGAGATTCAAATATTTCTCATAGATAAACTTGATCATAAACCCACAATTCGTCGGATCTCGACAAACACACCGCAAAAAGAGTTTACATCGAATAGATCTCCACAAGAGAGGGGGAGAACATTGTATTGAGATCCAAAAAGAGAGAAGAAGCCATCTAGCTAATAACTATGGCCCCGTAGGTCTATGGTAAACTACTCACAACTCATCGGAGGGGCAAGGATGTTGATGTAGAAGCCTTCCGTGGTCGATTCCCCCTCCGGCAGAGCGTCGACGAAGGCTCCAAGATGGATCTCGCGGATACAGAAGGTTACGGTGGTGCAAATTGTGTTTCGTTGGCTCCATGGACGGGGTACGTAGGATTATATTGGAGGAAGAAGTATGTTGGTGGCCGCCCGAGGGGCCCATGAGACAGGGGGCGCGCAATATATGGGGAGGGGGGGCGTCGTCCTATCTCGTGGAGGCCTCGGCTGCTTCTTGACTTGCACTCCAAGTCCTCTAGATCACGTTCGTTCCAAAAATCACGCTCCCGAAGGTTTCATTCCGTTTGGACTCCGTTTGATATTCCTTTTCTTCGAAATACTGAAATAGGTAAAAGAAAACAGCAATACGGGCTGAGCCTCCGGTTAGTAGGTTAGTCCCAAAAATGATATAAATGTGTAAAATAAAGCCCATAAACATCCAAAAGGGGTAATATAATAGCATGGAACAATCAAAAATTATAGATACGTTGGAGACGTATCAGGACACAGATTTGAATTTTCAACCAATTTATATTGCATATGTGTGCATGTATAGTTCAAATGTGAATTTTGCACATGAATGCATAGAAAACTCAGTTAATGTATAAAAATGTCCAAGCGAACCCCCAAAAATCCCAAAATTGACACAACACCGCTGTTGTTCTATGCTGACATTATGAAAAAAATTGAGTGAATACCAAAAATACCAAAAATATTTACTTTATCGTTTACCTATATCTACCAGATCTCACTTTTGCAAGTGACCTTGACGCAATTGACAACCCCTTTATCGCATTGGGTGCAAGTTGTTGATTGTTTGTGCAGGTATTCGGTGACTTGTGCGTTGTCTCCTACTAGATTGATACCTTGGTTCTCAAAACTGATGGAAATACTTATGCTACTTTGCTGCATCACCCTTTCCTCTTCAAGGTAAAACCAACGCAAGCTCAAGAGGTAGCAACGATAGCTTAGGTTTCTTGCCAAACCGCAGTTCATACGGTGTCGTGTCAACGGATTTAGATGGTGCCCTATTTAACGTGAATGCGTCTGTCTCTAATGCATAACCCCAAAATGATAGTGGTAAATCGGTAAGAGACATCATAGATTGCACCATATCTAATAAAGTACGGTTACGACGTTCAGACACACCATTACGCTGTGGTGTTCCAGGTGGCGTGAGTTGTGAAACTATTCCACATTGTTTTAAATGAAGGCCAAACTTGTAAATATTTGCCTCCTCGATCAGATCATAGAAAATTTATTTTCTTGTTACGATATTTCTCCACTTCACTCTGAAATTCTTTGAACTTTTCAAATGTTTCGGACTTGTGTTTCATCAAGTAGATATACCCATATCTGCTCAAATCATCTGTGAAGGTCAGAAAATAACGATACCCGCCGGGAGCTTCAACACTCATCCTACCGCATACATCGGTATGTATTATTTCCAATAAGTCATTAGCTCGCTCCATTGTTCCGGAGAACGGAGTTTTAGTCATCTTGCCGATGAGGCATGGTTCGCAAGTATCAAATGATTCATAATCAAATGATTCCAAAAGTCCATCTGCATTGACTTTCTTCATGCGTTTTACACCAATATGATTCCAAAAGTCCATATGTTGCACTATCATTATCAACTTTGCATCTTTTGGCATCGATATTATGAATATGTGTATCACCACAATCGAGATTCAACAAAAATAGACCACTCTTCAAGGGTGCATGACCATAAAAGACATTACTCATATAAATAGAACAACCATTATTCTCTGATTTAAATGAATAACCGTCTCGCACTAAACAAGATCGAGATATAATGTTCATTCTCAACGCTGGCACTAAATAAAAATTATTCAGGTCTAAGACTAATCCTGAAGGAGATGTAGAGGTAGCGTGCTGACTGTGATCACATCAACCTAGGAACCATTTACGACGCACATCGTCACCTCGTCCTTAGCCAATCTTCGTTTAATTCGTAGTCGTTGTTTCGAGTTACAAATATGAGCAACCGAACCAGTATCAAATACCCGAGCGCTACTACGAGCATTATTAAGGTACACATCAATAACATGTATATCAAATATACCTTTGTTAACTTTGCCATCCTTCTTATCCAACAAATACTTAGGGTAGTTCCGCTTCCAGTGACCACTCCCTTTGAAGTAGAAGCACTCAGTTTGAGGCTTGGGTCCAGCTTTGGGTTTCTTCCCGGGAGTGGCAACTTGCTTGCCATTATTCTTGAAGTTCCCTTTCTTTCCCTTGCCCTCTTCTTGAAACTAGTGGTCTTGTTAACCATCAACACTTGATGCTCCTTCTTGATTTCTACCTCCGCAACTTTGAGCATTACAAAGAGCTCGGGAGTTATCTTCTCCATCCCTTGCATATTATAGTTCATCATGAAGACTTTATAGCTTGGTGGTAGTGATTAAAGAACTCTGTCAATAACACTATCATTTGGAAGATTAACTCCCAGCTGAGTCAAATGATTATGATACCCAGACATTTTGAGTATGTGTTCACTGACATAACTATTCTCCTCCATCTTGCAGCTATAGAACTTGTTGGAGACTTCATATCTCTCAACTTGGGCATTTGCTTGAAGTATTAACTTCAACTCCTGGAACATCTCATATGGTCCATGACGTTCAAAACATCTTCGAAGTCCCGATTCGAAGCCGTAAAGCATAGCACACTAAGCTATCGAGTAGTCATTAGATCGAGCTTGCCAGATGTTCATAACATCAACATCTACTACTGCAGGAGGCCTTTCACCTAGCGGTGCATCAAGGACATAATTCTTCTGTGCACCAATGAGGAAATCCTCAAGTTATGGACCTAGTCTGTGCAGTTGCTACCATCATCTTTTAACTTAGCTTTCTCTAGGAATGCATTAAAATTCAATGGAACGGTAGCACGGGCGCTTGATCTACAACATAGATACGCAAAAACTATCAGGACTAAGTTCATGATAAATTAAGTTCAATTAATCAAATTACTTAAGAACTCCCACTTAGATAGACATCCCTCAAGTCATCTAAATGATACGTGATCCAAATTAACTAAACCATGTCGATCATCACGTGAGATGGAGTAGTCTTCAATGATGAACATCTCTATGTTGATCATATCTACTATATGATTCACGTTCAACCTTTCGGTCTATAGTGTTCCGAGGCCGTGTCTGTACATGACAGGCTCGTCAAGTTTAACCTGAGTATTCCACATGTGCACAACTGTCTTGCACCCGTTGTATGTGAATGTAGAGTCTATCAAACCCGATCGTCATGTGGTGTCTCAACACGACGAACTGTCGCAACGGTACATACTCGGGGAGAACACTTATACCTTGAAATTTAGTTAAGGGATCATCTTATAATGCTACCATCGTACTAAGCAAAATAAGATGCATAAAAGATAAACAACACAAGCAATCAAAATATGTCACATGATATGGCCATCATCATCTTGTGCTTTTGATCTCCATCTCCAAAGCATCGTCATTATCTCCATCGTCACCGGCTCGACACCTTGATATCCATCATAGCATCATGGTTGTCTCGCCAACTATTGCTTCTACAACTATCGCAAGTGCATACTGATAAAGTAAAGCAATTACACGGCGTTTGCATTTCATACAATAAGGAGACAACCATAAGGCTCCTGCCGGTTGCCGATAACTTTTTGTAGCGACCAAACCTCAGACGATCAAGTCTCTTTGCATCAGTGTCATCCCTGGATCAGTAATGCTGACACACACAGTACTCGAAGGATTTATAACAGAGTAGCAATCACACACTTATTACATCGAATGTCCCAAAAGTGAACTTATTACAATAAATATGGCTTAAGGCCATCTAATAATGATAACAGCGGAAGGCTTGGAAGATAAGTGAGTCCATCAACTCCAACGACATCACTGAGTATAGAACCACGACCTAAGGCACCTTACTCGTTGTCTGAAAAGTCTGCAACATGAACGTTGCAGCCCGAAAACGGGTCAGCACATGGAAAATGCTGGCAATGTAACACATAGAGAGTAATGAACAGAAATATGCTATACTACATGCATATATGGTTGGTGGAAAGCTCTATGGTTACATTTTTGCATAAAGCCAGTTTTCCCCTACTGCAAAGGAATAAATTTTATTTAACTATCATGGTGGTTGTTAAACATTGAGAAGATAGACATCCTCTCAATCCCAATTAAGCATCATCATTAAACCCAATAAATTAAATTAAAGTAACATGATGAGATTCACATGATAATCCAAGTACTAGATACTCAAGATGTCCATAACCGAAGACACGACTAACCATGATTAGTTTATACACTCTGCAGAGGTTTGCGCACTTTTCCCCACAAGACTCGATCTCCTCTGTTGGATTTCTTGCACTACATGGTGTTTGAGAAAACGGATGACCGAGACATAGTCTTTCAGAAGCGTTTGCACCTTACGATCGGGTAGATAGTACCAACCTACATCCCCATCATTTGCTAGTCTACCACTGTAAGAGTTCACACGACTTAACCAACTATGCTAGAGCAAATACTAGCTTGTGGCTGCACATTGAAGTTTCTAGCATGAATAATCTCATGATCCCTTTGAGCCTGGGTGGCGGTCCATAAAGAAAAACAGGCAATCGCTGGAATACCCAGGTGCCTCAATCCACCCAGATGTGTATTAAAGTTGCCACCTTAAATAAACCATTAAATAACAATCTCACATCTGTCATGGATACACTCACCCAATCCACGTCTACTAGCATGGCATAGCAATATAAGCAAACGTAGAAGTAACTCCCAAGGGTTTGATAATAAAACAGGTAATAGGTGCTACCTCATCTACTTCCCAAAACCCACAATTTAATTGGATCCTAATCATGCAATGTTTGAGGATTTATCTAATGCAATTAAACTGGTATGGAAAAGGTATGATCAAAGTGTTACTTGCCTTGCTGATGATCCGTGAAACCTAGAGATTCGAAGTAGCAAGCGGTGCACTCCGGGTACTCTATCGCAAATAAACAAGCATACAATAAGTACTCATATAATGCACGGGTAAAACTCAAATAAGAGAACTAACCAGAAAGTTCAACTTAAGAACTCCGGTTTGCAAAAAGAATCAAATCGAACGAAGCAACGAAACTCAACCGGCGAAAGAAACAAGCTTTGTTTACTAATCTGGACCTAAGTCAAATTTTACAGAAGCAAAAACTTGTTTGAGTTGGTTAAACGGAAAGTGGGTTTTGAGATGAAAGTCTAGGCGCCTGAATCGGCTGATTCCGATAAACGAGCGAAAAGTTGTACTAGAACGAAAATCGGATCAGAAATCGTGATCTCGAATAATCGCGGAAAATCCGCGAAAAAGAAAAACCAACGAACAGTTTATCGAACGGACGTTCGTAAACTGAAACTAAACGGTGAACTCGTCCGTTAAAATGAACGAACGAGCGAACGCTCGCTAAATTATTAAACCAAAAAAACCGATCTTAAAAATAAACCTAGGGTTTTCTAAAAAAACCGAAATGGTTTTCTTAGAAAACCGGGGCGGCGAACGGCGGCTACCTCGTCAGGGCTCCGGTGAAGTCCGGCGGGGTCCGGCGAGGCTCCGGGCGGCGGCGGCGGGTGGCATTGGTGGCGGCTCCGGGCGTCGGCTCCTCGGCGGATCGGGAGGCGGGGCGTGTCGGGGTGGCGGGTGAGGAGGGCGGCGGCGGCGGTATTTATGAACGGGGGCGGCGGTGGCTTGCGGGAGGGGCCAGGGAGGCGGCGGCGGCGCGGGCCTGGCCTGGCTCGGCTAGGCCTTCGGCCCAGTCGGGCGTGCGGGATTTTTTTAAAACAATTCCGCCGAACAGAAAATAAATCCTAGAAAAATAAATAAAAATCTAAAAATGCCAAAACAAATTTTCACCGTCTAAATGAAATATTTAGAACAAGATGAACATTTTCTTGGCCCTAAAATGCAGTTTTGAAAAACGTGCAATTTTTCCAAAAAAAAATAGCCAAAAACTCCGAAATAAAATCTTATTTGATTTTTTATTAAATCCTCAATATTTCTTTATTTTGGGAAAGTAATTATATTCCCTCTCTTATATTTTTATAATAGAAATAATTGAAGATAAAATAAATAAAATCAAATGATCCTATCTTCAAAATTTGAGAAAACTCAAATATGAAAATAACGAAATCCCCAACTCTCTCCGAGGGTCCTTGAGTTTCTTAGAATTTCTGGATTAGGCCAAAAGCAATAAAATATGATATGCAATGATGATCTAGTGAATAACATTCTAAATTGAAAATTTGGGATGTTACAAACCTAACCCCCCCTAAGATGAATCTCGCCCTCGAGATTCGGGTTGACTAGAAAATAGGTGAGGGTGGTCCTTCAGCAGATCTTCCTCTCGCTCCCAGGTGGCTTCATCCTCGGTGTGGTTGCTCCACTGAACTTTACAAAACTTGATAACTTTACTACGGGTGACTCAGCCGGCATACTCAAGAATTTTGACTGGTTTCTCCTTGTAAGTTAAATCACCATCCAACTGAATCGCTTCTAGCGGCACTGTATCTCTCAGCGGTATATCAGCCATCTCTGCGTGGCACTTCTTCAACTGGGAAACATGGAACACATCATGAACTCCTGACAATCCTTCGGGCAATTCCAAGTTGTAGGCAACTTCTCCCATACGTTCCAAAACTTTGTATGGTCCCACAAAACGTGGCGCTAACTTTCCCTTAACTCCAAAGCGGTTAACTCCTCGAAGTGGAGATACTCGAAGATAAACTCGGTCTCCGACTTCGTAAACTATCTCCTTGCGTTTATAATCTGCATAGCTCTTCTGCCTGGACGGGGCTACCTTGAGCCTATCACGAATCAACTTCACCTTCTGTTCACACTCCTTAATCAAATCTGGTCCAAACAACTGGCGGTCTCCAACTTCATCCCACGACAATGGGGTCCTGCACCTCCTTCCGTACAGGGCTTCAAAAGGGGCCATCTACAAACTGGATTGATAACTGTTGTTGTAAGAGAACTCTGCATATGGCAAATTGTCGTCCCAACCAGATCCATAATCTAGCGCACAAGCTCTCAGCATATCCTCTAAGATCTGATTGACTCTCTCGGTTTGTCCATCTGTCTGCGGATTAAAGGCTGTACTGAACTCTAGCCTGGTACCCAAAGTTTCGTGCAACTAATTCCAGAACTTTGAGGTAAACTGGGTTCCTCTATCTGATACAATGCTCCTCGGAACTCCATGCAGACACATGATCCTGGTCATGTATATCTTAGCCAACTTAGCACTGGTGTAAGTGGTCTTCACGGGGATGAAATGAGCTACCTTCGTCAAACGATCGACTACAACCCAAATCGAGTCATAGCCCGAACGAGTCCTGGGCAATCCAGCGATAAAATCCATGCCTAGTTTATCCCACTTCCATTCGGGTATTGGCAATGGCTGTAATGATCCTGCTGGCTTTTGATGCTCTGCCTTCACTCTCTGACATACATCACAAACTGCTACATACTCCGCAATATCCTTCTTCATTCCAGTACACCAGAATGTGTCTTTCAAATCCAAATACATCTTGGTATTTCCTGGGTGAATCAAATACGGTGAATCTTGGGCCTCCTGCAGAATCAACTTCCTGATCTCCGAGTCATTAGGCACATAAACATGGTCCTCAAACCAT
This sequence comes from Aegilops speltoides, assembly GCA_021437245.1. Lineage (NCBI taxonomy): Eukaryota > Viridiplantae > Streptophyta > Magnoliopsida > Poales > Poaceae > Aegilops > Aegilops speltoides. The sequence goes on along the minus strand of CM038146.1, from coordinate 186,072,931 downwards.
AAAGTATCGTGCTCATCCTCACGAAATCCTTTAGCTTTTCCTTTGCTCATCTTCTCCTTTATAGAGGCAATCTCCTTGTCAATCTTCTGAGCTTCCCTGATCTTATCCATCAAAGTCGACTGAATCTCCAATGCTGCTACATAGCCTCCCAGAACTATGTCCAAACATAGCTCACGTAGATCCTTGGCTAACTTCTTAGGTAACTCTCCGGTCAAGAGTGTGTTGACATGGCTCTTGCGGCTCAACGCGTCGGCTACTACGTTAGCCTTTCTGGAGTGATAATGCAGTCTCATATCATAATCCTTGATGAGCTCCAACCATCTGCTTTGCCTGAGATTCAACTCCTTCTGCGTGAAGATGTACTTCAAACTCTTGTGATCCGTGTACACCTCACAATGGTTTTCGATGAGAAAATGTCTCCAAGTCTTCAATGCATGCACTACGGCTGCTAACTCCAAATCATGTTTAGCATAATTCAACTCATGGGGCTTAAGCTATCGTGAGGCATACGAAACAACTCTTCCCTCCGGCATAAGCACTGCTCCAAGTCCTCGACATGAAGCGTCGCAATACACCTCATAATCCTTGCGCTGATCTGGCAAAATCAACACTGGCGATGTAACCAAACGTTTCTTCAACTCCTGGAAACTTGCCTCACATTCCTCAGTCCATTTAAACTTGGTGTCCTTCTTCAATAACTCCGTCATGGGCTTTGCAATCTTCAAGAAATTCTCAATGTATCTTTGGTAGTATCCTGCAAGTCCAAGAAAACTCCGGATCTCTCCAACTGTTGTTGGGGCTTCCCAATTTGTCACAGTGACAACTTTGGTGGGATCTACTGCTATTCCTTCTCCGGATATAACGTGTCCGAGGAATCCAACTTCCTTCAACCAAAACTCACATTTGCTGAAATTGGCGTATAACTGATGTTCTCTGAGCTTCTCAAGTACCAAACGCAAATGCTCCTTATGTTCTTCTTCATTCTTTGAGTAGACCAAAATATCATCAATGAACACCATGACGTACTTATCCGGAAACTCCATAAACACCTTGTTCATCATGTTCATGAAATATGCAGGTGCGTTAGTCAGACCAAATGACATAACGGTATACTCGTACAACCCATACCTGGTGGTAAAAGTCGTCTTAGGTATATCCTACTCTCGATTCTTCAACTGATGGTATCCTGATCGCAAATTGATCTTGGAAAATACCTTCGCTCCTTGCAATCGGTCAAACAGATCATTGGTCATCGGCAATGGGTACTTGTTTTTGATGGTTACTTCATTCAGTCCTCGATAATCAACAACCATCCTCAATGATCCATCCTTCTTCTCCACTAGAAGCACTGGCGATCCCCAAGGTGAAGAACTTGGGCGAATATAGCCTTTATCCAGTAACTCCTTAATCTGCTTCTTAATCTCCTCCATATCTTTTGCGGGCATCCTGTATGATCTCTTAGATATTGGCCCTGTGGCTGGCAAAAGATCAATAAAAAACTCAATGTCTCTATCCGGTGGCATGCCTGGCAACTCTTCTGGAAATACATCAGGAAAATCCTTCACCACTGGTATTTCCTCCTGCACAACTCCTGATAAGGAATTTACTTGTGTCCTCTTAGGTACATGCCGGGATACATACTTGATCCTTCTTCCTTCTGGGGTGGTAAGCAAAATCGACTTACTGGCGCATTAAATGTTCCCTCCATACTTCGATAACCAATGCATGCCTAATATCACATCCAATCCTTGTGATTCCAATACTATTAGGTCCGAGGGAAACACGTAGTTACCAATCCTTAATGGTAACCAATCACACCATAAACTAGCCATATACTCTGCTCCAGGCGAGGTTACTAACATGGGTGACCTAAGGGCTTGGGTTGGCAGTTTATACTTATCCACAAATCCCCTTGATATGTATGAATGCGATGCACCAGTATCAAAAAGAACGAGTGCAGTAAATGACTTAAACAAAAACTTACCTATTACTGCATCTGGCTGGGCTTCAACCTCCTCCACGTTAACGTGGTTCACCTTTCCCCTATTGAAAGGGTTCGGCTTCTTCCCAGAGCTTCCATTGCCATTTACATTCTGGGCTTCATGACATTCATTGGCATAATGTCCAGTCTTCTAACACTTATAGCAAGTGACTTGGCTCAGGTCTCTCTTGGCTGGGGTTGATGGGTTGGTACTGTTCTGGCCGTTGCTTCCTCCATCCCCGTTACCATTCTTGGGGCCATTATGATTGTGCGAACTCCCTCCTCCATGGGTATGCTGAAAATGTCCTCCCGATTTCGGGGTAAAACGTGGCTTCTGCTGAGCTCCAGAATTGTACGTCCCTTGTCCATACTTCCTCTTGCGGTTTTCAATTTGCTGCTGCTTCCCTTCAATCATAAGAGCATGATCTACCAACTCCTGGTAGTTGTTGAAAGTTGCTATCATCAACTGCATGCTCAGCTCATCATTTAGTCCTTCCAGAAACTTCTCCTGCTTAGCTGCATCCGTAGCAACGTCATCTGGGGCATAACGTGCTAACTTACTAAAGTCATCCACATACTGGCCAACTATCCGTCCTCCTTGGCGCAAGTTGCGAAACTCACGCTTCTTCATGGCCATAGCTCCTGCTAAAACATGGGCAGTACGGAAAGCTCTTTGCCGATCCCATGTGACAGTGTCGATAGGATAAGTGGCTGTGAAATTCTCCCACCATGATGCTGCGGGTCCATCAAGCTGATGTGCGGCAAAATGCACCTTTTCCGCATCTGTGCATCCTACAGTGGTCAACTCCCTTCCTGTCTTGCGGAGTCAATCATCTGCAACTATCGTCTCGGTGCTACTGGAGAACACCGGTGGATTCAGTCTAAGGAAACGGGTTAAGTGATCAACAGGTGGTGGAGGTGGTGGGTTGTTGTTGTTGTTGTTGTTGTTGTTGTTGTTGTTGTTGTTGTTGTTGTTGTTGTTGTTGTTGTTGTTGTTGTTGTTGTTGTTGTTGTTGTTCCCCTGATTCTGATTCTAGACTAGTAACTGCATCAACGCATTTTGCTGCTGGATCAACTGAGTGAGCTCCGGTGGGAAAGCAAATCCATTGTCACGTCTCGGAGGCATATGAGGGTTTTAGGATGAGAAAATAGAATAGAAAGAGGTCTAGGGAGAAAACACTACCCATATGCACATGAGACAAATGCAAACAAAATCACTTCATTCAATTCAAACAAGGGCATACAATGGTCTAACTATCGTTATAAAAGTGCTCGGACTATACTAGATACATGGGGGAATACTACTACTGTTATGGTGGTCGACTAGAAAAACTGCTCCGATGAAGACTCCATGATATCTGCTCCAGCTTCATCAACATAGTCATCATCGCTATCATCTGGGTCCGAGTCGGTGTCGTCGATGATGATGTAGTTCTCTGGACAGGTGCAATCATCTTCTCCTCCAGTCGCGGGAAATCTCATGAATACTTTTAGCTTCTTCTTCAGATCATCACTCTTCTCCACGAATGTTGCTATTTCCTCCTCATATCCATCGCGTGTAGACTTGAGTTCTTCCTCCAACTCCGTGATCTTGGTCATGGCCTTCTTCAAATCTATCATGCCTGCGCACATCTGGTTCTCCTGGCGTCGAATGTGCTGGTTTAACTCCTGAATGAAAGCTGCGATTGATCTATCCTTCCTGGTACTGATCATCTCCCATTGATCATCCCGGCACCCACAAATATGGTAAATGGTATCCTTGAGATCCTTTTGGTAAACTTCTCCAATGCGTCTCATGGTGATGTGGGCTGCCATGCTCTTTCCTAGACTCCAGGTTGGTGCATCAAAGGAAAACTCTATGGGCTCAGTGACGGGCATGAATGTCCTTCCTGGAACTTGAACTTGAATCATCCAATGCTCCTCTTCGGGTAAAGTGGCGATGTAGGTCCCGGTGAAGCTTGGTACTCCGATGTTCAGGTATCTAGTGACTTCCTTCAAGTGGCGTCCAAAGGGTGCATCTTCATCCGGTTGCGTGAACTTGTTGCTTGAATCCGCCATCCTAAAAGAGTAGAAAAGATGAGGAGTCAGAAATGAGAAGAGTGAGTAGTGATCTATGGCTTTTAGCTTAGTGGTCGTGTCCTACAGTCAGCGTGTGCTCTGATACCATCTTATAGCGACCAGACCTCAGACGGTCAAGTCTCTGTGCATCAGTGTCATCCCTGGATGAGTAATGCTGACACGCACAGTACTCGAAGGATTTATAACAGAGTAGCAATCACACACTTATTACATCGAATGTCTCAAAATAGAACTTATTACAATAAATAAGGCTTAAGGCCAGTTAATAATGATAACAGTGGAAGGCTTGGAAGATAAGTGAGTCCATCAACTCCAACGGCATCACTGAGTATAGAACCATGACCTAAGGCACCTTACTCGTCGTCTGAAAAGTCTACAACATGAACGTTGCAGCCCGAAAATGGGTCAGCACATGGAAAATGCTGGCAATGTAACACATAGAGAGTAATGAACAGAAATATGCTATACTACATGCATATATGGTTGGTGGAAATTTCTACGGTTACATTTTTGCATAAAGCCAGTTTTCCCCTACTGCAAAGGAATAAATTTTATTTAGCTATCATGGTGGTTGTTAAACATTGAGAAGATAGACATCCTCTCAATCCCAATTAAGCATCATCATTAAACCCAACAAATTAAATTAAAGTAACATGATGAGATTCACATGATAATCCAAGTACTAGATACTCAAGATGTCCATAACCGGGGACACGACTAACCATGATTTGTTTATACACTCTGCAGAGGTTTGCGCACTTTTCCCCACAAGACTCGATCTCCTCTATTGGATTTCTCGCACTACATGGTGTTTGAGAAAACGGATGACCGAGACATAGTCTTTCAGAAGCGTTTGCACCTTATGATCGGGTAGACAGTACCAACCTACATCCCCATCATCTGCTAGTCTACCACTGTAAGAGTTCACACGACTTAATCAACTATGCTAGAGCCCATACTAGCTTGTGGTTGCACACTAAGGTTTCTAGCATGAATAATCTCCATGATCCCTTTGAGCCTGGGTGGCGGTCCATAAAGAAAAACAGGCAATCGCTGGAATACCCAGGTGCCTCAATCCACCCAGATGTGTATTAAAGTTTCCACCTTAAATAAACCATTAAATAACAATCTCACATCTGTCATGGATACACTCACCCAATCCACGTCTACTAGCATGGAATAGCAATATAAGCAAACGTAGAAGTAACTCCCAAGGGCTTGATAATAAAACAGGTAATAGGTACTACCTCATCTACTTCCCAAAACCCACAATTTAATTAGATCCTAAGCATGCAATGTTTGAGGATTTATCTAATGCAATAAAACTGGGTATGGAAGAGGTATGATCAAAGTGTTACTTGCCTTGATGATGATCCTTGAAACCTAGAGATTCGAAGTAGCAAGCGGCGCACTCCGGGTACTCTATCACAAACAAACAAGCATACAATAAGTACTCATCTAATGCACGGGTAAAACTCAAATACGAGAACTAACCAGAAAGTTCAACTTAAGAACTCCGGTTTGCAAAAAGAATCAAATCGAACGAAGCAACGAAACTCAATCGGCGAAAGAAACAAGCTTTGTTTACTAATCTGGACTTAAGTCAAATTTTACAGAAGCAAAAACTTGTTTGAGTTGGTTAAATGGAAAGAGGGTTTTGAGATGAAACTCTAGGCACTTGAATCGCCTGATTCTGATAAACGAGCAAAAATTTATACTAGAACGAAAATCGGATCAGAAATCGTGATCTGGAATAATCACGGAAAATCTGAGAAAAAGAAAAACCGACGAACAGTTTATTGAACGGACGTTCGTAAACTGAAACTAAACGGTGAACTCGTCCGTTAAAATGAACGAACGAGCGAACGCTCGCTAAATAAATAAACCAAAAAAAACCGATCTAAAAAAATAAACCTAGGGTTTTCTAAAAAAATTGAATCAGTTTTCTTAGAAAACCGGGGCGGCGAACGACCTCGTCGGGGCTCCGGCGAAGTCCGGTGGGGCCGGCGGGGCTCCGGGCGGCGGCGGCGTGGCGTGGCGGCGCGACGGGCGTCTATGGCGCTGGCGGCGGCGACGGCTCGGCGGATCGGGAGGCGGGGCGGGTTAGGGTGGCGGGTGAGGAGGGCGGCGGCGGCGGTATTTATGGAGGGGGGAGGCGGCAGTGGCTTACGGGAGTGGGCAGGGAGGCGGCGGCGGCGTGGGCGTGGCCTGGCTCGGCTGGGCCTTCGGCCTAGTCGGGCGCGCGGTTTTTTTTAAAACAATTCCGCCAAAGAGAAAATAAATCCTAGAAAAATAAATAAAAATCTAAAAATGCCAAAACAAATTTTCACCGTCTAAATAAAATATTTAGAATGAAAACGTTTTCTTGGCCCTAAAATGCAGTTTTGAAAAACGTGCAATTTTTCCTAATTTCAAATAAAATAGCCAAAAACTCCGAAATAAAATCTTATTTGATTTTTTATGAAATCCTCAATATTTCTTTATTTTGGGAAAGTCATTTTATTCCCTCTCTCATATCTTTATAATAGAAATAATTGAAGGTAAAATAAATAAAATCAAATGATCCTATTTTCAAAATTTGAGAAAACTCAAATATGAAAATAACGAAATCCCCAACTCTCTCCGAGGGTCCTTGAGTTGCTTAGAATTTCTGGATCAGGCCAAAAGCAATAAAATATTATATGCAATTATGATCTAGTGAATAATATTCCAAATTGAAAATTTGGGATGTTACACTTTTAGAAAACATGATCATCTCATACAATAACGTATATCCTATCTTGTCTTGACCATATGACATCAGAACATTCCCTGCAAAAAGAAGTTATACGTCCTCTACTTTGTTGTCGCAAGTTTTAGGTGGCTGCTACGGGCTTATAGCAAGAACCGTTCTTACCTACACATCAAAACCACAATGGTGTTTCGTCAAGTTTGTTGTTTTAACCTTCAGCAAGGACCGACCGCAGTCAAATTCGATTTAACTAAAGTAGGAGAAACAAACACCCGCCAACCACCTTTATGCAAAACTAGTTGCATGTCTGTCGGTGGAACTGGTCTCATGAACGTGGTCATGTAAGGTTCTTCCGGTCCGCTTCATCCAACAATACCGCCGAATCAAAATAAGACATTGGTGGTAAGCAGTATGACTATCACCACCCACAACTCTTTGTGTTCTACTCGCGCATATCATCTACGCATATACCTGGCTCAGATGCCACTGTTGGGAAACGTGGCATGCAATTTAAAAAATTTCCTATGCTCATGCAAGATCTATCTAGGATATGCATAGCAACGAGGGGGAGAGTGTGTCCACGTACCCTCGTAGACCGAAAGTGGAAGCGTTTTACAACGCGGTTGATGTAGTAGAACTTCGTCTAGCTCCGACCGATCAAGCACCGAACGTACGGCACCTCCGAGTTCTGCCCACGTTCAGCTCGGTGACGTCCCTTGACTTCTTGATCCAGCAAGGTGTCGAGGAAGTAGATGAGTTCCGTCAACACGATGGCATGATGACGATGATGGTGAAGTGATTCTTGCAGGGCTTCGCCTAAGCACCGCAAAACTATGACCAGGGGTGTAAACTGCGGAGGGGGGCGCCGCATACGGCTAATGATTGTTGTGCGTTCTAGGCGCCCCGCCCCATGTATATATAGGTGGGAGGGGTAGGTGAGTAGAAAGGGTGTGCCCTAAGTAGGAGGAATCCTACTTGGGGTCCTCCCCAATTCGGCCTCCCCCTTCCATATTTGCGAGAGGGGGGAAAGGGAAGAGGAAGGAGAGAAGGAAAGGGGGGGGGGGCGAATCCCCTCTTTCCCTTCTCCCACTCGACCTGCTTCCCTGGGGGGGGGGGGGCGCCACCCCTTGTGGGCTGGTGTGCTCCCCTCCTATGGTCCATATGGCCCATATCTTCCCCCTGGGGGTTCAGGTAACCCCCCCGGTACTCCGATAACTACCCGATACATTCCGGAACACTTCCGATGTCCGAATATTATCATCCTGTATATAAATCTTTACCTCTCGACCATTTCAAGACTCCTCGTCATGTCCGGGGTCTCATCCGGGACTCCGAACACCATTCGGTCACCAAATCATATAACTCATACAATACTAAATCATCATCGAACGTTAAGCATGCGGACCCTATGGGTTCAAGAACTATGTAGACATAACCGAGACACTTCTCTGGTCAATAACCAATAGCAGAACCTGGATGCTCATATTGGTACCTACATGTTCTACAAAGATCTTTATCGGTTGAACCGTTATGACAACATATGTTATTCCCTTTGTCATCGATATGTTACTTGCCCGAGATTTGATCGTCGGTATATTCATACCTAGCTCAATCTCGTTACTGGCAAGTATCTTTACTCGTTCTGTAATATATCATACTGCAACTAACTCATTAGTTACTTTGCTTGCAAGGCTTCTTATGCTGTGTATTACCGAGAGGGCCCAGAGATACCTCTTCGAGTCTCAGAGTGACAAATCCTAATCTCGATCTATGCCAACCCAACAAACACCTTCGAAAATACCTGTAGAGCATCTTTATAATCACCCAGTTACGTTGTGACATTTGATAGCACATAAGCTATTCCTCCGGTATCCGGGAGTAGCACAATCTCATAGTCGAAGGAATATGTATTTGACATATACTATGTTGTGGTCCTCTCATCCGAGTCATCACTATGGACATAGTCATGAGCATCATAAGCTTCCTTGAGCTTTCCAAAATCTCCAGAAAAAGTTGTCACCTTGACATCAAGGTCATGAAATTTGGTCTCAACAACCCTCTCTACAATCTTTTGGTTCTCCACAAGGTTAGTTAAGCCTTGTTTGATTCATATTGTAGCCTCAAAGAGAAGTGCCATCCGGTCTGCTCTGGACTTGGGCATCTCAATGGTGGCCTGCACAGTAGATGTACTTGGCCCACTGGCCTATGCGGCAGTTCTGGCAGACTCTGATTGCTCCTGAGAAGCAGCAGAACTAGTATCAGTTGAATCCATAGTGATGACACAATCCTCATGTAGGGGCAAGTGCATGTGCTCAAGGAAGTAGATGTTGCTACATACCTTGGAGTTGATGAGCAACTGAATGTAAGGTGCATAACTTCAAGAGCGCTTCTGATCAGCTGCAGCCTCTTAATTGTCTTCACAATAAGATCCATGACATTGAAGTTTAATAGCTCATCAATGTGGTGTAGCATGTCAATGGAATACCCTTGTCGGCAGGCATGTGCAGGACACGCCTGTGACACCGTGGACTGTAACCGACCTTTCACTGATTCGTCAGTGGGGAGGATCTCCACTAACGATATACATGAAATTGACATGATGATTTACCCAGGTCTGGCTCGCATGGTTGCATAATACCCTACTCATGTTTGTGTGTGTTTATGTTTGGAGAATGGCAAGCTACAAGTCCTTACCGGGAACGGGAAGCGTTGTGTGCTCCTACTGGTGTTCTACCCAGTGTCCAACTGATACTTTTCCATCATATCTATAATTTTTTATTGTTCCATGCTAATATTCTACAACTTTTACATACTTTTGCCAACTATTTATATGATTTTCTTGGACTAACATATTGATCCAGTGCCCAGTGCCAATTCCTGTTTGTTGCATGTTTTTTGTTTCACATAAAATCCATATCAAATGAAGTCCAAACGCGATAAGAACTTACGAAGATTTTTTTTGCAATATATGTGAATTTTGGGAAGTGGAATCAACACAAGGTGGTGCCCGAGGGGCCCACAAGCCCTTGAGGCGCTCCCCTACCCTGGGCACGGCCAGGGGCCTTGTGGCTATCGTGAAGGTTGATTGGGGGTGTCCATCAGACGCAAGGAAGCTAATATCCAGATAAAAATCGTGTTAAAATTTCAGCCAAATCAGAATTATGGATCTCTGGGAATTTAAGAAACGATGAAAGGCCAGAATCTGGGAATGCAGAAACAGAAGAAATAGAGAGAGAGGTCCAATCTCGAAGGGGCTCCCGCCCCTCTGCCGCCATGGAGGCCAAGGACTAGAGGGGGAACCCTCCTCCCATCTAGGGGGAAGGTCAAGGAAGAAGAAAGAGGGGGGCTCTCTCCCCCTCTCTCCTGGTGGCGCCAGAACGCCGTTGGGGCCATCATCGTGACGATGATCTACACCAACAACTTTGCCGCCGTCACCACCAACTCTCTCCTCCTCTATGCAGCGGTGTAACACCTCTGCTCCCAGCTTTAATCTCCACTTAAACATGGTGCTCAATGCTATATATTATTTCCCAATGATGTATGGCTATTCTATGATGTTTGAGTAGATCCGTTTTGTCGTATGGGTTGACTGATGATCATGATTGGTTTGAGTTGTATGTTTTTTATTGGTGTTGTCCTATGGTGCTCTCTGTGTCGCGCAAGTGTGAGGGATCCCCGTTGTAGGGTTTGCAATATGTTCATGATTTGCTTATGGTGGGTGGCGTGAGTGACAGAAGCACAGACCCGAGTAAGTAGGTTGTTTGCATATGGGAATAAAGAGGACTTGATACTTTAATGCTATGGTTGGGTTTTACCTTAATGATATTTAGTAGTTACAGATGTTTGCTAGAGTTCCAATCACAAGTGCATATGATCCAAGTAGAGAAAGTATGTTAGCTTATGCCTCTCCCTCATATAAAATTGCAATAATGATTACCGATCTAGTTAACGATTGCCTAGGGACAAATAACTTTCTTGTGACAAAAAGCTCTCTACTAAAACTAATTTAGTTGTTTATTTATCTAAACAGCCCCTAGTTTTTATTTATGTGCTCTTTATTATCTTGCAAACATATCCCACAACACCTACAATGTACTTCTAGTTTCATACTTGTTCTAGGTAAAGCGAATGTTAAGCGTGCGTAGAGTTGTATCGGTGGTCGATAGAACTTGAGGGAATATTTGTTCTACCTTTAGCTCCTTGTTGTGTTTGACACTCTTACTTATCGAAAGAGGCTACAACTGATCTCCTACACTTGTGGGTTACCTAGACCTTTTTCTGGTGCCGTTGCCGGGGAGCAATAGCGTGGGGTGAATATTCTCGTGTGTGCTTGTTTGATTTATCACTAAGTAGATTCTATTTGCTGTTCTAAGTTGTTTTCTATCCTTAGTTATGGGTAGGAAATGAAAAATACCACAAAAATTAGTTGAACCAGCTACATCAATGGTTGAAGAAAGCTTAGTTGAGGGAAAATCATTAAATGAGCATGCTTATTATGTGCGACACCGCTTATCTCAAAAAGGGAAACTTTTATTGCATCATATTAATACTTTGCAGTGCTATGCTTGGAATTTGTGTAAAATATATGATTTTTGCCTGTTGTTCTTAAGACCCGAAAAACACCTTCCCTACCAATGTGAATTTTGTGATAATGGAATCTTATCTTCTTATGCTAAAGATGATTACAATTACTTTGATATTGAACAAATTGAAGAATTTGTTGCTTTTAAGGGTGCTTACAAAATTGCTTCTTTGATTGAAAAGTATGATGCTACTTTTTTCGAATCTGAAATTTTTGCCATACTTAAATATTGCTATGAAAACTATGCTTCTAATGCTTATATTAATGAGTTTATTGAGAAAGTCTCCGTTGTCCAAGAAGAGACTAATATTTTGCAGGAATCTATGGAAGAAGAAATTGATTACACTGTGAGCTCATTAGATGAAAAAGATGATGAGGAGAGCGAAGAACAAAAGGGGGAAGAGAGGATTAGCTACCCGTTCCCACTTTGTAATGAGAGTAACTCTTCAACTCATACATTGTTTAATTTCCCTTCGTGCTTACCGAAGGATGAATTCTATGATCCCTTTGATTCGTTTGAAATATCCCTTTTTGATGAACTTGATGCTTACTATGCTTGTGGCCATGACGCCAATGTGAATTATGCTTATGGAGATAAAATTGCTATAGATCCTTACGTTAAGAATGAAACTGTTGCTATTGCACCCACGCATGAAGTCCTATTATCTTTTTGAATTCTCCCAACTACACTATATCGGAGAAGTTTGCGCTTATTAAGGACTATATTGATGGGTTGAATTCTACTATTGCACATGATGATTTCGATAAATATGATATGCATGTGCTTGCTTCTCCTACTTGCAATTATTATGAGGTAGGAACTACAACTACGCCTCTCTGTGTTTCCAATACGATAAAATTGCAAGAAACTTTTTATACTATTGCATTGGCCTTTACTTTGTGTGCTTGAATTGTTCTTTTATGACAGTCGATGCATAGGAAGAGAGTTAGACTTCGTTTGTGCATGATATATGTTACTTTGTGCTCACTACTAAATCACAAATCATTGTTAATTAAAATTGGCTTTGATATACCTTGGGATCCGGGTGGGTCCATTACTTGAGCACTATATGCCTAGCTTAATGGCTTTAAAGAAGGCGATGCCAGGGAGACAACCCAGAAGTTTTAGAGAGTCATTTTATTCTGTTGTGTGCTTTTAAAAAAGTTAAAAAACAAAAAATATATAGAGGGAACCTAAAACTTTTCAAAAAGAAAAGCGAAAGTGAGAAAGACGAGCATTGTTGAATTGGGAGCTAGCTTTGAACTTTGTTCATGCCCATGGAAACTTAGTGAACCTTGATTATAGAAACTTTTCAACAAAAAATAATTATTCCCTTGTACAAATCCTTCGTATAATAAAAATAATGTGCCAAGATTTGCCTTTAGGATGATTAGATTGCTTGTTTGGTTTGTGCAGTGCAAAAACAGAAACTTTGGTTGTAGTGCGTGATTTTTCTTTTTTTACTGGAATGTAGAATGTTTCTAAAACTTTTACAAAGTATTGCTATGCAATTTTTTTATTTTCCCCTATTTTTTCGGAATTTTTGGAGTTATAGAAGTATGGTAGATGTTCATATTGCAATAGATTGTCCTGTTTAAGACAGATTCTGCTTTTGATGCATTGTTTTGCTAGTTTTAATGAAACTATCGATTTTATCGGTGGTATAAGCCATGGAGAAGTTATAATATAGTAACTACAATGCAAAAACAAAATATGAATGTGTCGTGGGAAACCACGGCCACCTATGGGGCCATGAGCCCCTTTCTGGTTTGGCAGGGGGATGGCACATTGCATAAAGAGCGGAGGAGCCTGAGATAGCACGACAGAGATCACACGGGCAGTTTTACCCAGGTTCGGGCCGCCGCAAGGCATAAAACCCTACTCCTGCTTTGGTGGATTGATGGTGGACAGTGGTGGAAAGCGCAGCGCTCTTGCCCGGCAGGGTTGCCTTGGGACGAGAACGACTACGCGCGTATGAGTGTACAAGGGTCCGAATCAGCCAACCCCTTCTATCGCCGCCATGGGCCTCCTTTTATAGATCAAGGGGTCACCACAGTGGCAAATCAGTCATTATGCACTGATTAGATAGCAAATAGTGTTGTCATATACCTAACTCTATAGGCTGACAGAGCGCATTAAATGTGCCGCTCAATGTCACATCATAGCTTGCCCGGCAGGCCCTGCCGGGTGCTACGTCTTGAGCTTGCGTTGGTTTTCCTCGAAGAGGAGAGGGTGATGCAGCAATAGTAGCGTAAGTATTTCCCTCAGTTTTTGAGAACCAAGGTATCAATCCAGTAGGAGGCTCCTCAAAAGTCCCACGCACCTACACAAACAAACTGAGAACTCGCAACCAACGCAATAAAGGGGTTGTCAATCCTTCACGACCACTTCATGTAAAGTGAGATCTAATAAAGATAGTAAGATAAGATAAATATATTTTTGGTATTTTATAATATAGATGCAAAAAGTAAAGATGCAAATAAAAGTAGATTGGAAGCAAATATGATAAGAGATAGACCCGGGGGCCATAGGTTTCACTAGTGGCTTCTCTCAAGATAGCATAAGTATTACGGTGGGTGAACAAATTATTGTCGAGCAATTGATAGAAAAGTGAATAATTATCTAGGCATGATCATGTATATAGGAATCACGTCCATAACAAGTAGACCGACTCCTGCCTGCATCTACTACTATTACTCCACACATCGACCGACTCCTGCCTGCATCTAGAGTATTAATTTCATAAAGAAGAGAGTAACACATTAAGCAAGATGACATGATGTAGAGGGATAAACTCAAGCAATATGATATAAACCCCATCTTGTTATGCTCATGGGCAACAATACAATACGTGCCTTGCAACCCTTTCTGTCACTGGGTAAGGACACCGCAAGATTGAACCCAAAGCTAAGCACTTCTCCCATGGCAAGAAAGATCAATCTAGTAGGCCAAACCAAACTGATAATTCGAAGAGACTTGCAAAGATAACTCAATCACACATAAAAGAATTCAGAGAAGATTCAAATATTATTCAAAGATAAACTTGATCATAAACCCACAATTCATCGGATCTCGACAAACACACCGCAAAAGGAGTTTACCTCGAATAGATCTCCACAGGAGAGGGGGAGAACATTGTATTGAGATCCAAAAAGAGAGAAGAAGCCATCTAGCTAATAACTATGGACCTGTAGGTCTGTGGTAAACTACTCACAACTCGTCGGAGGGGCAAGGATGTTGATGTAGAAGCCCTCCGTGGTCGATTCCCCCTCCGGCAGAGTGCCGACGAAGGCTCCAAGGTGAGATCTCACGGATACAGAAGGTTACGGTTGTGGAAATTGTGTTTCGTCTGCCCCCGGATGTTTTCGGGGTATGTAGGCTTATATAGGAGGAAGAAGTACATCGGTGGACGCCCAAGGGGCCCACGAGACAGGGGGCACGCCCTATGGGGGGGGGCGCCGTCCTATCTCGTGGGAGCCTTGGCTGCTTCTTGACTTGCACTCCAAGTCCTCTGGATAACGTTCGTTCCAAAAATCACGCTCCCGAAGGTTTCATTCCGTTTGGACTCCGTTCGATATTCCTTTTCTTCGAAATACTGAAATAGGCAAAAAACCAGCAATATGGGCTGGGCCTCCGGTTAGTAGGTTAGTCCCAAAAATGATATAAATGTGTAAAATAAAGCCCATAAACATCCAAGAGGTGTAATATAATAGCATGGAACAATAAAAAATTATAGATACGTTGGAGACTTATCAAGCATCCCCAAGCTTAATTCCTGCTCGTCCTCGAGTAGGTAAATGATAAAAAGAGAATTTTTGATGTGGAATGCTACCTAGCATAATTCTCAATGTAATTTTCTTTATTGTGGCATGAATGTTCAGATCCAAATGATTCAAAATAAAAGTTCATATTGATAAAAGAAATAGTAATACTTCAAGCATAATAATCAAAGTAATCATGTCTTCTCAAAATAACATGGCAAAAGAAAGTTCATCCCTACAAAATCATATAGTTAGGCTATGCTTCATTTTCGTCACACAAAGATGTTCCCAACTTTTATACCCCCGATGACAAGCCAAGCAATTGTTACATACTTAAATAATCTCAAACTTTTTCAACCTTCACGCAATACATGAGCGTGAGCCATGGATATAGCACTATGGGTGGAATAGAATATGATGATGGGGATTGTGTGGAGAAGACAAAAAAGGAGAAAGTCTCACATTGACGAGGATAATCAACGGGCTATGGAGATGCCCATCAATTGATGTCAACATGAGGAGTAGGGATTGCCATGCAACAGATGCACTAGAGTTATAAATGAATGCTCAACAAAAGAAAACTAGTGGGTGTGCATCCAACTTGCTTGCTCACGAAGACCTAGGGCATTTGAGGAAGCCCATCGTAGGAATATACAAGCCAAGTTCTATAATGAAAAATTCCCACTAGTATGAAAAAGACAACTTATGAGACTCACTATATGGAAAACATGGTGCTACTTTGAAGCACAATATATGAGACTCACTATATGAAGAACAAGGTGCTACTTTGAAGCACAAGTGTGGAAAAGAGATAGTAACATTGCCCTTTTTATTTATTTTCTTTTTTTCTCTTTTTTTTCTTTATTTTCTTTTTCTTTTTTCTTTCTTTTTTGGGGCCTTTTTTGGCCTTTCTTCTTTTTTCTTCTTTTTTTCTTTGGGCAATGCTCTAATAATGATGATCATCACACTTCTATTGATTACAACATATGAATTACAACTCAAAACTAGAAAAAGATATGACTCTATATGAATGCCTCCGGCGGAGTACCAGGATGGTGCAATGAATCAAGTGTGACATGTATGAAAAATAATGCATGATGGCTTTGCCACAAATACGATGTCAACTACATGATCATGCAATGGTAATATGACAAAAGTAAAGCATGTCATGATGATGATGAACGGAACGGTGAAAAGTTGCATGGCAATATATCTCGGAATGGCTATGGAAATGCCATAATAGGTAGGTGTCGGTGTCAAAACCAGCGGATCTCGGGTACGGGGTCCCGATCTGTGCGTGAAGGCTGATGGTAACAGGAAGCAAGGGGCACAGATGTTTACCCAAGTTCGGGCCCTCTCGATGGAGGTAAAACCCTACTTCCTGCTTGATTAATATTGAAGATATGGGTACTACAAGAGTTGATCTACCACGAGATCGTAGAGGCTAAACCCTAAGAGCTAGCCTATGATGGTATGATTGTAATTGTGATCGGCCTACTAAGGACCAACCTCTCCGGCTTATATAGACATCAGAGAGGGCTAGGGTTTACATGGAGTCGGTTATAAGGAAGGAAACACAATATCCGGATCGCCAAGCTTGCCTTCCACGCCAAGGATAGTTCCATCCGGACACGGGCCGAAGTCTTGAGTCTTGTATCTTCACGCTTCAATAGTCCGGATGTTGTACACAGTCCGGCTGTCCGGATACCCCCTAATCCAGGACTCCCTCAGTAGCCCCTGAACCAGGCTTCAATGACGATGAGTCCGGCGCACAGTATTGTCTTCGGTATTGCAAGGCGGGTTCCTTCTCCGAATACTCCAAAATAATTATTGAACACTTGAATCGTGTCCGGATCTACAAAATGATCCTCACACACCACTGTAGAGAGAATGATATTTCACAAATGCAATGTGCTGACAACTTTTTCTAATGACATGACACGTTATTATGGTCGGATCATTATTCGAACCGTTTTCCCACAACCAGCTACAACGCATATTACGTTGCGGTTTCTGTGACACGTCTTGTCAAAGCAGAGATCGTGTCCCGTTATCACGGGATTCTCATTAATACGGGTATGGGTAATCCCACCACGCCATCAATCGTGGTGCTTAGGAAGCAAGCGATTCCCAACAGGCAAGTGGGGAGGTGCACCGCTTTCAGCGCCTCTATAAAGGGATAATATTTCCCCATCTTCACCCACGCCTTCTTCCTCCTTTACCCACTCTTGCCCCCTCGAGCTCCAGCGCCCAAGCCCAATTCTTGTCCGTATAGCTAAACATGTCCGGAGCAGGAGGCAAGTGGGTGGCTTCCACCATTAAGGAGAAGCACGTCACAAATCTTCGGGCGGCCGGATACTTGGCCGTGGACATAGCGCACCGGCTACCGGATGCCGGGTAGGTCATTCCGACCCCAGGACCCCACGAGAGGGTCGTATTCGTCGCCCACTTCGTCCGGCCGATCGATTTACTCCATCCCTTCGTCCGCGGGCTCATGTTCTACTACGGGCTAGATTTCCATGATCTAGCCCTGAATTTCATCCTCAACATCTCGGCGTTCATCGTCGTATGCGAGGCCTTCCTTCACATCCGGCCTCATTTCGGCCTATCGCTGCAAACCTTCTGCGTGAAGCCGAAGATTGTAAGCGGCCAGCAAGCAGAGTGCGAAGGGGCCATGGTGGGCAAGATGCCTAACGTCACCTGGCTGGACTGTTCCTTCGCGGAGACCATAGAAGGATGGCAATCGGGGTGGTTCTACATCACCGAGCCGCGTGGCGCCAACTGGGCAGCAGCCCCCGAGTTCCAATCCGGAGCCCCCATGCGGCTCACCTCCTGGGAAAAGAAGGGCCTGTCCTGGGGCGATTCTACGGAGCTGATCGGACTCCAGACATGCATCAAAAGCATGAAGGACAAGACCATCAAGCTTGTCAACGTGATCCCGGTCATGCTCGTTCGCCGGATCCTGCCCTGCCAAAGGCGGGCATTCAATCTGTGGGAGTTCGTCCCGGCCGAACACCAGACGCTCCGGAAGCTCTACAACATGACGCACAAAGGTGCATGGAAGGTGCTGTTCAAGGCCTCTGAAGTACCTCCTCCCACATCCGAGGACCGCGGGCTTCACGCCACGCGGGCTCCTAGTCAGGTGAGTTCTCAGACTACCACCGGACCCGGTTCTTCCCAATATATTCATGGGAGAGCCTTAAGTAGTTATGCATATTTGCTTCAGGATTATGTGGAGACAACGGAGCAGGTTTACTATCCGGCTCTGCTGCCAGAAGGCCCAGTTGACGCTCTCCTGACGGAGATGCTGGTCCCGGCACCGTACAAGGTGCCGGAGAAGAAGGCCGAAAAGAAGGCCCCAGGGACCCGAAAGGGTCTTTGGCGTAAGGTTAAGCCAGAAGCCTCGTCCAAAGACGACAAGGCACACTCCTCCAACGAAGGAGAGGAGGAAGAAGAAGAAGACGCCCCATCCGGAAAGGATGAGGGGCCCGGGGAGGCGGACCAGGGGGCCGGAAAAGGCCCTCGGCGTAAAGCCATCATACCCCTGTCGTCTGATGATGACGAGATAGATTCCTCCCGCGGAGGTGGGAGGAACCAAGAAGAAACTCTTCCTCCCTGCACTGGGGAGGAGAAAAAGAGAAAAGCCGCCCCAGAGGGGGAGGCTGGGGCGTCCAAGAAGGGGAAGGTGTCCCTTTCGGACTATTCCGCCACGGCCACTCACAGCGAGGAGGGGTGGCTGCCCCGGGGGAAGCCCCCAGTGCAATCGTAAGTGTCCGCACTTTGTCATGATTTCGCTTCATAGTTTTTGTATTTATAATGCCGAACATATATGCAGTCCGGCCAGGGTCCATCCCGAGGTATCTTCCTTCGGGTCCCTGAGCGATTCAGAGATGAATTCGCTTCCGACGGCCACTACTCCTCAGCCCGCGGATGACACGGAGGTGTTGTCCCGAAGGCTCCCAGAGCGGGGGGAGGTGACTCTGGAGATGCTCCAAGGCGGGATTCCAGATGTCGGACACGCGGGGTTGAAGATCCCCGTGGATCATGTCGACGAGAGCCACAGTAGGCCGGGCTCTCGGCCGAACACTATCCCGAAACCTTCAATGATTCCGAACCCAGACGGATAGCCCCTCATTAGGGAGGACGAGCCGTATGCATTGAGGACTTCTGTTGCGCCCGAGGCGCAGGATCGTCTGCTGGAAGCGCTTCGCGATGCTTCCATGGATGAAGAACACCGTACTCTTATGAGTGCGGTGATTCAGAAGGTTTCGTCCGCCAAGAGCGGACTCACTAAAGCTTGCACCAGCCTCCTAACAGGCTTTGAGGTACGTAATAAAAGTCTGAGAAATTACCACCCGATAGGTAGTAGCCCCTAATACTCTATTTGGTGTTCGGAAAGAAAAACCAAACGGAGGGTCAATAATAATCCGCAGGAGTCTAATAATAAATATTCATGTGCGTAAGCCGGTTGTGCTGCTTGCTGCCGCATCCCGCACTGCCGTGGTTGCTGAACTGAAGCGGGACCTGGAGCATGCGCAGGGAGAGCTCGACCTCACGAAGAGGCAGCTCGAAGAGAACAAGGGTAAGTGATTCCCGCTCTTATTTATTTAGGGATAGACAAAAATTGTTTAGTCTAACGCCAAAGCATCGTGACTGTGTAACAGGGGCCACCGCCAAAGTGGCATCCCTGAAGAAAGCGCTGTCCGAGGCCGAAGACAAGACGGCCTTGGAATGCAAGGAGCGCGAAAAGCAAAGTGCCAAAGTGGGCGAGGTACAGCAAGAGCTCCAGGACCTTGGCAAGAAGTGCGAGTCCGTGGAGCATGATTTGAAGATGAAAGAGGCCGAGCTTGCGAAGGCCTTGGTGAGTATGAAGGACGCCAGGGCCGAAGCCGAGAAGGCACAACATGAAATCCAGGAGGCCAAGAAGATAGCAGCGGGTAAGAAGTTCTTTATGCAAAGCAAACATGTGGAGGAGGCATTTCTTTTACTTACTCAAATTTGGAGCTCTCCAGGGGCATTCGCAGATCTGCCATGCAGCATATCAGACGCTGCGGAGTTCTACCGTGCCCAGGAGGGGAGCTCAACAGAGAAGCTGTTCTGGTCCCAGTATGCTGGGGCCGAACACCTGATGCCTCTGAGTGACCAACTGAAGCAGTTGGTCGAACTCCATAGGGCGGCCGAACTGGCTATGAAAGGTTTCACAGTCCGGATGTGGCCTGGTGAGCTCCTGCCCAGTAGCTACTTTGTCCTGAACAAGCGGATGGTGGATGCCTGTCCGCGGCTTGAAGTGATCAAGCGATCCATTTGCATTGAGGGTGCCCGCCAAGCCTTTTCCCGCGTCAAGGTGCATTGGGGCAAGCTGGATGCGGAGAAGCTGGTCAAGGATGGGCCACCGGAGGGAAAGGCGCATCGCCATCCCGAGATGTACTATGATGGCGTTATGAAGGGTGCTCGTCTTGTGGCTGATGAATGTACCAAGGACACCATTTTTGAATGAATTCACTTTTGTCATTGAGGGAGTCCTGGATTAGGGGGTGTCCGGATGGCCGGACTATAGCCTTTGGCCGGACTCCTGGACTATGAAGATACAAGATTGAAGACTTCGTCCCGTGTCCGGATGGGACTTTCCTTAGCGTGGAAGGCAAGCTTGGCGATACGGATATGTAGATCTCCTACCATTGTAACCGACTCTGTGTAACCCTAACCCTCTTTGGTGCCTATATAAACCGGAGGGTTTTGAAGGAAATATGCCCTAGAGGCAATAATAAAGTTATTATTTATTTCCTTATTACATGATAAATGTTTATTATTCATGCTAGAATTGTATTAACCGGAAACATAATACATGTGTGAATATATAGACAAACAGAGTGTCACTAGTATGCCTCTACCAGACTAGCTTGTTAATCAAAGATGGTTAAGTTTCCTAACCATAAACAAAGGAGTTGTCATTTGATTAACAAGGTCACATCATTAGTTGAATGATCTGATTGACATGACCCATTCCATTAGCTTAGCACCCGATCGCTTAGTATGTTGCTACCGCTTTTATCCATGACTTATACATGTTCCTATAACTATGAGATTATGCAACTCCCGCTTGCGGAGGAACACTTTGGTACTACCAAACGTCACAACGAATCGGGTGATTATAAAGGAGTACTATAGGTGTTTCCAAAGGCGGATGTTGGGTTGACGATTTCGAGATTAGGATTTGTCACTCCGATTGTCGGAGAGGTATCTCTGGGCCCTCTCGGTAATGCACATCACTTAAGCCTTGCAAGCATTACAACTAATGAGTTAGTTGCAAGATGATGTATTACGGAACGAGTAAAGAGACTTGCCGGTAACGAGATTGAACTAGGTATTGATACCGACGATCGAATCTCGCAAGTAACATACCGATGACAAAGGAACAAACGATGTTGTTATGCGGTCCGACCGATAAAGATCTTCGTAGAATATGTAGGAGCCAATATGGGCATCCAGGTCCCACTATTGGTTATTGATCGGAGACGTGTCTCGGTCATGTCTACATTGTTCTCGAACCATAGGGTCCGCACGCTTAAGGTTTCATGACGGTTATATTATGAGTTTGTGTATTTTGATGTACCAAGGAGTTCGAGTCCCGGATGTGATCACGGACACGACGAGGAGTCTCGGAATGGTCGAGACGTAAAGATTGATATATTGGACAGCTATGTTCGACATCGGAATGGTTCCGAGTGGTTTCGGATAATACCGAGTGCCGGAGGGTTACCGAACCCCCAGGAAGTAATGGGCCTTAATGGGCCATGAGGGAGAGAGAGGCTGCGCCAGAGGTGGCGCGCCCCATGAGGAGTCCGAATTGAAAGGAGGGCGCGCCCCCCTCTCTCCCTCTCCTCTCCTTCCTTCCCCCTTCCCCCTCCTAGTTGGACTAGGAAAGGGGAGTCCTACTCCCACTAGGAGGAGGACTCCCCCTCCCTTGGCGCGCCCCTCTAGGGCCGGCCGGCCCTCCCCTTGCTCCTTTATATACGGGGGCAGGGGCACCCTAAGACACACAAGTTGATCCTTGAGATCGTTCCTTAGCCGTGTGCGGTGCCCCCCTCCACCATATTCCACCTCGGTCATATCGTAGCGTAGCTTAGGCGAAGCCCTCGTCGAGTAGAACATCAAGATCATCACCACGCCGCCATGCCGACGAACTCTCTCCCGGAGCTTTGCTGGATCGGAGCCCGAGGAGCGCCACCGAGCTGTACGTGTGTCAAGAACTCGGAGGCGCCGAGTAACGGCGCTGGATCGGTTGGATCGCGAGGAGAACGACGACTACTTCCTCTACGCCAGATCGCTTCGCTTGGTCTACAAGGGTATGTAGACAACACTCTCCCTCTCGTTGCTATGCATCACCATGATCTTGCGTGTGCGTAGGAATTTTTTGAAATTACTACGCTCCCCAACAGTGGCATCCGAGCCTAGGTTTTATGCGCTGATGTTATATGCATGAGTAGAACACAAGTGAGTTGTGGACGATATAAGTCATACCGCCTACCAGCATGTCATACTTTGGTTCAGCGGTATTGTGAGATGAAGCGCCCGACCGACATTACGCCAGACGCTTACGCGAGACTGGTTTCACTGCTACGAGCACTCGTGCTTAAAGGTGGCTGGCGGGTGTCTGTCTCTCTCACTTTAGTTGAACTGAGTGTGGCTACGCCCGTCCTTGTGAAGGTTAAACAGAGTCTATTTGACAAACTATCGCTGTGGTTTTGATGCGAGGTAAGAATGGTTCTTGCTAAGCCCGTAGCAGCCACATAAAATTTGCAACAACAAAGTAGAGGACGCCTAACTTGTTTTTGCAGGGCATGTTGTGATGTGATATGGTCAAGACGTGATAATATATTTTATTGTATGAGATGATCATGTTTTGTAACCGAAGTTATCGGCAACTGGCTGGAGCCATATGGTTGTCGCTTTATTGTATGAAATGCAAATGCCCTGTAATTGCTTTACTTTATCACTAAGCGGTAGCGATAGTCGTAGAAGCAATAGATGGCGTAAACGACAATGATGCTACGATGGAGATCAAGGTGTCGCGCCGGTGACGATGGTGGTCATGACGGTGCTTCGAAGATGGAGATCACAAGCACAAGATGATGATGGCCATATCATATCACTTATATTGATTGCATGTGATGTTTATCCTTTATGCATCTTATCTTGCGTTGATTGACGGTTGCATTTTAAGATGATCTCTCACTAAAATTATCAAGTAGTGTTCTCCCTGAGTATGCACCGTTGCCAAAGTTCGTCGTGTCGAGACACCACGTGATGATCGGGTGTGATAAGCTCTACGTCCATCTACAACGGGTGCAAGCCAGTTTTGCACACGCAGAATACTCAGGTTATACTTGACGAGCCTAGCATATGCAGATATGGCCTCGGAACACGGAGACCGAAAGGTCGAGCGTGAATCATATAGTAGATATGATCAACATAGTGATGTTCACCATTGAAAACTACTCCATCTCACGTGATGATCGGTTATGGTTTAGTTGATTTGGATCACGTGATCACTTAGATGACTAGAGAGATGTCTGTCTAAGTGGGAGTTCTTAAGTAATATGATTAATTGAACTTAAATTTATCATGAACTTAGTACCTGATAGTATCTTGCTTATCTATGTTTGTTTGTAGATAGATGACTCGTGCTGTTGTTCCGTTGAATTTTAATGCTCCTTGAGAAAGCAAAGTTGAAAGATGATGGTAGCAATTACACGGACTGGGTCCGAATCTGAGGATTATCCTCATTGCTGCACGTAAGAGTTACGCCCCGAAGCACCGCTGGGTGCCAACCTCTCTTCTGATGCTAACCGACGACGTTAAGAACGTCTGGCGAGCAAAGCTGATGACTACTCTATAGTTCAGTGTGCCATGCTTTACGGCTTAGAACCGGTCTTCAACGACGCTTTTGAACGCCATGGAGCATATGAGATGTTACAGAGTTGAAGTTAATATTCCAAAGTAATGCCCGGATTGAGAGATATGAAGTCTCCAATAAGTTCTAAAGCTGCAAGATGGAAGAGAATGGGTCTGTCGCTGAGCACATACTCGTAATGTCTAGGTTTTACAATCACTTGAGTCAACTGGGAGTTAATCTTCCGGATGATTGTGTCATTGACAGAATTCTTCAATCACTGCCACCAAGCTACAAAGGCTTCGTGATGAACTATAATATTCAAGGGTTAGTAAAGACTATGCCCGAGCTCTTCACAATGCTAAAGGCTGCGGAGGTAGAAATCAAGAAGGAGCATCAAGTGTTGATGGTCAATAAGACCACTAGTTTCAAGAAGAAAGGCAAAGGGAAGAAGAAGGAACTTCAAGAAGAACAGCAAACAAGTTGCTGCTCAGAGAAGAAACCCAAGTCTGGACCTAAACCTGAAATCGAGTGCTTCTCTCGCAAGCGATCGCCATCGAAGCGGAACTGCCCCAAGTATTTGGCGGATAAGAAGGATGGCAAGGTGAACAAAGGTATATGTGATATACATGTTATTGATGTGTACCTTACTAGAGCTCGCAGAGCACTGGTATTTGATACTGGTTCTGTTGCTAATATTTGCAACTCAAACAGGGGACTACGGATTGCTTAACACCGCAAAGGACGAGGTGACGATGCGCGTGGGAAATGGTTCCAAAGTCGATGTGATCGCGGTCGGCACGCTACCTCTACATCTACCTTCGGATTAGTTTTAGACCTAAATAATTGTTATTTGGTGCCGCGTTGAGCATGAACATTATATCTGGATCTTGTTTGATGCGAGACGGTTATTCATTTAAATCGAGAATAATGGTTGTTTTATTTATATGAGTAATATCTTTTATGGTCATGCACCCTTGAAGAGTGGTCTATTTTAATGAATCTCGATAGTAGTGATACACATATTCATAATGTTGAAACCAAAAGATGCAGAGTTGATAATGATAGTGCAACTTATTTGTGGCAATCGCCGTTTAGGTCATATCGGTATAAAGCGCATGAAGAAACTCCATATTGATGGACTTTTGGAGTCACTTGATTATGAATCACTTGGCACTTAAGTAACCGTGCCTCATGGGCAAGATGACTAAAACCCGCTTCTCGGTACTATGGAGAGAGCAACAGATTTGTTGGAAATCATACATACAGATGTATGTGGTCCAATGAATGTTGAGGCTCATGGCGGATATCGTTATTTTCTCACCTTCACAGATGATTTAAGCAGATATGGGTATATCTACTTAATGAAACACAAGTCTGAAACATTTGAAAAGTTCAAAGAATTTCAGAGTGAAGTTGAAAATCATCGTAATAAGAAAATAAAGTTTCTACGATCTGATCATGGAGGAGAATTACGAGTTTGGTCTACATTTGAAACAATGCGGAATAGTTTCACAACTCACGCCACCCGGAACACCACAGCGCAATGGTGTGTCCGAACGTTGTAATCGCACTTTACTAGATATGGTGCGATCTATGATGTCTCTTACAGATTTACCGCTATCGTTTTGGGGATATGCTCTTGAGACGGCCGCATTCATGCTGAATAGAACACCGTCAAAATCCGTTGAGACGACGCCTTATGAACTATGGTTTAGCAAGAAACCAAAGTTGTCATTTCTTAAAGTTTGGGGATGCGATGCTTATGTGAAAAAGCTTCAACCTGATAAGCTCGAACCCAAATCGGAGAAATGTGTCTTCATAGGATACCCAAAGGAGACAGTTGGGTACACCTTCAATCACAGATCCGAAGGCAAAACATTTGTTGCTAAAAATGGATCCTTTCTAGAGAAGGAGTTTCTCTCGAAAGAAGTGAGTGGGAGGAAAGTAGAACTTGATGAGGTAACTATAACTTCTCCCTTATTGGAAAGTAGTTTATCACAGAAACCGGTTTCTACGACATCTACACCAAATAGTGAGGAAGTTAATGATGTTGATCATGAAACTTCAGATCAAGTCACTACAGAACCTCGTAGATCAACCAGAGTAAGATCCGCACCAGAGTGGTACGGTAATCCTGTTCTGGAAGTCATGCTACTAGATCATGATGACCTACGAACTATGAAGAAGCGATGGTGAGCCCAGATTCCACAAAATGGCTTGAGGCCATGAAATCTGAGATGGGATCCATGTATGAAAACAAAGTGTGGACTTTGGTTGATTTGCCCGAGGGTCGGCAAGCAATAGAAAACAAGTGGATCTTCAAGAAGAAGACTGACGCCGATGGTAATGTTATCGTTTACAAAGCTCGACTTGTCGCAAAGGGTTTTCGACAAGTTCAAGGGATTGACTACGATGAGACCTTCTCACCCGTGGCGATGCTTAAGTCTGTCCAATCATGTTAGCAATTGCCGCATTTTATGATTATGAAATTTGGCAAATGGATGTAAAAACTGCATTCTGAATGGATTTCGGAAGAAGAGTTGTATATGATGCAACCAGAAGGTTTTATCGATCCAAAGGAGCTAACAAAGTGTGCAAGCTCCAGCGATCCATTTATGGACTGGTGCAGGCATCTCGAGTTGGAATAAACGCTTTGATAGTGTGATCAAAGCATTTGGGTTTATATGAGACTTTTGGAGAAGCCTCAGATTTACAAGAAAGTGAGTGGGAGCTCAGTAGCATTTCGATATTATATGTAGATGACATATTACTAATCGGAAATGATATAGAATTTCTGGATAGCATAAAGGGATACTTGAATAAGAGTTTTTTCAATGAAGGACCTCGGTGAAGCTGCTTACATATTGGGCATCAAAATCTATAGAGATAGATCAAGACGCTTAATTAGACTTTCACAAAGCACATACCTCGACAAAGTTTTGAAGAAGTTCAAAATGGATCAAGCAAAGAAAGGGTTCTTGCCTGTGTGAAGTTGAGTAAGACTCAATGCCCGACCACCGCAGAAGATAGAGAGAAAATGAAAGATGTTCCCTATGCTTCAGCCATAGGCTCTATCATGTATGCAATGCTGTGTACCAGACCAGATGTGTGCCTTGCTATTAGCTTAGCAGGAGGTACCAAAGTAATCCAGAGTGGATCATCGGACAGCGGTCAAGAACATCCCAAGTACCGAAAAGGACTAAGGATATGTTTCTCGTATATGGAGGTGACAAAGAGCTCATCGTAAACGGTTACGTTGATGCAAGCTTTGACACTGATCCGGACGATTCTAAATCGCAAACCGGATACGTGTTTACACTAAACGGTGGAGCTGTTAGTTGGTGCAGTTCTAAACAAAGCGTCGTAGCAGGATCTACATGTGAAGCGGAGTACATAGTAGCTTCGGAAGCAGCTAATGAAGGAGTCTGGATGAAGGAGTTCATATCCGATCTAGGTGTCATACCTAGTGCATCGGGTCCAATGAAAATCTTTTGTGACAATACTGGAGCAATTGCTTTAGCGAAGGAATCCAGATTTCACAAGAGAACCAAGCACATCAAGAGACGCTTCAATTCCATTCGGGACTTGGTCCAAGTGGGAGACATAGGGATTTGCAAGATACATACGGATCTGAATGTAGCAGACCCGTTGACTAAGCCTCTTCCACGAGCAAAACATGATCAGCACCAAGACTCCATGGGTGTTAGAATCATTACTGTGTAATCTGGATTATTGACTCTAGTGCAAGTGAGGACTGAAGGAAATATGCCCTAGAGGCAATAATAAAGTTATTATTTATTTCCTTATTACATGATAAATGTTTATTATTCATGCTAGAATTGTATTAACCGGAAACATAATACATGTGTGAATATATAGACAAACAGAGTGTCACTAGTATGCCTCTACCAGACTAGCTTGTTAATCAAAGATGGTTAAGTTTCCTAACCATAAACAAAGGAGTTATCATTTGATTAACAAGGTCACATCATTAGTTGAATGATCTGATTGACATGACCCATTCCATTAGCTTAGCACCCGATCGTTTAGTATGTTGCTACTGCTTTTATCCATGACTTATACATGTTCCTATAACTATGAGATTATGCAACTCCGCTTGCGGAGGAACACTTTGGTACTACCAAACGTCACAACGTGAATCGGGTGATTATAAAGGAGTACTACAGGTGTTTCCAAAGGCGATGTTGGGTTGACGATTTCGAGATTAGGATTTGTCACTCCGATTGTCGGAGAGGTATCTCTGGGCCCTCTCGGTAATGCACATCACTTAAGTCTTGCAAGCATTACAACTAATGAGTTAGTTGCAAGATGATGTATTACGGAGCGAGTAAAGAGACTTGCCGGTAACGAGATTGAACTAGGTATTGATACCGACGATCGAATCTCGGGCAAGTAACATACCGATGACAAAGGAACAAACGATGTTGTTATGCGGTCTGACCGATAAAGATCTTCGTAGAATATGTAGGAGCAAATATGGGCATCCAGGTCCCGCTATTGGTTATTGATCGGAGACGTGTCTCGGTCATGTCTACATTGTTCTCGAACCGTAGGGTCCGCACGCTTAAGGTTTCGATGACGGTTATATTATGGTTTGTGTATTTTGATGTACCGAAGGAGTTCGGAGTCCCGGATGTGATCACGGACACGACGAGGAGTCTCGGAATGGTCGAGACGTAAAGATTGATATATTGGACAGCTATGTTCGGACATCGGAATGGTTCCGAGTGGTTTTGGATAATACCGGAGTGCCGGAGGGGTTACCAGAACCCCCCGGGGAAGTAATGGGCCTTAATGGGCCATGAGGGGAGAGAGAGGGCTGCGCTAGGAGGTGGCGCCCCCCCCATGAGGAGTCCGAATTGGACAAGGAGGGGGGGGGGGCGCGGCCCCCCTTTCCTCTCCCTCTCCCTCTCCTTCCTTCCCCCTTCCCCCACCTAGTTGGACTAGGAAAGGGGAGTCCTCCCACTAGGAGGAGGACTCCCCCTCCCTTGGCGCGCCTCTCTAGGGTCGGCCGGCCCTCCCCCTTGCTCCTTTATATACGGGGGCAGGGGGGCACCCTAAGACACACAAGTTGATCCTTGAGATCGTTCGTTAGCCGTGTGCGGTGCCCCCCTCCACCATATTCCACCTCGGTCATATCGTAGCGGTGCTTAGGCGAAGCCCTGCATCGGTAGAACATCAAGATCGTCACCACGCCGTCGTGCTAACGGAACTCTCTCCCCGGAGCTTTGCTGGATCGGAGCCCGAGGAGCGTCACCGAGCTATACGTGTGTCAAGAACTCGGAGCCGCCGGAGTAACGGCGCTGGGATCGGTTGGATCGCGAGGAGAACGTACGACTACTTCCTCTACGTTATGATCGCTTCCGCTTCGGTCTACAAGGGTATGTAGACAACACTCTCCCCTCTCGTTGCTATGCATCACCATGATCTTGCATGTGCGTAGGAAATTTTTTGAAATTACTACGTTCCCCAACAGGTTTTAGTCCGTAGGATGAACAACAATCATACCATAGGCTAGCTTCTAGGGTTTAACCTCTCTGATCTCGTGGTAGATCTACTCTTGTACTACCCATATCATCAATATTAATTAAGCAGGAGTAGGGTTTTACCTCCATCGAGAGGGCCCGAACCTGGGTAAAAACATCATGTCCCTTGTCTCCTGTTACCATCCGCCTAGACACACAGTTCGGGACCCCCTACCCGAGATCCGCCGGTTTTGACACCGACATTGGTGCTTTCATTGAGAGTTCCTCTATGTCGTCATCTTCAGGCCCGATGGCTCCTCCGATCATCAACAACGATGCAGTCCAGGTTGAGACTTTTCTCCCTGGACAGATCTTCGTATTCGGCGGCTTTGCACTGCGGGCCAATTTGCTTGGCCATCTGGAGCTGATTGAAAGCTACGCCCCTAGCCATCAGGTCAGATTTGGAAGTTTGAACTATACGACTGACGTCCGCGGAGACTTGATCTTCGACGGGTTCGAGCCACAGCCGAGCGCGCTGCACTGTCATGATGGGCATGATCTAGCTCTGCCACCGAACAGTGCCCTGGGGGCCGCGCCAGTGCCCGCTCCGACCCTTAGTTTGGAGCCGATTGCACCGATCGAGGATGGGCGGCTGGACTCCGCCTCGGGGGCTCCAATCTCTACGGCGATTGAGCCGAACACCAACCCTGTCCTTTGCGAAGCTCGTGACTCCAAGGTGCCGGACTCCTCTCCGGACTCCGAACCTTCCGCGCCCCTGCCAATCGAATACGATTGGGCGCCGATCATGGAGTTCACCACCACGGACATCTTTCAGCACTCGCCCTTTGGCGACATCCTGAATTCACTAAAGTCTCTCTCTTTATCAGGAGAGCCCTGGCCGGACTATGGTCAGCAAGGTTGGGATGCGGACGACGAAGAAATTTGACTCCCACCCACCACCCACTTCGTAGCCACTGTCGAAAGTTTAAACGACGTGCTCCACTTCGACTCTGAAGACATCGACGGTATGGATGAAGATGTAGGAGACAAACATGAACCAGCACCTATAGGGCACTGGACAGCCACCTCATCTCACGACGTATACATGGTGGACACACCTAAAGGAAGCGACGACGAGGAACAACGGGACGCCACGAGGGATCATTCCCTCGAAAAGCAGTCAAAACAGCGACGTAAGCGCCGCTCAAAGTCCTGCCTCGACAAAGACATTAGCCATAGAGACCCAGCCATAGAGCAGGGCAAACTGGTGGACGACGAACATGCTATCGAGCAACCGTCCAAATAGGACAATCTGGATAAACAACCCGTCCCCGGCGAAGATCTCACGCCGGACAAGTTGCTGGAGCAGAAGAACCTCCACAAAAGGCTCGTCGCCACTGCGCATAGCCTGAAAAAGCAGAAGCAGAAGCTCAAAACAGCGGAAGATGCGCTCAGAATCAGATGGAGCAAAGTACTCAACACCACAGACAAATACGGCGATAGTCGCCGAACAAAGAGCTACCCGAAGCGAAAACTACTGCCCGAATTTGATGAGGAGGCCGTAGAGCCCCCGCAATCAAAGAACAAGGAGACCACCCGGTCGGATAGACGACCCCATGGGAAACATAGAGCGGCAAACGGCGCCGCACACAAGCCAACACGCGATCCGCACACGGATTCGCATCAAAAAGATGGCCCAGTTAGATCTATCTACGAGCCAAGAAAGCAAGCTCTACTAAGCAATGCAACACATCAAGTATCCGAATATTATGGCACACCTAAATATAGGGGTGCCGCACACCCCCTGTCGGTGTCAAAACTGGCGGATCTCGGGTAGGGGGTCCCGAACTATGCGTCTAGGCTGATGGTAACAGGAGACAAGGGACACGACGTTTTTACCCAGGTTCGGGCCCTCTCGATGGAGGTAAAACCCTACTCCTTCTTGATTGATATTGATGATATGGGTAGTACAAGAGTGGATCTACCACGAGATCAAGGAG
This sequence comes from Aegilops speltoides, assembly GCA_021437245.1. Lineage (NCBI taxonomy): Eukaryota > Viridiplantae > Streptophyta > Magnoliopsida > Poales > Poaceae > Aegilops > Aegilops speltoides. The sequence continues at coordinate 186,041,414 of CM038146.1, read as the reverse complement.
GCTAAACCCTAGAAGCTAGCCTATGGTATGATTCTTGTAATGGTTGTGTGTCCTACGGACTAAAACCCTCCGGTTTATATAGACACCGGAGAGGGCTAGGGTTACACAGAGTCGGTTACAATGGTAGGAGATCTACATATCCGTATCGCCAAGCTTGCCTTGCACGCCAAGGAAAGTCCCATCCGGACACGGAACGAAGTCTTCAATCTTGTATCTTCATAGTCTTGGAGTCCGGCTATCCGGACACCCCCTAGTCCAGGACTCCCTTAGTAGCCCCTGAACCAGGCTTCAATGACGATGAGTCCGGCGCGCATATTGTTTGGCATTGCAAGGCGGGTTCCTCCTCTGAATTAATCATAGAAGATTGTGAACACCATGATAGTGTCCGGCTCTGCAAAATAAATACCACATTCTACCGTAGAGAGAATAATATGTACACAAGTTCAATCTGCTGACGTATTTTGTGGCATGACGTCATACCGCCACAAAGCCTTTACTTGAATCATTTTTTATCATACCACCTCAGCGCGTTTAGCGAAGCGGTTTCCTTGGCACGTCTTGTCGAAGCAGAGATCGTGTTCCCCTTATTCCGGGATTCCCATCAACACGGGCGTGGGTAACCCAACCGCGCCATTGATGGTGGCGCTTGGGAGACAAGCGAGTTTTACCAGGCCGGTGGGGACGCATAGTCTTCTTCCGCCCATATATAAGGGGATAAGGATCCACCTTTTTACCTATGCCTTCTTCCTCCTTTGCTTATCCATCTCCGCGCACTCGAGCTCCAGCGCCCAAGTCCGCACCTCTCGTCTCGATCTTCTCCAGTCATGTCCGGAGCGGCAGGCAAGTGGTTGGCCTCCTCCGTTACGGAGGGGCACATCAAAAAGCTGCGCCGTGCCGGATACCTTTCCAGCGACATCGCGCACCGGCTGCCCGATGAGGGGCAGCTCATCCCCACCCCCAGGCCCCATGAGAGTGTCGTATTCCTTCCCCACTTCCTCCGTGAACTGGGCTTCCCATTGCATCCCTTCGTCCGGGGGCTCATGTACTTCTACGGCCTGGACTTCCATGATCTGGCGCCAAACTTCATCCTCAACATCTCGGTGTTTATCGTCGTGTGCGAGGCCTTCCTTTGCATCCGGCCCCACTTTGGCTTGTGGCTAAAGACCTTCAATGTCAAGCCGAAGGTAGTGAAGGGCATCCAAGCGGAGTGCGGAGGCGCCATGGTGGGCAAAATGCCCAACGTCACCTGGCTCGAGGGGGCCTTCGTGGAGTCCGTCAAGGGGTGGCAATCGGGGTGGTTCTACATCACCGAGCCGTGTGACCCTAAATGGGCAGCGGCCCCCGAGTTCAGATCTGGTATCCCTATGCAGCTCACCTCCTGGAAAGAGAAGGGCTTGCTATGGGGCAGTTCGGAGGAGCTGACAGGACTCCAGTCCTGTCTCCAGACCTTGGTGAACAAGAAGCTTAGGTTTGTCAATGTGATCCAGGTCATGCTCGTCCGCCGGATTCTCCCCTGCCAACAGCGGGCCTTCAATTTGTGGGAGTTCGATCCGGCACAGCACCGGACCCTGAGCGGGCTCTTCGACACAACGTACGAAGCTGCCTGGAGGGTGCTGTTCAAGGGCGGAGAAGCCCCCGCATCCGCGACGGAAGACCACGGATTCAGCACCAAGCGTCCGGCCAGCGAGGTAAGCTTTGTTATCCTCTATGGGACACTTATTTTCTTTCATAGTTTAATTCTATGTGGGATCTAAAACTCCCAATGCCTTTGACAGGACTGGCAGAGGACGTCCGGACAGGTAGACTGTCCGGCTCCCCTTCCCGATGACCCAGCGGACACCCGTTTGGCGGGGCTGCTGGTTCCGGCCCTTTACGTGGTGCCGGAAAAGAAGGCCAAGAAGAAGGCCACGGGAACCCGAAGGAGTTCCCAGCGCCAGGTGATATCGAACTCATCGTCCGATGGCTCCGAGGCGGACTCCTCCCCCGAAAACGAGGAGGAGAAAGAGGACTCTCCCCGGGAGGGGGGAGAGAGGAAGAGGAAGGCTTCCCCAACAGGGGAGGCCGAAGGGTCCAAGAGGGGAAGGACCCTTCCTCCAGACAGCTCTGCCAACGCCAACGTTGGCGACGAAGGGTGGCCCTCAAGGGCCAAGCCTCCGGCAAGATCGTAAGTATCCAGATTCCTGAATGATTTATAGTTTCTCTTTTGTGTCATGTAGTGTCCTTCTAATGCCGCACACTACCTGTAGTCCGGCCGAGGATGATCTTCCCGCTTCATCAAGCGGGTCCTTAGCTCCGTCGGATGTAGATTCCATTCCGACTGCCTCCACCCCTCGCGGCGCCGAGGACGCCGAGGTGGGATCCCGGGAGGGGACCCATCAGGAGGAGGCTCCGGAGGTGCCACAAGGCAGCCTCCCGGACCTTGCGCCGGGCTCCATGCCAGAACCTGCAGTGGTTCCGGAGTCCGGCAGGCGGCCCCTTCGTAAGAAGGGAAAGACCGTGACACCGTCAGCCTCCGTCCAACCGAAGGCGCTGAACAACTTGTTGGAGGCGCTCAACGGCGCTTCCATCGAGGAAGAACACCGCACTATCATGAGTGCGGTGATTCAGAAGGTTCAGCTTGCCAAGGGCGGGCTGACCAAAGCCTGCAGCAGCCTTCTAACAGGCTTTGAGGTAAGAAGTTTTAAAATATGTAATGTAATACCGCATAGACAGTAGCCCCTGATGCTCGGTTCGGTGTTCGAAAAGAAAAACCGGACTGAGGATCTAAAAAAGATATACGCAGGAGTGCTAAAAAATTATGTCAATATGGGTTTGCAGGCTGCGCTGCTGACCTCTGCCGCACTGACTGCGGAGGTCAGTGTTTTGTAGCAGTACCTCGAGCGGTCCGAGAACGAGCTCGGCCTTGCCAAGAAGCAGCTCGAGGACAAAGAAGGTGAGTAACACCGCATTAAATTTGTACCTTACAGAAAAGGATTTTGGTTGCAATAAAAATAACGAGGATAACGTGGGTACTGCAAGGGCAACGAACGAGGTGGCGACCCTGAAGGAGGCCGTGTCCGCGGCCGAACGCAACGCGGCCGCGGAACGAGCAAAGCGAGAGAAGCAGGAGGCGCGGGTGGAGAAGGTGCGGCAAGAGCTCCAGGATCTCATGGAAAAGCATGAGAGTTTGGAGCGTGACTCGAAGACTCGAGAGTCCGAGCTTGCCTCGACTCTTGAAAGTGCCAAAGCCGCTAAGGCCGAGGCCCATAAGGCCCTCCAGGAGATTGAGGCGGTGAAGAAAATAGCGGCGGGTAAGGCATTTTTCATGCAAAGCAAGCATGTGAATGTAAATTACCTGTTACTTACCCGAATTCGGAGCTCTCCAGGGGCGTTTGCAGATCTGCCTCACAGCGTGTCCGATGCTGCCGCATTCTACCGGGCCGAGGAGGGGAGCTCAACGGAGAAGGTCTTCTGGTCTCAGTATGCTGAGGCCGGACATCCGGTGCCCCCTAGCGACCAGCTGAAGCAGCTGGTCGAGCTCCACAAGGTAGCCGAGCAGGCCATGAAGGGCCTCATAGTCCGGCTGTGGCCTGGAGAGGCCATGCCTGGGAGCTACTTCGGCCTCGTGCGGCGGCTGGTGGATGCGTGCCCCTGGGTGGAAGTCATCAAGCGCTCCGCCTGCATTGAAGGTGCCCGTCGGGCCCTTGCCCGCGCAAAGGTGCATTGGGGCAGGCTGGATGCGGAGAGGCTTATCACGGACGCGCCGCCAGCGAGCAAGGAGTATCGTACGCCCAAAATGTACTATAAGAGTGTCCTGAAGGGTGCCCGCAAGATTGCGGATGAGTGCCCCAAAGATGTAATTTTTTAATAGACTCGCAATGTGTTATCCTGCGCTGAAAACTTTGTTCATATGCGCTAAGCAACGCTTGTTAATTTAAAATATTACCTTCTGTGCGGCCGTTTATCAAATCTGAGAGATGACAAGTCGTCGGCTTCAGCCCCCATGCCACGAGTGCTGGGGTGTTCGGGATAAACTTGAGCGCTCTTGTTCCCATTTTTGGGTCCATCTAGGGAGGCGCTCAACACAACGAACAAGGCAACCGGACTTATAATGCTTGAACACTCTCACTTAGCCGTAGAATTCTATAATTTTATATTTCTGTGAAGCCCCTAGTGTTCGGAAGACCAAATTCGGGGCGCTATCCACGCCTTGGCCGGACACAGCCGGTTCCTCGCTCTAAGCGGCATAAGTCTTTAGGGACTTGAAAAGACCTCTCGAACAGCGACCAGCTCTCGCCTTATCATGACGGTCAGTTTTAGCTTTCTCCACTGAGGCGCTCGCCCAGCTCAACCGGGGCGCAATCGCAGTGGTTCTCCCAGTGCTACCTTAGCCGATAGAACGGAACGTAAGGTACCAAAACATGGGAGCCAGGCAAACCCAACTATTGACCCAAGACATGATTCGGAGCCGATGCATATAGTGCTATAAGTTCGGGGTGCCGCACTTGTGAAAGTGTTCGGACTTGCCACACCATTATGCGGCGAACATAAGCCCCTGGTGTATTCGGCCGTACCAAAGTGTACGGATGCAAGATGTCATAGATGAACATATAATAAAAAGAAAGGAATGCAATTATAAACAGAAAGTGATGCATTGTTTATTCCAGGAATTCTGCTATGAGTGCAGAACGATACAAATGGTGCGGTAAGCAAGGGTTTGGACTATTTAATCATGTCCCCCTCCAGGGGTAGGCTGCGGACTGGTGTTTTTAACAAATTTAATGCTCATAATGGAGACCACCTGAGTGTTCGTCGTAGCCTTTGTCCCTCCCTGGCTATTGCATCGTGAGTTCGGCAGGTTTACCGCCGGACAGGGCCTCTGGTGAACGGAGTCCTGTGGAAAAAAATAAAAAGAAGAAAAAAGAGTGACACACTTGGGAGCCCCTGGTGTGGTTAAGTCGCACTCTAGGCCTGTCGTGGTCGTGCCCCTCCCCCTATGCCCATGGTATCTCCAGGGCGTAATGATGTACGCGAGGAGCTGGTCTTGCAATCATGCAAGGGCTAGGGTTGGGGCCGCATTGCTACGCATGCTCGGAACGTGCCAGGTGGTCTTGATTGATGTTACTCCGGGCGCGTTTGGCTATGTCCGGTCGTTTAACGGCCGGACTCGAAAATTGCCTTAAAAGGCTGCTCTGTACTTCTGCCGCGAGAGCCGCTGTGTGTTCCTCCGTTCGGAGGGAGCGTTCAGTGTTTCCGTTGACCGTGATGACTCCACGAGGGCCTGGCATCTTGAGCTTGAGGTATGCATAATGCGGCACCGCGTTGAACTTTGCAAACGCGGTTCGTCCGAGCAGAGCGTGATAGCCACTGCGGAACGGGACTATGTCAAAGATTAACTCCTCGCTTCAGAAATTATCCGGGGATCCGAAGACCACTTCCAGTGTGACTGAGCCTGTACAATTGGCCTCAACACCTGGTATGACGCCTTTGAAGGTCGTCTTTGTAGGTTTAATCCTTGAGGGGTCTATGCACATCTTGCGCACTGTATCCTGATATAGCAGGTTCAGGCTGCTGCCGCCGTCCATCAAGACTCTAGTGAGGTGGAATCCATCGACGATTGGGTCTAAAACCAATGCGGCAAAAATCCACCATGGCGGATACTGGTGGGGTGGTCCCTTCGATCGAAAGTGATCGGGCAAGAGGACCATGGATTGAACTTCGGGGCGACTGGCTCCATCGCATATACGTCCCTATCCTCTTGGGTATGTGGGTTGCGTATATCATGTTTACCGTCCGCACTTGTGGGGGGAAACCCTTCTGTCCTCTACTGTTTGGCGGTCGAGTCTCCTCCTCGTCGTCGCTGTGCAGCCCCTTGTCATTGTTTTCGGCAATTAATTTGCCTGCCTGCTTGAATACCCAACAATCCCTGTTGGTGTGGTTAGCTGGCTTTTCGGGGGTGCCATGTATCTAGCAAGAGCGGTCGAGTATTCGGTCCAAATTGGATGGACCCGGAGTGGTCCTTTTGAATGGCTTCTTCCGCTGACCGGGTTTAGAGCCTCTGAATCCGGCGTTGACTGCCGTATCCTCGGTATTATCGCCGTTAACGCGGCGTTTGTTTTTGTTGCGACGCAACCTGCCATTGCGGTCCTTGCTGTCCGGACTGCCAGAATTTTTGCTGAGGTTGTTACTGCGGGTCATAAGTGATGTGAGGGCTGCCATGGATTTCGGCTTTTCCTGTCCTAGGTGCCGGGCCAGCCACTCGTCGCGGATGTTATGTTTGAAGGCTACGAGGGCCTCTGCTTCCGGACAATCGACGATTTGATTTTTCTTTGTTAGGAACCGTGTCCAGAACTGTCTGGCCGATTCGTCTGGCTGCTGAATTATGTGGCTTAGGTCATCAGCATCTGGTGGTCGCACATATGTGCCCTGGAAGTTGTCGAGGAATGCGGCTTCCAGGTCCTCCCAACATCCAATTGACTCTACGGGCAAGCTGTTAAGCAAATGCCGAGCCGGTCCTTTAAGATTGAGCGGGAGATACTTGATGGCATGGAGATCATCGCCGCGGGCCATATGGATATGAAGGAGATAGTCTTCGATCCAAACCGCGAGGTCTGTTGTGCCATCGTAGGATTCGATGTTCACGGGTTTAAACCCTTCAGGGATTTGATTATCCATTACTTCGTCCGTGAAGCATAGTGGGTGTGCGGCGCCTCTATATTGAGCAATATCACGACGTAGCTCAAAAGAGCGTTGTCTGCTGTGTTCGGCCCGGCCGGAGTTGCTGTATCCGGCGCGACGGTAGTCGTCATGGGTCGTGGGGCGCCCACGTGATCCGTAGATGGATCTGGATTGTCTTGCCTTGTCCTCCAATATGTCCCGCAAGTCCGGCGCATTTCCCCGTGGCTTCACGCTTTTCGAGCGGTGCCGGGGTACGGTTCTGGCGGAGGGCCTAGATGCCTCTCTGTCGCGGCCACGAGGGCTCGGTCTGCCGTATTGTGCGCTGGTGATAAAGGTTTGTATGCTTCCTCCTCTAGTCGGGGGAGCAACTTGCGTTTTGGGTAGCTTTTGGAGGGGCGTTCGAGTTCATACTCTTCAGCCGCGAGGACCTCGGTCCATCTGTCGGCCAGCAGGTCTTGGTCAGCTCGAAGCTGTTGCTGCTTTTTCTTTAGGCTGTTCGCCGTGGCCATCAGCCTGCGTTTAAAACGCTCTTGTTCGACGGGATCCTCGGGCACGACAAATTCGTCGTCGTTGAGGCTTGCCTCGCCTCCGGAGGGAGGCATGTAATTGTCATCCTCTATCTCCTCGTCTGCCGCTCTCTCTTGAGGGCTGGCTTCTCTGTCCTCCTGTGCTGAATCTTGCTGGAGGGGGTTGTCTTCGGCACTCTCTGGGGTGTTATTATCTCCGGTGCCGGAGTCTCCATTCTTGCTGTGGCGGGATTTAGAGCGGCGCCGCTGACGTCGGCGCTTGGGCCTCTGCTGATTCTTCGCCGTCCCCATCCTTTGGGGTGTCCACCATGTATATGTCGTATGACGAGGTGGTCTTCCAGTGCCCCGTAGGCGCTGGTTCTTGGTCGTCTCCGACATCGTTGTCCATGCCGTCGATGTCTTCGGAGTCGTAGTCTAGCATGTCGGTTAGATCGTCGACAGTGGCTACAAAGTGGGTGGTGGGTGGGCTTTGAATTTCTTCGTCGTCCGCATCCCAACCATCCTGACCGCAGTCCGGCCAGGGCTCTCCCGATAACGAGAGATGCTTTAGCGAGTTTAGGATGTCGCCAAAGGGCGAGTGTTGAAAGATGTCCGCAGCGGTGAACTCCATGATCGGCGCCCAATCAGATTCGATTGGTAGGGGCGCAGGAGGTTCGGAGTCCGGCAAGGAGTTCGGCACCTTAGAGTCACGAGCTTTATAAGGGACAAGGTCAGTATTCGGCTCCATCGCCGTAGAGGTTGCAGCTCCCGAGGCGGTGTCCAGCCACCGGTCCTCGATCTGCGTAGTCGGCTCCGAGCTATGGGTCGGAGCGGATTCGTGTGCGGCCTCCAAGGTACTGAACGGCGGCAGAGCTAGATCATGCCCATCGTGACAGTGCGGCACGCTCGGCTGTGGCTCGAATCCGTCGAAGATCAAGTCTCTGTGGATGTCGGCCGTGAAGTTTAGGCTTCCAAATCTGACCTGATGGCCAGGGGTGTAGCTTTCAATCTGCTCCAAATGGCCAAGTGAATTGGCCCGCAGTGCAAGCCGCCGAATACAAAGATCTGTCCGGGGAGAAAATTCTCACCCTGGACTGTGTTGTTGTTGATTGAAGAAGCCATCAAGCCTATCGGTGACGACACGGAGGAACTCTCAATGAAAGCACCAATTTCGGTGTCAAAACCGGCGGATCTCGGGTAGGGGGTCCCGAACTGTGCGTCTAGGAGGATGGTAACAGGAGACAAGGGACACGATGTTTTTACCCAGGTTCGGGCCCTCTCGATGGAGGTAAAACCCTACTCCTGCTTGATTGATATTGATGATATGGGTAGTACAAGAGTGGATCTACCACGAGATCAAGGAGGCTAAACCCTAGAAGCTAGCCTATGGTATGATTGTTGTAATGGTTGTGTGTCCTACAGACTAAAACCCTCCGGTTTATATAGACACCGGAGAGGGCTAGGGTTACACAGAGTCGGTTACAATGGTAGGAGATCTACATATCCGTATCGCCAAGCTTGCCTTCCTCGCCAAGGAAAGTCCCATCCGGACATGGGACGAAGTCTTCAATCTTGTATCTTCATAGTCTTGGAGTCCCGCTGACGATGATAGTCCGGCTATCCGGACACCCCCTAGTCCAGGACTCCCTCGACCCCTATGTTTCGCCGATGAGGTTCTGGATTATGAATTTCCAGCGGGATTCAAGCCCGTAAACATAGAGGCATACGACGGAACAACAGACCCTGGAGTCTGGATCGAGGATTACATCCTCCACATACACATGGCTAGAGGAGATGACCTCCACGCCATAAAATACTTACCCCTCAAGCTCAAAGGGCCAGCCCGGCATTGGCTCAAAAGCCTCCCCGAAAACACCATTGGAAGTTGGGAAGAGCTCGAGGATGCTTTTCGGGCAAATTTTCAAGGGACCTATGTCCGACCTCCGGATGCAGACGATTTAAGTCACATAACTCAACAACCCGGAGAGTCAGCCCGAAAATTCTGGAACAGATTCCTTACTAAAAAGAACCAAATAGTCGACTGTCCGGACGCCGAAGCCTTAGCAGCTTTCAAACACAACGTCCGAGACGAATGGCTCGCCAGACACCTCGGCCAAGAAAAGCCAAGAACAATGGCCGCATTAACAAGCCTCATGACCCGCTTTTGCGGGGAGAGGATAGCTGGCTGGCAAGATGCAGTACCAGTGACCCAAGTACATCCGAAGTTAGGGATAGAAACGGGAAACCGCGACGCAGCAAGGACCAGCGCCGGACAAAGGGAAACAGCCCGAAGAGCACGGCAGTCAACGCCGGATTCAAAAGCTCATGGCAGAATCATAAAACATTGCCCCTTAAGGATAACAGGGACGAGCTATCTAACTTAAATAAAATCTTGGACAAGATATGCCAAATCCACAGTACTCCCAGGAAGCCTGCAAACCATACCCACAGAGATTGTTGGGTCTTCAAGCAGCCCGGCAAACTCAACGCCGAACACAAGGGGCTCGACACACCAAGCGAGGACGATGACGAACCCCACAAGCAGAGCATCGGAAAACAAAAGAATTTCCCACAAGAAGTCAAAATAGTAAACTCACTTTATGTGACAAAAGGGAAAAACAGAATGGCGCCCATAGAGATACGCGCCATACGGCCTATCCCAAAGGAGTCCCGCCACTGGTTGTTAAAACAATCACCTTCGACCATCAGGATTACTCTAGATGTATCCGGAATGCAGGATGGACTGCCTTGATATTAGATCTGATAATCGATGGACTCCAATTTACATAAGTCCTAATGGACGGCGGCACGATCTAAACCTGCTATATCAGGACACAATCCGCAAAACGGGGATAGACCCAACCAAAATTCGCCATAGCAACACTTCCTTTCAAGGGGTAATGCCAGGCCCATATGCCCATTGTACGGGCTCTCTACTGCTAGAAGTTGTGTTTGGCTCACCCGACAACTTCCGCCGCGAAAAGTTAACCTTTCACCTCGCCCCATTCACAAGTAGCTACCAAGAACTACTGGGACGCGAAGCTTTAGCCCGCTTTAACGCAATACCGCATTATGCATCCCTTACACTTAAAATGCCCGGTCTATGAGGCATCATCTCCTTAAAGGGAAATACCGAGTGTTCCTCGAGCGCGGAAGATTATGTGACTGCCTTGACAGCCACACACTAAACCGGCTTCACCAATCAAAGCACCTAAATAGGTCATTCAGACCCCGGACACGGCTAGACAAGTTCGGCGTAAACATACAAGGGCTTACTAGCCGCATACCCCTGTACAAGGGGCTCCGCGCATGTACAAAAAGAGACAATAAAGGTCAGTTTTATTCATTTTTTGAATCGTACTTTGTTTATTTAACATAACATACATTTTCGCACGATCTTTTTCAACTAAGTTCCTCTCTTTTACAGATGAACACCATGCTACACCCGTCCAGGATACGGCACAACGGAGACACAGGCGCAGACGTGCAGTAGGGACCCGTGACAAGGATTCTTTTCAGATTAAGACCCTGCGTAAACCTTTTTTACTGTCTCTTGTTGATACACATCCCCTGGTTTCTTGCTATAACCGAGGAGGAGGCTGGCGTTTTGGCATGGGCCACGTCAGAATTTTGCGCGTACCTGGACACCAGGGGCTTACTACCAAGGGCGTTGTTCGGCCCGTTTTCATAAAGACCGAATACCTTAGGGAGTGTTCGGCGTCTCGAGTTAGGCCTTATATGCATCAGCTCCGAATCATGTCTTTGGTCAAATGTTGGGTTTGCCCGGCTCCTGTGTTTTGCTGCCTTACGTTCTGCTCTATCGGCTAAGGCGGCACCAGGAGAACTACTGCGATTGTGCCCCGGTTCGGCCAGGCGAGCACCTCAGTAGAGAAAGCCGAAAACTGACTGTCATGATATAGCGTGAGACTGGTCAACCACTCGATGACCCGCCGGAATCTTTAGGATTCCTCCGCATTGACGAAGGGCCATTTCCCGGTCAGGCACATACGCGCCCCGAATTCAGGTGAGCGCGGTGCCCTTAGGGGCTATATAGTAGCCCCACTGTCAAACTCCTATGGCTAAGCGAAAGTGACAAAGCATTATAGTCCGGTTGCCTAGTTTGCCACGCTATCACCTCCTTTATAGGACCAAGACGTTGGATCAAGTGTGAAAATGCGCCTTTTGCAAACACCCCCGCATTATATGCGTGGGGGCTGAAGCCGAAGACTGCCATCTTTCAGGTTATATATACATATACATTAGCGGCCGCACAGGAGGTATTTTAATTCTTGAAAGGCACAAGTATAAAAAGCTTTTATATTCCATCAATACATTGTTTCACAATAATACATGTTATTCGAACATAATATCCTTCGAGCACTGCGTCTCTATTAAACGAGCGCCCTGCAGAACTTCCTGAAAATAGTGCTCGACAGGTACTCGGCTTCCGTCCGAATCTTGGGATGCAACATCGGTGGCCTTCATCTCCGCCCAGTATGTCTTGACACGGGCAAGAGCCATCCGTGCACCCTCTATGCATGCTGACCTCCTCATTGCATTGATATGCGGCACCGCACCAAGGAACTGCTGCACCAAGCCAAAATAACTCTTCGGCTCGGGCCTTTTCGGCCACAAAAGACTCACGACATCCTTCATGGCAAGTCCGGATAACCTATTCAGCTCCGCCCATTCGGCCAAGCGATCGGTTAATGGAAGTGGGCGCTCTGGATTATGGAACTGCGACCAAAAAACCTTTTCCATTTCTTGATCCTTTTGATCTCGGAAGTGTTCGGCCGCGTCCGCGGCACTTGCCGCCAAGTCCAGATAAGCATCCTCCGCACTCCACAGCCAGTCCAACTGAGCATATTTAGGATCCACGAATTTCCTCCGTAGCAGAAAGGGCTTTCCAGCCGCGATATCTCCGGCCTGACGCAGCTCCTCCTTCATAGCTCTCATCGCAGAGCGAGCATCCTTGGCCTCGGTAGTGGCCTTCTTCAGGTCCTCTTGTACCGCTCGATCTTCTTTTTCAAGAAGCTTGCGGCGGTCAGCAGCATTCTTCAACTTCACGGCCATCTCGGCCATTTCCTTCTTGCTTTGGCAGTGAGCAGCCTATTCGGCTTTTAGCTCTTCGGCCACCTTTAAGGCAGCCACATCACTCTTTCTGGCATGATCCTTGGCTCCGCTCGAAGGTTCTCCATGACAGCGGCACCATCTGCATCAAGCATACATGTTGTAAGGCATGGTCATCAAGCTCACTTACCAGGTGTCCGCGGAGAAATTGCATACCTTGTGACTCGTCAAGTCGCTTATTGACAAGCGCGATGTCGGCATCCGCCACGTCAAGTTGCCACTTTAGTTCGGCAAATTCATCAGTCCGGCTAGCCACCGGACCCTTCGCCACCTACATAGGAAGGGCGACATATTATACCTGGGATTATGATCCTCGGCGCGCTGTCATTTTTGACAACACACCGAGCCTCAGGGGCTACTATCTACACAGGGCGCATTTTATATGCGGAACTGTCAGAAGGTACATCATTTTGCGTACCTCAAAACCTGTCAGTAAACTTCTGACGGCTTCGTGCAATCCGCTCTCAGCGGATGAAATCCTTTCAATCACCGTACCCATTAACGCACGGTGATCTTCTGAGATAGACGCTCGCCCGAGCAGATCCTTCAGCTCCTCCGACCGTACACCAGGTGGTGCCGGACTCGTCCGATGGCCTTTTTCGAAGGCCGGACGCGGAGGGCTTTGAGGGGACATACGACTACCTTTCGGCCCCGCTGGGCTCGGTGGAACCCTCCACGACGACACCTCAGGGTGGCCCGCCTCGCAAGACGGTACGGCAGGGGGAGGCGTTTCGCTCTCCATCATCTCTGGACGAAGATCCCCCGAAGATGAGCTCTGCTGAGAAGGGCTGAGATCCAAACTACAAGGTAAAATTTCGGTTATCTTCATCAGAAATAGGGTAGGGATATCCTTTATTTTAAAAAGAACTCCCCTTTTTACTTACGGCTCGGTGGAGGGCTGATCCCCTTGGGGGCACAATGCGGCCGAGGCATCTCTCGGCGCAGGACCCTCTGACAAAGATTTCTTCCCCCGCTTTGAGACCATGGTCTCCGGGTCTTCAGAGGCGGTCCTCTTCTTCCCTTGGATGGAGGGATTCTCGATCCCTCCTTTCCTGACAGCCTCCTTCACGGAGGCGGTAGCTTCCTTGTTCCCCCCTTCACCTTCTTCCGAAGGTGCAACCTCCAGCATCCTGGTTAACACGGGATCCGGCGTGGTCTCAGGGAGGGGGGCCGGACACCTGATTAACTTTGCTTTTGCTATCCACTCCTATTCAAGGGACATCTCTTTTAAAGGGCAAGTTCGTGATAAATATGGGATAGCGTGTCCGGGTACAGGGCTACTTACTTGAGTATCCGGGCGATTGCAGATCAGACCTGCGTCCTCGGTCAAGTCCGGACACATCGCTTGTGATCCGAAGAAAAGCTTGTACATCTCCACGGGCGTCGCGCCCATAAAATGTTGGAGAACTCGTGGTCCCTCTGGGTTAAATTCCCACAGGTAGAGGGGGCGACATTTGCAGGGCAGGGTACGACGAATCAGCATGGCCTACGCTACTACGACTAGAGTGATCTCTCTCTCTAGGAGGTCTTGAATGCGGCCCTACAACAAGGGCATGTCCTTGGATAGCCCCCAGTCAAGTCCTTTATTGACCCATGACGCCAGCCGCGGTGGAGGACCCGAGCGAAAGGCAGGTGGCGCCACCCATTTGGTGCCCCTGGGAGCTGTGATATAAAACCACTCTTGTTGCCATAGGCTGAGCTCCTCTTGAAAAGAGCCCTCGAGCCATGGAGCATCAGCATTCTTGCTTATAACAGCCCCTCCGCACTCTGCCTGCTGCCCCTTGATCATCTTCGGCTCCACTTTGAAGGTCTTGAGCCACAATTCGAAGTGAGGGGTAATGCGGAGGAAGGCTTCGCATACGACAATGAACGATGAGATGTGGAGGATGGAGTCCGGATCCAAGTCATGAAATTCCAACCCATAGTAAAACATGAGCCCCCTCATGAAGGGGTCCGTCGGGAAGCCTAGCCCCCGAAGAAAGTGAGACGCGAACACTACGCTTTCACCAGGCTTGGGAGTGGGAATAACCTGCCCTTGGGCAGGCAGCCTATGCGAAATTTTTCCAGTTAGATACCTGGCATCTCTTAGCTTTAGCATGTCTTCTTCCGTAACGGAGGAAGGCATCCACCGGCCTTGCAGGACGGAGCCGGACATCATCGAAGGTCCGAAGCGCCTGAATCTAGAGCTTTGGGTGTTGGAACTCGAGGCGAGGGGCGGATTCGATTAAGACTGAAAGAAAGGAGTGGATCCTTGGTCTCTTTATAAAGAGGTTGAATACCAAGAGCCTTCCCCGTGACCGTTCGGGACTCGCCTTCGATAGAGGAGACGTGGCAATGGGCATGACTGGGTTGCCCGCGCCTGTATTAATGGGAATCCCGGAATAAGGGGACACGATCTCTACTTTGACAAGACGTACCAAGGAAACCGCCTCGCTAAACGCGCTGAGGTGGGACAAAAACGATTCGAATAAAGGATTGGCCGTGGTGTGATGTCACACCATGAAATACGTCAGCAGATTGAATTTGTGTAAATATTATTCTCTCTACGGTGGTATGTGGAACTTATTTTGCAGAGCCGGACACTATCCTTGTGTTCAAAATCTTCTATGAAGTATTCGGAGGAGGAACCCGCCTTGCAATGCCGAAGACAATATGCGCGCCGGACTCGTCGTCATTGAAGCCTGGTTCAGGGGCTACTGAGGGAGTCCTGGATTAGGGGGTGTCCGGATGGCCGGACTATAGCCTTTGGCCGGACTCCTGGACTATGAAGATACAAGATTGAAGACTTCATCCCGTGTCCGGATGGGACTTTCCTTGGCGTGGAAGGCAAGCTTGGCGATACGAATATGTAGATCTCCTACCATTGTAACCGACTCTGTGTAACCCTAACCCTCTTTGGTGCCTATATAAACCAGAGGGTTTTAGTCCGTAGGACGAACAACAATCATACCATAGGCTACCTTCTAGGGTTTAGCCTCTCTGATCTATTGGTAGATCTACTCTTGTACTACCCATATCATCAATATTAATCAAGCAGGAGTAGGGTTTTACCTCCTTCGAGAGGGCCCGAACCTTGGTAAAAACATCGTTTCCCTTGTCTCCTGTTACCATCCACTTAGACGCACAGTTCGGGACCCCCTACCCGAGATCCGCCGGTTTTGACACCGACAGTCATGTTTGTAATTTAAGGACAAAGTTACTTGCGCTATGTAGCGCTTTTGTTATTTAAAATATTACCTTCTGTGCGGCTGTTTATAAAATTCTGAAAGTAGGCCAGTCGTCGGCTTCCGCCCCCACGTAACTAGTACTGGGGTGTTCGTGGAAAACCCGGACACTCTTTACCCAAATGTTTGGTCCCTTAAGGAGGTGTCCGACGCAGCAAACAAGACAATCGGACTATGCGGCTTTATAACTTTCACTTAGCCAGAAGTCTACAATTTTAAATTTCGGCGAAGCTACTAGAATTCGGAGGGCCGAATTGGGGCGCTATACACGCCTAGATCGGATGAAGCTGATTTATCGCCTAAAGCGGAAAATCTTTAAGGATTTTAGGACCTCTTGAATAGCGACCAGCTCTCTCCACATCATGCCGGTCAGTTTTCGGCTTTCTCTACTGAGGTGCTCGTCCGGAAGAACCGGGACACAATCACAGTAGTTCTCCCTGCGGTACCTTAGCCGATATAACAGAACATAAGGTACCAAAACAAGGAAGCCGGGCTAACCCAACTTTAGACCCATGACATGATTCGGAGCTGATGCATATAGTGTTATAAGTTCGGGGTGCCGCACTGTTGAAAGTGTTTGGACTTGTATTGCCATATTATGGGGCGCCATAGGAAGCCCCTGGCAAACTGGCCGTACCAATGTGTACGGATGCAATGTCAAATAAACATTTATGAGAAAAAAAATGCTCAAATAAGGATAGTAAGCTGACACTATATATGGTCTCCCATTGATGAATAATATGTTTAAGCGTATGTTTACAATGGATGCATTAAGCGGAGATAAATAGGACTATTTGACATGTCCTATCAGGGGCTAGGCTGTGTACAGATAGATAAAGCAGGTATAATGATCGTAAATAGATTCCACCTGGGTATTTCCTTCTGTGCACAACGCTTGTTGCCTCCTTGGTTGTTCTCTCCCATGTAAGTCCGGCAATCCGGCTCTTCTGAGGATGCTGCACTAAAGTGATGTCCTGAAAGGTAAAAGGGAAAGATTATGAAGATTTTTGGTGGTTACCCGCACTATTGACTGAGTCATGGTTGCGCCTCCGCCTATACCCATGGTATCTTGAGTGCGTAATTGTGTACGCATGGCATGAATGTTGCTTTGATGGGGCTTGAGCGGAGGCCGAACTGCTAATCATGCTCTTGGCGTTCCTGATCATCCTGTTGCAGGGTGCTCCGGACTCGCTTGACGGTGCTTGAGGTTGTTGTCGCCGGATTGGTGGTTTGTCGAAGGAGGCCGCATTGTACTTCCGCCGCGAGGGCTGCAGTATGCTCTTCTATACGGAGAGAGCGGTCCATGTTTCCGTTGACTGTTGTGACCCCGCGCGGACTTGGCATCTTGAGCTTGAGGTATGCATAATGTGGAACCGCATTGAATCTAGCGAATGCGGTTCATCCGAGCAGTGCATGGTAACCACTACGGAAAGGGACGATGTTGAAGATTAACTCTTCGCTCCGGAAGTTGTCCGGGGATCCGAAGACCACTTCCAATGTTATAGATCCCGTACAGCAGGCCTCTACTCTAGGAATTACACCTTTAAAGGTGGTTTTGGTGGGCTTGATCCTTGAAGGGTCAATGCCCATTTTTCGCACTGTGTCCTAATAAAGCAGGTTCAGGCTGCCGCCGCCGTCCATAAGGACTCACGTGAGGTGGAATCCGTCAATGATTGGGTCTAAGACCAATGCGGCTCAGCCGCCGTGACGGATTCTAGTAGGATGATCCCTACAATCAATGGTGATCGGACAAGCAGACCATGGATTGAATTTGGGGGCGACTGGCTCCATAGCGTAGATGTCCCGTAGTGCTCGCTTCCGTTCCCGCTTGGGGATGTGAGTGGCATAGATCATGTTCACCGTTTTCACTTGGGGGAGAAACTTCTTTTGTCCCTCCGTGTTCGGACGCCGGGGCTCTTCGTCATCGTCGCTGTGTAGCCCCTTGTCCTTTGTTATGTCGTGGCTTGCCATTAGTATCGCGGCCGTCCGAAGTGCCAGAATGTGGCGTGGTGCTGCTGTGAGCCAACCAGCTGTCCTCACCCGCACAAAAGCGGGTCATTAGGGTTGTGAGAGCTGCCATGGACTTGGGTTTTTCCTGGCCGAGGTGTCGAGCAAGCCACTCGTCACGGATATTATGCTTAAAAGCCGCCAGGGCTTCGGCGTCCGGACAGTCGACTATTTGGTTCTTTTTAGTTAGGAACCGAGTCCAGAATTTCCTGGCTGACTCTCCGGGCTGTTGAGTAATGTGGCTCAGGTCATCAGCGTCCGGTGGTCGCACATATGTGCCCTGGAAGTTATCGAGGAATGCGTCTTCCAGGTTTTCCCAACTGCCAATGGAATTTGCTGGCAGGCTGTTTAACCAGTGCCGGGCTGGTCCTTTGAGCTTAAGGGGAAGATACTTGATGGCGTGTAGATCATCTCCGCGGGCCATGTGAATGTGGAGAAGGAAATCTTCGATCCATACTGCGGGGTCTGTTGTGCCATCGTATGATTCGATGTTTACGGGTTTGAACCCTTCTGGGAATTCATGATCCATCACTTCGTCAGTGAAGCAGAGGGGGTGTGCGGCGCCTCTGTGCCGGGCTATGTGGCTACGCAGTTCGAATTGGTCTGGGTTGCTGTGTTCGGCCCGGCCGGACTTGTTGATAATGTATCCGGCGTGACGGTCATCGTCGCGCTGGGCGCGCCCGCGATCCGTAGATCGATCTTGGCTGTCCTGCTTTGTTTTCCAGAATATCTTGCAGGTCTTGCCTGTTGCCCTGGGCCGTAGTGTATCAGCGTGGGGGTGCGGGCTGGTATTCGGGCTGATATCCCGTTTTATCCCGGCCACGGGGTGGCCGGTCAGCCGTTTGGCGCTCGAGTCCATATTCCTCGGCTGCCAGGACTTCAGTCCATCTATCTGTGAGCAGGTCTTGATCAGCTTGGAGTTGCTGCTGCTTCTTCTTCAGGCTCCTCGCAGTGGCTATAAGCCGACGCTTGAAGCGCTCCTGCTCCACGGGATCCTCAGGCACGCCGAACTCGTCGTCGCTGAGGCAAATCTCATCTTCGAAGGGGGGCATGTAGTTGTCCTCCTCCGGGTATCCGTCCGTCACCTGTTATTCTGGGCTGACCTGCTCATCTTCCTGTTCGGACTACTCGAAGGCGGGTGAAAGATCGTGGATGTCGCCTAGAGGGGGGGGTGAATAGGCGTTTTAAAATAATTACGGTAGAGGCTCGAACAAATGCGGAATAAACCTAGCGGTTAATTTGTCAAGCACAAAACCTACAACAACTAGGCTCACCTATGTGCACCAACAACTTATGCTAAGCAAGATAAGCAACAATGTGATAGCAAGATATATGACAAAGAACAATATGGCTATCACAAAGTAAAGTACATAAGTAAAGGGCTCGGGTAAGAGATAACCGAGGCACGAGGAGACGATGATGTATCCCGAAGTTCACACCCTTGCGGATGCTAATCTCCGTTTGGAGCGGTGTGGAGGCACAATGCTCCCAAGAAGCCACTAGGGCCATCAGAATCTCCTCACGCCCTCGCACAATGCAAGATGCCGTGATTCCACTAAGGGACCCTTGAGGGCGGTCACCGAACCCGCACAAATGGCGACCCTTGGGGCGGTCACCGAACCCGTACACTTTGGCAACCCTTGGGGCGGTCACGGTACCGTCAAAATGCTCGGGCGATCTCCACAACCTAATTGGAGACCCGGCGCTGCCGGAGCTTTACACCACAATGATTGAGCTCGAAACACCACTAACCGACTAGGGCGCCTAAGCACCCAAGATGAACAAGCTCAAGGGCACCAAGCACCCAAGAGTAATAAGCTTCTCAACTTGTAACTTCCACGTATCACGTGGAGAACTCAAACCGATGCACCAAATGCAATGGCAAGGGCACACGGAGTGCCTAAGTCCTTCTCTCTCAAATCCCACCAGCAACTAATGCTAGAGAGGAAAATGAGAGGAAGAACAACAAGGAGAACACCAAGAACTCCAAGAACTAGATCCAAGAGGTTCCCTCACATAGAGGAGAAAGTGATTGGTGGAAATGTGGATCTAGATCTCTCTCTTTTCCTCAAAACTAGCAAGAATCCATGGAGGATTGAGAGTTAGCAAGCTCGAAGAAGGTCAACAATGGGGAAGAACACGAGCTCAAAGGATAAGGTTCAATGGGGAAGAAGACCCCTTTTATAGGTGGGGAAAAAACCAACCGTTATGCTCACAGCCAAGATCGAGCGGTAGTACCGCTTGACATCACGGTACTACCTCTAGGGGTAGCGGTACTACTGCTAGGGGTAGCGGTACTACTGCTTGCGAGCGGTACTAAAAAATTACATCCGTGCCTACCACCGCTGGACTTGTGACGAGATTTTGGTCCCGAGCGGAAGTAGCCACGGAAGTAGCCGCGGTAGTACTGCTCCAAGCGGTAGTACCGCTCCCAAAACGGTAGTACCGCTCCCAAGGGCGGTAGTAAAAAATTACTTCCGCTCCTACCCGCGGTAGTACCGCTGCATCCTTTTCAGAACACCAAAACTACCACAACTTCTTCATTCGGACTCCGAATTTGACGAAACCAAGTTTGTTGGAAAGCTAGCGACAAGGGCTAACACAATCTTGATAGAAATACCAATAATAAGCAAATGATAAAAGGCAAAAAAGAAAATGGTGAGAACCCTTCCTCGGATAAGACCGGTAAAACCTCCAACACCGAAAACATCATAGAAGACGATGCAAACTCCGCTTCGATGAACTCAAGCTTGTCATCAAGATGACCATAAGCTCTAAGACTCACAAAGAGAACCAAACAAGAACCAAGAAACATGATGCAAGGATGCAATGGTTTGAGCTCTCGAAGAACGATACGATCAAGTTACTCACTTGAGAGCCCCCCTTGATAGTACGGCTATCGATCCTATAACCCGGTCTCCCAACTACCACCATGAGACCGGTAAAATAGAAAAACTATCAAGGGCAAACCTTTGCCTTGCACATGATCCACTTGAGCTAGATGATGACGATCTTGACTCCCTCAAGTTGGACCTCCTTTCTTGATTGCGTTGGCTCGATGAAGACTAGATGATTGCTCCCCCATAGTCCACTATGGGTGAGCCACTCTTCGGCACATCTTCACAAGTCCATTGACACCACAATGGATGGCAAGATCCAAGCACTTGATCTCTTCATGATGCTCCACTTGAACTTGCACACGGCAAATTTGATGATGATCACCACTTGATGCCTTTCCATGGGTTGTATGATATCTTCCTCTTGACGCAAGCCCATGGACATGTACCTAACCCCACATAGAACTCTCACATAGACCATGGGTTAGTACACAAAGTGCAATGGACAATGCTTACCGTACCATGGGATCACTTGATCCCCCTTGGTACATCTTGTACGCTTTGTGAGTTGATCAACTTGATTCACTCTTGACTTAGTCTTGATCAACCTTGAATCTTTCCAACTCTCTTAGTTTGGATGATGTCTTCAAGGTAGACATGAATGATCACACAATCTTTTTCTTCAAGACATGGTTGCAATAAGCTCAACACTCACATGACCAATCTTGGGATAATTCCTTAATAGCACGGTGGCCATCACAAACTCTCCTTGAAACCAACAAATGGACTCCAAGAAAAGCCTATGGACAAACCCTTCAAATGTAACTCAAGGCAACCATTACTCCATAGAGATTGTCATCAATTACCAAAACCACACATGGGGGCACCGCATGTTCTTTCAGCGGGCTGGTCAGGGTTTTATTCCTCTTCGGCGCCATCCGGATTGCTTTCGTCTCTGGGGCCGGTATTGCTATGGCGGGGCTTGGAGCGGCGCCGACGACGCCCATGCTTTGCTTTTCTTCCCGAGGGGTTATCCTCCGTTGCCTCGTCGCCATTGGTTTCCTTCGGAGTGTCCACCATATATATATCATATGAGGAGGTGGTCGTCCATCGCCCTGTGAGCGGTGGCTCCTATAATTCTCCTGCATCGTCGTCCATACCGTCGATGTCTTCGGATTTGAAGTCAAGCACGTCGGTTAAATCATCGACCGTGGCAATGAAGTGGGTGGTGGGTGGGCAACGAATTCCGTCGTCGTCTACTTCCCACTCAAGCCAGACGTAGTTCGGCTCAGAGCCTCCTGACAAAGAGAGAGACTTCAATAAGTTCAGCTTGTTGCCGAAGGTCGAGTGCTGAAAGATGTCCGCCGCGGTGAACTCCATTACCGGAGCCCAACCAGGCTCGGCGGGCTCGGGAACGCGCGGACTGGAACCTACATCCGGATACGAATCCGGGGGTCCGGAGTCACAGGCTTCCTCAGAAGTGAGGCCTGTGTTCGGCTCTACCGCCGATGAGGGTACGGCCTGCGGGGCGGGGTCCATCCCTCCGTCCCCAGGCAACGCAGTCTGCTCCGGATTTGAGTCCAGGGCTACTGCAGGGGTGATATCCCGAGTGTTGTCCGACAGCAGGTTCAGGCCATGCTCGTCGTGACTGTCCGGTGCTCCTGGCGCTGGCCCGAATCCGTCGAAGATCAAGTCTCCGCGGATATCCGCCGTGTAGTTCAGGTTTCCGAACCTGATTTGATGGCCAGGGGCGTAGCTGTCAATCAGCTCTAGATGGCCAAGCGAATTGGCCCGCAGTGCGAGGCCACCAAACACGAAGATCTGCCCGGGGAGGAAAGTCTCGCCCTGGACTGCGTCGTTGATGATGATTGAAGGAGCCATCGAGCCCGACAACGACGACACAGAGGAACTCTCAATGAAGCACCAATGTCGGTGTCAAAACCGGTGGATCTCGGGTAGGGGGTCCCGATCTTTGTGTCAAGGCTGATGGTAACAGGAAGCAAGGGACACAGATGTTTACCCAGGTTTGGGCCCTCTCGACGGAGGTAAAACCCTACTTCCTGCTTGATTAATATTGAAGATATGGGTAGTACAAGAGTTGATATACCACGAGATCATAGAGGCTAAACCCTAAGAGCTAGCCTATGATGGTATGATTGTAACTGTGATCGGCCTTCTAAGGACCAACCTCTCCAGTTTATATAGATACCGGAGAGGGCTAGGGTTTACATGGAGTCAGTTACAAGGAAGGAAACACAATATCCGGATCGCCAAGCTTGCCTTCCAGGCCAAAGAGAGTTCCATCCGGACACGGGCCGAAGTCTTGAGTCTTGTATCTTCACACTTCAATAGTCCGGACGTTGTACAAGGTCCAGCTGTCCGGATACCCCCTAATCCAGGACTCCCTTAGTAGGTATGGCGGCTGTTTTGAGGAAGATATAAGGAGGTTTATGTGTGATAGAGCGTATCGTATCACGGGGTTTGGATGCATCGGCTGTAACGCCCTCGATGCGGCTATATCTCCCACGTGTCGAAGCACGACTTAGAGGCATAACCGCATTGAAAGCAATGTCGCAAGTGAGGTAATCTTCACACAACCCAAGTAATACATAAGGGAAAGAGATACATAGTTGGCTTACAATCGCCACTTCACACAATTACATGAATCAAGCATTACATCATCCAGATACAATCAAGGTCCGACTACGGAACCAAAATAAAAGAAAAACCCCAAATGCGACAAAGGACCCTGATCGACCCCAACTGGGCTCCACTACTGATCAACTAAAACGAAACAACACAATGAACAAGATCTTCATCAAGCTCCTCCTTGAGCTTGGTTGCATCACCTGCTCGGCAACATAGGCACCTGCAAACTGGTTTTGGAAGTATCTGGTGAGCCACGGGGACTCAGCAATCTCGCACCCGCGAGATCAAGACTATTTAAGCTTATGGGTAAGGTAAAGGCATGAGGTGGAGCTGCAGCAAGCGACTAGCATATATGGTGGCTAACATACGCAAATGAGAGCGAGAAGAGAAGGCAAAGCACGGTCGATAAAAGTATGATCAAGAAGTGATCCTATAGCAACCTACGTCAAGCATAACTCCAACACCGTGTTCACTTCCCGGACTCCGCCGGAAAGAGACCATCACGGTTACACACGCGGTTGATGAATTTTAATTAAGGTCAACTTCAGGTCTTCTACAACCGGACGTTAACAAATTCCCATCTGCCCATAACCGCGGGCACGGCTTTCGAAAGATCAAATCCCTGCAGGGGTGTCCCAACTTAGCCCATGACAAGCTCTCACGGTCAACGGAGGAATAGACCTCCACCCAAGACACTCCGATCAGACTCGGTATCCCGGTACAACAAGACATTTCGACAGGGTAAAACTAAACCAGCAACACCGCCCGAATGTGCCGACAAATCCCGATAGGAGCTGCACATATCTCTTTCTCAGGGCACACTCAGATGAGACTAGCTACGAGTAAAACCAACCCTCAAGTTTCCCCGAGGTGGCCCCGCAGGCAGCTCGGTTCGGACCAACACTCAGAGGAGCACTGGCCCGGGGGGGTTAAAATAAAGATGACCCTTGAGTCTGCAGAACCCAAGGGAAAGAAAAGGGCTAGGTGAGGCAAATGGTAAAACCAATGTTGGGCATTGCTGGAGAAGCTTTACTTAAGGCGAACTGTCAAGGGGTTCCCATTATAGCCCAACCGTGTAAGGGACGCAAAATCCGGGAACATAACACCGATATGACGGAAACTAGGGCGGCAAGAGTGGAACAAAACACCAGGCATAAGGCCGAGCCTTCCACCCTTTACCAAGTATATAGATGCATTAATTAAATAAGATATATTGTGATATCCCAACAAGTAACCATGTTCCAACAAGGAACAACGTCTCCATGTTCCAACAAGGAACAAACTTCAATCTTCACCTGCAACTAACAACGCTATAAGAGGGGCTGAGCAAAGCGGTAACATAGCCAATCAACGGTTTGCATAGGGAAGGTGTCAAAGGTTAGAGGTTCATGGCAATTTGGGGGGCTGACAAGCAAATGGTAGGCATCGCAGCATTGGCATAGCAAAAGAGCGAGCAAACTAGCATAGCAAAGATAGTAGTGATTTCGAGGGTATGATCATCTTGCCTGAAATCCCGCAAGGAAGAAGAACGATTCCATGAAGAAGACAAAAGGACGTAGTCGAACGGATCCTCACAACTCCGGAACGGAACCGAAGCTAACGAGAGAAGCAAACCGGAAAGAAGCAAACAACATAGTAAACAACCATCACATAAACATGGCATGATGCACAACCAAGGATGATGCATGTCGGTTTAATGAAACATGGCATGGCAATATGCACAAACAACACTACAAGTTAAGTGGAGCTCAATATGCAACGGTGCATATTGATGAAACACCACGACAAGTTATTTAGTTCGATCTCGTTTAGGTACCCAACAATATTAAATGTTGATTAGCAGGGCAAGGGTGAAGCATAACAAAACTACCTACCTAGGCAAGTTTAAATGAGGCCGGAAACAACGAACAACAAGTCCGGAAAATCCCCATATGCATATCTATGGATTAGGTACTGTTCCGCCCTAAAACATATTTTAAAGTTGTTAAAAAGGAAAATAAAGTGGACCATGATAATCTAGGCATTTTTCCACCCCAAATACATATAAAGAACATTTAAATCCGAGCTACGGTTATTTAGTTATGAATTAAATCATTTTAACATGGCATTAGAGCAAATTAACACAAACAGCATTTTAACCATTTCAAACATGGATGAAAGTGACATATTATGAAACTAGATGAAAAACTAAGCATTTTACATATATAAGTTGTTTAAATCCGATGCACGGTTGTGGAGTTATTAAATGCATGAAGATGAGGGTGCAATCTGCAAATCTGCCAATTCCTTGGAAATTAGGAAATTCCCAGAACAGAAAAAAAAGGACGGGCGCATAATAGCAAAACGACGCTCGGGGCGCGGGATAGAGAGGCGACGCTCACCTTGCGGCCTAGAGGGCCGGCTCGGTGTTGGGCTGGGCCGCGGGGAGGTTGGAGCTGGCTTGCGGGCTGGCGCGCTGCTGGGCCGGGGCCTGAGCAGCGCGCACGGAGGAGCAGCTCCTCTGCTCCCTCCGAGCACGATTCATGGCGGCGGCGGTGGTCCTCGCCCGGATCCGCCGGGAGGAGCGGCAGCGACGCGGGCCGAGCGGCGGACGGCGCGGCTGGACAGCGGGCTCTTGGGGCGCCGCGAGCATGGAGGCGGCGAAGCGAACTGGCCGGCGGCGGCTGCAGAGGACGGGTCGGGGCGGCAGCGAAGCGGCACGGAGGCCGAGGCCGGCGGGACGGGCGGGCGCTTGGAGAGCGCGCGGCGGCTTCGCGGCGGGGAACGGCGGCGCGCTGGCGCGACGGCGCTGTGATGGCGGCGGGCACGCCCGGCGAAGGCGGCGCCGGCGGCGGGCAAGGCGGCGGCGCGCGGCGCGGCGCGGCGGCGGCGGGCGCGCGCTGGGCGGCGGCGCGCTGGCTTGCGCGCTGGCTGCTATGCGGCGCTGTGCCACCACGCGGCGCGTGGGGCGGCGGCGGCCACGTGGCGTGCACGGATAGGCCAGGGGGCGGCGGAGGCTGACGTGGCGGCCTCTGATAGGCTGGGGTGACGCGGCCTGTGGGCGCGTCGCGCGGGCGGACACGTCCGCGGCGGAGAGGGAAAACGAGGGTTTCGGGGATTAGACCGCGAATTTGGAATGGGGGGTGTATATATAGGCATAGAGGGAGCTAGGAGAGTCCAAATGAGGAGCGGTTTTCGGCCACGCGATCGTGATCGAACAACCGAGAGCATGGAGGGGAGTTTGCTGGGCTTTGGGCCACTTTGGAAGGGGTGTTGGGCTGCAAACAAAAGAGGGCTTACGGTTACCCGGTTAACCGTTGAGTATAAACGACCTCCAAATGGCACGAAACTTGACAGGCGGTCTACCGGTGCTATACCAAGGCCGCTTGACAAACCTCGGGCCATTCCGAGAAGGTTTAATACCCGCTCACAACGAGAGAGAAGAAGGGGACGCCGGAGGACATAGGAGCGCCGGATTGCAAAACGGACAACGGGGAAAAGGCTCGGATGCATGAGACGAACACGTATGCAAATGAAATGCACATGATGACATGATAAAATGCAAATGATGACATGGCAAAGTGCAACACGCAAGCACATGACATGGCAAAGACGACGAATAACTGGCGGACACCTGGCGCATCGGATCCGGGGTGTTACAACACTCCACCACTATGAGAGGATCTCGTCCCGAGATCTAGAATGGCACCGGAGGGAAAAGGAAGAGGAAGAGAAGAGGTAAAACTAAGTTGCTCCTTTGACCAATGAGTGAAACCAAAGAACCTTGAGAGGTTGAGCAATTGAAATGAAGAAAACAACGAAGATGAGCAAAGTTGAAAATACTCCGTTAGAAAAGAGGAACAAGGGATACAACGAGAACCAAGAGGTTGCAAATACATGAACCAAGAGTTTAATGGACAGGATAGAATTCAAAACCACTGCGGTTAAAACAAGAAGGGAGAGGAAGAAGATTGAAACAATTTGGGCAGCACTCCGTCTGAAAGAAGAAGGAAAACTTGATAAGATGAAAAGCACTTGAAGAGATGACACAACACTCCGGTTTAATGGACAAGAATGAAAAGAACACGATCCTCACAAAACGAGGTGATGGGTGAAGAGCACAACATCACAATGCCTCCGGAAGAAAGAATGGAAGATAGATCATTGGAATAATAGAATGGAGAAGAAAATGCCAACTTCTGCCACAAATGAGCTTGGAAAGCATCCTTGCAAAAAGGTTAGGATAGAGTTGTTGGAGACCAACAACGAAAAGAATAAGCTTGTAGTGGACTTATTGAAACATCTCAACATGATGAGGTGACAACCGGCCACTAACGGAAACAATAGCTTGAGATTAACGAAGAGATGAAAGCTTGTTTCATCAAGATGGAAAAGAGATAACTTGGGTCATTAATAAGCACCAAAATAGCAACGTTCCTTAGGGAAGGCTTTAGGTGAAATCTATACCAAGATAACTCCAATGAAGAAGTTGATTGGTCAAAAGATCTCTTGAACAAGAGAAAATGATGGATTTAATTATCTCATTCCTGACAACCTGTCAATCATGAAACACGAGGAGGAATTATCAAGAGTGACATAACACCATCTCAAGAGATAAGGTAGAAAGAATTGCCCTTCAAAATGCAAGAAGAAGAATGCTTGAACTCCTCAAAACAAAACATGTGTTGAGCACCACGTTTATTTTAGAGTATAGCTTGGCGGATCATAGCTTCAAGAGAAATCATGAAGAACAATTGAAGAATGAAAGGAATCCTTGACGAACCCACCATGTAGAGCCTCGATGAAGAACTCCGGTAATAAAAGAATGATCAAACGAAAGGAAAGTTGAAAACACAATGTGAAGCCTTGCAATGATTTAGATGGATCTTCGTGATGAGATAACCAAGAAAGCTTGGAACTCCGGAAAGAAAAGATGAAGCATCTCGAACCGAGAATGTGATATGATGAACCACGATGGAAAGAAGAAACTAGATCACTTGGATGAAACAAGAATAAGAATTATGTTATGCGTATCCTTCACTAATTTAGCTTGATGACAAGCAACGGATTTGGCATACTACTTATTCTCGTTGAAAAGGATTAAAAGAGATATATCAAAACTTGAGAAGGCCTTCAACGAACCATCGGTAGGATTGAAACAACAAATGAATTGATATGATGAACAAGGAAGAGAGATCTCGAAAGAACCACCGTAAGAATTGAAAATGATAGAAGTAGGGGTGCATCACCGGTAAGAATTAGCAAATGAACGAAGGTGCTTGAGACAAACTAGATACATGAGAACAAAGAGATCAAGAACTGATTAGAGGATATTCGATTGATGCACCGGCAAGATAGGAGAATGATAACTGACAGCTGAGAATGAATAAACCTGAGACGATGGGCTTCAAAGAATTAAACTGAAAAGACTCCTAAAATGCTCCGGATGGGTGAAAAAGATTCTCACAATCAAAAACAATTATGAGAGGATGGCAACAAGCTAGCACCATGAATCTTCAAGAGAATAGAGCAAGATTAAAGAGAAACTGTTCTTCAGTCTTCAAATGATGAGAATGACGATGAGAAACACCACCATGGATTGTTGAGACACTCCGGGAGAATGAAAAAGAGGAAAGGTTGGACCAAAGATGAAAAGAATTTGAAAGCTCTTGGAGAAAAGCATTTGACTGATGAAAATTCATTCTTACGTCAAACTCCGGAAAGAATTTAGGATAGCTCTGGGAAAATAGAAGAGTCAGGTAAGATCCTGGGGAAAGACCTGTGGGTTAGGGCCCACTCAGAAGAACACCGTTGAAATGATTGCTTGAAAGGGAGGTTGCACTGGTTGATTTAAATGGCTTGAATGAGATACCAATCTCGAAAGAGCTTGAACGAATGTAGAGTGGAAGCACGAATCTTCGAGATATCTTGAGCACTCCGGAATAACAAATAGCGAGAAGTAGAATGATAATGAGGTGCACCAGTATGAGAAGACATTGAAATGAGGACAAAAAGGTATACGATGAATATCGAAAGCTTGAATAGGATCCACCGGAGAAGAAACAACAATGAAGGATGATGAACTTGAAGCTCGTGAGCATTTTCATGGGAAATCACCGGATAAGAACATTGATTGAAAAGAATGAAGAGACTTCACATGAATAAATGGACACTTGATTAAGAAATCTGAGTCCTGGAAGAAAAAGGGTGGGAGGGTGGGAAAAACAAAGGCAACTTGGGACGGATGAAACAAACACCGTTGGTAAAACTTAGAATTGATCTTGCGGATGGGGAGAATGACAAAATCAATGATCAAAAGGATTAGTATTCACATAGCAATATGAGAACACCGTTTAGGAAAGGTATGGATTCAACATTTGACTTCGAAGCAACTCGAATACCACAAATAAAACAAAACAAAGGATTTGGCTTGCAGAATAAGCCGGAACAAACATATGATAGAGATTTCGTCCGAAGTTTTCGTGGTGGGGCCTACACGGGCTCAATCGTACAGCACCATCATGTACAAGGCAGTGCACATGACATACGAAGCGTCCCCGAGTCGGCATAGCCAAGGACTCTTTAAGACACAACGAGACCACTGTAAAACCAACCGTGAATAGGCGGACCACTAGACGTCGAACCCCAATTTCATATCATACATCCGTCGGAAAGATATCCTAAGAGCTACTTGAATTCCCACCTATGAAACTCCCGAAATTTTCCGGTTATGCAATCTGGTGTTGGGGATACAGGGGAGCAATAATATCTCACACAAACTAACAATCCCTACATCCAGCTGTATCCATCCGTCAACACATAACCAAGAAACCTTCGGAAATCGTCTACCTCAACCTTCGAAAAGCATCCGTTATACAAGTCATGGCAATACTCCCGTACTCACCTCAGTACTGGGTTAGCGGGGTTATCTCACCAACAACTGCATAAAAGAGATTTTCGATGTCGGCGTACTAAACTCAGGTATTCCAGAACTGCAACGATAAAATTATGACGACAACACCTCGGAGCTCAACTCCCCGGGACACTGCCACAACCCCTAAATGTCAGGAGGCAACCAAGACAATGTTGTCATCATAAAACCATCGGAACGATTCCAAGATACCCGCGTGATCCTAAAAAAATTTTAGTGAAATTTAAGAAGAGAAGAGTCAAAACTCTACGTCAGGATACCTCACTAGAAGGTCGAAGGGACTGGGGAGTAAAAAGAATTCCTAAACTCTCCGATATATAATTCCTAAATGACTCAAAACATTTTTCTAGACACAACTCGGCCACTAAAAACGATCAAGCAGTGGGGGCTCCTAAGGTCGGGGATGGCTCTGATACCAACTTGTAACGCCCTCGATGCGGCTATATCTCCCACGTGTCGAAGCACGACTTAGAGGCATAACCGCATTGAAAGCAATGTCGCAAGTGAGGTAATCTTCACACAACCCAAGTAATACATAAGGGAAAGAGATACATAGTTGGCTTACAATCGCCACTTCACACAATTACATGAATCAAGCATTACATCATCCAGATACAATCAAGGTCCGACTACGGAACCAAAATAAAAGAAAAACCCCAAATGCGACAAAGGACCCTGATCGACCCCAACTGGGCTCCACTACTGATCAACTAAAACGAAACAACACAATGAACAAGATCTTCATCAAGCTCCTCCTTGAGCTTGGTTGCATCACCTGCTCGGCAACCTAGGCACCTGCAAACTGGTTTTGAAGTATCCGTGAGCCACGGGACTCAGCAATCTCGCACCAGAGATCAAGACTATTTAAGCTTATGGGTAAGGTAAAGGCATGAGGTGGAGCTGCAGCAAGCGACTAGCATATATGGTGGCTAACATACGCAAATGAGAGCGAGAAGAGAAGGCAAAGCACGGTCGATAAAAGTATGATCAAGAAGTGATCCTATAGCAACCTACGTCAAGCATAACTCCAACATCGTGTTCACTTCCGGACTCCGCGGAAAGAGACCATCACGGTTACACACGCGTTGATGAATTTTAATTAAGGTCAACTTCAGGTCTTCTACAACCGGACGTTAACAAATTCCCATCTGCCCATAACCGCGGGCACGGCTTTCGAAAGATCAAATCCCTGCAGGGGTGTCCCAACTTAGCCCATGACAAGCTCTCACGGTCAACGGAGGAATAAACCTCCACCCAAGACACTCCGATCAGACTCGGTATCCCGGTACAACAAGACATTTCGACAGGGTAAAACTAAACCAGCAACACCGCCCGAATGTGCCGACAAATCCCGATAGGAGCTGCACATATCTCTTTCTCAGGGCACACTCAGATGAGACTAGCTACGAGTAAAACCAACCCTCAAGTTTCCCCGAGGTGGCCCCGCAGGCAGCTCGGTTCGGACCAACACTCAGAGGAGCACTGGCCCGGGGTTAAAATAAAGATGACCCTTGAGTCTGCAGAACCCAAGGGAAAGAAAAGGGCTAGGTGAGGCAAATGGTAAAACCAATGTTGGGCATTGCTGGAGAAGCTTTACTTAAGGCGAACTGTCAAGGGGTTCCCATTATAGCCCAACCGTGTAAGGGACGCAAAATCCGGGAACATAACACCGATATGACGGAAACTAGGGCGGCAAGAGTGGAACAAAACACCAGGCATAAGGCCGAGCCTTCCACCCTTTACCAAGTATATAGATGCATTAATTAAATAAGATATATTGTGATATCCCAACAAGTAACCATGTTCCAACAAGGAACAACGCTCCATGTTCCAACAAGGAACAAACTTCAATCTTCACCTGCAACTAACAACGCTATAAGAGGGGCTGAGCAAAGCGGTAACATAGCCAATCAACGGTTTGCATAGGGAAGGTGTCAAAGGTTAGAGGTTCATGGCAATTTGGGGGGCTGACAAGCAAATGGTAGGCATCGCAGCATTGGCATAGCAAAAGAGCGAGCAAACTAGCATAGCAAAGATAGTAGTGATTTCGAGGGTATGATCATCTTGCCTGAAATCCCGCAAGGAAGAAGAACGATTCCATGAAGAAGACAAAAGGACGTAGTCGAACGGATCCTCACAACTCCGGAACGGAACCGAAGCTAACGAGAGAAGCAAACCGGAAAGAAGCAAACAACATAGTAAACAACCATCACATAAACATGGCATGATGCACAACCAAGGATGATGCATGTCCGGTTTAATGAAACATGGCATGGCAATATGCACAAACAACACTACAAGTTAAGTGGAGCTCAATATGCAACGGTGCATATTGATGAAACACCACGACAAGTTATTTAGTTCGATCTCGTTTAGGTACCCAACAATATTAAATGTTGATTAGCAGGGCAAGGGGTGAAGCATAACAAAACTACCTACCTAGGCAAGTTTAAATGAGGCCGGAAACAACGAACAACAAGTCCGGAAAATCCCCATATGCATATCTATGGATTAGGTACTGTTCCGCCCTAAAACATATTTTAAAGTTGTTAAACAGGAAAATAAAGTGGACCATGATAATCTAGGCATTTTTCCACCCCAAATACATATAAAGAACATTTAAATCCAAGCTACGGTTATTTAGTTATGAATTAAATCATTTTAACATGGCATTAGAGCAAATTAACACAAACAGCATTTTAACCATTTCAAACATGGATGAAAGTGACATATTATGAAACTAGATGAAAAACTAAGCATTTTACATATATAAGTTGTTTAAATCCGATGCACGGTTGTGGAGTTATTAAATGCATGAAGATGAGGGTGCAATCTGCAAATCTGCCAATTCCTTGGAAATTAGGAAATTCCCAGAACAGAAAAAAAAACGGACGGGCGCATAATAGCAAAACGACGCTCGGGGCGCGGGATAGAGAGGCGACGCTCACCTTGCGGCCTAGAGGGCCGGCTCGGTGTTGGGCTGGGCCGCGGGGAGGTTGGAGCTGGCTTGCGGGCTGGCGCGCTGCTGGGCCGGGGCCCACGAACGGCGCACGGGAGGAGCAGCTCCTCTGCTCCCTCCCGAGCACGATTCATGGCGGCGGCGGTGGTTGACCTCGCCGGATCCGCCGGGAGGAGCGGCCGGCGACGCGGGCCGAAAGCGGCGGACGGCGCGGCCGATAGCTGGGCTGGCGCGGGCGCCGCGGAGCATGGAGGCGGCGAGCGAACTGGCGGGCGGCGCTGCAGAGGACGGATCGACGGCAGCGAAGCGGCACGGAGGCCGAGGCCGGGGACGGGCGGCGCTGGCGAGGCGCGGGCGCTTCGCGGCGGGGAACGGCGGCGCTTCGCGACGGCGCTGTGGCGGCGGGCACGCTGGCGAGGGCGGCGCCGGCGGCGGGCGAGGCGGCGGCGCGAGCGGCGCCAGCGGAGCGGCGGCGCTGCAGCGCGGCGGCGGCGCGCGCAGCTGCTGCTGGCCGCTTGTGCCGCGGCGCTGGCCACGGCGCGCGGGACGGGCGGCGGCCACGTGGCGTGCACGGATAGGCCAGGGGGCGGCGGAGGCTGACGTGGCGGCCTCTGATAGGCTGGGGTGACGCGGCCAGTGGACGCGTCCGGCGCGGGCGGACACGTCCGGCGGCGGAGAGGGAAAAACTAGGGTTTCGGGGGATTAGACCGCGAATTTGGAATGGGGGGTGTATATATAGGCATAGAGGGAGCTAGGAGAGTCCAAATGAGGAGCGGTTTTCGGCCACGCGATCGTGATCGAACAACCGAGAGCATGGAGGGGAGTTTGCTGGGCTTTGGGC
The DNA here is from genome assembly GCA_021437245.1 of Aegilops speltoides. Taxonomy (NCBI): domain Eukaryota; kingdom Viridiplantae; phylum Streptophyta; class Magnoliopsida; order Poales; family Poaceae; genus Aegilops; species Aegilops speltoides. The sequence goes on along the minus strand of CM038146.1, from coordinate 186,007,694 downwards.
CACTTTGGAAGGGGTGTTGGGCTGCAAACAAAAGAGGGCTTACGGTTACCCGGTTAACCGTTGGAGTACCAAACGACCTCCAAATGGCACGAAACTTGACAGGCGGTCTACCGGTGCTATACCAAGGCCGCTTGACAAACCTCGGGCCATTCCGAGAAGGTTTAATACCCGCTCACAACGAGAGAGAAGAAGGGGACGCCGGAGGACATAGGAGCGCCGGATTGCAAAACGGACAACGGGGAAAAGGCTCGGATGCATGAGACGAACACGTATGCAAATGAAATGCACATGATGACATGATAAAATGCAAATGATGACATGGCAAAGTGCAACACGCAAGCACATGACATGGCAAAGACGACGAATAACTGGCGGACACCTGGCGCATCGGATCCGGGGTGTTACATCGGCGAAGTTTGCACCAACTCTCAAGGTGAGAAAGGGCAATGCACGGTACCGAAGAGGCTAGCAATGGTGGAAAGGTAAAAGTGCGTATAATCCATGGACTCAACATTAGTCAAAGGAAATCATATACCTATTGCAAAAATTTAGAAGTCATCAAAAATCAAATACTACGTGCATGCTACTAGGGGGATAGATTGGTAGGAAAAGACCATCGCTCGTCCCTGACCGCCACTCATAAGGATGCACAGGCCAGGTACACTTCATGTTTCAAATTTGTTACACAACTTTAACCATACGTGCATGCTACAAGACTTGCTAACTTCAACACAAGCATTCTTTAAATTCATAATCACCCAACTAGCATGACTTTAATATCACTATCTCCATACCTCAAAACAATTATCAAGTATCAAATTGATCATAACATCCAATTCACTTCCTACGATAGTTTTTATTATACCCAACTTAGATGCCTACCATTCTAGGACCAATTTTATAACCATAACAAATACCATGCTGTTCTAAAAGACTCTCAAAAAGATATAAGTGAATCATGAGAGACTAGTAATTTCTTCAAAATTAAGAAACCACCATGCTCTAAAAGATATAAGTGAAGCACTAGAGCAAAAACTATCAAGCTCAAAAGATATAAGTGAAGCACATAGAGTATTCTAGCAAATTCTAATCAAATAGGCTTCTCCCAAAAGGTGTGCACAGCAAGGATGATTGTGGTAAAGTAAAAAAGCAAAGACTAATATAATACACGACGCTCCAAGCAAAACACATATCATGTGGCGAATAAAAATATAGCTCCAAGTAAAGTTACCAATGAACAAAGACGAAAGAGGGGATGCCTTCCCGGGGCATCCCCAAGCTTAGGCTTTTGTCTATCCTTGAATATCTTGGGGTGCCTTGGGCATCCCCAAGCTTAGGCTCTTGCCACCTGTCGGTGTCAAAACCGGCGGATCTCGGGTAGGGGGTCCCGAACTGTGCGTCTAGGCGGATGGTAACAGGAGACAAGGGACACAATGTTTTTACCCAGGTTCAGGCCCTCTCGAGGGAGGTAAAACCCTACGTCCTGCTTGATTAATATTGATGATGTGGGTAGTACAAGAGTAGATCTACCACGAGATCAAGGAGGCTAAACCCTAGAAGCTAGCCTATGGTATGATTGTTGTAATGTATGTTGTCCTACGGACTAAAGCCCTCCGGTTTATATAGACACCGAAGAGGTTAGGGTTACACAGAGTCGGTTATAATGGTAGGAGATCTACATATCCGTATCGCCAAGCTTGCCTTCCACGCCAAGGAAAGTACCTTCCGGACACGAGCCGGAGTCTTCAATCTTCTATCTTCGTAGTCTTGGAGTCCGGCGGATAATGATAGTCCGGCTGTCCGGACACCCCCTAGTCCAGGACTCCCTCAGTAGCCCCTGAACCAGTCTTCAATGACGATAAGTCCAGCGTGCATAATGTTCGGCATTGCAAGGCGGGTTCCTCCCTTGAATAATCCAGAGAAGATAATGAACACCAGGATAGTGTCCGGCTCTGCAAAAATAATTTCCACGTTCCACCGTAGAGAGAATAAAACATATACACTAGCTCAATCTGCTGACGTATTATGCGGCGTGATATCACACCACTACTAAGCCCTTTGTTTGAATCGTTTTTTATTATTCCACCTCAGCACGTTTAGCGAGACAGTTTCCTTGGCACGTCCTATCAAAGCAGACATCGTGTTCCCTCTATTCCGGGATCCTCATCAATACGTGCGTGGGTAACCCAACCGTTCCCGTCGCCACGCCTCCTCTAACGAAGGGGAATCCTAAACGGTCACGGAGACGGCCCTTGGTATTTCTTCCCCTTTATAAGAGGACCAAGGCATGTCCTTGTTCTTCAATCTCACATCGAATCTTTTCTCCGCTCCCAGTTCCAACACCCAGAGCTTCAGATTCGAGCGCTTCGGATCCTCAACCATGTCCGACTCCGACCTCTAGGGCCGGTGGAAGCCCTCCTCCGTCACGGAGGAGGACATATTGAAGTTGCGTGAGGCCAAGTACCTGGCCTACGAGGTTTCGCACAGGTTGCCTGCCCCAGGGCAGGCCGTGCCAGCCCCCGAGCCCGGCGAATACGTCGTTTTCATATCTCACCTCCGTCGGGGATTAGGCTTCCCGACGGATCCCTTCTTGAGAGGGCTCCTGTTCTACTATGGGCTGGACTTCCACGACTTGGCTCCGGAGTCCATCCTCCACATCTCCGCATTCATTATCGTCGCGAAGCCTTCCTCTGTGTCATCCCCCACTTCGGCCTATGGCTGAAGACCTTCAAGGTGGAGCCGAAGATGATCGGGGGGCGTCAAGCGGAGTGCGGCGGGGCGACCATAAGCAGAAAGGTCGATGCCCCATGGCCCGAGGGTTCCTTCCAAGAGGAACTCGGGCTGTTGCAACAGGAGTGGTTCTACATCACCGCTCCGAGGGGCAGCAGGCAAAAGCCGCCGCTCTTATTCCGCCCGGGACCTCCACGCCAACTGATGTCGTGGGTCAACCAAGGGCTCAACTGGGGGCTGTCCGAGGACGTGCCTTCACTGCAGGGCCGGATTCGAGACCTCCAAACGAGGGAGATCGATCTGATCAAGGTGATGCAGGTTATGCTAATCAGGCATCTTCTGCCCTGCAAACGTCGTCCTCTCCGTCTATGGGAGTCCAATCCAGAGGGACCTCATATTCTCCAACATTTTATGGGTGCGTCACCCACAGAGATGTACAAGCTGTTCTTCGGACCACAGGTGGCGTGTCCGGATTCGGCCGAGGACGCAGGCCTAAGCCGCGATCGCCCGGATACTCAGGTAAATAGCTCAGAGTCCGGACACTCTATTTATATGCCTTTCAAAAGTTCGTCTCCTGACCCTTTGTTCTTTACAGGAATGGGTGGCGCGATCAAGGCTGATAAGGTGTCCGTCCCCCCTCCCAGAGACCGCACTAGAGCCCGTGTTGGTCAAAATGTTGGAGGTTGCGCCCACAGAGGGGGGCGACGGGGGAAATAAAGGAGCTAATACTTCGCCCAAAGGGGCGACTGAAGAGGAGGGAACCAAGGACCCCTCCCTTCAGAGGCAGAAGAGGACCGCCTCCGGAGATCCGGAGGTCAAAGCCCCTAAGCGTGGGAAAAATCCTCACCGGGGGGTCCGGCGTCCGGAGAGAATCCGGACGCGCAATCATCGATGAAGGACCAGCCCTCCAACGAGCCGTGAGTATGAAATAGGAAGTTTAATTAATAAGGAAGTACCTTCATTTGTGCTTCTGTAGGTAACCGAAATATTTATATCGCAGTTCGGATCTGCAGCCTTCTCAGATGAGTTCATTTTCGGGGGACCTTCTTCCGGAGATGATGGAGAGCGATACGCCTCCGTCTGCAGCGCCGCCAGATGAGGCGGGCGAGCCCGAAGTGTCGTCACGGAGGGCGTCCCCGAGCCCGGAGGGGCCAGAGAGTTCGGCACCCAGCAGAGTCCGGTCGGGAGAACTGAAGAGTCTGCTTGAGAGGGCGTCCATTTCAGAAGATCACCGTGCGTTAATGCGTATGGTGATTGGAAGGATTTCGTCCGCTGAAAGCGGATTGCGTAATGCCGCCATGAGCTTGCTGGCGGGATTTGAGGTATGCGAAAATGGCGCACCCCTTTGTCTTTTAACAGTTTTGCATATAAAAAATGTGCCCTGTATACATAGTAGCCCCTGAGACTCGGTAGGTTGTCGGAAACGACAGCGTACTGAGGATCGAAATCTAAAGTAATGAATTCCGTTGTTCCTATGCAGGTGGCGGATGGTCCGGGGGCTAGCCGGACTAGTGATTTTGCCGAATTAACCCGGCAACTTGACCTGGCAGATGAGAACATCGCACTTGTCAACAGACGACTTGACGAGTCGCAAGGTAAAGTAGTTCTCCGCAGCCGCTTTATTGAGTGGGTCAAAGCCCGCCTCTGATAAGTTATATGCTGTTTATACAGATGGTGCTGCTACTGTGGTGAGCCTTCGGGCCGAACTTGCTCTAGCTAAGGAGCGAGCCCGAAGGAGTGACGCGGCTGCCGCGAGGGCGGCCGAGGAGTTGAAGGCCGAAAAGGCTGCGCACTGCCTAAGCAGGGCGGAGGTGGCCGAATTGGCCATGAAATTAAAGGATGCTACCGACCGCAATGAGGCTCTTGAAAAGGAGCGCTTATCGGAGCGGGAAGACCTGAAGAAGGCCACCGCCGAAGCCAAGTATGCCCGCTCTGCAATGCGGGCTATGAAGGAGGAGCTGCGCCAGGCCGGAGAGATCGTGGCTGGCAAGCCTTTTCTGATGCGTCGCCGGTTTATGGATTCAAAGTATGCTCAATTTGAGCGGCTATGGAGTTCGGAAGATCCATATATGGACTTGGCTGCGAGTGCAGCTGATGCCGTTAAACACTTCCGGAGCCAGGGGGTTCACGAGACGGAAGAGTTGTATTGGTCTCAATTCCATAGTCCGGATCGCCCTCTTCCACTGACGGACCGGTTGGTCGAATGGGCCGAACTGAACAGATTGTCCCGACTGGCCATGACTGACATCGTGGCCCATGTCTGGCCAGAGAGGTCCAAGGCGACGAGCTACTTCGGCTTACTGCAGCAATTCCTTGGGGCGGTGCCGCATATCAAGGAGATGAAGCGGTCGGCCTGCATCGAGGGCGCGCAGATGGCTCTGGACCGTGTGAAGGCGCACTGTCCGGAGATGGACGCCACCGCTGTTGCTGCCCCGGGTTCGGATGAAAACCGGCTCCCTGCCGAGCACTATTTCGGGGAAGTTATGTGTGGCGCTCCTGTAATAGAGTCGCAGGGCTCAAAAAATGTAACGTTCAATTGAACGCATTAACTTGTAGATCAATGATTATAGTATGACTGCTTTTTATACTTGTGCTTCCAAGTAGTAAAACTTCTCCTATGCGGCCGTTTACGTATACTTGTGTATAACCTGAAAGATGCAATCTTCGGCTTCAGCCCCCTCACACAAGGTGCTGGGGTGTTCACAAAATAGCGCGTTTTCACACTTAATTCGACGTCTTGGTCCTGTTATAAGGAGGTGGTAGCGTAGCAAACGAGGCAATCCGGACTATAATGCTTTATCTCTTTCACTTAGCCAGTGGAGCTCGAGGGTGGGGCTACGATATAGCCCCTGGTGGCCCCGCACCTCTCCGAATTCGGGGTGCGTAAGTGCCTGACCGGGAAACGGTCCTTCGTCAAAGCGGGGAATTCTAAACATTCCAAATGTCGATCGAGTGGTTGACCAGTCTCTCGCTGTATCATGACAGTTAGTTTTCGGCTTTCTCTACTGAGGTGCTCGCCCATCCGAACTGGGGCACAATCGCAGTAGTTCTCCTGGTGCCGCGTTAGCCGATGATACGGAACGTAAGGCAGCAAAACACAGGAGTCGGGCAAACCCAACATTTGACCAAAGACATGATTCGGAGCTGATGCATATAATGCCTAACTCGAGACGCCGAACACTCCCTAAGGTGTTCGGTCTTTATAATAATGGGCAGAATGATGCCCTAAGCCCCGAGTGTCCGGGTACGGCATGGTCTTCTGACGCGGCCTATGCCAAAACGTCAGGCTCCGCTTTAGCTATAAGAAAAAGCCAAGGGAAAATAACAACAAGAGACAGTAAAAAAGGTCTACGCGGGGTCTTAATCTGAAAAGAATCCTCACAACGGGTCCCTACTGCACGTCTGCGCCTGTGTCTCCGTTGCGCCGTTATCCTGGACGGGTATGCACATCGCTCATCTGTAGAGACAGAGGAGCTTTTAGTTCAAAGCAATTTGTGCGGAAAATATGTAGAATAAAGAATAAAAAATATAAGTAATTAAAGCAGAGTTCGCATGAACCCGCGGTTGTTTGTGCGCGCAGCCCCCTGTGGAGGGGTATGCGGCTAGGGAGCCCTAGCCTCATCGACGCCGACTCGCTTATCCGAAGTTCGGGTCTTGAAATGACCGTCGACTGAAATGATGCCATGCGGACCGGGCATCTTGAGTGTAAGAGACGCGTAATGCGGTATAGCGTTGAAGCGGACAAAAGCCTTACGCCCCAAGAGTGCTTGATATTCACTTTCAAATGGGACGATGTGAAAAAATAATTTTTCACGTCGATAATTGTTCGGTGATCCGAACACGACTTCTAGCAATATGGAGCCTGTGCACTTGGCGTAAGGGCCTGGTGTTACTCCTCTGAAGGGAGTGCGGCTGTGTCGTATTTTGGCAGGGTTTATCCCCATCCTATGGACTGTTCTGGGATACAGCAGGTTTAGGTCACTGCCTCCGTCCATTAGGACACTGGTAAATTGTAATCCGTCAATTATGGGATTCAATATCAGGGGAGTCCGACCCACATTCCGAACGCTTCTGGAATAGTCCAAGTGGTCGAAAGTGATTGGTTTTGATGTCCAATCTCTATTATCTGCTGGGTTGGACCGTGCGAAGCCCTTTTTGCAAAGTGCCGCACTATTTTTCCATATTATCACATGAAGTGAGTTTACTGCTTTAACCCCTTGTGGGAAAGTCTTTTGTTTTCTGGTGCTCTGCTGGTGGGGTTTGTCCTCTTCGCTTGACGCGTCAAGCCCCTTGTGTTCGGCATTTAGTCGGCCGGACTGTTTAAAAACCCAACAATCCCTGTGGGTGTGATTTGCAGGCCTTCCGGGGGTACTGTGGATTTGACATATCCGACCCAAAATCTTCTTTAAGTTGGACAATTTGTCACTGTCATCCTTTAGAGGCTGTGATTTACTATTTGGCCGTGAGCTTTTAAATCTGGCGTTGACTGCCGTGCTCTTTGGGCTTTTCTCTTTGTTCCGGCACTGCTCTTTTTTGCGCCGTGATTTTCCGTTTCCATCTCTCATCTCGGATGTACTTGGGTTGCTGGTGCTACATCTTGCTAACCAGCTGTCCTCGCCCGCACAGAAGCGGGTCATGAGGCTTGTTAGTGCGGACATTGTCCTCGGCTTTTCTTGACCGAGGTGCCTGGCGAGCCATTCGTCTCGGACATTGTGCTTGAAAGCTGCTAAGGCTTCGGCGTCCGGACAGTCGACTATTTGGTTCTTTTTGGTAAGGAACCTGTTCCAGAATTTCCGCGCTGACTCTCCGGGCTGTTGAGTTATGTGACTTAGGTCATCTGCATCCGGAGGCCGGACATAAGTCCCTTGAAAATTTGCTCTAAACGCGTCCTCGAGCTCTTCCCAGCTTCCAACAGTATTTTCTGGGAGGCTTTTAAGCCAATGACGGGCTGGGCCTTTGAGCTTGAGTGGTAGATATTTTATGGCGTGGAGATCGTCTCCTATGGCCATATGTATATGTAGTATATAATCTTCTATCCAGACTCCAGGGTCTGTTGTTCCATCGTAGGCCTCTATGTTGATGGGTTTAAATCCTGCTGGGAATTCATGGTCCAGCACCTCATCGGTGAAACATAGCGGGTGTGCGGCGCCCCTGTATTTGTGTGTGCCGTTATCATCGGACACTTGACGTGTTACCTTGCTTCTTGGGGCCTTCTCCTTTGGCCCATAAATGGACCTGGCTGGGCCATCTATTCTTCCGAGTTCATTGGTGGATTTATGTGTGGCGCCGCTTTCATGATTTGGTCTGTCCTCTGGCCGTCTATCCAACCAGGCAGCCCTTTTATTTTTAGACGGTGGAGGCTCTATGGCCTCCTCGTCGAATTCCGGTAGCAGCTTGCGCTTCGGGTAGCTCTTTGATTGGTGGTCGTTGCCGTACTTATCTGCGGTGTTGAGCACTTTGCTCCATCTCATTCTGAGTGCGTCTTCCGCTGTTTTGAGCTTTCGTTTTTCCTTCTTCAGGCTTCTTGCAGTGTTGACGAGTATTTTCCGAAGGTTCTTATTCTCCGGCGACGTGTCAGGCATATGGTCGTCCAGACTATTGTCTTCGCCGGGCTTGGATTGGTTATCTGACTCGTCGTGTTCGGACGGTTGCTTATGTGCATGTTCGTCGTCCGATTGTGAGCCCTGCCGTATAGCGGGCTCGTTGGGAGCGTTGTTGTCGTCGAGGCGGGACTTAGCACGGCGTTTGCGCCGTCGCTTTGGTCGTTTATCAGCGAGGTTATCTTCCGCCGTGGCCCATTGGTCCTCGTTATCGCTCCCCTTTGGGGTATCCACCATATATATATCATGCAACAAGGTGGTCTTGTTGTGCTCTATAAGCTCTGTTTTTTGTTCGTCTCCGGCATCGTCGTCTATTCCGTCGATGTCTTCGGAGTCGTAATCTAGCATGTCGGTTAGATCGTCGATAGTGGCTACAAAGTGGGTGGTGGGTGGGATCTGAATTTCTTCGTCGTCCGAGCCCCAACCATCCTGGCCATAGTCCGGCCAGGACTCTCTTGATAACGAGAGATGTTTTAGTGAGTTCAGGATGTCGCCCAAAGGCGAGTATTGAAAGATGTCCGCGGCGGTGAATTCCAAGACCGGCGCCCAATCCGGATCGATTGGCAGGGGCGCGGGAGGTTCGGGGTCCGGCGAGGAGTCCGGCGCCTCGGAATCACGGGCTTCGCAGGGGACAAGATCAGTGTTCGGCTCCATCGACGTGGATGTTGAAGCCCCCAGGGCGGCGTCTACCCACCGGCCCTCGATATGGGCGATCGGCTCCGGGCTAATGGCCGAAGCGGATCCGAGTGCGGCCACCAAGGCCCTGTCCGGGCGGCAGAGCTAGATCGTGCCCATCGCCACAAGGCGGCGCTGCTGGCAGTGGCTCGAGTCCGTCGAAGATCAAGTCTCCGCGGACATCGGCCGTGAAGTTTAAGCTTCCGAATCTGACCTGACGGCCAGGGGCGTAGCTTTCGATCTGCTCCAGATGGCCAAGAGAATTGGCCCGCAGTGCAAAGCCGCCGAATACAAAGATCTGTCCGGGGAGAAAAGTCTCACCCAGGACAGCGTTGTTGGTTGAAGATGCCATCAAGCCTATCGGTGACGACACAGAGGAACTCTCAATGAAAGCACCAATGTCGGTGTCAAAACCGGCGGATCTCGGGTAGGGGGTCCCGAACTGTGCGTCTAGGCGGATGGTAACAGGAGACAAGGGACACAATGTTTTTACCCAGGTTCGGGCCCTCTCGAGGGAGGTAAAACCCTACGTCCTGCTTGATTAATATTGATGATGTGGGTAGTACAAGAGTAGATCTACCACGAGATCAAGGAGGCTAAACCCTAGAAGCTAGCCTATGGTATGATTGTTGTTATGTATGTTGTCCTACGGACTAAAGCCCTCCGGTTTATATAGACACCGAAGAGGCTAGGGTTACACAGAGTCGGTTATAATGGTAGGAGATCTACATATCCGTATCGCCAAGCTTGCCTTCCATGCCAAGGAAAGTACCTTCCGGACACGAGCCGGAGTCTTCAATCTTCTATCTTCGTAGTCTTGGAGTCCGGCGGATAATGATAGTCCGGCTGTTCGGACACCCCCTAGTCCAGGACTCCCTCACCACCCTTTATTCCATAGTACATAAAAGCTTTACCCAAAACTTGAAAACTTCACAACACAAAACTCAACAGGAAATCTTATAAGCTCCGTTAGTGAAAGAAAACAAAACCACCACATAAGGTACTGTAATGAACTAATTTTTTTTGGTGTTAAACCTACTGTATTCCAACTTCCCTATGGTTTATAAATTATTTTACTAGCCATAGATGCATCAAAATAAGCAAACAACACATGAAAAACAGAATCTGTCAAAAACAGAACAGTCTGTAGCAATCTGTAACTAACGCAAACTTCTGGAACTTTAAAACTCCTACCAAAATAGGAAGTCCTGGACAATTTATTTATTGATCATCAGAAAAACGAATCAACGCAAAAGCACGTTCCTGTGATTTAACAAAATTATATTCGTGCGTGCAAAGTTTCTGTTTTTCAGCAGAATCAAATCAACTATCATCATAGGTTATCCTATAGGTTCTACTTGGCACAAACACTAATTAAAAGATAAAAACACATCTAAACAGAAGGTAGAAGCAATATTTATTAAATAACAGCAAGGAAAAATATTGGGTTGTCTCCCAACAAGCGCTTTTCTTTAAAGCCTTTTTAGCTAGGCATTGAGATTTCAATGGTGCTCACATGAAAGAAGAGAATTGAAGCACAAAGAGAGCATCATAAAACATGTGACAAACACACTTAAGTCTAACATAATTCCTATGCATAGGCATCTTGTAAGCAAACAAATTATCAAGGCAAGCAAAAACTAGCGTGCAAGGAAGTGGAAAGTAACAATAGCAATCTCAACATGAAGAGATGTAATTTAGTAAAATGAAAATTTCTACAACCATATTTTCCTCTCTCATAATATTTACATGTAGGATCATAAGCAAATTCAACAAAATAGCTATCACATAAAATATTTCCAACACAATCCACATGCATGCGAAGTTGACACTCTTCCAAAATAGTGGGATTAACATTAACTAAAGTCATGACCTTTCCAAACCCACTTTTATCAAAAATTTCATAAGATTGATCAAAATCCAAATATGTGGGATCTAAAGTTGACACTCTTCCAAACCCACTTTCAATATTATTGTAAATACTATTATCAATCTCATATTCATCATGGGGCCTAAATAAATTTTCAAGATCATAAGAAGAATCACCCCAATCATGATCATTGCAACAAGTAGCAAAACTAGCATCCCCAAGCTTAGGGTTTTGCATATTATTAGCACAATTGACATCAAGAGAATTTATAGTAAAATCATTGCAATCATGCTTTTTATCCAAGGAGCTATCATGAATCTCTTCATAAAGTAATTCATCACAATTTTCAGATTCACAAATTTCAAGCAAAACTTCATAAAGATCATCTAGTGCACAAAATTCACTAGCAATTGGTTCATCATAATTGGATATCTTAAAAAGATTGGCAAGCGGATGAGGATCCATAGATCTTAGGTTCTCTGTTTAGCAATAAATAACCATCTAACCAACCAAACGAGCAAACAAAAGGGCAAGCAAAAGAGAAAGGAGGAGATTGGGAAAGAGAGGGCAAATAAAACGACAAGGGTGAAGTGGGGGAGAGGAAAACGAGAGGCAAATAGAAAATAATGTAAATGCGAGGGACATGGGTTTGTGATGGGTACTTGGTATGTCTTGACTTGAGCGAAGACCTCCCCGGCAACGGCGCCAGAAATCCTTCTTGGTACGTCTTGAGCTTGCGTTGGTTTTCCTCGAAGAGGAGAGGGTGATGCAGCAATAGTAGCGTAAGTATTTCCCTCAGTTTTTGAGAACCAAGGTATCAATCCAGTAGGAGGCTCCTCAAAAGTCCCACACACCTACACAAACAAACTGAGAACTCGCAACCAACGCAATAAAGGGGTTGTCAATCCCTTCACGACCACTTGCGAAAGTGAGATCTAATAAAGATAGTAAGATAAGATAAATATATTTTTGGTATTTTATAATATAGATGCAAAAAGTAAAGATGCAAATAAAAGTAGATTGGAAGCAAATATGATAAGAGATAGACCCGGGGGCCATAGGTTTCACTAGTGGCTTCTCTCAAGATAGCATAAGTATTACGGTGGGTGAACAAATTACTGTCGAGCAATTGAGAGAAAAGCGAATAATTATGAGATTATCTAGGCATGATCATGTATATAGGCATCACGTCAATAACAAGTAGACCGACTCCTGCCTGCATTTACTACTATTACTCCACACATCGACCGACTCCTGCCTGCATCTATAGTATTAAGTTCATAAAGAAGAGAGTAACGCATTAAGCCAGATGACATGATGTAGAGGGATAAACTCAAGAAATATGATATAAACCCCATCTTGTTATCCTCAATGGCAACAATACAATACGTGCCTTGCAACCCTTTCTGTCACTGGGTAAGTGCACCGCAAGATTGAACCCAAAGCTAAGCACTTCTCCCATGGCAAGAAAGATCAATCTAATAGGCCAAACCAAACTGATAATTCGAAGAGACTTGCAAAGATAACTCAATCACACATAAAAGAATTCAGAGAAGATTCAAATATTATTCATAGATAAACTTGATCATAAAACCACAATTCATCGGATCTCGACAAACACACCGCAAAAAGAGTTTACATCGAATAGATCTCCACAAGAGAGGGGGAGAACATTGTATTGAGATCCAAAAAGAGAGAAGAAGCCATCTAGCTAATAACTATGGACCCGTAGGTCTGTGGTAAACTACTCACAACTCATCAGAGGGGAAAGGATGTTGACGTAGAAGCCCTCCGTTGTCGATTCCTCCTCCGGCAGAGTGTCGGCGAAGGCTCCAAGATGAGATCTCGCGGATACAGAAGGTTATGGTGGTGGAAATTGTGTTTCGTCTGCCCCCTGGATGTTTTCGGGGTACGTAGGCTTGTATAGGAGGAAGAAGTACGTCGGTGGACGCCCGAGGGGCCCACGAGACAGGGGGCGCACCCTATGGGGGGGGCAGCCTCCTATCTCGTAGGAGACTTGGCTGCTTCTTGACTTGCACTCCAAGTCCTCTGGATCACGTTCGTTCCAAAAATCACGCTCCCGAAGGTTTCATTCTGTTTTGACTCCGTTTGATATTCCTTTTCTTCAAAATACTAAAATAGGCAAAAAATAGCAATATGGGCTGGGCCTCCGGTTAGTAGGGTAGTCCCAAAAATGATATAAATGTGTAAAATAAAGCCCATAAACATCCAAAGGGGGTAATATAATAGCATGGAACAATCAAAAATTATAGATACGTTGGAGACATATCACCGGGCTGTTTCGCCAGCTTTGCGCCTGCTCGCTTGACATGTCACAGGACATGTGTCATTTGCAGGTATTTTCCTTAGGAAGTGGCCACCATGTGGCATATAGAAGCCACATAGTCATGTTGGAGCTTGACACCGCACTGATCGACGATGTGCGTCGTGGTGAGGTGGTGCGGTGGAGACTTGGCGGGGTGTTGTGCTTCTGCAGGCCTCGGCGGGCCTGACAGTGTGGTCTTGGGGATCGCTGCCGGGACGATCCTCGTCCTTGCCAGGCTCGCCTGCTAGCAAGGGAGGTTTTTCCCTTAGCAGCATCTTGCTTCTCTGGCTAGTCTTGGCATTCTTGATCTGCGCTTCGGTGTTGATCATGGTGTCGTAATCTCGTCTTTGGGCCGATAGCTTGTCATCCGTGCACAAGTTAGGGGGAAACATGCACTCCAGTTTCTGTACCCTGACATAAGCCCCCAGGCCTGAGGCAAATGTGTCACTGGGCATGTTGGGTTAGGCCCCAAACCGTGCACGGACACGTGTCGAGGACTCACCGCGCATGCAGCGGTTTGCTCACGACGACCAGTCAATCCAACGTCCACTCCGCAATTACTGCAAGTCGTTGGGGGCGTGGGACTGTTGCAGTTAATGTAAAATGATAACTTCTGAAGAATCGCACCCCTACTCCACGCCTTTTTACCTTTAAGATAGGAAAATGCGAAGCGACACGGTTTACTCCTCGCCCATCCTGCCCTCCCATCTTCTTCCTCAGCAAGCAAAACAACTCTCCTCCGCCTGCCGCCAATCCCCATCCGATCCCTTCCCCCATTCGCACCGGTGCTCGTGGGAATGGGGAAGAAAACCGCAGCAAAGGGGAAGTAGATGGCTGCGGCGAAGGAGGTGGTCACTAAGGGAAGCAAGAGGGCGACAGAACTGGACAAGAAGCAGAGGGGAGACGTTGTGGTCTTCCTGTCGAATCTTGATGGTCCGATTCTGCAAGCAAGGTACGTGTACCTGTGGGGGAGAGCAGTCCCTAGAGGGACGGTGCTCCCAATGTCCTAACGGAGGGAGAGGAAGATCCGCCAAATTCTTACATGTTCTTCTGTGCGTACTTCATCTGTGGCATCTGCCCGCCTTTCTCTGATTTCTTTGAGGCGACGATGATGATTTACGGATTCCACCTCCTAGACTTCATGCTGAATGCAATGGCGACAATTGCCATTTTTGCTTATTTATGTGAGAACTTCATTGGGTTCGCCCCCAACATTGATCTGTTCGGGCATTACTTCGTCCCACGGGGGGAGAACAAAGCTCACCGCTCCGGGAACATCAGCTGGATGCCACGGGTGGCAAGGAAATCTTGGGACTATATCCCTGGTCTGCAGCGCGAGAGGTGGGATGAGCGGAGAGGAGATTGGTGCTGGATTCAGGATGAGGAAGCCCCAGAGATCTGCGAAGCACAGGCAGTTTGTGTCAAGCACAACAAGGAATGGAGCGCATTTGGCCTCTTCGACGACAAGCTCCGCCCGGCAATAAACATGATCACTCGCCTGAAGACTGCCGGGCTAACCATTGAGCATGTGGGGGCAGATTTTCTCCTCCGCTGCATCTCCCCTCTGTAGAAGAGAGATAGACCCTCCTAGCTATGTGGTGATGCTGGGGACAGGATGAGATTGCACCCAGGCTTGGACAATAACATGTCTGTTTATGTCCATGCCTGATTATGTGATCAACTATTTGGCCACTTCGAGCTATTCAAGCTGCCAGCAAACGTTATTCCCCTGAATGTCAATTCTGCCCGAGATCAGATCTTGAAGTGGATGTCGGATTGCAATGCTCATGGGGTGGCAGGTGATTGGCGGTTGCCTTCTCTTGATGAAGAACTCGAATGGTCTGGCGCCCTTACGGAAAGGGTTACCAGGGCAAAGGCCAAGGTGTACAAACGCACCTCTACGATGGAGGTAGCGTTTATCAAGAGGTAGATTGAGGAGGACAAAACAGCCTGAATGGCAAGGGTTGCAAAGGCTGGGAAGGGAAAATCTAAGGATGTGAGTTCCTCTCATGGTGGTGGCGAGGTGTAGGCCATAGAAGAGGTTGCCGGGTAAGACCTTGTTGGGAAGGAGACTCCCGGGCATGAGGTCCTAGGTACCGCGGCATCAGAGCTCCAAGAGGAGGAGGCTATCGAGGCAGTGGAGCCCAAAGTAGAGTGGCTCGCTGTCAGTGTCAAAACTGGCAGATCACGGGTAGGGGGGCCCAAGCTGTATGTCTGAAGACCGATGGTAACTATGAACAAAGAACATAGTGTTTACCCAGGTTCTAGCCCTCTTAATGGAGGTAACCCTACTCCTGCTTGATTATATTCGAAGGGTATAGGGATTACAAGAGCTGATCTACCACGAGATCGAGTTGGCTAACCCTAGATTAGCTAGCCTAGCAATGTTGTGATCGTGCCTCCGATCTAACCCTCCGGTTTATATAGACACCAGAGGTGCTTGGGGTTGTACAAAGTCGGTTTAACAGAAAGGAAATAACATATCCGGACACCTATACCTGCCATCCACGCATATGGGAGTCCCTTCCGGATACGAGAGGTGATCTTCAATCTTGTATCTTGATGACCCATCAGTCCGGTCCACATCCAATATACCGGATGCCCGAGGACCCCCTAGTCGAGGACTCCCACAGTAGCCCCTGAACCAGTCTTCAATGACGACATGTCCGGTGTTCAGATTGTCTTCGGCATTGCAAGGCGGGTTCCCTAAAGAATACACACCGGCTTCCTTCTGTAAAAGAATCATACCCGGCTTTGCATAGTGAACAGAACCCTTAGCCGCGAAGGGAGCATATATATAAAAAATGAGAATAGTGTCTTTTACTGACAACTTTTTTCGGCGAAGCGTCAGACTTGACCCTTCGTCATTTTGAACCATTTTTACATTTCGCATTCCGTGTTTTGAGGCCACATCCCATTGGCCCGTCCCGTCAAAACAGAGATCGTGCCCACTTAATACAGGATTGCTCATCAATAATATTTGGGTAATCCAACCGTTTACGGTGCACACTCTTACCGCGAACAGGTGAGATTCAAGGAACGAGTGGGGGGCGGTTGGCATTTCTACCGGCTATAAGAGGGCAATGGAGCTTTACTTTCTCCCCCACGCCTTCACATCTTCTCAACCTTCCAATCTCCCAAGCTCTCAGCGCCCGAAAAGTTTCCGTCTTTATCACCACCACCACACCTCCTTGGATGATGGCCGGATCCGGTTCCAAAGGCAAGTGGGAGGCCTCCCCCGTCACGGAGAAGGAGATAAAAAATCTCCGAAGTGCGGGATACCTCGGTGTCGACATCGCGCATAGGCTTCCCACTACTATGGAGCCCGGCGAACGGGTCGTCTTCCTTCCCCACTTCCTTAGAGGGTTAGGTTTTCCACTCCACCCATTCGTCCGTGGACTCATGTACTACTATGGGCTAGATTTCCATGATCTAGCCCCGAACTCCTTCCTCCACATCTCGGCGTTCATTGTCGTGTGTGTGAGGCTCTCCTTCGCATCCACCCACACTTCAGCCTGTGGCTCAAGGTCTTCAATGTGAAGCCGAAGGTAGTCGACGGGCAGCAAGAGGACTGCGACGGAGCTATGATCAGCAAGTCGCCCAACACCACATGGCCCAAAGGGGCCTTCGTGGAGACCGTGAAAATCTCACAACAGGAATGGTTCTATATCACTCAGCCACACCGCACTAAGAGGGCGGCGACTTCGGAGTTCAGAACCGGACCCCCCACGAGGCTCGTCTCCTGGACCGTGAAGGTCCATGATTGGGGGTCTCAGATGGAGGTGAAGAAGTTGCAAATGCGTATCACCAACATGCTGAGCAAAAACATTGGTTTAACCAACGTGGTTCAGTTTATGCTCTTCCGCCGCATTCTCCCCTGCCAGTGCCGAGCTTCTCCCATGTGAGAGTTCATTCTGGAGGCGCCGCAGACTCTGCAGCACTTCCTCGGCACTACGCACGAAGGAATGTGGAAGCTACTCTTCAAGGCGCAGAAAAGCTGGCCCATGGAGACCAAAGACATCGGCCTCAACGCCAAGAATCCGGCCACCCCAGTAAGTATTCGATATTTCTGAAGACATACCTAGTTCATATATATTCGATCTATACCGAACTCATCAGCCCATCTTCTTTTTACAGGGCTGCACCAAAAAGTCAGAGCGGATTAAGAGTCCGGCTCTGTTGCCTGAAGACCCAATCACTCCTGAGTTGGAGGAGATGCTGGTCCAGGCGCCTTATCAGGCGCCGGAGAAGAAGGCCAAGAAGAAGGGCATGGGGCCCAAGGATGGGCCCTGCTGCAAAGGCCCTTCGGAGGCAGTGTCCGAAGAGATCGAGGCCGTCTCCTCTCGTGAGGAAGACGAGAACGAAGAGGAGGAGTAAGAGGAGGAGGAGGAGGTGGAGAGCGACTCCCCCCTCAAGACGAGGAGGGGAAAGCGAACAGCCTCCGAAAACCTGGAGGGGGCGACGCCGAAGAAGGGGAGGGTGGTCCTCTCGGATAGTTCAGACTCGGAGTCCGAACACAGCCCGAAGAGGATCCAAAGGGAGAAGCCCATGGCTGAAACGTAAGTATTAAAAAATTACTAGTTTGATTATCTCTTAATATGCCTCTGTCATATCAAAACTCTTCTTTGATTTTCAGCCCTCCTCGTGAGATCCTGATTCCCTCTTCTTTGGAGGGGAACTCTCTAGCGCCTGGAGAGGCGGAGAGTGATGGACCCTCGCACACCTTCTCCCCCCTGCCATGGAGCACACCGAGGTTTCGTCCCAAATAGCATCTCTGGGCAGCAGGGGAGCGGACGAGACCGTATAGAAGGCGCCCGAGGACAACACCTTGGACATTGCACAGCGAGGCACGGCGCCCCCCATGACCACTGAGGGTGGGGGGCCTCAACAGTCCGGGCCCTCGCCGAACACCGTCCCGGAGACCAGTACGACTCTGGGTTCGGACCAACACCCCCCTTCGAAAGAGGGGGAGGAGCTGCAGCTCCATCGGTGGCCTCCGTCAATCTGGAGGCTGCTGACACTCTACAGGAGGCATTGCAACATGCGTTCATCATGGAGGAACACCGCACCCTGATGGGTGTGGTTATGGAAAAGGTTCGGTGTGCGAAGAGCAGACTGACTGAAGCCTTCAACAGCCTATTGACGGGCTTTGAGGTATGTGATGTAATACTCTTTACAAGTTTTTTGTATACATATATGTGTGAGGCGAAACCCATGTATAGACAGTAGCCCCTGAGACTCTGTCTGGATTAGAACAAACCGATTAGAGGATCAAAAAACAAGTATATAATGCACCGTATATGTTGTTGGATAGGCTTTGATGCTGGCGGCTACTGCCCAGGCCGCAGAGATTGCCGAGCTCAGTCGGAAGCTTCGGCTATCCGATGAGGAACTCGACCACATCAAAAAGCGGTTTAACAAAACCCAAGGTATGCGGCATTACGACATACCCGAAAGTTATATGTGTGTTAGTCATTTTAACTGACTAAGAATGTTATAAATATACTCACAGCTGGCGCAGCCGAGGTCGAGTCCCACAAGAGCGCCCTCGCCGAAGCCAAGAAGGAGGTGGAGGCGAGCAAGGCGGCCGCGGACAAAGCGGCCTACGAGTTAGAGGTGGAGCAAACCACCTGCCGCAGACATGAGGCGCGGGTGGGGGAGGTCGAACAGGAGCTCAAGGACGTTATAGACAAGTGCAAGTCCTTGGAGCAAAAGACTTTGGAACAGGCCTCTGAGCTCACCAAAGCACTCGAAAGCGCAAAAGAAGCACGGGTTGAAGCCCAGGGCTCTCGCCAGGAGATCCAAGAGGCGAGGAAGATAGCGGCTGGTAAGGCCTTTATCATGCAGGGTTGATTTACCAGTAAGAGATATATTTTGTTGACCTGAGTTTGGAGTTCTCCATGCGCCTTTGCGGATCCACCAAGGAGTATTGCGGATGTCGCCGAATACTTCCGAGCCGAAGAGGGGAGCTCGACAGAGAAGTTGTTTTGGTCACAGTAACTTGTGCCAGAACATCAAGTGGCCTTTAGTGACCAATAGAAGTAGTTGTCGGAGCTGCATAGGGTGGCCGGACTGGCCATGAAGGATGTAATAGTCCGTCTATGGCCGGCCAAGTCCATACCTAGCAGCCACTTCGGACTCGTGAAGCAGCTAATGGATGCAATTCCTCGGATTGATACCCTCAAGCGGTCGTCCTGCATAGAAGGTGCCCAGATGGCCTTCGCCTGCATCAAGGTTCAGTGGGCAAAGATGAAGGCCTCCGAGATTGCCACTGCAGGGCCACCTGAAGGCAAGGATCACCGGCAGTCGGAGAAGTACTCCAACGAAGTCCTCGAGGGAGCCCGCATTGTAGAGGGCCAGTGCTCAAAGGACCTCATATTTTATTAGTAGAGTCCGGTTTGTAAGAGTCATGTAATGAACTCATGGTGTAAAATAGCTATGCTTATGCTTTACGATTAGTTTATCCTCCTATTTGGCCATTTATATGTATAAAAGTTTACTAGTCGTGGGCTTCAGCCCCCACGTAAATATTATAGGGGCGTTCGGGAACGCATGACGACACTTTATCCAACGTCTTGGTCCGGTGTAGGAGGCGTCTTGCGAGGTGAACTAGGCAATCATACTATGCGGCTTTAGTAATTTCACTTAGCTATAAGAGACCATTGGTGGCACTAAGTACTAGCCCTTGTTGTGTGAATGAGAATCCGGAGTGCGGCGCCTTTGCAACGCGGCTGGTCGAAAGCCCAGCCCCTCGTATAACACGGCATAAATCGCAAACGATTTGAAGTATAACACTAAGTCACCGGATTGATGACCCGCTCTCGCCTATCATGACAGTAAGTTTTTGGCTTTCTCTACTAAGGTACTTAACCGGACGTACTAGAAATAGAATCGCAGTAGTTCTCCCTTTACTACCTTAGCCGAACTTGCGAAACGTAAGGTGGCAAACACAGAGCCGGGCAACCCAACTATAGACTAAAGACATGTTTCGGAGCCGATGCACATAATGCAATATCCGGGATGCCGATGAGTTCCCTATAGGTGTTCGGACTTGACAGTTTTGCGGGGCCAAATACAGCCCATGGTATGAAGGCCATGCCAAACCACATATGTCAATCGAACGTAAGGGGGAACATAGATGACAAGGTAATACCAGGACCCAACCAAGAAGGTGATAACCATCTACTTCCTTTATATATTTATTGATACGTCGATGACAGACAATGTCGTTCAATATTAAGGTTATATTTCATGCCCAAAGAGAAAAAGAAAAGGTTTTACATAAGGTAAACTCTAACATGGGGCCTAAAGATCATAGTTCGAAAAAGAAACTCCAGTGATGCCGTACCGCACGTCTGCGCCATTTCTCCTTAGTAATAAGTGCTTTGAGGAGTATTTGATGGTTGGGAAATGCTAGCCTTAAAAGGATCTCCTGCAACAACCATGTAGCAAGTAGGGCTCTTGACGAACTTGCAATAAGAGGAAAAGGATATATGCAGTCTAGATAGGGTCAAGCCGTACAATGGACCTCTTCCGCAAAGTGCCTCCGGCACCGCCCAAGGTATTTTTAGTGCATAATTATGGACACGTTGTACACAAGACGCAACCTGGTAGGGTGGTCGGCGGAGGCCGAACTGCTAATCAAGGTCTGGATCCATTGATTTATAACTATTATGCGCGGACCGGACTCGTTTGGATACGTCGTTGGCTTTATTGGCCGATGAACTGTTCGGCTTGATAAGGCCGCCATACACTTCGGCTGCAAGGGCCGCTGTGTACTCTTCAGTACGGAGGGAGCGCTCCATGTTACCATTGACTGTAATAATGCCACAAGGTGCGGGCATCGTAAGCTTTAAGTAGGCGTAATGCAGGACTGCATTAAAGCAGGCAAAAGCAGTTCATCCGAGCAGTGCAAGGTAGCCACTGCGGAAAGGGACGATGTCGAAGATCAACTCTTCACTGCGGAAGTTATCTGGGGAGCCGAATACTACCTCCAGAGTAAGTGAGCCCGTGCAACGGGCCTCCACTCCTGGTATCACACCTTTAAAGGTAGTGTTACTAGGCTTGATTCTTGATGGGTCAATGCCCATCTTACAGACGGTGTCTTGATAGATCGAGTTAAGACTGTTGCCACCATCCATAAGGACTCTAGTGAGGTGGTATCCGTTAATAACTGGATCAAGTACCAGGGTGGCCGAACCCCCATGACGGATACTGGTTGGGTGACCCCTACGATCAAAGGTGATCGGACAGGCTGACCATGGGTTGAACTTGGTGGCGACAGGCTCTACAGCGTAGATGTCCCGTAGTGCGCACTTGCACTCTCTTTTGGGAATGTGAGTGATGTACATCATGTTCACTGTCTTCACCTCGGGGGGAAATTGCTTCTGGCCCCCAGTGTTCGGCTGACAGGGCTCATCATCATCTTCGCTTGGAGGTCCTTTTCCCTTGTCTTTGATATTTATTTTACCGGCCTGTTTGAAGACCCAACAGTTCCTGTTCATATGGTTGGCAAGCTTATTGGGTGTGCCATGAATCTGGCAAGGCCTCTCGAGGATTTTATCCAAGCTGGATGGACCGTCCCTGTTGCCTTTAAAAGGTTTCTTCTGCTGACCAGATTTAGAACCGCTAAATTCGGCATTGGCTGCAGTATCCTCTATGTCGTCGTTGTTGTTCTGATGTTATTTTTATTTCAGCGAGGTTTACCATTACCATCCCTGACTTCAGAAGTGCCGGGGTCGCTGAGTGAGTCCTGGATTGAGGGGTCCTCGGACAGCCAGACTATATGCGAATGCCGGACTGTTGGACTATGAAGATACAAGATAGAGGACTTCCTCCCGTGTCCGGATGGGACTCTCCTTTGCATGGAAGGCAAGCTTGGCGATTTGGATGTGAAGATTCCTTTCTCTATAACCGACTCTGTGTAACCCTAGCTCCCTCCAGTGTCTACATAAACCGGAGGGTTTAGTCCGTAGGAT
This sequence comes from Aegilops speltoides, assembly GCA_021437245.1. Taxonomy (NCBI): domain Eukaryota; kingdom Viridiplantae; phylum Streptophyta; class Magnoliopsida; order Poales; family Poaceae; genus Aegilops; species Aegilops speltoides. The sequence goes on along the minus strand of CM038146.1, from coordinate 185,985,515 downwards.
GAGAATAATCATAACCATAGGCTAGCTTCTAGGGTTTAGCCTCTACGATCTCGTGGTAGATCTACTCTTGTAATACTCATATCATCAAGATCAATCAAGCAGGAAGTAGGGTATTACCTCCATCGAGAGGGCCCGAACATAGGTAAACATCGTGTCCCCCGCCTCCTGTTACCATTAGCCTTAGACGCACAGTTCTGGACCCCCTACCCGAGATCCGCCGGTTTTGACGCCGACATTGGTGCTTTCATTGAGAGTTCCACTATGTCATCACCATAAGGCTTGATGGCTCCTTCAATCATTAACAACACAGTCCAGTGTGAAGTTTTTCTCCCTAGATAGATCTTCGTTTTCGGTGGCTTCGCACTGCGGGCCAACTCGCTTGGCCATCTGGAGCAGATTGATAGCTACGCCCTGGCCATCAGGTCAGGTTTGGAAGCTTGAACTACACCGCCAACATCTGCGGAGACTTGATCTTTGACGGGTTCGGGTCCATAAAAGCCGCGCCCCACCGCCATGATGAACACGACCTAAATCTGTCATCAGATGGTATGCGGGAGATTGCACCTGTAGCTGCACTGGCCCTAGATCCAGAGCAGAGCACGCCATCCAAGGACGGGAGGCTCAACCCCGCCATGGAAGCCGCGGACTCGACGGTGCTAGAGCCGAACACAGATCTGACCTCCAACGAGGCTTGTGTCATCGGAGCCTTGGACTCGTCTCCAGTTACAGGCTCCGAACCGCGTGAATCCACGCCCATCGAGTCTGACTGGGCACCGATCTTAGAGTTCAGCTCCACGGACATCTTCCAGCACTCGCCCCTAGGCGACGTGTTAAACTCATTAAAGTCTCTCTCCTTGTCGAACTATGTCCGGCTCGAGTGGGAAGCGGACGACGAAGAACTTCGTTGCCCACCCACCACCCATTTGATAGCCACTGTCGATGATTTGACCGACAAGCTTGATTTTGACTCCGAAGACATAGACGGTATGGACGACGATGCCGGAGAAGAACAGGAACCACCGCCCACAGGTTGCTGGACAGCCACCTCCTCATACGATATATACATGGTGGATACACCCAAAGAAGACAATGGCGACAACATACAAGATGCAACTGATGACAAACTTCCTGAGAAGCAGTCTAAGCACCGACGTCAGCGGCGCCGCTGTAAATCACGCCATGGTAAAAATAGCGATATCGGCACAAGAGAGAATAGCACTTCGGACGATGCCGAAGACAATGAAGATCCCGCCAAGCCAAGTTTTGAATAGGCCGAACGGGAAGATGGGCAAGCCAGCCCCGATGAACAGGCCGAGAACGACGACTCGGAGGACAGCAACTACATGACTCTCTCCGAGGACAAGATGAGCCTCGGCGACGAAGAATTTATCGTGCTAGAGGATCCCATCGAGCAGGAGCGCTTTAAGTGCCACCTTATTGCCATGGCAAGAAGCCTGAAGACGAAGCAGCAGTAGCTTCAAGCTAATCAAGATCTGCTCACAGATAGATGGACTGAGGTCCTGGCAGCCGAGGAATACGGACTCGAGCGCCCAACCAAAAGTTACCCGAAGCACAAACTACTGCCTCAATTCGATGATGAGGGTCTGGAGCCAGCACTGCCAGCATATAATGCGGCCGACTGACCACCGCGTGGTCGAGACAAAGCGGCAATTCAGCCCGAACACCAGCCGACACCACGTCGCCGAACAAATAGAAAGACAACAACTCGGGGATACACGCATGACCTGCAGTATGACTTGGAGAACAGAGCAGGCTAGACCAGATCGATCAACGGATCGCAGGGGTGCACCCCAATGCGCAACGACGACCACTACACCGGTCATAATAAATACACACCTGTCCAGGCTGAATACCGCAGACCGGCTCCATCCGAGCTGCGTCGCAACGTAGCCCGACATAGAGGCGCCGCACACCCCGTATGCTTCACTGATGAAGTAATGGAACATGAATTCCCATAAGGGTTTAAACCCATAAACATTGAATCATACGATGAAACAACAGACCCCGTGGTATGGATCGAGGACTTCCTTCTCCATATACATATGGCCCGCGGCGCTGATCTCCATGCCATCAAGTACCTCCCGCTAAAACTCAAGGGACCAACCAGGCACTGGTTGAACAGTCTGCCCGGAAACAGTATTGGCAGTTGGGAGAACCTGGAAGATGCATTCCTTGACAACTTCCAGGGCACTTATGTCCGACCTCCGGATGCCGATGACCTAAGTCATATAATCCAACAGCCCGGAGAGTCAGCCAGGAAATTCTGGACTCGGTTCTTAACTAAAAAGAACCAAATCGTCGAATGTCCGGACGCTGAAGCCCTAGCGGCCTTTAAGCACAACATCCGTGACGAGTGGCTTGCCCGACACCTCGGCCAAGAAAAGCCGAAGTCCATGGCAGCCCTCACGACGCTCATGACCCGCTTTTGTGCAAGCAAGGATAGCTGGCTATCTCGTAGCAACAACACCGCAAGCAAACCCGAGACTTTGGAAACCAGAGATAGCAATGGCAAGCCCCGATGCAGTAAACACAAGCGTCGAAATAATGACGATAACTTTGAGGACACAGCCATCAATGCCGGATTCAGTGGCCCCAAGTTCGGGCAGTGGAAAAGACCATTTAATAGAAACAATCCGGGCCCTTCCAGCCTGGACCACATACTTGATCGTCCGTGCCAAATCCACGGCACCCCCGACACGCCAGCCAATCATACCAACAGAGAATGTTGGGTCTTTAAACAGGTGTAACGCCCTCGATGCGGCTATATCTCCCACGTGTCGAAGCACGACTTAAAGGCATAACCGCATTGAAGGCAATGTCGCAAGTGAGGTAATCTTCACACAACCCATGTAATACATAAGGGAAAGAGATACATAGTTGGCTTACAATCGCCACTTCACACAAATACATGAATAAAGCATTACATCATCCAGATACAATCAAGGTCCGACTACGGAACCAAAATAAAAGAAGAACCCCAAATGCGACAAAGGTCCCCGATCGACCCCAACCGGGCTCCACTACTAATCAACTAGAACGAAACAACACAAAGGGCAAGATCTTCATCGAGCTCCTCCTTGAGCTTGGTTGCGCCACCGCTCGTAACATAGGCACCGCAAACTGGTTTTGAAGTATCCGTGAGCCACGAGGACTCAGCAATCCCATTACCATGGGTATCAAGACTAGAAAAGCTTAATGGGAAAGGAAGGGTAAAGTGGTGAGGTTGCAGCAGCGGCTAAGCATATATGGTGGCTATCATACGCAAATGAGAGCGAGAAGAGAAACAAAGGAACGGTCGTCAACTAGCAATGATCAAGAGGTGATCCTGAACTCCTACTTACGCCAAACATAACCCGAAACTGTTCACTTCCCGGACTACCGAAAAGAGACCATCACGGCTACACACGCGTTGATGCATTTTAATTCAGACGGTGTCAAGTTATCTACAACCGACATTAACAAATTCCCATCTGCCACATAACCGCTGGCACGGCTCTCGAAAGTTTATACCTGCAGGTGTCCCAACTTAGCCCATGACAAGCTCTCGCGATCAACGAAGAATAGACCTTCTCCGTGAAGACCCGATCAGTCCTCGGAATCCCGGTTTACAAGACATTTCGACAATGGTAAAACAAGACCAGCAAGACCTCCCGGCGTGCCGACATCCCGATAGTAGCCGCGTAGATCTCTTCTCGTGCCACGACCGATGAGCACTACGCATAACTAGAACCAGCCCTCAAGTTTCCCGAGGTGGCGCTGCAAGTGGTTTCTAGTTTGGACCAACACTTAGACAAGCATTGGCCCGGGGCGGCTAAAATAAAGATGACCCTTGGGATGTGCGACTCCCAAGGGAAAAAGGTAATAGGTGAGGCAAATGGTAAAACCAATGTTGGGCCTTGCTGGAGGAGTTTTATTCAAAGCGAACTGTCAGGGGGGTCCCATAAATCACCCGACCGCGTAAGGAACGCAAAATCCGGGAACATAACACCGGTATGACGGAAACTAGGGCGGCAAGAGTGGAACAAAACACCAGGCATAAGGCCGAGCCTTCCACCCTTTACCAAATATATAGATGCATTAATAATATAAGAGATATTGTGATATCCCAACATAAACCCTGTCCACCATGGAGAAATCTTCAACTTCACCTGCAACTAGCAACGCTATAAGAGGGGTTGAGCAAAGCGGTAACATAGCCAATCAATGGTTTGCTAGGAATGGTGTCAAAGGTTAGAGGTTCATGGCAATTTGGGAGGCTTGAAGAACAAATGGTAGGTAGCGCAGCAAAGCGATAGAACGAAGCAACTAGCATAGCAATGATAGTAATGAGATCCAGGGTAGCGGTCATCTTGCCTGACATCCCGCTAGGAAGAAGAACGAGTCCATGAAGAAGACGAACGGGAGTAGTCGAACGAATCCTCGCAACTCCGGAACGAAACCGAAGCTAACGAGAGAAGCAAACCGGAAAGAAGCAAACAACATAGTAAACAACCATCACATAATCATGGCATGATGCACAACCAAGTATGATGCATGTCCGGTTTAATGAGGCATGGCATGGCAAAGTGCTACGAACAATACTTCAAGTTAAATGGGGCTCAATATGCAACGAGTTGCATATCAACGAAACACCACATGCAATTATTTAGTTTAATCTCGGTTATGCTACTCATCAATATTAAATGTTTTAAGCATGGCAAGAGGTGAAGCATAAATAAACTAACTATTTAGGCAAGTTTAAATGAGGCCGGAACAACAACTAACAATTCCGGAAAATCCCCATATGTCTTTTAGTAGTTTAATGCAAACACAATTTAAACATTTTAATTGTTATTATCATGATGCGGATGACATATGCAAGTTTTGTGCAATTTTATGAAAATGTTGACATGAACATGATAAGGAGCATTTGGTCACCATGGCGGAACGAGAAGGGTGCCACGGTGGCGAAACAAAAATGGTGCCACGGCAACATATCCGAAAATGATGCCACAGCAACATATCGGTTCCGGTAGCTCACGGAGATACCGGTGCAAAAGGAGGTGTGCGGATGCGTGCACGGATGGTGGGGTGATCCCGGATTCTGGGTGTCCCACATAATGGTGGCATGGCTTACGGCGAACGTGCAAGGAACAATTCGGACACGGTCCAAACATAGGGTGCATCTCATACAACAAATGCATTCGGTCCACGGACATCGTCTCGGTGTTATACCTTCGAAGCGTGCATCTTCGGAGCGGTTCGAGTCGTCGAGGGGAAGTAGTCGTACACGTTTCGTAGTCGTACATGTCGGCGGTAGTGGAAGTAGTGGTTCACGGCGATGGTAGTTGTACACGAGTTGTAGTCGAACTTGGTGGTCTTGGCGTTTCGGGTCTCGCAGTGTAGTCGAACTTGGTGGCCTTGACGAACCGAAGTGGTAGTAGGCGAGATACACGATCACGGTAGTCCCCGGAGATGGAGTTTCGTGTCCAAAACTTGACGGGTGCAGGAGATCTCGGGGAGGAAGGGGCTCGGTTCATGCAAAGGTTGCGGAGGGGCTGGCCATGGCGTCGGGCAGGGCTTCCCGAGGTGGTGCAGGTGGCCCATGGTGAGGTGCAGTAGGACAGAGCTCGACGGAGCAAGGTGGACGCCATGGGGCGAGGCGGCGCTGGAGGTGGCCAGAGGAAGCGAGGAGGAGGCGGACTTGACGCAATCTCCCGACGATGGGGCGTGATGTAGGGGAGGCAGACGAGGTCCCGGACGGCAGCCTGGGGGTGGATCCGGGCGGCGGCTGCGCGACGAGCTTGAAGATGACGACGGGAGGCAGCAGCAACAGATGTGGACGGGGAGGTCGCGGCTACAGGCGCGATGCAGGAGGCGTCGGCAGCAGGACTTGGCGCAGGGCCTTGTGGATGGCGAAGGGGATCCGGGCGAGGACGGTGCGATGCTCCTGTTGGCGTGGATGACGACGGCTACGACACGGGCGGCACTGTAGGGTGGCCGGAGCCGGGCGTGGCGGAGCTCCTGGTGGTGGCGGTCGACGCCGGCGGGCGTGCTTGCTGGAAGGAGGCGGCAGCACGAGCGGGGAGTGCAGGAGTGGCCAGGGGATCGAGAGATGGGATCGAGGCTGCATACGGGTGTGGCGGCGGGCACGGGAACGAGAGGAAGAGATGCTGCTAGGGGATCGGGCTAGGGTTAGGTGCGGTTGGGGCTCGGTCGGGCCTTGGCCAGGCCCAAGAGGCCGGCTGGGCTGCAAGGCTTCTTCCTTCCTCTTCAAATCTCTTCCAAAAACAGAAAAGCAAAGAAAGAAAAAGGGAGAGAAAAGAAAAGAGTGGACAAGAGTTTGGGCGTGGGGGTAATTTTTCCGAACTAATAAAAATGAGCTCGATCCAGGAAAAATAGAAAGAGGCATGATTGAAAGATTTAAATTCAAACTCATTTGAATTTAATTCAAATGGGTTTGAACTAGGACTTGATAAAAGGAAGGTCCAAAAATGTTCGGATTTTTGGTGGAGCTCCGGAAAATGATGAAAGAAATTATGGGCGAAGTTTGAGGTCAAGAAGTGAGATAACAAAGGCATGGAATATTTTGCAAGTGTGTTAAGGTGAATTCCAAATTAATGGAATATTTACTATAGCTCTCTAAATATCGAGAGGATATGTTTTAAAGAGAATCACCATGTGAATTCCCTTGATTTAAATGGATCAAAGATCCATGCCATTTATTTAGTTGAGTTGCAAAAGATTTATGAGATGATGGCATGATGACATGATGCAATGCAAAAAAAAAAGAGCAAGCATAAATGAAACACACGGAAGTCACAAAATATGGAAGTCTTCTGGATCGTCGGTCTTGGGGCGTTACAACACTCCACCACTACAAGAGGATCTCGTCCCGAGATCTAGGATGGCACCGGAGAGAAACGGAAGAGGAAGAGAGGAGGTAAAACTAAGTTGCTTCTTTGACGAACGAGTGAAATCACGAACCTTGAGAGGTTGAGCAAAATGAAAGGAAGAAAGCAACGAATATGAGGAAAGTTGAAAAACACTCCGGTTAAAACTAGATAGAGAAGGAATAAGATTGATATAATTTGGACAGCACTCCGACTCTAAATGGAAGGAATTGAACATGAACTTGACAAGATGAGAGTATACTTGATGAAATCAACAACACACTGCCTCCAGAACTATTGAAAGAATGGCACAATGGGTAAGAAGGATTTCAGACAACACTTAGGTTGAAAAGAGAGGCAAAACTTGATAAGATGAAAGAACTTGAATGAGAACACAACACTCCGGTTAAATGGATAAGCACGAAAAGAACATGATCCTCACAATTCGAGATGATGAGTGAAAAGAGCAACATCACAATGCCTTCGGAAGAAAGAATAGAAGATAAATCATTGGAATAACAGAATGGAGAAGAAAATGCCAACTTCTGCCACAAATGAGCTTGGAAAGCATCCTTGCAAAGAAGAATTGAATGGAGTTGTTGGAAAATCAACAACGAAAAGCACAAGCTTGTTGTGCGCTTATGGCAAACATCTCAAAATGATGAGGTGACAACCGGCCACTAATGGAAACAATTGACTTGACTGAGAGCACCAAAGAGATGAAAAACTTCTTCATCGAGATGAGAATGAGAAAATTGGATCATTGATAAGCACCACAATAGCAACATTCCTTAGGGAAGGCTTTAGTTGACATATAACCCAATATAACTCCACGAAAAGATTGATTGGTTGAAAAGATCTCTTGAACGAACAGAAAATGATGGATTTAAATATGTCAGTCTTGAAAACTTGTGAATCATGAAACACGAAGAAAATTGTCAAGAATGGCATAACACCACCTCAAGAGATAAGGTAGAAAGAATTGCACTTCGAAATGCAAGATGGAGAATACTTGAACTCCTTAAATCAAAACATGTGTTGATCACCATGTTTATTTTAGAGTATAGCTTGGCGGGTCATAACCTCGAGAGAAATCTTGAAGAACAATTGAAGAAGGAAGAGAATCCTTGATGAACCACCATGAAGAACTCCGGCGACAAAAGGATGATGAGATGGAAATGAAGGATGAAAGAATAAGATGAGCCTTGCGATGAATTAGATGGAGGTTCCGATGAAATGGCCAAGGAAATTGAACTCCGGAAAAGAAAAGATGAAAGCACCTGGAACTAGAATTTATTCATCAAGAACAAACTCCGAAGGAAGGGATTACTCACTTTGAGGAAATAAGAATAAGATTTATTGTATGCTTATCCTTCATCAAATTAAATTGATGACAAGCAATGGATTTTTGCACACTACTTATTCTTTTGCAAGGATTGAAGAGGGATATAGCGCCAACTTGAAGAAGTCTTCGATGAATCACCGAGAGGATTGGAAAGGACGAATGAAATGATATGGTAATAAAGGGAGAGGAATCTTGAACGGACCACCGTAAAAATTGAAAATGGGAGTAGCAAGGGCACAATTCACCGGAAAGAATTGGAAAACGAATGAAGATACTTGAGGGGATTTAGATACATGAGAACGAAGAGGTCATGAACTGATTAGAAGGTATTTGAACGATGCACCGGTAAGATTTAGAGAAGGATAGCTATATGCTGAGAATGAAGAATTATGACATGATGGCCTTCGGAGGAAAGAAATGGAAACAAATCATGAAATGCTCCGGATGGTAAGAAAAGAATTCTCACAATCGAAAACAATTATGAGAGGATGGCATCAAACTTGAACTACGCATCTTTGGAAGAACGGGTAAGGATTTAAGAGGAACTCTTCTTCGGTCTTCAAAATATGAGAATGGCGACGAGAAACACCACCATGAATTGTTGAGACACTCCGGAAGGATTAAAAGAGGAAAGGTTGAGCCAAAGATGAAAAGAATTTGAAAGCAATCTTGGAGATGGCATCTGACTGATGAAATTCATTCTTACGTCACACTTTGAAAAGAATTTGAGAATCGCTCCGAAAGAGTCAGGTAAGATCCTGGGAAAAGACCTGTGGGTTAGGGCCCACTCAAAAGAAACACCGTTGGAAATGATTTTAAAGAGAAATTGCACCGGTTGAATTAAATGGCTTGAATGAGATAACAATCTCCAAATAGCTTGAACGGATTAAGAATGGAAACACAAATCTTGTGAGATATCTTCAGCACTCCAGATATGAACTGGGAGAGGTGAATAAATAAGAGATCCTTGGATAAGAAATTCACATGGGAAGATATGTGAAACAAAAGGAAGAGATATGATCAACATCAAAGCTTGAATTGAATCCACCGGAGAAGAAAAAAACGAAGGATGATGAACTTGAAGCTCGTGAGCATCTTCACGAAGGATCACCGGATCAAAACATTGATTGAAAAGAGTGAAGTGACTTCACATGAATAAATGGATACTTGATTAAAATAAATGAGTCCTTGAAGAAAAGGGTGGGAGGGTGGGGAAAAACAAAGACAACTTGGGATGAACGAAACAAACACCGTTGAGAAAACTTAGAATTGATCCCGCAAATGTTGGAATGATCGGATGCACTTGAAGAGAAGCACACCGGTTGGAAAGAATTGACATGACAACCTCAATGATCAAAAAGGATTAGTATTCACATAGCAATATGAGAACACCATTTAGGAAAGGTATGGAATCAACATTTGACTTGGAAGCAACTCGAATACCACAAATAAAACAAAACAAAGGATTTGGCTTGCAGAATAAGCCGGAACAATTACATATGATAGAGATTTACCCAATCCCATATCATGCATCTGTCGAAAAGATATTCTAGGAGCTACTTGAATTCCCACCTATAAACTCCCGAAACTTTCTGGTTATGCAATCTGGTGTTGGGGATACAAGGGAAGCAATATATCTCACCCAAACTAACAATCCCTGCATCCAGCTGTATCCATCCGTCAACAGATAACCAAGAAACCTTCCAAAATCGTGTACCTCAACCTTCGAAAAGCATCCGTTATACAAGCTATGGCAATACTCCCGTACTCACCTCAGTACTGGGTTATCGGGGTTATCTCACCAACAACGCATAAAAGAGATTTTCGATGTCATGCATTAAACTCGGTATTCCAGAACTGCAACGATAAAATTATGACGACAACACCTCGAGCTCAACTCCCGGGACACTTCCACTAAACCCTGACAGGAGGCACCAAGACAATGTTCTCATCATAAAACCATCGAACGATTCCAAGATACCCGCGTGATCCTAAAAAAATTAGTGAAATTTGAGAAGAGAAGAGTCAAAACTCTCGTCGGGATGCCCGACCAGAGCGATGAAGAGACCGGGAGTAAAAAGAATTCCTAACTCTCCGATATATATAATCCTAAATGACTCAAAACATTTTTCTAGACACAACTCGCCGCTAAAAACGATCAAGCAAAGGGGCTCCTAAGGTCGGGAAGGCTCGATTACCAACTTGTAACGCCCTCGATGCGGCTATATCTCCCACGTGTCGAAGCACAACTTAAAGGCATAACCGCATTGAAGGCAATGTCGCAAGTGAGGTAATCTTCACACAACCCATGTAATACATAAGGGAAAGAGATACATAGTTGGCTTACAATCGCCACTTCAGACAAATACATGAATAAAGCATTACATCATCCAGATACAATCAAGGTCCGACTACGGAACCAAAATAAAAGAAGAACCCCAAATGCATAAAGGTCCCCGATCGACCCCAACCGGGCTCCACTACTAATCAACTAGAACGAAACAACACAAAGGGCAAGATCTTCATCGAGCTCCTCCTTGAGCTTGGTTGCGCCACCGCTTTCGGTAACATAGGCACCGCAAACTGGTTTTGAAGTATCCGTGAGCCACGAGGACTCAGAATCCCATTACCATGGGTATCAAGACTAGCAAAGCTTAATGGGAAAGGAAGGGGTAAAGTGGTGAGGTTGCAGCAGCGGCTAAGCATGATATGGTGGCTATCATACGCAAATGAGAGCGAGAAGAGAAACAAAGGAACGGTCGTCAACTAGCAATGATCAAGAGGTGATGTTGAACTCCTACTTACGTCAAACATAACCCAGAAACCGTGTTCACTTCCGGACTCCGCGAAAAGAGACCATCACGCTACACACGCGTTGATGCGTTTTAATTCGACGTGTCAAGTTATCTACAACCGACATTAACAAATTCCCATCTGCCACATAACCGCAGGCACGGCTCTCGAAAAGTTTATACCTGCAGGGTGTCCCAACTTAGCCCATGACAAGCTCTCGCGATCAACGAAGGAATAGACCTTCTCCGGAAGACCCGATCAGTCTCGGAATCCCGGTTTACAAGACATTTCGACAATGGTAAAACAAGACCAGCAAGACCTCCCGGCGTGCCGACATCCCGATAGTAGCCGCACAGATCTCGCCTCGTGCCACGACCGGATGAGCACTACGCATAACTAGAACCAGCCCTCAAGTTTCCCCGAGGTGGCGCTGCAAGTGGCTCTAGTTTGGACCAACACTTAGACAAGCATTGGCCCGGGGGGGCTAAAATAAAGTTGACCCTTGGGATGCACGACTCCCAAGGGAAAAAGGTAATAGGTGAGGCAAATAGTAAAACCAATGTTGGGCCTTGCTGGAGGAGTTTTATTCAAAGCGAACTGTCAGGGGGGTCCCATAAATCACCCGACCGCGTAAGGAACGCAAAATCCGGGAACATAACACTGGTCTGACGGAAACTAGGGCGGCAAGAGTGGAACAAAACACCAGGCATAAGGCCGAGCCTTCCACCCTTTACCAAATATATAGATGCATTAATAATATAAGAGATATTGTGATATCCCAACATAAACCCTGTCCACCATGGAGAAATCTTCAACTTCACCTGCAACTATCAACGCTATAAGAGGGCTGAGCAAAGCGGTAACATAGCCAATCAATGGTTTGCTAGGAATGGTGTCAAAGGTTAGAGGTTCATGGCAATTTGGGAGGCTTGAAGAACAAATGGTAGGTAGCGCAGCAAAGCGATAGAACGAAGCAACTAGCATAGCAATGATAGTAATGAGATCCAGGGTAGCGGTCATCTTGCCTGACATCCCGCTAGGAAGAAGAACGAGTCCATGAAGAAGACGAACGGGAGTAGTCGAATGAATCCTCACAACTCCGGAACGAAACCGAAGCTAACGAGAGAAGCAAACCGGAAAGAAGCAAACAACATAGTAAACAACCATCGCATAATCATGGCATGATGCACAACCAAGTATGATGCATGTCCGGTTTAATGAGGCATGGCATGGCAAAGTGCTACAAACAATACTTCAAGTTAAATGGGGCTCAATATGCAACGAGTTGCATATCAACGAAACACCACATGCAATTATTTAGTTTAATCTCGGTTATGCTACTCATCAATATAAATGTTGTTAAGCATGGCAAGAGGTGAAGCATAAATAAACTAACTATTTAGGCAAGTTTAAATGAGGCCGGAACAACAAATAACAATTCGGGAAAATCCCCATATGTCTTTTAGTAGTTTAATGCAAACACAATTTAAACATTTTAATTGTTATTATCATGATGCGGATGACATATGCAAGTTTTGTGCAATTTTATGAAAATGTTGACATGAACATGATAAGGAACATTTGGTCACCATGGCGGAACGAGAAGGGTGCCACGGCGGCGAAACAAAAATGGTGCCACGGCAACATATCCGAAAATGATGCCACGGCAACATATCGGTTCCGGTAGCTCACGGAGATACCGGTGCAAAAGGAGGCGTGCGGATGCGTGCACGGATGGTGGGGTGATCCCGGATTCCGGGTGTCCCACATAATGGTGGCATGGCTTACGGCGAACGTGCAAGGAACAATTCGGACACGGTCCAAACATAGGGTGCATCTCATACAACAAATGCATTCGGTCCACGGACATCGTCTCGGTGTTATACCTTCAAAGCGTGCATCTTCGGAGCGGTTCGAGTCGTCGAGGGAAGTAGTCGTACACGTTTCATAGTTGTACATGTCGGTGGTAGTGGAAGTAGTGGTTCACGGCGATGGTAGTTGTACACGAGTTGTAATCGAACTTGGTGGTCTTGGCGTTTCGGGTCTCGCAGTGTAGTCGAACTTGGTGGCCTTGACGAACCGAAGTGGTAGTAGGCGAGATACATGATCACGGTAGTCCCCGGAGATGGAGTTTCGTGTCCAAAACTTGACGGGTGCAGGAGATCTCGGGGAGGAAGGGGCTCGGTTCATGCGAAGGTTGCGGAGGGGCTGGCCATGGCGTCGGGCAGGGCTTCCCGAGGTGGTGCAGGTGGCCCATGGAGAGGTGCAGCAGGACAGAGCTCGATGGAGCAAGGTGGACGCCATGGGGCGAGGCGGCGCTGGAGGTGGCCAGAGGAAGCGAGGAGGAGGCGGACTTGACGCGAGCTCCCGGCGATGGGGCGTGATGTAGGGGAGGCAGACGAGGTCCCGGACGGCAGCCTGGGGGTGGATCCGGGCGGCGGCTGCGCGACGAGCTTGAAGATGATGACGGGAGGCAGCAGCAACGGATGTGGACGGGGAGGTCGTGGCTACAGGCGCGATGCAGGAGGCGTCGGCAGCAGGACTTGGCGCAGGGCCTTGTGGATGGCGAAGGGGATCCGGGCGAGGACGGTGCGATGCTCCTACTGGCGTGGATGACGACGGCTGCGACACGGGCGGCACTGGAGGGTGGCCGGAGCCGGGCGTGGCGGAGCTCCTGGTGGCGGTGGTCGACGCCGGCGGGCGTGCTTGATGGAAGGAGGCGGCGGCACGAGCGGGGAGTGCAGGAGTGGCCAGGGGATCGAGAGATGGGATCGGGGCTGCGTGCTGGTGTGGCGGCGGGCACGGGAACGAGAGGAAGAGATGCTGCGAGGGGATCGGGCTAGGGTTAGGTGCGGCTGGGGCTCGGTCGGGCCTTGGCCAGGCCCAAGAGGTCGGCTGGGCTGCAAGGCTTCTTCCTTCCTCTTCAAATCTCTTCCAAAAACAGAAAAGCAAAGAAAGAAAAAGGGAGAGAAAAGAAAAGAGTGGACAAGAGTTTGGGCGTGGGGGTAATTTTTCCGGACTAATAAAAATGAGCTCGATCCAGGAAAAATAGAAAGAGGCATGATTGAAAGATTTAAATTCAAACTCATTTGAATTTAATTCAAATGGGTTTGAACTAGGACTTGATAAAAGGAAGGTCCAAAAATGTTCGGATTTTTGGTGGAGCTCCGGAAAATGATGAAAGAAATTATGGGCGAAGTTTGAGGTCAAGAAGTGAGATAAAAAAGGCATGGAATATTTTGCAAGTGTGTTAAGGTGAATTCCAAATTAATGGAATATTTACTATAGCTCTCTAAATATCGAGAGGATATGTTTTAAAGAGAATCACCATGTGAATTCCCTCGATTTAAATGGATCAAAGATCCATGCCATTTATTTAGTTGAGTTGCAAAAGATTTATTAGATGATCGCATGATGACATGATGCAATGCAAAAATAAAATAAAAGAGCAAGCATAAATGAAACACACGGAGGTCACAAAATATGGAAGTCTTCTGGATCGTCGGTCTCGGGGCGTTACAACAGGCCGGCAAGTTAAACACCGAAAACGGAGAAAAAGGATTGCAAAGCAACGACGACGAGGAACCCCGGCCGCCAAATACAGGGGGACAGAAGAAGTTTCCTCCCCAAGTGAAAACGGTGAATATGATATATGCTACCCATATCCCTAAAAACGGAGCAGAAGCGCGCACTAAGGGACGTCTACATGATGGTGCCAATCGCCCCAAAATATAACCCGTGGTCCTCTTGTTAGATCACCTTCGATTGAAGGGCCATCCGACCAGTACCCGTCACGGCGGTTCAGCCGCACTGGTGCTTGACCCTATTATTGACAGATTCCACCTCACATGCGTCCTCATGGTCGGTGGTAGCAGCCTAAATCTGCTTTATCAAGACACAGTGTGCAAAATGGGTATTGATCCCTCAAGAATCAAGCCCACCAAAACCACCTTTAGAGGTGTCATACCAGGTGTGGAGGCCTGTTGTATGGGATCAATCACACTGGAAGTGGTCTTCGGATCCCCGGATAATTTTCGAAGTGAAGAGTTACTCTTCGATATCGTCCCCTTCCGCAGTGGTTATCACACACTGCTCGGACGAACCACATTCACTCATTTCAATGCGGTGCCGCACTATGCCTACCTTAAGCTCAAGATGCCCGGACCTCGTAGCATCATAACATTCAATGGAAATACGGAGCGCTCGCTCTGTACTGAGGAGTACACCGCGGCCCTTGCAGTAGAAGTACAGAATAGCCTTCTTAGACAAAAACTCAATTCGGCAGTAAACCCCCGGACACCGTTAAGCGGGTCCGTGCTACGCTACAGCAGGACCATCCGGCTCATTCAGAGCTTAGCTAGCAATTCGGCCTCCGTCCCATTCCTAAGAGAGCGGTGAAATTCGTACCACGCGCACATAACTACGCACTTAAAATACCATGGGAACGGGCGGAGACACCGCTAGACCACAGTCCACAATGCGGCTCAACCGCTCCTAGATCCGCATACCTTTAGTTTTTCCTCTTTCTTTCAAGTTTCTTCTCTTCTCGAGGCCTTTTTTGATAAACCTGCTCATCGGACCCGTAGCAGGACGGATACGCCAAGAAAGCTAGGGGCTCGGACGTACAAGGGAATACCCAGGTGGTCTTTGCTAATGATTGTCATACCTGCTTTAACTACCCGCACGCAGCTCGCTCTTGGTCATGGCATGTTAAATAGCCTTATTTGCTTATTACACTGCTCATACACCTTGACGTATTAATCAAATTACAATGAAATTAATTGGCAGCATTTGCACTTTTACTGACTTTTCCTTGTCTGCTTATTTTTCATCGCAACCGTACATTTTGGTACGCCTTAATTTGCCAGGGGACTTCATTGTACCCCATAACACGGCAAAAAAGTTCGAACACTTTTACAGTGCACTCCGGCACCCCGAACTTATAACATTATATGCATTGGCTCCGAATCATGTCTTTGGTCAACAGTTGGGTTGCCCGGCTCCTGTGCTTGCTACCCTACGTTCTGCTATATCCGCTAGGATAGTAAAGGGAGAACTACTATGATTGTGTCCCGGTTCTTCCGGATGAGCACCTCAGTAGAGAAAGCCGAAAACTGACCGTCATGATGCGGCGAGAGCTGGTCAGCTGTTCGAGAGGTCACAAAATCCTTAACGATTTCTTACGCACTATGCGATAACTAATGCATTGTGCGATGGATTGGTTTTTATCCGATCAGGTGATTTCTAATGCCCCAAGTTCGGTCTTCCAAACAATAGGGGCTTCGCCTACCTTTCTTTTGTCAAACTCCTATGGCTAAGTGAGGGTGATAAAGCCTTATAGTCCGATTGTCTGGTTCGTCGCGCTAAACACCTCCTTTAAAGACCAAAAATCTTGAGTAAAGAGTGTTTAGATTCATCCCGAACACCCCCATACTTCCTACGTGGGGGAAAAAGCCGACGACTGGCCAACTCTCAGCATTACTTTAAAAACGGCCGCACATGAGGTAATAGTTCGAATAACAAGTATTGTTTTACATAACTTGTTTCATCTTACAGCATAGGATAACACACATCCATTCATGGGAAGATAATATCCTTGGAACAGTGCTCCGCCACAAGGCAGGATCGCTTCAGGACACTGTCATAATACAGCTCAGGCTTGTGGTGCTCTTTCCCTTCGAGCGGTCCCTCAGTCATTAGCTTCATAGCATCCATCTTCGCCCAATGCACCTTGGCACGGGAAAAAGCCATTCGCGCACCTTCGATGATGACCGACCGCTTGATGGCGTCCAGCCAGGGACATGCACTAACCAGCCGCTTCACGAGTCCAAAGTAGCTGCTGGGAATAGGTTCGGCAGGCCATAGCCGGACAATCAAATCCTTGAGGGCTAGTTCGGCCGCCCTATGCAGCTCGACCAGCTGTTTCAGCTGATCGGTAAAGGGTACTGGGTATTCTGGCGCAAGATATTGTGACTAGAATAGCTTCTCTGCAGAGCTCCCCACTTCGGCTCGGTAGAATTGTTCGACATCAGACATGCTATGCGGCAGATCCGCAAACACCCCTGGAGAACTCCGAATCAGGGTTAGTAAATGAAATCTTTCCTTCGTGTATTTGCTCTGGATAATAAAGGCCTTACCCGCGGTGATCTTTTGGGCCTCCTGGATTTCCTGGAGGGCGCCTTGGGCTTCGGCCTGAGCATCGTGTGCGGATTGGCGAAACTTGGTGAGTTCGGACTCTTGGTCCTTTATATTCTGCTCCAAGGTCTCGCACTTCCCTATGGCCTCTTGGAGCTCTTGTTAAACTTCAATGACCCGGGCCTCGTGGTTCTCACGAGTTGCCTGCTCCTTGGCCGCCCTTTTCTCGGCCTCGGCTACCGCCTTCTTAAGAGCCTCGACTTCGGTCGCCGCTCCTATTACATACCATGACATTTTTTAGTCAAAATAACCACTCACTTGTATTCAAATACAAACAAAGTTATCCAATACCTTGGTTATCCTCCAATTGCTTCTTTACTTGGCCAAGTTCCTTTCGGCCCGCTCCAGTCTCTGCCTCGGTCCGGAGACCTCCGCAGTATGAGCGGTTGCAGCTAATAGCGACGTTGGTCATTCGCATATATATTTCTTAGTTAGTCTCCTGCGAAATGTATTTGATCCTCTGTCCGGCTTTCTTTTCAAAACACCGAACATTGTATCAATGGCTACTATCTATATTATGACAATCTTTTAACTTCATTACTTACCTCAAAGCCTGTTAGAAGGCTGGTGCAGGCTCCAGTCAGCCCACTTTTGACGGACTGAACCTTCCCAATCACCGCACCGATAAGGGTACGGTGCTCTTCAACGATGGAGGCGCTTTGCAGCGCCGCCAACAAAGTATCTGGCATCCCAGGGTGGACTGAGGTTGCCAGTGGGATAGGCGCACCACCTTCTGTTGAGGAAGGTTGCCAGCCTAACTCTGGAGCTGTATTGGTCTCCAGAGTTGTCTCTGGGTGGGGGGCGAATTCAGGATGGCCCCCGCCTTCAGCATCCATGGGGATCTGCTCCCCCATGTGTTCAATCAACGGGGTTTGACCCTCCGGCACCGCCTCGACGGTCTCCCAAGCTTTGCCCTGGCATGGGCCCCTCTAGGACGACACCTCAGTGTTGTCCATATATTTGGGGGAGGAGGCCGTCGGGAGAGTCTCGTTGTTCATTGCATCCGAGTCCAACGAATCTTCTGACGAAGATCGCCCGATTTCGGATCCGGCTGGACTGCAGAATATGAGACTCGGTACATTAATACTATGCAAAAGTGAGATTGGATATATAGAGATGTTCGGGTTTCTTTGTACTCACAATTTAGCTAGGGGCTTGACCTTGGGTTCCCACTCTGGGCTGCTGTCGGCGGCCGCGGTAGGTTCGTCTAGAAGGGATGCTTTCCCCTTCTTAGACGTTTCGGCCTCCAAACGTGTGGTGGCCGTCCTCTTCTTTCTCCCCCTCATGGGGGGGGGCTGGCTTTCTTCTTCTTCCTCTCCCTCTTCCTCGTATTTTTCGGAGGAGGAGTGGGCCTCGGTGTCTTCGGACACCACGTCTGAAGTGCCCTTACGACGAAGCCCGCCCTTGGTCTCCTTGGCCTCCTTCTGGGCCTTCTTCTTCGGTGCGTTGTATGGCACCGGGACTAGCATCTTCATCAGAAGTGGGCCAGCTTGTTCCTCAGGCAGCGAAGCCGGACAGTAGATCCGCTCTGCCTTCTCCGTCCAGGCCTGGAAGAATTGTGGGGGAAAGATTAGGTGTTTTTCCGAGGGTATACAAATAAAGGACACACCTTGACAACAAATAAAGACTCACCAAACTTGCGGGCTGGGACGCTTTGTGCCCGCGGTCCTCGGCGGTGTCCGGCCACGACTTGCTAGACTTGAATACCACCTTCCAGATGTCTTCATGTGTTGTGTCGGAGAAGTCTAGCAAGGTTTGGTGCTCTGCCGGATCAAACTCCCATAGATGGCAAGTCCGGCGTTGGCAAGGAAGGATCCGACGAACTAGCATCACCTGGACCACATCGACAAGTTTGATATTCTTGTCCTCCATGCTCTTGATACGCGCATGGAGTGTCGTCAGCCCGTCGGACGAAGGCCAGTCTAGGCCCTTTTCGGGCCAGGACATGAGCCGCGGTGGAGCTCCTGTTCGGAACTCAGGGGTAGCGTCCCATTTAGCGCCGCGTGGCTCGATGATATAGAACCACTGTTGTTGCCAACCTTTGACGGACTCGTTGAATTTACCTGATGGCCATTTGATGTTGGGCATCTTGCTCACCATGGCTCCACCGCACTCAGCGTGTTCGCCGCCGACCACCTTGGGCTTCACGTTGAAGATCTTTAGCCATAGACCAAAGTGTGGCGGGATGCGGAGGAAGGCCTCGCACACGACGATGAATGTCGAGATATTGAGGAAGGAATAGGGGCATAGATCATGGAAATCTATCCCATAATAGTACATAAGGCCGCAAACATATGGCTGGAGGGGAAACCCCAGCCCGCAAACGAAGTGGGGAAGGAATACAAGCCTCTCGTGGGATTCTAGAGTAGGGACGATCTGTCCCAACTCTAGGAGATGGTGTGCGATCTTCTTGGCCTGGTATCCGGCCTCTCCGAGCTTATCCTTCTCCTGAACGGAGGAGGCCATCCACTTGCCCTGCGCTCTGGATCCAGACATGATTGGAGTGCTTTTTTGGGCGGAAGAGATGGGAGCTTGGGCGCTGGAGCTTGAGGATAAATGAGCAGAGGAAGAAGAGGGCGTGGGTGAAAGAGGGGAATCCTTATCCCTTTATAAAGGCAGTAAAAATCGTGTGCCTCCCCATTCACCCTAAACTCTCTTATTTCCCAAGCGCCGTGCTGATGGCACAGTTGGGTTACCCATACCCGTATTGATGAGAATCCCGTGATAAGGGGACACAATCTCTGCTTCGACAAGACGTGCCAATGAAACCGCGCCTCAAAATACGGAGGGGCAGGATAAAAATGGTTTGAATAAAGGCCGGGCCATGGCGTGATGTCACGCTATGATATGTCAGCAGATCAGACTCGTGGGATGTTATACTCTCTGCAGTGGTATGTGGGATTTGTTTTGTAGAGCCGGACACGATTCTTATGCTCAAGATCTGTTTTGAAGTATTCGGAGAAGGAACCCGCCTTGCAATGCCGAAGACAATTTGCGCGCCGTACTCATCGTCATTGAAGCCTGGTTCAGGGGCTACTAAGGGAGTCCTGGATTGAGGGGTCCACGGACAGCCGGACTATATGTCAATGCTGGACTATTGGACTATGAAGATACAAGATACAGGACTTCCTCCCGTATCCGGATGGGACTCTCCTTTGCGTGGAAGGCAAGCTTGGCTATTCGGATGTGAAGATTCCTTTCTCTATAAACGACTCTATGTAACCCTACCTCCCTCCTATGTCTATATAAACTGGAGGGTTTAGTCCGTAGGACGAGAACAATCATAACCATAGGCTAGCTTCTAGGGTTTAGCCTCTACGATCTCATGGTAGATCTACTCTTGTAATACTCATATCATCAAGATCAATCAAGCAGCAAGTAGGGTATTACCTCCATCGAGAGGGCCCGAACCTGGGTAAACATCGTGTCCCTAGCCTCCTGTTACCATTAGCCTTACATGCACAGTTCGGGACCCCCTACCCGAGATCCGCCGGTTTTGACACTTGAACATGATCTAACAGTGGATTCGAAGAGTCTTCTTGATGGGGGCACAGAGTAGCAGCCGAGGCCGCGAACCCGTCGAAGACCAGGTCTCCTTGGATGTCAGCAACATAGTTCAGGTTTCCAAACCTGATCTAGTGGTTGGGGGCATAACTATCGACCTACTCGAGGCGGCCGCTCGAGTTGGCACGAAGTACAAAGCCACCGAACACAAAAACCTATCTGGGAAGAAAGGTTTCCCTGGATGCAGTATCATTGTTGATGAGGAGGCAAGCCATTGGTCCTTCTGTCGATGATACAGCGGAGCTCTCAATGAAAGAACGAATGTCGGTGTCAAAATCGGCAGATCTCGGGTAGGGGGGCCCAAGCTGTAGGTCTAAAGACGGATGATAACTATGAACAAAGAACACAGTGGTTACCCAGGTTTGGGCCCTCTTAATGGAGGTAAAACCCTACTCCTGCTTGATTATATTCGAAGGGTATATGGATTACAAGAGTTGATCTACCACGAGATCGAGTCGGCTAACCCTAGATTAGCTAGCCTAGCAATGTTGTGATCCTCCCTCCGATCTAACCCTCCGGTTTATATAGACACCAGAGGGGCTTGGGGTTGTACAAAGCCGGTTTAACAGAAAGGAAATAACATATCTGGACACCTATACTTGCCCTCCACGCATACGTGAGTCCCTTCCGGATACGAGAGGTGATCCTCAGTCTTGTACCTTGATGGCCTATTAGTCCGGCCCACATCCAATAGACCGGACGCCCGAGGACCCCCTAGTCCAGGATTGCCACACTCGCGGTTGGTCCCCAAGCCCCCGAGCCAATTTTATATCAGCGCCCCCGTAGGCGTGCTGCTATCTAGGGAGCGGTTGCCCCAAATCCAGCGCCCGTCACCAAGAGGGTGAAGAAGACAACCACCAGAAGTACCAAGACAGAGGTGGTATGCCGTTAGTCTCCTCACCTTGCCGGGATCAAAGCTTCCCCCGCCAAGCAATCGGCGGATGTGAAAGTCGACTCCAGCGCTCATTCTGGCTTGAGCTCCTCGCGGAGCTCATCTTCACCGGAGCCCCCAGCGCCTCAGCAGGGTTTAGACCTGTCGAAGAGCTCCGCCCCTCCATCCCAGAAGAGAGGCAGGGCGTCCTCGCGGCCCATGGAGTTTAGTTTGAGCTCCATGCTCATTGACGAGGAGTAAGGAAGATTTCCTTCTTATAAATAGCGTTAATATACTTGATTATCTTTGCTGACTGACCTTTTGTTGTGCTGTCATTGGCAGGGAGGTGGAGGAGGACACGGAAACCCTCATCCACCGGTCGAAGAGGCTCCGGCGTGCTGGGTCACCGAAGACTGTGGAGAGCCTGGACTTGGCGGGGAGCAACACGGAGGATCCCGCACCGAGCCCCCAGCCCAGCCCCCGGCCTGAGAATAGAAGGCTGGTCCCTCTTGCTGGAGGCGAGATTCCCACCCTTCAGATGGAGGTGGTGGCGATACGCAGGATGAGCTCCCCCAGAAGGGCATGTTCCCCTAGCTGACTCAACTGCAGAACCCCCGGCGAAGCCCTCCGTGGATGAGCCCGCACAGAGTATTGTCGTGTCTACCGCAGCAGAGGGTGGGGTTCATGGCCCGGCAACTGGTGCTACCTGGGTAACCGAGCCCCCTGCCCGGCAGGCTTTTCCGAGTATTTAACTTTCGCTCTTCTCCTTCTTCTTTATACATATCACTTCTCCCCATATCCTAGCAATCTGTAACTCCTGCCTTTTTGCCATTCGCTTGTCCCCTCATCTGCAGTCCCCCAGGTCGAAAAGAGCCAGAGCTGCTGGAAGAGGTGGCCAGCATAGGGAGAGTTGCCACGGATGAGGCTGCCAAGATTAAGCATGGCAATTTTACCCATGGATATCCGATCTGAATGGACAGGGTTTGTGTTGGGAATATGACTATTGGGTATGACCTGCCCAGGAGGGGCCGGGTTATACCAATGGCAGTTCGTCAATACAAAGCCCATGAAGATGTTGAAGATGGCAACTCACGAAGCAGACTTGCTAAGGGCCCAAAGCCCAAAGGCGACTTAAGGCCCATAGGGGTAAACCGCCATATTTGTATGACTTATATTGTAAGGCAAGTATACTTAGTCACCGAGCCGGACACATTGTTTATGATCCTGTCGGGACTCCGTGAGCCGCCGGGTGTCAACCTGTTTATATAAAGGGAAGACCCGGCGGCGGTTTAGGGAAAGAAACAAGAGATCGAAAGATAGGTCAAGCGGATTTGCTCCCTGGTAATCGGGACATAAGCAATACCACCTCAAACTGGATTAGGCCTTTACCTTCACCGCAAGGGGCCGAACCATTATAAACTCCATGTGTCCTTTGTCCTGTTTAACCCCTTTAAGCTAACCTAGTTGCGATGGCTCCACGACTAAGTCCTCACACTAGGACATCTACCATGACAATTCCACGATAGTTGGCGCCCACCGTGGGGCCAGCGCACAGTGGTTTCGAGTTCTTGAAGGGCAGCTTCGAAGGGATCAAGGGATACGCTGTGGGTCGGATGACCAAGACTCATCGCTACAAGCTCTACATCGACGATGCAGGCTGGGGCCCCGAGGCCGGCTCAATTGAGTACGGGTATCGGGTCCCCTTCGGCAGAATCCGCATTTTCATTAGCAAGATCGGTGAACCGGGCCCTGAGCCGGACATCTGCACCGACATCATCGAGACGGCTCAGCATGGGCGACCCACCCGAGTTCAGCCCACCGTGAAGCAGGCCTTCGTGGGATTCATCCATGGGGCGGAATCTGAGGATAGATTGGTGTCTGGTGGTGAAACGGGCGTCTACGCCGATGGTGAGTCTTCCACTGGTGACACTGATTCGTTGTACCAACTGCAAGTGGCCGGCTTGGGGGCTATTTTGATGGCGACAATATTCCGGACCCCTATGAGGTGCCAAATAGGGTCGCGATTTTCATGGCTGGTACACAGCCAGCGCAGAATTCTTCGACTGCGGTAGCAATGATCACCAGGTCAGCAACGGCAATGGAAGCCGAGGGCAGGAGGCCCTATGCGCCCGCTGGCTCAGGTTTTGACTGACTTGCTGGATAATCTGGCAACATTGTTAATAGCGGAGGTTAACCCGGTAAATCAAGTTCAGCACAACGCGGAGGTTGCAAAGTTGTGTGATGAGATAGCACAGGCCAAGGAGGAGTTGAATGCAGAGAACGTCGGGATGGCCACTGAGCGGGCTGCTTTAGATGCTCAGGCACAGCGGATTCAGTCAGAGGCTTTTCGGCTTACGATGGATCAAAACGCTTCCAATGAAGTCATGAGGAGGAGGCATCAGTCTCGTCTACCTTTACTTTACGAGGCAAGAAACCTCTTTGGCATGCTTGGAGCTGGGACCAGTAACCAACCAGAGATAAACCGGGTCGAAGCGCTTGGGGCTGGAGCGTCGGCTCAGCCGCGCACGACGGAGCGGCCCCGTCTCAATACTACTCCACCTCAGTATGTACCGACACCACCGGGTCATTATTCTAATCCTTTGGATAACATGATCGATGCAGCGACACGGCTGGCGGCTCTACCGGTTGAAGGCGAATCACCGGAAGCGATTGAAATACGACGAGCCGGGGAGCTGCTCCAGACGGCTATGGCTCAACAGGCGGCTTATTCATACAGTCGGGAGTGTATCCATTCCACGCCACGTCCAAGCAAAAGTTATAGCAGGCATATTGATGAGCCAGCCGTGTCAAGCAGTGGACGAAACCGCAACCTGCCCCGTGGGCATGACCCAGCGAGTGGTTGAGGTAATGCTCAGAATGTTGTGGATCAGGGTAGAGCGCGTCAGGAGGCTGAGCTCGAGGCTCAATATGCGGCTCATGAGCATTCTCCGGCTTGTCCGACAAATTTGGTGGAGACAGCGTGACCTTCAGAACTTCAGGTGTGCCAGGTTTTGCGCCAGCTCTACGTAATGAGCGTTTGCCTAAGGATTTCAAGGGTCCTCGCAAGGTGCCTAACTAGACCGCTGACTTACCACCTGAAACTTGGGTTGAGAGTTACGAGATGGCCATGGAACTGCTAGATGTTAGCGATGCTGCATGTGTCAAGTATTTCATCATGATGTTGGATGGGACAGCTCGCACTTGGTTGAAAGGGCTACATGCCATCTCCATTGGGTCGTGGGCCGAGTTAAAAGCCCAGTTTATTCAGAATTTTAAAGATACGTGCAAGCAGCCTATGTAAATTGTGGATTTGGACAACTGTGTCCAGGAAGAGGGCAAGTCAACAACCCACTGGGTACGCCGGGTCTCAGCTATCCTGCACTCATCGGATCGCATCAATGCTGGCTCAGCAGTATTGATGTTAGAGAAGAATCGCCGTTTTTTGCCCCTTAAACAGAAGGTAGGGCGGCTCAAGCGCCACTGCAGCAACATGGGGGAGCTGATGGCGGCTCTGGTTAAGTATGCCGACTCTGATGGTACCAAGGACCTTGATTCTGATGATGAAAAGCCAGGAAAGGGAAAGAAGAGTGGCAACACTAAGGGGCAGCATTATAACCCGGGGGGGCAATGGTAAGCGCAAGGCTGATAACAGTTTGGATTTTGTGGCTAATACCAACTAGTAGAATAATAGTCAGCGTCGTAAGGGAAAGCCGCCTCCCCGGTTTGGAGGGTCAAGTTTCAACCTTGAGCAGATGCTGAATCAGCCCTGCCCGAAGCATAGTACGCGAGAAAGGCCGTCCGCTCACCTCTGGAAGGATTGCTTCATTATGAAAGAGTACAAAAATTCCGATCTTTTCTAGAATAATCATGGGTCGGGCAGCGGCTCAGGTTCCGGTTCTCATGGTTTGGGTTACGGTGGTGGCGGTTCTAATTCCGACTTCCAGGGCCAGGGCAATCAAGGCAATCAGGGTGGTTATAATCAACAGCCTGGTCAGGGGGCACAACAGTAGTAGCAGTCTTGTTATCAGAGTAATCCAAAGCAGTTGAATAGTGGGCAGTATCACATCTTCACCACGAGTCTATGCAAGCGGGATCTAAAGCTCCATAAAAGGGTCGTGAACACTGTTGAGCCGACGATTCCCCGTTACTTACGATGGTCTGAGCAGCCCATTGTGTGGAGTCGAGAGGATCACCCGCCCCGGGTTGATAATCCGGGTCATTTGGCTTTGGTGGTGGTTCCTTAGGTTGGAGGGCACAAGTTCACTAGCGTACTCATGAATGGAGGTAGCAGCATTAATATCCTTTACTATGATACTTTCCATCGTATGGGGTTAACTGATAAAAATCTTAAGCCGTCCAATACTGTTTTCCATGGAGTGTTTCCTGGTAAGTCGGCGTATCCTGTAGGCAAGACCGATTTGGAAGTAGCCTTTGGGGATGGACATGATTCCAGGGCCGAGAGGCTAACCTTTGAAGTGGTCAAGATTAAAAGCTCGTATCACGCTTTGTTTGGACGGCTGGCTTATGCCAAGTTCATGGCACGACCTTGTTATGTTTATCTACAACTCAAGATGCCAGGTTACAAGGGGAGCATCACAGTGCATGGAAACCGGAAAATAGCTTTGGAGTGTGAAGAAGGTGATGCTGCTTATGCTGAGTCTGTCTGTGCAACAGAGGAATTGAAGTTCTACAAATACAATGTTGACCTGGCGGATATGACCTCTTTGAAAAAGCCAACTATAGAGCATGATCCAATATTGAAGTTTAAGTCGGATGATGACACTAAGCTAGTTGAATTTCTTCCTCGCGATTCATCCAAGCAGTTTAGTATCAGTGCTAACTTGGATCCAAAATAGGAAAGCACGCTCATCGAGTTCATCCGTGAGAACCGGGACATCTTTGCATGGAAGCCTTCTGATATTCCAGGTGTACCGAGGGGACTCGCTAAGCACACTCTTAATATTGATCCAAAGTTTAAGCCGGTCAAGCAATTCCTTCTGCGCTTAAATGAGGAGAGGCGTAAGGCCATTGGTGAAGAAGTGGCCCGGCTCTTGGCGGCTGGGTTCAATGTTGAAGTCTTTCATCCTGAGTGGTTGGCTAACCCGGTGCTGGTACTTAAGAAGAATGGCACTTGGCGTATGTGTGTGGACTGCACGGACTTAAACAAGGCCTGTCCGGCTGATCCTTTTGCTCTCCCTCATATTGATCAAATCATTGGTGCTACAGCGGGTTGTGAGCGTCTGAGCTTTTTGGATGCTTATTCTGGTTATCATCAGATGAAGACGGCAGTTAAGGACCAGGAGCAGACAGCTTTCATCACTCCTTTTGGAGCCTTCTACTATGTGTCTATGCCTTTCGGGCTCAAGAGTGCCCAGGCGACTTACCAGCATTGTGTGCAGAATTGTTTTCACTATCACATTGGGCGCAATGTTCATGCTTATGTGGATGATATTGTGGTGAAATCCAGAAAGAAGGAAACTTTGATAGATGATTTGAAGGAGACCTTTGAAAATCTTCGGGTCTATAAGATGATGCTTAACCCGACCAAGTGTGTTTTTGGTGTGCCAGCAGGCAAGTTTTGGGGATTTCTGGTTTCTCAACGCGGTATTGAAGCTAACCCATAAAAAAATTAAGGCTATTACTTCCCTGGCTAAGTCGGCGTGCGTCAATGATGTTCAGCGTTTGGCAGGTCATATTGCGGCTTTAAGACGGTTCATAAGATGGTTGGGAAAGAAGGCTATCCCTTTGTATCAGATGATGAAAAAGACAGATAATTTTGTCTAGAGTGATGCTTCTAATGAAGCGTTTGAATCCTTGAAGAAATAGTTGCTGAGCCGCCGGTTCTTGCTGCTCCTATTGATAAAGAGCCATTGTTATTATATGTGGCTGCTAATGCCTGGGCTGTCAGCGTAGCTATTGTGGTAGAACGGAAGGAAGTAGGCAAGGAATATCCGGTTCAGAGGCCGGTTTATTAAATCAGTGAAGTGCTTATTGAGTCCAAGCAGAGATATCCGCATTGGCAGAAGCTTGTCTATGGGGTGTTCATGGCTAGTCAAAAGCTCAAGCAGTATTTCTGCGGTCATCCTATCACTATGGTTAGTTCTGCTCCTTTAGGGGATATTATTCAAAACAGAGAAGCCACAGGAAGAGTAGCCAAGTGGGCTACTGAGCTTGGACCTCACGGGTTGAAATATATGCCTTGTACGACCATCAAATCCCAAGCACTCATGGATTTCATCAATGACTGGACAGAGCTGCAGATGCCTGAGGACAAGCCGGATAGCACATATTGGACTATTCATTTTGATGCGTCCAGGCAATTGGAGGGCTCGGGGGCTGGAGTTGTCTTAACTTCCCCACGAGGTGATAAATTCTGTTATGTCTTAAGGTTGATGTTCCCTTGTACTAACAATGCAGCTGAGTACGGAGCCTTGCTCCATGGTCTTCGGATGGCTAAGGAGATGAATTTAAGTTGGGTGAGATGTTTCGGCGACTCAGATTTGGTGGCGCAGCAATTGTCAGGAAAATGGGATTCTAAAGATCCACTCATGGCGGCTTATCATCGTGAGGTTGATGTTATTGCTGGTCATTTCAAAGGTTTATCAAGTGGAACATATTGATCGCAGGAAGAACGAGGTGGCTGATGCTTTGAGCCGGTTAGGGTCCCAGCGTAAGCCGGTGCCACCTAACACTTTCCTGGATATTCTGCATAACCCTTCAGTTAAATTGCCTACAAAAGAAGATCTTGTTGTTCCTGACCTGGAGGCACTATTGGTTGCGGGTCTTCATGTTATTCCTGATTGGACAGTTCCATATTTGGCTTACATGACCCGGGGCGAGTTACCTGAGGATGAAACCCTAGCCAGACAGATAACCCGGCAGTCTAAGTCAATGACAATTGTCAATGAAGAGTTGCACCATTGCAGTGTTACTGGGGCATTTCAACGTTGCGTTTCTCCTGAAGAGGGCCGTGAAATTCTTCGCGAGATTCATGAAGCAGATTGTGGTCATCATGCTGGTTCTAAGTCTCTCGTGGCTAAAGCCTTTTGTCATGGATTTTATTGGCTAACGGCTCATGCTGATGCAGAGGATTTGGTCAGTAAATGTTATGGTTGTCAGAAATTTTCACGATGAGCTCACGTGTCTGCTCAAGAGTTGAGGATGATTCCCATTACTTGGCCATTTGCAGTTTGGGGGCTTGATATGGTTGGGCCTTTAAAAAGGTCCAAGGATAAAAAGACCCACCTTTTGGTGGCGGATGACAAATTCACAAAGTGGGTCGAAGCAGAGCCGGTCAGTAAGTGTGACGCGCCAACATCGGTTTAGTTCATTAAAAAGGTGATTTTCCGCTTTGGTTTCCCCACAACTTTATAAATGATAATGGCATGATACGTCCATTTTGCATCATGCTTTGATATTGATATTTATTGCAATATGGGTTGTTATTACACATTATGTCACAATACTTATGCCTTTACTCTCTTATTTTACAAGGTTTACATGAAGAGGGAGAATGCCGACAGCTGGAATTCTGGGCTGGAAAAGGAGCAAATATTAGAGACCTATTCTGCACAACTCCAAAAGTCCTAAATCTTCACGGAGGCACATTTTGGAACTAATAAAAAAATACTGGCGAAAGAATCAACCAGAGGGGCCCCACACCCTGACCACGAGGGTGGGGGCGCGCCCTACCCCCCTGTCTCGTGGGCCCCCTGGCAGGCCTCCGGTGCCCATATTTTGCTATATGAAGTCTTTCGCCCTAGAAAAAATTAGATCGAAGCTTTCGGGACGAAGCACCACCGTCTCGAGGCGGAACCTTGGCGGAGCCAGTCTAGGGCTCCGGCGGAGCTGTTCTGCCAGGGAAACATCCCTCCGGGAGGGGGAAATCGTCACCATCGTCATCCCCATCGATCCTCTCATTAGGAGGGGGTCAATCTCCATCAACATCTTCACCAGGACCATCTCCTATCAAACCCTAGTTCATCTCTTGTATCCGATCTTTGTCTCAAAACCTCAGATTGGTACCTGTGGGTTGCTAGTAGTGTTGATTACTCCTTGTAGATGATGCTAGTTGGTTTATTCGGTGGAAGATTATATGTTCAGATCCTTAATGCATATTAATACCCCACTGATTACGAACATGAAAATGATTTGCGAGTAGTTACGTTTGTTCCTGAGGACACGGGAGAAGTCTTGCTATAGGTAGTCATGTGAATTTGGTATTCGTTCGATATTTTGATAAGATGCATGTTGTCTTTCCTCTAGTGGTGTTATGTGAACGTCGACTACATGACACTTCACCATTATTTGGGCCTAGGGGAAGGCATTGGGAAGTAATAAGTAGATGATGGTTTGCTAGAGTGATAGAAGCTTAAACCCTAGTTTATGTATTGCTTCGTAAGGGGCTGATTTAGATCCATATGTTCCATGCTATGGTTAGGTTTACCTTAATTCTTCTTTCGTAGTTGCGGTTGCTTGTGAGAGTAGTTAATCATAAGTGGGATGCTTGTCCAAGGAAGGGCATCACCCAAGCACCGGTCCACCCACATATCAAATTGTCAAAGTAACGAACGCGAATCATATGAGCGTGATGAAAACTAGCTTGACGATAATTCCCATGTGTCCTCGGGAGCGTTTTCCTTTATATAAGAGTTTGTCCAGGCTTGTCCTTTGCTACAAAAAGGATTGGGCCACCTTGCTGCACCTTGTTTACTTTTGTTGCCTGTTACCCGTTCAAATTACCTTATCAGAAAACTATCTGTTATCGATAATTTCAGTGCTTGCAAAGAATACCTTATTGAAAACCACTTGTCATTTCCTTCTGCTCCTCATTGGGTTCGACACTCTTACTTATCGAAAGGACTATGATAGATCCCCTATACTTGTGGGTCATCAAGACTCTTTTCTGGCATCGTTGCCAAGGAGTGAAGCGCCTTTGGTAAGTGGAAATTGGTAAGGAAAATTTTATATAGTGTGCTGAAATTTACTGTCACTTGTTACTATGGAAAGTAATCCTTTAAGGGGCTTGTTCGGGGTATCTTCACCTCGACCAGTAGAGCAAAGAGTTGCTCCTCAACCTACTGAATCTACTGAAAATGTTTAATTTAGAATTCCTTTGGTTATGATAGAGAAACTGCGAGCTAATCCCTTTACAGGAGATGGAACATTGCATCCCGATTTGCACCTAATCTATGTGGATGAAGTTTGTGGATTATTTAAGCTTGCAGGTATGGCCGAGGATGTTATCAAGAAGAAGGTCTTCCCTTTATCTTTGAAGGGAGAGGCATTGACATGGTTTAGGCTATGTGATGATATGGTATCATGGAACTACAACCGATTGAAATTGGAATTTCATCAGAAGTTTTATCCTATGCATCATTGTCATCATGATCGTAATTATATATATAATTTTTGGCCTCGCGAAGGATAAAGCATCGCTCAAGCTTGGGGAAGGCTTAACTCAATGTTATATTCATGCCCCAATAATGAGTTCTCAAGAGAAATTATTATTCAAAAAATTTATGCTCGGCTTTCTCTCAACAATTGCTCCATGCTTGATACTTCTTGTACTGGTTCTTTTATGATGAAGACTATTGAATTCAGATTGGATTTATTGGAAAGAATTAAACGCAACTCTGAAGATTAGGATCTCGACGAAGGTAAGGAGTCAGGTATGACACCTAAGTTTGATTGTGTTAAATCTTTTATGGATACCGATGTTTTTTGTGAATTTAGCACTAAATATGGACTTGACTCTGAGATAGTAGCTTCTTTCTGTGAATCATTTGCTACTCATGTCGATCTCCATAAGGAGAAGTGGTTTAAATATCATCCTCCCATTGAAGTAAAAGTAGTTGAACCTATTAAAGTTGAAGAAAAGACTATCACTTATAATGTTGATCCTATTGTTCCTACCACTTATATTGAGAAACCACCTTTCCCTGTTAGAATAAAGGATCATGCTAAAGCTTCAACTGTGGTTCGTAAGAGTAATACTAGAACACCTACACCCCCTAAGCAAATTAAAGTTGAACCTAGTATTGCTATGGTTAAAGATCTCTTGGCTGATAATATTGATGGGCATGTTATTTACTTCTGTGATGAAGCTTCTAGAATTGCTAGACCCGATACTAAAAATAAACATAGACCTGTTGTAGGCATGCCTATTATTTTCGTTAAAATAGGAGATCATTGCTGTCATGGCTTATGTGATATGGGTGCTAGTGCGAGTGCAATACCTCATTCTTTATACGAAGAAATTATGCATGATATTGCACCTGCTGAGTTAGAAGGCATTGATATTATAATTAAGCTTGCCAATAGAGATACTATTTCACCAATTGGGATTGTTAGAGATGTTGAAGTCTTGTGTGGGAAAGTTAAATATCCTACTGATTTTCTTGTTCTTGGTTCCCCACAAGATGACTTTTGTCCCATTATATTTGGTAGACCCTTCTTGAATACTGTTAATGCTAGGATAGATTGCGAAAAGGATATTGTTACAATTGGGTTAGGGGATATGTCTCATGATTTTAACTTTGCTAAATTTCGTAGACAACCCCATGATAAAGAATTGCCTAGTAAGGATGAAATTATTGGTCTTGCTTCTATTGCCGTGCCTCCTAATGATCCTTTAGAACAATATTTGCTAGACCATGGAAATGATATGTTTATGAATAAAAGAAGGGAAATAGATGAAGTATTCTTTAAAAAGGGACCTATTTTGAAACACAACCTGCCTATTGAAATCCTAGGGGATCCTCCACCACCCAAGGGTGATCCCGTGTTTGAGCTTAAACCATTACCTGATACTCTTAAATATGCTTATCTTGATGAAAAGAAGATATATCATGTTACTATTAGTGCTAACCTTTCAGAGCAGGAAGAGGAGAAATTATTGAAAACTCTGAAGAAGCACTGTGCTGCTATTGGATATACTCTTGATGACCTTAAAGGCATTAGTCCCACTCTATGCCAACACAAGATAAAATTGGAGAAAGACACTAAGCCGGTTGTTGATCACCAACGATGGTTAAATCCTAAGATGAAAGAAGTGGTAAGAAAAGAAGTTCTAAAGCTTCTGGAGGCAGGTATAATTTATCTCGTTGCTGCTAGTCAGTGGGTAAGTCCTGTCCATTGTGTCCCTAAGAAGGGAGGTATCACTGTTGTTCCTAATGATAAAGATGAATTGGTCCCACAAAGAATTGTTACAGGTTATAGGATGGTAATTGATTTCCACAAATTAAATAAAGCTACTAGAAAAGATCATTACTCTTTACCTTTTATTGATCAAATGCTAGAAATAATATCTAAACATACCTATTTTTGCTTTCTAGGTGGTTATTCTGGTTTCTCTCAAATACCTGTGTCAAAAGAGGATCAGGATAAGACCACTTTTACTTGCCCTTTCGGTACCTTTGCTTATAGACGTATGCCTTTTGGTTTATGTAATGCACCTACTACCTTTCAAAGATGCATGATGGCTATATTCTCTGATTTTTGTGAAAAGATCGTTGAGGTTTTCATGGATGATTTTTCCGTATATGGAACTTCTTTTGATGATTGCTTGAGCAACCTTGATCGAGTTTTGCAGAGATGCGAAGAAACTAATCTTGTCTTGAATTGGGAGACGTGCCACTTTATGGTTAATGAAGGCATTGTCTTGGGGCATGAAATTTCTGAAAGAGGTATTGAGGTTGATAAAGCTAAAGTTACCGCTATTGAAAAGATGCCATGTCCCAAGGACATTAAAGGTATAAGAAGTTTCCTTGGTCATGCCGGTTTTTATAGGAGGTTCACTAAAGACTTCTCTAAAATTTTTAGGCCGCTAACTAACCTCTTACAAAAAGATATTCCTTTTGTCTTTGATGATGACTGTGTAGAAGCATTTGAAATACTTAAGAAAGCTTTGATTTCTGCACCTATTGTTCAGCCACCTGATTGGAATTTACCCTTTGAAATTATGTGTGATGCTAGTGATTATGCTGTAGGTACTATTCTAGGACAAAGAGTTGATAAGAAACTAAATGTTATCCAATATGCTAGTAAAACTCTAGACAGTGCCCAGAGAAATTATGCTACTACTGAAAAAGAATTTTTAGCAGTTGTATTTGCTTGTGATAAGTTCAGTCCTTACATTGTTGACTCTAAAGTAACCGTTCACACTGATCATGCTGCTATTAAATATCTTATGGAAATGAAAGATGCTAAACCTACACTTATTAGATGGGTTCTCTTACTACAAGAACTTGATTTGCATATTATTGATAGAAAGGGAGCTGAGAACCCTGTTGCAGACAACTTGTCTAGGTTAGAAAATGTTCTTGATGGCCCACTACCTATTGATGATAGCTTTCCTGATGAACAATTAGTTGTCATAAATGCTTCTCGTACTGCTCCATGGTATGCTGATTATGCTAATTACATTGTTGCCAAATTTATACCACCTAGTTTCACATACCAGCAAAAGAAAAAGTTTTTCTATGATGTATGACATTACTTCTGGGATGACCCACACCTTTATAAAGAGGTAGTAGGTGGTGTTATTAGACGTTGTGTACTTGAGCATTAACAGGAATAGATCCTACGCAAGTGTCACTCCGAGGCTTATGGAGGACACCACGCTGGAGATAGACCTGCACATAAGGTATTGCAATCCGGTTTTTATTGGCCTACTCTCTTCAAAGATGCACGTAAGTTTGTCTTGTCTTGTGATGAATGTCAAAGAATCGGTAATATTAGTAGACGTCAAGAAATGCCTATGAATTATTCACTTGTTATTGAACCATTTGATGTTTGGGGCTTTGATTATATGGGACCGTTTCCTTCCTCTAATGGGTATACACATATTTTAGTTGTTGTTGATTACGTTACTAAGTGGGTAGAAGCTATTCCAACTAGTAGTGCTGATCATAACACCTCTATTAAGATGCTCAAAGAAGTTATTTTTCCGAGGTTTGGAGTCCCTAGATACTTAATGACTGATGGTGGTTCACATTTTATTCATGGCGCTTTCCGTAAAATGCTTGCTAAATATGATGTTAATCATAGAATTGCATCTCCATATCACCCAGAGTCTAGTGGCCAAGTAGAACTGAGTAATAGATAGCTCAAATTTATTTTGCCAAATAATGTTAATAGATCTAGAAAGAATTGGTCCAAGAAACTTGATGATGCATTATAGGCCTATAGAACTCCATATAAAAATCCTATGGGTATGTATCCTTATAAAATGGTTTATGGAAAAGCTTGTCACTTACCTCTCGAACTAGAAGATAAGGCGTATTGGGCCATTAAAGAGCTCAATTATGATTTCAAACTTGCCGGTGAGAAGAGGCTATTTGACATTAGCTCACTTGATGAGTGGATAACCCAGGTGTATGAGAATGCCAAAGTGTTTAAAGAAAAGGTTAAAAGATGGCATGACAAAAGGATACAAAAGCGTGAGTTTAATGTAGGTGATTATGTTTTGCTATACAACTCTCGTTTAAGATTTTTTGCAGGAAAACTTCTCTCTAAATGGGAAGGCCCTTATGTTATCGAGGAGGTCTACCGTTCCGGTGCCATAAAAATCGACAACTTCGAAGGCGCAAATCCGAAGGTGGTGAACGGTCAAAGGATCAAACATTATATCTCAGGTAATCCCACAAATGTTGAAACCAATGTTATTGAAACCGTAACCCCGGAGGAATACATAAGGGACACTTTCCAGAACGTTTCAGACTCCAAAAAGGAATAGGTATGTGGTACGGTAAGTAAACCGACTCCAAAACAGTTCTAGTAGCAATTTTTCTCCGTTTTGG
Organism: Aegilops speltoides; assembly: GCA_021437245.1. NCBI lineage: Eukaryota > Viridiplantae > Streptophyta > Magnoliopsida > Poales > Poaceae > Aegilops > Aegilops speltoides. Next base: position 185,950,052 of record CM038146.1, on the reverse strand, counting down.
AATATTTAAGAAAATAGGAAAATAAGTAGTCCGGGAAGGACACAAGGCATCCACGAGGGTGGAGGGCGCGCCCCCTGCCTCGTGGGCACCTCGTGTGCTCTCCGGACTCCATTTTCTGGCATGATACTTCTTTTGGTCGGTAAAAATTAATTATATAATCTCCCGAAGGTTTTGACCACCGTATCACGCAAATATCCTCTGTCTTTGTTTTGAGCTGTTTTTCTGACACATCTAGATCACCATGACGTCTCTAAGCGCCACCAAGGACAAGTTCTTCGAGAAGGTCATCAACCCCTATCTCACAGAAGTGATGGAACATCCTCAAACCATTGAGATGCATGAGGGGTTGCTGCACATCCACGATGTTGAGGGACCAAGGAGGACCGGAAGCTCGGAGACAAGGCTCGAAGCAATGGAGCAACAAGTTTTCAAGTGCCAGGAGATGGTGGAACGTGGACTCGATGCCAACGACATAATGATCACGGAGTTCACCAACAACCACAAGCTAGATGTCAAGAACATTGGGGAGACCATCTTCAAGCTTCACGATCGAGCACCTCCAGGCCCAGATCTATGACCTGCAAAACCAAAACTGTGAGTATGAATATAGATTCAAGAGGATGAGTTTGGCTGCAGATTTGAGGATCCCGGAGACTTGATCATCCTATTATGATGGCGAGCCTATGTTGTGGAAGATGGACGACAAGCCTACATCATCAACAACTCTACCATCACCACCTCCGAAGAATAGACATAAATACATGGGTATGGGCACTCCCCTTGGCAACTGCCAAGCGTGGGGGAGGTGCCCCGGTATCGTATCACCATCACAATCCTATCTTCATTGTTTTTCTTAGTTTGATCCTTTTGGTAATCTCTTGATCTATTAGAATAAAGTTTTAGTATGATTTAGTTTTGAGTTTTTCTTTATGATCCTTCTATGTAATCGAGTCCGTGAGCTATATATATAATAAAGATTAGTGTTGAGTCAAGGGCTTGATTATCCTGTTATGATCTTGAGGGAATTAAAGACAAAAGAGAGAATAAAAAGAAATAACGAGATCATATTGATCTTTTGGAGAGTAATGACTTCACATATAAAGAGTATGGTGAATAAAAGTTGTTGAGACTTGACAAACATAGTTTTGGTCATCGTTGCAATTAATAGGAAGTATTAAAGAAAGAGAGGTTCTCACATATAAATATACTATCTTGGACATCTTTTATGATTGTGGGCACTCATTAAAATATGACATGCTAAAAAGTTGATGTTGCACAAGGAAGACAACGCAATGGGTTATGTTTTCTTATATCTGAAATAAAGTATATTGTCATGGATCATCCAACATGTTGAGTTTGACTTTCCCCCTCATGCTAGCCAAATTCTTTGCACCAAATAGAGATACTACTTGTGCTTCCAAATATCCTTAAACCCAGTTTGCCATGAGAGTCCACCATATCTAGCTATGGATTGAGTAAGATCCTTCAAGTAAGTTTTCATTGTTACAAGCAAAAAATTGCTCTTTAAATAGGTATGATTTATTAGTGTGGAGAAATTAACACTACAAAAAAATACACTTCCGTGATGATACATGTTTGTCACAGTAGGTCGCGTTTTTTGTCATGCATGTACATCCATGACAAATTTATGACAGAATCAAGATTGTCATACCTGTGATGTCGTAGAAGTGTTCCATGACATTACCAAAATTACCATCACGGAAGTGTCCACTTCCATGACGATAAATCGCGCGTCACAGAAGTGCTTTCGTCAAGGGTGACCGACACGTGGCATCCACCGTAACGGAACACCGTTAAGCTATCGGGTCAGGTTTTGGATCCGATAACCCGTTAACAGCACCGACCAATGGGGATTTTCCACGTGTAAAATCATCATTGGCTGGAGGAAACACGTGTCGGCTCACCATTGGGACAAATGTCATCCACTCATTGGACGGAAGACGTCTATGGTACGTCGACACGTGGCACGGCCCAACAGAGGCCCAATCCTGTGAAAAGGCCGACCCAGTTAAAATTAGCAGGCCATCCCATATAAGGCCTACTTGTGTCAGGTCCATTTAAGCCCACAGCCCATACAAGATGAGCCAATTCGGCCGGTCAACGGCCCGTTAAAGATTTCACACCATTGCAGCCCATCGTCAGTTCGACCCCGTTAACAGCCCGCTATATATCTGGGCTCAATATCGGCCCGATGAGATTTCGGCCTGTTAACAGCTCGTTTAATGGATGGGCCAATTTTCAGGATGTACATCTTTCGGCCTTTTAGCGACCCATTTAGATGTTGGGATAGTTTACGGCCCGGTGTGTCTTTCAGCCTGTTGATAGCCCGTAAATCTGATGGGCCATTTGTTGTCGGACCTGAGTTTCGGCCTTTTAGCGGCCCATTTAAGTGTTGGGCCAATTTTCTGGCCCAGTGTCACTTTCAGCCTGTTGACGGCCCATAAATCAGTTGGGCCATTTTTAGTCGGACCTGAGTTTTCGCCTTTTAGCGACCCATTTAAGTGTTGGGCCAATTCCCGGCCCTGTGTGACTTTCGGCCTGTTAACGGACCATAGAGTTGGGCCATTTGTAGTCGGACCTTAGTTTTGGCCCTTTAACGACCCATGCCCTTCATGGTCCAAGACCAGCCCGGTTTCTCTTTCGGCCTGCTAAAGGCCCACAACACAGTTGGGCCCTTTACAATACGACCTGACTTTCGGCCTCTTAGCGCCCATGGTCTTCATGGTCCAAGACAAGCCCATTGTCTCTTTCGTCTGCTAAAGGCCTACAAGATAGTTGTGCCATATGTAGCCCAAACTTAGTAACGGCCTGTTAACGGCCCGTGAAATAAACTGGGGCCACCTGTTGCCCGCTTCGATGTCGGCCTGTTAACGACCCGGGAGGTAAGAGGGTCGACCATTAACTTTCGGCCTAGTAACGGCCCATTAACTTAATGGGCCCACTAAAGTTCATACATGTCTTTAGGCCAAATTAGATAATTTGAGCCCATTACGACGAGCAATTATGCATAGGACCAAAACCGATCACGCAAAGGTACGTCATACAGGAATAACGTTGCACATCCAGCATATATTACAGGAAATTACATCCACTGGGCAATCAAAGATTGATGCTAGTGCAAATAAATGAGCAGAACCTAACCATCTACAACGTCACAATCTGCAACCTCAGCACAGATGACGCCCATAAGCATGTGGGCAAGTTCTTTCTGCATTGCTACATCGTCTCTGAAAACATTGATCGGTTGTTCATCATGACGACTCTGCACCTCTGATTCATCCACCATTTCCATCATTGCTTCAGCCATTAATTAGTTCACAAACATACATTTATTCCGTTGCATTCGAGATAGAGGATACTGAACAGATTCAGATGGCGATTTTGGCAGGCTTGTATTATTGATAGTGGAGAGTGTCTCGACCACTTCATCATAACATAAATTAGGACGGGAACCAAACAGACTAATCATGAGTTATTGCCATATTACCTGGCCTAGATTTACTGGAAAGAAACAATGGGGTTGCCTTACTGTTTTCAGAGTTTGTCTTCTTATCTTCAGCAGCCTGCACAAAATTAACACACTAGCATTGCTATCATTGGCCAAGTCAGATAATAGGAAAGCAACATTGACACAACGAACATTTGGGCAAGTAGCCTACAAAAAATTAACACAATATGGCACAGCTATCATCAGCCAGGTAAGGTAGTACGAAAGCAACATTGACACAATGAATGAATGGGCAACCAGAGAAGCACTACAATTTAGTAATGTGCGTGATATGAGATAGTACATTCATGCAGCCCAGTATGCAAAACTACCAGGCAGTTTTCCTTACAAAAATCAACATTGGCGCCTTTAACATTTTGCTACAACTAATTTTAGATCAGATAAAGGTTAGATTCATGCCGATTAACAAAATACATGTTGATGTAAAAATATAGTGATATACAACAGGTACTTACATCAGCATTGGAGCACAGAGAATTCCCGCAAGATATTTTCCTCGAATACGATCCCAATGGAGGAAGTCTTCTATCATTTAACCTTATTTTCTAAAAGAGAGATGGGTAAGAAACATGTAGAAAATATGATCAGAATGCTATAAAATTTCATGATGCGAGGATACGCACACGCTTCTTAGAATGGAGTTGCCATTCTTTTGCTGGACTGGAGCGGACTAGTTCTTTGGCCACTGGAATCTATTTATTAATAGTGGGAGTTGGGTTTCTCTATGCTGGAGCAGTATCTATGAAAAATGCAGTTGGTTTATTATCTCCTAGCGTTTGGATCTTTTGCAAAGACCTGGTTTGTAAACCTTCAGATTCTAATAGAGCCGTCTTCCCCTTGCATGCCTTATATAGAAGAATGGTGATTCAGTTATAAAACATGCTACAGCAGAGATGGAATGGGTACTGAAGAATAGAAAGGCATGACATATTGACATGTATTCCCTCCATCCGGAAATAAATGGATGGGTCTAGGCGTATTTCAGTTCTAGATACATCCAGATTTATCCATTTCTGCGACATTTAATCCGGGCGGAGGGAGTATGATGTAAGAGCTAGGGATACGACAGGACAACACAAAAAAAAACACCGAAAACCCATCAGAGAACCAAAGTATTCAAACCCACTGATATGAGATAGTACACTCATGCAGCTCAGGATGCAAAACTACTAGGCAGTTTTCCTTGCAAAAATCAACATTGTGGCCTTTAATCATACATTTTGCTACAACTAAATTTAGATCAGATAAAGGTTGGATTCACGCCGATTAACAAAATACATGCTGATGTAAAAATATAGTGATATACAATGTACTTACATCTACATTGGAGCACGAGAATTCTGCAAGAATCTTTCCTCATAAACGATACCATTGCAGAAATTCTTCTATCTGTTAAGCTTATTTTCTAAAAGAGAGATGGGTAAGAAACATGTAGAAAATATGATCAGCATGCTATAAAATTTCATGATGCAAGGATACACACACGCTTCTTAGAATTGAGTTGACATATTTTTGCTTTGATGGAGCGGACTAGTTCTTTGGCCACCGGAATCGCTTATTATCGTGAGGAGTTGGGTTTCTCTGTCTTTGAGCGGTATCTATAAAAACTGGAGTTGGTTTATTATCTCTGGCATTTGGATCTTTTATGAAGGCCTTGTTTGTAACCCTTCGATTCTAACATAGTCGTCTTCCCTTGCATGCCTTGTATAGAAGAATGGTGCTTTAATTATAAAACATGCGACAATGAGAGATGGAATAGGTATCAAGAATAGAAAGGCATGACATATTGACATGTATTCCCTCCATCTGGAAAAAAATGGATGGGTCTAGGCGTATTTCAGTTCTAGATACATCCTTTTTTATCCATTTCGGCAACATGTAATCCGGACGGAGGGAGTATGGTGTAAGAGCTAGGGATACGATAGGACAACACAGCAAAAACAAACTAGTTGAATGTAAAACTATATGCTAGCGGAATACGTACAGAAATAACCAAGGCAACATACACGTGTATGATTGGGAAAATAAGATGGCATTGCAATAGAGCACTAGAACAACACTTCAATGTAAAAAACATGGTATGGCGTATGATGAAGTACATATCGATGAATAACAATGCATAAGATATTCGAAGCATGATGTCAAAATTAAGCGAGATGGCATTGCGATAGAGTAGAATGACATGATTTGAATTTGAAAACATGTTATCATGAATGGAATAGGTAATTGAAAACAGGAAGGCATGACATATTTACATGCATCATCGAGATGCTAAGCACATGGCATTGCAACAGAGTAGATACACTCCGTGACATTATATGCATGTTGTACCCATATCACGTGGCCAAGTTAGAGCAAGGACCTTGTGGGTTGAAGAGGATTCATCATCTTTCTCGCAAGTCTTCAAGAACTGCCTTTACATGTTCCATCATATTGGGTATCATTCACATCAAGTTTATTGGCCTTTACATTGCTCCGTGAGGTTCTTGTGGATATATCAGTGTGTGCAATTATATCTGACATGCATGGAAGACAACTAGTAGTTAGATTTATGTAAATGAGTGCCTGTAGGAGACGACATAAATAGTAGGACCGGGGTTAACTAGCAGCAACAGGTCTCATAAACTAAAGGGAGAACACAGATGAAAGCTACAGAATATGTATCATTTGTACTTGAGATTAACTAGATGACACACAAAAGTATTAAAGAACAACATAGGTAATACTAGAAGTGGTATAATACTATAATCACCAGCCTGTGGGATAGCATTGGCTGATGGATGATAACTATGGAACAGCGTTACCTAAAGAACAAGTATCTTAGCTGAACTATGGAACAGCGTGAACTCCTGAACAAGACCTGTAAGAGATCAGCATGAATATATAGTGAAATGTGATGATCTATTTTCCATGCTTAGATGAATAACAAAGCCATAAATGTTGCACACAAGTAAGATGAGGGTACAACCTATCTGGCTGCCATCCATAGGAGTGAGCATCATGTGCTGACTTGTCGATGGCCCTGCAGTTGTTGTGGCTGTCCATGTCGGGCACGCGCATTCGATGCAGGGAACTATTGAGTGGGGACTGTAGCTCCCTTCTGGTGTATGCTTCCCTTGTTGGAGCAGTTGTGGTGAGTCGGAAGACGGTGTGTCTGAAGATGCAGATAACGCATAAAGTTAAGAACGACATATCTCTTTGATCCGAAGAAATACACTAAGAGATCAACAGCAAGGTATGAGAGTGGTCACACGTCTGTTGACTGAAGACTAAATTGGGGTCACACGATTTTATTTTATTTTGGTACTGTCCGATCTACGCCGGATGGCTTGATGGCTGTCTTGTGCCTCCCGGCTAACACTGTTCCGAATCTTCCCCGAAGAGCCAGCGACCAACGGTTGAGCAGCCTGCCTCCGCCGTCACGGGGCCCGTCCAAAACCCCGCTCCCCGCCCCACCGCACTACCGTGGTTGCGCCACCCCTGGGCCAATCCACAAAGACTCCCCGTCATCCAGATCCGGCGGCGGCAGTACCTTCAACCCACGCAACTCTAAAAGATAGCCATCTAAGCGCTGCTTCAGCGGCGAACTTGCGGCCCCGCACCCTTACGTTAGACACCAGCCAACCGGCAGCCTAGGAGCTCCGCCGCCTCGAGGGGTGCTGCTTCCCATTGGGAATCGATTGGCCCAAAATAAAAATTCAGACAACTGACGCCTAAATAAAGTGATTTCAGATGAGGGTGCGACCTATCTGGCGGCATGGTGAAGTAGGCAGGTCCAGCTGTCGAGTCGGTGAGGCTGGCGTGGTTGCGGTGGTGACCGGCGGCAGGGAAAGAGCGATGTCGCGACGGTCGACGGCTACGCGGAAGCAGCGCCAGGACTCTGGACGAATCCGAAGTTGGACCTGCTCCGGCGCCGTGAACAACGGCGGGGGTGAATCGGCTCCGGTACGGTTCACGCGGCCGTCGTCGAGGCAGCACCAGCAGCACGGAGTAAGAGGTACACGGCCCAGTGCACGACGGCAATTGGACAGCGTCTCCGGCATTAGGGAGGAGGGCGGCTGTGAAATTGGTGCGGTGGGGGCGCCATGGAGGTGGGGCTGAGGTTTCACGGCTCGGGAGAAGGGAGCTTCCCGGGGAGAAGGTGATTTGGCACCCACGAGGTATGAATGGGGGCGGGAGGGGAGTGGAACCATGTATTACAGACGCATTTGTCTGAAATGTGAGGGGGAGTTATAGTTCTACCCTTGCCTATAGGCTTCTCGGCTTGGGTCTGTGTACTAAGGGTCGGGGATATTAGAGTAACTTTCCTTCTCCCCAAATAGTGGGCGGGAGCGATTTCGGGCGAGGAGGGCATGTTTTGAACTATAGTGGGCGCGAGCGAATTTGGGCGTGGAGAGCGTGTTTTGAAATAGTGGGAGCAAGCTATTCCGGGCGAGGAGAGCATGTTTTGCGGACCATGGTTTATGAATTATTTGGCACATGTCATTTCGGCCGAGGAGAAGGCGCGCTTGGGTGAAGTTACGAACCTACCCTCGATGTACAACGGGCCAATTGATGTGTGTCCCACATAGGACAGTAATTTCGCGTCTCCCATTTATTTGCTCGGGCGAATTCCACCAAGCAGAGAGGGTGTTTAACGGTTCGTTCAAATTTTGGGAGAACGAGCATCCACGTCTACCTTACCAAGTCGATTCGAATCAAATTTTGAAATATTAGCTTGCCACTTCTTTTTTAGATGGAGAGATGATGCTCGGGAGTAATGTGTTTTTACATGCTCGTTGCTAGCGATTTACTATATGACAAATAGTTGACCCATTCAAAAACGCGAATCAAACCCATAATGAAATATCTCGATTCAATGAACTAGCTCATTCAGTAGGTCAAAATAGTGAACTAAATCCAAAATTGAACACCTCAATCGAGTAGCATGTTGTACAGTATTATAGTACTCCATGAACATGTTGAAAGTCAAATTAATGAACTTGTTTGATATACGCATATATCCGTTCATGTGTGGATTGCAGACAACATGGTCTCCAATTTAAATATTTGAATGCAAGTTTATATCAGTCTTTGATGCATAAAACGCGACCTCCCCCTCTCCCGGACTCCTGTTCTCTCTCTCTCTCTCTCACTCTCTTGCCGACAATCTCCAATTCTGTCGCACGCATCCGACACAAAAACCTTGTTGGTCCCTCTCCCTTTCTCTCTCTCTCTCTCTCTGTGGGGGGGTCTTTCTAGTCCGCATTCATATATATACCATTTATAGGTCTCTCTCGCACACTATGTATGATACTCTAGCTAGTCCAAGCTAGATATCGTGGGTGCACTCATCGTATGCACACAAATTCCTTGGCTCTTTGCCCATAACTCTCTCACGCACGACTATGTCATCTCGGAGCTCTTCCCCCCTCTCTCAAACTCTCCATCCACTTGGGTCACACATACACATGCATATCTCACTCGCACTCGATAGGCCCATCTAAAACTCTATCTGTCTCCATCGTTCTCTCTCCATCTCACACGCACACACACACACAATATCATGTCCAGCTAGCCAAGTATGATGGTCTCTCACTCAATTGTAGGCACACGCAGTCCCCCCTATATGTATATGACTAGCTAATCTTAGTCTCCATCACAAACATGTGCATGGTCTATTTCGATTTCTCTCGGGGCATCTTTCTATCGCGCACGCACTCCCTCGATCTCCCACTCATACGATCTCGAGGGGATCTCTCTATCACAAACACACCCTCTCTCCCTCCCCTTGCGTCCATGCCATCCATGTGTCCCTCTCGACCTTTTTTCCTTGTTGGCCAGACCTCTATTGCACATGTGCTACAGGGGTGTCTCCCTCCGTTGCAAACAATCACACACTAGCTATCTTCGTGTATCTCCTCGCCTCGCCTTTCCATCTCGGAGATGCATGCGTGATATGTTCGCATAAGAAACGAAAAAACACACACACACTCTCTCTCTAATTTATCGTTTGTTGTCACTTTCTCTTTCACACACATACTCTTTTTGCACACTTACTCATTATCCTTCACACGCACTTGATCTGTCTCGACTGAGGCACTCACCTCCGTCCATAGCACATAGATTTATTGAAAAGTCAAACATCACAAAGTTTGACCATGTACGTGGAGCAAAAGAATTACATCTAGTATGGCAAACATATACCATTTGATTCACCATGAGATGCAGTTTTGTATGATGTATCTTTGGTATTGTAGATATAAATAACATTTGCATAAACCTGATCAAAGTTTCCAAAGTTTGACTTCTAAAAATTTACATGCACTGCATCATCGAGCGGATGGAATATCTCTTTCCCCCTCTCAGCTATCTAACGCACCACTCAGCCTTATCGGGGCTCCTCAATCTCTCTCAAACTTTATTGGTCAGTTTGGTTCGTGACCTGACCCTCATGCCTTGATGGTCGGTACTGCCTGGTGTAGACGTGAGATGTAAAATATTTCTGCCTGGCCAGGCTTGTGTGGTGCTGAAGCGTTTGGTTCATGCCTGGGCCAGGCAAAGCATCAACGTCCCATCAATCAATCCATGCATCAATTATTTAATGCTAATATCCATCCATGTTGTTGTTAGCCTCGTGGCCGCACGACCAGGCACGGCCAAGCGTTCAAAATCGGTCGCTTGGGCCAGGCTACTTGCAGTGTGTGGAGTTCAACCAGGCTAATTAAAGTGCAAGGGAACGCAGCCCAGGCGGGCTTTCTTTTTCACAGGGTAGCAACCAAACAAGCGTGCATGAAATCCAGCCACAACCCCAGTCCACGCAAAAGATGCTCACGACGCAAACCAAACGGGCCTTATATCTCCCTAGTTCACACATACACATGTCTCGCTCGCGCTATACATATAGACCCATCCAACACTCTCCGCCCTTGTTCTCTCTCCATGTGGCACGCACCCCCCTAAGTATCATAATCCCTCACTCCATCATAGGCTCTGTTTGGATCCATGGGTTAGAGTTAGTTTGGGTTAGTTTGGAGTCAACTAACCCAAAAAGATCCAAACAGGAGGGTTAGTTTAGGTTAGATGCATCTAACCCATCCAAAAAAACTAACCCATCCAAGAGGTGCTTATTTGGGTTAGTTCTTCTCGGGACCACTAATAAACACTTTTTTCTCTCGCTCTCCCCGCAGCAGATCCCTCCCCACTTCCTCGAAGCTTCTCGTCCTCTCCCTCCCTCCCTCTCGCACCGCCCGTGAAGGTGCCTCACCGATCCATGCTCCATCTAACCCTGCCATCCAAACACCTCTTTACTTAGAGTTATTTCAGGGGTTAGAATCTAACTCTAACCTCTAACGAGTTAGAGTATCCAAACAGGCCATAGGCGCAAGCACTCCCCCACCTAAGTATGATTATCTCTTACTAGCCATCGGAACACACGTATTGTCTCCTTCCATCCATACGCCTATCTCGATATCTCTCGGGGCATCTTTTATCGCGCACACACCTTGTCACTCGATCTCCCACCCATGTAGTCCCATCACGATCTCCAGGGGATCTCTCTATGACAAACATACACTCTCTCCTCCCCATGTCTGCATTTTCTCCGTACGTCTCTCTCGACCTCTCTCCCTTGTTTGTCAGACCCTCTTGGCCACGTGCTAGGGGTCTTCCTCTCTCAGTTCCAAACAACCACACACTATCTCCTCACCTTGCCTCCGTTGTCGAAGATGCATGTGTGATATGTTTGCATAAGACACGCACGCTCTTTCTCCACTTTTATCGTGTGTTGTCCATGTCTCTTTCACACACGCACACACACTTCTCTCTCTCTCTCTCTCTCTCTCTCTCTCTCTCTCTCTCTCTCTCTCTCTCTCTCTCTCTCACGTCAGGGACTCTGTCATGTCCATAAGCGTATGGATGTTTTGAAAAGTCAAACCTCAGAAAAGTTTGACTAGGTATATGTGGAGAAAACAATTTACATCTGGAACGATCATTAGATTCATCACAACATGTACTTACTTCATAGTATCATTTATCTTTGGTATTGCCGATATAAGTAATTTCCTTATAAACTTGGTCAAAGTTTCAAAAGTTTGACTTTAAAAAAAATGTTGTAACTACATTATCGAACGGAGGGAGTAGCTCTTTCTCTCTCTCTCTGCTATCTCTCACGGGCCTCCCCTCTCACTCGAACTCTCTATACCGACGGATTATACGCTCACTGTGTCAGCGTATAGCTCTGTATATTGTTTAGTTGACCGGTCAACCAATCCACATGCTGCACTGTCAGCTCGTGTTCTGTATCTTGGTGTGCTGGCCCATGTGGCAGTGGGTGAAAATAGGTAAACTAGAGGCCCATCTGACACGCGGTGAAGGAAACAAAGTTGAAACCACTCGGGGTAGCACCCCGCACGCTAGTAAATTGAGGGCGCATTGAGGACAAACTTCTTGCGCGCGAAGGACACACTCGCGCACAATTCACCACTGCACGGCGGCATGCACAGAAGGACGCACTCGCGCACACCCAGCACACAACACACACCAGCACACGTGTACACTGGCGTCGCCGCCAGTTGAGATGGACGGCGAGGCAGCCAACAAGCGGAGGCCGCTTGAGCCAAAACCGCATCCGGCGAGCTTGGACTTCATCAGCAGCCTCCACGACGACATGCTGCTCGTCATCATCGGCCTCCTCCCCACCAAATCTGCCATGCGGACTGCCCTGCTCTCTTGGCGGTGGCGCCCCCTCTGGCGCTGCGTCCCCCTCAACCTCACCGTCAACAGCTGCCTCTGCGACGGGGATTGCAAACGCATGGCCGCAGTCTCCAAGATCCCTTCATCGCACCCTGGGCCAGCCAGACGCTTTGACATCCGCATGTTCAGTACCAACTGCAAGGTCCAACCCAAGTTCGACGAGTGGTTCTTATCCCCCGTCCTAGATCAGCTCGAGGAGCTCAGCTTTGAAGTTGGACGATGTCGCTCTCTGCCGCCGTCCGCGCTCCGCCTCACGCCAACGCTGCGCCGCGCCAGCTTCAGCTCCTGCTATCTTCCCCAGATTGCTGCCGCGCCCGCCCTTCTTCTCCCTCAACTCAAGCAGCTCGACCTCTTCAATGTTGTCATCTCGAAGAAGGCTATGGAGCACCTGCTCCGGAGTTGTACTGCACTCGAGTACCTTTGTCTTGAGCAGATCCACGGGTTCATTTGCCTCCACATCGCCTCACTGAATCTCCGATGGATTTATGTGTCTTGCTGGCCCCACAACAAGACATCAATTGGGAAGAGATCACTCCAGCTGTTCCACGTTATGGTCATTGAGAATGCGCCTTTCCTTGAGAGATTGCTTGTATCGGATCTAGAAGGTCCAACAAAAATCAGGGTCATTGACGCGCCGAAATTGACAGCGTTGGTGTACTCGTCTGCCAAATTCTCCGAACTCTTTATTGGATCCGTAATCGTTCAGGTACAACACTCATCTTCTTCTTCGTCTTCTTGAAATTCACATTTTTAAATTTCTTCTTGATGTATTTACGACCGTCTTCCAGAAAATGATTCCCACAAGCTTGACCCAGTCCATGCACACAGTGAAGATCTTAGCACTAAAATCTATCGGCCCCAATCTGGATCAAGTTGTTGGATTCTTTACATGCTTTCCATGCATGGAGAAGCTACTCATCGAGGTGAAACTTCTTTCCTATTAGTAAATGGTAATCACAACGTAGCTCAATTTTTCGTAATTTTCCCAAATTGCGATGACAAGTGTAGTGTTCAAAACTACATCTACGCACTGCACCGAAAGAAATGTTTTTAGTATTTTTTTCTCACGTGATCACCTGCATCATTTTTATGTTGTACTACTGTAGTAGCCTAGGCTAGTCATAGTGGAAAGTAACTTAGACTACTCCAGTAACTCTATGGTTACCCTAAGGCAAGTACTACTACTACCTCCGTCCTGGTATACTCTTCCAATTTTGTAGTATCAAAATTTGACCATAGATTTAACTGACAAAATGTAAATGCATGTCACTAAGAACTATATCGTTGGATTCGTATTTGAACATAATTTCAAATGGTGTAATTTTTAGTGACATGCATTGGCATTTTCTTAGGTAAATCTATGGTCAAAATTTTATACTAAATACGAGGTAGTATTCCCTCCGTCCCAAAATTTTTGTCTTACATTTGTTTAGATACGGATGTATCTAACACTAAAATGTAACTAGATACATCCGTATTTGGACAAATTTAAGACAAGAATTTTGGGACGGTGGGAGTAGAAAAGTGGGCTATGTAGGCCAAAACATGTGCCAAATTCACTTGTGATGCATTTGGCATCGATGCCCCTCCATTGCTCACCTGGTGCCCCAATCTGGAGCACCTACTTTGCTCTGGTGCCAAATTAACTCACGCAATGAAAAAACACTGTGTGGGAGAGAGAGAGGACCGAGGCAATAAAAAACACTTGTTTGGGAGAGTGAGAGGCTGGTGTAGTTGGTTTGATTGATTTGTTTATACATGTGGGTCTATGTGCACAACAGTGCCAACTCTCTCACATCGTGAGAGCGGTGCCAAAATCTTTTGATTTGACATCGATGCGTATTATGTGGCATACTTTTGCGAAATATGGCATCGGCCACATAGTGGAAGGCAACAAATGCCCAAGCTCTTCGCGTGCTCCTAGTTAAATGAGAGGAATTAGAAACAGAGAGAGAGAGAGAGAGAGAGAGAGAGAGTGAAAAAATATCACTAGCCGGCCAACCCTATCGTATGAGCGAATGATATTGGTACCTCTTGATGACATGGCAATCTTATGCAGCTAGCTGCTCTAATATGTTCTCTTCTTTTGCAGATAAAAAAAGACCTGAAAGTGAAAAATGTGCTGAACTATAACAATCTCATCGAATGCCTTGATCTCCATCTTACAGAAATTGATTTGATCGACTACTGAGGCAGCACATCTGAGATTAAATTGGCCAGGTTCTTTGTTCTGGAGGCAAGTGTGCTCAAGGTAATGAGGTTTGGCGTTCTCTAGGGCAACAATGAATGGTGTGCTGATCACCGCAAGCGTCTAAGCCTAAATGACAAAGTCTCCGCAGAAGCTGAATTTGTTTTTGAAACATCAAGTGGCCAGAGACTCGAAAAATTATTTGCCCATTAGTGACTTGTCAGGGCGGTGGATTTTAGTTTGTACAATAACGCTGCATCCACCTAAAGTAACGAATGTTCTTACGTGAACTTCCTAGTAATTCCCTCTTCCTAGGTGCAACATTACTCCTAACATTTGTAATATCAGTTTGAAACGTGTAATATTGCCGTGTCCTATTCCTGCGTTTTCAAAATCATGGAAATCAAACAGGTCCCGAGTTGGTGATGATGTTGTGCCTCCCATCTTTCACCAGTAGCCGTCGGATATAGATCTGACGCATACAAACCAAGCTTCTCCATTTTTGCAAAAAGATGCCCGCACTTGTTCCCTATTCACAAACAACTCCTTGTCTCTCACAATCAGCCTTATCTCCTTCCCACCACATCTAGAAGTCCGTGGAAAAATCTGGCACGATGGCCGCTGCCGGAGCAGTCCACCCCCAATCTTGGTGTTCCGTGCAATGCACGAGCATCTACGCACAGGAAATTATGTCAAAAAGGGCTAGTTGTAAGCAGGCTAGCTGTACAGCCATGATGATAGTGACTGTAGACGGTGAGGCTGACTATGGTATGCCGAACACGGCGCCTATACTCAGGTGTCATCTCCGGCGCAGGGTCTTGTCACTTCACTGTGAGGAGCAGCATGTAATAATTTGACGAACAGGTAGTACAGTGCTAGTACTCCTAGGAGTACTACATTGGTAGTACTACTACTAGTACTAGTAGCACCACCGTCTAGATTTAGGAGTACTACCACGTCCATCTGGATTTTAGTATTTGACTAGCAA
The DNA here is from genome assembly GCA_021437245.1 of Aegilops speltoides. Taxonomy (NCBI): domain Eukaryota; kingdom Viridiplantae; phylum Streptophyta; class Magnoliopsida; order Poales; family Poaceae; genus Aegilops; species Aegilops speltoides. The sequence continues at coordinate 185,934,614 of CM038146.1, read as the reverse complement.
TATCTAGTAATGCATGTCACAAAAAATGTACTACTCCCTCTGTAAATAAATACATGGTGTTTTATTCCTATCGGCGAGAGAACTTAATGTTTTCTTGCTAACTAGAGTCTTGATAGGATTACATGCAATGAACTAAACACTGCATGTCATGTTTGGTACTCTCAAGTCATTGAAAGCATGCACGGCCCACATCTCTCATTGGTTGATATGTCACGAAATAAGAAGCAAGGAGGGAGTTAATGCACCGTGCCTAAGTGTTTTGGGATTATTTGGTTTTCGTAATGTGACTTACACAACATTTTTGTTTACATGCATTAACATTTTATTAGTTAAATCAAAGGTCAAAACTTGGCGCAAAATGCAAAGGGGACCAATAAACCAGTAAACATCAAACTTCTCTCATTTGGCCCCAACTAGAGGTCCGGTGAGATGACTATACTGAACCGGCACGGACGGGGGCGCAGCTTCATTGACTTACGACAACTGCCTTTGGGTGAATGACACGTGAGCCCAGGGGGGTGGCTGGCCCACCTATCATACAGCCAAAGGCAGGTGCAGTGGAGGGCCGAGGAGTAGTACGAAATCATACACACCTACGCACGCTAACCAAGGGCAAGAGAGATCACTCGAATCGCAAGATCAGTTGACTAGTAGAAGCTAAGCTAGACCCATGGAGGTGATGAGAGCGAGCATCAGCCGGCTGTGCCAGATGGTCCACGACGCTGGCCTGCGGCCCGGCAACGAGTAACATCTCGAGGTAGTATAACGATGAACGCCTGAGGCCGGCAGGGCGAGGGGCCGCTTGGACGACAGCTTCGTCTCCTTGTTCGACGAGGTCCTCATCGGTTTCCTCGACAAGTTCACCGTCGTCAAGAAGCTCGCGAACGACTTTGAAGTAAGCCTTCACCCGACACGCCCAGGCTCTTCGATGCCCGCCACCCTCAACGGCCACTATGGTGACAACCTCTTCGACGCACTGGTGGCCCTGCGACTGCCCGCCGTCGCGCCGGAGAATGTCCACCTTGAGGTCGCGCTCGCCGCGCAGCGCCTGGCGTAGCAAGACACCATGGACATAATCACCGACGTCTACGCGCTTGCAAGAGGAGGACGATAGGACGCTGACCTTCTTGGACCGCAGGGCAACCTTGGACGCACTGTTCAGAAGCACGTTGAGCTCGCCGCCAACGCCGCTGCTCCTCACACATCGGTTGGTGACCCGGCGCACTAGGGCGTGAGGATGTCGTTGATGGATCCGTATGTATTTTTATCTTTCCGTCAAATCCATGTAGTAGTATATGATACTACAGTAATTATCTTACCTTTTGCATCAACTTCATAATTTTCGTACGTACTCCATGCATGAACGGCGCCAGAACCAAACTTCTCGTTACTCTAGGCAAAATCGTTATTTTCTATCTATCGATCGCGCCATGGAGCAGAACCAAATTTTACAAGTTACGAGTTCAAAAGGAAAAGCCTGCCGTGTTCGCGTCGCACCCCCACACGGTTGGTCCGGCACGCCGCTCAAGCGGGAAGGCGTGCGGTGTTGCATTTTCACTTACAAGTGGGACCGTAGTTGAGCAAACCGACTATCGGCAAACCCCCACCCCGCCCACCACGCGATGGCTGAGAAAATAGGAGGGAGAAGAGATGGTTGTAGCACGGACTCCAAGAAAATTGGTGTCAGATGGGACTCGTGTGGGTGGCGTGTGCCGTAGTGCTAGACGTGAATGCTAGTTATGGCCCATGCCACCCCACTATATCGAGCCTATATCGAGGTACAGTACGTAGAACAAATTTCCTGCAGTCCGTGCTTAGCACTCCTCTATCTTTCTTCTCAGCCAGCCAGCGGACGCGCGGAGCCCATCATCTGTTTGCTCACATGTGGTCCCACATGTCAGTGAAAACGCAAGCGGACCCAGTGAACCTGCACATCTTTCACCTCGACGTGCTGGTGATGAAAAACAAATCCAAGAAAGATCTTCGGTGGCCGCTTTTGGAGTTACTCAAGAGTAGTTAGATTCTATTTATAGTTTAACCCAAGATGCACATCTCGTGGCTTCAACTTATCAACTACCACTCTATTTTCTTTCATGACACGACCTGGATGCGGATGTCCCATGTGTCGGCAAAAGGAGGAAGAACCCGACCAAATCTTCGGTTGTGCTCTCGGATTAGACTAGTTGTGCTAACTTAAATTTTTTAGTGTGTACTCCCTCCGTTCCAAAATACTTGACTTCCATTTGTCCAAAAATGGATGTGCCTATATACTAAAACATGTCTAGATACATATATATTTTGACAAATACTAGAACGGAGGGAGTAGAATGGATGCAAGTTTTTGTATTGGGAGGAAGAGTACATCCATATATTGATAGAGCGTTGGAGTTGGCCTTACAAGTGGGACCGCAGTTGAGGAAACCGACAATCGGCAAACCCCCACCTCGCCTGCCGCGCGATGGCTGAGTTAGAGAAATGATGAGGTTGAAGAGATTGCTCTAGCACGGACTCCAAGAAATTTGGTGTCAGATGGAAGTCATGCTGGTGGTGTGCGCCGTACTCCTGGACGTGAATGCTTGTTCTGGCCCATGCCACCCTACTACTCCTACTACTTACTAGTATATAGTACTACTGATATCGAGGATTCGAGGTGCTGGTTACGTATGGCTACAGTAAAAACACCCGCACGACGCGCGAACATGTGAAGCAAGTACAAATAGTGTATTACTATTGTTGATGATTGGCCTCATCCGATAACCTATTGCAATGCACGTACAATTATGTATTTGGAAAATATTTTTTTGCCTCGTCGCACCACTCACTCACAGAAGCAACTCGAAAGCCATTCATAAATTTAGTAAGTTTATCACAGGCATATAATTTTATTACATACAACATGTCATCAACCCACATTGACAACGAGGATACATTATAAATACTAAAGTTTTCACCACACAACAAATAACAAGCAATGAAATGAACTTCAACTCAACCATTCCTCGGTGTTGCAAATGCTTGCTTTGAACAACAAGTGATTCTCTGGGACGGGCCATCCATTGTCGATCCGAGACCAACGCAGATCGATCATCCAGTGAAGCGGCCTACTATATCCGTGCCGGGTAGTGAACCACCCAAATGTCCAAGGTATAGACACAGTTGCTTCTCATAAATGGTAGTAATGTTGTGTCAACAGTAGTTGGATCGCCTTTCACCATCATTGGATAGTTTTGTCCAAGGAAGAGCGAATTTTCTCCAAGACTATCAATTCTGTACCAGGGAGAAGGAGTTGGCGCTAGCACACTAGTATCCATCCCGAATACCATGCAATGGGTGTTGGAATAGGTCCGGAGAGTGCGACCATGGGATACAACACCTGCTTCCTTAGTAGTAACATCATCAGTGGGCTATATACACACGAGAAGAGGTGATCCATTGGAATTAGTTGCCAGGCGCCAAATAGTATATGGGCGCTGCTCGTCCTCATGCTCGTGATCATCAACATCATCATCTCCCTTTGGTTATAAAAATCTTCAAGTATAGGTGGTGGAATGTTCACAGGACCTTGGAAACACAAGAAGAAGGTTAATTAGTAAGGTTGGCCATAGTGGGGGTAACATAAGTAGTATCATGCACTTGGGACTCGCAAACATGCTTATGTGGTAGGCAATTAAGGAAGAGAGAGATGGTTATAGTAACATAGATAGATAACGTAACATAATAAATGTGATGCTACTATGTGTCATGCATGGCAATAAATGAGAACACCTATGATACTAATCTAAGATACTATGGACTATAGAGGTAGTAACATAAACTAGTAACATATGCATGTTACTAGTCTAAGTTACTCCCCACTATGACCAGCCTTGCTAACCCGCGTGCATGTGGATGAAACAATTATAATTACGGTGGAAGACAAACGTACCGAAACAACGAGGATGCCATGCAAAAACAGTGCCACGAGTGGTGGCAGCAAACACAAGGCCCTCGTATTCAATTGCATCACAAGACTCATCCGTGTACGTAAACTGATTTTGAGCAATATCCATCGGTCAAACCATCGACAACAAAGAACAAGCTTGTCGAAGATAGCAACAACTTCATAGTTGTTGTAATTCCAAGAGCGGTTGGGGACTCGAGAAATTGCTATCTTCCATAGAAGACAGTCACCATGATTGTATTTGAATGTGCGTACAATACTGGTGTGCTCAACCTCTGGGCAGTCTGCTGAGATTTTTGGAAGTGGAACCCGGTCACGAGTGTACACATTCACAAGTTCCCACTCGCAGTTGGACCCAATGTAAACAACCCAATCTCCATTTGCGCCTGCCCAAGCCTTGCCCTTAAGCGATGGCATCTTAACATGTGGGGACCCCGACTCATAAGTCGTGATCACCGATGCACGTGTACAGTGATCCCAGAGATCAATGCTCACTGAACACACAGAAGCTGAATAACAAGAGTCTTACATCCATACATACCGTCTTACACAAAATTGTGACCATTATGGTCAAGTCTTACATCGATAAAGCCTTAAGGGTTGAACATCAAATGAAACATAAGCAGCGGAAACCATCGTCGATAAGTAGAACCCATGCCATCTGCCTTAACCCTACAGGCATTCTGACTGGGAAACGTCCTAGTTCGCATGATCGCCTCCAAAGAACTCTTCTTCGAACTCCGGTTCTTCCATGCCTGGTCAATTAAATAACAGTGGCAAGCCAATGAGTACTTTGAATGTACTCGCAAGCAACCCATGTTTTGGTTCAAGGTACGACAATGCATGACATAGGTAAATTTTTGCATAAAGCTAGTTTTGAGTGCAATGACATGTTCAACATCCTATAAAGCATGCATCAAAAGAATTCAAGTAACCATGAGATCTGGTCACAGATATCAACATAAATAGAGTGGGCACCAACCCATCTCAATCGTGTCAAGTCCTTTGACTTGACCCAAGTCATTTCCATCATCACACACACACTGGGTTTAAAAACAAGTGGACGTAGCCCAAGAGCGGTTACCCAACTGTCCATGACCGTGGACACGGCTATTCGAATAGTTTTACACTCTGCAGAGGTTGCACACTTTACCCACTAGATCCGGGGAACTTCCGTGTCATCCACGACCCGCGGTACCTCAAGTACCCGGGGTAAGCACCCGATCACTACCTTTCCTAGACGACACTAACATGGAGTCCACTCGATTGGTAGTAACCCCCGTGCCAAATTTTTCACGTCATAAAGTTGTGGAGCCTCGCTCCCACATTCATCACATACCACAAGCACGGGGGTACCAACGGTGTGTCCGGTGCCCTGTGAAAACAGTCATGGCCGCCCTACCTGGCACGACCCCGTCCCGAGAGAGAGCACCAACTCTCCCCCGTCACTAGTAATGCGGGCTCCAAGCTAGTATCGGTCTAGGTACTCAATAATGCCCTTTCCCATATAAGGGTAGAGTGGTCGCGCATGTAAGGTTGGGATAACGGTCGCAACTCCGACCAATCCGTTTTGAAAACAACACACCCTTTGCTTGGCACACCACTTCGTCATCAAGTGGTCACCCATCTCATCATCTCCCTCGGGCATAAGTGGCACCCGACGGGGTTTTCGAAAAGACTTTGAAAATATTTTTCCTCCATCACCATGCATATCCCCGTCCCTTTCGCGTAGCACTACTTAGCATCCTATCTACTCCCACCGGCATAACCCTCATAAGAAGGTAGGGCCATGCACAATGCAAGTATCAACGAGGAATGTAACCGAGGCAACCAACCCACGTGGTTCACCCTTCCATCATGATTCCGATGCAACAAGAATAAGAGCTATATATGACATGCATGTAAAGGGATTTCATAGTCATGGTCAAAGGGCTGTTTGCCTTGGTTGGCTTGATCTTCAAAGTCTTCAGGCCCTGCTCCTCCTTCTTCCTCAGCTACCTCGTTAAATACGGGATCTAACGTCGCAAGAAAACAACGGGACAATAAGACAATAATAAAAACAGAAAAGTCAAAGTGCTCAGAAAAATGTCAACTTATTTTTGTAAAATACTAGGAGGAAAGCTAGGAAGGGGACAAGTCTTGGTTTTGGTCCTGGAGTAGCAGAATAGGAGACATGGATTTTTAAAGGCTTATTTAAATGCTAAAAATCACATTTAAATATTTACAGAGAAGAAAAGGTTGTTGGATTTGAATGAAAGTTGCACCATTAATTAGGTTGCAATATTCTAGGAATTTAGAAATTAGAATCACTTCATTTGGACAATTATTCTGTCCTGTGGAATTTTTGGAAAAGTGACAGAAAAGGAAAAAGATAAACGGCGCCGTGCATCGGGCCGAGAGGCCACCAGCAGCAGCAGAGCCTAGGGGGAAAACCCAGCCCACGCGTCGCCACGTCGAAGGCGTAAAGGCTGAATCGCCTTCACCGACGGCGGATCGGTCTGTGCCACAAGACGATTAAACTCGACGGTGGATCCCACCCGTCGTATGCGAGGTCGACGGGCGGCCCACGGCGGCCGTCGCTACCTCCGCCGAGGCGACGCGAGCTTCGCCGGGCGATCTGGTACGGGAAGGGATGCGGGGGCTACCGTTGGACTCAGGGTGGAGTCGCGGTTCTGGTGGTGGTGGAGATGGTCGCCGGAGTGGCCTGCTTTGCCGGCGACGAGGTCACGCGGCGGAGGCGCTTCGGGCGTCGGTGGCTCCGGCCGTTTCCGGCTGCAAAACAAGGGAAGAAGAGAGGGGAAAGAATCAGTGGCGCCTCGCGGTTCCAGATCGAGAGAGAGCTGGGCCAGAGAAGGCCTGTACCGCGCGGACGCCGACGAGCCGAGGCGGCGGAGCTCGAGCTCGATCTCGAGCTCGGGTGGTTCTGGAGAGGAAGGAGTGGTGCTGGAGGTCGATTGGGTGTGTGGAGGAGCGACAGGGAAGAAGAGAGAGGCTCGGGGGCGCCTTATATAGGCTGGCCGCGGTTCACCGTAGGCGTGGCCTACGGGCGCCCGTGGGATCGGCTCTGGAGGCCGTTGGAGACGGAGTGGAGCTGTCCACGGTGCTCGTGGGAGTGGAGTAGGGCGCCAGGGAGAAGGAGAGAGAGCGGGGGAAGGTTCTGGCGCTCGCGCGTGTGAGGCCGGGCATTGGCCGAGCCGGGCGGCGTCGGGCACGCGTTGCAGGAGGTGAGAGAGGGGGAGAGACAAGGGGGCCTGCACGGTGGCGTGTCACGGACGCCGAGGGGCATCGACTGGCGCGCGGGGGTAGCACGAGGTGGTCGGGGACGCGGCGTCAACGGTCGGGAGCGCAGTGACGTGCTCCAGAGCGCGACTTTGGCCGGCATCCGCGGCTTTCCCGCGTCGCGCGCGCGTCCACTCGTGTCTGGGAGCTACAGTGGATGGGGGCAAAACTAGGAAAGAGCCTTGGATGCTCTGGAGCGCAGAGGGGAGAGAGAGAAGCTGTGAGAGAGAGAGGAAAATGTTGTCCAGAAAGGACAAACGAGGTTCCCTCCTTCTTCCACATTGCTTCCTCGGGTAGAAAAGCATCTAAGTGACAGAGGGGAACGAGGAGGGGTTGTGGTAAAAAGATGAACTCAAGGAGATTAGTGAAAGTGGCCAAAATAGGCATTTTAGTTATTTGCCAGAAGGTGTTTGATGGAGTTTTGGATAAGCTAATGACTTCCACTGACCAAGATACTCCATGGGGTGAAATGTCACATATATTTAGGGCCTTCCACCCATTTAGAGCTTATTTGGACAAAGTTGCCAATGCAACTCTTGCAAACCCTAGAAATGGGCAGAAATGGATTTGTGTAGATCCAATGGAGTAGATCATTTCCTCTTGATGTATCACTTGGTGTGGTAGCCTTATTTGGTCATGTGATCAGGCTCACAAAAGTTAGGGTCTTGGAGAAAAAGTTGGTAGTACAAAGTTGTTCAAACTTGATTCTGTTCAGAGAGGGTTTTGAGGCACTTTGACCAAGATTTCCTCTTCTCCAACCTGTGCCATTTAGTCTAGATGCATCATTGGACCAATGAAGCATGTTCACCAAGTTTGAGCACATTTGGACACATTTGGCAATGTAAAGTTGATCAAACTTCAGAATGGACAGAAATGGTTTTGAAGGATTTTGATGAGGTTATCTTGTTCTCCAAGTCATGAGACTTGGCAAGATCATCAGATATGTCATATGTGACATGATAGAATTTTCTTGGAATATTTGGAGAATATTTCCTTTGTAAATATTTCAAAATCTTGAAATATCCAGAAAAGGTTTTAGAAGGATTTGACCAATATTTTGAACATGACCATGTGTTGAAACTCTTATATATGGACAATATATGTCCTATGAGTTTCCCTAAATTTTGTCAAATATTTTTGAAGCAATAAAATAATTTTACCCTATTAAAGACCATTTCTGGCCTTAAGAAAAGGCTTTTAAATAAAATAGTAAAACAACTTTTAAAATTATATTTTTGTGGTTTCTGGGCATCCTATATCTAATAGGAGTCAAATATATTTTTGGAAAGATTTTTACTGCCCTTAATCAAGTACTTGCAGTACAAACCTCAATTTAGGGGTTTTTGGAAAACTAAATTTAGAAAATACTTTCTGGCCAAATTATTTTGTAAGAAAAATTCTATATAGCACTATACACATGGCATGGTCATTGGTCAGGAGCTTGGGGTAAGGAGATGAAATATAGAGGGTAAAGTAGTTGACTTCAAGAAGCACTTGAAAAGAATCATAGAGAGAAAACCAACTCCAAATAAAAGCCAAATAATGAAAAAAAAATTGTTGGTCCAAATTTTCATGCTTTATTAATGAAAATGAAATGTTACAAAATGCAGGGTGTGACATAACATCATAAGTATCATTATCAAGCGGCATCAATTTGCACATGGCGAGGCCTCCGTCGTGACGGCGCCAGCCATCAGGGTCACAGCGAAGAAGATAGGGGAGGTCAAACCGCTCCTTGACTCTTGGGTTCCTTGTAATGATGTTATTAGTTGAGTCGAGAATGGGCTTGAACGAACCTGCCATGCTAGCCGAGGTGATGACGTCGCACCGATCAATGAGTTCCTCCACCACGTCATCTTTCAGATCGGGGCAAGAATAACGGGTCGTTTCCATCCTGTTCCCTCCATGGAGAAGACGATCGAACAATGGCAGAAGAAAGCGTGAAGGGCTGAAGGAAAATGGAGGAGGGAGAGGAAGAGCATGCGACATCAGTTCCAAATCGAGAGGGAAAGGCGAAGCGTCGGTGGACGGTTGCCAGTTTGCCATGGTTCACGAAGGGGGCGCCCCGGCCTACACATCGGTTCGGAAATACTCCTACTACTCGTCGTCGTCTCACTAATATGTGGAACGGGACCACATGTCAACGAGACATGGTGTGTAATTTCTCGTGCAAAATGCGATCTGGCCGCGTTGGCCCGAGGTGTCGCATTAGTTATCGGCCTTTATTTTTTTAATGGTGCGCCGTTCAGTTTTGAAGCACGACTAATTGGTACTGTACGCAGAGAAAATATAAACTACTCTACCACTACTCCACCTCCAGTACTAGTAGTATAAAGAAGATATATAGGCTGGAGCTTCAGCGCTTTCTTGCCAAGGGCTGCCCACTTGCTTCTCACACTACCACCCTCTCTCCGATCTAAAAAGACGGCCCTCTCTCCTCCTCACTTGGTGGTCATAGATCCGTCGGGAAGAAAAGGACATGCAAGATTGACGCCTTTTCGTCGTCGTCGAAGCGAGGTCATGCATCGACGACAAGGCCGCCTCTCGCACCCTAGCACCAGCGGGATCGCTGCCGTAGTGTGTGCGGAGGACGACGACCACGAGCGAAGCCACTTCCCGCCAACCCTTAGGTATGCTACCTCTTTTCGAACCATACCCTTGTTCTATTGCCCCATCTGGCATGTCGTTGCATGTGGATCTTTTTCCACTCCACCATCTTCCCAATTTGCTATCCTCTCGCTCGCCGCCACGCAGATTTAAAACCATAATTTGCACTATTAAAGGAAACCCTACTTCATGCGAGACTAATGCATGTCCAGGTTGAATAAGGAAAAGAAGGAGACTGTCTCGTCCAAGAGAGTAGACATCGAACCCGCATCTAGGTTGAAAAGGGGAAAATCAGTAGCTAAGGAACGACTCTCGTGTCTCTTGGTTGAAGAAGGGTAGAAAGGCATGACAACGCAATAGAGAATGACTAGGTTGATCGGTTTGTTGTCCTCACATAGGAAAAAGGTGGCTAAAGAGAACAAAAATGGACGTAATCCACATATGCTACCTGGATATTTGTTGCTCTAGGCAACCATACCTCCCTCACCACTCTGCGTCTGTGGAGGTACATCATACTGGTGCGCCCACTGTCCGAATGGGCCTCCCATGCTCTTATTGCCACTTTTTTGCTGTTAGTATAATGCCAGCAGTCAAGTCAAACAATGCTACTGCTAAAGTGATGCCACATTTAACTAATGTCGCTCTCAGTCTAATGCCACAGATAAATTTAAGCAGTGTCATTTAATGTCACTAGATCATTTCAGGGTTAGCTGTTGATTGTGGATGTATTAAAGATTTTTCAGCTAAGGCATTCTAATGTTGTTGCACAGCCAGTATACCAACGATGAAACTTGTTACTACCTTCAGATTTTTGCAATCATTAATGCTTATAGATTACATACCTCACTTTCATGAGATAAGTTAATTTTTTTATGCAGTGTCACCAAAATGCCAAGGCGACGATGTCATTTTATTTTGGTTAAACTGCATGCACAATTATGAAGACAAGAGGAAAGGTCAAGAGTGGGCACCTCCTCCTCCGTCTGTTCTCTTGATTATCAAGAGGAAAGATCAAGTTTTTATGTTTGATCGATTATCAAGATTGGGATAGCAATTTTTAAGGTCCCCCCGAGTTCGAAATGATATTTACCTTGGAGGTACATGGTTTGCAATTTTTTTGTACTATCATTAGTTAATAATGCTAGTTACCTTCAGGCTTTTGTATTTGGTTTAATGCTCATGCACAACTAGTATACCAATGCTGAAACTTGTTACCTTTACATTTTGTATTGTTAATTCTTATAGAAACCTTCCAGTGCTAGAGTTTATTGAAATATGTTCAGTAAAACCATTGTACTGTACCCTGTAATATTGTACTATACCCTGTAATAAACTAACTACTCTACTGTTGCACAAGCCACTAGATTAGTGTATATTTGTAGTATTCGAATGGTGTTGCATTAGCGTATGGACATAAATAAAGTGTGGCAAGCTTTCCCAGATATGTGCTCAAGAAAACTACTACCTGTTTTTCTAAATACTAGACGCTTGGGTACTTTAAATTGAACCGCAGCAACGCCTTGTATTAAGGAACAGAGGGTGTAGAGTTCACTCAAATTATCCCAGAAAGCTAGTCACACCTTTGTTAAAATTAATGTTCATTATGTTATCGGAGGAGGTCTATATGTTTGTCTCTAATGCCCGCCTACTACATACCCGACATCATGATGTAATGTTAAGTCATTTCCTTTTATGCAGTGTAACTAAATTGTCAAGGCGGTGATGGCATTTTATTTTAGTAGAACCGCACAAAATTTGCTTAAAAGAAGAGGAAAGGTCGAGAATGGCTCAGACTTTCGTAAAAAAACTATGTATGCCTTCCCGACATCACCACCGTTGCTTTATTTATTCCTTCAAACAGTGGTTAGAAACAGTCTTGCTACCTTTTCCCATTAAGAAATTGGAATGCTTATATTTGTTAGTCTATGCTTCAACTAGTGCCACTTTTATAGTAATCACACTTTCAATATATATGCAAACAGGGATGCTCGATTTTAGTGGAGCTGCACAAAAAGTCCAACTGGTTCAACATTAGGAGCATGTTTTTTTCCAAACCTTCATATCCAATTGGTGGCACTATGACCTGTTCATTACAAAGGTACATGGTTTGCTACTATCTTGCTACTCTTTTTGTACTATCATTTGGTAGTAATACTAGTGGTTTGCATGTGAATTTATTAAGGTGGTGGACCTACATTGGAGGTGTAGGACAGATTCAATGATTGGATGCTCAATTTCGTTGTATCGATTTCACCTCTTCCATCACTGCGAACATGGTGTGATATATGTTTACTAGCTGCTTGATATTTGTGCGAGACAGAGATGTTCGCCTGCCTCTGTTGGCAAACAAACAAAGTGTCCGCAATTTTGGTTGAACTGCACAAGAGAATAGTATAGTCACGCATGCCATGCCATTTGAAAATAGACACAAAGATTGGATAGTCACTTCATGGACTGCAGAAAAGTAGTACTGTACTATTTACTAGCCAACACTTGGTGCTTCATTGCTTTGGTCTAATTATACAATGGGCATTATTTCCCTAAATTAAAGTTTGTATTCCGAAAATAGTCTCGCGGTGTGATCGAGAGAAGACCAAATCATATTGCAAAGGATGTTCCTCCATCATGTGTGGTTCATTCTCATGGTTCCAATTGTTGGTGAAACCACTTACGCTTGCAAGAGGAATTGTAGACTTCACAAACAAATTTGTCTTTCGATCCAGATCTTGAATGTTGGCAAGAGAAGCATCCATGTTAGTAGGAAGAATGATGTTTTTCTAGATCTTTGCTTTTGGAGCTACATATTTGTATATGATCCGTGAATCATTGAGATGCATTAACATGTTGATCTTATGTATGGGAATCGTACTAGTTAGTTTTAGTTGCGACGCAAGATCCGGTGGCTGATCTTTGCTTTTGGAGCTACATATTTGTATATGATCCGTGAATCATTGAGATGCATTAACAGCTACTTATTTCGTTCGCTCGGTGTTTACAAGTTATTGATCGATCACTAGCTAGCCTACAAATGCGCACCGGTAGTTTTATTTATGACGAAGATGCGAAGTGGCAGTTTTTGAATAAAATGCCTACCTCTGAGAAACCGGCAAGCTACACTATCGATCCTACACGGATAAAAATGCCTACCTCTAAAGAAACTGACAAGCTACACTATCGATCCTACACGGATAAATAGCGTATCATGCACGTACTACCTCCTTTCCGGTTTGCAGGGCTCAATTCAAGAAACGACCTACTCGATCCTACACTAATAAATAGCGGATCACGCACGCACTAGTACCTCCTTTCCGGTTTGCAGGGCTTAATTCAAACCTCTCACCAACCAAGGTACTCCCTCCGTCCGGGTTTATTAGTCCCGTGAGCAAAGCAGCAAGACCAAGGCATGGCAATAATTAACGGCATGCAAAAGTTTAAGCCTAATTAATTCCAGCGATTTAAGTGGCTGCACCGTGACTCGGTGTGATGTTGCATCTTTGCCATCGTCTTGCGCGAAAGATTACGAGTGCTCGCATGCTGCCGCCGTAATTAAGGTAGCTAATCGATGCGAAAAAGATACGCTTTAATTGTTGTGGGCTTTTTAAACCGTGAAATCATTATTGACAAGGAGGAGATGATTCGAGTGCACTCGTTTGACCGCCATGCCGGCGTGCGACGACCCGACGGACGGGGCGGCACAATCATAATTTCAGCTTCCCTAGTTTTCCACGGCAAGTCGGGCGCTAAGCCATTATGCATTGAATTCCGATGACCGTCGCGCTACCTTCCCCTATAAGTACTGCTTTCGGCATTCTCCAAAGGCCACCGTGACACAACTCGCCATATCCTCATAAGCCCCCACCAGCCCGACATCGCTCGCCACGTCCGCCATGCCCCCGCCCGTCCGCGGTAGGCGACGCCGGAGGCGGTCACCGCCGGAACTAGTGTTCGGTTTTTCACCGGAAGGCATACGGAGGGAGGAGGCATTCTATCTGTCTTTAGATGGCAATGCGTAGATCGAGGAGTTGTTGGAGCGCGACCGCATGGCGGAGGAGCAGGAGTTGTTGGAGCGCGACCACCTGGCGGAGGAGCAGTGTAACGCCGATTTGCGCCGCCAGCGGGACATGGAGCAGCAGCGCATCGACGCTCTGAGTCGCGAGCAGAGCACCCGCAACTGGGCCGACTACATGGAGGTCGGCGCCCGGCAAATAGCCCTGGAGGCTGTTGGGCACGCACGCGTTCGCGACGCCGATTTTTACTACCAGCTCGTCAAGTGGGTTTCCCGCTTGGAAGCCGAAGCTTCGTGGACCACGCCGCATGGAAAGGGCCAACGCAGCGCAGCAACGCGCCTATCACACCTCCGCAAGTCCGAGGCGAGGCGCAGGACGCCGTGCCGTGTTTAGCGTGTACCATCGGCATCGTCTAGTTAGCTAAGAGTAAGTTAGTACTTGTCTAGTGGGAGTAGATAGTTAACTTGGCTATGATGGTTGTCAACATGGAAGTTCAGTACTCTATATGTGGATCAGACCTGTTACTTTGCTTTGAATGTTGAACTTTCCGTTTGAACGTATGGAATGGGCTGTTATTTTTTTAAATGGGTTGTATTTGTCCTCCATGTGTTTAGAGGCTGACTTGTGGGCCTAGCAAGTTGACGCGTACACAATCAGGAGATGATTGTACGTGGAGAGGATGACGAGGACCCGCCAAGGTCATGGCAAGACGCAAGCAAGTGCCTCCTTATTTCAAGCCAATAAAAATGGCTCCTCCTAGTGGATTCGACATTTGGGTCCCATGCCATTATCAACGTAGTCGAGAACGAGAGAATTACAACGAGCGGCCGACACGAGGACCCAAAGCTTCGCCCGCTTATTTTTGTTTTGGGTTAATTTGATAAATGCCTCAGAAATGCCACTACAATTTCCAAACTTTGAAAATGCCATTTCATGCCATTTCTAGTGGCATTTTTGAAGTCTGAGTGGCGTTTTCAAAGTTTGCAAACTACGATGGCGTTTTCAAAGTTTGCAAAATTGCAGTGGCATTTTTCAAAGTTTGGAAATTGCGTTGGCATTTTGTGAATCGCCATAATTGGAGTGGCATTTATCTAATATGTTTTTGAGACGGAAGGGGGTGTCAACTGGGCTGTAAGGGACACTCGCCTGTCTAGACAGTCTTTTCTTTTATGTTTATCACAGATCAGCCCAATAGTTTTTTCTTTTTGAAAATGGCTAGCCCAGTTTTTGTGATTTGTCAAGTAAGTCACTTTATCGGACTGTTGGGCTAGACGAGGAGAGCTTCATTCGTTTGGCCGAGAAAATGGCCTATCAAGAATGAGAAATGGGTCAGACATTTTAAAACACATCAAACCGCAATTAGTTTCAAATATCTTTTTTCATTTCGAGATTTTAAATTGCATTGATTTTTATGCGTGGACAATTTATTGAATTTTATATTGATATATATTTATTTTTAAAATCAGTCTGAATGTGACTCAAATTTCGGGATTAAAAACAGTTCGCACACACCAACATATGCAAAATTTCAGATAATTTTTAACCGTGGCCACAATATGGGCTGTAATGCTAACAAAAGAATATGGGCTTCAAAAACCCGTAAGAATTAGCAAATGGGTTGTAAACTATTTGAAATAATGGCGGATGGGTCAGATCTTTGTTTTCCACAGATTTCGTGCTTTCCACAGATGGTTCAGATAATCGTTGGATGTCCATCCAACGGCCGTCGTGTTTATTCAATCTCTGCTCTTCTGCTCCGCCCGCCAAACAAGCGCCGGTGGACTGCCTGCTCCCTCCTCCCGTGGCAGTGTCTTTGCCAGCAGCCTCACCGCCCACCGTACTCCCATCACTGGCCTAGCTATCCTCTACTCACCCTCGGTCCCACACATGCTATTATTCTCCGTGACGACGCAGACAAACCAAGAAACCCTCGTACTCCTCCGCGTGGGAAATAACTGCCGAGTATTCCTCGCTCCTCGTCGTTCCTTCCTAAGCCTCACCGCCGCCCACTCCCGTGCTCTCGGCGCGGCTCGGGTCAACGTGGTCAATGAACGACATCCATCGGAAGTGGATCAGACGTGGAGAGGCCGATACCGGGTCCACGGCCGCACGCAAGGAAATGCCTCCTTATTACGCTGCAACATAATGATTCCTCCACGACATCCGGGACCCACCGAAGGGCCTCAGATTTCAAAAAAATGTTACCGCAAATGACACTCGGACCCACCAGCTATATCTTCGCACGCAAGGAAGTGCACGCTATTACGCCCAAAAAAGAATACCCCTCGCTAGTTGGGACCCAGTATAGTGGGCCTACTAAGTTGACAGGGACGAAGGGCTTTGTCAACTTAGTCAATATGCACGATTCTAGCTCGACTGACCATACGATGTCCATTCAACGGTCATAGTGCTTCTTCAACCTCTGGTCTTCTTGCTCCAGCCGCCAAAGCAGCGCTACGTCGTGTCGCCGCCTCCTCACTCCTCCGTGGTCGGGTGTCTTTGCCATGAGGCCTCACCTTCCCCATACTACTCCCACCGCCGTGCCATCCCTCCACTCCACTCACCCACACCCCGTTATTCTGCAGCAGCGACGGAGCGCAGCCAACCAAGAACCCTCGATTCCTCTCTGCGTGGGAATCCATCGCGCGTCTTCCCGGCTCCGTCGTCCCTTCCTAGGCCTCGCCGTCGTCCACCGCTGTGGTGCTCTCGGCGCCAAGTGGTCAATGTGGTCAACGATCAATTCCATTGGAAGAATATCAGACGTGGAGAGGTCGATACCGGGTCCACGGCACCGCAAGGAAGTGCCTCCTTATTATGCGTAAAATAATTATTCCTCCACCGACGAAGGACCCACCGGACGGACCACCAAGATTTCACGAAAAAATGTTTGCCCTCGATGCTGGGACCTACCCGATGGGCCACCGATTTCGCGAAAAAAATGTTCCCCTAACGTCACTCGACCCACCGGAAGTGCCTCCTTATTACGCACAAAAAATGAATACCCCCAATTTTAGCCGGGACCCACCTTGGTGGGAGGTCGACTTAGGGCCTACTAAGTTGACGGGACGGAGGGCTTTGTCAACTTAGTCAATATAAACGATTCTAGCTCCAAAGGACCGTATGATGTCCATCCAACGGCCGTAGTGCTTCTTCAACCTCTAGTCTTCTTGCTCCAGCCGCCCAAAGCAGCGCCTGTCGTGCCACATGCTCCTGCCTCTCGTGGCGGATGTCTTGCCGTGGAGGCCTCACCGCCCCTACTATTCCCACTTGGCGGGCCATGCGGCAATGGCAACCTCACACCACACCAACCAAGAACCTCAGACTTCTCTTGGTGCGGGCTTCCACTACCGCATCTTCCCCGGCTCCCCATCGTCCCCTTCCTAGGCCTCGCCGTCGTCCACCACTGTGGTGCTCTCGGCGCGGCGTGGTCAACGTGGTCAAGGAACGGCTTCCATCGGACGTGGATCAGACGTGGAGAGGCCGACACCGGGTCCACGACCGCAGACAAGGAAGTGCCTCCTTATTACGCCGCAAAATAATTATTCCTCCACCGACAATGGGACCCACCGGACGGGCCACCATATTTCGCGAAAAACGCTTTCCCGATTGCTGGGACCCACCACTACACCTTCGCGGAAGGAAGTGCGTCCGCAAAAAAGATTCGCCCCACATTGCTGGGACCCACCACTACATCTTCGCACGCAAGGAAGTGCATCCGGAAAAAAACGACTCGCCCCATCGCTGGGACCCACCACTACATCTTCGCAGTAAGGAAGTGCTCGATACCGACCCACAGGTCGAAGCGTACGTAGCATTGTCATTCTGGTCGCGAACATGTACGTACATACTGGTCGTAGTAGAGGCGCGCGCATACACGTACATACAGCGGCGAGGGTGCAAGAAAGAAAATACAGCCACGTACGTATATACGGGCATGGTCTCGAACGCCTACTCGCGCATACGTACATGGCTGGGTCAGAACAGAGAAACAGCGTCGTCGTCGTGTTCATGGGAAGCCAACCGGCTGGGACGGAACGGAATGCGTGGTCGTGTTCATCGGGAGGGCTTGGACGGAACAGGCGATGGGAACGAGGCCTGGCGTACTGCACAACGGAGGAAACGGCCTTGTATTCGACCGGCCACATTCGAAACGGGGTCCTGTTGATCGGGAAGGGCCTGGCGTACCGCAAAATGGAGGAAACGGAGCTCCTACGGTCGAAACGGGGGTCCTGCTGATCGGGAGGGGCTGGCGCATCGCAAAATGGATTTAAACGGACCTCCTACGGTCAAACGGGGTCCTGCTGATCGGGAGGGTGTGGCGTCCGCAAAATGCATTTAAACGGACTTGTGTTGGAGTGCTACGGTCGAAACGGGGGGGAGGTGTGTAGCATAGCGCAAAACGGGACTCCATGGGATAATGTTCATCTCCACCGTCGACCTCCTCCAGCCTCCACGGGCTCCTGTTCATCCAGCCTCCACCGCGCTACTCCATCGACCATCGCTCAACCACCCTCCACGGGCACCCTCCACTATCTACTGCTCATCCAAATTCTCCACACCACAGGTCCTGCTCAACCACCCTCCACGGCCACCCTCCATCGCTCATCTGCTCATCCACCCTCCACACCACGGGTTCATGTTCATCCAGAGGCAACGCCACCGCCACCGCTCATCCAAACCCCCCGCAACACTCATCGCTCATCCAATCGATCGGCTTCGATTAGCGCAGAGCGGCGAATCGCCCATCGAGTTCGCCATAACGACCATCAATCGATCCCTCGGGTTCAAGAACGCGTAACTGCGCAAAGGTAATCGCTGTTCGCTAGAGCCCAACGGCTCGCTTCGGGTTTAGTTAGAGCTAACGCCTCGCACACATGCGCCAGACGTATGAGAGAAACGCGATCGCTGCGCCCGACCTCCCACCGTAACCGCAACTCCTCAAATTTTCCTCCCCTCGCTTCTACCATAGTTTTTCCGTCATGGACGGCCCAAAGAATGTCATGCGCTTGCCTCCGCCCGCCCAGACGAAAAGCCCATTTTCATCATGATTTTTGTCATAGAAGTAGGAGCCCACCACATCTATGATGATACCGGTTTTGTCACAATTATCGTCATAGAAGTGTCATATGTATGACAGGAAAAAAATTCGTTCGGCCCAAAATGTCACGGATGTGTCTTTTTTTGTAGTGTAAGATTTATACGATCTTGTGATATGGAAGTAATAAAAGCGACAGACTGCATAATAAAGGTCCATATCACAAGTGGCAATATAAAGTGATGTTCTTTCACATTAAGATTTTGTGCATCCAACCATAAAAGCACATGACAACCTCTGCTTCCCTCTGCGAAGGTCCTATCTTTTATTTTTGTCTTATGCCTTATGCAAGAGTCATGGTGATCTTCACCTTTCCTTTTTACATTTTATCCTTTGGCAAGCACATTGTGTTGGAAAGATATATATATATATATATATATATATATATATATATATATATATATATATATATATATATATATATATGGGCTATTACATACGCATAATGTAATATTATTCTGTTACCCTACTTGAACTGATGGTTTCAGGCAGTTGTACTGATGAAATTCGTGCGGTTCAACTGATGCTTTCTGTTGCTGTTAAAAATTGTCTTCTTTAGTTCAAATCTTTTTGTAATTTTTTTTGTCGAAACGGGGCATGTAATATATTGTTGGAAAGCTCTTGACATCCACATTACAATCTTATAATTTGTTTTTGCAAAAAAAATATGATTTAAGAGCAGTTTTGAAAAATCCGTTTTTTTCAAAACCGAAAATGTGAATCGTATTTTGGACTTAATTTTCAAACGGTTTGTCGGAGTTGAGCAAATGAGATGGCGTTGGAAAGCTTGTAAAATTCCGCATCTTCCATATATCTACTATTTTTTCAAATTCTATATGATTTAAATGTAATTTGAAAAATGGTGAAATTCTGGGCGAAATGTTTTTTCATTGTGTTTTGCAAACGGTTTGTCGGATTGTGCAAATGATACAGCGTTGGAAAGCTATGGAAAATGCGCAACTTTTGCGTATAGAAAGTTTTTTCTAATTCCTTACAGTTTAAATATGAATTCAAATACGGTTAAAATTGGTTTTGAACGCGGTTTTTTTAAAAAGTTTGTCGAAATGGGGCAAATAATATACCGTTGGATAGCTATCGAAAATGCAAAACTTAGCCATGTTGGACGTTTTCTCTACTTCGCAACCGTTTAAGAGTAATCTTGAATATGATGATGGATCCTGTTGTTTTTTCGTCTGAAAAACAGAGTAGTCGTACTGATATATGTGTATGTACTGAGCTATTTTTTATAGAGTAATTTTAAATGGTTCCAAAAAAAAGGTACTTGTACTGATGCTTGCATGGGTTTGTACTAAGCGTGTTTTCACTAACTAGACTTTGCTCTGTTTTTTGGGTAATATTTTTCTCCTAAATTTTCAATTGTTTATTGTATTCTAGCCCTGAACTTGCATGGTTTATATTGTTGAACTTAATGTTATTGTATCGTCGGCCCTGTACTTGCATGGTTTATATTATCGAATTGAATGATATTTTTTTCAAAAAGAAAATGTTTTTTATTCTTTTTTTTGGATGGTTCAGGAAAAAGATTACTTGAACTGATGATCGTATGGGTTTGTACTGAGCGTGTCTTCACGGACTAGACTTACTCTGTTTTTTGGTATCATTTTCCTCGTAACTTTTCAATGGTTTACGATATCATCATCCCCAAGCTTGCATGGTTTTACATCATTGAACTGAATGGCATTTTTTTTTAAAGAAAAATGTTTTGTGTGTTTCTTTTTTTAACTCTTAACATTTTTTCAACGATGTTCTGGACTTCTCTCATTCTACGACTTAAACTTTTACCAGTTGAATTTTCATGGGGTTTCTTTTTGTTTGAGCTTTTTTCCCAAAACTTATTAGGGATGTCGTGTTGAACTTACAACTTTTAATTAACGAACTTGTTGTGTTTTTACAATTCCAAAGCTAGCAAGCAGTAGGAGTTTCACCCAACAAAGGGGCTAATTACATAGAGCAGCCGTAGTAATACCACAGTCAGATCGATAGCTAGCAGCAATAATAGTGATTACCAACACACATACACATGAACTGATGACAAACTTGCACACGACCTGACAAACAAGAAAATACATTAATAGACAAAAAGAATGCAATACACATGAATTGATAATCCCCATGGCTAATGGCAGAGCTTTGTTGCATCTAGCTTCACCCGTTTACTGAAAGTAGAACTTCTCAGTTTGGGCTGATGTTTAAATGTTCACCATTTTGGCCTACATCAGAATACTGAGAACAAAACAATATTTGCTTATTAAAGCATAACACACAACACCTCTTGTGCTATAGGAGAACACATAAAGAAAGGGGAAATTGGACATAGAATCGCCAAGTAGGTGAACTGAAAAGCACACATAACATGTACTGAAAAAGAACACAACATCCTTAGCGCTGCGTCGACCACCTGTGGCAAAGGTGAACGGCTTGCGTTGGTAGAGGTGAACAGCCTGATCGCTGCATCGTCGCACGACCTCGTGTGGCGGAAGTGAACGGCTTGTGGTTGCAAGGGTGAACGGCTTGAGCGTTGCGTCATCGAACGACCTTGTGTGGAAGCAGTGAACGGCCTGGGCCTTGAAGGTTCAAGCAGTGGTGTTGAGAGGTTGTGTGGGACTATATTTGTAGTGTCTGAATAAGTTCAGTAGCTGCTCACCATGCACACCTACTCAACTGCTTCATGCCGTCGTCCCTACACACACACAACAGCCACCAATTAGCATGCACAAGTTCATGTAAAAAGAACAACAAGTTCATGTACAGTAATGTTGGGCTGTGTCTTATCTGTATCTCAGTGTGTGTGTGTGTGTGCGCGCTTATGGCCCATGTGGCCCATGTGTCCCATGTGGCCCATGTAACCCTATGACCTATATATGTGTTGCCCTTGTACAGAAACCCTAACTCCAATAGAATACAATACGGGCCATCTTTCTATCGGCCGCCACCCCTCTCTAGCCGCCACCCCTCTCTCCCCGATTCTACATGGTGTCGAGCTTGGGTTCCCAATCCCAGCGGTGGTGATGGTGGTTGGTGGTTGTGCTTGTGGGCGATTGTCTGAGAGGAGAAGGCTTGTGTGGAAGAAGGAGAGTGGAATCCCAGATCCGAGGGAGGAGGTAGTAGAGAGGTGAAAGTGGGGAGCAGTGGTTCTTTGGAGGTTGCTAGTGGTGTGATTCAAGATTGGAAAGATGGGGACAACCAGGGGTTGGTAAAGGCGTTGGAGAAGCTAATGAGCTCATCACTTTGTCAAGGCAGAGGTGTGGCTTCCCAGTGCGCTTGTTCCTCACCTGAGGTGATCTGAAAAATAGAACTGATGCCAAATGAAATCAAGATGGAAGGGGTCACAAACTACCTAAGCCGGGTCCGAAGGGCATTGCTAATATTGAGGACAAAGGGGTTTGGAAGGCTATGTCGGAGGAAGTAGATGAACCGTGAGCAGGCAAGTGAAGAGTGGAAGAAGTGGAGTGTCATTGACTCTCTGGTGGTGGCATGGTCACGAACTCCTTGACCCCATCCATTGCAAAGAAATTGTGGAGACTCTTCCCCATGCAAAGAGAGGTATGGAAAACCCCGAAACATTGTACTCGGAAAGGGAACATAATGCTTATGGCGCAGATTGAGGATAGAGTAAATGAGCTAAAACAAGGGATAAGTCGGTGATGGAGTATGTAGCGAAATTGCAAGATTTGTGGGGTGACTTAGACCACTATGATCCACCGGAGTTACCACATTGAATGTATAGTTGCTACTAAGAAGTGGGTAGAGCGAGGGAGAGTGATGAAATTCTTGAAGGACTTAGCTCGAATTTGAAGGAAGGCGTCTTTGGTCGTTTATCACCAAAGCTCCTCGCTTGAGGAGGCAATTCAAAGAATGGCACAGGAGGAGGTCGGTTGAAGTTGACCAGATGGAGAAGCGAATGCATCTCGCTCGGCATTTATCGTGTCTCGAATGGAAGGAGACAAGAGAGTGCTTCAACCGTGGAGAGAAAGGTCACATAAGCATCAATTGCACAAAGACAACGCAGAGAAATACGTGGTAGGGAAGAGGTTACACCGAGGTGGATACCGGGAGTTAGAGGCGAGGTAACTCGAGGGGTTCAATTATTCCAAAGGCCTCAAAGCAAACTTGGCTAACTTGGCAACGCAAGAAGAAGGGACGCCAACAACCTCTCAAGGGGAGTCAAGAGTAGAAGCCAGAGGACAACACCTTCGAACTTTGCCCACTTTGTCTACATGTGGAAGGTAACTTTGCAAATGCATCTATATCCACACATGATTTCCTTCCAGTTGGATATTAGATTCGAGCATCCAAGCATGTTGCGGGTACCTCAACCGAAGTTTGAATCATATACTCGAGACCCAATTACACATTGTGAAACAATACAAACTAGCGATGGCACCTCACAACCGATTAAAGGAGTTGGATCGAGTTCAATGTACACCCACTATTAAATTATCGATGTATTACATGTTCCACTTTTTCCCGTGAACTTGCTTTCTCTAAGTGCTTTGATTGATCGATAGATTGCGAATAACTCTTGATAAGAAAATATGTTTGATTCAGAGAGGATGACCGGAAGGAAACTTGGGACAGAACCAGCGTAGTGGATTGTGGTATATGGATCGTGATGTGTCTAGGTCCGTGCTAGTCCTATTTTGGCCGCATTTAGTCGAGTAAGTGAGACAATGGCGATGATCCATCAACATCGCATGGGGCATATGGCTTTTGATAAGATGAGTAAGATGTTTCGATGTAATGCGTGGAGTAGACAAGAGTAAGCTTGTGTGTGATGCATGTGAATATGCAAAGCACACAAGAATCTCATATTTGAGTAAGGGCTAAGGAGTATATCCCGCTTATGCCGATTCACTCGATGTGTGGACATGTCCTGTTGTTTCATTAGTGGAATGAAATATTTTGTGACATTTATAGACGCCACACTCGCATGACTTGGGTGTACCTCATGCGACATAAAGATGAGGTATTCCAATGTTTTCGGGAGTTTTATGCCTATGTGCGAAACCAATTCAATGTGCAGTGCGGTGATCGATCGACAATGGAACCGAATATGTAAACAAGCAATTTGGAGGTTTCTGTCGACAAGGCATAATGCACCAAACATCATGTCCAGATACCCTGCTCGCCGTAATGGTGTTGCGGAAAGGAAAACCGACACATTTTAGAAGTGGCTCGATCACTTATGTTCACTATGAATGTGCCAAAATTCTTGTGGAGTGAAGTCATCATGATTGCAACGTTCTGATCAACCGGATGCCTTCAAAAATGCTTGGTATGAAGTCCCCATGTGAGATGCTATTTGGGAGAACAAATTCTCGCCCTCTCTGAAGTTATTTGGGTGCACACGCTTGTTAGAGATCACTGCATCAGCGATGGGAAAGCCGGATCCACGAGTATAAAATGCATATTTGTTGGATATCCTGCAGGCGCCGAGGCTATAAGTGTTGGAGTCCCGCCGAAAGGCGCACATTTGTAAGTATGGATGTCACCTTCGAGAATCGAGCCTTTCTATGGTGAGAAGACGATCTCAAAGACTTTATTCAAGAACTTGACCACTCACAATCTATGCGGGGTGGTCAAGAGGGGAGTGCAACTTGAGTGGTGAGTCAAAGACCAATGGCGACAAGGAGCGCCAATACCAACCCCAAAAATAGTGGGATCCTTCATTCCAGTTGTAGTTGATGAAATTTGAGCAATGAGAGGTGGCAGAGACCAAATGAGGAAAGGAATCCTCGGTGTATACAAGAAGGAAGAGAGTTGTGGAGGAACAAGTGCATGAGGAGCGGTCAAAAGACACTATGGAACAGGGGGAGCAGTCAGAAGAAACTCAAGCGACAGGAAGCTCATCCGAAGTGGAGTCATATGAAAATTCAAGCATCAAGAAGCATCACCTAACCTGCCAATTGCTCTCAAGAAGGAAGTAGCAAGGAAAACTTTGAGCAAGGGCAATATTGAGCAAGACATCAGTAATTATGTCACCTATGAAGCCCTATCACCTTCATTTAGAGCATTTGTCGCATCACTTCAAGCCGTGATTGTTCCTAAAGACTGGAAAGAAGCAAGACAAGATCCAAAGTGGTGTGAAGCCATGAGGGAAGAGTTGGAGGCCCTGAGAAAGAACAAAACATGGGAGCTAGCGAATCTTCCATATGGGAAGAAGGCAGTCAGTTGTAAGTGGATCTTCACAGTGAAGCAGAATCCTGAGGGTAAGGTTGAGCGTTACAAGGCAAGACTGGTAGCCAGAGGGTACAACCAAACGTATGGTATTGATTATGACGAAACATTCGCCCCAGTTGCAAAGATGAATACAGTGAGGATTCTAATCTCATGTGCAGCTAACTTTGGATGGCCCCTACACCAACTTGATGTAAAAAATGCCTTTTTACATGGAGATCTACAAGAGGAAGTCTACATGGAAATTCCTCCTGGACTTTCTACACTGGACCTGGGAAGGTTTGTAGATTGAGAAAATCTCTATGGTTTGAAGCAATCGCCAAGGGCTTGGTTTGACCGGTTCGAACAAGCGGTTTAAAGATGGAGTATAAACAATGCAATGGAGATCACACTGCTTTCTATAAACATTCCAAGCAACAGACACTATTCTTGCGGATATGTGGATGACATCATAATAACGGAGACAATGAAGAGGAGATTGAAGACTAAAGAAATGCCTAGGCAAAGCATTTGAAGTTAAGGATCTTGGTCACCTAAAATATTTCACAGGTATCGAAGTTGCAAGATCAAAGAGGAATAGCCCTGCCTCGGTGGAAGTATACCTTAGAGCTCCTAAGTGATATGGGAATGCTTGGATGTAGAGCACCCCAACTCCCATTGAACAAAATCACAAATTGACAAAGACAGATGGGTGAACAAGTTAACAAAGCAAAATATCAACAATTGGTTGGCAAACTTACGACTTGTGTCACACTAGACCGGATATTACATATGCGATAAGTGTAGTAAGTAGATATATGCATGACCCAGTATGGACACCTTGATGCGATCTATAGAATCATGAGGTATCTAAAGGGCGACTCGTATGGGACTCGTTCAAGAGTAATGGCCATTTGAATGTCGACGGTTATAGCGATCTTGATTGGGCTAGCTTTGTCTTGATGATAGACGATCAACCTCTCGCTATTGTGTGTTTGTTGGTGGAAATTTGGTATCATGGAGAAGCAAAAACAACCGGTGGTGTCAAAATCAAGCTCGCAGGTTTAGTATAGGGCAATGTCGGGCCGAGTGAGATGTTATGAGTAAGAGGCCTTCGCTTGAGCCGAAAGTGCTCGACACAAGATCCTCTGAATGTGTGGTGTGACAACAAATCTGCAATCAAGATTGCTAATAATCCAAAGGCAACATGACGTAACAAAACATGTGGAGATAGATGATTCTTTATCAAAGAGAAACTGGATGCGTGAATCATCAAGATAACTCATGTGAGCTCTAGACAACAAGTCACGATTGTCCGACAAAAGGTTTGGGAACCAGGGAGAGCAATCTTGCTTGTGACAAGATGGGCATGATAGATATCTATCATCCCTCTTGAGGGAGTGTTAATGTGTGTCTTATCTCAGATTTCAAGTGTGTGTGTGTGTGTGCTTATGGCCCATGTGGCCCATGTGTCCCATGTGGCCCATGTAACCTACTGACCTATATATGTGCTTTGCCTTGTGTACAGAAACCCTAACTCCAATAGAATACAATACCAGGCCATCTTTCTATCCCAGCCGCCACCCCTCTCTCCCCTGATTCTACAAGTAACATTACATGTTCACAACGAAACCTAAAAATATGTGTACTTTGAAATACTTCATTTTACTTCCCAAATACTTCATTTTAAAAAAAATATGAACTTCTATATTTATTTTCGTAGAACTTATTATGTTTTCCCTCCAAACTACAAGAACATGATTGGTTTATTTACCCACAAAATATTTTATTCAAATAGTTTCCAAATGCTTTCTTTTTTTTATAACAGAACTGATGGAAATCTTGACTGTGCACTTCGGTATTTTATTTAGGTGAACTAATGTACTTGCAAAGTTAACTCATTCTGGTCCTTTTTTCATACTGAACTGATGTAGCCTCTATACAATGTAAAATGGATATTGTTGTGATTACCTACATGGCTGAACTAGTTAATATATTTGCTTTTTTGTTGTGTATTTCTATTTAATTAGACAAATGGTTGATTGGCGGTATTACCACCACAATTTTCACTATATATACATTACTGATCTGAACGCAACAATAATAATAGGCTGCCAATTTTTTCTGTAAAGTTGCATGCCTAAAATGTAGAGATTAGGGAAGTACCAGGAGACAAACTAATTTATTTAGGAAGTAATTAGAATAAAGAGCTTTTTAGGATTACTTAGGGAGTGAATGCAAGCTTATTTAGAACATGCTATCAAGAATTCAGCAAGGGGAATGGATGTTCTTCAAGAGAATTCAGGGAAGAGAGCGAGGGGAAACCTTGGCGGCAGCAATCTGAAGTTGCGGCGACAAATATGACAATGGGCTTGACCTCATCGGAGCATAGGGACTAGGCCAAAGAACTCACCACAGCCATGTTGGCACCGGCCGTCAACCATTGGCAGGGAGATGTAGGCCTTAGCGGCTTGAGACGTCTGAACCTGCAAAAATGGTGAATGAGCTGCTAACCCAGGCACACGAACGCATTCGTTTACCAGTTAATGCATCCATCTCGTTATTCAGGAATTACCTTTTATTGTATGAACTGCTAACGAATTATTTTTTTGCTCAACTGGGGTAGACTTCTGGTTAGTACACGCACAACCTGAGAAGGCAATGTACAAGTTCTTGTAAAAAGAACAACCAAAGAAGCAGCACTAATTGCTAGAGAAAATTGTATGTGCTTTTTTTATGAACTGAAAAAAGCTCTTGTTTGTTAGAGAACTGAAGAAATAAATATTGGGGCCCGCTGTAATGCATATATCCACAAATTCAGACACCAAAACCAAAGAAAATAATAGAACATAAATTAGAGAATGTTAAATTTCACACGTCTCAGTTTTTAGCATCACTTCTAAACCTTTTGTTTTTTACTGCTATCTAATCTTCAACAAATTATCTAGTTTACTTATCGTTCTTGTCAAAAGTAATCAACATGAATGATCTTCAATAGTCACCATTTTACTCAAACCATCACACTCATATGAGCTTTCTATTCAAGATTTCCCGTCCTATCTTCTTCTAAACAAATTGAGGACTTGAACCACATTTTTTTGGAAGCTATACTGAAAAGCTACCACATATACTAGTTTACGGCAAGTAGCTTTCGAACAAAACATAATTGAAAGTTGCAAACATTTGAATAGGAGGAAGTCCAACTCAGCTGGAAGCATAAGGTCAATCAGTGCATCAGAATAAGTACACTCAGCTGCAAGCATAAGGTCAACCAGAGCATCAAAATTGATGTTTTCCAATATTCTCATTTTTTCAAACTTTCCCGATTTTCACCGTATGAACTTCAAGGTTTTTGTTCATTGAATTTTCTGGGTTTCCCCAATTGTACTCTCTTACAGGATTGCTGTGAGATAGTGGCGTCGATGGACTTAGAGGACTACCATCAGCGCTCAACTTGGATGGCTGCCAGCAACCAAGGTGGACAGGCTAGTGGTGGTGCCTTATTTTTTTGTAAATCAAAGCTCCTACATTATGCTATACTTTCATGTAGTTCTTCACTCAAACAATATTGTAACAACCAACATAAAATAGTTTGGGAAAATCTCTCATGTTATCTTAATTTATGTAGTGTTGTCCGCAACAGAAAATTGTGCTACAAATTGTGTTAGACCATTCCGCAGTAATGCCCAGAAATCCAACAAAGAATATGTTAGTACAATGGAAGTAGTACAAAGGGGAGAACCATACATGCGAAAGACTCATTTCAGAGAGGAACAAAATAGTGTCAGAATTATTATTTTCCCTACATGCTACATTTGCATCAGAAGAAAATAGTGTGTCAGAACCATCACACTTCACAAATACATCATATATGTAATGGAGCATAACTACTCTTCCTTACATGCTTCTAAAATTTGAATCGGCATATGGAACTTTGCCGTACTATTTTACAAAATTTTCTTTTGTTTTATTATACTTATTTATTGTTCATCTCCAAACAACTACTCTGAACTCTAAACTTTTGTGGAGCTCTAAATTGGGCGGGAAAACAGCAAGCACTTTTCTCATTCATTGATTTGCAAAAAAAACTCCTTTCTTTCATTTTCCCACACAATAACACAAGCACCACAATGGTAAGACCAAAGCTACAGGACCATACCTTTTCTTCAGCTAGCTACTACATTGAGCATTCAACGTGAACTTGTGATAAGCAAGCACAAAATCATGTAGACAAGAAATAGAATTGTTGAGACTTTTTCATGTACAGGCATACAGGAAATCATAAAAAGTACTGACGGTCTATGTACGGGCATCAGGCCAGCTGCTGGTTGGAAGTGTCATTTCATTTAGGAGGGTGCATGCAGCCTCTTGGCCCTCATGGCCGAGGGTAGAGATGACAATCTCAAGCCCCGTGGTGCCCTGGGAGCTCGCCCAGTGTAGGAGCGTGAGCATCCACAATTCCACATCCAAGTAGTCGTAGAGCTTAACTCCCCTTTACCAGAAGATCTAGTAATTTTAAATTACTAACATAGATCTAGTAATTTCAGAATTTTTGCAGCATACGTGGAGCTTTTCTTCTGCCCGAGCAATTCAGAAAAAAAGCAGGCGGTTATTTGTTGCTGTAGCACATACACATACATTATATATAGAGAGAGAGCTCGTTACTTTGTTAGGCAGAGAGAACGAGCGTGCCTAATCTAGAACTGCAGGCGAACCTCGTACGGATAATGTTGTGGTCCTGCCATCAGGTTGCTGCCCTACTGAACTCAAACTATTATAAGAATTTGAACCGAATTAAATTCGTTAATTGAACTGAACTAAAAATGTGTTTAGTAAATGAGAGTTGAATTGCTGGTCTTTTTTGTGCGCACTGAAGAACTGATGCATGGTCATACAGGAAACATACCAAAGAACTTGATATGTCTGGCAGTGCTCGTGGAGCACGGCGTCCTCGCTGGAGAAGCAGCCCGCCGACACCGACCACCCCGCTTCCGCCGCCGTCGAGTAGCAGGGCCTCCACGGTGAGGAGGACGACCCAGATCCCTAGCTTGTGGACGGAGCGGTTGGGCGGCGGCGGTGCAGCCGTGGGACCTCGGGGAAGGGGTAGGCGGCCGAATCTCGGGGAAGAAGACGACAGAGCGCGACGAGAAGGAAGGTGGCCGGCGCGTGGGGAGGGAGGCGCCCGTCGCGGGGAGGAAGGCGGCGGCACGTGGGGAGGGAGGCGCCGTCTCGGGGAGGAAGGCAGCGGCGCATGGGGAGGGGAGGCGCCCATCATGGGGAGGAAGGTGGCGGCACGTGGGATGGGGGGCAGCGGCGCGTGGGGGAAGGTGGCGGCGCGTGGGGAGGAAGGCAGCGGCACGCGGGAGGGAGGCAGCGGCGCGTTTGGAGGGCAGCGGCCGTGCACGGGAGGGAGGCGACGGAGTTTGTGGGGAGGGGGAGGCTCGGGAGGAGCTGGCGGCCTATGTTTTTCTGGGCTGTTTTTCTCTTTTTAACTCTTTTTACCAGTTCATGCATTGCGCCCTGTATAGGGCCGGGGTAACCGAATAATATTCTGTTATTAGTAACAAAATTGGATGTAAGCTATCTTAAACTATTATGGTTGACATTACCCTTGAGGTAAAAGGTTGGGAGGCAACACTAAAAGCCCCTATCTTTCTCTGCGTCCGATTAAAACTCCATACCCATAAGTATTGCATGAGTGTTAGCCATTGTGAAAGACTAAATGAGAGTTGAGTATGTGGACTTGCTGAAAATTTCTTATATTGACTCTTTCCGATGTTATGATAAATTGCAATTGCTTCAATGACCGAGATTATAGTTTGTTAGTTTTCAATGAAGTTTCTGATTCATACTTGACACTGTGAATAGATTGTTACTTTAGCATAAGAAGTCATATGACAATATATATATATATATGTGTGTGTGTGTGTGTGTATGTGTGTGTGTGTGTGTGTGTGTGTGTGTTGTTGTTGTTGTTTTTCAAGAATGATCATGATGCCCTCATGTCCGCATTTTATTTTATCGACACCTCCATCTCTAAGACATGTGGACATATTTTCGAGTTCGGCTTCCGCTTGAGGACAAGCGAGGTCTAAGCTTGGGGGAGTTGATACGTCCATTTTGCATCGTGCTTTGATATTGATATTTGTTGCATTATGGGCTGTTATTACATATTATGTCACAATACTTATGTCTTTCCTCTTTTATTTACAAGGTTTACATGAAGAGAGAGAATGTCGGCAGCTGGAATTCTGGGCTGTAAAAGGAGCAAATATTAGAGACGTATTCTGCACAACTCCAAAAGTCCTGAAACTTCATGGAGGCACGTTTTGGAATCAATAAAATATACTGGCGAAAGAATCAACAGAGGCCCACACCACAGCCACCACGAGGGTGGGGCGCGCCTACCCGGGCGCGCCCTATCTCGTGGGCCCCGGCAGGCCTCCGGTGCCCATCTTTTTTATATGAATTCTTTCTCCCTGGAAAAAATCAAAAGGAAGCTTTTGGGACTTAGCGCCGCCGTCTCAAGGCGGAACCTTGGCAAAACCAATCTAGGGCTCCAGCGAAGCTGTTATGCCGGGGAAACATCCCTTCGGGAGGGGAAATTGTCACCATCGTCATCACCATCGATCCTCTCATCGGGAGGGGGTCAATCTCCATCGACATCTTCACCAGCACCATCTCCTCTCAAACCCTAGTTCATCTCTTATATCCGATCTTTGTCTCAAAACCTCAGATTGATACCTGTGGGTTGCTAGTAGTGTTGATTACTCATTGTAGTTGATGCTAGTTGGTTTATTCGGTGGAAGATTATATGTTCAGATCCTTAAAGCATATTAATACCCCTCTGATTATGAACATGAATATGATTTTTGAGTAGTTACGTTTGTTCCTGAGGACATGGGAGAAGTCTTGCTATAAGTAGTCATGTGAATTTGCTATTCGTTCGATAGTTTGATAAGACGTACGTTGTCTTTCCTTTAGTGGTGTTATGTGAACGTCGACTACAGGACACTTCACCATTATTAGGGCCTTGGGGAAGGCATTTGGATAGAGTGACAGAAGCTTATACCCTAGTTTATGCGTTGCTTCGTAAGGGGCTGATTTGGATCCATATGCTTCATGCCATGGTTAGGTTTACCTTAATTCTTCTTTCGTAGTTGCGGATGCTTGCGAGAGTAGTTAATCATAAGTGGGATGCTTGTCCAAGGAAGGGAAGCACCCAAGCACCGGTCCACCCACATATCAAATTATCAAAGTAACATATGCGAATAATATGAGCGTGATGAAAACTAGCTTGACGATAATTCCCATGTGTCCTCGGGAGCGTTTTCCTTTATATAAGAGTTTTTTCAGGCTTGTCCTTTCCTACAAAAAGGATTGGGCCACCTTGCTGCACCTTGTTTACTTTTGTTGCTTGTTACCCGTTACAAATTACCTTATCACAAAATTATCTGTTACCGATAATTTCAGTGCTTGCAGAGAATACCTTACTGAAAAACCGCTTGTCATTTCCTTCTGCTCCTCGTTGGGTTCGACACTGTTACTTTCGAAAGGACTACAATAGATCCCTATACTTGTGGGTCGTCATGGCACTAATCTGTCCAAGGGAGCCATGAAAGAGTTTTGTCAATGTGAGCATATTCGACTTGATGTATCATCAGTGGCTCACCCCCAGTCCAATTGTCAAGCTGAGAGAGCCAATCAAGAAATTTTGAGAGGCGTCAAGCCCTGGATTATGGTTCCTTTGCAGAGAACGCCGGGTTGTTGGGTGGAGGAGTTACCGTCCGTGTTATGGAGTATCAATACTACCCCCAACAGATCTACGGGTTACACGCATTTTTTCATGGTTTACGGAGCAGACGCGGTTCTCCCTAGTGACATTCGTCATGACTCACCCCGTGTGGCGGCTTATGTTGAAGCTGACAATGAAAAAGCGCGTCAGGATGCACTTGACCTGTTAGATGAGGAGCATGACCTCGCGGCTGCTCGTTCGGTGATTTACCAGTAAGATTTACACCGTTATCACAGCCACCGGGTTAAAACCAGAACCTTTCAAGAAGGCGACTTGGTGCTCTGGCTTATCCAGGATCAATCTGATATCACAAGTTATCCCCACCTTGGGAAGGGCCCTTTGTGGTCAGCAAGAATCTGAACAATGGGTCATACTACCTTATCGACTCTCGAGGCCACAAGGACTCACGCACGTCGGAGGAGGAGACCTGCCGACCATGGAATATTGCTCATCTTCGGCCTTATTACACCTGAGCCCCCGGCTCTTGTGATGTACATATTTTGACAATGTATATAGTATGATGCATATAATAAAGCCGACATCCCTGATAAAGCAAGGCCTCTATCGTTTCATTTCTGATAATAATGAGTCTTTATTGACGGTTCATATGGTCACATGGGGGCTTCCTGTTCATTAAACGAAGCTCTGATTACCCTTTAATTCGGCTTGTACGCCGTGCTTAAAAAACACTTGGGGGCTTGCTACCCAAGATAAAGGGACCAAAGAGAGTCTATTGCAAAGCACAACTCAAACATAGGTACCTTGCTTTGAGATCATTTAGGGGCGACCTGCTTAATAAGCAGAGCCTTGATTACTTTCTTGATCCGACTTAATAAAATGTTACTTGGGGGCTCTTTGTTCAATGAACAAGAGTTTTTATGACCCTTGTAATAGGCTTAAAAGCCAGGCTTGGAAGCCAGGTGTATTCACCTAAAAACCCGGGTTATCCTGCCTTTTTAAGTCTGCCACTCCATCCAGATTGACTGGAATGACCCACCGTACTTTTGACAGTCAATCTTATATAAGACCCTGAACTTATCAAAGATAAAACGACGCTTGGTCATGTGAGGCCTGGCTTATAAGGTTTGCATGAAGGTTTAACTCAGTGGTTGTGTGCTACCTCTTGAGCACTGCGTTGGTTTTCCCTTGAAGAGGAAAGGGTGATGCAGCAAAGTAGCGTAAGTATTTCCCTCAGTTTTGAGAACCAAGGTATCAATCCAGTAGGATGCTACACGCAAGTCCCTCGTACCTGCACAAACAAACAAGAACCTCGCAACCAATGCGATAAAGGGGTTGTCAATCCCTTCACGGTCACTTGCAAAAGTGAGATCTGATAGAGATAATAATAAGATAAATATTTTTGGTATTTTTATGATATAGATTGAAAAGTAAAGATTACAAAATAAAGTAGATCGGAAACTTATATGATGGAAAATAGACCCGCGGGCCATAGGTTTCACTAGTGGCTTCTCTCAAGATAGCATAAGTATTACGGTGGGTGAACAAATTACTGTCGAGCAATTGATAGAAAAGTGCATAGTTATGAGAATATCTAGGCATGATCATGTATACATGCATCACGTCCGCGACAAGTAGATCAAAACGATTCTGCATCTACTACTATTACTCCACACATCGACCGCTATCCAGCATGCATCTAGAGTATTAAGTTCATAAGAACAGAGTAATGCATTAGGCAAGATGACATGATGTAGAGGATAAACTCAAGCAATATGATATAAACCCCATCTTTTATCCTCGATAGCAACAATACAATACGTGCCTTTTGCTGCCCTAACATCACATGGGAAAGGACACCGCAAGATTGAACCCAAAGCTAAGCACTTCTCCCATTGCAAGAAAGATCAATCTAGTAGGCCAAACCAAACAGATAATTCGAAGAGACTTGCAAAGATAACCAATCGTACATAAAAGAATTTAGAGGAGATTCAAATATTTCTCATAGATAAACTTGATCATATCATCACAATTCATCGGATCTCGACGAAAACACCGCAAAAAGAGTTACATCGAATAGATCTCCAAGAATATCAAGGAGAACATTGTATTGAGATTCAAAGAGAGAGAAGAAGCCATCTAGCTGATAACTATGGACGTGAAGGTTTGTGGTAAACTACTCACACTTCATCGGAGAGGCTATGGTGTTGATGTAGAAGCCCTCCTTGATTGATTCCTCCTCCGGTGGAGCGCCGGAAAAGGCTCCAAGATGGGATCTCACGGGTACAGAAGGTTGCGGCGGTGGAAATAGGGTTTCTGGTGCTCCTGGATGTTTTCAGGGTATGCAAGTATATATTGTTGGGGAACGTAGTAATTTCAAAAAATTTCCTACGCACACGCAAGATCATGGTGATGTATAGCAACGAGAGGGAGAGTGTTGTCTACGCCTCGTAGACCCGGCGAAGCGATCACAACGTAGAGGAAGTAGTCGACATTCTCCTCGCGATCCGACCGATCCGGCGCCACACTCCGACGCCCCGAGTTCTTGACACACGTACAGCTCGATGACGTCCCTCGTACTCGATCCAGCCGAGTGTCGAGGAGAGTTCCACAAGACGACGGCGTGGTGGCGATCTTGATGTTTCACTGCGCAGGGCTTCGCTTAAGCTTCATGACAGTATAACCGAGGTGGAATATGGTGGAGGGGCACCGACACGGCTAAGGAACGATCTAAAGATCAAACTTGTGTGTTCTAGGGTGCCCCCCCCCCGTGATATAAAGGAGGGAGGGGGAGGCCGGCCGGCCTAGAGGAGGCGCGCGGAGGAGTCCTACTCCTCACCGGAGTAGGACTCCCCTCTTCCTAGTTGGAATAGGATTGGGGGAGGGAAGAGGAAGGGGCGCCCCCTCCTTGTCCTATTCGGACTGGGGGGGGGCGCGCCCACCCCGGCCGGCCCTTCCTCTTCTCCTCGAGGCCCACCGAGGCCCATTTACCCCGGGGTTCCGGTAACCTCCGGTACTCGGTAAATTCTGTTTTACCGGAACCATTCCAACTCCAAACATAGGCTTCCAATATATCAATCTTTATGTCTCGACCATTTCGAGACTCCTCGTCATGTCCGTGATCACATCCGGGACTCGAACTTCTTCGGTACATCAAAATACATAAACTCATAATAACATCGCCATCGAAACCTTAAGCGTGCGGACCCTACGGTTCGAGAACAATGTAGACATGACCTAGAACTATTCACGGTCAATAACCAACAGCGGGACCTGGATGCCCATATTGGTTCCTACATATTCTACGAAGATCTTTATCGGTCGACCGCATAACAACATCGTTGTTCCTTTGTCATCGGTATGTTACTTGCCCGAGATTCGATCGTCGGTATCCAATACCTAGTTCAATCTCGTCGCAAGTCTCTTTACTCGTTCCGTAATACATCATCTCACAACTAGCTCATTAGTTGTAGTGCTTGCAAGGCTTCATGATGTGCATTACCGAGAGGGCCCAGAGATACCTCTCCGACAATCGGAGTGACAAAACCTAATCTCGAATACGCCAACCCAACATCGCCTTTGGAGACACTGTAGTACTCCTTTATAATCACCCGATTCGTTGTGACGTTTGGTAGCACCAAAATGTTCCTCCGTAAACGGAGTTGCATAATCTCATAGTTACAGGAACATGTATATGTCATGGATAAAAGCAAGTAGCAACATACTAAACGATCGTGTGCTAAGCTAATGGAATGGGTCATGTCAATCGAT
Organism: Aegilops speltoides; assembly: GCA_021437245.1. Classification (NCBI taxonomy): domain Eukaryota; kingdom Viridiplantae; phylum Streptophyta; class Magnoliopsida; order Poales; family Poaceae; genus Aegilops; species Aegilops speltoides. The sequence continues at coordinate 185,897,985 of CM038146.1, read as the reverse complement.
CATTCTACTAATGATGTGACCTTGTTAATCAAATAACAACTCTTTGTTCATGGTTAGGAAACATAACCATCTTTGATTAACAAGCTAGTCTAGTAGAGGCATACTAGTGACATGTTGTTTGTTTATGCATTCACACATGTATCATGTTTCCGTTAATACAATTCTAGCATGAATAATAAACATTTATCATGATATGAGGAAATATATAATAACTTTATTATTGCCTCTAGGGCATATTTCCTTCAGTCTCCCACTTGCACTAGAGTCAATAATCTAGATCACATCACCATGTGATTAACATCGATATTTCACATCATCATGTGATTAACACCCATAGTTCACATCGCCATGTGACCAACACCCAAAGGGTTTACTAGATTCGTAATCTAGTTCACATCGCTATGTGATTAACACCCAAAGAGTACTAAGGTGTGATCATGTTTTGCTTGTGAGAGAGTCTTAGTCAACGGGTCTTTTATATTCAGATCCGTTATGTATTTTGCAATTTTCTATGTCTACAATGCTCGCATTTAAGCTACTCTAGCTAATTGCTCCCACTTTCAATATGTATCTAGATCGAGACTTAGTGTCATCGGATCGGTGTCAAAACTTGCATCGGCGTAACCCTTTACGACGAACCTTTTGTCACTTCCATAATCGAGAAACATATCCTTATTCTACTAAGGATAATTTTGACCGTTGTCGATGATCTACTCCTAGATCACTATTGTACTCCTTGCCAAACTCAAGACAATATATCCGGTACACAAACATGGCATACTTTATAGAACCTATGGCCAAGGCATAGGGAATGACTTTCATTCTCTTTCTATCTTCTGCCGTGATCGGGTTTTGAGTCTTACTCAATTTCACACCTTGTAACACAGCAAGAACTCTTTCTTTGACTGCTCCATTTTGAACTACTTCAAAATCTTGTCAAGGTATGTACTTCATTGAAAAAACTTATCAAGCGTCTTGATCTATCTCTATAGATCTTGATGCTCAATATGTAAGCAGCTTCACCGAGGTCTTTCTTTGAAAAACTCCTTTCAAACACTCCTTTATGCTTTGCGAGAATAATTCTACATCATTTCCGATCTACAATATGTCATTCACATATACTTATCGAAATGATGTAGTGCTCCCACTCACTTTCTAGTAAATACAGCTTCACTTTGCAAGTCTCAGATAAACTATATGCTTTGACCAACTTATCAAAGCGTATATTCCAACTCCGAGATGCTTGCACCAAATTATAGATGCACATTTTGTTAACACCTTTAGGATCGACAAAACCTCTTGGTTGCATCACATACAACTCTTCTTTAATAACTCCATTAAGGATTGCAGTTTTGTTTATCCATTTGCCGATTTCATAAAATGCGGCAATTGCTAACATGATTCGGACAGACTTTTAAGCATCGACACGAGTGAGAAAATCTCATTGTATTCAACATCTTGAACTTTGTCAAAAACCTTTTTCGACAAGTCTAGCTTTGTAGATAGTAACACTACTATCGCGTCCGTCTTCCTCTTGAAGATCCATTTATTTTCTATGGCTTGCCGATCATCGAGCAACTCCACCAAAGTCCACACTTTGTTCTCATACATGGATCTCATCTCGATTTCATGGCCTCAAGCCATTTCGCGAATCTGGGCTCATCATCGCTTCCTCATAGTTCGTAGGTTCATCATGGTCTAGTTACATGACTTCCGAGCAGGATTACCGTACCACTCTGTGCGAATCTCACTCTGGTTTACCTACGAGATTCGGTAGTAACTTGATCTGAAGTTACATGATCATCATCATTAGCTTCCTCACTAATTGGTGTAGTAGTCACAGAACAAATTTCGTGATGAACTACTTTCAATAAGGAGAAGGTACAATTACCTCATCAAGTTCTACTTTCCTCCCACTCACTTCTTTCGAGAGAAACTCCTTCTCTAGAAAGGATCCATTTTCAACAACGAAAATCTTGCTTTAGGATCTGTGATAGAAGGTGTACCCAACAGTTTCCTTTGGGTATTCTATGAAGACGCACTTCTCCGATTTGGGTTTGAGCTTATCAGATGAAACTTTTCACATAAGCATCGCAGCCCCAAACTTTAAGAAACGACAACTTTGGTTTCTTGCTAAACCATAGTTCGTATAGTGTCGTCTCAACGGATTTAGATGGTGCCCTATTTAACGTGAATGCAGCTGTCTCTAATGCATGATCCCAAAACGATATTGGTAAATCGGTAAGAAACATCATAGATTGTACTATATCCAATAAAGTACGGTTATGACGTTCGAACACACCATTATGATGTGGTGTTCCAGGTGGCATGAATTTGTGAAACTATTCCACATTATTTTAATTGAAGACCAAACTCGTAACTCAAATATTCATCTCCACGATCAGATCGCAGAAACTTTATTTTCTTGTCACGATGATTTTCCACTTCACTCTGAAATTCTTTGAACATTTCAACTATTTCGGACTTATGTTTCATCAAGTAGATATACCCATATCTGCTCAAATCATCTTGTGAAGGTCGAAAATAACGATACTTGCCACGAGCATCAACACTCATTGGATCGCATACATCGGTATGTATTATTTCCAATAAGTCAAGAGCTTGTTCCATTGTTCCGAGAACGGAGTTTTAGTCATCTTGCCCAAAAGGCACGGTTCGCAAGCATCAAGTGATTCATAATCAAGTGATTCCAAAATCCCATCGAGATGGAGTTTCTTTATCGCTTTACACCAATATGACCTAAACGGCGATTAGTACACAAATAAGTTGCACTATCATTATTAACTTTGCATCTTTTGGTTTCAATATTATGAATATGTGTATCACTACGATCGAGATCCCATGAACCATTTTCATTGGGTGTGTAACCATATAAGGTTTTATTCATGTAAATGAATAACAGTTTATTCTCTTACTTAAATGAATAACCGTATTGCAATAAACATGATCAAATCATATTCATGCTCAACGCAAACACCAAATAACATTTATTTAGGTTCAACACTAATCCCGAAAGTATAGGGAGTGTGCAATGATGATTATATCAATCTTGAAACTACTTTCAACACACATCGTCACTTCACTCTTAACTAGTTTACATTTTCTCGCAACTCCGTTTGAGTTACTACTCTTAGCAACCGAACCAGTACCAAATACCGAGGGGTTGCTATAAACACTAGTAAAGTACAAATTCATAACATGTATATCAAATATACCTTTGTTTACTTTGCCATCCTTCTTATCCGCCAAATACTTGGGGTAGTTACGCTTCGAAGAACGGTTCCTTTGCGGTAGAAGCACTTAGTCTCGTGCTTAGGTCCAGACTTGGGCTTCTTCACTTGAGCAACAACTTGCTTGCCGCTCTTCTTGAAGTTCCCTTCCATCCCTTTGCCCTTTTCTTGAAACTAGTGGTCTTGTTAACCATCAACACTTGATGTTCTTTCTTGATTTCTACCTTCATCGATTTCATCATCATGAAAACACGGAATCATTTTTATCATCCCTTGTATACTATAGTTCATCACGAAGTTCTACTAACTTGGTGATGGTGACTAGAGAATTCATCAATCACTATCTTATCGGAAGATTAACTCCCACTTGATTCAAGCGATTGTAGTACCTGCACAATCGAGCACATGCTCACTAGTTGAGCGATTCTCCTCCATCTTTTAGCTATAGAACTTGTTGGAGACTTCATATCTCTCAACTCGGTATTTGCTTGAAATATTAACTTCAATTCTGGAACATCTCATATGGTCCATGATGTTCAAAACATCTTTGAAGTCCCGATTCTAAGCCATAAAGCATGGTGCACAAAACTATCAAGTAGTCATCGATTGAGCTAGCCAAACGCTCATAACGCCCAGATCCGCTCCTGCGCATAGGTCTGCTACCTAGCGGTGCATTAAGGACATAATTCTTACGTGCGGCAGTGAGGATAAACCTCGGATCACGGATCCAATCCGCATCATTGCTACTAACATTTTTCAACACAGTTTTCTCTAGGAACATATCAAAATAAACATATGAAAGCAACAACGCGAGCTATTGATCTACAACATGGTTTGCAAAATACTACCAGACTAAGTTCATGATAAATTTAAGTTCAATTAATCATATTACTTAAGAACTCCCACTTAGACAGACATCTCTCTAGTCATCTAAGTGATCACGTGATCCAAATCAACTAAACCATAACCGATCATCACGTGAGATGGAGTAGTTTTCAATGGTGAACATCATTATGTTGATCATATCTACTATATGATTCACGCCGACCTTTCGGTCTCCGTGTTCCGAGGCCATATCTGCATATGCTAGGCTCGTCAAGTATAACCCGAGTATTCTCGCGTGTGCAAAACTGGCTTGCACCCGTTGTAGATGGACGAGAGCTTATCACACCCGATCATCACGTGGTGTCCAGGCACGACGAACTTTGGCAACGGTGCATACTGGGAGAACACTTCTTGATAATTTAGTGAGAGATCATCTTATAATGCTACCGTCAATCAAAGCAAGATAAGATGCATAAAAGGATAAACATCACATGCAAATCAATATAAGTGATATGATATGGTCATCATCATCTTGTGCTTCATGATCTCCATCTTGCAAAGCACCACCATGATCACCATCGCCACCGCGCGACACCTTGATCTTCATCGTAGCATCGTTGTCGTCTCGCCAAATATTATGCTTCTCGACTATCGCTACCGCTTAGTGATAAAGTAAAGCATTACAGAGCGATTGCATTGCATACAATAAAGCGACAACCATATGGCTCTGCCGATTGCCGATAACCGGTTACAAAACATGATCATCTCATACAATAAAATATAGCATCATGTCTTGACCATATCACATCACAACATGCCCTGCAAAAACAAGTTAGACGTCCTCTACTTTGTTGTTGCAAATTTTACGTGGCTGCTACGGGCTTAAGCAAGAACCAGTCTCACCTATGCATCAAAACCACAACGATACTTCGTCAAATAGACTCCGTTTAACCTTCACAAGGACCGGGCGTAGCCACACTCAGTTCAACTAAAGTGAGAGAGACAGCACCCACCCACCGGTCACCTTTAAGCAACGAGTGCTCGTGGCGGTGAAACCAGTCTCGCGTAAGCGTCTGGCGTAATGTCGGTCAGGCCGCTTCATCTCACAATACCGCTGAACCAAAGTATGACATGCTGGTAGGTAGTATGACTTGTATCGCCCACAACTCACTTGTGTTCTACTCGTGCAAAACATCAAACCATAGAAAAACCTAGGCTCGGATGCCATTTGTTGGGGAACGTAGTAATTTCAAAAATTTCCTACGCACACGCAAGATCATGGTGATGTATAGCAACGAGAGGGAGAGTGTTGTCTACGCACCCTCGTGAGACCGGCGAAGCGATCACAACGTAGAGGAAGTAGTCGTCGTTCTCCTCGCGATCCGACCGATCCGGCGCCGTTACTCCGACGCCCGAGTTCTTGACACACGTCAGCTCGATGGCGTCCCTCGTACTCGATCCAGCCGAGTGTCGAGGGAGAGTTCCACAAGACGACGGCGTGGTGGCGATCTTGATGTTTCACGGCGCGGGGCCGCTAAGCTTCGCGACAGTATAACCGAGGTGGAATATGGTGGAGGGGCACCGACACGGCTAAGGAACGATCTAAAGATCAAACTTGTGTGTTCTAGGGTGCCCCCTGCCTCGTATATAAAGGAGGGAGGGGGAGGCCGCCGGCCTAGAGGAGGCGCTGGGGAGGAGTCCTACTCCTACCGGAGTAGGACTCCCCTCTTCCTAGTTGGAATAGGATTGGGGGAGGGGAAGAGGAAAGGGCGCCCCTCCTCCTGTCCTATTCGGACTGGGGGGGGGCGCCACCCCCGGCCGGCCCTTCCTCTTCTCCTCGAGGCCCACCGAGGCCCATTTACCCCGGGGTTCCAGTAACCTCCGGTACTCGGTAAATTCTGTTTTCCGGAACCATTCGAACTCCAAACATAGGCTTCCAATATATCAATCTTTATGTCTCGACCATTTCGAGACTCCTCGTCATGTCTGTGATCACATCCGGACTCAACTTCTTCGGTACATCAAAATACATAAACTCATAATAACCGCCATCAAACCTTAAGCATGCGGACCCTACGGTTCGAGAACAATGTAGACATGACCTAGAACTATTCACGGTCAATAACCAACAGCGGGACCTGGATGCCCATATTGGTTCCTACATATTCTACTGAAGATCTTTATCGGTCGGACCGCATAACAACATACGTTGTTCCCTTTGTCATCGGTATGTTACTTGCCCGAGATTCGATCGTCGGTATCCAATACCTAGTTCAATCTCGTTCGGCAAGTCTCTTTACTCGTTCCGTAATACATCATCTCACAACTAGCTCATTAGTTGTAGTGCTTGCAAGGCTTCGATGATGTGCATTACCGAGAGGGCCGAGAGATACCTCTCCGACAATCGGAGTGACAAAACCTAATCTCGAAATCGCCAACCCAACATCGCCTTTGGAGACACCTGTAGTACTCCTTTATAATCACCCGATTCGTTGTGACGTTTGGTAGCACCAAAGTGTTCCTCCGTAAACGGAGTTGCATAATCTCATAGTTACAGAACATGTATATGTCATGGATAAAAGCGGTAGCAACATACTAAGCGATCGTGTGCTAAGCTAATGGAATGGGTCATGTCAATCAGATCATTCTACTAATGATGTGACCTTGTTAATCAAATAACAACTCTTTGTTCATGGTTAGGAAACATAACCATCTTTGATTAACAAGCTAGTCTAGTAGAGGCATACTAGTGACATGTTGTTTGTTTATGCATTCACACATGTATCATGTTTCCGGTTAATACAATTCTAGCATGAATAATAAACATTTATCATGATATGAGGAAATATATAATAACTTTATTATTGCCTCTAGGGCATATTTCCTTCATATATAGGCGAAGGAAGTCGGTCAGGGGAGCCATGATGGGCCCACGAGGGTGGGGGTGTGCCCACCCCCCTAGGCGCACCCTCCTACCTCGTGGCTTCCTCGTTTGCTTCCTGACGTCCACTCCAAGTCTCCTAGATTGCGTTTGTTCCAAAATAAACTCTCCCGAAGGTTTCATTCCGTTTGGACTCCGTTTCATATTCCTTTTCTAGGAAACACTGAAATAGGCAAAGAAAAATCAATTTGGGTTGGGCCTCCGGTTAATAGGTTAGTCCCAAAAATAATATAAAAGTGTATAGTAAAGCCCAGAAGCATCCAAAACGGGTAATATAATAGCATGGAACAATCAAAAATTATAGATACGTTGGAGACATATCAAGCATCCCCAAGCTTAATTCCTTCTCGTCTTCAAGTAGGTAAATGATAAAAACGGAATTTTTGATGTGGAATGCTACCTAGCATATTTCTCAACATAATTTTCTTTATTGTGGCATGAATGTTTATATCCAAATGATTCAAGATAAAAGTTTATATTAACATAAAAATAGTAATACTTCAAGCATACTAACAAGTAATCATGTCTTATCAAAATAACATAGCCAAAGAAAGCTTATCCCTACAAAATCATATAGTTAGGCTGTGCTTCATTTTCGTCACACAAAATACTCCCATCTTGCACAACCCCAGTTTCAGCCAAGCAATTGGTTCATACTTTTTAACACGCTTCAGATTTTTCAGCTCTCACGCAATACATGAGCGTAAGCCATGGATATAGCACTATGGGTGGAATAGAATATGATGATGGAGGTTGTGTGGAGAAGACAAAAAAGAAGAAAGTCTCATATTGACGAGGCTAATCAACGGGGTATGGAGATGCCCATCAATTGATGTCAACATGAGGAGTAGGGATTGTCATGCAACGAATGCACTAGAGCTATAAATGTATGAAAGTTCAACAAATGAAACTAAGTGGGTGTGCGTCCAACTTGCTTGCTCACGAAGACCTAGAGCATTTGGAGGAAGCCCATCATTGGAATATACAAGCCAAGTTCTATAATGAAAAATTCCCACTAGTATATGAAAGTGACAACACGGGAGACTCTCTATCATGAAGATCATGGTGCTACTTTGAAGCACAAGTGTGGAAAAAGGATAGTAACATTGTCCCTTCTCTCTTTTTCTCTCATTTTTTGGTGGGCTTCTTTGGCCTCTTTTTTTTGGGGGGGGCTTCTTTGGCCTCTTTTATTTTTCATAAAGTCTGGAGTCTCATCCCGACTTGTGGGGGAATCATAGTCTCCACCATCCTTTCTTCACTTGGGACAATGCTCTAATAATGAATATCATCACACTTTTATTGATTTACAACTCAAGAATTACAACTCAATACTTAGAACAAAATATGACTATGTGAATCCTTCCGGCGGTGTACCGGGATATGCAATGAATCAAGAACGACATTATGAAAGAATTATGAAGGTGGCTTTGCCACAAATACGATGTCAACTACATGATCATGCAAAAGCAATATGACAATGATGGAGTGTGTCATAATAAACGGAACAGTGGAAAGTTGCATGGCAATATATCTTGGAATGGCTATGGAAATGCCATAATAGGTAGGTATGGTGGTTGTTTTGAGGAAGATATAAGGAGATTTATGTGTGATAGAGTGTATCGTATCACGGGGTTTGGATGCACCGGCGAAGTTTGCACCAACTCTCAAGGTGAGAAAGGGAAATGCACGGTACCGTAGAGGCTAGCAATGATGGAAGGGTGAGAGTGCGTATAATCCATGGACTCACATTAGTCATAAAGAACTCATACACTTATTGCAAAATTTTATTAGCCCTCGAAGCAAAGTACTACTAGGCATGCTCCTAGGGGAAGGGTTGGAAGGAGTTAACCATCGCGCGATCCCGACCTCCACACATAAGGAATGCAATCAAAAGAGCACCCCATGCTACAAATTTGTTACACAACTTTTACCATACGTGCATGCTACGGGACTTGCCAACTTTAACACAAGTATTTCTCAGTTTCATAATTACCCAACTATCATGACTCTAACATTACCACCTCTATATCTAAAAACAATTATCAAGTATCCAATTGATCATGGTGTTCAATGCACTCTATATGATAGTTTTTATTATACCCAACTTGGATGCCCATCATATTAGGACCAATTTTATAGCAAATACCATGCTGTTCTAAAAAACTCCCAAAATAATATAAGTGAAGCATGAGAGATCAATAATTTCTATAAAATAAAACCACCGTCGTGCTCTAAAAAGATATAAGTGAAGCACTAGAGCAAAATTGTCTAGCTCAAAAGATATAAGTGAAGCACATAGAGTATTCTAATAAATTCCGATTCATGTGAGTCCCTCCCAAAAGGTGTGTGCAGAAAGGATGATTGTGGTAAACTAAAAAATCAAAGACTCATATCATACAAGACGCTCCCAGCAAAACACATATCATGTGTTGAATAAAAATATAGCTCCAAGTAAAGTTACCGATAGACGAAGACGAAAGAGGGGATGCCTTCCGGGGCATACCCAAGCTTAGGCTCTTGGTTGTCCTTGAATTTACCTTGGGGTGACTTGGGCATCCCCAAGCTTAGGCTCTTGCCACTCCTTATTCCATAGTCCACCAAATCTTTACCCAAAACTTGAAAACTTCACAACACAAAACTCAACAGAAAATCTCATGAGCTCCGTTAGTGCAAGAAAGCAAACCACCACTTTATAGTACCATAATGAACTCATTCTTTATTTATATTGTTGTTAAACCTACTGTATTCCAACTTCTCTATGGTTCATACCCCCCGATACTAGCCATAGATTCATCAAAATAAGCAAACAACACACGAAGAACAGAATCTGTCAAAAACAGAACAGTCTGTATAAATCTGTAACTTTCGAATACTTATGGAACTCTAAAAATCCTTAAAAAACAGGAAGTCCTGGGCAATTTGTCGATTGATCTACTGCAAAAGGAATCAACTCAAAATCACGTTTCTGTGATTTACTAAAATTATTTTCGTGCGCGAAAAAGTTTCTGTTTTTCAGCAAGATCAAATTAACTATCACCGTAGGTTATCCTATAGGTTCTACTTGGCACAAACACTAATTAAAACATAAAACCACATCTAAACAGAAGCTAGATGAATTATTTATTGCTAAACAGGAACAAAAATAAAATTGGGTTGCCTCCCAACAAGCGCTATCATTTAACGCCCCTAGCTAGGCATAAAAGCAAGAATAGATCTAAGTGTCGCCATCCTTGGTTTTTAATTTTTTAGAGGAGTCATGTTCGAATCCGGGGGGTTCTTTACGTTTTCCTTCATGCTCGGAAATTTTTAGATCTAAAGAATCCAACCGCTTATTACAAAGGGTAATCAACATATTCATGCGGTGAAGATTTCCGTTAACACTCTTAAGAGGTTCAAGAGACTTTTGTAAATTTTTTGTTACTTCGCAAATCTTTTCAAAAACTTGTGTCTCTTCCGGGGTATGATGTGGTCCCCCTTTTTGAGATAGTGTTCCCACTATTCCCTCTATTATTTCATGCGCAATACTGGAATCAATATCGATCAAATTTCCTTTGGCAACGTAATCCAAGAGTTGTCTATGGGACATATTAAGTCCAACATAAAAATTGCGAAGAACAATTCTAAAATTCACCTCTAAGGTGCAGTTACGATAAGATTCCATCATCCTATACCAAGCATCTTTCAAGTTTTCTCCTTGCCTTTGCTTGAAGTGAAGAACTTCAAACTCGGGAGACAAAGGAGCAGATAGAGGACTAGCCATGATAAACGATCTAACACACGAGCACACAAGAGGCACACAAAAAAGAGGCGAACGGAAAAGCGCGGGAGAATAAAAATGCAAGGGTGAAGTGGGGGAGAGGAAAACGAGAGGCAAATGGCAAATAATGTAATGCAAGGGAGATGAGTTTGTGATGGGTACTTGGTATGTCTTGACTTGAGCGAAGACCTCCGCGGCAACGGCGCCAGAAATCCTTCTTGCTGCCTCTTGAGCACTACGTTGGTTTTCCCTTGAAGCGGAAAGGGTGATGCAGCAAAGTAGCGTAAGTATTTCCCTCGGTTTTGAGAACCAAGGTATCAATCCAGTAGGAGGCTCCTCACAAGTCCCTCGTACCTACACAAACAAACAAGAACCTCGCAACCAACGCGAAAAAGGGGTTGTCAATCCCTTCACGGCCACTTGCGGAAGTGAGATCTGATAGAGATATTAAGATAAGATAAATATTTTTGGTATTTTTATGATATAGATTGGAAAGTAAAGATTGCAAAATAAAGTAGATCGAAAACTTATATGATAAAAGATAGACCTGGGGCCATAGGTTTCACTAGTGGCTTCTCTCAAGATAGCATAAGTATTACGGTGGGTAAACAAATTAATGTCGAGCAATTGATAGAAAAGAGCATAGTTATGAGATTATCTAGGCAGATCATGTATATAGGCCTCACGTCCGCGATAAGTAGACCAAAATGATTCTGCATCTACTACTATTACTCCACACATCGACCGCTATCCAGCATGCATCTAGAGTATTAAGTTCATAAGAACAGAGTAACGCATTAGGCAAGATGACATGATGTAGAGGGATAAACTCAAGCAATATGATATAAACCCTATCTTTTTGTCCTCGATGGCAACAATACAATACGTGCCTTGCTGCCTCTGCTGTCACTGGGAAAGTACACCGCAAGATTGAACCCAAAGCTAAGAACTTCTCCCATTGCAAGAAAAATCAATCTAGTAGGCCAAACCAAACTGATAATTTGAAGAGACTTGCAAAGATAACCAATCACACATAAAAGGATTCAGAGGAGATTCAAATATTTCTCATAGATAAACTTGATCATAAACCCACAATTCATCGGATCTCGACGAACACACGGCAAAAAGAGTTGCATCAAATAGATCTCCAAGAAGATTGAGGAGAACTCTGTATTGAGATTTAAAGAGAGAGAAGAAGCCATCTAGCTAATAACTATGGACCCGAAGGTCTGTGGTAAACTACTCACAACTCATCGGAGAGGCCTTGGAGATGATGTAGAAGCCCTCCGTGATCAATTCCCCCTCCGGTGGAGCACCGGAAAAGGCCCCAAGATGGGATCTCACGGGTACAGAAGGTTGCGGCGGTGGAAATAGGGTTTCATGGTGCTCCTGGATGTTTTCAGGGTATGGAGGTATATATAGGCGAAGAAGGTCGGTCAGGGGAGCCATGAGGGGCCCACGAGGGTGGGGGCGCGCCCACCCCCCTAGGGGGCGCCTGGCACCCTCATGGTCGCATTGGCTGCTTCTTGACGTCCACTCCAAGTCTCCTGGATTGCGTTTGTTCCAAAAAGATCGCTTCCGAAGGTTTCATTCCGTTTGGACTCCGTTTGATATTCCTTTTCTTCGAAACACTGAAATAGGCAAAAAAAACAATTTCTGTTGGGCCTCCTGTTAGTAGGTTAGTCCCAAAAATGATATAAAAGTGAAGAGTAGAGCCCATAAACATCCAAAATAGGTAATATAATAGCATGGAGCATTCAAAAATTACAGATACGTTGGAGACGTATACTTCTCACCGGTAACAAACCCCAAGTTGGATACTTTCGAGTATTTGGCTCAAAGTGTTACATTCTTGATAAGCATCATCGTTCGAAATTTGCCCCTAAGTCTCATGAAGGTTTCCTGCTCGGTAATGGCTCAAATTCTCACACATACCGTGTGTACAACAATTTCACCCGAAAGGTTGAAGAGACGGTAGATGTGAAGTTTGATGAATCTAACGGCTCGCAAGTATATCAATTGCCAATTGATGTAGGAGATAAAGATCCATCGGAAGCAATTCAAGACTTGTCTATTGGCAAGATTCGCCCAATGGAGGTGAAGGAGAGTACCTCGTCCGTTCAAGTGGAAGCGCCAACTTCACGACAAGGTGAACCACAAGTTGACTTGGAGGCATCCACAAGTGGAACACGCCAAGACGAAGGAAACGAGGAAGTACAACAAGATGAACCTCATCGACCTTCCTCTCCACCTTCACAAGAGAACAACAACTCCAACAACAATGAAGAAGAACAATAAGAACAATACAATGAAGAGGATGTTCCACCCCGACCCAAACAAAAGCTCTCACGAGTTCGAGCAAGAGTGCCAAGAGATCATCTCATCGAACAAATCTTCGATGATATTCAAACCGAGAGAATTACTCGCTCTAAAACTCGTTTGGATAACTTTTGTGAATACTCATGCATTTCTAGTATTGAACCTATGAAGGTTGAAGAGGCTCTTAATGATCCAGATTGGGTGAACGCTATGCATGAAGATCTACACAATTTTGAGAGGAATCAAGTATGGACGCTTGTTGAAAAGCCCGATGAGAAGCACAATGTCATTGGAACCAAATGGGTGTTTCGGAATAAGCAAGATGAAGATGGACAAGTTGTACACAACAAGGCCCATCTCATCGCCCAAGGTTACACTCAAGTCGAAGGTATGGACTATGGTGAGACATATGCCCCCATTGCTAGACTTGAGTCCATACGCACCTTACTTGCTTATGCCAATCATCATGACATTACTTTATATAAAATGGACATAAAAAGTATTTTCTCAATGGTGAAATTGAGGAGGAAGTTTATGTTAAACAACCTCCCGGCTTTGTTAATCCCAAGAAACCCGATCATGTTTACAAACTTCACAAAGCTCTTTATGATCTTAAACAAGCTCCTAGAGCATGTATAAATGCTTGACTAAGTTTCTCATTGAAAAAGGCTTTGAAAATGGAAAAATTGATTCTACACTTTTTACTAAAAGGGTTAATGGTGAATTATTTGTGTGCCAAATTTATGTGGATGATATCATATTTGGTTTGACTAACCCTCATTTTAGTGAAAAGTTTGGAAGACTAATGTCAGAGAAGTTTGAGATGTCTATGGTTAGTGGACTCAAATTCTTTCTTGGTTTGCAAATCAAGCAAACTAAGGGGGGTACCTTTGTTTCCCAAACAAAGTATATCAAGGACTTATTCAAGAAGTTCAACATGCAAGAAAGCAAAGTTATGAAAACACCCATGCCTACTAGTGGACATCTTGACTTGACTAAGGATGGCAAACCGTTTGACCAAAAGGTTTACCTCTATAGGATTGGTTCATTGTTATATCTATGTGCCTCCCATCCCGATATTATTCTAAGTGTGTGCATATGTGCACGATAGCAAGCAGCCCCTAAAGAATGTCATCTTAACGCTGTGAGAAGGATACTGAGATACTTAATTCATACACCAAACTTTGGCATTTGGTATCCTAAGAGGTCTTCTTTTGATCTTGTTGGCTACTCCGATTCGGACTATGCTGGTGACAAGGTTGATAGAAAGTCCACTTCGGGTACTTGTCAATTTCTTGGTAGATCTCTTGTGTCTTCGTCCTCCAAGAAACAAAACTCGGTATCCTTATCCACCGCCGAAGCGGAATACATTGCCGCCGGATCATGTTGTGCTCAATTACTTTGGATGACCCAAACCCTTAAGGATTATGGGATATATGTGAAGCATGTTCCATTGCTTTGTGATAATGAGAGTGCTATTAAGATTGCTCACAATCCCGTGCAACATTCTCGAACTAAGCATATTGAAGTTCGTCATCATTTCATGCGAGATCATGTTGCTAAAGGAGACATCAATCTTAAGCATGTTCGTACCAATAAGCAATTGGCGGATATATTCACCAAACCGCTTGATGAGAAAGTGTTTTGTCACTTGAGAGGTGAACTGAACATCATTGATGCCTCAAACTTGGAGTAGAAACTCTTTTTGGATACATGCAAGGCATGAGCCTTTTTGACTAATCCTTGATATTTCTCTTATGATGATAGTCACATGTCTTGGATCTATACTTGCACCCTTGCATGCTATCTAACCCTTGTAGGTACTTGGATGAGCCCAAATCTATGATATTGCAAGCCACTCACATCTTGAGCAATCTCTACATCACTTCTACTGTATGGTTGTGGAATACAAGGAAGGATGAGCTCACTCAACATATCCTTTGACAATTTTTATATATCAAATTTCATTTGGTATCAAATTTCATGATTTTCATTTTGGATACACAGGTGATCTTCCTTGCCAAACTAACCCATGTAGGAAGATGAACTCAAACTACAAGTGGTGCTTCAAATTCTTGATGGACTACATAACCTTGAGCATCCAACGCAAGTTCAACTACATGACCAAGATCAACACAATCCAAGGTATGTTATTCCATTTTAGAGAAGCTCTGACCCAAGTCATGAGTCAAAGCAACTCAACAAGATGTGAATACATCAAAATGCCTAAACGAAAAATGGTAACCCCATTTTGAGCTTAAACGATGAGTACGACCTACGATCAAGTGTTATCACTTGACTCCTCAATCAATATACTCTAACATAGGTGACTTTGTTACTGACCCCTTCTAGATGTTCTTTAGTGTTTCTTTGTTTTGTGCTTTTGCATATGGTTCTTGCTATCTTGTTCCCCCTTTCAAAAAAACTTCATCTAGATCTTTTTTTCTTTTTTTTGTGTGTTTCTCTGCATTCTCTGCTGCATCTAATTCACTGCAAATCTTTTAGTAAATTCCTTGCAAATCCTTGTGAAATTTCAATTGCCAAGTGAGCTGAGTTGGCAAGATTTTTCATGTACATTGAACTCGGACTCACCGATTCATAGCTATCGGCTAGACCGAACTACAAGGATTACTTGTAGATAGTTCATCGGTACAACCGACGCGGACTAACCCGGTCTGACCGATATGCCTCATCCATGTCACTGCCAACTCGATATCACCGATGAAAACGGATCAACATTACCGATTTCACTGTTGAGAAAACCTTTTGCCATTGCATATTTCATTTCTTCTCCAGCTCCACTCAATGATTCTTATCCTCTACTCGCATCATAAGCTTCATGCTACATTGTAGTGTGTCTCAAGGACCGAACCTATTTGACTCATACTCTAGAAGTTCTCTTCTTGGAAATTGATGTCAAAGGGGGAGAGAGAGAGCGCATCAAAGCTTATCACATGGGAGAGAAGTCACATCTTAGCCTCTCCAGATGCTTGTTAACAATAGAGGTCACATGTCTTTAAGAGGGGAAAGACATGTTAATATATATAGTTGATTGTACCATTTCTTGCTTTAATTTTTTTCTTGCTCTGATTTTCTCTTACCCTAACTTCTTCCATTATCCAATATCAGATTCAGGGGGAGAAAGAGTTCAGATCTAAGGGAAGAAAATCTCTGGAATTCATCGCATATCTTTAATCTTTGGGGACATGTCTATATCCAAATGGAGTACTAAGTACTCACTCATATGTCATCCCAGCCTTGGTACTCTTGTGGTTTCCTGAACTTGCTTTATTTAGAGTGTTTTTGTGTTATCTAACATTGTTTTCTCAAGCTCATCTCTTCCAAAGCCAGCTCAAGACCACAAGGTAAGTATATGCATCACACTCATGTGCATGATGATCTCTTGCTGATGTACATTTGTTTGCAAGAAGGACTCATGAACATGAAGGTACACTTCCTTATCTATATCATTTGCTCTGATGCATATAGCCAAGATACATGTAACTCATTGCTTGTTGTGACATGCTTATGCATTCACATGTTCTCATATTCCATCTTTACATGATTACATACTTGTAGGGGGAGCCTATGCATGTTACATGTCTTTCTGAAGCTTTACTTGTTACTCTTCATATCTTTATCTAAAGCTTTGATGTATGTTGTCATCAATTACTAAAAAGGGGGAGATTGAAAGCACAAGTGCTCCCTGGGTGATTTTGGTAATTAATGTCAACATATCTCTTATTGGACTAATATCCTTATCTAGTATATTCAGAAAGTTCAACAATGGCGTGGCATGGACAAGAGAATGTGGAACCCCTTCTAAATGCTAAGAACGGGAAAGGCTCAAGACTCTTCATTTTCATTTTAGTGATCCAAGATCACATTGAGTCCATAGGAAAGCCAATCCTATTTAAAGGGGATGAGGCATTGCTTAATGGTCTACTTGCTCAAAGTGCTTAGTGATATTGCTCCAAAACCCTCAGCCACTTTCTCATTTCCACATAAGTACAAAACCTAAAGTCAAACTCTGCCCCACCGATTTGATCTATCTGGCGCCGTCGAGTTCATTTGACATAGCCACTGCCAGAAACCCTAGACAATCCGGTCTCACCAATATGGATCTCGGTCTCACCAAGATGGCCTTGCAAACTCTCTATTGCCTGTTGTAATTATTTCAGTCTCACCAAAATGTGCAATCGGTCCCACCGAGTTTGCCTGACCAACTCTCTGTTTGCTCATTGCTGAAATCGGTCTCACCAAGTTCATGCAATCGGTCTCACCGAGATGAGGTTTTTCCCTAGCCCTAGCACATCGGTCCCACAGAGATTCCTAACGTTCACATTTTTGAACTGCATCGGTCTCACCGAGTTCTTCTATTTGGTTTGACCGAGTTGGGTCAAATGTGTGTAATGGTTGGATATTGTGTGGAGGCTATATATACCCCTCCACACCTTCTATATTCAAGAGAGAGCCATTAGAACGTGCCTACACTTCCACTACTCATTTTCTGAGAGAGAGCCACCTACTCATGTGTTGAGACCAAGACATTCCAATCCTACCACAAGAATCTTGATCTCTAGCCTTCCCCAAGTTGCTTTCCACTCAACTCTTCTTTCCACCATAGCCAAATCTGTGAGAGAGGGTTGAGTGTTGGGGAGACTATCATTTGAAGCACAAGAGCAAGGAGTTCATCATCATCACACCATCTATTACCTTTTGGAGAGTGGTGTCTCCTAGATTGGTTAGGTGTCACTTGGGAGCCTCCGACAAGATTGTGGACTTGAACCAAGGAGCTTGTAAGGGAAAGGAGATCGCCTACTTCGTGAAGATCTACCCGAGTGAGGCAAGTCCTTCGTGGGCGATGGCCATGGTGGGATAGACAAGGTTCCTTCTTCGTGGACCCTTCATGGGTGGAGCCATCCATGGACTCGCGCAACCGGTACCCTTTGTGGGTTGAAGTCTCCATCAACGTGGATGTACGATAGCACCACCTATCGGAACCATGCCAAAAATCTCTCTGTCTTCATTGCGTTTGCACACTCCAATCCCATCCCTTTACTTTCTTGAAACTAGCATGCTTTACTCTATCCGCTTCTTATACTCTTGCCATGCTTGCTTGAAATTGATTGTGAATGCTTAAACTTGTGCTAAAACTCCACCTCAACTTGAAGAACATAAAAATTGCTACTTTTGCTTGTTGAGGATCTAATCACCCACCCCCCTTCTAGACACCTCTTCTTGATCCTTTCAACGTTGGATACACGACTCTGCAGCGACACCACCTCCTTGGTTAACCCCAGTCAAGGCTCTTCTTGGTCCACGAGACCAGCCTTGTGGGGGGCGGATCTGAAGGCGGGAATCGCCGCCCAATCTGCGTTTCGCGGCTTTGTGTTGTAGAACCACTCCTTGCCAGATCTTGACGGATTCAATAAAGGTGCCTTCTGGCCACTCAATCCGGGGGAGCTTGCTGACCATTGCCCCCCCCTCTTGTAGTCCGCCTGTTGGACGTCGATGATCTTCGGCTTGACATTGAATACTTTCAGCCATAGGCCGAAGTGTGGCCGGGCCCGAAGAAAGGCCTCACAGATGTGATGAAGGGTAAGATGTGCAGAAAATAGATCGGGGCAAGATCATGGAAATCTAACCCGTAGAAGAACATCAGACCCCTGACAAAGGGGTGGAGCAGAAAGCCCAGTCCCTGGATGAAGTGAGGGAGTAACACCACCCTCTCGCAAGGCCTCGACGTGGGAACGACCTAGCCTGCCTCTGGAGCACGATGGGCGACGTCAGCAAGAAGATAATCCACGCTCTTCAGCTCCTGGATGACACTCCAGTGATGATGGAGGCCTCCCACTTGCCCTTCGACCCAGAATCAGCCATGGCCGGATTGAGGAAAGGGCTGGAGAAGTTCTTGGTGGGAGAATAGATCTGGGTGCTGGAGCTCAGGATATTGGGAAAACAATGGCGCGGGGGGAAGTGAGAGCATGCTAAGGAAATGGGGGCCGCTCCCCTTTTATGGGTTGTCATAAGACCAAGAGTCCCTTTACTGCGATGCGGACCTCGCTGTTTCCCGATATAATTGTGTTGTTATGCACGCATGGGATAGCACGAATCATTGATCATATCCCTTAAAAACCGGGCATGATCTTCATGTTGATGGGAAGGGCCAACGGATAAACCACCTCGAACTGCGAATCGAGTTTTCATAACTAGCTTGTGGTCATGTCAGGTTGCGACCCTTCGGCAAAGGCTATCATATAGGGGCACTGTTCATACTTGAGCGGTTGACCTTCGAGGCTAAGTAACTTGTACACTTCGGAAACTATGGCGAAACTGGAAAGCATATAGCTAGACCTCGCCGAGCAACCCCCCCCCCCGAAGAATTGATTCAGGATGGCTGCAAGCTCAATGCAAATACCACAGAAGGGAGGGAACTGGTCCACAAATCCGGCAATATTCGCATATACTTCGGCTTCGAAGACTAGTTTGGGGGCTACTGAGGGTGTCCTGGACTAAGGGGTCCTCGGGGTGTCGACCTATCTCTCATGGTTCGGACTAGTGGGCCACTCTTGAACAATTGATGGAAGACCGGACAATAGGCCACTCCGTGCTCTAGAAGGAAACCTACAAAGACTAGGCGTATCCTCCAAGTCAGGATAGCAAAATCGCATGTTTATCCCTTGATGGTGATCGACCATATGTAACCGTAGGTACCCCTGGTGTCTATGTAAACTAGAGGGTTTAGCCTGTAGAGGAGAGAACCATCATCACCATACACACCTAGGGTTTAGTTCATCCGATCTCATGGTAGATCAACTCTATAATTGTCATACAAACACATCAATACAACCAAGCAGGACGTAGGGATTTACCTCCTAGAGAGGGCCCAAACCTGGGTAAACGCTGTCTCTACATTCCTTGTTACCCATCAATCTAAGATCCACAGCTCAGGACCCCCTACCCGAGATCCGCGGTTTTGACACCGACACTAAGGGCCATCGTTCAAAATGCCCGCATGGAAACATGGGCTCTTCAAGGGAGCCCCGTGTTGGAAGCACAGGGAGCTCGGTCGCACACGACGGCCGTGGAAGCTGACCACAATGCCTTTTCCCCACACGGGAAGCACTCTCGTTGTTTTCCTCCGAGAATAGCTCATCATAGACTTGATTATTTTGTTCCTTTTACAGGCAGTCCACCCATCCTACCATGGCGGGGAAGGCCAACATCATGGGGACCTTGGCTTCGAGGAGCGGCATAGGACCCATTCCCACCTCGGGGGTTACTCCTGAACCACCCCATCCGCAGGATTCAGTGGCCTATTTAGCCTCCACCTCCGAGGTCAAAAGCGCTATGAACCGCCGACAACGGAAGGTATCCTTGAGGAGCTCTGCCTTTTCCAACCAAGAGTTTAATACCCTCAGTTTGGTGGATGCTTACCTCGGGGTGACCCATTCTGTCTTCGAAAAGGCAGTGGATATTCTGTCCAGGGGCTTGCAGGTAAGGTGCTTTTGAGCTTGATTAATTTTGAGGATTCATTGTGTTGATAGTAAATTGTTTGCTTGAGGGCAAACTAAGTTGCCGAATATGACAGTAGCCCCTAAGCCTCGATATGGGCACTGGTGATCGTATCGGGGCTTACAAAAATCTACCTTGAACAGGATTCACGGAAGCGGAATAACCAGCTTTCCAAGGTGCTTTCCTAGACAGAAACGAAGCTAAATGTTGCGCTATCCTAGGTGGAGCAAGTGAAAATTTCACCAAAGAAGCGCACGGTACATATCTCTGCTTATGTGGCATTCTTTTTATGAAGAACTTCATATCATGTAATCAACACCATATATTGTAATAGCGGAAGCCCTGGGTCAGCTGGAAAAGGACCTCAAGCATGCCCGCGAAGACCTACTCTATGCGGAGTCGCAGGGTCAAGCTAGCACCGCGTGTTGACCCGGAGCAGGGAAGACACGAATGCGCTGAAGGCGAATAATGCCCAATAGGCCCAGGAAATTGAAGATCTGAAAGACCGACTAGCCATCATGGAGGCGAATGATTGTAAGACAGATGAAGCCATGTCCGGTAAGTGTGCCTTCCCCCATTTTAAAATGGCTCTCGGAAAGGGACCGGTGCATAGTGCAATGGGCTGACTCACTTGATAGTTTTATTGATAGGTCGACCGCTCAAGGCTGCTAACCCGTTGCCTGAAGATGCTTTGGAAAGGCTATCTGAGGTGCATGATAAGGCACAGAGGGCTATGAGGTTTTTTCAAGGCTTTATGGCCAGAGGAAGAAAGTGTACCCGAAGACATGTGCATCCTGGCCGAGCGTCATAAGGGAGCTCGGTGCCGAATACAAGCCTGGAAGATATCAGCTTGTCGGGAGGGAGCGAGGAGGCATGGGCAGTGGTCAAGACCCATTACACTGCCGTATAAATAGCGCATCTTGCCGAGGTGGTCTCCATGGGCCATGACGGGAATGAATTGCTGACAAACCTTGTATATGATAACATGATGCCTGCTGCTCGTTTCTCTCAGGAAGACTGTGCCCTTGATTCTTTGATAGACGGGCTGGATAAAATGTAATGTGGGATGACTCTATGTATCCAAGTACTTTACTTCATTTAATAAATCAGTCTGCATGTCCAAACTTTATCAACGAGCCATCGGCTTTCACCTCCTCTTCCATTGGCCGAGGAGTGTCCCTTACTTCCGGCCCAAAATGGTCCAAGCGTTTTAGGTGACAAGGCAATCCGGCTACGTGGTGCGAAAGACAAAAGAGGAGCAGAAATTTATGTTATATTACTATAAGCGTAATAAGCATCTTCCAAGAAAGATAGTTCTTCCGACAGTTCCTTTTCTAGGGTGGTCGTGGCAAACACGTGTGTCCGAGGATGGATGACCTCGGAAGTAAAGCCCCTGGTCAGGGTTTTAGATACCCGAGCCATTCTTCTTCTTCTATGTCATGGCTTACCTTAAGAATGCTAGCTTTCGGCTTTACCTGTCTGAGGTACTGGTCCGGATGACCCGGGAGTAACAATCACAACGGTGCTCTGTTTCCCCCTTAGTCGAAAAATCTAGAATGTAAGGGGCAAACACAGGAGCCAGGCAACCCAGCTTGGCCAAATCTTAAGACAAATCAGTGCATATTTTGGCTTTAAAGATGATAGAGTAGATGAATGGAAAGATGCATGTTTGAAAGGACATGCTACATTAATCATAGCCCTGAGGGAAATACATGTGAAGATGTATCCGAGGTAGGCGAAAACAGAGAATAAAGCTAAAATGCGAGAAAGAAAGAAAAGGGGTTATATACATGGGAAGGGGGGGTGCTTTTTTAGCCGTAGAAACGTCGGAGTAGTGCGGCGTTCCAGGGGTTAGGCTCCAATTGCCCGTCCGTCGGGTCCCGGATGCAGTAAGCCCCTCCAATGAGGACTTGGTCGATTACGAATGGCTCGTCCCATTTAGGTGGGAGTTTGTGCTTCTGCTTTTCCGGGTGGAGCCCCATGACCAAGTCTCCTATGTTGAATTCATTCGCCCGGATTTCCCTGCTTTGATAATGCCATGCCTTCTGCTGATAGATCGTGGATCGTGCCCGAGCCACATTGTGCTCCTCTTCTAAGGCATCCTACTAATCGAGCTCGGCTTCCCGTTCCTCGTACATGTGCACCTCAGGTGCGTCGTGGATTATATCGCAAGGCAGGACGGCCTCGGCGTCGTATACCATGAAGAATGGTGTGTACCCAGTGGGACAATTTGGCGTGGTGCGTAGTCCCCATAGGACGGAATCAAGTCCTTCTACCTACTTACAATCTGCCTCCTTGAGGGAGCGGACCAGCCTCAGCTTGATGTCACTGAGGATGAGGCCATTTGCTCGTACTACCTTCACGTTTGACTATGGATGGTATACTGATGCGCAATCGAGCTTTATGCCCATTTTGGCGCACCAGGCTTTTACCTCTTAGGTTGTACAATTTGTCCCATTGTCTGTGATAATACTATGGGGTATACCATAACGGTGTACTACATTGGATATGAATTCGACCACCGGGGCTGCTTCAGCTGAAGTCACTGGTTTTGCTTCGATCCACTTAGTAAACTTGTCGAACATGACAAGTAAATACTTGTTTTTCCTTGAACCTTCCATAAGGGGGCCAATGTAGGATCGAAAGTATGTCTAGAGGGGGGTGATTAGACTACTTGACCAAATAAAAATCTAGCCTTTTCCTAATTTTAGTTCTTGGCAGATTTTAGCAACTTAGCACAAGTCAAGCAATCAACCTACACATGCAATTCTAAGAGTATAGCAGCGGAATGTAAAGCAATTGCATATGAAGGTAAAGGGAGGAGTTTGAGGAGGCATACGCAATGTTGACACAGAGATTTTTTATCCGTGGTTCCGATAGGTGGTGCTATCGTACATCCACGTTGATGGAGACTTCAACCCATGAAGGGTAATGGTTGCGCAAGTCCACGGAGGGCTCCACCCACGAAGGGTCCACGAAGAAGCAACCTTGTCTATCCCACCATGGTCATCGCCCACGAAGGACTTGTCTCACTAGGGTAGATCTTCACGAAGTAGGCGATCTCCTTGCCCTTACAAACTCCTTGGTTCAACTCCACAATCTTGACGGAGGCTCCCAAGTGACACCTAGCCAATCTAGGAGACACCACTCTCCAAGAAGTAACAAATGGTGTGTTGATGATGAACTCCTTACTCTTGTGCTTAAAATGATAGCCTCCCCAACACTCAACTCTCTCTCACATGATTTGGATTTGGTGGACAGAAGATTTGAGTGGAAAGCAACTTGGGGAAGGCTAGAGATCAAGATTTATGTGGTAGGAATGGAATATCTTGACCTCAACACAAGTGTAGGTGGTTCTCTCTCAGAAAATGTATGTTGGAAGTGTAGGCATGTTCTGATGGCTCTCTCCACGAATGAAGAGTGGGTGGAGGGGTATATATATCCTCCACACAAAATCTAACCGCTACACACAACTTACCAAACTCGGTGGGACCGAATCGTGAAACTCGGTCAGACCGATTTAGTTCATAATGTGACCGTTAGGCATTTCGGTGGGACCGATACATCAACTCGGTAGGACCGATGTCGTTAGGGTTAGGGCATAACATAATTTCGGTGAGACCGATTACACAAACTCGGTGAGACCGATTTTGGTAATAGTCAAACAGAGAGTTGGTCAGGCAAACTCGGTGGGACCGATTCGCTCATCTCGGTTGGACCGGAACGTTACGGAAGGGAAACAGAGAGTTTGCATTGCAATCTCCGTGGGACCGATCGCTCATCTCGGTTTGACCGAAACGTTACAAAGGGAAACAGAGAGATTACAATCCCATCTCGGTGAGACCGAGATCCCTATCGGTGAGACCGAAAAGACTAGGATTTCTGGCAGTGGCTATGTCAACTGAACTCGGTGGCGCCGGATAGACAGTTTCCCTGGGGCCAAGTTTGACTTTTGGTTTGGGACATATGTGGATGTGAGAAAGTAGTTGAGGGTTTTGGAGCATATCACTAATCACTTTGAGCAAGAAACTCATTAAGCAACACCTCAACCCCTCTTGATAGTATTGGCTTTTCCTATGGACTCAATGTGATCTTGGATCACTAAAATGAAAAATGTAGAGTCTTGTGCTTTGAGCTTGAGCCAATCCTTTTGTCCTTAGCATTTTGAGGGGTCCACGTTTCTCATCCATGCCATGCCAAACATTGAGCTTTCCTAAAATATTTATCTTGAAATAGCATTAGCTCAATGAGCTATATGTTGTTAGGAATTACCAAAACCACCCAGGGATAGTTGCACTTTCAGCCAAGCATATCGAGCCCCCAGACCATGAAAGGCTAGGTGATCAGGATGGCGTGAAGAGATGTTGGGGCATTTTACTTTGTTTAGCGAATACCTGCCAGCCGGGGCAGCGTTGCAAAAGTGTTTTAGCATCGGCCCCCGCCGTTGGCCAATAGAAGCCAGCCGGAAAGCCTTGCAGACCAAGGTCTGCACAACGACATGATGTCCTCTCATGCCGGAGTGTACCTTGTTGAGAAGCAACCTTCCTTCTTCCTCGGATATGCATCGTTGGAGGACACACATGGCGCTTTGCTTGTAGAGCTCTCCCTCGTGGACCTTGTACGCTTTAGATTGCCTTATTATCCGATGAGTGTGGGTTTGGTCCTCGGGGAGCTCCTTGCGGAGTAGGTATGCTAGGAGGGGTTCAGTCCATGGTGTGATAACCACCATTACCTCATGAGCCAAAGTCATTTGCTGAATGGTTGATCCTCCAATTATGTCCTGCTCCGCTTCGTACTCGGGTGGGATAATTTGCCCTGCGTAGTTTAACTCTGACATTGTTGTATTGTCCTGCCATACCACGGATGGATTGAAAAGCTGTTCGAGGAAGGTATTATCAGGAACCTTATCCCTTTTCATGCCCATTCGGGCAAGTATATCGGTGGCTTGGTTGCTCGCCTGGGATGTGATGAAACTCCAGCCCTTCGAACCTGGCCGAGATTTTAACGTATGTGTTTCAATATGCTGTCATCTTTGGATCTTTGGCGTCGAATTCGCTGTTCACTTGGGAGATGGTGAGGTTAGAGTCACCTCGGACCTCAAGGCGTTTGACACCCATCAAAACTACTATCTGAAGCCCATGCAGGAGGGCCTCGTATTCGGTAGCATTATTTAAGTCCGTGTACATGATTTGCAACACGTATCGGACATTGTCGTGTGTTGGCGATGTAAGCATTACTCCAACCCTAGCCCGGCGAGCATTTTTTAACCATCAAAGTACATTGTCTAGTGCGAATACGTGTTGTACTCTATAGGGAGCTCGGCTTTTGTCCATTCTGCCACAAAATATGCCCGCACCTAAAATTTAATAGCTCGGCGCAACCGGTATGTTATTTCGAAGGATAGGAGCTCTATGGCCCACTTGGCAATGCATTCTGTGGCATCCCTGTTGTTAATTATGTTGCTCAAGGGCACTTCGGAAGCCACGATCACTGAGCATTCTTGGAAGTAGTGTCGAAGTTTTCTTGATGCCATAAAAACGGCATAGGCTATCTTTTGATAATGTGGATATCGTGTATTACACAGAGTTAAGACTTCAGAGATGTAGTAAACGGGCTTTTGAACCTAAAGCTTATGGCCCTCCATGTCTCGTTCGACCACAAGAACTGCACTGACGACCTGGTTGGTGGCCGAGATGTAAAGTATCATCGGCTCACATGTACCTCGTGCCGTTAGAATGGGATTTGTGGCGAGGAGGGTTTTAATATCTTCCAGGGCAAACGCTGCCTTGGTAGTCCACTTGAAATTCTTGGTTTGTTTTAGCAATATGTAGAGGGGTAGAGCTTTTTCCACGGGTCTTGAGATAAAGCGGCTTAGTCCAGGCCACGCAGCCTGCCAACTTTTGGAGATGTTTGAGTTCGGTTGGTGCCTCTAGTCGGGCCAGAGCTCGAATTTTGGCTGGGTTGGCTTCGATTCCTCGGTTGGACACAATGAAGCCGAGGAGTTTGAATGTCGGTACACCAAAGACGCATTTTTCGGGGTTTAACTTGATTTGATATTCCCGCTGGATGGTAAAGTTCCGCAAAGGTTGTCGATTAGCTGCCCGACGTGTTTAGTTTTGACAACCACATCATCTACATAAGCCTCAATGGTTTTACCGATGTATTTGTTCAAACATGTTGGGTCATGTGTCATTATGGTGCGCCAGCATTTTTCTGTCTGAAAGGCATTGTGTTAAAGCAAAATGACCCGTAGGGCGTGATAAATGCGGTCACAGCTTGGTCAGATTCCTTCATCTTTATCTAATGGTATCTTGATTAGGAGTCTAGGAAGCACAGTGAGTCATGCCCTGATGTTGCATCCACGATCTGGTCAATGCATGGTAGGGGGAAGGGGTCCTTGGGGCAGGCCTTGTTGAGGTCCTTGAAATCGATGCTCAAGCACTTATCCTTCTTGGGTACCTTGACCAGATTAGCGAGCCAGTAGTACATTTCCACGACTTATTCATCATCCTTCATCTTGAACTTGTCATGTCGACTTTGAAGCACATTCAACTTGAATTCCTTGACGGAATCGATGCCTTCATGCATATTAACCAAAGTATCCCAAACCTCCTTAGCATTCTCAAGGCGGCTGGTTTTGTTGAACTCCTCAGGGCACAATCCATTTGAAGAGTATGTCACATGCTTGAGCATTGTATTGTAACATCTTCAACTCTTGTCCATCTTCAAAGAATTCACCTCACAAGCCAATATGAACAACTGCCCATTCGACGGGGTTATGACCAAGAATATGCATTTTCATCTTATGCTTCCAACAAGCAAAGTTAGTACCATCAAAGCAAGGACCTGCTTGGTGATAACTACCCTCACTATAAGCCATACTTCTCCTTAGTGTTTAAGACAAAGCAATGGAGACCAAAATTCTGATACCACTTGTAGGATCGTAAGTAGGTCTAGAAGAGGTGATTAGACTACTTTCCCAATAAAAACCTAGCATTTTCCCAATTTTAGTTCTTGGCAGATTTCAGCAATTCTAACAAGTATACAAACACCCTACACATGCAAGTCTAATAGAGTAGTAGCGCAAAATAAAGACTTTGCAAATGATAGTAAGTAGAGGAATGGTTTGGAGATATGCCAAACACTATGGGGACATGAAGATTTTTCCCGTGATTCCAATAGGTGGTGCTATCGTACATCCACGTTGATGGAGGCTTCAATCCACAGGGGATAACGACTGCGAAAGTCCATGTAGGGCTCCATCCATGAAGGATCCACGAAGAAGCAACCTTGCCTATTCCGCCATGGCGTACGCCCACGAAGGACTAGCCTCACTCGGGTAGATCTTCACGAAGTAGGCGATCTCCTTGCCCTTAGAAACTCTTGGTTCACTCCACATGATTTGAAGGCTCCCAAGTGACAACTAACCAATCTAGGAGACACCACTCTCCAAAGGTTATAGATGTTGTTGTTGATGATGGACTCCTCACTCTTGTGCTCCAAAAGAAAGTCTCCTCAACACTCGAACACTCTCCCACAGATTTTGGCTATGTGGTAGGAATGGGATTTGGGTGGAAAGAAATTTGAGGTGGCTAGAGATCAAAGTTCTATGGTTGAAGTGAAATCCCTTTGATCTCAATAGAAGGATATGGAGCTCTCTTAGAAAAATGGAGATGGGAAGTGTATGCTTCGCTCTAGTTGCTCTCTGAGTGTTGGTGAATGGGTCGGGGTATATTTAGGTAGCACCAAAAATTCAACCATTACACACATTATAAACACTTTAGTGGGACCGGGTGAAACCATTTTGTGAGACCGATGTGTGCAAGAGGTTTGAACTTTTAGGATTTTCAGTGAGACCGGATGAAACCTCTGGGTGAGATCAAGTCAAGCTGACCTAAGCACTTTCCACACTTAGGTGTCACCGATTGAAACCGATCAAAAATGCCGAGTCAATTTCAATTGGTAACAGAAGGTTAGCAAGTGCTCTTTGGTGGGACCGAAGGGCCAACTCGGTGAGAACGAGATGCTAGGGTTTAGGCAACGCTATGTCAACTGTATCTCAGTGAGCCCGGGTGTATGTGTTCTGATGGGATCGAGATGAACTTTAGGGTTGTCGACACAGTGGAATATGAGAGTGTGGTTGAGGATTATGGAGCAATATATCTAAGCATTTCAGTAGTTAGATCATCATCAAAACCTCATCCTTTTTAATAGTATTGACTTTCTATGAACTCAATGTGATCTTGGATTCCTTAAATAAAAATTAGAGTCTTGAAGCTTTGCCAATGTATGTCCTTAGCATTTTAAGGGGTCCACATTCACTTCAATTGTTGTACCTTGATTGAACTTTCCTAAAATATTCTTTGAGTAGGCATTAGTTCAATGATGTATATGTTGTGATGAATTACCAAAACCACCCAGGGACTAGATGCACTTCTATAAGCACTTATATAGTAGGTCATATTGCAGATTACATACAATATTGTGGTCCAACAACCATTACCTGAATCATAAAAAATGTGCTATTTCCTAGCGCCCCCCTCCCCCCCAGACTAATACTGGATGGATGACACCGCCGCTATTGCGACCGCTATTTAAAAACTTGGTTGTAGTTATGATGCGCTAATAAAAGTTTGTATATGTCGAGGGGAAGTGGACCTCCCCACTTCACTACACAACATGTACCCTATTTGGGACTTCGAAGCCCAAGAAAGGACGACAAAAGAGGCCCACACCTAAAGCGCTGAGTTTGTAAACATGCCACCAATGGTTTCTTTACCCGAGAGGCTTCAAGGCTACAAGGACTCCGAAGTGGATACAAACAAGGAGACCAAGACAAAGATGGCCAAGGCAACTGACCAAGGAGCCAATAAATGGGCGACCGTCTGGGGGAGATCATCATTTTCGATCGGAGCCAGAGGAACCCAAAGCCCCAAGATCTCCAAGATTAGCTTCGCAGATAAGATACGATATAGAGAGTTGTCACTAGCCCTCCCCTCCCTAGGCTAGCGCTCCGCTCCCTCCCCTCTCCCGCGCCGTCGGCCACTCCGGCCGCGGCGGCCACCTCTCCCCATCGATGGCCGCTCGGCCACCGGCGCCACCCTTCCTGCCCCATGGGGCGCGGTCGCTCGGCGCACTCCCATGGATCTACATGTTCCAGCTCGCGTGGCAGCGAGGGATGGGGCCATCCCGCCTCCATTCCAGATCTGCGGCCGTCTGGCGGTCCATCTGCGGATCCAGTCCTTGTGCCGCCCCCCAGCCCGCCTGCTGTCGTCCCCGGTTCTCCGTTGCGCCTCCTGCTATGGGGGGGGTGCTATGGGGCCGTGGATGCCCTCTCCATGCCGGATATTATCAAGTATCGTACAATGGAGCCGCTCCGCCTAAAATCCATTGTGGTCTGCCCTTCCCCCCGCGCCGACAACCCCTCTCCTGGCCAAGCTGATGAATGGACGCCGGTCCTGTCTCGCAACGCGCGTCGTGTCGCCGCGCACGCCCATGCCTCCCCCACGCGCCCACAGCGCCCTCGATGCCAGCGGCTCGCCTTCAATGCGGATGCCGCCCGCGCGGCCTTCTTAAGGCATTTCAGGGGGGCTCTGCTTCCGGTGCCTCAGCTCCAAGCACCGCCGCGTCGATTGCAGAGATCCCATACACTGCATCGAGTGCACTCTGCCGGTCCACATCGCCAAGGACTACCCCCAAGTCCGGTGAGGCCATAGTGGTGGCTTGGCGCCCACTGCTAGTCGTGCTCCTGTTTGCAAGAGGCTCTGCTTCCCCACGCCCCCCCCGCGCCGCAATGGACCGTTGCCGCCACATCGACCCTTCGCATCGGCCAAGGGATAGCCACAAGGTGGTGATCGAGTTGCCTGAGATGGAGCATCAGATGTTCCTCCTTCGCCGCCACGCCGTCCTCCTCATCTCCACGGCCGAGCGGCACACGATGAGCCCCATGTCCATCGGCCGCGCCTTCGACTCCATGCTCCGCACTCCGGCGCACCTGTTGTGGGTGACCAGCCACGACCCCGAGGACTTCCTCGTCCACTTCGAGCTGCCGGCGCACAGGGACAACACCGTCCGCCTGGGCTCCATCAACGTCGACGGTGTCGTCTTCACCATCAAGCTGTGGCATGAGGACGTCCATGCCGACCATTAAGATTTCCTCCTCCACGTCCGCGTTGTCATCGAGAATATGCCCATGCACCTATGGTCTATCCACGGTGCGTAGAAGGTGCTCGGTGACAAATGCATCATCGACGGGCTCGACAACCACACACATGAGCGTGGCCACACGCGGACCTTCGCGTGTTGGGTGTGGGTGTACGATGTCGCCTTCATCCCCACCATGCACACCATCTGGCGCGCGGCGCACGGCGCCGCGCCGGCCGTGTCGAGGCCATGCTGGGCTACTCGCCGCCGAGCCGCGAGGTCCCCCCCTCCTTCCCCTGTCCGGCGCAACGTCATGCTCATACACGTCGACCGCGTCGAAGATTGGATGCCACTGATGCCTCGCTCCTCGCACTCGGGCCAGAGTGGCATCCCGTCCTCTGGGTCCGATGATGATCGCCCGTTCCCGCAGGTCTACCCGGGGACGTAGTCGATGCACATCAAGGATGGCCAGGGGCAGGGCAGGTGCCAGCCTCTAGTGGTCGCCTCCTTTGGCTATGGGGGGCTCCAGCTCGGGCCTCGCCGGGACCACGACGACAACGACGGCCCACACGGTGGCCGGCGCTCCTGGAAGGACACGCTCCTGGGAAGCGGCCAAGGCGGGCGCGAGCAGCCGCCCAGGAGGAGGAACAACGGCGCCGTGCACCAGCGAAGCAGGATGCCGATCAGCAGGCGCCACGGCAAGGACGCCCGCCACACTGGCAACAGCCTCAGAGCCACCCCGCCTCTGCCGATGTTGTTAGGCCAGGGCGAGGCCACGGCTACAGAGCCAGCAACAGCCACCATCGCCGCGGCGGTGGCCTCCGACCTTGTCGCTGACTTCTTCGACCCGAACGACCGCGCGCCTCTCCAGCCCGTCTAAGCCGACTGCAGCCTCCAGGAGATCGATCAGGCGGTCGCTTCTGCGCTTGCTGCTCCACTCGAATTCCCCCACGGGCCATCGACCATGGCCTACTGCACCACGCCCTCGACAGCCTCCACTGAAGTTCAGCTTGGCGCTGTAATGCAACAGGTTCAGCAGCTTCAGCTTCTCGGCAACGACGACAATGACGGACAGTCAGGCCTCTTCAGCAACACCCCCGCTCCCCTTGTGTGTCACCCCCTGCTCGACGCACCTCGGCACCACCCAAGGCTCGCACAGGGCCGACTAGATAGAGCGCGCGGCAGGCAGGAAACAACGTGCCTGTTGCGCAGCATGCTTCCCTACTACTGGTCAAGAAGCTCGGCCTGCTGGGGCCGAAGGAGGCCATGACGGCCAAGGCGGCCGAAGCCCTCATCAAACGCTTCGACGAGCCACTGTCTGATGAGGACATCTCCATCATCACCAAGCTCACCCGCCTCGACCCGGAGGCGCTGCGCATCGCCAGGGGCATGGCCGGCCCGGATGCCGCTGCTGAAGCTATAGTTTAGTTAGTTAGTCGATCATAGATATCTGTGCCCGTTTAGTGTTAGTGCTAGTCTCCAGCAGCGCTTGGCCTGAAACTGAGTGCTTCTACTACAAAGGAAATGGTCACTGGAAGCGGAAATACCCTGAATATTTGGTGGATAAGTAGGATGGCAAAGTGAACAAGGGTATATTTGATATACAGGTTATTGATGTGTACCTTACTAGTGTTTATAGTAGCCCTGAGTATTTGATACTTGTTTGGTTGCTAAGATTAGTAATTCAAAACAGGAGTTACAGAATAAACAGAGACTAGTTGAGGGTGAAGTGATGATGTGTGTTGGAAGTGGTTCCAAGATTGATATGATCATCATCGCACACTCCCTATACTTTCGGGATTAGTGTTAAACCTAAATAAATGTTATTTGGCGTTTGCGTTGAGCATGAATGTGATTTGATCATGTTTATTGCAATATGGTTATTCATTTAAAGTCGGAGAATAATTGTTGTTCTGTTTACATGAATAAAACCTTCAATGGTCATACACCCAATGAAAATAGTTTGTTGGATCTCGATCGTAGTGATACATATATACATAATATTGATGCCAAAAGATGCAAAGTTGATAATGATAGTGCAACTTATTTGTGGCACCGCCGTTTGGGTCATATCGGTGTAAAGCGCATGAAGAAACTCCATAAAGATGGACTTTTAGAATCACTTGGTTATGAATCATTTGATGCTTGCGAACCGTGCCTTTTGGGCAAGATGACTAAAACTCCGTTCTCCGAAACAATGGAACAAGCTACTGACTTGTTGGAAATAATACATACCAATGTATGCGGTCCACAGCTCACGCCACATGGAAGACCACAGTGTAATGGTGTGTTCAAACGTCATAACCGCACTTTATTGGATATGGTGCAATCTATGATGTATCTTACCGATTTACCACTACCGTTTTGGGGTTATGCATTAGAGACAACTACATTCACTTTAAATAGGCACCATTAAAATCCGTTGAGACGACGCCTTATGAACTGTGGTTTGGCAAGAAACCAAAGTTGTCGTTTCTTAAAGTTTGGGGTTGCGACGCTTATGTGAAAAAAAGTTTCAACCTGATAAGCTCGAACCCAAATCGGAGAAGTGCGTCTTCATAGAATGCCCAAAGGAAACTGTTGGGTACACCTTCTATCACAGATCCGACGGCAATATATTCGTTGCTAAGATGGATCCTTTCTAGAGAAGGAGTTTCTCTCGAAAGAAGTGAGTGGGAGGAAAGTAGAGCTTGATGAGATAATTGTATGATACGGGGCTAACCAGGTGTAGGCCGATCTTTCACGTTTGGAGTGGGATCCCTTGAAGAACACGATGAACACGGGGAAGAACGGAGAGAAATCACAAGGGGAAACACTCAAGAACAAGTCTAATCACACATCCACTAGACAATCAAACACACAAGATCACAAGGTACATGAACAACAAAGGGAAAGATACAAGGTAAGGTTCATATCCAAGAGGAGGTCTTGATGATATCCTAGACGGATCTTCCCATGAGGGGGTCTTGATGATATCCCGCAGGATCTTCTCCTAGATGGAGGTCTTGGCCTCCAATGGAGTAGTGGTCTCTCTCTCTCAAGAGTACAGATAGGTAGGAGCAAAGCTCACATACAAAAGAGCTATAACTTTGCTAACCCTAGAGAGGAGGTGGTGGTGGTCTATTTATAGTCTAAGCCACGAAGGGGTAAGTGGGAGAGGGATACAAGGCCAAAGGCCCGCGGCTGCGCACACAGGCGTCGGACGTCCGGTGGGGTTCGGACGTCCGGAAGCTCGGGACGGTCCGGACGTCCGGAAGTCTTCGAACTTCCGTAAATATTGTTCTGTCGCCGTGACACCGGTAGTCCGGAGGCGCTCGGGCGTCCGTGGCCTGGGAGGTGTCGGACGTCCGGTCTTGGTCGGTCGTCCAGTCGCTGTAGATCTCGTCGACTGGACTCTAGGATGCGTCAGATAGCGGACGTCCGATGGACGCCGGTTGAGGGAGTTCTGGACTAGGGGGTGTCCGGATAGCCGGACTATCATCATCGGCCGGACTCCAAGACTATGAAGATACAAGATTGAAGACTTCGTCCCGTGTCCGGATGGGATCCCTGGCGTGGAAGGCAAGCTCGGCGATACGGATGTGTAGATCTCCTACCATTGTAACCGACTCTGTGTAACCATAGCCCTCTCCGGTGTCTATATAAACCGGAGGGTTTTAGTCCGTAGGACGAACAACCATTACAACAATCATACCATAGGCTAGCTTCTAGGGTTTAGCCTCCTTGATCTCGTGGTAGATCCACTCTTGTACTACCCATATCATCAATATCAATCAAGCAGGAGTAGGGTTTTACCTCCATCGAGAGGGCCCGAACCTGGGTAAAAACATTGTGTCCCTTGTCTCCTGTTACCATCCGCCTAGACGCACAGTTCGGGACCCCCTACTCGAGATCCACCGGTTTTGACACCGACCTTGGTGCTTTCATTGAGAGTTCCTCTGTGCCGTCGCGATCAAGAAGGATGCCTCTTCCCGTCTTTAAAGACGGAACCATCACCAAAGGAGCTTTGGTCGCCGGCAAACTATCCGGCTAGGTGGTTTTCTCATGACCGCCCCTTCGGCCACCGCTTCGACGACGACCTCTCAGGTCATCAAAAGCAATCTCCACGTCAACTCGGAATTCGCCGAGCAGCTGGATCCAATAGAGCTCTCGTCCATAAACGAGCTCTTGGACCGCATCGCTGCCCTGGGAGTCACTACAGACTACAATCAGATTGGGCTTAAAACCGATCTGAGAGAGATTAACTCTCCCCAGGTTACCCACCACGTTGCGGTGGTAGAGGAACAACGCGGCGACTCTTCTTCTGTATTGAAAACTAGTCATGTCCGGACTCCCGAACCCTCCATGCCGATTCCCGCGGAGGGGCGGACGTCGATCAAGCATCGAACCTAAAGTTAGGCATCGGACCGGACTCGTTGGACAACGTCAAAGAATCCAAGCTTCCAAATTCGAAACTTTTCGCCCTTGAGCCTCGAGATGGGTAGGGTTCCGACTCAATTCCACCCACCCACCCGGACATATGCGATCTATCTCAAATCCGCAAGAGCCTCGCTGAAACAAGACATCATTATCGGGCGATTCCTCCTGGTCATGGACAGGATAAAGGACTGCCGAGAGGAAAACGCAATTTCAATTTTCTGCAATAATTGCACGGACGAGGGAATCTTGAACGCCGTCAGTCGTCGTGAAATTACACGCTTCGCCGATCTGGCGTCCATAGTACGAAAGTACTGTGCGATGGAGAGTTTCCGGAAAACCGAAACTAAGTTTTGGGACAATCCGGTCCCGAATACCACCCTAGTCCGAAACAAAAGGGTGCATCACACTCAGGCACCAGGTACAAAAACCAAAAAGCAAAAACCCCATAAAGGGCACGGAACCGTACTGGAGGGGTGGCTCAATGACCTGTAAAATTCACAAGATGAAGACGCCACTCCAATACATAGCCTTCGAGCATGTTGGATACTGCGGCAGGTGGCCAAAAGTGGCGAAGAGCTTCTAGCCCCGGAGAACCACTCCAACAGTACAAAGACGGTGTCAGCAGTCTTGAGACTTTCACATCAAATAATATGCGAAACGAACAATCCGCAGCCTCGCCAAAGTCTACCAAGTAGCAACAACAAATCCATGGAGAGACACGACCATCACCTTCAACGCCAGCGATTTAACCTAAATTCGAACAGCCGAGCACCACCGCATTGGTCCTCACCAATAGTGGACGGCTTTCGTCTTACCAAGGTACTCATGGATGGCGGCAGCGATTAAACCTCATCTACGAGGAAACTCTTCAAAAATGGAAATAGATCGGAGCCGCATTGAGCAAAGCAGCACAACCTTTAGAGGAATAATCCTCACCGGGAAGCACACTGCACAGAAAAATCACACTTGATGTGGTGTTCGCTCGCCGGGCAATTACAGGTCCGAAGAGGTCACGTTCCAAGTGGCCCCGTTCAGCAGCGGATATCACGCTATATTAGGACGAGAGGCATTCATAATTTTTCAAGCCATACCCCATTATGGGTACATGAAGCTTAAGATGCCCGGGCCTGGTGGAATAATCACTCTTGTTAGTGATCCGGACACAGCACTCCGCGCCGAAAACAAGACAGCCGCATTATCCCTGGAGGCACTATCCGAAGCCCTAGCGGCGGAGGAACTCACTGCGTTGCACTCTACGGTGAATAGGGATGATGTGATACTTGATAAGAGATCCAAGTCCACCTCCTTTAAATTAGCGGACGAAATAGTCAAATTCCAGGTCCATCCAACGGACCCAACAAAGATGTCTTCCATCGGGGCACAGTTGAGCCCTGATGTAGACGCCGCACTATGAGAATTCCTTCGGGAAAATTGGGACATCTTTGCCTGGCACCCTTCAGATATGCCAGGAATCCCACGCAGATTGGCAGAACACAGCCTAAACATCCTAAAAGTATTCAAGCCAGTCAAACAGGCTCTTCGGCGATTTTCCGAACCCAAAAGACAGGCCATGGGAGAAGAGCTAGCCAAACCATCGGAAGCCGGATTCATCGAGACATCAAACATCCGGATGGCTAGCAAACCCGGTAATGGTACCAAAAAGGACAAATCTCGCGCCTACGTGTCGATTTTAAAGACCTCAACAAGGCCTGCCCAAAGGATCCTTCCCCTTCCCCAAGATCGACCAAATAATCGATGCTATCGCAGGCACGATTCATCGCGCTTCCTTGATGCATACTCCGCTACCACCAAATCAAGATGGCGAGGCGACCAAGCCGCAACGGCATTCATTACTCCATATGGACCATTCGCTTCAACACGATGCCCTTCGACTCAAAAACGCCGACGCAACATATCGCGCATGATTCGTATATGTCCGCTACCCAGATCGGCAAAACAGTAGAGGCATACGTAGACGATGTCGTCGTCAAAACCAAACACGTCGAAACCCTAGTAGACAATTTGAGGCTCACATTCGACAACCTCCGAGCATATGACATTAAGCTGAATCCGGAAAAATGCGTTTTGGCATACCAGCCGGAAAGCTCCCGGCTTCATTGTATCCAGAGAGGAATTGAAGCAAACCCAGCCAAGATCCGAGCTCACACGCTTGGATATTCCAAAAGACCTCAAACAAATACAAAATTGATCGATGCGTGGCGGCTCTAAGCCGCTTCATCTCCGCTTTGGGAGAAAAGGCATTGCCCTCTATCGCCTCCTCAGCGCATCAACACTTCGAGTGGACGGATGCTGCCACCGCCAACTCAAGAAATAAAAGCCATATTGGCAACAAATCCGTCCTGGCTGCGCCTAACTCCGGGCGAACCGATGTTGTTATATATCGCGCAACACATCAAGTTGTAAGCGCGGTGCTCATCGTCGAACGAGAAACAGAAGGGCATAAATTCCCTCTTCAAAAACCAGTGTACTACATATCCACTGTCTTAACTCCTTGCAAGTCCCGGTACCAGCATTATCAAAAGATAGCGTACGCGATGTTCATGGCATCCCGGAAGCTTCGACACTACTTTCAAGAGTGTTCGATAACAGTGGCCTCCGAAGTGCCCCTCAACGACATCATAAACAACCGCGACACGACGGGCAGGATTGCAAAATGGGCCATTGAGCTCTTACCATTCGATATAGCTTACAAACCTCGGAGAGCCACAAAGTCGCAAGTCTTGGCTGACTTTGTCGCTGAATGGACTGAAGCCGAACTCCCTAAAGAGTACGGCGCATACTCCAATTGGATTATGCATTTCGACGGCTCTAAAATGTTGGCCGTCTTGGGGGCTGGCGTCGTATTGACGTCCCCAACCGGAGACACAGTCCAATACGTACTTCAGATAATGTACACGGACTCTAACAATGCAGCCGAATACGAGGCCCTCCTACATGGCCTCCAGATGGCAATCTCCATGGGCATTCAACGCCTAGAGGTGCGCGGGGATTCAAACCTTGCAATATCCCAAGTAAATGGAGACTTTGACGCCAAGGATCCGAAAATGGCAGCCTATTGTAACGTTGTCCTAAAAATGTCAACTCAGTTCAAAGGACTCGAATTCCACCACGTAGCCCGGGATAATAACCAAGCAGCCGACGTATTGGCACGCATCGGCGCGAAACGCGACGCTGTCCCTCCAAACATCTTCCTGGAATGGCTCTTTAAGCCATCCGTACTATGGGAAGAGGAGTCCGGAAATAACAACCCGGAAGCAAACGCACCACCCAACACAGAACAATCTGACATAATCGGCGGCTCAGCCGATGAAATAACACCTTCAGCCCACGAAATAATGGCAGAATCGCCTGCGGATGAGCCATTCCTAGCCTACTTAATTAGGCAGAACTTCAAGACCAAAATGAGGCCCGCTGATAGTTCGGTGATCTAAAGCCTACAAGGTCCACGAGGAGAACTTTATAAGAAAAGCACAATCGAGTCCTTCAAAGGTGTATCTCCGAAGGAAGGGCGAAACCTTCCGCTGAAAGTCATGCCGGACTAGGCGGACACCACATCGCAGCCCGGCCCTTGTACGCAAGGCCTTCCAGACAGATTTTATTGGCCGACGGCCGGCAGATGCTCGTGACTTAGTCCAAAGATGCGCCGGTTGTCGCTCTTTGCTAATCGAGCCACATGCCACCCACCGCCTCAAAACTATACCCATTACCCGCCATTCATGGTGCTGGGGCTTGACATGGTTGGACCCCTTAAAGGGGGAACCCACAAGCAAAAATACCTACTGGTCATGGTGGATAAGTTCACCAAATGGATAGAGGCTAAGCCAGTTAAAATGGCAGAGTCCAGACCAGTGATAGACTTTATATCCGAGGTAGTACACCGTTACGGCATCCCCCACAACATCATTACTGATAACGGCACGAACTTCACGGCCTACGAGGTCAAGCTCTGGTGCAAAAATATGGGCATTAAGCTCGACTACGCTTCAGTTTACCACCCTCAAACCAACGGTCAAGTGGAACGAGCAAATGGTCTAATAATGAGCGGCATCAAACCCAGGCTAGTGCGGTCCCTTACGGAATCTAACACACACTGGGTAGAGGAGCTCGACTCCGTACTCCGGGGGCTGCGGACCACGCCAACCGTACTACCGGATTCACACCATTTTTTATGGTATACGGCGCAGAGGCAGTGTTGCCCTGCGACATAATTCATGACTCACCTCGAGTGAGCATGTACGAAGAAAGAGAAGCCGAGCTGGATCGGCAGGACAGCTTGGACGCATTGGAGGAGGAACGCGATGTGGCAAAGGCCCGCTCCGATTCTATCGCCAGCAGCTCAAGATATGGAGAAGTACGGGCTAAAACTTACAATGTTGGCGAACTAGTTCTCGCTGCCGGACAAAAAAAGGACAAACTCAAGCCCAAATGGGAAGGTCCTTCATCATCGACCAAGTCCTCGACTCATGGAGCATACCGCTCTGGAATGCATCGGACAACCGACTCGAGCCGAACCCATGGAACGCAGCCCGCCTCCAAGATTCTACGCCTAGCGCCGACTAAGAGTTCGCTCCTTCCTCCACATTTTCACACTTCATTGTCTTTGTTTCTCTCTCTCTCCTACCTTTTTCATAAAAGCCCTTGAGGGCCTATTTGTGCATTGTTCAGACACACCGATGTGCTACCCGCACTCATTATACCGGGGCTTCTCTAATGAAGCTTACTTATAAGGGCTTCATGCCCAGACATGTGTCAAACTTCCACATGTACCTTTTATTCACCATTATATGCATCGATATGACTTAAGTTTTGGCCAAGCTGGGTTGCTCGGCTCTGTGCTTACCCCACGCTCCCGATTGTTCGGCTAGGAGGTAAAGGAGCACCTCTGCGATTGTTATCGCGGGTCACCGGATGTGTACCTCGACCGGTGAAGCCGAAGCTAGCATTCTTAAGAGAATATTCGGTGGTGACTTGAAAGATGATTTTTACACATTTATCTATCTGCCCCAGATGTTTTCCTGCTTTTTCATGAGCTCGACATGCACTTTAGGGCATGCCTCCTGAAAAGGAACCCTTAACGGAACTATTCTCCCCGGAAGATGTTTCTTACTAACCATGTAATATAACATAACTAGTTGGGCACTTACCGATAAAGCACTAATGACCCCTACGCCGGTCTCCATGCATGCCCCGGTTTTGTCATAACCGAGAAGGTATTCGGACACACTCGACTCTAGGGTCCCGAGGTCGGCGAAAAAGGTCGGCAAAGACAAACGATCTACATCCGGCTAGAAGGCATTTTACATGTCATTTTAAATACATCGTCAAATTGACCGACTGTATCCTCCTCAATTCCGCCTAACAGTCTGTCTAATTTACAGATCCGTTAGGAATACTTAGCGCCAACTCTACTTGGCCGCACACTAAGCTCACAGGATCTCCTTCCCATCGGGCCCCATAGGTCCGACCTCGCCATGTGGTTTGATCCGCCTTCTTGTACCGCGTCTTCACCATGGCCCAGGCCTCCCTGGCACCTTGACGGCAGCCAATATCTTCCATAAACGGAAGCGCTGCCGCGCTCCCTGAAGCTTCTCCGCAAGCTCTCCAAGGCCCTCGGGTAGGGAGACGGATGGCCATAGGGCCTGGACGACGCCACTCATCGCCTGCCGAACACGTTCGAGCAGTTGCACCAGCTCGGGAAGTTGATCACCCGTCGAACCGGGCATTTCCTCCGCAGGCGACTCAAAGGAGCGCACCTACGGACATATTTCGCCAATAGGCTTCCTTGCGAACTCTTCTTTTCAAAAGAATTTGCTCAAGCACTTACTATAGATGCCGCGACGGCCGCCGATTCTCCTTCACGGAGCTGCATAGCTCGCCGAACACCTTTCAGCTCTTCCCCAAGCTGGGTATGGGCATCCCGAGTTTGTTCCTCTCCCGCCGCACCTTCATAGCACCTCTCGCCGCCTTCACCGGCGTAGTAGGTGTTGCTTGTCCGGATCCATCCGCAACATCTCGCAATATCATTGTCGACTTACACGCACGCCGCACACCACTTATCTTTTGAAATAATGTGTTACCAGGAGGGGTCTCTGTGTCTCCTCTCTGCGCAGCGAAAAGTGCCTCAAGTTGGGCCTTGCACTCTTGCAACTCCCGGGACAATTGGGTATTCTTCTCAGAAGATCCTCAAGACATTATAAGATCCTTAAATCAGTTATTTTAACTACTTCAAGTCTCGGGGGCTACTGGCATATACCGCTATTATAATCCCTTACCCATATGTCTTTTACATACTGCTCCGTGGCTCTGGTCAAACCATCTTGAGCAGCACGGAGGTGTGCATCTCCCGCGTTAAAGGCATTCAACGCCTCAGGGGAGAAACACGCGTCACGAAAACCGTCCGGCGGCGCCTATGGTTCATGGCGCTCTCCACCTCGCACTGGTGGCGGACAGCCTGTCGGCATCCTCCGTTGAGGAGTATCCGCTCGCGCCTTGCGCCGCCTCCCCCCCGGACCAGTGTTGAGCCTGCTGGCGGAGGCTTGGTGGCAACCTCGCCACGCACAGTCCAGCGAGCGGTCTTTCTCCAGAAAAAGTCATGAGCTTTAATACACCCCCTAGGAATCTTTTCCTAAATAATGGTCGCGAGCTATACCGTTGCGGTGACGTTTCGATTCGCACCGCACCCCTCTTCTGCCTGCGGGGTCGGGCTGACCCTTGTTGGTCAGCCGCCGCGGGTTCGGCTTCCCGCCTTGAAGGCACCTCCTGCAAGACACCGTTGTATACGGTGGTCAGGAATGCGCAAGGACGAAATAATGGTGTCAGGACTTCGGTCATAAGTACCTGGGAAGCCGGTAACAAGCCGGGGTAGTCAGCCGTAATGGCGACTAGAGTGTTGTCCATGCTGAGTTGGTGGAACACCCCGTCGACTAGCTCCACCTTTATGTCCGAATCCTCTTCGGAGGCCGGATCAAGGGATCTTCCTGGATCCTCGGGTTGTGGAGCCGGACTATGTATGCCCTCCACATCCCGACGCAGTTCCTGCGTCGAAATCGTAAAGTAAGGTACTTAACTTTGAAAGCATGGGTCGGATAAATAAAATGTCCGCTTACCCAGCACCGAGGGTTATTCATGGAGAACCCATTCAATGGGCTCGCCTAGAGGAAGTCCTCCTTCTCCCCTTGTATAGGCCGGACAGAATCTTCACTGATCTTTGGCGATCCCGCCCTTTATGCCATGACGGGTGGCATCATTTTCCCCATTGAAATCCCACATGGGGTGGCCCTCAGATTGCAGCGGCTACACCCCCGCGATTATGCACGTGGCCATGACTCCAATCATGGTCAATCCGAATGGGCCAAGAACCTTATCCGCCCATCAAATAATGGACGCCCTTGTCTTCCTCCAGTTGAGGGCTCCGCGGGCGCCAACTTAGGCGCTTCTTCAGAGGAGCCTTGCTGAACTCCGGGAGGCCGATCTGAACTGGGTCTGGCAGTGGAGCGTCTTCTACATAAAACCATTCCAAAGGCCAGTCTTCGGATGCCTTCTTTGGGGTTCCGGATGGATATCCGGTCCCGGCGATGCGCCATATTTCGGCACCGCCCACTTGATATATTGACCCCTCGTGAGAACGGGTGCGAGGCGAAATAGCCTCTTCCACAACAAAAAATGGGGCTCGATGCCCGTGAATAGCTCGCAAAGAGCTACGGCCCGTGATGTGCGAGAATAGAGGCGGCATGAGGTGATGGAGCTGGAGTCCATAGAACTCCAGAAGCCCGCGGAGGAACGGATGAACGGGAAATCCAAGCCCCCTTATTAGATAGGGGACGAAGCACACCCGCTCTCCTTTAGAGGGGCTATGGGTGGCCTCCGCCTGCTTCCCACCTTTGTAAGTGGCCAGCCTGGCTCGAATCGACCATAAAGTCCGGAGGAGATATCCTCCGCTTGAAGCTTCACCACTCGTTGCGGAATCAACATCTCCTCCAATCTCTGGCGGAGGGTTGGGAGGCGAGAGGAGGAGCCACGACGACGGTCCATGATGGAATGGGTTTTGGTCGGAAGCGCCCGATGAGTACTCACGAAGGAGGATGGTGTGATTCGGATCTCGATTCTTATCTCTTATAGGCGATTATTTGCGCAGCTAGGGGTAAAACATAAAGATACCTGGCTTTTCGCATTCGTATGCGACGCGTGGAAGAGGGCCATTATTGGGCGTGGAAGCCAAGGAGCGCAACATTTGTAAGGGAGTCGGACACTATTCAGCAAGCACATGGAATTTGAAGGAGAACCCGCCTTGCAACGCTGAAGACTATAAATGCGCTGGACTCGTTGTCATTGAAGCCTGGTTCGGGGGCTACTGAGGGAGTCCTGGACTAGGGGGTGTTCGGATAGCCGGACTATCATCATCGGCCGGACTCCAAGACTATGAAGATACAAGATTGAAGACTTCGTCCCGTGTCCGGATGGGACTTTCCCTGGCGTGGAAGGCAAGCTTGGCGATACAGATGTGTAGATCTCCTACCATTGTAACCGACTGTAACCCTAGCCCTCTCCTGTCTATATAAACCGGAGGGTTTTTGTAACGCCCGACACACCCGCCGGTGGTCGCATTCTCGGCGGATCTAGACCGCCCCACAGATCAATACTAGTCTTTTCGCGACTTTGTCCTCACTGCGGCGCACCGGAGCAACTTCGGTCGGTCACCCATCCTGAAACTACTCCAAGCCGAGCACGCTTAACTTTGGAGTTCTCGTCCAATGGGATCCCGGAAAAGAAGGAATTCCTTATTGATATGAGTAGTCTATCATCCCTATTAAGCCAGCTATTACATACACCCCCACTCGTGAGGAACCGACGCCCTCGTCGGGCCACGAAACGCTCCTCTTGGCACAACCGTCAGGCATCCAACCGGTACATGTGCCATGCCGTGTGCACGACGGGTCACAAACGCCATGAACAACATGACCGCACACCGTCCGCAACCATCCGTAACCGCAAGGGTCACTCGATACCAACTTGTAACGCCCGGACACACCCGCCGGTGGTCGTTATTCCCGCGGGATCTAGACGCCCCACAGATCAATACTAGTCTTTTCTCACACTTTGTCCTCACTGTGCACCCGGAGCAACTTCGGCGGTCACCCATCCTGAAACTACTCCAAGCTGAGCACGCTTAACTTTGGAGTTCTGTCCGAATGGGATCCCGGAAAAGAAGGAATTCCTTATTGATATGAGTAGTCTATCATCCCTATTAAGCCAGGTTATTACAGTTTTAGTCCGTAGGACGAACAACCATTACAACAATCATACCATAGGCTAGCTTCTAGGGTTTAGCCTCCTTGATCTCGTGGTAGATCCACT
Organism: Aegilops speltoides; assembly: GCA_021437245.1. NCBI lineage: Eukaryota > Viridiplantae > Streptophyta > Magnoliopsida > Poales > Poaceae > Aegilops > Aegilops speltoides. The sequence goes on along the minus strand of CM038146.1, from coordinate 185,853,437 downwards.
CTTGTACTACCCATATCATCAATATCAATCAAGCAGGAGTAGGGTTTTACCTCCATCGAGAGGGCCCGAACCTGGGTAAAAACATTGTGTCCCTTGTCTCTTGTTACCATCCGCCTAGACGCACAGTTCAGGACCCCCTACCCGAGATCCGCGGGTTTTGACACCAACACCGGTCGTCCGGGCGCTGTAGAGGGTCGGACGTCTGGAGGCTTCCGGTCGTCCGGTCGCTGTAGACTCCGCAGCACCTTCTTCTTCCGTCTTCGCTTCCATGCCTCCCTCGCGGATGGTGTAGTCGTTCCTTGGCGCTTGCACTCCTCCTTGACATCCCTGAACCTCCGACAATACCTATGAATGCACACGGGAGAAGTGTCAAGTAGTACACCATCCTCGAAGGGGTCAAGTGAACACGTGTAAAGGAGAAGATTCACCTTTATGTATGAGAAGTAGAGGTCGCACGTGTCACTTTCCAAACAGACTCTTGACATGGTGATGACCGTAGGATGCTCCGCATCATCCCCTCCCCCTTGGAAAAGATCAGACCTCGGATCAAAAACCAAATCACCATGGGAAAGAGATGGCGGTGCCGTGTCGAAGTTGTCGATCGCCAAGCACTCATCGTCTAGTAGCTCGAAATTGGCACTCTCCAATGTCGCACTGTCTTGTGATTCCTTCAAAAGGAGCAAATAGAACAAACACTTGGAAAAACAAATGTGGTTAGCGTTAGTGCAAAACCAAGCATTGAAGAGGTGATTCACCAAACAAGTGTTGTCATCAAGCATAGCATATGGTTTGACAAAGGATTGGGACATGGCATGTAAGCATATCAATCGAGCACAGGCAAAGATATCATGGGGACAAGTATGCAAATGTGAGGTAGAGATGCAAATATGTGTACAAGAGAATAAGCATCTACCTCGAGGTCATAGCAAGCATTCAAAAATTGCTCAATTAAAGGTCTATGGTAGGCATAGGAAGTATTCACAACACCAAATAAAATTAAGTGTATAAACACATGGGTCAAGTGCAAGACAATCCCAGTGTAATGTGCATAGGGTGTAGTGAATATAGTGTGGCACTCAACACAATAGAAAGACCTAGTGTTCAACATGTGTGAGGCAATCAAGTCAAGCATGTGACAAGAAAAGGGACATGGCATATGTGAAGAAATGATATTCAACATACAAGGTATATATATCATGAAGCATGGAAATGTGGCAATCATGGGTGAAAGCAATATCTCGAACATGCGTGCAAATGGTGCAAGCAACACATGAAGTATGATCCGCAATATCCAAGCTCAAGAAGGATGTCACCTTGAAGGCGTGTCCTTGTGCATTCTTCACAATGCCGAAGTGGAAGCAAATACGATGTAGAAGCGAGTCGTGGTAGAATGTATGAGGCTCGCTCTCAAGAGCTCGAATGGTCAACTCACGTGAAGTGGAAGTCGACACAAAGTCCAAGTATCCTACACATGCACAAAACAAAACAAAGAAAGTATGCGCATGGTAGAAAAACACATCATCCATCATGATGGTTCTTATCTTTTGCACAAAACCATTAGAAGCACAAGTGCATGAATAATATGATGCAACAATGGCTAAATTCCTGGCACTAGGTATATGGTGCAAAGAAGTAAGACAAGCATGCTTCACAAGAATTATCTCAAAATCTCCAAATATATGCGAGAATGCTATGGGGGCAATCTCATGAGCAAGAAGAGAATCATTGTTGCACTCAATACATGGCAAATCATCTAGCATGAGAGAGGCAACACATGGAGATATATGACAAGAAGCAATATGAATCATGTGCAAAGCAAATAGATGGTTGTCATCAACCGCGTGAAATGGTGACGCAACATAAGCAAGCATAGTAACCAAGTCGTGCAAACTAGTGGAGCTAAGATGCAACACACTAGGGGAAATCATGACAATCATGTCATGTGAGCAAATAATAGGCATAGGCAATCCACATGACATATCACAAGCACGAACACGAAGCAAGATCATAGCATGATCATAAGCATTGGGCACAAAGTAAACATGGCAAGAACAAACAATATCTCCACCAAGCTTGCAAATACACATACGAGTGCTAGAATCAATCATCATGTGTAATGCAGAGCATGGGTCACAAAAATGCATGGCAAAGGCATAGGAATGGGCATATCATGCAAAGTGAACATGGCAAGATGGGCATATAATATGTAATGAACAACAACCCATAGCCAAGTGAGGGCCATGTAGAAGAAATGCGCTAAGTCATTGCGCCAAGTGAAAGGTGGGAATGAAAATCCATGGGATCCCAAGGCATCATTGCTCTCTAGAGCTCGTTTTGTCAACTCGCGGGATTGCGAGGTTGAAAAGTATTCATGGGTACCTACACAAAAGAGACACAAACCAAAGAAATTGTGTGCGTGGTAAATGTACACATCATCCATCATGATGTCTATGTGCACGTGTGAGTTAGCACAAGATAAGCATCGCTCAAAGAAATTTGATGCATGGTATAAGAACATGTCATCCATCCTGAAAGAATATTTATTGTGTATGACACAATGGGGACACAAATTGAGAATGCAAGTATATGGCACATCAATAGCATGTTTATTCATGGGGAGTATATGGTGCACACAAGTATGGGGATCATGCAATGAATGGGACGGATCAAAATCTCCTAAAATGTACGAGGAAACTATGGGGGCCTCCTCATGAGCAATAGCGGAAATATCATACGGAGAAAATGGACAACATCCAAAACAATGCATATCCGAAGCTAGGTGTTCATGGTATGGCATATGAGATAAAAGATGCAAAGGGAGCATATCAATATCGTCACAAGAAAAACAAATGCCAATAACCATGGGCTTGTCATCTATGCCATATGTGCAAATTGGGTTTATTTTAATGGCATATGCATAGTCACTATGAAGAGATTGCAAATAAGACATATGGTTGATCTCATGCATAGCATATGACAAGTTAAGCGGATTATCAAACATGATGTGACCAAGGGAATTGTCACAAGAAATCCTATGTAACATGGCATCACAACTAATAGACTCCACATGAGAATCATCATAATCATCATAAATGGGAAAATCATCGCATGGGGAAATCATACTAGCATGAAGCATGGTACTAGGTGGATCAACATCATGCAAGCAATCAATGTTAAGAATGTCCACTAGTGGGACTAGAGCATCACCTTCACCTATGTTACCTTTTTCATTCCACTCAAGTGGTGTAGGTGAGGTGGGAAAGACCAAATGGTGGTCATCTTCATCTTAATGGAACCATGTGGGGGGTGCATCATATTCCACCATGGCCATCGTATTGTCCAAAGGGAGGACGAAGTCGTCGAGGATCGGCGCGTCATCATAAATGGGACCTAGCACCAAATGAGAAGACACAATAGAGGTAGAGGTCAAGTTGTTAGAAATGCAAATGGCCTCACGAGACCTATCAACTATCTCACTCTCTCTATGTGGTGGTTCACTCACTCCCTCAAAGTAGGTGCACTCAAAGTCACATATGGTGGAGTCACTCGTCTCACACAAGTGGTGGGGGTTGTGGCTTTCCTCACATGGAAAGTGGGGCAACTCGTCATATATGGGCCTAGTGGTGAAGTCACTCTCACTCTAAATATGGTGGCAAAAGTCACTCAAGTCATCATATGTCGCCGTGGTCGAAGGGAAGATCCCATGCTCAACCATCTCATCGTCGTCGCCGTGGATGAAGGCCGAAGATGGCACATCATCACTCTCCTCCATGACCGAAGGGAAAATCCCATGCTCGATCATCTCATCATCGTCATCGTGGATGAAGGCCAAAGATGGCACATCATCACTCTCGCCTCCAAAGATGGAAACATCATCCTTGCTCGCCACCTTGTCGCTCGCCTCCAAAGCTTGGTCCTTGAAGGTCTCCGTAGTCATACTCGTCGCTGCACCGTCTTGAAAAAGAGTCAAAGTAGACTCGGCATCATCAATGCCACAAAGAGGGATGGCGGTGAAGTCGAACTTGGGAGCATCGTCTTGGAGCTCGTCGAGCTTGGACATCATGGTGGTACTATCCTCATGCTCATAGTCGTAGAGCTTGGTCATCGCGAAGTGTGATTGGGGTGGAGAAACTTTGGCCTTCATGAGTTCTTGTTCCACCTTGAGAGCACCAATGTAGTAGTCGTCGAGGGACTTGTAGTTCTCGAGGAAGATAGTCTTGAAGATGTCGTTGTTCAATCCCATCATGAAGTGGAACTTCATCGAAATGGGGTCATCCACGCCGGCTCGTCGCAAGGCAATCTTCATCTCCTTGAAGTACTTGTCGATGGACTTGGATCCTTGGATGGTGTTCTCCAATTGGCATCAAAGTTGTTCCGTGTAGGTTGGAGGCACGAACTCTCGCCGCAAAGCTCTCTTCATCTTGGGCCAACTCATGTCGTAGTACTCCGAAGGTGTGTGAAGCCACCAAGTCGGTGCGTAGTCGTGGAAGTTTCTTGTGGCGCACTTCACTTGATCTTCGGGACGACTTTGATGTAGCTTGAGGTAGTCGTCCATCAAACGCTCCCACTCGAGGTACTCCTCGGGTTCTTGAGTCCCATAGAAAGAATCGTGTGGTCGATGTCGAGGTCGTAGTAGCTCGGTGAAGTCGCGGACTTGAGCTTGGGGAGCTTCTCTTGAGCGTAGCCTTAAGGTTCTTGTTGGCGAGGATGTCGTATGTCCGTAGGCGAAGATGCCTTGAAGTCGCTTGGCGAAGATGCCAAGGGAGATGGTGAACTCGTTGAGCAGTAGTTGGTGTTGAGCTCTTGACCTTCATGTTCTTGTTGGTGATGGTGTCGATGCTAATGTGATCTTGCCGTAGATGGTAGCTCGGAAGCATGTTCTCTTGAGTGTCTTCTCGAAGATGAGGAAGATCGCTTGTAGGACTTGATGATGGCTTTGATCTCCTCCATTTGAGCTTCCATCTTGGCATCGGAGTTGTTGTTTGTGGCATTGAACTCATCGTTGATGTTGTAGACCGAAGGTGAAATGCCTTGCCTATCCATCACAAGACTCGAGTAGAGGTGAGTAGGAAATGAGATAAACAATACCAAGTTACCTTTTCCCAAAGTTGAGGATGTATCCCGTTTCACTCAATGTGAGATGAAAGAATAGTGGAATTGGTACCGCACTTGTTCACTCACACCTATCAAGTAAAGCTTATGGTAGAGCTCGGTGAGGATAGTGGCACAAAAATTTGATGCAAAATGTTAGCAAGAGTCAATAATGTTGAAAGACAAATTCGCAAGCGAAACAAGTAGACCAATAGCAATATGTGGCACACGGAAACACACGCACGAATAGATAAATGGGGTCGTGCAACCAAGGAATGAGCACAAAATGTGGAATCCACGGAAAATACTCGTGTTGCACAACTCAAGAGAGACGCTAGCACGATTGCTCAATAGGCGGATACGACACTTGTGCACAACCTATAAGATGCAAAATGGATAAACCTTCTATCCCAAGTATGCTATGTATGTATGGTTCCCGGTGTTTCTCACACAATGATCCAAGATGATCAAGTATGATACCATATGATATATTTTGATGCTATGGCTATTGCTTACAAGCTCTTTTCTCTCTTTTGCTTAAAAGCTTATTCCTTTTCTTTTTGATATGGCCACAATGCGAAATGCACAAACCAAGATAGCAATTGTGTATATGCGGGAACAAATTTGTGACACAAGATATGATACCAATATGATATGGTACGTATGCAATGGATGGTGTAGATCACTAATGTGCACAAGTAACGTTGCCGGCAATACTCAAATGGCTAGTCAATAGGCAAGTAACGCAAAATGGGCTAGGGGTTATCGATGCAATTTGTAAGGGGAATATACAATGGTGTCGTCGAGGTTACTGTCCTTTGCAATGATGAGTGGCGGTGTTCTTAATGTAGATACCAAGATGATGGAGACTCGTCCCTAAGTAGCCGAAACACCTTAGGAAACGGAAAAACCGCGAACTCAAAATCTCAAATGACAAATGTGAAATGGTGGTAGCGGAAAGCGGTGGTGGTTTTGCACTAGGCAATGCGGGAGTGGGATGATGGGTTATGCGAGTCAACGTTGAAGTTGCCGTCCCTAAGTAGCCGAAACACCTTAGGAGACACAAGCCACAACTCAAACAAGCTCAAACAAAATTGGGTTAAGTTTGGGTGGTGGAAAGTGTATGGTGTGCAAGGTTATGCGGAAGTGGTGGTGGTGGTTGAAGAAGAAGCAACCGTCCCTAAGTAGCCGAAACACCTTAGGAGACTCGAATCACTACTCAAGCAACCACGAATGCTATGGGGAACAAAATTGGTTAGGTTGCGGTGGTGGCTATGCAGATGATGTGGTGGAGGGCCTAGGTAAACTTGCCAAATTTTGGAAAATTTGATGGAGTCAAATGGTTTTGGTAGTATTTTTTGTGATGGGGGATGTCAATAGCTTCAAAACGAGCTAAAGAACGTCAAAATCGGAGTTCGGATGAATTAGTTATGGACAAAACAAAAATCAGCCGAAGTGGGAATCTACAGGTTACGGACGTCCGGGAAAGGTCGGATGTCCGGTCGTCGGACGTCCAGGAAGGCTTGGAAATCCGTGAAAAACTATTCTCTAATGGTGGTTCCAGTCGTCCGGAGAGTTGCGGACGTCCGGGGCTTCGAAGGGGGTCCGGACGTCCGTAAAACGCCGGTCGTCCGGGGGTCGGGGTCAACGTGAGATGCGAGTTCGGGGGCGCGATTTTGGGCGGAAAATGGAGATTTCGGGGTCAAAATTGAAGAGATTTTGTGGATGAAAGATGGGGAAACTTGGGAAGATGCTAGATCCACTTGAAACCAAGCAAATCCATGGATCAAAATCAACAAAACATCATCAAACCAACAAATCACAAAAAAAATTGGGGCTATTTTTGGTGGGGATTTTCGAAATTTAGGACGAAATCAAGCAAAAGAAGGCTAGAAAACGGTTGGAGGGACTCCAAATACGTGATCAACGTGGCTCATGATACCATATGATACGGGGCTAACCCAGTGTAGGCCGATCTTTCACGTTTGGAGTGGGATCCCTCGAAGAACACGATGAACACGGGGAAGAACGAGAGAAATCACAAGGGGAAACACTCAAGAACAAGTCTAATCACACATCCACTAGACAATCAAACACACAAGATCACAAGGTACATGAACAACAAAGGGAAAGATACAAGGTAAGGTTCATCTCTAAGAGGAGGTCTTGATGATATCCTAGACGGATCTTCGCACGAGGGGGTCTTGATGATATCCCGTAGGATCTTCTCCTAGATGGAGGTCTTGGCCTCCAATGGAGTAGTGGTCTCTCTCTCTCAAGAGTAGAGATAGGTAGGAGCAAAGCTCACATACAAAATAGCTATCACTTTGCTAACCCTAGAAAGGAGGAGGTGGTGGTCTATTTATAGTCTAAGCCACGAAGGGGTAAGTGGGAGAGGATACAAGGCCAAAGGCCAGCGGCTGCCAAGACAAAGGCGCGGACGTCCGGTGGGGGTCGGACGTCCGGAAGCTCGGGACGGTCCGGACGTCCAGAAGTCTTCGGACTTTCATAAATATTGTTCTGTCACCGTGGCACCGATCGTCCGGAGGCACTCGATCGTCCTTGGCCTGGGAGGTGTCGGACGTCCGGTCTTGGTCGGTCGTCCGGTCGCTGTAGATCTCGTCAACTGGACTCTGGGACGCGTTAGGTAGCGAACGTCCGGTGGACGCCGGTCGTCCGGGCGTTATAGAGGGTCGGACGTCCGGAAGCTTCCGGCCGTCCGGTCGATGTAGACTCCGCAGCACCTTCTTCTTCCGTCTTCGCTTCCATGCCTCCCTTGCGGATGGTGTAGTCGTTCCTTGGCGCTTGCACTCCTCCTTGACATCCGTGAAGCTCCGACAATACCTATGCATGCACACGGGAGAAGTGTCAAGTAGTACACCATCCTCGAAGGGGTCAAGTGAACACATGTAAAGGAGAAGATTCACCTTTATGTATGAGAAGTAGAGGTCGCACATGTCACTTGCCAAACGGACTCTTGACATGGTGATGACCGTAGGATGCTCCGCATCATTGTACCTTCTCCCAAATTGGAAAGTAGTTCATCACAGAAATCAGTTCCAGTGATTCCTACACCAATTAGTGAGGAAGCTAATGATGATGATAATGAAACTTCAGATTAAGTTACTACAGAACCTCGTAGGTCTTCCAAAGTACAGTACGCACCAGAGTGGTACGGTAATCCTGTTCTAGAAGTCATGTTACTAGACCATGATGAACCTATGAACTATGAGGAAGCGATGATGAGCCCAGATTCCACGAAATGGCTTTAAGGCCATGAAATCTGAGATGGGATCCATGTATGAGAACAAAGTGTGGACTTTGTTGGACTTGCCCAATGATCGGCAAGCCATAGAAAATAAATGGATCTTCAACAAGAAGACTGACGCTGATGGTAATGTTACTGTCTACAAAGCTCGACTTGTTGCGAAAGGTTTTCGACAAGTTCACGGGGTTGACTACGATGAGACTTTCTCACCCGTAGCGATGCTTAAGTCTGTCCGAATCATGTTAGCAATTGCCATATTTTGTGATTATTAAATTTGGCAAACGGATGTCAAAACTGCATTCCTGAATGGATTTCTGGAAGAAGAGTTGTATATGATGCAACGAGAAGGTTTTGTCGATCCGAAAGATGCTAACAAAGTGTGCAAGCTCCAGCAATCCATTTATGGACTGGTGCAAGCCTCTCGGAGTTGGAATAAATGCTTTGATAGTGTGATCAAAGCATATGGTTTTATACAGACTTTTGGAGAAGCCTGTATTTACAAGAAAGTGAGTGGGAGTTCTATAGCATTTCTGATATTATATGTGGACGACATATTGTTAATTGGAAATGATATAGAATTTCTGGATAGCATAAAAGGATACTTGAATAAAAAGTTTTCAATGAAACACCTCGGTAAAGCTACTTACATATTGAGCATCAAGATCTATTGAGATAGATCAAGACGCTTGATAAGATTTTCAATGAGTACATACCTTGATAAGATTTTGAAGTAGTTCAAAATGGAACAGTCAAAGAAAGAGTTCTTGCCTGTGTTGCAAATGTGTGAAATTGAGTAAGACTCAAATCCCAACCACAACATAAAATAGAAAGTGAATGAAAGTCATTTCCTATGCCTCAGTCATAGGTTCTATAAAGTATGCCATGCAATGGACCGGACCTATTGTATACCCTGCCCTAATTTTGGCAAGGGAGTACAATAGTGATCTAGGAGTAGATCACTACACATTGGTCAAAATTATCCTTAGTGGAATAAGGAAATGTTTCTCAATTATGGAGGTGATGAAAGAGTTACATTGGTGCAAGCTTTTACACCAATCCAGATGACTCTAAGTCTCAATCTGGATACGCATCAAAGTGGGAGCAATTAGCTAGAGTAGCTCTGCAAGAGCATTGTAGACATAGAATATTTGCAAAATACATACGGCTCAATGTGATGCACCTGCTGACTAAACTTCTATCATGAGCAAAACATGATCATACCTTAGTACTCTTTGGGTGTTAATCACATAGCGATGTGAACTAGATTATTTACTCTTGTAAACCCTTTGGGTGTTGGTCAGATGACGATGTGAACTATGGGTGTTAATCATATACATATATGAATATTGGTGTTAAATCACATGATGATGTGAACTAGATTATTGACTCTAGTGCAAGTGGGAGACTGAAGGAAATATGCCCTAGAGGCAATAATAAAGTTATTATTTATTTCCTTATTTCATGATAAATGTTTATTATTCATGCTAGAATTGTATTAACCGGAAAGTTAGTACATGTGTGAATACATAGACAAACAAAGTGTCACTAGTAGGCCTCTACTTGACTAGCTCGTTGAATCAAAGATGGTGAAGTTTCCTAGCCATAGACATGAGTTGTCATTTGATTAACGGGATCACATCACTAGGAGAATGATGTGATTGACTTGACCCATTCCGTTAGCTCGTCACTTGATCGTTTAGTATGTTTCTATTGCTTTCTTCATGACTTATACATGTTCATATGACTATGAGATTATGCAACTCCCGTTTACCGGAGGAACACTTTGTGTGCTACCAATCGTCACATCGTAACTGGGTGATTATAAAGGTGCTCTACAGGTGTCTCCGAAGGTACTTGTTGAGTTGGCGTATTTCAGGATTAGGATTTGTCACTCCGATTGTCGCAGAGGTATCTCTAGGCCCTCTCGGTAATGCACATCACTATAAGCCTTGCAAGCATTGTGACTAATGAATTAGTTGCAGGATGATGCATTACGAAACAAGTAAAAAGACTTGCCGGTAACGAGATTGAACTAGGTATTAAGATACCGACGATCGAATCTCGGGCAAGTAACATACCGATGACAAAGGGAACAACGTATGTTGTTATGCGGTTTGACCGATACAGATCTTCATAGAATATGTGGGAGCCAATATGAGCATACAGGTTCCGCTATTGGTTATTGACTGGAGACGTGTCTCGGTCATGTCTACATAGTTCTCGAACCCGTAGGGTCCGCACGCTTAAAGTTCAGTGATGATTTATATTATGAGTTATATGTTTTGATGTACCGAAGGTAGTTCGGAGTCCCGGATGAGATCAGGGACATGACGAGGAGTCTCGAAATGGTCGAGACGTAAAGATCGATATATTGGACGACTATATTCGGACATCGGAAAGGTTCCGAGTGATTCGGGTATTTATCGGAGTGCCAAAGAGTTACGGGAATTCGCCGGGGAGTATATGGGCATTATTGGGCTTTGAGAGAGAGAGAGAGAGAGAGAGAGAGGCTAGCTGCCCCCCCCCCCAAGGCCTAGTCCGAATTGGACTAAGGGGAGGGGCGGCGCCCCCTCCTTCCTTCTCTTCTCTCTTCCCTTTCCTTGACTCCTACTCCTACTACATGGAAGGGGGGATCCTACTCTCGGTGGGAGTAGGACTCCCCAGGGCGCGCCATATAGAGGGCCGGACCCTCCCCTCCTCTCCTCCTTTATATACTAAGGCTAGGGGCACCCCATAGACACACAAGTTGATCTGTTGATCTCTCCCAGCCGTGTGCGGTGCCCCTCCACCATATTCCACCTCGGTCATATCGTAGCGGTGCTTAGACGAAGACCTGCGTCGATAGCAACATCATCACCATCATCACACCGTCGTGCTGAAGGAACTCTCCCGCAAAGCTCTACTAGATCGGAGTTCGTGGGACGTCATCGAGCTGAACGTGTGCTGAACTCGGAGGTGCCGTACGCTCGGTACTTGGATCGGTCGGATCGTGAAGACGTACGACTACATCAACCGCGTTGTGCTAACACTTCCGCTTTCAGTCTATGAGGGTACGTGGACAACACTCTCCCCTCTCGTTGCTATGCATCACCATGATCTTGCGTGTGCATAGGATTTTTTTTTATGTTACTATGTTCCCTAACAGTGGTATCAGAGCCAGGTTTTATGCGTAGATGTTATATGCACGAGTAGAACACAAGTGAGTTGTGGGCGATACAAGTCATACTGCTTACCAGCATGTCATACTTTGGTTCGGTAGTACTGTTGGATGAAGTGGTCCGGACCGACATTACGCGTACGCTTACGCGAGACTGGTTCTACCGACGTGCTTTGCAGATAGGTGGCTAGCGGGTGTCAGTTTATCCAACTTTAGTTGAACTGAGTGTGGCTACGCCCGGTCCTTGAGAAGGTTAAAACATCACTAACTTGACGAAATATCATTGTGGTTTTGATGCATAGGTAAGAACGGTTTTTGCTCAGCCCGTAGCAGCCACGTAAAACTTGCAACAACAAAGTAGAGGACGTCTAACTTGTTTTTGCAGGGCATGTTGTGATGTGATATGGTCAAACGTGATGAGATATAAGTTGTTGTATGAGATGATCATGTTTTGTTCAAGTTATCGGCGACTGGCAGAAGCCTTATGGTTGTCTCTTTATTGCATAAGATGCAAGCGCCAAATAATTGCTTTACTTTATCGCTATGCGATAGCAATAGTTTCAAGAGCAATAGTTGGCGAGACGACCATGTGATGACACATTGATATAGATCAAGATGATGGAGATCATGGTGTCATGCCGGTGACGATGGAGATCATGACGATGCTTTGGAGATGGAGATCAAAGGCACAAGATGATGATGGCCATATCATGTCACATATTTTGATTGCATGTGATGTTTATCTTTTATACATCTTATTCTGCTTTGATTGACGGTAGCATTATAAGATGATCTCTCACTAAATTTCAAGGTATAAGTGTTCTCCCTGAGTATGCATCGTTGCGAAAGTTCTTCATGCCGAGACACCATGTGATGATCGAGTGTGATAAGCTCTACGTTCAAATACAACGGGTGTAAGATAGTTTTGCACACGCAGAATACTCAGGTTAAACTTGACGAGCCTAGCATATGCAGATATGGCCTCGGAACACTGGAGACCGAAAGGTCGAGCGTGAATCATATAGTAGATATGATCAACATAGTGATGTTCACCATTGAAAACTACTCCATCTCACGTGATGATCGGACATGGTTTAGTTGATTTGGATCACGTGATCACTTAGATGATTAGAGGGATGTCTATCTAAGTGGGAGTTCTTAAGTAATATGATTAATTGAACTTTAAGTTATCATGAACTTAGTCCTGATAGTATTTTGCAAATTATGTTGTAGATTAATAGCTCGCGTTGTTGCTTCCCTATGTTTTATATGTGTTCCTAGAAAAAAACTATGTTCAAAGATAATAGTAGCAATGATGCGAACTAGGTCTATGATCTGAGGTTTATCCTCATTGCTGCACAGAAGAATTATGTCCTTGATGCACCGCTAGGTGACAGACCTATTGCAGGAGCAGATGCAGACGTTATGAACCTTTGGCTAGCTCAATATGATGACTACTTGATAGTTTAGTGCACCATGCTTAACGGCTTAGAATCGGGACTTCAAAGACGTTTTGAACGTCATGGACCATATGAGATGTTCCAGGAGTTGAAGTTAATATTTCAAGCAAATACCCGAGTTGTGAGATATGAAGTCAATAACAAGTTCTATAGCTAAAAGATGGAGCAGAATTGCTCAACTAGTGAGCATGTGCTCAGATTGTCTGGGTACTACAATCGCTTGAATCAAGTGGGAGTTAATCTTCTAGATAATATAGTGATTGACAGAGTTCTCTAGTCACCATCACCAAGTTACTAGAACTTCGTGATGAACTATAGTATGCAAGGGATGACGAAAATGATTCCCGAGCTCTTCGTGATGTTGAAATCGACGAAGGTAGAAATAAGAAAGAGCATCAAGTGTTGATGATTGACAAGACCACTAGTTTCAAGAAAAGGGCAAAGGGAAAGAAAGGGAACTTCAAGTAGAATGGCAAGCAAGTTGTCACTCCCATGAAGAAGCCCAAAGCTGGACCAAAGCCTGAAACTGAGTGCTTCTACTGCAAAGGAAATGGTCACTGGAAGCGGAAATACCCTGAATATTTGGTGGATAAGTAGGATGGCAAAGTGAACAATGGTATATTTGATATATAGGTTATTGATGTGTACCTTACTAGTATTTATAGTAGTCCCTGAGTATTTGATACTTGTTCGGTTGCTAAGATTAGTAATTCGAAACAGGAGTTACAGAATAAACAGAGACTAGTTGTGGGTGAAGTGACGATGTGTGTTGGAAGTGGTTCCAAGATTGATATGATCATCATCGCACACTCCCTATACTTTCGGGATTAGTGTTAAACCTAAATAAATGTTATTTAGCGTTTGCATTGAGCATGAATATGATTTGATCATGTTTATTGCAATACGGTTATTCATTTAAAGTCAGAGAATAATTGTTGTTCTATTTACATGAATAAAACCTTCAATGGTCATACACCCAATGGTCATACACATATTCATAGTATTGATGCCAAAAGATGCAAAGTTGATAATGATAGTGCAACTTATTTGTGGCACTGCCGTTTGGGTCATATCGGTGTAAAGCGCATGAAGAAACTCCATAAAGATGGACTTTTGGAATCACTTGGTTATGAATCATTTGATGCTTGCGAACCGTGCCTTTTGGGCAAGATGACTAAAACTCCGTTCTCTGGAACAATGGAACGAGCTACTGACTTGTTGGAAATAATACATACCAATGTATGCGGTCCAATGAGTGTTGATGCTCGTGGTGGGTATCGCTATTTTCTGACCTTCACAGATGATTTGAGCAGATATGAGTACATCTACTTAATGAAGCACAAGTCTGAAACATTTGAAAAGTTCAAAGAATTTCAGAGTGAAGTGGACAATCATCGTAACAAGAAAATAAAGTTTCTACAATCTGATCATGGAGGAGAATATTTGAGTTACGAGTTTGGCCTTCAATTAAAAACAATGTGGAATAGTTTCACAGCTCACGCCACATGCAACACCACAGCGTAATGGTGTGTCCGAACGTCGTAACCGCACTTTATTGGATATGGTGCAATCTATGATGTATCTTACCAATTTACCACTATCGTTTTGGGGTTATGCATTAGAGACAGCTACATTCACTTTAAATAGGGCACCATCAAAATCCGTCGACGCCTTATGAACTGTGGTTTGGCAAGAAACCAAAGTTTTCGTTTCTTAAAGTTTGGGGCTGCGATGCTTATGTGAAAAAAAGTTTCAACCTGATAAGCTCGAACCCAAATCGAAGAAGTGTGTCTTCATAGAATACCCAAAGGAAACTGTTGGGTACACCGTCTATCACAGATCCAAAGGCAAGATATTCGTTGCTAAGATGGATCCTTTCTAGAGAAGGAGTTTCTCTCGAAAGAAGTGAGTGGGACGAAAGTAGAGCTTGATAAGGTAATTGTACCTTCTCCCGAATTGGAAAGTAGTTCATCACAGAAATCAGTTCCAGTGATTCCTACACCAATTAGTGAGGAAGCTAATGATGATGATCATGAAACTTCAGATTAAGTTACTACAGAACCTCATAGGTCTTCCAAAGTACAGTCCGCACCAGAGTGGTACGGTAATCCTATTCTAGAAGTCATGTTACTAGACCATGATGAACCTACAAACTATGAGGAAGCAATGATGAGCCCAGATTCCGCGAAATGGCTTGAAGGCCATGAAATCTGAGATGGGATCCAGGTATGAGAACAAAGTGTGGACTTTGGTTGACTTGCCCGATGATCGACAAGCCATAGAAAATAAATGGATCTTCAAGAAGAAGACTGGCGCTGATGGTAATGTTACTGTCTACAAAGCTCGACTTGTTGCGAAAGGTTTTTGACAAGTTCAAGGGGTTGACTATGATGAGACTTTATCACCCGTAGCGATGCTTAAGTCTGTCCGAATCATGTTAGCAATTGCCGCATTTTATGATTATGAAATTTAGCAAACGGATGTCAAAACTGCATTCCTGAATGGATTTCTGGAAGAAGAGTTGTATATGATGCAACCAGAAGGTTTGTCGATCCGAAGGTGCTAACAAAGTGTGCAAGCTCCAATGATCCATTTATGGACTAGTGCAAGCCTCTCGGGGTTGGAATAAATGCTTTGATAGTGTGATCAAAGATATGGTTTTATATGAGACTTTTGGAGAAGCTCAGATTTACAAGAAAGTGAGTGGGAGTTCAGTAGCATTTCGATATTATATGTGGGCGACATATTGTTAATTGGAAATGATATAGAATTTCTGGATAGCATAAAAGGATACTTGAATAAAAAGTTTTCAATGAAAGACCTCGGTAAAGCTACTTACATATTGAGCATCAAGATCTATTGAGATAGATCAAGACGCTTGATAAGATTTTCAATGAGTTCATACCTTGATAAGATTTTGAAGTAGTTCAAAATGGAACAGTCAAAGAAAGAGTTCTTGCCTGTGTTGCAAATGTGTGAAATTGAGTAAGACTCAAATCCCAACCACAACATAAAATAGAAAGAGAATGAAAGTCATTTCCTATGCCTCAGTCATAGGTTCTATAAAGTATGCCATGCAATGGACCGGACCTATTGTATACCCTGCCCTAATTTTGGCAAGGGAGTACAATAGTGATCTAGGAGTAGATCACTACACATTGGTCAAAATTATCCTTAGTGGAATAAGGAAATGTTTCTCAATTATGGAGGTGATGAAAGAGTTACATTGGTGCAAGCTTTTACACCAATCCAGATGACTCTAAGTCTCAATCTGGATACGTATTGAAAGTGGGAGCAATTAGCTAGAGTAGCTCTGTGCAGAGCATTGTAGGCATAGAATATTTGCAAAATACATACGGCTCTGACTGTGACAGACTCGTTGACTAAACTTCTCTCACGAGCAAAACATGATCATACCTTAGTACTCTTTGGGTGTTAATCACATAGTGATGTGAACTAGATTATTTACTCTAGTAAACCCTTTGGGTGTTGGTCACATGACGATGTGAACTATGGGTGTTAATCATATACAGATATGAATATTGGTGTTAAATCACATGATGATGTGAACTAGATTATTGACTCTAGTGCAAGTGGGGACTGAAGGAAATATGACCTAGAGGCAATAATAAAGTTATTATTTATTTCCTTATTTCATGATAAATGTTTATTATTCATGCTAGAATTGTATTAGCCGGAAAGTTAGTACATGTGTGAATACATAGACAAACAAAGTGTCACTAGTATGCCTCTACTTGACTAGCTCGTTGAATCAAAGATGGTTAAGTTTCCTAGCCATAGACATGAGTTGTCATTTGATTAACGGGATCACATCATTAGGAGAATGATGTGATTGACTTGACCCATTCCCTTAGCTTAGCACTTGATCGTTTAGTATGTTGCTATTGCTTTCTTCATGACTTATACATGTTCATATGACTATGAGATTATGCAACTCCCGTTTATCGGAGGAACACTTTGTGTGCTACCAAACGTCACAATGTAACTGGTTGATTATAAAGGTGCTCTACAGGTGTCTCCGAAGGTACTTGTTGAGTTGGCGTATTTCGAGATTAGGATTTGTCACTCCGATTGTCGGAGAGGTATCTCCAGGCCCTCTCGGTAATGCAC
This sequence comes from Aegilops speltoides, assembly GCA_021437245.1. NCBI lineage: Eukaryota > Viridiplantae > Streptophyta > Magnoliopsida > Poales > Poaceae > Aegilops > Aegilops speltoides. The sequence goes on along the minus strand of CM038146.1, from coordinate 185,836,330 downwards.
GTCACTATAAGCTTGCAAGCATTGTGACTAATGAGTTAGTTGCGGGATGATGCATTACGGAACGAGTAAATAGACTTGCCGGTAATGAGATTGAACTAGGTATTGAGATACCGACGATCGAATCTTGGGCAAGTAACATACCAATGACAAAGGGAACAACGTATGTTGTTATGCGGTTTGAACAATAAAGATCTTCGTAGAATATGTGGGAGCCAATATAAGCATCCAGGTTCCGCTATTGGTTATTGATCGGAGACGTGTCTCGGTCATGTCTACATAGTTCTCGAACCCGTAGGGTCCGCACGCTTAAAGTTCGGTGATGATTTATATTATGAGTTATGTGTTTTGAGGTACCGAAGGTAGTTCGGAGTCCCGGATGAGATCGGGGACATGACGAGTAGTCTCGAAATGGTCGAGACGTAAAGATCGATATATTGGATAACGACATCGAAAAGGTTCTGAGTGATTCGGGTATTTATCGGAGTACCAGAGAGTTACGGGAATTCGCCGGGGAGTATATGGGCCTTATTGGGCTTTAAGGGAGAGAGAGAGAGAGAGAGAGGCAGGCTGCGGTGCCCCCCCCCCCAAGGCCTAGTCCGAATTGAACTAAGGGGAGGGGCGGCGCCCCCTCCTTCCTTCTCTTCTCTCTTCCCATTCCTTGAATCCTACTCCTACTACATGGAAGGGGGGAATCCTACTCCTGGTGGGAGTAGGACTCCCCAGGGCGTGCCATAGAGAGGGCCGGCCCCTCCCCTCCTCTCCTCCTTTATATACTAAGGCTAGGGGCACCCCATAGACACACAAGTTGATCTGTTGATCTCTCCCAGCCATGTGCGGTGCCCCCCTCCACCATATTCCACCTCGATCATACCGTAGCGGTGCTTAGGCGAAGCCCTGCGTCGATAGCAACATCATCACCGTCATCACGCCGTCGTGCTGACGGAACTCTCCCGCAAAGCTCTGCTAGATCGGAGTTCGTGGGACGTCATCGAGTTGAACGTGTGCTGAACTCGGAGGTGCCGTACGTTCGGTACTTGGATCGGTCGGATCGTGAAGACGTACGACTACATCAACCGCATTGTGCTAACGCTTCCGCTTTCGATCTACGAGGGTACGTGGACAACACTCTCCCCTCTTGTTGCTATGCATCACCATGATCTTGGGTGTGCATAGGATTTTTTTTGAAATTACTACGTTTCCCAACAGAAACCACATCCACTCGCTGCAGACTGAAGCTGGTGTGGCAACTGTGCATGATGAAAAGGCCACCATTGCCCACAACACGATGGCGTGACTGGATCGCACTGCTACTCTCTACTTCCTTGTCGACCTGCCTCCTGAATGGTTCTTTGGGCGCCTCCATCATCCATCATCGTGGGCTGCGGCAGGGGGATCCGCTATCGCCATTGTTGTTCATTCTCTGCATCGACCCCCTGCATTGCCTCCTCGAGGCAACAACATTGGCAGGTCGGCTCACTCCTGTGCCTGGTACGGCCGTGCGTGTGCGCACAAGCCTGTATGCCGACGACGTCGTGATCTTCGTCAACCCCACAAGGATGGAGGTCGATGCCCTCCTCGGCATCATGCACCTCTTCGGCGAGGCCACGAGCCTGCACGTCAACCTGGCCAAATCCTTGGCAGTCCCGATCAGCTGCGGCGACCTCGACCTAAGCTTCATCCTGCAGAACTTTGGTGGCATCGTCGCGCCGCTGCCCATCACGTACCTAGGTCTCCCCATCACCACTGGTAGGATCCGTTTAGTTCATCTGCAGTTCATCCTAGATAAGATTCGCGCACGACTCACGGGTTGGAAGGGCAGATTGATGCATATCGCTGGCCATAGGGTGCTTGTCTCCGCCATGCCGACGTTCGCCCTCACGGTACTAAGGGCGCCAAAGAAGTTTATCAAGGAGGTAGATAAAGCCAGACGCTGCTTCCTCTGGGCGCAAGATGATGAAGCAATCGGAGGAAAGTGCAAGGTTGCATGGAGCGCGGTCACCACGCTGGAATCCAACGGAGGCCTCGGCATCCATGATCTGGACAAATTCGCGCGCGCCCTCCGCCTGCGCTGGCTCTGGCTCTCCTGGACCCATCCAGAGCGGCCATGGGTAGGCTAGGACACGCCATGCAACCTGCAGGATCAAGCCCTCTTCGCTGCCAACACGACGGTCACCATCGGGGACGGCACCGACGGCGTCCTTCTGGTCAAGTACTTGGCTTGGCGGTAGGCCACTCCGGCTGGTCTACCCCACCATGTACGCCTGTTCCATCCGCAAAAACAGGTGCGTCCGGGACGCGCTGCTCAACGGGCGATCGATACTTGACCTCCGTCACGGCGATATCGGTACCATTGCGCCATCCGTGCTTCAACTAGCAAGGGCGATCCGGAGCGCGGGCAACATCACCAGTGACGACCTCAGCGACACAATCCGCTGGACTGCTACCACCTTCGGGCTATACTCCACTCGCTCCACATACGCGGCACAATTCCAGGCGCCAACGGCACTCTTCCCCTCCAAGAACGTGTGGCGTATCTGGGCACCTGGGAAGCTCAAGATGTTCCTCTGGATGCTGCACCTCGACAAGTTATGGTGCAACGATCGCCTACAGCGGCGTGGCTGGGAGAATAGCTACTTCTGCCAGCTCTGCTTGCGAAGCTTGGAGTCCTCCTCCCACCTTTTCTGGGAATGCCCGATAGCTATTCAGACCTAGGCAACGGCGGCTTCATGGCGGGGCTGTCACTCCCTGGCGCACGCTACTTGGAGCTCCGGAACGACGACGATGGAAAGAGTAAGGCTGATCACAGAGGCGGCAAGCCCGGCCGACAGGAAGGGCACCAGATCAATCCTGGCACATATGGCTCGAGTGTAATGCATGCACCTTCCACGGTAAGATGCCCTGCTCTCGTACCATCATCGAAGCATGTCACCGAGACATGGAGCAATGGAGGATCGTAGGAGCAGCCTGCATAGAGCACCCCTTTGGGGATGTACCGTGAGAGATAGCTGATACCATCAACGCCAGCATAGCCACTAAGCTGGCCACTTGTACCATCTCTATTTCACCCCATTGATCGCTTGATCAACACTTGTTTCCCGCCTTCTCTCTGCTATGAAATTAATGCCAGCCGGAGCTGGATTTTTCAAAAAAAAAGATACGATATAGACATCCCATCTAGATCAGCCACTCCCAACTCACGATTTCACCCCAAACTCGATGAACGCATCATGTACTCGATCAATGTAATCCTTTGATAGCAAAGAGCTTTGTGAAGCTTGTCTCTCCTTCAACATCAAGGGAGACAAGGGCTTATTCCTCGACAAACCAAAGGGGCCATGTAATGAATTCATGAGTGCAATGGGGACAATTGACCTCTTCATTTCCTTTAGGCCTCGTTTGTTTCGCGTGGATTGGGGGGGTTTCGAGCGGGTATTCCTCGCGTGGCCCAGAATCCTCGCAAATACCCGTTGGCCCATTTGGTACCCGGGGTTTCGACGGCCCAACCCTCTCGATTCGCCGTTGATCCATCAGTTTCCACGCACTTCAGAACCCTCGAGGCCCCCCTCGAGGATTTGCTAGCCCGACTCGCGCCGCCGCCCGACCTGAGATGCCGCCGCCGACTCCTCCAAGACGCCGCCGCCAACTCCTCCCCAAGACATCGCGCCGCCTCGACGCCTCGACGCCGGCGATCTCCTCCGGCATACTGGACTTCTCCCCAGTGGTTAGTAACTGCAGTCCCTCCCCTCCCCTCCCCATCCTCTCCATGGCTGCCACCTCCCGCACGCCCTCCGTCTGCCTCGTCCTCACCGGCAAGCATGCCAAGAACGGCGTCTCCTACCCAGCTAGCTTGCCAAGAACGTCGTCCTCTTCTACCCTAACCCTAGAGGTCGAGATTTGTCTCAATCTGCCGGGGTGCAAGTCGCAGGGCTCGGAGCGATTGCCGCTGTGCTGCTGCTGCTGCTGCGACGAGTGCTGGTGAGATTGGCCATGGACGTCGTGCTCCTGGCCCTTGTCGTGTGGCGGGTGCTTGTGGACCTGCCTCATCTCCAGGTTGTGGATCTCCTCCATCATTGGCTTCCACAGCCTCACCCTCGTGTTGATGAACCAGTTCAACACCTGCACCGCCATTATTAACCCAACATGTCAACCAAGCTCCAGAAACAAAATGACATGGTAGCGGCAATAGTGACCAGCTTTGCTGCTTACCTGATTCCTTGTTAGGCCCGTCTGCTTGGCCAGCATTTGCTTGTCGCCATCAGTAGGATACCTGCAAAGTTTCAACCCGAATATCAGACCAATGCAGCAGTACTCTTGATTGCAACACGTTCAAAAGGGAGATGCGTATCTGTTTTTCCTGTTTCCAATCTTTACTTTCAACTCTTGCAATTGTTAGTAAACGATTCTTACTCTCAGATGTACCATCATAACAACTACACTAGTACAAAATAGGATGCAGATAGACAAAGATGGTTTACAGTATTTGTTCTTGTGAAGAAAGAAAGAGTTGCTATAGAAAAGTACATGATCACAGTCACCACTTAGTAGTGTGAAGTCATCTGCAATTAGAACTCACTTGCTAGTGCACTGCTTTTACAAGATTACAATTTTTGCTCATATTTGATTTTAATCTACTTGGAGACTTTGGAGGTGTCTATACCATTGAAGCCCATGTAATATTGGTGTGTGGTAGCAACAAACTGCTCAGCCCATGTAATCGAAGCCTAGGAATGGAATGAGCGGTGCGGCCCAAAAAAGAACTAGCATTCAGTTTAGGCTACAAATGTTTGCAGCAAACATTCAGTTGCATACAGGACGTGTCTCTTTTGTTCCTAGCATTGTTGTATCTTAATATTTCTTTCATTTACTACATCCTTGTAATCTAGGGAACCATATCTGCAAGCTAGAGTTTAGGCTATATATTTTTGCAGAGTTTATAAATCTATGTAGAATAATTAGGATTCAACAAGCGTAAACCTGCTACTTCCCTTGCCAGTGAATTGACCTGATGAAACGAATGTAGTTTATACCTGATTGCTGTTGTTTATTCAAGGGAAACCTGATTGCTGTTGTTTATTCAAGCGATACCTAATTGCGTGTCATTTTTAGTTACCATCGTCTTCCATGCTTTTGCTTTTCACCGAGACAAATTTCAAATTATCAGTAGCTATTGCCTAGTTTTGCTGGAGTAGTTTGCTTGCTTCTGTAGGATTAAGTAGGATTTTCAGGGCGAGTACAATTTGCTGTGAGTAGGTTGTACACTTGCTTGAGAAGGTTGGAGCTGCTAGAGAAGTTTGCTCTAAGGAGAAGTTTGTAGTTGGAGTAGGTTGAACTGCAGTAGTAAAAACTGTTTACTGTTTAGTGATCTAAACGTCTTTATATTTCTTTGTGCAGCATCATTTGTTTTCTGCTAGTCTGAATCTGTGTTGAATCATTTTAATACTCCCTCCGTTCCCAAATACTTGTCTTTCTAGGCATTTCAAATGGACTCAACATACGGATGTATGTAGACATATTTTAAAGTGTAGATTCACTCATTTTGCGCCGTATGTAGTCACTTATTGAAATCTCTAGAAAGACAAGTATTTAGGAACGGAGGGAGTAGTAGTGAATTTTGATGGTTATATGATTTTGCCTTGTCTTGCCAAAAAAAGAGGATATAATTGATGTGGATCCGAGGAAACTACCCTTGACCGTCTGATTCAAGGGTCTATATATATGTCAATTCATGATCAGCTCAACTAGCTTAGCTCTCGCGGCTGATTGCTTTGTGCAAGACGTACTATATAGCAACAGCTGCTTTTTTTCCTTGTAAGAAGTATTAATATATGGTTGTTGGTCGCTTCTGTAGTTTGCATGATTTTCTTGGAATATTATTGTCCTTTGTCCTACCATCCTGTCAAGTTAAACTTGAATAATCAAGAGAGCGTGGCCTTTGGTCTTGTCCCAGCTTCTAATGAGTAAAATGAATTTGTACATGGAAAATTTCTTTGCTACTCCGGAGTGTCTACACTGAAAATTTGATACCATTGTACACTGAAAATCAGGAGTACAAATTTGCCTGCTTGATCTTGCTCCTTGCTTGCTTGCTGTTGGAACAAATCAGGAGTAGTATCGAACTTCAATAAAATTGTTGATCTTGTGTACAAATGCCATTAAACTGTTGGAGTACTCCTGTTTGCTTGTTGCGCACCTACAAAAAGAAAATGAAGAAAAAAATAAATTAATCTTGCTTGTTGGAAACTTTGCTTTAATATATACAACTTGTTTCTTGCTAGTAGTACAATGCTCCTACTACAAGTACAATACTCCTTGCTTGTTCTATTCCCGAAACTTATTGTACCACAGGCCTACTTAGGGTGTGTTTGGTAGCCTGCACGGAGGGTGCATGAGCCTAAAAGTTCTCCATCAAACCCACTTTTTGCTGTTTGGTAGAGTGCATGGGCTCTTGTGGGCTATGCTCAACCGATGCAAAAAGGGCCCACGGAGGGTAGCAAAAAGTGGGTTTGATGGAGAACTTTTAGGCTCATGCACCCTCCGTGCAGGCTACCAAACACACCCTAAGTTATTCTGAAGGCACTCTAATATTCATCTCCTTTTGTTTTATCAGGTTCTCAAGCACCAAAAGAAGCAACAATAAACAAGCTGGAGGGATAACTTTCTCTCAGATTCTCAAAGATAGATGATCATGACACCAAAAGATGGATATATCTGTATGCGAAATTATAACTGATCTTGAGCTATTCCAGAAGTACTTGTGTTGTGTTATCTTTGCTGCAAAATTATGTTGGGGCTGTGATGAACTGTTGTCGCTGCGAAAGATCATGTTGTCATGATAAATTATGATTCCTAGGATTTGGGTTTCGAAGTCATGTTGTTATGATAAATTATGATGTTGTGATGATATATTGATTTCGAGTCATGCAAAATTATGTTGCTGCTGGGAAAAACTACAGCTAAATTATTCCCCTGTAGCAACTTTTTTCATTTTTATTAGGTGGCCTTTACAATTCTGTAGCAAGGATATAAGGGAGTTAGTTACATTGTAAAGATTGAATTTTTAGATGTTCTATACCATATTATGTCAATTTGGCAAACCCTGCCTATCAAACAGAAATTTTAAACGAAGAGGATTGGGGATGGAGGGGTTTTGGGGATTCAAGGGGTTTTGAGGGGATTGGGTGGAAAAATCCCCTCCTCCATAATCCTCCCAAATCCCTTTGTGCCAAACGAGGCCTTATGAGGAACACGGTTTTGGATAAATTTATATCACATAGGACAGTTGCATATGAGAACTTCATGGTCTGGAGCAGGTCATCTCTGGAGCCTGGGGTTTCTGCTGGGGAGGGGGATGAGATGCTGGGAGGCATCAAGTTGCCAGTACCGAGGGTGGAGGCGACCCGGGAGAACTCGTCAATGCAGTTTGCACTTTTTTACTGTCATACTAATGCTGACGAGTCTTGGTAATATGTTTTCAGGGCTGAGATGCATAACATAAGCATACATGAAAGAGTGTCACCTCTCTTACGGCCAGGGTAGGCCTCAACGCTCCATCCATGATAGGAAATATAGACGGATGAAACCCCATTAAAAAAGTAGCAGTCCACACAACATGTAACTGCCCAACATCATCACAACGTCACAAAACCAGTGATTGCACAATAACTTGACGAGATGTTACCAATCTTTCTTTTTACGGGACACAGAGCATGAGAGCAATATTCTGTTTCAGCAAACCAGCCAATGCTTTGATCATTTGGCACAACGCCAGTCAGTTTCTGCTATGTTTCGCCAACATAGTGCTGCATGCCTGCAGTTGTTGAACCAGAGTTGAGCAGCAACACTCTGGTAGGGGTTGGACGAAATGTCACCAACCTGACGTCCTACTTGATACAGCTCTGAATATAACTCAGCTTCAGAGTGAGCTGCTATGTCCTTTGCCTGCAATTTGTAGCGCAGATAACAGAGATCGTCCGTGCTAGCAAAGAAATGAACTGCCAGGCCTGTTGAATACTGCCAGGATGCATGTAGGCATTAATTTGTACTACCTCCGTTCTAAAATATAAGACGTTTTGGCAGGCTAAACTAGTCTACCAAAACGCCTTATATTTTGGAATGGAGGTAGTAGTACAGTAACTATGCAAACATGCTCTTTCTGACCTTCTGTATGGTCAAGGTTAAAGAAAATGCATGATTCATGCACCGGTTTTCTCCTTCATAGGATAAAATGGGATCATGTCAACAGAAATGTGAGTAGGATCAGAGGGAGTCATGTAAGGACTGAGACGCAAGTGGGGAATTTTGGATAGGTTCGTCCCCGATTAAGGGATTGAACGAGGAATCTTGCCTGAAGGAGGAGCAAAATCTAGCTACAGTACACTAGAGAAATTAGTTTACCTCCTTTCTTACTACTCATTCAAGCATCGAACAGAATACATATAGCCAGCCTGGCTTACAACGGTGAGGAAGATAAACAATGACTAGTGAAAGTTCAGAGTAAAACAGTATCAACTGAAGTAAATGCGACTAAGTAAAATGGATCAAAGCCATTCATCCATCTGGTGCTCGAAGTAGTTCTACCGTCAGATAACTGAATCGGTATCTTCCTTATATGATATAGATACTGGTTCAGTAGGGTCCTGACAGATCACCCTTGCAACAGTGACAAATAAGGATGAACAGGCGAATTTTAGGTTTCTATCTATAGGTTTGGGGTCCCCTTACAAGTTTTTTTTTCCAAAAAAAGGATGATGAGAAAAGAAATAAATCCATTATTTGTGAAACAAATGCTAATAAAGGCATCCAAGAGTAGAATGCGAGAATCAAAGATACAATTAACTGATTAACTCTGTTGCCCTATGGCTGTGGAGATGGATTGAGTACCTGTACTGCAGAAACACCACACTCAATAAATTCCCCTATGTGCACTACAGATTATATCATGACTGATATGATTGTTCTAGTCCTCTGTACATGTCTACATGACAAAGATTTGCCATCTGAGCTCTAGCAGGAAAAGAAAGCCTTAATGTGCCTATCACAACAAAAAATACCCCAGGTCAAATTTGTAAAATAAAACAAAACTGATGCCACAAATAGTCCAATTTAACATTCCTCCAGTGAAAATAATTTTCTGTTGATACCTGTACTACTATGAAGACTATAATGAAGGGAATTGGTGGTGGTGGTCCGTTTCATTCTCCTCTCAGGCTCTCACCCCCTTACACGTAGGATTGGCCTTCTCCTCCTCTGATTACATTTCCCTTCCTGCTATAGCCCAAGAGACAATATACTATGGTTGTCCTTAACAGGTCCTCATCCATCGCCTTCCCTCCACAACTCGAATTCAAATAAGACCACCGCGCTGCTCCTTCATCCCAGTTCTGCTTTACTCTTCTTTATTCAGAGCACAAAGACAGAAGACTGCATTACACACTGTGCAACTAATTTAATTACAACTTCGTTATGCCCAAAAGACGTTTTGTGTGACGAATCCAGAAGTCTGAGGTCAGAGAGGCTTTAAGAAGGACGAAAGGAGGCAAGGCGATGGGCCCTGATTGTATACCCATTGAGGTCTGGAGAGGCCTTGGAGACATAAAGATAGTATGGCTAACTAAGCTTTTCAACCACATTTTTCGGTCAAACAAGATGCCCGAAGAATGGAGGCGAAGTACATTTAGTACCAATCTCCAAGAACAAGGGGGTGTCCAAAGTTTTACTAATTACCGTGAAACTAAGTTTATGAGAGAGAGAGAGAGAGAGAGAGAGAGAGCACCGCTTAAGAAGAATGATAAGCGTGATCAAAAATCAGTTTGGTTTCATGCCTGCGAGGTCGACCGTGGAAGCCACTTTCTTGGTACGATAACTTATAGAGAGATACATAGAGTAAAAGAAGGACATGCATATGGTGGTCATTAGCTTGGGGCATACGATAAGATACCACAAAATGTCATGTGGTGGGCCTTGAAGAAACACAAACTCCCAACAAAGTACATTGCCCTCATCAAGGGCATGTTCAATAATGTTGTGACAAGTGTTCGAACAAGTGATGGCGGCACTAATGACTTTCCAATTAAAATAGGGCTGCGTGGGTCAGCTTTGAGCCCTTAACTTTTTTTGTTTTGGTGATGGATGAGGTCATAAGTGATATACAAAGAGATATCCCAAGGTGTATGCTCTTTGCGGATGATGTACTAGTATCCCTAGACGGGGGAGGGGGTACATATATGAACATCATATCCAACTGTTCTGAAACAACCATGTTTAGTTGAACATGCCAGTGTCACCATAACCTTAATAATGTGATGTTTGATGTTTCAAGTTCAACATAAAATATGTTTAGAGTTTCAGATACTTGAAGTATTGACTCTGATTTTTTAGGACTTATAGGTTCATAGACAAAGCAGTTGAGATACCCAGTAGCTCAGTTAGAGCATCTCTAGCAGACCCCGTATAAAGCCCCAACCCGCAAAATAACCGCCAAAATACGGGTCGGCGCGGGAAAAGCTGTCCGACCAGATCCCGCAAACGAGTCCGACCCGTAAAAAATTTTGAGGGGCGCGGCAAAATCTCGTCCCCAACCCGCGAATACGCAGGTTTCCACCTCGCCCCTACGGTGCCCCGTATCCCAGGAAAGCGGTTGGCGGGAGGGACATTTCAGCCCATGCCCTTTCCCCACCTCCTTCCGCCGCTGCCCGCCATTGGTTCCGCCCGTCCGCCGCTGGCGATTCCGGCCAAATCTGCGGGCGGAATCGCGCCGCAAGGGCGCCCCTACCCTCTTCCACCGAGCCGCTGCACTTCACGCGGATCCGGCGACCCGAGCCGCTCTAGTCGCCGTCGCCGCCCGGGATCGACCGCCCCCGAGCCGTCGGAGAGCCGCCGCCGGAGAGCAGCCGGTGAGTTTTTACTTGTGCTTGTGCCGAGTGGTATGCATAGTTGGTTAAAGCGGCGTGCGATTTTTGTTCATGTAGATGGAATTGAGCCCATGCGAGAAGTTTTGCTCGATGATTCGGACGATTCGGATGTTGACTGTATGCATTGGAATTGGAAAAATTGCCTGAAGGCATGGCAGGGAATGTATTGTGCAAGTCTCGTGATGCAACAATTGTGCTAGAGGCCGTAGCATCCGAGGATTTATGGGTTTGGCATTGCTTTTTTGGTATGCCGGGTACTCTCAATGATATCAATGTGTTGCAACGGTCTCATTGTTTGCTAGGCTTGCTAGTGGTGATGCTCCTGCTTGCAACTACACTATCAACGGGCATGAATACACAAAGGGGTACTATCTTGCAGATGGTATATACCCTCCTTGGTGCACATTTGTCAAGAGCATCAAAGAACCCAAAACTAGGAAACAATGTGAATTTGCAAGGGTGCAAGAGGCAGCCCGAAAAGACATTGAAAGAGCATTCGGGGTTTTGAAATCTAGGTTTGCCATTGTTCGTGGTCCTGCTCGTTTTTGGGACTGTCGGACCTTGAAAAACATCATGACATGCTGTGTTATTCTTCACAATATGATTCTCGAAGATGAGAGAGGCATGAACTTGGAGTTCTTCTACGACAATGTGGGTAGCCGTGTCAAACCAGCTAGAGACCCTAACCGCATTAGAGCTTTTCTTCAGACCTACAAGCAGATTGAAAATGCAAACACCCACTTTCAGCTTCAGGAGGATCTCATTGAGCACCATTGGCAAAGGGCTGGACAGTAACAAAATTCATTTTTCTACTCATTTTCATTTAATTCACGTGTGATTTGTATTCGGGACAAGTTTTATATTGAATTATTTAGTTTGCTTCGGTGACTTGAATAATTATTGTAATGCGGATGATTGTTGTATTGTGCTATTGATATTTTTTCTGAATATGTGCATATGTGTCAAATTCAGATAATACCGCATCGGTTTTGCGGTACTATGAATATTCTAATATTCCGTTTTACAGTTCCACTATGCGGGGTCTGACTCTGCCGCCGCCCGCGCCGGCCCGCATAGCCGTTTTTCCGCAAACTGTAAACTCGTTTTGCGGGTCGGCGTTATACGGGGTCTGCTAGAGATGCTCTGAAAAGGGGTATATCAGTTGTCTTTAGTTACAATTCATCTTTCGTGGCATTTTTTTCCTGAGTTGTGGAGTTATTCAGCAGAGTACTTGCTTGCCCTCCACATCTTTGGGTGTTGAAGTGTGTTATTATTTCCATTTGTAGCTTCCGATTATTCCATTCCATTTTCTCTCTAAAGTTCCATTTTGTGGGTAAGGAAACGTGTATTGGCCTGGTTAGGTGCTGTCCAAACATGTATCGATACCTTATAATGTGATTGATATGTCCTATTGCTGTACAAACTTGTTGATTGTTGAAAAGCATCTCTATGTGGGGTGCTAAACTAACCCAAAAATAACTATCAGGAACAGAACTAAGGCATATCAGGAACAAACAATTATCGATTTTGCAAATATTCATCCAGTAGAGTCTGGATTCTGGACAACATTCTGTGAGGAAGGAGGGAGATGGTACTAATAGTCAGCATACCCATTGGATTAAAATTGCATATTCAGTTAACCAACAACAGAGGGCCAAAAGTAAGCAACACATCTTCAAGGTAACTAACTACAGCAAAGCCACAAAGCATTATACATGTCACATTTACCATATTTAGTCTTGAAGGGGATCGTTCGTTCCACCCCCAAATATATATAACAATATAAAAACAAGTCCTGAAAAGAGAGAAACACTTTCATTTAGTACTCAGCATCAGACTTCTTACTACAGTATTTCAGTTCACAATGCTCTAACAAATTTCGTTTACATAATGCATAAGGTCATTAATTTGTGTACCAAAATAACTCCTCCTTCTGCTCTCTTTGCGAAGCCTGTGTGATTCAACCCTAGATATTTTGCAACTTACAAGTTCTAAGATAAGAATCAAGGTAAGTTTGCTTACATCAGTCACTCTCGTTGACTTCGCTGCCTGCGCCTGTCCGACGGAGGCCGTCGTGCGCAGTAGCCAGAGATGGGTCGATTGACGCGGCGGTCTTGAAGGAGTTCCTGGCTTCGGCAGTGAGGCCCTTCCTCTCGTAGCACTCGCCAAGCAGAGCATGAGCGCGGGGGTTCTCGGGGCTAAGGCGCACGGCCTCGGTGAGATCCGCGGCGGCCTGGTCGAGGCGGCGGCGGCGGTTAAGCGCTAGCGCGATCTCGGCGCGCTTGGCGAGCGCGTCCCCGCGCTCCCGCGGTTCCAGGGATCGCGCGAGCGGCGGCGCCAAGGCGACGTCGAGGGTGCGCAGCGCGGGGAGGCGGTGACCCTGGAGGTCGAGGGCGAGGGCCTTGAGGATCAGCGGCGCTGCGTCGCGGGGGTCGAGCGCGATGGCGCGGTCGGCCTCGGCGAGGGCCGCGCGGGCGAGCGGGCCCGGGGGCTTCGGAGCAGCTGCTCGCGCGCGGGCGAGGAGCTGGGCACCCAGCGCGAAGTGCCGGCGCGATTGAGCGGCCGAGGAGCCGCTGGCGCCGCGGCGGAGACGATGGGCAACTCGGCGGGGGAGGGAGTGGAGGGCCACGAGCATACCCGCGGCGAGGACGAAGAGGAGGCACTGGACGACGGCCTCCGGCCAGGTAGCGGCGGCGCCAAAGGCCAGGACTGTCATGGCTTGATCTCGGTGCGGTTCAGCTTGGGTCGAGCTCACTCTCTTTTTAAAGTTGGAACTTATAATGAACGGAAACACTAAAAATCTTACCTGAGTTTGTTTTAACACAGTACAGTCGCATACGAATCATACACACGCTCATTTCTATAAACACATGCATGCAGGACAGCCACCGGCGGCGGCCGGTGGCCTGCTAGTTTCTTCTTGAAACTATGTAAGATGTTCTTACGAGGGTTCTCCTCTTTTGACTTGATGTCCCCTAGCAAAGAAGCCTAGGGTTTGCTGTCCTCCGGTTGGCTAGAGGTCGCTGTCTGTTAGAGTTTGCTGGTCTTGATGATCTAACGAGGAGGCTTCTCTATAGACTTGTTGTCGCCTGGCAAGAATAGCTAGGGTTTGTTGTCCTCTGGCGGTTCGTGTCGCCGAGAGTTTTTTTCTTCGGCGTTCCTCGTTGCACCAACTGTCGACGATAATGAAAGTCCTTACTTGGATTGTCGCGGCATGCTCTCAACGATGGCGGTACGTGAGCTGTTGGATCTTCAAGGGCGGGTGAGAGCAGATGTGATATTTTTGTCTGAATCTCATCTGAACAAAGTTAAGGCAATTCACTTGAGGATTAATTTAGGGTTCGATTCCCTTCATGTTATTGAAATTGATGGTCGCTCTGGTGGCCTCGTGTTGTTTTATAATAATGAGACGGGAGTGGTTCCGAACTATATGACACCAAATTTTATCAATGTTCTGGTTATGAAGGGGGATAGGTCAGATTGGCGATTAACCGGGTTCTACGGAGAACCAGCTTGGGACCGGTGTCATTTGTCTTGGTGTTATTTTAGGCAGCTTAAGGGAGATGCTACAGGTCTATGGCTAGCAATTGAAGATTTTAACGAAATTCTAATGCCAAGTGAGAAGGAAGGTGGGAATCATCATATGCTTCAAGCTTTTAGTGATTGTCTATTTGAATGCGGCCTGGACGGAGTTGAGTTTTTGGGAGATCAGTTTACATGGAGATGTGGTGATATCCGGGAGAGACTGGATTGGGCGGTAGGCAATGAGGGATGGTCAACAAAGTTTCCACTAGTGGCGGTTGTTCACGAGCACCATGCGCACTCTGATCATCGGTTGTTGTTGTTGACCACAGAGTATTATGATAGATCTCAGTTCAGGAAATCGTCCTGCAAAAAGTTTGGGGTCCGCTGGTTATGTGAAGAAACAGTGAACGAAATCGTTAATATGGCGTGGGAAAAAGCGAAGTTAGCTGGTCTGGGACCGTCCTTGGCTGATAGGATGAAGGTTGTACGTGAGATTTGCACCAATAGGACAAAGATGTCTTAAAAGGCCCGAAGAAGCGGGTGGGTAAATTGAAAAGGGAACTTGAGAAACTTAGACATGGGGTTTTGTCTCCCGATTCCATTGCCAGGCAGAAGGAAATTCTTCTTTTGTTGGAGAATATTATGGGACAAGAGGAGATCTTCTTGCTTCAAAGAGGTGGGGCGGAATGGTTGTTACATGGCGATAGAAACACGAAGTTTTTCCACAATGCGGCCATGGCAAAAAAGAAATGAAATTGTATAAAGAAGCTACTCGATGACACGGGTATGTGGCGTCGAGGTACGGGTGAAATTAGTGACCATATTATGCAGCAATTTTCTGGTTTATTCACAACTAAAGTTGATGCTCCTGATCAGAATGTCTTGGCATCGGTTAAAAGAAAGTAACTGTTGGGGAACGTTGCATGGAAAACAAAAAAAATTCTACGCACACGCAAGATCTATCCATGAAGATACATAGCTATGAGAGGGGAGAGCATCTTCATACCCTTGAAGATCGCTAAGCGGAAGTGTTTATCAACGTGGTTGATGTAGTCGTACACCTTCATGATCCGTCACGATCAAGTACTGAACGTACGACACCTCCATGTTCAGCACACGTTCATCTCGATGACGTCCTCGCCTTCTCGACCCAGCAAGAGAGGCGAAGTAGTAGATGAGTTCCTGCAGCACGACGGCGTGGTAACGGTGGTGGTGAAGAACAATCTCCACAGGGCTTCGCCAAGCACAACGAAAACTATGACGGAAGATAAACTAGAGGGGAAGGGGTTGCCGGTACACGACTTGGTGAATCTTGATGTGTCTTGGGTGCTAACCCCGCCCCTCTATTTATATGTTGAGCCTCGGGGTCGAAACTTGAAGTAAAAGCCTCATCAAAGTTGGTTTTGCCCGAACAACAAGAGTCCTTCTTGGACTCCAAGACCAGACGCCACGGTTCCCGACGTCTGGACCCAAACACCAGGGTCCCTGGCATCTGGCCCCTAGCCTCCGTAAAACTTCCTTTTGCACTTTCCAAAAACCTCGTGGGCATGATTGTGCTAATTAAACACACACAAAACACAAACATAGCAGTAGCATAATTGTGCTAACACTCAAGAATAGAAAGCAAAAAGCAAAAAATAAATTTTATTCATTGGGTTGCCTCCCAACAAGCTCTTCCTTTATAGCCATTAAGATAGGCATGAGATTGCAATGATGCTCACATGAAAGACAAGAATTTAAGCACAAATAGAGCATCATAAAACATGTGACAAACACATTTAAATCTAACATATTTCCTGTGCATAGGCATTTTGTAGGCAACCAAATTATCAAGAGAAGAAACATCTAGCATATGCAAGGAAGAAGAAAGTGACGATAGCAATCTCAACATGAAGAGAGGTAATTTAGTAACATGAGAATTTCTACAACCATATTTTCCTCTCATAGTAATTACATGTAGGATCGTAAGCAAATTCAACAAAATAGCTATCACATAACATATTCTCAACACGATCCATATGCATGCGAAGTTGACACTCTTCCAAAATAGTGGGATCAACATTAACTAAAGTCATGACCTCTCCAAACCCACTTTTATCAAGAATTTCAAAAGATTGAACATTCTCCAAAGTAGTGGGATCTAAAGTTGACACTCTTCCAAACCCACTTTCAATAATACTACAAACATTATTATCAATCTCATATTCATCATGGGGCTTAAATAAATTTTCAAGATCATACGAAGAATCACCCCAATCATGATCATTGCAATAAGTAGTGGACATAGCAAGATTAGCATCCCCAAGCTTGGGGTTTTGCATATTATTAGCACAATTGACATTAATAGACTTCATAGTAAAATCATTGCAATCATGCTTTTCATCCAAAGAGCTATCATGAACCACTTCATAAATTTCTTCATCACAATTTTCAGATTCACGAATCTCAAGCAAAACTTCATAAAGATAATCTAGTGTACTCAAATCACTGGCAATTTGTTCACGATAATTGGATCTCTTAAAAAGATTAGCAAGTGGATGAGGATCCATCTCAATAATTTTTTAGCAAGCGAAGATGCAAGCAAATAGAAGACACATGACAACACAAGCAAACAAAAGATTGAACAAGAAAAAGGCAAAGGAAAAAGAAGGCGAATAAAAAGGCAAATTTTTGTGAAGTGGGGGAGAGGAAAACGAGAGGCAAATGGCAAATAATGTAAATTGCGAGGAGATGAGATTTGTGATTAGGGACCTGGTTGATGTTGAAGATCCTCCCCGGCAAGGGCGCCAAAAATTCCTTTTGATGGCTGCTAGAACTACGTCGGTATTTCCCCAAAGAGGAAGGGATGATGCAGTATAGCGACGGTAGCTATTTCCCTCAATGATGAGACCAAGGTTATCAAACCAGTAGGAGAACCTCCTCACACCACGTAAACAGCAACTGCTCACAAATAACAAATACTCGCAACCTGACGTGTTAAAGGGGTTGTCAATCCTTCCGGGTACGGCCCCTCAAGATAGGCAAATAACGTGAGGTAAAAGTGGTAGATAGGATAAATAGATCGCGAAACAAATAAGTTGCAGCAAGGTATTTTTGTATTTTTGGTTTAATATATCTGAAAATAAATGCAAGAGAAAATAGATCGCAAAGGCAAATATGATGAAAAGAGACCCGGGGGTCGTAGGTCTACAAAGAACTACTCACGCATCATAGGAGAGGCACCAATGGAAGTGGTGAACCCCTCCATGACGGTGTCTAGATTGGATCTTGTGGTTCTGGACTCTGCGGCGGCTGGATCAATATTTCGTCGCCCCCTAGGGTTTCTGGAATATTGTGGTATTTATAGAGCGAAGAGGCGATTCGGGGGGGGGGGGGCACCCGAGGTGGGCAGCACCCACCTGGGCGCGCCTGGGCCTCCTGGGGCGCCCTGGTGGGTGTTACTCCTCTCAAGTAGCCCCCAGGTGCTTCCTTGCCCCACCGGCTTTCTTCTGGCCCAAAAAAAATCCTCCAGGAGTTTCGTTGCGTTTGGACTCCGTTTGATATTGATTTCCTGCGATATAAAAAACATGCAGAAAACAGCAACTGGCACTGGGCACTATGTCAATAGCTTAATACCAAAAAATGATATAGAATGTCTATAAAATGATTGTAAAACATCCAAGAATGATAATATAATAGCATGGAACAATAAAAAATTATAGATACGTTGGAGACGTATCAATCATCATCACCATGAAGGCCAAGGACCAGAGGGAGAACCTCTCCCCATCCAGGAGGGAGGCCATGGAGGAGGAAGTACAAGGGGGAGAACCTCTCCTACTCTCTCTCGGTGGCGCTGGAGTGCCATCGGGAGGGGAATCATCGCCGCGGTGATCGTCTTCATCAACATCACCATCATCACCATCCTCATCTCTTTTACGGCGGTCCACTCTCTCGCACCCCGATGTAATCCCTACTTGAACATGGTGCTTTATGCCACGTATTATGATCCAATGATGTGTTGCCATCCTATGATGTTTTGAGTAGATATCCTTTGTCTTTGGGTTGATTGATGATCTAGATTGGTATGAGTTGTATGTTTTATTTTGGTGCTGTCCTATTGTGCCTTCCGTGCCGCGCACGCGTGAGGGATTCCTGACGTAGGGTGTTGCAATACGTTCATGATTCGCTTACAGTGGGTTGCTTGGGTGACAAAAGCATAAACCCGAGTAAGGGGGTTGTTGCGTATGGGATAAAGGGGACTTGACACTTTAATGCTATGGTTCGATTTTACCTTAATGATCTTTAGTAGTTGCGGATGCTTGCTAGAGTTTCAATCTTAAGTGCATATGATCCAAGAAGAGAAAGTATGTTAGCTTATGCCTCTCCCTCATATGAAATTGCAATAGTGATTACCGGTCTTGTTAAACAACTGCCTAGGACAATTCCGCACACCGACCCATCATTATTCCACACTCGCAATTTATAATATTTAGTAATATATTCTAACTTTATTATAACAACACCTACTTGTATATTTTAGCACTCCGATATCATGCAAAGTTATCCTCTTCATACCCATAACATAGTTTTAGTTCTCGTTTCTAGTTGGAAGCAAACGTCGTGTACATACAACATCGATCGATGGCGATAGGACTTGAGAGAATATTGATCTTACCTTTAGCTCCTTGTGGGTTCGACACTCCATGCTTATCACTTCCACCTTTAGAAATTGCTATGATGATTCCCTGCACTTGGTGATTATCAGCAACCTTGTCTATCCCACCATGGTCATCACCCACGAAGGACTTGCCTCACTCTGGTAGATCTTCATGAAATAGGCAATCTCCTTGCCCTTACAAACTCCTTGGTTCAACTCCACAATCTTGTCGGAGGCTCCCAAGTGACACCTAACCAATCTAGGGGACACCACTCTCCAAAAGGTAATAGATGGTGTGTTGATGATGAACTCCTTGCTCTTGTGCTTCAAATGATAGTCTCCCCAACACTCAGCTCTCTCTCACAGATTTGGCTATGGTGGAAAGATGATTTGAGTGGAAAGCAACTTGGGGAAGGCTAGAGATCAAGATTCTTGTGGTTGGATTGCAATGTCTTGATCTCAACACATGAGTAGGTTGTTCTCTCTCAGAAAATGAGTACTGGAAGTGTAGGCACGTTCTGATGGCTATCTCTCAAATGGAGAAGGGGATGGAGGGGTATATATAGCCTCCACACAAAATCCAACCATTACACACATTTGACCCAACTCGGTCGGACCGAATAGAAGAACTCGATGAGACCGGTTCAGTTCAAAATGTGAACGTTAGGAATATCGGTGGGACCAACTGAACAACTATGTGGGACCGATGTGCAAGGGCTAGGGCAAAACCTCGTCTCGGTGAGACCGATTGCACGTAATCGGTGAGGCCGATTTCAGCAAAGATCAAATATAGAGAGTTGGTCAAGCAAACTTGGTGGGACCGATTGCACATTTCGGTGAGACCGAGATCCATATCAGTGTGACCGAACTGTCTAGGGTTTCTGGCAGTGGCTATGTCAACTGAACTCAGTGGCGCCGGATAGATCGAAACGATGGGGCCAAGTTTGACTTTGAATTTTGGACAAATGTGGAAATTAGAAAGTGGTTGAGGGTTTTGGAGCAATATCACTAAGCACTTTGAGCAAGTAGACCATTAAGCAACATCTCATCCACTTTTAATAGTATTGGATTTCCTATAGACTCAATGTGATCTTGGATCACTAAAATGAAAATGAATAGTCTTGAGCTTTTGCGAATCTTTGTCCTTAGCATTTTGAAGGGTCGACATCTCTAGTCCATGCCATGCCAATCATTGAACTTTCTGAAATATTTAACTTGAATGGATATTAGTACAATGAGCTATATGTTGTTATGAATTACCCAAACCACCCGGGTATTAGTTGCACTTTCAATCTCCCCGTTTTTGGTAAATGATGACAACATATAGATCAAAGCTTCGACAAATGATAATATGAATGAAATACATCATCGCTTTGAGAAGTATGTGATAAGCAAGTGCATCCCCTAAATTTGTGCATTATTTAAAATTTGCTTTTGAATGCAAATGCACAATCGATTAGGATCATGGGTCACTCTTCCATGTCACATACCTCTTGGTGGAGCACTCAAAATGATAAGAGTTAAATAACATGCACTCATCACCAAGGGTAAACATGATTGATCATACACAAATATCATAGATATCATCATGCAAGCACACATTAAGGCATAGTATGATCAAAGACATGATCACAAGGGTATCTCACGAGCAAAATACAAATTGTAGCATAGGAATTTAAACAAGCAAACGATCAAGTAGCAAGAGAGGCAACAAAAGGCAAAACTCTCTCTC
Organism: Aegilops speltoides; assembly: GCA_021437245.1. Classification (NCBI taxonomy): domain Eukaryota; kingdom Viridiplantae; phylum Streptophyta; class Magnoliopsida; order Poales; family Poaceae; genus Aegilops; species Aegilops speltoides. Next base: position 185,815,524 of record CM038146.1, on the reverse strand, counting down.
TCTCTCTCTCTCGGCCTAATGATATATACACTTTCTCCCCCTTTGGCAACAAGTTACCAAAAAGCTTGAAAATACAAAGTGCTATACGGCACTCCAGGCACGATCTCCGGGAGCTCCTGAAGGGGTCTTCTGGCTGGTTGCTCCGGTGTGCGTAGATGGGGTGGAGAGGAGTCCATCTGCAAAAGCTTCAGCAGAGGTCTGTGGAGCTGGAGGATTTGAAACTGGTGGTGCAATAGTGGCAGTTGCTGCAGGTGCTGAAAGTGTAGTCCTGGTGTCACTAACAACTGGCACTAATGAAGACCTTTGTGCCCTTGGCACTCTCTGAAAGGTATCTGTGGCAGGTCTGTCATTCCTCTCCTCAACTTCTTCCTGGAGCTTCTCCACAGTGACCTAGATCTCTGTGACCTTCACATCTAGATCATGAAAATTTGTCTCAATGATCCTTTCAAGACTCTCTTGATTTTGAGTTAGGGTGGCCAAGCAATTCTCAATTCTCACAGTAGCCTCAAACAGATAACTGAGTTGATATTGCTTGGTCTTGAGCATCACTTGTGAAGCATCTGGTGCACTGGTTGCCTTTGCTCTCTCTCTCTCTCTCTCTCTCTCTCTCTCTCTCTCTCTCTCCTCCTGGCTTCTGCACATGTAGGATGGGATACATCCATGACAACTTCATTAAGAAGATATGTCCCTGTTCCCATCTTGGAATTGATCCACATCTGTATGTGAGGGGCATATCCACATGATCTCTTCTGATCAGCAGCTGTTCTCTTCATCGTTTCAACAATCAAACTAATCACCTTGAACTTCTGAGGTACATCAAGCATGTGGAGCAAGTTGATTGAGTGGCCATGGATCATCCTATGATCTCCTGACTTGGGCAAAAGAGTGTGCCTCAAGATGGGTATGATGGGGGTCAGACCAGACATCAGATAGTATACCGGCCCAAGCTTATGTGTCTCCAAGGCCTCATCAGGAATAGTCTTGTACATGTTGTCCATGGAGTTGTGATCCTTCCCAGGACTGGCATATACATCAATGTCAGTTTCCTCTTCCTTTGGGGCATTGGTCAACTTGGCCCACTCAGAGATTGTAGATTGATATTTAGTTCCCTTAGTCATCCAGACAATCCTTCCATCTGGGTAGAAGTGAGCAGTGGAATAGAATTGCATGACCATCTCATCGTTCCACTTGGTCAACTCTTCTGACCAACAAACTCGTCCACGTCATTCATCCTAAAGCTCTCATGTACACCTGGGAAGTAGTCCTCATTGTCATGAATGTACTTCCAGTCAACCCACTTCATATCACAGACAATGGGCTTCTTGTCCAACAAGACTGTCTCATAGAAGTCCTGTTGTTTCTTGGTGTGGAAACGATAGTCTACATCAGTCCTCCTCCTGATAGCATAGGGATCAGTCTGTCTCCATAATCTCAGACCTGCATTCTTCCTTTCCTTCATGTTTTCAGCCACTGGATGATCATCACTGTGATCTGGAATCTTGGGCTTCAATTTTCTGAACACTTGCTACTCTTCATCTTCTTGAGCCTCAGGCACTGGGGCCTTGTTTTTCTCAGCAACAGGGATGTTCCTGGTAGATCTCTTTGGTGCAGATGGTTTTGGAGCTTGAGCTTGAGCTAAAGGCTTGGGGGCAGACTTGGGCTTAGATGAAGCAGCCCTAGTCCTTATGGCATCCCCCATAAGCTTTCGTGTCTTGGTAGGAGGTGCAACTGGCTCTTCCTCCTCCCTGTCTTCATCTAAATCTCTCATGGTAGATGGTTTGCCAATGACTCTGGCAATTGTCTTTCTCTCTCCTTCCTCTTCTTTCCTCAAGCGGCCTTTTCCTCTCTTGGTTCAAGAGTGAGCTCCATGGTTTCTTGAGTAGAAGCTCTAGCTTTTGACATAGGCTTCCTCTTAGCAGGAGCTTTCACCTTCATTCCAGGCTTGGTGGCAGCAGCAGTAGCATACTCTTTCTTGAGCACTTTCTTCTTGGAGGTCACCTCCTCCTGACTGACAAAATCTTCATCCTCAGATTCTGAAGTTCTCTTCTTCCTTGTCCTGGTTGCTGCCTTAGGCAAGTTGCTGGGAGTGCTTCTGCTTCCATCATCATAACTGCTGTTGGAGGGACTAGTACCCTCACTAAGGTTGATATTCTCCTTGTACTTGTTCTGACTCTCACTGCCCTGTGACATAGCTGAATATGACCCTGTGAATAGTTGGGTATAGATAGAGTGGATGAGCATCACAAAGTAAAGCTATTTTGCAAAAATATTGAGACAAAAACTTAACTTTAGTTTTCCGCAGAAAGCATTTCAGAGCTACCGATATGACAAACTCGGTGACATCGAAGCACAAATAGAGTCTAAACACACAGTTTCGGTCAGACTGAAATACAGTTCGGTGACTTCGAGATGCTATGGTTTCATAGAGCAGGTGATTTCGGTCACACCGATCAATACAATCCGGTCAGACCGAGTTGTACTTGTGCAATTGCCTGCGCCAAATTGGTGGGACCGAGATCCTCAGATCGGTCGGTCCAAGATGAGTTCAGCGGAAACCTAACCCTAAGTTTTTTGCGTCAAATCTATTCTAGAGGTTTCTTTCAGTGGATAGATTGATCTCATTCGTGGAAAGAACAATGGCAAAGAACTTTATGCAAGAATCAGAATAATGGGGCACACAAAGAGGTCAAGTCTGTACCCTAACTTGGCGACGAACTTGCTACAGCAACAATAGCGGTGAGATTTCTGTTGGCGGCAATGGAGACCAGCAGCAGGAGGCATTGGCGACGACGGCGATGATCCGGAGACCAAGGGGGCGGCAGAGCTGGGAAGGTGCGGTTGAGTGGTTTGGAGAAATTTCCAAATTTCAACCGCTGTATATATACCTAGTCACTATTGGTGTGACCGAGTGGAACGACTCGGTGGCACCGAGATGCAAAACTGCTAGCAATTGCTGCAACTCGGTGTGACCAAATTGTTCTAATCGGTTGCACCGAGATGAAAACCTAGATCAACTTAATGAATTCAGTGAGACCGAGTAGGAGTGAGTTGGTCTAACCGAGATGCATTAAGAGGTTTTGGAAGTTAAGCCCTTGATGGGTCGGTGGCTCCGCGCACTCGGAGGGTCCGAATTCGACTTATTCAAACTTTGTGATGTACCATGAATAGAGTTTGAGACGAGAAAAGCATAGATAGCTAGAGGGAGTACTTAGGCATTCTTGTCCATCCATTTGGCAGAAAGAAAAACCAAACAATCAAAGCAACAAATGGATGTCCTCGAAATGGAGAAAATTATGCAACCAACATGCTCACACAATAAGATGGCAAATAAAATAGGGGGCAAAGCATGCACAAACACTCTAGCATCAATCAAGCAATTGTCGATGACTAGATCAACTATATATGAGTATATTGACTTAGGAGTCAAATGAGAACATTCGATCATAGGTCATGCTCATCGTTTAAGCACAAGTGGGGTTACCACTTTTACATAAAGCATTGTTGTGTTCACACCATTAGAGTTGCTTTAGCTCAATTCTTAGAGCAAAGCTCGCCCTAGATGTGATATCCCCCTTAGAGGGATGAACTAACCTTGTGTTTTTTCGATGATGACTTCATGTAGGTGTTGAAGATGTGGATGCTCAATGTTGATGTAGATCATTTGGAAATCCATTAGACTGAGTTGCACTTTCAATACCTACATGGGTTAGTCCCACAAGGAACACACAAGGATATCCATAGACATAGAGTGAAACACACATATGATGATGTCCATGAAAGCATTAGGTTACCTTGTCCCTTGTCTTACCAAGAAGAGGATTTGTGACTCCTTGAACTAGTGCAAGATATGGGAGTTGATTGCACTTGTCTTTGCCAAAATGAATATGAGTGAAGTATGTTGGCGGAGTCACCCTCAAGAACACTCTAGTTCTTCTTCTTTGGGACCCATATCAACTTGACGGGAATCCTTGGAGTTGTAGTTGTACTTGATGAAATAGAACTTGATGTAGTCTTGGGAACCCACTTGACCAAGGCCTTAGGAGCTTCTTTAAATGAGTCAATCTCTTCTTGAAGCTTGTCCTTGCATTTTAGCTTGTGGTCTTGTGGTGGAAGATCATCTTGAGCTTGTGTTCCCTTGAAAGAAGTGGGGTCATACTTCTCTTGTTGAGGAACAAACTTCGTCTTGGGGTATGGATCTTCTTCCCACTCAACTACATTTGCATTGAACTTCCGTTCAAAACCAACATCTTGATTCTTCCGGTGCCTTCCTTGCTTGCATACAATTTCCTCAAATTGCTTGCTTCCGGCAAGACTCTTGTAAACACCTTTCTCTATGATTCCCTTCAATAAGCTATTTTATTGCTCAAGTGTAACTTGGCTAAGAGAATCATTAGTGGAATCAATAGAACTAATAGAAGCAACACTATTGGATTTAGCATGATTATTGTTACTACTAGAAGTGGAATCTTTCTTCCTCATGTTGCTAGTTTTCACTTATGGCATGTAAGTAGACAAGACTAAATGCTTGGCAATGTAAGAAGAAATTTTCTTTCGAAGATCATCATTGATTGCTTTTAAGAACCCATGCTCTTGCTCTAAATTGAGCTTCTCAAAGCGTAGCTTCTCATGAGTCTTAAAATACTCTCGATGATCCTCTAAAGTAGTTTCATGAGATAACTTAAGAGTGTTTAGTTCTTTAGTTAGACGCTCAATCTCCTTATTATCATTTTCATTCGTTTCATCTTGATTAGCATGCACTGGTACGTGTCGTTGCTATACAAACAGTTTTAAACCCCTTTCCGCGACGACATTTGGAACCGTCACCAAGTGAGTGTGGGTAATAGGGGGGCCTTCCCACACGACCCAGGAACCGTCGGGGATATGCCCTCCTGGCACACACGCTCGGCAAAATGAGGTCATGTGCGACCGGCGAGCGAGCAAATACGGTTATATGTACAGTAGTGCTAAAAAATACAATTATACAGGCGAAATCGTTTCCGGTCATAAGTACATCCCACACAGTTAGCCCCCGCTAAACGTTTTCGTTCGTATGTACATTCCACAAAGTCCATCCAAGGAATAAGTTTCTGTTAGTATGTACAACCCACACAATTAATCCAAGAAGTACCAAACGTTTGCGATGCACACAACATCACAAACAGTCAATAATTTCGAAGCGTGTGTGATAAGGTGACTATCGCAAACATTTAATAAGAAAGAACTGTGTGCGATGTTGTTGTTAATCGCACACGTTTTTTCTTGGCTGATCGTGCGTGCAATGGAGATTGATCGCACACGTTTTTTCCTGGATGATCGTGTGTGCGGTGGAGATTGATCGCACACGTAGTGGAACCTAGAAACATGTTTGATCTCCACGTCTATCATAGACGTTTCGCTTTTGCCAATCGTGTGCAGTGTAATCCCTAATTAATCCCTAATTTAAAAATCACCTTTTTGAATTTGAAAGTAGGCAATCACTTATTTCATATACAACCAAGTTTATTACAAATATAGGTGCAACCACGAATGCATAATTCGATGCACGGGTACATATACTGAAGAACTACAGAAGTACCAAGTAAAGAATGATGAACCACAGTTTTACTAAAGACTATATAGAGAGAGGTGAAAGACATTCTGGTTGCTGGAGAAGCTGAAGCGGAATGCCCATATTGTGTCTTCCTCCATGCGTAATGCGCGCACGAATCTAGGCCAACCCCTTGTGATGGCTGCCCGTTTGTAACATCCCAAATTTTCAATTTGGTATGTTATACATTAGATCATCAATGCATATCATATTTTATTTGCTTTTGGTTTTGATCCTAGAAATTCTACGCAACTCAAGGACCCGCGGAGAGAGTTGGGGATTTCGTTATTATCATATTTGAGTTTTCTCAAATTTTGAGAATAGGATCATTTGATTTTAATTATTTTATCATCAATTATTTCTATTTCAAAAATATGAGAGAGGGAATAAAATGACTTTCCCAAATAAAGAAATATTGAGGATTTAATAATAAAATCAAATAAGATTTTATTTTGGAGTTTTCGCCCTTTTATTTGAATTTAGGAAAAATGTGCGTTTTTCAAAATTTGCATTTAGGCCCAATAAATGTTCATCTTGTCCGGCTTGATTTTAGAAGCCGGGGAAATTCTATTTCGGGATTTTTGGAGTCCGTTTAGTAATTTTTTTATTTGTTTTTCTGCGTGGAATTATTTAAAAAAAACGCGAACCGACTTGGTCAGTCCAGCGGGACTCCGCCGGGGCAGCCTTTAAATAGTCCGCCGCCGCCAAAGCCCAGCCCACCACCGCCGCCGCCACCCACGCCCGAACCCTAACCTAACCCTAGCCGCCCGAGCCATGCCACCGCCGCCGCCATTGGCCGCCGCCGATTCGCCGCCGCCGCCGCCGACGCCGCCGCCTCGCCGAACCGCCGCCCGCCGCCGTCGCGAACCGCCGCCCGAGGTGCCTCGTTTTCCGCGCCGATGGTTTTTCTCGAAAACCGTTCAGTTTTTTGCCCCTTTTTTTTAGTTTCCGCTTTTTTATTTAGATCGGTTTTTTTGGTTTAGGTTAGTTAGCGAACGTTTGTTCGTTCGTTCGTTTTAACGAACGTATTCGTCGTTTAGATCCAGCTAACGAACGTCCGTTCGTTAAGTTGTTCATCATTTTTCTGTTTCTCGGATTTATTCCGCGATTTTTCTGATCGCGATTTCTGATCCGATTTTCGTTTTAGTATAACTTTTCGCTCGTTTATCAGAATCAGGCGATTCAAGCGCGTGGAGTTTCGTTTCGAAACCCTCTTTCCGAATAACCAACTTAAACAAGTTTTTTGCTTCTGTAAAATTTGACTTAGATCCAGATTAGTAAAACGAAGCTGTTTTCTTTCGCCGTTTGACTTTCGTTGTTTCGTTTGATTTAATTCTTTTTGCCAACCGGAGTTCTTAAATTGAACTTTCTGGTTAGATCTTTTATTTGAGTTTTACCCGTGCATTAGATGAGTACTTATTGTATGCTTGTTTATTTGTCTGCGATAGAATACCCGGAGTGCGCCGCCTGTTACTTCGAGTCTCTAGGTTTCGCGGATCATCAGCAAGGCAAGTAACACTTTGATCATACTTCTTATTACCCAGTTTTTATTGCATTAGTTCAATCCTCCAAACAATTGCGTGATTAGGATCTGAATTAATATGTGGGTTTTGGGAAGTAGATGAGGTAGTACCTATTACCTGTTTTAATATCAAACCCTTGGGAGCAATTTCTACGTTTGCTTATATTGCCATGCTATGCTAGTAGACGTGGATTGGGTGAGTGTATCCATGACAGATGTGAGATTGTTAATTAATGGTTTATTTAAGGTGGCAACTTTAATACACATCTGGGTGGATTGAGGTACCTGGGTATTCCAGGATTGCCTGTTTGTTTTTGGACCGCCACCCAGGCTCAAAGGGATCATAAGATTATTCATGCGAGAAACTTCCGTGTGCAGCCACAAGCTATTATGGGCTCTGGCATAGTTGATGTAACGCCCTCGATGCGGCTATATCTCCCACGTGTCGAAGCACGACTTAGAGGCGTAACCGCATTGAAAGCAATGTCGCAAGTGAGGTAATCTTCACACAACCCATGTAATACATAAGGGAAAGAGATACATAGTTGGCTTACAATCGCCACTTCACACAAATACATGAATAAAGCATTACATCATCCAGATACAATCAAGGTCCGACTACGGAACCAAAATAAAAGAAGAACCCCAAATGCGATAAAGGTCCCCGATCGACCCCAACCGGGCTCCACTATCGATCAACTAGAACGAAACAACACAAAGGGCAAGATCTTCATCGAGCTCCTCCTTGAGCTTGGTTGCGCCACCGCCAGTTAACATAGGCACCGCAAACTGGTTTTGAAGTATCCGTGAGCCACGAGGACTCAAAGAATCCCATTACCATGGGTTTCAAGACTAGCAAAGCTTAATGGGAAAGGAAGGGGTAAAGTGGTGAGGTTGCGCAATGACTAAGCAAGATATGGTGGCTAACCAACGCAAATAAGAGCGAGAAGAGAACAAGCGGAACGGTCGTGAAGCTAGCAATGATCAAGAGGTGATCCCAACACCTACTTACGCCAAACATAACACGTAAACCGTGTTCACTTCCGGACTCCGAGAAGAGACCATCACGGCTACACACTCGGTTGATGCGCTTTAATTTGGATCCGTGTCAAGTTATCTACAACCGGACGTTAACAAATTCCCATCTCGCCACATAACCGCGGGCACGGCTCTCGAAAGTTTATACCTGCAGGGTGTCCCAACTTAGCCCATGACAAGCTCTCGCGATCATCGAAGAATAGACCTTCACCCGAGACACTCCGATCGGACTCGGTATCCCGTACATCAAGACATTTCGACAATGGTAAAACAAGACCAAGAAGACCTCCGCGTGCCGACATCCCGATAGTAGCCGCGTATCTCGTCCTCGAGCCACGACCGGATGAGCAATCCGCATAACTAAAACCGGACCTCAAGTTTCCACGAGGCGCCGCAAAGGGTTCTAGTTTGGACCAACACTTAGACAAGCATTGGCCGGGGCTGTAATAAAGATGACCCTTGGGTTAATTACTCCCAAGGAAAAGTAGGTGGTGGTGAGGCAAATGGTAAAAGGCAATGTTGGGCCTTGCGGACAAGTTTTATTCAAAGCGAACTGTCGGGGGGTCCTATAAATCACCCGACCGCGTTAGGGACGCAAAATCCGGAACATAACACCGATATGACGAAACTAGGGCGGCAAGAGTGGAACAAAACACTGCATAAGGCCGAGCCTTCCACCCTTTACCAAGTATATAGATGCATTAATTAAATAAGAGATATTGTGATATCCCAACATAAACCCCATCCCACCATGGAGCAATCTTCAACTTCACCTGCAGCTAGCAACGCTATAAGAGGGGCTGAGCAAAGCGGTAACATAGCCAAACAACGGTTTGCTAGGAATGGTGTCAAAGGTTAGAGGTTTGACATGGCAATTTGGGAGGCTGACAAGCAAATGGTAGGCATCGTAGCATTGGCTTAGCAAAAGAGCGAGCAAAATAGCATAGCAAAGATAGTAGTGATTTCGAGGGTATGATCATCTTGCACGAAATCCCGCAAGGAAGAAGAACGATTCCATGAAGAAGACAAACGGACGTAGTCGAACGAATCCTCACAACTCCGGAACGAAACCGAAGCTAACGAGAGAAGCAACCCGGAAATAAACAAACAACATAGTAAACAACCATCACATAACACATGGCATGATGCATAAACAAGTATGATGCATGTCCGTTTAATGAGGCATGGCATGGCAAAGTGCACAAAACAAACTTACAAATTAAGTGGAGCTCAATATGCAACGAGTTGCATATTGACGGAACACCACATCAATTATTTAGTTTCTCTCTCGATTATGAACAAGACAAGATTAAATGTTGGTTAACATGGCAAGTGGTGAAGCATGAGCAAACTATCTAGCAAGGCAAGTTTAAATGAGGCCGGAAGCAACAAACGACAATTCCGGAAAATCCTCATGACATTTAGCAATTTAATGCAAGCAACAATTTTAAACACTTTAATTGTTGTTATCATGATGCGGATGACATATACAAGTTTTATGCAATTTCTATAAAAATGTTGACAAGAGCATGTTATGAAGCATTTGTCGCCATGGCGGAAGGAAAAAGGTGACACGGCGGTGAAACGGAAATGGTGCCACGGCAGCATATCCGAAAATGATGCCACGGCAACATATCGGTTCCGGTAGCTCACGGAGATACCGGTGCAAAAGGAAGTGTGACGAGCGAGTCGTGCAAGATGGTGGGGTGATACCGGATTCCGGGTGTCCCACATGGTGGCATGGCAAAAGAGGGGCGTCGCAAGGACAATTCGATCACGGTGCAAAACTCAAGCATCTCATAACCAAGCATGCATTCGTTCACGGGCATCGTCTCGAGGTTATACCTTCGAAGCGTGCGTTTCGGGGCGGTTCAAAATCGTCGAGGGAAGTAGACGTTCTCGGGTCGTAGTGGAAGTAGTCGTTCTCGCGCGGCGGTAGTGGAAGTAGTGGTACTCGCGACGGTAGTTGATCACGGGCCGTAGTGGAGGTAGTGGTACTATTCGTCGGTCGTCGTGGTACTTGGGGTCTTCGGACTTGTCGGTCTCGATTCTTGCGACGGTAGTGGTACACGTGGTAGATGAACTTGGCGATCCGAAGGGGTACTTGGCGGGTCATCGAGGTACTCGTTCTTGGAGATCCCGTAGACGCGGTAGGGGTACTTGACGCGTCACCGTGTAGTCGAACTTGGCGGCCTTGAGGAAGCGTAGTGGTACTGGGAGAGATACACGCCATGGTGCACGATGGGAAGGGTCCTGCAGAACAGGAGGTCGATGGCGGAGCAGCAACAGATTTGAAGGGGCGGCCGGCTCGGGAAGCGTAACTTCGAGGCCGGAGAGGCCATGGACGTTGGCACACACGCACCAATGAAGGCACGCGGAGGCAGAGACAGGAGGCTAGGCATCGAGAGAAAGCTTGCGAGGGCAATGGCGAGGAGGCACAGGCCGCGAATCGCAGCGGCGGGCGTGATTCGGGAGCACCCACCGGAGGACGAGGCAGGGCATACCCAGCGGCGGGATGGAAAGCGCCGGTGGAGATGCAAGGCAACATCCCAGGGCGGGGCTTGACAGTTCAGTGAGGTCCAATGATCGGGCGACGGGCGCCATCCCGGAGGCAGCAGAGGACGCAGGGCGCCGGCAAAGAAGGCGGCAAGGTCGCTCGCAGGGTGGCCCTCCGGCCTGGTTCTCTTGTCCGGCGAGGGTGGAGCGCGGGTCTCGCACCGGAGGAACGGGGCGACGGAGCGAGGGGGTCGAGGGCTGCGCGAGCGACGGATGCAGACGACGATGAGGAGACCGAGGGGATGGGACGAGGGCGTGGCGCGAGGAGCTCCTCTCCCTGGAGCGATGGGATGTGCGTGAGGGAGGAGAGGAGGGTGAGCGTAGATGGGGATCGAGCACTGGGAGCTCGATGCGGTGTGTGAAGTCTTGGGCGGCGAGGGACGAGAGGGAGATGAGATCGAGCGAGGGGTAGCGGCGCTGGAGGAGGACGAGGGAGAGATGGAGGCCGATGGGAGTCGGGCTAGGGTTAGGTGTCTTTGGGGCAATTTGGGCCTAAAGAGGCCGGTGGAGGAGCCTTGGCCCATGCGGGCTTAGGGATGGATGGGCGGCAGGAGGTTGGAAGGCCCAGGCTGTTGGGTGCAGTTTCTCTCTCTTCCTCTCATATTTTTCTTAATGTAAAAGAAATAGAGAGAAGGAAAGAAAGAAAGGGTTAGGGAAAGAATATGTGCAAGGGGTTAGTTTCCCTGGACTCACAAAAATATGCTCCTTCCAAGAAAAATAGAAAGGCCATGATTGAAAGATAAGAATTCAAACTCATTTGAATTTAATTCAAATGGGTTTGAACTAGGACTTGATAAAAGGAAGGTCCAAAAATGTTCGGATTTTTGGTGGACCTCCGAAGAATGATGAAAGAAATTATGGGCAAGGTTTGAAGACCAAGAATTAAGAAAACAACGGCATTGGGATTTTTGCAAGTGTGTTATGGTGATTTCCAAAAAAATGAAATATTTATTATAGCTCCCTAATAATAATAGGAGACTTGGAATATGTTTTAAAGAGAAATTCACCATGTGAATTCCCTCGATTTAAATAGATCAAAAGATCTATGCAATTTATTTAGTTGAGGTTTTAAAAAGGGTTGCATGATGACATGATGCAATGCAAATGATGCAATGATGAATGCATCAAACAAATAAATCACACGACGAATCTCGGAGTAGCTGGAAGTCTTCTGGAGCGTCGGTCTCGGGGTGTTACAACACTCCACCACTACGAGAGGATCTCGTCCCGAGATCTAGAATGGCACCGGAGGGAAAAGGAAGAGAAAGAGAAGAGGTAAAACTAATTGCTTCTTTGACGAACGAGTGAAACCACGAACCTTGAGAGGTTGAGCAATTTGAAAGAAAGAGTACAACAGAGATGAACGAGATTGCAAACAATCCGTTAGAAAATAGGAACAAGGAACATTACGAGGACTTGAAGGTTGCAAAGACACAAATCTTTAATGGACAAGATAGAATTCGAAACCACTCCGGTTAAAACAAGATGAGAGGGGAAGAATAAGAATGATATAATTTGGACAACACTCCAACTGTAAATGGAAGGAATTGAACATGAACTTGACAAGATGAGAGGATACTTGATGAGATCAACAACACACTGCCTCCGGAACTATTGAAAGAATGGCACAAGGGGTAAGAAAGATTTCAGACAGCGGTCCGGTTGAAAGAGAGGCAAAACTTGATAAGATGAAAAGAACTTGAAGAGATGACACAACACTCCGGTAATAAACGGATGATAAAAAGAAAGAGAAGTTAAAACACAAGGTGAAGCCTTGCGATGATTTAGATGGAGCTTCGCGACAAGATAATGCGGAAAACTTAGAACTCCGGAAGAAAGATGAACAACAAGAAGCCAAGAATTTATTACTCCTGAACAAACTCCGAAGGAAAAGATTAATCACTTGGATGAAACAAGAATAAGAATTATGTTATGCGTATCCTTCACCAATTTAAATTGATGACAAGACGGATTTGGCATACTACTTATTCTCGTAGAAAGGATTAAGAGGGATATAGCGTAAACTTGAGAAGGTATTGATGGAACCACTGGTGGGATTTGGAAACAACAAATATTGATATGATGAACAAGGAAGAGAGATCTTGAAAGAACCACCATAAGAATTGAAAAAGAGAGTAGCAAAGGCACAATTCACCGGAAGAATTGGAAAACGAATGAAGATACTTGAGGGGATTTAGATACATGAGAATGAAGAGAACATGAACTGATTAGAGGATATTTGAACGATTCACCGGTAAGAATTCAAGAACGAGAGCTGAAAGCTGAGAATGAGTAGTATTAAGAAATGATGGCCTTCGGAGGAAAGAAATGGAAACAACTCATGAAATGCTCCGGATGGGTGAAAAGAATTCTCACAATCGAAAACAATTATGAGGATAGCATGAAGCTAGAACCATGAATCTTGAAGAGAATAGAGCAAGATTAAAGAGAAATCCTTCTTCGGTCTTCAAATGATAACGAGAAACACCACCAAAATTAATGAGGCACACCGGAAGAATCAAAAGCGAAGAGGTTGAGCCAACTATGAAAAGAATTTGAAAGATCTTGGAGAAAAGCATTTGACTGATGATAACTCTTTCTTACGTCAAACTTGGAGAAGAATTTAGGATAGCTCTGGGAAAATAGAAGAGTCAGGTAAGATCCAGGAAAAAGACCTGTGGGTTAGGGCCCACTCAAAAGAACACCGTTGAACAATTGCTTGAAAGGGAGGTTGCACCGGTTGAATTAAATGGCTTGAATGAGGTAACAACCTCGAAAGAGCTTGAACGAATGCAGAGTGGAAACACGAATCTTCGAGATATCTTGAGCACTCCGGAATAACAAATAGCGAGAAGTAGAATGATAATGAGGTGCATCGGTATGAGAAAGCGTTAGAACGAGGAAAGGAATATGATGAATATCGAAAGCTTGAATAGGATCCACCGGAGAAGAAACAACAATGAAGGATGGTGAACTTGAAACTGTTGAGCATCTTCACGAGGGATCACCGGATCAGAACATTGAAAGAAAAGAATGAAGAGGCTTCACATGAATAAATGGATACTTGATTAAAATAAATGAGTCCTTGAAGAAAAAGGGTGGGAGGGCGGGAAAACAAAGGCAACTTGGGACGGATGAAACAAACACCGTTGAGAAAACTTAGAATTGATCTTGCGGATGGGGAGAATGATGGGATCATCTCGAAGAGAAGCACGCCGGTTGAAAAAGAATTAACATGACGATCTCGATGATCAAGAAGGATTAGTACTCCCATAGAAATATGAGAACACCATTTAGGAAAGGTATGGATTCAACATCCGACTTGAAGCAACTCAATACCAAAATAAAACAAAACAAAGGATTTGGCTTGCGTAATAAGCGGAACAAACATATGATAGAGATTTCGTCCAAGTTTTCGTGGTGGGGCCTACACGGGCTCAATCAGACAAAGACCATCATGTACAAGGTAGTGCACATGACATAATGGTGTCCCAGTCGGCATAGCCAAGGACTCTTTAAGACACAACGAGACCATCAGAAACCAACCGTGAATAGGCGGACCACTAGACGTCGAACCCCAATTTCATATCATACATCCGTCGGAAAGATATCCTAAGAGCTACTTGAATTCCCACCTATAAAACTCCCGAAATTTTCCTGTTATGCAATCGGGTGTTGGGGATACAGGGAGCAATATATCTCACCCAAACTAACAATCCCTACATCCAACTCTGTATCCATCCGTCAACACATAACCAAGAAACCTTCGAAATCGCTACCTCAACCTTCAAAAGCATCCGTTATACTAGTCATGGCAATACTCCGTACTCACCTCAAGATCAAGGTTAGCGGGGTTATCTCACCAACAACTGCATAAAAGAGATTTTCGATGTCGGCGTACTAAACTCAGGTATTCCAGAACTGCAATGATAAAATTATGACGACAACACCTCGGAGCTCAACTCCCCGGGACACTGCCACAACCCCTAAATGACAGGAGGCACCAAGAACAATGTTCTCGTCATAAGAATATCGGAACGATCCCAAGATACCCGCATGATCCTAAAAAAAAAATTTAGTGAAATTTAAGAAGAGAAGAGTCAAAACTCTACGTCAGGAGACCTCACCAGAGCGACGAACGGACTGAGGAGTAAAAAGAATTCCTAAACTCTCCGATATATATAATTCCTAAATGACTCAAACATTTTTCTAGACACAACTCGCCGCTAAAACGATCAAGCAAGGGCTCCTAAGGTCGGGATGGCTCTGATTACCAACTTGTAACGCCCTCGATGCGGCTATATCTCCCACGTGTCGAAGCACGACTTAGAGGCATAACCGCATTGAAAGCAATGTCGCAAGTGAGGTAATCTTCACACAACCCATGTAATACATAAGGGAAAGAGATACATAGTTGGCTTACAATCGCCACTTCACACAAATACATGAATAAAGCATTACATCATCCAGATACAATCAAGGTCCGACTACGGAACCAAAATAAAAGAAGAACCCCAAATGCAAAAGGTCCCCGATCGACCCCAACCGGGCTCCACTCTCGATCAACTAGAACGAAACAACACAAAGGGCAAGATCTTCATCGAGCTCCTCCTTGAGCTTGGTTGCGCCACCGCTTTCGGGTAACATAGGCACCGCAAACTGGTTTTGAAGTATCCGTGAGCCACGAGGACTCAAAGAATCCCATTACCATGGGTTTCAAGACTAGCAAAGCTTAATGGGAAAGGAAGGGGTAAAGTGGTGAGGTTGCAGCAGCGACTAAGCAAGATATGGTGGCTAACCAACGCAAATAAGAGCGAGAAGAGAACAAGCGGAGCGGTCGTGAAGCTAGCAATGATCAAGAGGTGATCCCAACACCTACTTACGCCAAACATAACACGAAACCGTGTTCACTTCCGGACTCCGCGAGAAGAGACCATCACGGCTACACACTCGGTTGATGCGTTTTAATTTGGATCTGTGTCAAGTTATCTACAACCGACGTTAACAAATTCCCATCCGCCACATAACCGCGCACGGCTCTCGAAAGTTTATACCTGCAGGGTGTCCCAACTTAGCCCATGACAAGCTCTCGCGATCATCGAAGGAATAGACCTTCACCCGAGACACTCGATCGGACTCGGTATCCCAGACATCAAGACATTTCGACAATGGTAAAACAAGACCAGCAAGACCTCCCGGCGTCCGACATCCCGATAGTAGCCGCAGATCTCGCCTCGAGCCACGACCGGATGAGCAATCCGCACAACTAAAACCAGACCTCAAGTTTCCACGAGGGGCGCCAAAGGGCTCTAGTTTGGACCAACACTTAGACAAGCATTGGCCCGGGGCTGTAATAAAGATGACCCTTGGGTTAATTACTCCCAAGGGAAAAGTAGGTGGTGGTGAGGCAAATGGTAAAAGGCAATGTTGGGCCTTCTTTGGACAAGTTTTATTCAAAGCGAACTGTCGGGGGTCCCATAAATCACCCGACCGCGTTAGGGACGCAAAATCCGGGAACATAACACCGATATGACAGAAACTAGGGCGGCAAGAGTGGAACAAAACACCAGGCATAAGGCCGAGCCTTCCACCCTTTACCAAGTATATAGATGCATTAATTAAATAAGAGATATTGTGATATCCCAACATAAACCCTGTCCACCATGGAGCAATCTTCAACTTCACCTGCAGCTAGCAACGCTATAAGAGGGGCTGAGCAAAGCGGTAACATAGCCAAACAACGGTTTGCTAGGAATGGTGTCAAAGGTTAGAGGTTTGACATGGCAATTTGGGAGGCTGACAAGCAAATGGTAGGCATCGTAGCATTGGCTTAGCAAAAGAGCGAGCAAAATAGCATAGCAAAGATAGTAGTGATTTCGAGGGTATGATCATCTTGCACGAAATCCCGCAAGGAAGAAGAACGATTCCATGAAGAAGACAAACGGACGTAGTCGAACGAATCCTCACAACTCCGGAACGAAACCGAAGCTAACGAGAGAAGCAACCCGGAAATAAACAAACAACATAGTAAACAACCATCACATAACACATGGCATGATGCGCAAACAAGTATGATGCATGTCCGGTTTAATGAGGCATGGCATGGCAAAGTGCACAAAACAAACTTACAAATTAAGTGGAGCTCAATATGCAACGAGTTGCATATTGACGGAACACCACATCAATTATTTAGTTTCTCTCTCGATTATGAACAAGACAAGATTAAATGTTGGTTAACATGGCAAGTGGTGAAGCATGAGCAAACTATCTAGCAAGGCAAGTTTAAATGAGGCCGGAAGCAACAAACGACAATTCCGGAAAATCCTCATGACATTTAGCAATTTAATGCAAGCAACAATTTTAAACACTTTAATTGTTGTTATCATGATGCGGATGACATATACAAGTTTTATGCAATTTCTATAAAAATGTTGACAAGAGCATGTTATGAAGCATTTGTCGCCATGGCGGAAGGAAAAAGGTGCCACGGCGGTGAAACGGAAATGGTGCCACCGCAGCATATCCGAAAATGATGCCACGGCAACATATCGGTTCCGGTAGCTCACGGAGATACCGGTGCAAAAGGAAGTGTGACGAGCGAGTCGTGCAAGATGGTGGGGTGATACCGGATTCCGGGTCTCCCACATGGTGGCATGGCAAAAGAGGGGCGTCGCAAGGACAATTCGATCACGGTGCAAAACTCGAGCATCTCATAACCAAGCATGCATTCGTTCACGGGCGTCGTCTCGAGGTTATACCTTCGAAGCGTGCGTTTCGGGGCGGTTCAAAATCGTCGAGGGAAGTAGACGTTCTCGGGTCGTAGTGGAAGTAGTCGTTCTCGCGCGGCGGTAGTGGAAGTAGTGGTACTCGCGACGGTAGTCGATCACGGGCCGTAGTGGAGGTAGTGGTACTATTCGTCGGTCGTCGTGGTACTTGGGGTCTTCGGACTTGTCGGTCTCGATTCTTGCGACGGTAGTGGTACACGTGGTAGATGAACTTGGCGATCCGAAGGGGTACTTGGCGGGTCGTCGAGGTACTCGTTCTTGGAGATCCGTGAGACGCGTAGGGGTACTTGACGCGTCACCGTAGTCGAACTTGGCGGCCTTGAGGAACCGTAGTGGTACTGGGAGAGATACATGGCCACGGTGCACGATGGGAAGGGTCTGCGACAACAGAGGTCGATGGCGAGAGCAAAGAGCAGAAGTGGGGCGGCGCCGGCTGGGAAGCGAACTTCGAGGCCGGAGAGGCCATGGACGTCGGGCACACACGTGCCAGGGGCACGCGGGAGGCAGAGATGTGAGGCTAGGCATCGAGGAAAGCTGCGAGGGGCCATG
This sequence comes from Aegilops speltoides, assembly GCA_021437245.1. Taxonomy (NCBI): domain Eukaryota; kingdom Viridiplantae; phylum Streptophyta; class Magnoliopsida; order Poales; family Poaceae; genus Aegilops; species Aegilops speltoides. The sequence continues at coordinate 185,797,487 of CM038146.1, read as the reverse complement.
GCGAGGAGGCGAGGCTGCGCCGAATCGCAATGGCGGGCGTGATCTGGGAGCACCCCAGCCGGAGGACGAGGCAGGGGCATACCCAGGCGGCGGGGATGGAAAGCGTCGGTGGAGATGCAAGGCAACAGTCCAGTGGCGGGGCTTGATAGGTTCAGGCGAGGTCCAGCGACTGGGCGACGGGGCGCCTCATCCTGGAGGCAGCAGAGGACGCAGGGCGCTGGCAGCAAGGCGGCAAGGTCGCGCGCAGGGTGGCCCTCCGGCCTGGTTCTCTTGTCCGGCGAGGGTGGAGCGCGGGTCTCGCACCGGAGGAACGGGGCGAGGGAGCGAGGGGGTCGAGGGCTGCGCGAGCGACGGATGCAGGCGACGATGAGGAGACCGAGGGGATGGGACGAGGGCGTGGCGCGAGGAGCTCCTCTCCCTGGAGCGATGGGATGTGCGTGAGGGAGGAGAGGAGGACGAGCGTAGATGGGGATCGAGCACTGGGAGCTCGATGCGGTGTGTGAGTGTGGCGGCGGGCAGAGGGACGAGAGGGAGATGAGATCGAGCGAGGGGTAGCGGCGCTGGAGGAGGACGAGGGAGAGATGGAGGCCGATGGGAGTCGGGCTAGGGTTAGGTGCTGGGGCCGGCTGGGCCTAAAGAGGCCGGTGGAGGAGCCTTGGCCCATGCGGCTTAGGGATGGATGGGCGTGCGGGAGGTTGGAAGGCCCAGTTGTTGGGTGGAGGTTTTCTCTCCTTCGTCTCATATTTTTCTTAATGTAAAAGAAATAGAGAGAAGGAAAGAAAGAAAGGGTTAGGGAAAGAATATGTGCAAGGGGTTAGTTTCCCTGGACTCACAAAAATATGCTCGTTCCAAGAAAAATAGAAAGGCCATGATTGAAAGATAAGAATTCAAACTCATTTGAATTTAATTCAAATGGGTTTGAACTAGGACTTGATAAAAGGAAGGTCCAAAAATGTTCGGATTTTTGGTGGACCTCCGAAAAATGATGAAAGAAATTATGGGCAAGGTTTGAAGACCAAGAATTAAGAAAACAACGGCATTGGGATTTTTGCAAGTGTGTTATGGTGATTTCCAAAAAAATGAAATATTTATTATAGCTCCCTAATAATAATAGGAGACTTGGAATATGTTTTAAAGAGAAATTCACCATGTGAATTCCCTCGATTTAAATAGATCAGAAGATCTATGCAATTTATTTAGTTGAGGTTTTAAAAAGGGTTGCATGATGACATGATGCAATGCAAATGATGCAATGATGAATGCATCAAACAAATAAATCACACGACGAATCTCGGAGTAGCTGGAAGTCTTCTGGAGCGTCGGTCTCGGGGCGTTACAGTTGATTAAGTTGTGCGAACTCTTACGGGTAGACTAGCAGATGTAGGGGAAAGTAGGTGTACCGGTCTACCCTTAGTAAGGTGCTAGCGCTTCTGAAAGACTATGTCTCGGTCATCCGTTTCTCCAACATCATGTAGTGCGAGAAGTCAAACGGAGGCGATCGAGTCTTGTGGGGAAAAGTGCGCAAACCTCTGCAGAGTGTATAAACTAATCATGATTAGCCGTGTCCCCGGTTATGGACGTTTTGAGTATCTAGTACTTGGATATCATGTGAATCTCATCATGTTACTTCTAAACTAATATTGTTGGGTTTTAATGATGATTACTTTTAATTGGGATTGAGGATGCTGTCAACCATTCTCAATGTTTCACAACCACCATGTTAGTTAACTAAAATTTATTCCGTTGCAGTAGGGAAAAATTGGCTTTATGCAAAACTGTAACCATAGAGCTTTCCACCAGCCATATATGCATGTAGTCTAGTTTATTTCATCATTATTCTCTATGTGTTACATTGCCAGCATATTCCATGTGCTGACCCGTTTTTCAGGCTGCAACGTTTCATGTTGCAGATTTTTCAGACGACGAGTAAGGTGTTTTTAGGTCATGGTTCTATACTCAGTGATGCCGTTGGAGTTGATGGACTCGCTATCTTCCAAGTCTTCCGCTGTTATCGTTATTAGATGCCTTAAGCCATGTTTACATTAATAAGTTCTCTTTTGAGACATTCGATGTAATAAGTGTGTGATTGCTACTCTGTTATAAATCCTCCAAGTACTGTGTGGTGTCAAGATTATCGATCCGTGGATGACACTGAGCACGAGAGGTCGATCGCTTGAGGTCTGGTCGCTACACCGTCCATCCTTCACTGTCTTCATTACGACTTCTCGATGCTCATTGTAGTCTGGATGAAATACTTTAACCTTCATTGCGTGTCCATCAATCATGTACTTTGCGAGGTAATCTTGAGTGAACTGCTTCGGGAACCACTGCGAACAAAAAAGATTCAGACATTGTTGTCTAACAACTCATTATGGTCAGTAAAAAGAGAAGGCTACAGAGTTTGTAGTTACCATCCTATAACTCACTGTTGTGTTGGATAGAGCATAAACAAATAATTTTCTTGCCACCATTCGTATCTTTTTGCTAATAATCCTTATCATTTTCCTTACTTGATGCTTGTTCATGATATCTCATTGCCCCATACACAAAAAGGGTCGATGCGTGGATCCTTGCCAAGGGCATATGTACCTACAAGCAACAAGTTAATATTAGAAGCTAACATGTGTCTAGGCCTAGATCTATATGCACTACATTATGGAACGACGGGGGAGTACAAGCCGAGGGATGAAGCTAACCTCGGCAAAAAAATGGTGGCCACTCCTGTTGTTGTCCTGCATAAGTAGTGGAAAGGCATGATAAGTACGACAACCTTAACATCAAACAAATATAGCAAAGGTAAACAATATCATCTCCAAATGATAGCTTGATGTGTTGGTTTCAGCATGCTGTTAAAGCATATATAAAATGGAAGGCAAAAAAATGTTAACGACAGCAGGCTTAACAGCCATCAGATATTGCAATTCAAACTGGTATTGTTGAAAATGAATAGAACGTAGGTAATGCTTAAACATCACTGGATAAATGTGTAAAACTGAAATAAAGGGCATGTGTTAACTACACGAGCATAATCGAACCAAATATAGCCGCTCAAACTGGTATTGATGCAATGAGCGGCACTGTTCCAACTTGCACATAATGAACAACACATTGTGAATGACTGAAATAAATAAGGCATAAATGATCAGTATAACAACCAAATATAGCCATTGAAAACTGGACAGTCTCACTGGAACCAACCTAACAAGCAAATATAGATAAACAGGGCATATGCTTGAAAACTAGACAAATGCTCACTACAACCAACCTAACAAGCAAATATAGATAAACAAGGCGTCTGCTTGAAAACTGGACAAATGCTAAAAAAGCAACCTAACAACCAAATACAGATAAACAAGGCATCTTCTTGATAATTGGACAAATGCTCACTTCAACCAAAGTAAGACAAAATACATATAAACAAGGCATCGACTCGATAACTGGAAAATGCTCACTGCAACCAACCTAACAACCTAACACAGATAAACAAGGCGTCTACTCACTATAAACAACCAAATATAGCCATTTGTGAAAATGAAGTGGACAATTCATACTTAAACATCACATAGCCCTATTGAACAATACATTTTAGCATAACTGAAATATAACACGACACAGTTTTAGCATCGCACGGCAAATGCTACTACAATAAAGGGTACGAGTTGGCAAGCTAGAAAAGGTAAGATTTGCTAATAGGATGTTGACTCACATTTCATGGTGGGGATCCTTACAGTTGGAAGAGCACAGACCCATGGTGGAAGAACCTTTGTGGGTTCCCTCCTCGTGGTCGTGGTCAATGAGATCTGACTTGGCAGTTGAGGATTCCAAGCCGCCGCTGTAGAACGTGTCCTTTAGAAATGACAAAATGGGCTCGATGGCGTATAAGGATCGCAAATCCTTGACCGCTTGGCAGAGGAGATTAGCGGCAGGGCCGTCGAAGAGATCGACAACGGTTGAACCAGAGGGGTCGGGGATGGACCATGTAATGGCCTGCGTGAAGCCGTCGCTGCCGACGGGCTTAATGTCGTAGCCAGCTTTCCTGAGATACAGTAATACGCAAGCCCGCTGACATGAAGCCTTCGACATGCCAACATAGTTAACGTCTTCGCCGGCTTCTGCGGTGACATGTTGCTCCGGGATCGACAGGTCGGGGCGAACGGCGGCCACCTCGTCAACGTTTGCCGGAGAGGCCATGATAAACCCCTTCTTGGCCGAATGCTCCCCGGGCTCCCCGGGATACGTGGTCGAGCTTAGGCTGCGACATTCTGGAGCAGGGGATGTGGATCTGGCGGGGAGGGACACCGCAGGCCTCATCTAAAAACTCAAGGGAGTGGGGCGACAGTATGGGAATCGCTGGGGAACCTAAACTTTATTATCTAAGCTAGGAGGAACGTGCAGACCGGCATGGGTTGGCGGCGGCGCTGACGGTGCTGGCGGTGGTCGCGAGCTAGGGTTCCAGGGGGGAGGGGGTGGGTGGGGGGACTATGGTGGGGGGGGTTGTGGTGTTTGAGGATACACCATGGCTACTAAAATTTTTAGTAATGGTGGGCGGAGATGGTGGTGGACGAGGGAGGGCGGCGGTTCTAATGCCTTGGCTACTGCAATTTTACTATAAGGTCGGTGCTGGAGGAGTATGGGCGACGGTTGAAGTACGGCGGCTACGAAAATTTGGGTAAAGGAATTGATGCGGGGCGGGAGTGGCCAAGATCGCGCACGGTCCAATAAGAATATGCGTGTATGATAATAATGAAAAGTGGCGGAACCGCCGATTTTTGCAATGCTCAAGGCAGGCAGTTTGTTTTTATATTTCTAGCTAGCTGATCTATCGCACATGGTTCATCCTAATTTCTAAATAAACTCACCTGCCTTTAGCTTGCGCAATCGTGGTGATTTTACAGCGCACTTGCATCGCACACGGTTAAGCCAGTACATGCACCATTTTGCTCGTGCTTGCGCAGTCGTGGTGATTTTATAGCGCACTTGCATCGCACATGGTTAAACCAGTACCTCCACCATTTGCTTGCGCTTGCGCAGTCGTGGTGATTTCACAGCGCACTTGCATCGCACACGGTTAAACCAGTACCTCCACCATTTCCTCACGCTTGCGCAGTTGTGGTGATTTCACAGCGCACTTGCATCGCACACGGTTAAACCAGTACCTCCACCATTTGCTCGCGCTTGCGTAGTCGTGCTGATTTTACAGTGCACTTGCATTGCACACGGTTAAGCCAGTACCTGCACCATTTTGCTCATGATGGTCACCCTATGGGACCTACTCCCTCCTATCACGCACATTTGTTCTTTTAGAAACTGTGTGCGATGGCTGGTGTGTCGCCGCCTAGCCTTGAATGAGCACTGACACTGGTAGCAGGAAACCAATGGGAGAAGAGGCGGGTAAACCGATGAGAGGAGTGGCGGGAAATGGTAGCATGTTTAGAAAACATACAAGAGAAGGAAGCATGAGCTAGACGATGCATGCGCACAATGCTTACCCATGTACTGCATGTTCTGTTGAAAGGGCTGAGGGTTGCCGTTCGATCTGGGAGCATCCGACGATGCAAACGTACGATCCGTGGGGTTTGGGTTCTGGCCAATCAGAACACACGACTCAGATCACGGGCAGCATCGGACACGGTTTGGTAGGCACATGACTTTCGCTTGGCCTTTTTATACACTAATTAAGTTTCCTAGGCATTTAATGTCAATACATGCTCCAGTTCACCAAAATGGCTAGAAAAATTATACATGAAAGTTGGCATGGTGTCACATCATGAAAGTTGGCATGGTGTCACGTCAAGGCGCATATATGTCATGGTAAAAATTTTGTCCAATTTGGGCCAAGCTTTATTACAAACCTCAAATGAACTCTGAAAAGGTTGAAAGGTGGCATGGTATCATCATTTCACCCACATAGCATGTTCTAAAAAGTTGAGAGGATTACGGCAAAAACTGGGTGCACTTCGTGTGCAAAATGGACAATCTCTTTCGAAGTATCAGGGTTTCAAATGAAAACTCATCTGTTACAAAGGAATTTCACTTTTTTGAACTCCAGACCTTTTGTGTGTTCAAAATCCACCATTCGAAGCCACATCATCAATTTTCAACCCTTTATGACTTCATGTGGTATTTTTCATGCATCTACTGTTTATTTAGCTAAATGACCCTGAAATTGAAAAGCACTTCAAATGAACTCTGAAAAGGTTGAAAGTTGGCATGGTATCATCATTTCACTTGCATAGCATGTTCTAAAAGGTTGAGAGGGTTAAGGAAAAAAATGGATGCACTTCGTGTGCAAAATGGACAATCTCTTTCAAAGGCATGGTGTCATGTCATGGCACATATATGTCGTGGTAAAAACATTGTCCAATTTGGGCCAAGCTTTATTACGAACATCTTACAAATTGGAGCTTCTCTCAACAAGAAGCCTTATGGTTCCGATAGGGAAAAGTGTTCCCCTTGTTGTCAAAACGTAATCACGGCCTCTTTTCACCTTGTATTTTCTTCTACGGGCAACATGGAACTACATGATATCCATGCTGAAATTTAAACTTACTCAGGGTTCGTTTGGCCTTTTTATACACTAATTGAGTTTCCTAGACATTTAATGTCCATAATTCAAATTTGAACTACAAATACATGCTCAAGTTCACCAAAATGGCTAGAAAAATTATACATGCATGTGTCCTTGGGTGCATGTTTAATTAGGTCCCATGCCTGGAATGGGAACAAATTTCAACCGTACCGGCGTCCTGGCTCATCCTCAAACATTTGGAATCTCAGGTTTAAAATCCCCATAAAATCCAAAACTCACCAGAAAGTCATCAAAGGTGGCATGGTGTCACGTCATGGCACATATATGTCATGGTAAAAACATTGCCAATTTGGGCCAAGCTTTATTACAAACCTCTTACAAACCGGAGCTTCTCTCAACAAGAAGCCTTGTGGTTCCGATAGGGAAACGTGTTCCCCTTGTTGTCGAAATTTAATCACGACCTCTTTTCGCCTTGTATTTTCTTCTACGGGCAACATGGAACTACATGATATCCATGCTGAAATTTAAACTTATTCAGGGTTCGTTTGGCCTTTTTATACACTAATTGAGTTTTCTAGGCATTTAATGTCCATAATTCAAATCTGAACTACAAATACATGCTCAAGTTCACCAAAATGGCTAGAAAAATTGTACATGCATGTGTCCTTGGGTGCATGTTTAATTAGGTCCCATGCTATGAATGGGAACGAATTACAACCGTACCGGCGTGCTGGCTCGTCCTCAAACATTTGGAATCTCGGGTTTTAAATCCCCATAAAATCCAAAACTCACCAGAAAGTCATCAAAGGTGGCATGGTGTCATGTCATGGCACATATATTTCATGGTAAAAACATTGCCAATCTTGGCCAAGCCTTATTACAAACCTCTTACAAACCGAAGCTTCTCTCAAGGAAGCCTGATGGTTCCGATAGGGAAAAGTGTTCCCCTTGTGGCGAAACATAGTCGCTCCCTCTTTTTGCTTTGTATTTTCTTCTACGGGAACATGGAACGACATGATATCCATGCTGAAATTTAAACTTATTCAAGGTTGGTTTGGCCTTTTTGTACACTAATTGAGTTTCTTAGGCATTTAATGTCCATAATTCAAATCTGAAGTACAAATACATGCTCCAGTTCACCAAAATGGCTAGAAAAATTATACATGCATGTGTCCTTGGGTGCATGTTTAGGTCCCATGCAAGGAATGGGAACGAATTACAACCTGGCCGACATCTTGGCTCATCCTCAAACATTTGGAATCTCGGTTTTTAAATCCCCATAAGTCCAAAACTCACCAGAAAGTCATTAAAGGTGGCATGGTGTCACGTCATGGCACATATATGTCATGGTAAAAACATTGCCAATTTGGGTCAAGCTTTATTACAAAACCTCTTACAAACCGGAGCCTGTCGCAAGGACTCTCGTTGTTTCGATAGGGAAACGTGTCCCCTTGTGGGCCAAACGATAATCGCTCCCTCTTCTAGCCTCGTATTTTTTTCTACACGCAACACATGCGGAACAAGGGGAGATTCATGCTGAACTTTGAAATTATTCAGGGTTCGTTTGGCCCTTTTATTTATTAATTGAGTTTCTTAGGCATTTAATGTCCATAATTCAAATCCGAACTACAAATACATGCTCCAGTGCACCAAAATGGCTAGAAAAAAACATACATGTGTCCTTGGGGTGCATGTTTAGGGTTCGTTTAGCCATTGTATATATTACTAATTAAGTTTTCCACGCATTAAATGTAGTACATAATTCAAATTTGAACTACAAGCACAAAATGAGTGGGAAATCATACATGTGTCATTGGGTGCATGTTTAGGTCTCATTTAAGGAATGAGAATGAATTACAAACTTGTCGTCGTCCTGAAACATTGAGAATCTCGGTTTTTAAATCCTAGTAAATCAAAAACTCATCCAAAAAACATGAAACTTGGCATAGTTTCATGACATGGCACATATATGCCGTGGTAAAAAAACGTCCAGTTTGAGAAGACGCGCACACATTAGTAGCCAACGAAGTCCTTTTTGAAACAATAAGCTGGCACGTTAATATCACAAAAAGTTGTATCATATGAACCGTATCAATATTTAACCATACCCAGTGGCGTGCGTGCAACTGTTTGATTAGACGGGACAGGCGCGAGAAGTCCGCTCGACAGGATGTGTGCGAGCAGTCCGTCGCGCAGGCTCGACGGGACGCGTGCATCCTGTCCACCTCGCAGGCTCGACGGGACACATGCGAGCAGCAAGGCCACCCATGCTCACCGGGAAGCAAGCTCTTTGACCTCCATGCACCAGCCACAGCCTGCCTCGCTCAAAACTTTGCCATTAATGGGTTAATTAAAGTGCCTGGACGGAGGTTTTTTTAGGGGTGGACGGAGGGTGTTTGGTTGTGATCCCGTGGCAACATTTGCTTTGTTCGTGTTTTCAACTCGTATTCCAGCCTAATTTAAATTGCCACATTGGGCAACGGATAATACGACGACAAATATAATGGCAACGGATAGTACCACGAAAAATTTACAATGGCCCAGATAATAATTGTCTTACATATTCCAGATAATTCAGAAGACATGGGGGTAAAAGAAGAAGGAAATCGTAGACAAGGATCTAAATCGCTACTGCATCTACTCTTCGATGGATCGCTGGGCGATGACATCCTCCAACTCCTTCCTCAGTTCCTCACGGCTTTGCTTGAAAGCAGCCACAGATTCCTCCACCTCCTGCTCGCGCTCGATCCGGATCGTCCTCAAGTCACCCATCAGTTCCTCGACGACCACTGTCAGCGTCATCCCCTAGGCACTACTCTGCTCATGCAACATCTTCCAGCCGACGGTCTCCTCCTCCTTCTTGGTGAGCGCCTTGAGGAGCTTCGCATTGTCACCCATGAGTTGCTCGATGAGGACGGTCGCCTTGTCAATCGAGGCATCGCCGATCTCGAGCAGCTTCATCAAGCCATCGACCAGCTCCTCCTGCTTAATGAGGCCAGCGAGAATGTCGTCGTCGCCGGCCAAGGACTTCAGCAATGCCAGCTCATCGCGATCGCCGATGCGGCGAGTGCGCTTGTGAGAGCCCTCGCGTGCCCGTGAGAGCTCGTTCAAGGACTCCGCGGTGCACTGGGACATCTCTGCTATGGCTGCCGCTTCGCGGCGGGACCTCTCTAGTGCTTCTGTGGCCTTGGTCTTTGCTGCCTGGTTATATTCCCACCTGAAACTCCTCCTACCGGTCATGGCAGAACGACTTTATAGGAAAGACTAGTTTTGTAGGTGATGAGGAGAGGAACTATGAAGTAATTTTTGAGTGGGTAGTTTTTATAGCCTGGTGCTAAGTGTAAACACATATTAGTTTGATCGGTGTGAACACATGTTAGTTTGATCTGTGTGAACAGATTTCCAATTACTCATTGCATTGTAATCTGAAATGTGAGGATAAACAAAGTCAAAATTTATTGATGGTTCTGGGCCCACAAAGCCCTGTTTTTGTTGTTATGTCTCATCGCAAACAGTTCTTTTTGGATCAACCGTATGCCACGCATCGGAAGCCCGAAACGTGGGCCCTTGTTCTCGGATGTATGTGTATGTATCTTCCCACTATCACACACGGTCATGATATCACCATCGTGTCCTATGGATGCGCCGCCGCGTCTCCCACGGGGTGCCAGAAGGTTGACCGCGTGGTTGCTCGCCGTGGCGTCCCTGCTTTTTTTTCTTTTTTTTCAGGTCCGTGGCGTCCCTGCGCGCGCTCTACTAGCCGTTGAGGCAAATTTACAATGGCAATGGTTAATAATTATCTTACATATTCAGGATAATTTAAAATGCCACATGCGACAGGGCACAAAACACTCATGACCTACTTATGCATACAATTATAATAAAATATAGGCTAAAAAGCTGAGTCGGCGGCCTTCTGACGATGGTCTTCTAGGACTCCATGATCAGCTTATCGCCCTTGCGGCCGTTCATTATGTGTAACTTAATAATCATCGTACATGAGTACTCGCAGACGCATCGTGTGCAATACTCCTAGCCACCGCAAGCAACCAGTTTGCATTTTTTCACCGTTTTTTGTACGAACAGAATCACACACGAACTTACTATAGTAGCCGTTTGTGTTACAATTTATCATCCCAAACAGTTCATCCGAGTGAGCTGTTTGCTGCGTATCACACACATCTGGTTTACACGAATCCTTTGTGTTCTTTTGGCTGATCGCAAATGCCGCATATCACACACATCTTGTTAAGATGAACTGTTTCTGTTCTCTTGCCTAATCGAAAACAGTTTGTCTGAGTGAACCGTATGCCGTACATCACACACACCTTGATCTGGCTGACCATTTTTGTTGCATTCCCTAGTAGCACACAGTTCATCAAAGGGAACTGTATGCCGTATATCGCACACACATTGATATGGCTGCCCATTTCTATTGTTTTTCCTCATGGCAAACAGTTCTGCTGGATGAACCGTATGCCCTTCATCACACACGCAACTAAAATATGAACCGTGTTTGATGCATCCGTCATCGCAAACGTTTTGGACATTTTTGATGGTTCTCTGACACCACCATTTGCGATTATTGCATCGCACACAGTTTCTTGAAGGGTCTCTGATCGTAGTGTCGCGTTAGCAGCATCCTGCAATAGTGATGATTAATAGAAAAGTCATCATAGCTTTCATCACTAGTGTTGTCAACAAGTAAATCATCATCACCTAGCTAGCAAATCATCTTCATCACTATTGAAATCAACATACTCAGGGTGTGATACCTTAGGGCCTTTAGCCATGAAGCATCTTCCAATTCCTTCATTTGGTGAGTCAAATATGTCGTAGGAGTTGGATGACACAAGTGCAAGACCGGCAACACCTTCATCTTGAGTATATTCGGAGTCAGAGTGATATCTTTTCTCGGAGTAGTTGTCAGAGTCGGAACCGGATACCCATTCACCAACGTGAGCTTGATGTCTTCGTCTTATATAGCTCTTTGATGACTTGTCCTTCCTTTCTGAATCCTTGCTTCTACGAGAGGTTCTTTGTTCATAACGATCATCTCTACTCCTTCTCTCTCTTGGTGGTGATTCATCTCTTTTACTTCTCCTTTTATGTGAATCTTCTCTTCTCTTGTAGGGAGCCATACACTCATTTGAGTAGTGATCGGGTCTTCCACAATTGTAGCAATTGCGATCACGACTAGAAGATCTTTTGTCATTGTAGGACCTTGACTTGGAACTTCTCTCTTTGCTTCTACTCTTGTAGAATTGGTTGAAGTTCTTCACCACTAAGCTCAATTCTTCATTGAAGACTTGTTTCTCACCTGATGTTGTAGGAAATTGTTGGCCCAGACCCAACACCGAGTACTTTCCGGCGACGGTAACGACCGACGACGAACGCATTTACAAAGCGAACCAACACCGATTTAACTCGGCGAAGTTCCTTTACACCGAGATGCACCACGATTGCAAAGCTAGTCTCAACTCACGCTGAAAGCTAGCACCGCACCTTGATCGATCCAAACACAACGCCGCCAAGCAAGCAAGCGTAGACCAAAGCTAGCCTGTTCTAGCTAATCGATCAGAGAACGCCTCTGACGTACACAACGGCCAGCCGGCCGGAACACACGCACGCACACGAGAATAGCTTGTTTGATGGCTACAGGAACGTGTTGTTCCTGCTACTTTATTACTTCAAATCAAATCTGCTCAAGGTACAAAGTACAGGGCTGTTTGCACGCATATAAATACTAGTACTAGGCTAGCTAGCTACGAGAGGAAAACTACTCGGAAGCTAATTCCAATACTACTCGGAGACAAGCTCTAGCACTACACGGATACATGTATGCATATCAACCTAGACACGTACCATCATGGGAGGCTTTTGTCGTGTTTAATTCCAACAATCACCCCCCTAAACACGACGTCGTCACGTTACGGCATTGACGCCAATTCTTCGCATCTTCCGGATCTTCTCTCGATCCAAAGCTTTAGTCAGGATGTCCGCCAGCTGATCGTCGGTGCGAATGTAGTTGACCTCCATCTTACCTTCTTCCATGCAATCCTTTGTATAGTGATACACCGTATCAATGTGCTTGATCCTATCATGCCGCACTGGATCCTCACGTAGAAAAAACATAGACTCACTGTCAACATTGAGCACCACTGGTTCCGGATCTCGAGCCATGACATCACCGTGTAGCCATCCTAGCCACACACCTTGACACTCTGCTTTACTTGAAGTCGATGTCACCACTTTCTGCCTTCGTGATAGCCACTTACTACGCTTTCACCAAGGAAATATGCCACACCCAAGGTACACTTACGATCGCCAACAATTCCTTCCTTGTCACTACCATCAGAGCTTAGTAGTTTCACCATCTCCTTCTTGCTTAGCTCAAGACGAGGTTCCATTGAAGCGACAATGTGATTGCAATCTTTCTTGCCACGGCTTTCAAGTACCTTCCTTGTATATGCCTCCTGGCATAGTGTGATCCCCTCCAGTTTTTGATGTTCCTCCATCCCGAGGTAGTAACTCAAAATACCAAGATCATCCATCTTGAAAACCTCCTTCATTTGTAGCTTGAACTTTGCAATCACCTCTTCATCTGCTCCAGTTATCAACAGGTCGTCGACGTAGATGCCAACTAGTAGACGATCCTTTCCTTCACCTCTCTTGTACATTGCATGCTCTAGTGGGGCTTTCTCGAATCCAAGAGAAATCATCGTCCGATCAAGTTTGATGCTCCATGCCCGAGAGCCTTGGCGTAGCCCGTACAAGACTTTGTGTAGCTTCAGTACCTTGTGCTCCTCTCCCTCTTTGATGAATCCCGGTGACTGATTCAAATACACATCTCCTTCTAACTCGCTATTCAAAAACGCGGATTTTACATCCAAGTGGTGTATCTTCCATGGTTCCTGAACCGCGAGAGTGATGAGTAGTCTCACCGATTCCATCCTTTCAACGGGAACGAACACTTCTTCAAAGTCCACACTTTCCTCTTGCACGTACCCTTTGACTACTAGCCTTGCTTTGTGCTTCACGGACCCTTCGACATCTTTGTTGATCCTAAATTCCCACTTGAGATCCATGACTTTTTCATTGTTGGGAAGATCCACAAGCTCCCATACATTGTTATCGTGGATCGACCTCAACTCCTCTTCCATAGCCTGACGCCAACACTTCTTCGTGATCGCATCCTCAAAATCCGCCGGTTCCTCGGCGCTTGCTAGACACTGCCACCCACTCCTTTTCACCTTTACCGGGTCAAGCATCCGAAGAGTTTTCTCCGAATAGGGGTGCAACACCGGCTGTAGATGTATGGTTGTAGATGAATGTGTCTTCTCTTTCTCCATGGACACTGACGTTACCTTGTCATTCCCATCTTCTTGTGTTACAGTGGCTGTGCTTGGCAATACCGCACACACTATCTCTCCTAGACCTCCACCGATTTAACCACCTTGCAGCCGCAGCTCGCTCGTCCAGATTGGGCTTCCTTGCTCGTTAGCAAAGCTCCCAAGTAGTACATCTACATGAGGCCCTTGCACAAAGCGTGAGCCACCCAGCCTTCTGCCGACAAGTTTCTAGCTCACGTGAGCTTTGACTTGCAATTGCACCACCATAAGCAGCTTGCCTTGCAACCTCCTCATCGCAAAGACTTTCCGATGGACATGAGGCATCCCGACGCCATGCGAGACCTCCCGCCGAGTTCCTGTGGCGAGATTTTCGCCTATTCAAGGGGACACCACGCTTGCTCGTTATCAAGCGAATTGCACGGCTGCTACGCGTGCCCACTTTTGCATCAAGATACTTTGATTTGTGGTCTTCCTACGCCACGACGCTAAAGTGATATTCGTGTTCAGTAGCATCGACACAAATTTTAGAATTATGTCTCGTGTCAATAGCTTCACACGAGTTTCTAATCACCTCCCATATCTCAGAAGTCCGATACGAGTATCCGAACCATGATTATAATGGCGAACTTTTTCTTCCACGAGCGTGACAATTTCTTTAGTTGACGCTGAAGAATCGGATCCTTCTCGCCCACGAAGTTCACACATCAACATCATGTCACCTTCGCCTCCTTGCTGGGCTATGAGCGCCTTCTCCTTCGGGGGATTCTTACACTCCGACTTGAAGTGTCCGAGTAGATTACAGTTGTGGCAACGGATCTTCCTCTTGTCGAACTTTTTCTTCCTTGGCTTCTCCGACTTTTCGTCGGTGTCCTTTGTAGGACGGTACTTTCCGCCGCTACTGGACGCCTTGTCGAAATTGTTCTCCTTGGAAACCATTGCCTCCCACTGAGCACGCGTAAGCATCAGGTACTCATCCTGGTTTGCATCACCGTAACTCAGCTTCATCCGCTCGTCATGGGCCTTGAAGCGACCAACCAGATCATCCAAAGTGAGAGTCTTGAGATCAACACATTGCTCGATCGCTGACACAATCGGCATGTAGCGCGGTGGAGCGGCACGTAGGAAACGCCGACCACGGAGATGTCCTCCAACTTCTCTCGAGACCACGAATCCTGCTCACCATGGAAGCAACCCTCGCTGGCGGCGCCCACCGCCTCGTCTTCTCCCATCCTCAAATTCTCGTAACTTTTCAAAGAAAGTTTGCAAGTTAGCCTCGCGCACACGCGAGTGCCCCAGATGTAATGTCTTGAGCGTGTCCCACGCCTCCTTCACGATGTCTTAGAGATTAGATGTTCGCCAGCCGCCCACCGCATCACCGAAAGCGGATGGCCGTGATAGCTGGCGATCCTTCCGCTACAAGGCACCACCTTCAGTACTCCTCACCGCCGGGTCGACGGCTTCCCAGAGCTCATTGGCCTCGAGCGCCCACTCCATCATGGTCGCCCACACCACGAAGTTCCCACGGTCGAATCGTGGATACTCCGATCTCACTGGAGCAGCAATTACTTTAGCCACACCGGAGTACTCCGCCAGCTGCTTGGACTTGTCCTTCTCGTCGTTCGACATGATCTTCCGTTACTAGAAGATCAACCTTGCTCTGATACCAATTGTTGGCCCAGACCCAACACCGAGTACTTTCCGGCGACGGTAACGACCGACGACGAACGACGACGAAGCGAACCAACACTGACAAACTCGACGAAGTTCCTTTACGCTGAGATGCACCGCAGTGCAAAGCTAGTCTCAACTCACGTTGAAAGCTAGCACCAGACCTTGATCGATCCAAACACAACGCCGCCGCAAGCAAGCGCAGACCAAAGCTAGCCTGTTCTAGCTAATCGATCCAGAGAACGCCTCAGACGCATACAAACGGCCACCGGCCGAACACACGCACGCACACGAGAATAGCTTGTTTGATGGCTACAGAACGGTCGCTCTCGCTACTTTATTGCTTCAAATCAAATCTGCTCAAGGTACAAAGTATGTATTGTTTGCACGCATATAAATACTAGTACCGGCTAGCTAGCTACGAGAGGAAAACTACTCGGAAGCTAATTCCAATACTACTCGGAGACAAGCTCTAGCACTACACGAATACATGTATGCATATCAACCTGGACACGTACCATCATGGGAGGCTTTTGTCGTGTTTAATTCCAACAGAAATCACATGAAGCTTTGTAAGCACAAGCAGACTTGTTGTGAAGCTCTTCCTTATCCTGGAGTGACATCTCATGAGAAACAATTCTACCAATGACATTCGTTGGCTTGAGATCTTTGTAGGTGGGCATCATTTGGATCAAAGTGCACACAGTATCATATTTTCCATCCAAGGCTCTTAGGATCTTCTTGATGATGAATCTATCGGTCATCTCTTCGCTTCCTAAGCCGGCAATCTCATTTGTGATGAGAGCAAGCCTAGAGTACATCTCAGCGACTCCTTCACCATCCTTCGTTTTGAACTTGTCAAGTTGACTTGAAGCACATCCAGTTTGGATTCCTTGACAGACTCGGTGCCTTTGTGCATATCAACCAAAGTATCCCAAATTTACTTTGCATTGTAACGCCCCGAGACCGACGCTCGAGAAGACTTCCAGCTATTCCGAGTTCTGCCGTGTGTTTTATTTGTTTGTTGCATTTTATCATAGCATCATGCGCATTGCATCCACATGTTTTCATAGAACTCGTAGCCGTTCCCAGTTGCCCCTTTCTCTCTTTGCCTTCATTGTCATTTTGTCACGCCCCTTGTCCTCATTGACCTCTCTCAGACCCCTCGTGTGTGTGTCCGAAACATCTCCTGGCCCGGGCTGTCGTTACCGATGGGTCCGGATCATCCCCAAACATCCGTAAAACATCTTCAGTTTCTATTTGGGCTGTCCTAGTCTATTTATCTCGACCGTTCGATTTTAATCGAAGGGTTAGATTAGCCCCTAACCAAAATCCTCATGCTATATATCAGCCTACCATAACCCCAGTCTACCCAATCCCATCCACGCCGACGCCGCTTCCTTTTTCCCCTCGGGATCCATCCCCACCAACCGTAGCCTCCAACCAGATCCCTGGTTTTCCGCGCAGCCGCCCGAGCATCTCGATCCCGAGTGGATCGAGCGCTTCGCCTCCAAGCCCAGCCTCTCCTGCCTCCTTCCAATCCCCTCACACCCGAGCGCCCCAGGAGAGGAGCTTCTCGAGCACCCGCGCCAGCCGCCGGCAAGACCACGGCCAGGCCGTGCCTTCTCCCTTTCCCCTTCCTTCACCTGCTCCCCCCTCATCGATCCACCCGAGCTCCTCCTCGTCGCCTCGCCTTGTCCCTGCAGCCCCGTCCTTCCCCGCAGCCGCATGGCCTCCTCGTAGCCGCCTCATTGTCACCGGCTCCAGCCGCTTCTCCGGCATACTCCACGTCGGAGCCGCTGCCTCTGCCTCGCGCTTCCTCGCCATGCTCTGCCGTCCTCCACCCGGGGACCGATGCTGCTGCACTCTCCATGGCACTCAGCCTCGTGCAGCTTCTTCGAGCGTCATCCGCGGCCTCCCTCACGCCACCGTCCAGGAACCCCAGCGCCGCCTGAACCACCTCACCGATTGCAGCACCGCAGGACCAGCATCAGCCCCTGCTCCTTTCCCTTTAGTCTTCCTTCCCGTCTCCTATATCTCTCTCTCAAACTCTCTCTGTCCAGGAGCGCATCCCCGATGCCGGTCCTCGTCCGCAGCACCCCGGCGCCGCTGCGCCCCGTTCTCGACCCGATCTGGCCGAGATCGGTCCGGCCTGCGTTGGATCCCGGCGTCCCCAGCTCGGCTGCTGCGCCACCAAGCTCTCATCGCCGGCCTCCCCTACTTCGGTGTGCGGGGACGACGACCAGCACCAAGTCCCCGCTTGAACCCCTGCTTCGTTGACCGCACGCCTCCTCTGCTCAGGCCCAGCGCGCCCCTGCCAGCCGCGCCTCCATCGACCTGGGCTTGGCCCATGGTGAGCCGCCCACACCCCCCTGTGCACTGTTGGGCAAGTTAGGTTCGGCCCAGTTCTTGTTTTTTTTCCTGCGGCAAATTTAGTAATTGTCCATGGAATTTCAGTTTTATAGCGAACCCTCATAGTTCCTGCATATTATATCTCACAAACCGTGCATCGGATTAAAATGTTTTAAATATGTAAAATGCATAGAATTTCATCTAGGTTAATAATTTGCAACTCTCATTCTTGCTTTAAATGTTTAAATTGCAGTTTGCATTTAGTTTGCATAAATGACATGCTAAAATGGTTTATTCCATAACTAATTAATCGTAGCCCCGAATTAAATAAACTTTATATGTAAACGGGGTAGAAAAATGCATAGAATAACGTGGTGCACTTTATTTGCATGTTTAACAACAATAAAATTATGTAATAGGCAGAACAGTACCAAATTCGAATATTGCATATGAGGATTTTCCGAAAATGTTGTTTGTTGTTTTCGGCCTCATTTAAACTTGTCTAGATATGTAGTTTTATTATGTTTCACCTCTTGCCATGTTAACCATTATTTAATCTTATCTTGTTCATAAACAAGGGCAAACTAACTAATTGAACGTGGCCTTTCATCAATATGCAACTCGTTGCATATTGAGCTCCACTAAATTTGTAGTGTTGTTTGTTGCACTTTGCCATGCCATGAATCATTATACTGGCCATGCATCATACTTGGTTGCGCATCATGTCATGTTTATGTGATGGTTGTTTACCATGATGTTTGCTTCTTTCCGATTGCGCTTCTCCTTGATAGTTCTGGTTATGTTGCATATTGTGAGGATCCGTTCGACTACGTTTGTTCGTCTACTTCATGGACTCAGTCTTCTTCCTAGAGGGATTTCTCTTCTTCCTAGAGGGATTTCAGGCAAGATGACTGTCACCCTGGATCTCACTACTATCATTGCTATGCTAGTTGTCTCGATGCTATCTCTATGTCGCGCTTCCTACCACTTGTTTATCAAGCCTCCCAAATTGCCATGACAGCCTCTAACCCTTTTCACCCTTCCTAGCAACCGTTGTTTGGCTATGTTACCGCTTTGATCAGCCCCTCTTATAGCGTTGCTAGTTGCAGCTGTAGTGCAGGTTGTTCCATGTTGGTACATGGATATCTTGGGATGTCACAATATCTCTTATTTT
The DNA here is from genome assembly GCA_021437245.1 of Aegilops speltoides. Taxonomy (NCBI): domain Eukaryota; kingdom Viridiplantae; phylum Streptophyta; class Magnoliopsida; order Poales; family Poaceae; genus Aegilops; species Aegilops speltoides. Next base: position 185,778,412 of record CM038146.1, on the reverse strand, counting down.
AATTAATGCATCTATATACTTGGTAAAGGGTTGAAGGCTCGGCTTTTTGCCTGGTGTTTTGTTCCACTCTCACTGCCCTAGTTTCCGTCATAACGGTGTTATGTTCCTTGATTTTGCGTCCCTAACACGATGAGGGTTTATGGGCCCCTCTTGATAGTTCGCTTTGAAGAAAACTCTTCCAGCAAGGCCCAACATTGGTTTTACCATTTGCCTAACATAACTAAAATTTAAATAGGGGATTTTCTCTGGAACCCTAGTTTCTTAATCAACCCCTCGGGCCAGTGGACCTCTGAATGTTGGTCTGCAATGGGCAGACTGCGGGGCCACCCCGGGGCAACTCAAGGTCTGGTTTTACTCGTAGGCTGACCTATCCGGTGTGCCCTGAGAACGAGATACACGCGGCTCCTATCGGGATTTGTCGGCACATCCGGGCGGTCTTGCTGGTTTTGTTTTACCATTGTCGAGATGTCTTGTGCACCGGGATCCTGAGTCCGATTGGATGTCCCACGATGGAGGATTGTCTCTGCGGATCGTGGGCTTATAATGGGCTAAGTTGGGACACCCCTGCAGGGTTTGATCTTTTGAAAGTCGTGCCCGCGGTTATGTGGCAGATGAGAGTTTTTAATATCCGGTTGTAGAGAACTTGACACCAGATCCGAACTAAAATATACCAACCGCGGGTGTAACCGTGATGGTCTCTTTTTGGGTGAGTTCGAGAAGAGAACATGGTGGGATTATGTTTGAACATAAGTAGTTCAGGATCACTTCTTGATCATTACTAGTTTGGGACCATTTGTGTAGCTTCTTTTCTTATTCTTGTACTTGTAAGTTAACCACCATACATGCTTATTCATTTGCTACAACCTCAGCACCTATCCTTTCCTTTCCCATTAAGCTTTGCTAGTCTTGATACCCATGGTAATGGGATTGTTGAGTCCTCGTGGCTCACAGATTACTACAAGAATAGTTGCAGGTACAAGTAATGCGATGATTTGACGCGAGGGCGATGCTTGCTTGTTTGGTGTTCTTCTGCTTCTTCTTCGATCAAGGGATATAGATTCCAGGTCGGGAGCCTGGGCCAACAGGGTGGATGTCGTTCTTCTTTTTTGTTTGATTTCATCCGTAGTCGGATCCTGCTCTTCTGTATGGTGATTGCTATGTATTGATGAACTGTTGTATTCATGTTGTAGCTTGTGGCGAGTGTAAGCCTTTATCTTGTAGTCTCATCTATTTAGTACATGGTATGTTGTAATGATATCCACCTTGCTATGCGCTCGAAGTGCGGTTGTGCCCCAATCATGAGTTCATCACGTGATTGGGATAGAATCACATCTTGGGCGCTACAAGTTGGTATCAGAGGCTTACCGACCTTAGGAGCCCCCTTGATTGATCGAACCACTGCCGTTGTTGAGTCTAGAAGATAACTATTTTGGTTCTAGTTAAATCGGAGAGTAGGAATTCTTTTTACTCCTCAGCCCCTTCGTCGCTCTGGTGAGGACTCATGACGTAGGTGTTGTATTTCCATTACTCTCCTCTTTTTCACTCAAATTTTTTTAGGATCGCGTGGGTATTGTTGGAATCATTGCGATATCATTGTGACGGGAATTCTGTCTTGGTGCCTCCTGACATTTAGGGGTTGTGGCAGTGTCCCGGGGAGTTGAGCTCCAAGGTGTTTTTGTCATAGTGCTTATCATTTCAGTTCCGGAATACCCGAGGACGCCGACATCGAAACGCTCCCATACTTTTCATGGTGGCAAATAGTGCCATGACTTATCCCCAGTACTAGAGGAGATAGCACAGATGATCCTCCATGACTAGTATCGTTTTGTGTTTGAAGGTCTGAGGTACACAAGTTCCAAGGGTTTCTTGGTTATGTGTTGACGGATGGATACAGTTGGAGTGTAGGATTTGTTAGTTGTGTGAGATATTTGTGCCTCCCTGTATCCCCAACACCAGATTGCATAACCAGAAACTTTCGGGAATTAATAGGTGGGAATTCAAGTAGTTACCCATGATTTGTTTCCGACAGATGTTTGATTTGAGATTGGGGTCCAACATCTAGTGGTTCGCTTTTCACGGTCGATTTACAGTGGTCGCGAGGCGTCTTAAAGAATCCTTGGCTATGCTTATTCGGGGACGTCTCGTTTGTCATTCATGATGTCCGCTGTACGTCCTGCTCGTGGGGCCTCATCACGAACACTTTGGGTGAAATCTCTATCATATGTTTGTTTCCGGCTTATTTTGCAAGCCAAAACTTTGTTTTGTTTTGAGTTGTGGTATTCAAGTTGCTTCGAAGTCAAGTGTTGATTCCATACCTTTCCTAAGCGGTGTTCTCATACTTCTATGTGAATACTAATCCTTCTTGATCATCAAGATTGTCTTGACAATTCTTTTCGAATCGGTGTGCTTCTCTTCAAGTTAATCCTATCCTTTTAATATTTGGTGGATCAATTCTCAGTTCTTCGCAACAGTGTTTGTTTCATCCGTCCCAAGTTGCCTTTGTTTCCCACCATCCCACCCTTAACTTCAAGACTCATATATCTTAATCAAGTATCCATTTTATTCTTGAGAAGTCGCTCCATTTTTTTCCTTCAATGTTCATTTTCTGTGTTTCCTCGTGAAGATGCTCAGGAGCTTCAAGTTCATCATTCTTCATTCTCGTATTCCTTTCCGGTGGATTCAATTCAAGCTTTTGGTGTTGATCATATCCCTATCCTTGTTTCAAATGTTTTCACATGACGGTGCTCCTCATAATCATTCCCCACTTGCTATTCATGTTGGAAACATAGTAATTTCAAAAAAATTCTTACGCGCACGCAAGATCATGGTGATGCATAGCAACAAGAGGGGAGAGTGTGTCCACGTACCCTCGTAGACCGAAAGCGGAAGCGTTATGACAACGCGGTTGATGTAGTCGACGCCTTCACGATCCGACCGATCCAAGCACCGAACGTCGGCGCCTCCGTGTTCAAAGACATGTTCACTCGATGACGCCCCGGGCTCCAATCCAAAGAAAGCGTCGGGGATGAGTTCCACAAGACGACGGCGTGGTAGACGATGATGATGTTCTATCGCGCAGGCTTCGCCTAAACTCCGCGACGATATGACCGAGGTGGAATATGGTGGAGGGCACCGCGCACGGCTAAGGAACGATCCGTAGATCAACTTGTGTGTCTATGGGGTGCCCCCGCCTCAGATATAAAGGATCAAGGGGAGGCCGGCCGGCCCTTAGAGAGGCGCCAGGAGGAGGAATCCTCCTCCTAGTAGAGTAGGACTCCTCCTTTCCTACTCCTACTAGGAGGAAGGAAGAGGAGGAGGGAAGGAAAGGGCGCCGCCCCCTCCTAGTCCAATTCGGACCAGAGGGGGGGGGCGCGCCCATGCCCATCTTGCCGCCTCTCTCCTTCCACTAAAGCCCATAAGGCCCATTACTCTCCGGGGGTTCCAGAACCTCCTGCACTCGGTTTTCTCCAAAATCACCCTAACACTTCGTGTCCAATATAGTCGTCCAATATATCAATCTTTATGTCTCGACCATTTCGAGACTCCTCGTCATGTCCGTGATCACATCCGGGACTCAACAAACTTCGGTACATCAAAACTTATAAACTCATAATAAAACCGCCATCGTAACGTTAGCGTGCGGACCCTACGGGTTCGAGAACTATGTAGACATGACCTAGAACTATTCTCGATCAATAACCAATAGTGGAACCCGGATGTTCATATCGGTTACTACATATTCTACAAAGATCTTTATCAATCGAACCGCATAACAACATACGCTGTTCCTTTGTCATCGGTAGTGTTACTTGCCTCGAGATTCGATCGTCGGTATCCAATACCTAGTTCAATCTCGCATCGCATGTCTTTACTCGCTCAGAATACATCATCTCGTAACTAACTCATTAGTTATAATGCTTGCAAGGCTTAAGTGATGAGTATTACCGAGTGGGCCCAGAGATACCTCTCCGATAATCGGAGTGACAAAACCTAATCTCGAATTATGCCAACTCAACATGTACCTTTGGAGACACCAGAGAGCACCTTTATAATCACCTAGTTACGCTTGTGACGCTTTGGTAGCACAAAAGTGTTCCTCCGTAAACGGAGTCGCATAATCTCATAGTTGTAGGAACTTTGTATAAGTCATGAAGAAAGCAATAGCAACATACTAAACGATCAAGTGCTAAGCTAATGTATGGGTCAAGTCAATCACATCATTCTCCTAATGATGTGATGCCATTAATCAAATGACAACACATGCCTATGGTTAGGAAACATAACCATCTTTGATCAATGAGCTAGTCAAGTAGAGGCATACTAGTGACACTATGTTTGTCTATGTATTCACACATGTATCATGTTTCCTGTTAATACAATTCTAGCATGAATAATAAACATTTATCATGATACGAGGAAATAAATAATAACTTTATTATTGCCTCTAGGGCATATTTCCTTCCGCCTCCCACTTGCACTAGAGTCAATAATCTAGAATACATAGTAATGATTCTAACACCCATGGAGTCTTGGTGCCGATCATGTTTTGCTCGTGAGAGAGGCTTAGTCAACGGGTCTCGCAACATTCAGATCCGTATGTATCTTGCAAGTCTCTATGTCTCCCACTTGGACTTGGTCCCGAATGGAATTGAAGCGCCTCTTGATGTGCTTGGTCCTCTTGTGAAATCTGGATTCCTTTGCCAAGGCAATTGCACCAAGATTGTCACGAAGATCTTCATTGGTCCCGATGCACTAGGTATAACACCTAGATCGGAGATGAACTCCTTCATCCGCACTCCTTCATTTGTCGCTTCGGCAGCTATGTACTCGCTTCACATGTAGATCCCGCCACGACGCTTTGTTTAGAATCGCACCAACTTACGGCTCCACCGTATAATAAAAATACGATCCAACTTTATGATTTAGAATCGTCCGGATCGGTGTCAAAGCTTGCATCGACGTAACCATTTACGACTAGCTCTTTGTCACCTCCATATACGAGAAACATATCCTTAGTCCTTTTCGTATTTCAGATGTTCTTGACACGTCCAAAGACCCACTCTGGATTACTTTGGTACCTCCCCGCCAAACTAATAGCAAGGCACACATCAGTCCGTACACAAGATTGCATACATGATAGAGCCTATGGTCAAGCATAGGAACTCCTTTCATTTTCTCTATCTTCTGCAGTGGTCGGGCATTGAGTCTGACTCAACTTTATACCTTGTAATACAGGCAAGAACCCTTTCTTCACCTGATCCATATTGAACCTTTTCAACACTTTATCAAGGTATGTGCTTTGTGAAAGCCCAATCAAGCGTCTTGATCTATCTCTATAGATCTTAATGCCCAATATGTAAGCAGCTTCACCGAGGTCTTTCATTGAAAAACTTTTATTCAAGTATCCTTTTATGCTATCCAGAAATTCTATATCATTTCCAATCAACAATATGTCATCCACATATAATATTAGAAATGCTACAGAGCTCCCACTCACTTTCTTGTAAATACATGCTTCTCCAAAAGTCTGTATAAAACCATATGCTTTGATCACACTATCAAAGCGTTTATTCCAACTCCGAGAGGCTTGCACTGCACCATAGATTGATCGCTAGAGCTTGCACACTTTGTTAGCTCCCTTAGGATCGACTAAACCTCCGGTTGCATCATATACAACTCTTCTTCCGTAAATCCATTCAGAATGCGCTTTTGACATCCATCCGCCAAATTTCATAATCATAAAATGCGCAATCGCTAACATGATTCAGACAGACTTAAGCATCACTACGGGTGAGAAAGTCTCATCGTAGTCAACCCCTTGAACTTGTCAAAAACCTTTCGCAACAAGTCGAGCTTTATAGACAGTTACATTACCGCCAGCGTCAGTCTTCTTCTTAAAAATCCATTTATTCTCGATGGCTTGCCGATCATCGGGCAAGTCAACCAAAGTCCACACTTTGTTCTCATACATGGATCCCATCTCATATTTCATGGCCTCTAGCCATTTTGCGGAATCTGGGCTCATCATCGCTTTCTCATAGTTTGTAGGTTCATCATGGTCAAGTAACATGACTTCCAGAATAGGATTACCGTACCACTCTGGTGCTGATCTTACTCTGGTAGACCTACGAGGTTCAGTAGAAACTTGATTTGAAGTTTCATGATCAATATCATTAGCTTCCTCACTAATTGGTGTATTTGTCACAGAACTGATTTACGTGATGAACTACTTTCCAATAAGGGAGCAGTACAGCTTACGCCATCAAGTTCTACTTTCCTCCCACTCACTTCTTTCGAGAGAAACTCCTTCTCTAGAAAGGATCCATTCTTAGCAACGAATGTTTTGCCTTCGGATCTGTGATAGAAGGTATATCCAATGATCTCTTTTGGGTATCCTATGAAGACACATTTCGATTTAGGTTCGAGCTTATCCGGTGAAGTTTCTTCACATAAGCATCGCAGCCCCAAACTTTAAGAAACGACAACTTTGGTTTCTTGCCAAACCACGCTCATAAGGCGTCGCCTCAACGGATTTTGATGGTGCCCTATTTAACGTGAATGCGGCCGTCTCTAAAGCATAACCCCGTAACGATAGCGGTAAATCAAGAAGAGACATCATAGATCGTACCATATCTAGTAAAGTACGATTACGACGTTCGGACACACCATTTCTTTGTGGTGTTCCAGGTGGCGTGAGTTGCAAAACTATTCCACATTGTTTCAAATGTAAACCAAACTCATAACTCAAATATTCTCCTCCACGATCAGATCGTATAAACTTTATTTCCTTGTTACGATGATTTTCCACTTGACTCTGAAATTCTTTGAACTTTTCAAAGGTTTCAGACTTGTTTCATTAAGTAGATATACCCATATCTGCTCAAATCATGTGTGAAGGTGAGAAAATAACGATATCCGCCACGAGCTTCAACATTCATCGGACCACATACATCTCAGATGTATGATTTCCAACAAATCATTGCTTCTCTCCATACTACCGGAGAACGGTGTTTTAGTCATCTTGCCCATGAGGCACGGTTCAAGTACCAAGTGATTCATAATCAAGTGATTCCAAAAGTCCATCAAGATGGAGTTTCTTCATGCGCTTTACAATCGATATGACCTAAACGGCAAGTACCAAATAAGTTGCACTATCATTATCAACTCTGCATCTTTTGGCTTCAACATTATGAATATGTGTATCACTACTATCGAGATTCAATAAAATAGACCACTCTTCAAGGGTGCATGACCATAAAAGATATTACTCATATAAATAGAACAACCATTATTCTCGATTTAAATGAATAACCGCCTCGCATCAAACAAGATCCAGATATAATGTTCATGCTCAACGCCGCACCAAATAACAATTATTCAGGTCTAAAACTAATCCGAAGGTAGATGTAGAGGTAGCGTGTCGATCATGATCACATCGACTTTGGAACCGCTTTCCCACGCCGCATCATCACCTCGCCCTTGGCTAGTGCTCGCTTATTCCATAGTCCATGTTTCGAGTTGCAAATATTAGCAATGTAACCAGATCAAATACCCAGTGCTACTACGAGCTCTAGTTAGGTACACATCAATAACATGTATATCACATATACCTTTGTTCACTTTGCCATCCTTCTTATCCGCCAAATACTTGGGGCGCTTCCGCTTCCAAAGGACCAGTTTGCTTGCGGTAGAAGCACTTTCGCCAGTGCTTAGGTCCGCACTTGGGTTTCTTCTCTTGAGCAACAACTTGCTCTTGAAGTTCCCCTTCTTCTTCCCTTTGCCCTTTTCTTGAAACTAGTGGTCTTGTCGACCATCAACACTTGATGCTCCTTCTGATTTCTACCTTCGCAGCCTTTAGCATTGCGAAGAGCTCGAAATGTCTTGTTCATCCCTTGCATATTATAGTTCATCACGAAGCTCTTGTAGCTTGGTGGTAGTGATTGAGAATTTCATCAATGACGCTATCATCCGGATGATTAACTCCCAATTGAATCAAGTGATTATTATACCCGCACATTTTGAGTATATGCTCACCGATGAACTATTCTCCTCCATCTTGCAACAGTAGAACTTATTGGAGACTTCACATCTCTCAATCCGGGCATTTGCTTGAAATATTAACTTCAACTCCTGGAACATCTCATATGCTCCATAACGTTCAAAACGTCGTTGAAGACCCGGTTCTAGGCTGTAAAGCATGGCACACTAAACTATAGAGTAGTCATCAGCTTTGCTCTGCCAGACGTTCACAACATCTGGCGTTGCTCCTGCAGCAGGCCTGGCACCTAGCGGTGCTTCCAGGACGTAATTCTTCTATGCAACAATGAGGTGTAACGCCCTCGATGCGGCTATATCTCCCACGTGTTGAAGCACGACTTAGAGGCATAACCGCATTGAAAGCAATGTCGCAAGTGAGGTAATCTTCACACAACCCATGTAATACATAAGGGAAAGAGATACATAGTTGGCTTACAATCACCACTTCACACAATTACATGAATAAAGCATTACATCATCCAGATACAATCAAGGTCCGACTACGGAACCAAAATAAAAGAAGAACCCCAAATGCGACAAAGGTCCCCGATCGACCCCAACTGGGCTCCACTACTGATCAACTAGAACAAAACAACACAAAGGGCAAGATCTTTATCAAGCTCCTCCTTGAGCTTGGTTGCGCCACCGCCGGTAACATAGGCACCGCAAACTGGTTTTGAAGTATCCGTGAGTCACGAGGACTCAAAGAATCCCATTACCATGGGTATCAAGACTAGCAAAGCTTAATGGGAAAGGAAGGGGTAAAGTGGCGAGGTTGCAGCAGCGGCTAAGCATATATGGTGGCTAACATACGCAAAAGAGAGCGAGAAGAGAAACAAGCGGAAGGGTCGTGAAGCTAGCAATGATCAAGAGGTGATCCTGAACACCTACTTACGTTAAACATAACTCAAAGACCGTGTTCACTTCCCAGACTCCGCCGAGAAGAGACCATCACGACTACACACGCGGTTGATGCATTTTAATTCGGATCTGGTGTCAAGTTATCTACAACCGGACATTAACAAATTCCCATCTGCCACATAACCGCGGGCACGACTCTCGAAAGTTTAAACCCTGCAGGGGTGTCCCAACTTAGCCCATGACAAGCTCTCGCGATCAACGAAGGAATAGACCTTCTCCCAGGAAGACCCGATCAGTCTCGGAATCCCGGTTACAAAGACATTTCGACAATGGTAAAACAAGACCAGCAAAGCCGCCCGATGCACCGACAATCCCGATAGGAGCTGCACATATCTCGTTCTCAGGGCAACACCGGATGTGACAACCTCACGAGTAAAACCAGACCTCGAGTTTCCCGAGGGGCCCCAGTTCTACTCGGTTCGAACCAAAGACTTAGACAAGCAATCGCCCGGGGGGGCTAAAATAAAGATGACCCTCGGGTTGGCCGACCCAAGGAAGGGTATAGGTGGTGGTGAGGCAAATGGTAAAACCAAGGTTGGGCCTTCTTTGGACAAGTTTTATTCAAAGCGAACCGTCGGGGGTCCCATAAATCACCCGACCGCGTTAGGAACGCAAAATCTGGGAACATAACACCGGTATGACGGAAACTAGGGCGGCAAGAGTGGAACAAAACACTGCATAAGGCCGAGCCTTCCACCCTTTACCAAATATATAGATGCATTAATAATATAAGAGATATTGTGATATCCCAACATAAACCCCGCCCACCATGGAGAAATCTTCAACTTCACTCGCAACTAGCAACGCTATAAGAGGGGCTGAGCAAAGCGGTAACATAGCCAAACAATGGTTTGCATAGGAAAGGTGTCAAAGGTTAGAGGTTCATGGCAATATGGGATGGCTGGACAAATAGGTAATAGGTAGCGTAGCATAGCGAAAGAACGAGGCAACTAGCATAGCAATGATAGTAGTGAGATCCAGGGTAGCGGTCATCTTGCCTGAAATCCCGCTAGGAAGAAGAACGAGTCCATGAAGAAGACAAACGGACGTAGTCGAACGAATCCTCACAATCGCAACATTACCGGAACTAGGAAGCAACACCGGAAAGAAACAAACCACATGGTAAACACACAAGCATAATCATGGCATGATGCACAATCAAGTATGATGCATGACCGGTTTAATGAGGCATGGCATGGCATGGCAAAGTGCAACACACAACAATACAAATTAAGTGGAGCTCAATATGCAACGAGTTGCATAATGACAAAACACCACATGCAATTATTTAGTTTGATCTCGTTTAGGTACACAACAATGTTAAATGTTGTTATACATGGCAAGGGGTGAAGCATAACAAAACTACACTATCTAAGCAATTTAAATGTGGCCGGAAACAACAAACAACAAGTCCAGAAAATCCCCATGTGCATATTATGGATTTGGTACTGTTCTGCCCTAAAACATATTTTAAAGTTGTTAAACAGGAAAATAAAGTGGACCATGTTAATCTAGGCATTTTTCCACCCCATTTACATATAAAGAACATTTAAAACCGAGCTACGGTTATTTAGTTATGAAATAAAACATTTTAACATGGCATTTAAGCAAATTTAAACAAACAGCATTTTAAACATTTTAAACATGGATGAAAGTTGCATATTATGAAACTAGATGAAAAACTAGTCATTTTACATATATAAATTAGTTACATCCGATGCACGGTTTGTGAATTATTATATGCATGAAGTGCAAGGGGTTTTCTGTAAAACTGTTAAATCACTGGAAAATTAGGAAATTCGCAGAACCAAAAAAAACATATACGGGCCGTATCTGCAGGCTGGCCCATTAGGAGGAAAATCAAAGGAGGGCGCTGGGCTTTCACCCAATGGGCCTTGGCCCTGCTTCGATGGAGGAGGCCGGGCAGCCGCGATCGAGAGGAGGCGCTACCGGGCCGGGGATCTGGAGGCAGGGCGCGGTCAACTGAGCGATCGGATCGAGTGGGACTTACGCTGCAGTCCACGCTAGAGCAGAGGAACAACGCGACGGCGGGGCAACTCCGGCAGGGTGAGGACGGGGCGGCAGCAGATCCGGGCGTGGGGAGGAAGGCATGGGCGCGCGGCGCCGGGGTTCTGCTGGCGAGGACCGGTGTCGGGGATGAGATCCAGGGCGGCCGACGGGAGGCTCGGGCTCCTGGCGCCTTGGCCGTCAGGGTCCTGCGAGAGAGAGAGAGATGAGGTACAGAGAGAAGGGAAAGGAGGAAGGAGAGGGCACGACGGGGCTTGCCTGGGTGGCGGAGGGCGTCGGCAGGAGGGCCTCGGCTCCGGCGAGCTGGTTGCGGCGCGCTCCAAAGACGGAGGCAAACGGGACGCGGGCGACGAGGCTGCAGCGCCTCGAAGAGGAGCAGAAGCACAGACGGCGCAGCTCCAGCAGAGGGTTTTGGCGAGGCGAGGAGGCGACGACGCGATCCGCGGGACCAGCTGAACTCGCCGGATCCAGCCGCTGGGCGGACTGGCTTGTGGAGGCCGTCGGCATTTACGCAGGCAGGTCGAGGGTGAATGGGGAGCTGCAGGAGGAGCTCGGCAGGCGAGGCGAGGGCGCGAGGCAGATCTGGTGGTTCTGGCGGCGTTGATCCGGGCTCCGGCGAGGGTCATCGACAAGACGGGCGCGGGGAGCGGGAGCGAAGCGCCCGCCGGAAGGAGCTCGGGACGGTTCCGCAGGGCGACGACGGGCGCGCTGCCTGAAGGATGCTCGTCGGCGTCGGCGAGGAGGAGGGGTCTGTCACAGCAGGATGGCTCGGACGAGCGGGAGGAGCTCGGGTGTGGGGGTGGATCGATGGGTGGATCGAGCAGGAGGCGGCTGCGCTTCGGTGGTGGTTAGGCGAGGGATCGAGGGAGATCGGTGAGGGATCCCGATGAAGAAAGTGGCGGCGGCCGAGACGGGATGGATGGGATAGATCCCTAGGAATTAGGGATTTGGTCTGATGTATATATATTAGGTGGACTAGGCTTAGGGGCTATTTGGTCCCTCCGATTAAAATCGGACGGTCGCGAATAAAATAGTTAGGGAGCCCAAATAACAAAACGGAGATGTTTTGTAGACGTTAGGGGATGATCCGGACCCAACGGTAAAGACTGCCCGGGTCGGGTTCAGGGGAGTTTCGGACGCGTACACGAGGGGGTCTGAGAGAGCTTAGTTGGTCACGGTCAAGAGGGAAGCAAAACCCGGTTGGTCTCGGAACAGCCAAGAAAAGCAAGGGGGAACACGGCAACTACGAGCGGATGCAAGTTTTATGAAAACGATGCCAATGCAATGCGTATGATGACATGAGACGAGATGCATAACAAAAACAAAATGCAAACAACAGACAAAAACCCAACCACGAAGGAAAATCATATGGCATCTCCGGAAAAGGCAAGAGTTGGAGTTACGAATATGGAAAATTGCATCCGGGGTGTTACAACACTCCACCACTACGAGAGGATCGCGTCCCGAGATCTAGGATGGCACCGGAGGGAAAACGGAAGAGGAAGAGGAGAGGTAAAACTAAGTTGCTTCTTCGACAACGAGTGAAACCATGAACCTTGAGAGGTTGAGCAAAATGAATGAAAGAAAACAACGAAGATGAACAAAGTTGAAAACACTCCGTTAGAAAAGAGGAACAAGGGATACGATGAGAACCAAGAGGTTTAGTGATAAGATAGATATTGAAACCACTCCGGTTAAAACTAGATAGAGAAGGGGTAAGATTGATATAACTTGGGCAAAGACTCCATCGAAAGAAGAAGGAAAACTTGATAAGATGAAAAGCACTTGAAGAGATGACACAACACTCCGGTTAAATGGATAAGAATGAAAAGAACACGATGCTCACAATTCGAGATGATGAGTGAAAAGAGCAACATCACAATGCCTCCGGAAGAAAGAATAGAAGATAGATCATAGGAATAACAAAATGTAGGAGAAAATGCCAAATTCTGCCACAAATGAGCTTGGAAATCATCCTTGCAAAGAAGAATCGAACGGAGATGTTGGAAAATCAACAACAAGAAGCACAAGCTTGTTGTGGGCTTATGGAAAACATCCCAAAATGATGAGGTGACAACCGGCCACTAATGGAAACAATTGATTTGACTGAGAGCACCAAAGAGATGAAAAACTTCTTTCACCAAGAGGATAGGAGATAACTTGGATCATTGATAAGCACCACAAATAGCAACAACCCTTTGGGAAGGCTTTAGGTGAAATATGACACAAGATAACTCCAACAACGAGGTTGATGGTTGAAAAGATCTCTTGAAGAAAGAGAAAATGATGGATTTAAATATCTCATTCTTAACAACTTGCGAATCATGAAACACGAAGTGAAATTGTCAAGAATGATATAAGACCATCTCAAAAATAGGGTAGAGGGAATTGCACTTCGAAATGTAAGAAGAAGAATACTTGAACGCCTCAAAACAAAACATGTGTTGAGCACCATGTTTATTTTAGAGTATAGCTTGACGGATCTTAACTTCAAGAGAAATCTTGAAGAACAATTGAACAATGAAAGAATCCTTGACAAACCACCATGTAGAGCCTCCATGAAGAACTCCGGTAATAAAAGGATGATAAAAAGAAAGAGAAGTTGAAAACACAAGGTGAAGCCTTGCGATGATTTAGATGGAGCTTCGCGACGAGATAATGCGGAAAACTTAGAACTCCGGAAGAAAAGATGAAGCCTCTCGAACCGAGAATGTGACATGATGAACAACTCTGGAAAGAAGAAACTAGATCACTTGGATGAAACAATAATAAGAATTACGGTATGCGTATCCTTGACCAATTAAATTGATGACAATCAACGGATTTGGCATACTACTTATTCTCGTAGAAAGGATTAAAAGAGATATATCAAAACTTGAGAAGGTCTTCAACGAACCACCGATAGGATTGGAACAACAAATGAATTGATATGATGAACAAGGAAGAGATATCTTGAAAGAACCACCGTAAGAATTGAAAAAGAGAGTAGCAAGGGCACAATTCACCGGAAAGAATTGGAAAACGAATGAAGATACTTGAGGGGATTTAGATACAAGTGGACGAAGAGATCATGATCTGATTAGAGGATATTTGAATGAAACACAGGTAAGATTTGGAGAACGATAGCTACACGCTGAGAATGAAGAATTATGACATGATGGCCTTCGGAGGAAAGAAATGGAAACAACTCATGAAATGCTCCGGATGGTAAGAAAAGATTTGTCACAATCAAAACAATTATGAGGATAGCATGAAGCTAGAACCATGAATATTCAAGAGAATGGACCAAGATTGAGAGGAAAACTCTTCTTCGGTCTTCAAATGACGACGAGAAACACCACCAAAATTACTGAAATACTCCGAGAGAATGAAAAGCGAAGAGGTTGAGCCAACTATGAAAAGAATTTGAAAACGATCTTGGAGAAGGCATGTGACTGATGGGATCCATTCTTACGTTACACTTGAAAAGAATTTAAGAATAGCTCCGGGAGAATTAGAAGAGTCAGGTAAGATCCTGGGAAAAGACCTGTGGGTTAGGGCCCACTCAAAAGAACACTGTTGAAAATATTTAAAAGAAATGTTGCACCTGTTGAATTAAATGACTTGAATGAGATGCCAATCTTGAAAGAGCTTGAACGAATGCAGAGTGTAAACACGAATCTTCGAGATATCTTGAGCACTCCGGAATAACAAATAGCGAGAAGTAGAATGATAATGAGGTGCACCGGTATGAGAAGACATTGAAATGAGGAAAAAGGTATGATCAACAAAACTTGACTTGACTCCACCGGAGAAGAGAAAGGAATGAGGAATGACGAACTAGTAGAACATCTTCTTGAGAACCACCGGGTAAGAACATTGACGGAAAAGAATGGAGAAACTTCACAAAAATAAAAGGATACTTGGTAAAGAAATCTTAGTCCTTGAGGAAAAAGGGTGGGTGGGCGGGAAATAACAAAGGCAACTTGGAGACGGATGAAACAAACACCGTTGAGAAGAAATGATAATTGGTCTTGCTGATGTTGAAGTGATCGGATCCACTTGAAGAGAAACACGCCGGTTGAAAAGGATAGACATGACAATCTCGATTGTCGAGAAGGATTGGTATTCACATCGGAGTATGATAACACCATTTCGGAAAGGTATGGAATCAACACTTGACATTGAAGCAACTCGAATACCACAACTCAAAACAAAAACAAAGGACTGGCTTGCAGAATAAGCCGGAAACAAACATATGATAGAGATTTACCCAATCCCATATCAGGCATTTGTCGGAAAGATATCCTACGAGCTACTAGAATTCCCACCTATAAAACTCCCGAAACTTTCTGGTTATGCAATCTGGTGTTGGGGATACAGGGGAAGCAATATATCTCACCCAAACTAACAATACCTACATCCAAATTGTATCCATCCGTCAACACATAACCAAGAAACCTTCGAAATCGTGTACCTCAACCTTCAAAAGCATCCGTTATATGAGTCATGGCAATACTCCGTACTCACCTCAAGATTGGGTTATCGGGTTATCTCACCAACAACTCGCATAAAAGAGATTTTCGATGTCGGCGACTAAACTCGGTATTCCGAATCTGCAACGATAAAATTATGATGACAACACCTCGAGCTCAACTCCCCGGACACTTCCACTAAACCCTGACAGAGGCACCAAGACAATGTTCTCATCATAAAACCATCGAACGATTCCAAGATACCCGCGTGATCCTAAAATATTTTTTAGTGAAATTTGAGAACGAAGAGTAAAACTCTACGTCGGATGCCTTACCAGAGCGATTTAAGGACCGAGGAGTAAAAAGAATTCTAACTCTCCGATATATATAATCCTAAATGACTCAAAACATTTTTCTAGACACAACTCGGCCGCTAAAAACGATCAAGCAGTGGGGCTCCTAAGGTCGGGGAAGGCTCTGATACCAACTTGTAACGCCCTCGATGCGGCTATATCTCCCACGTGTCGGGCACGACTTAGAGGCATAACCGCATTGAAAGCAATGTCGCAAGTGAGGTAATCTTCACACAACCCATGTAATACATAAGGAAAGAGATACATAGTTGGCTTACAATCACCACTTCACACAATTACATGAATAAAGCATTACATCATCCAGATACAATCAAGGTCCGATCATGAACCAAAATAAAAGAAGAACCCCAAATGCGATAAAGGTCCCCGATCGACCCCAACCGGGCTCCACTCTTCGATCAACTAGAACGAAACAACACAAAGGGCAAGATCTTTATCAAGCTCCTCCTTGAGCTTGGTTGGCCACCGCCGGTAACATAGGCACCGCAAACTGGTTTTGAAGTATCCGTGAGTCACGAGGACTCAGAATCCCATTACCATGGGTATCAAGACTAGCAAAGCTTAATGGGAAAGGAAGGGGTAAAGTGGTGAGGTTGCAGCAACGGCTAAGCATATATGGTGGCTAACATACGCAAAAGAGAGCGAGAAGAGAAACAAGCGGAAGGGTCGTGAAGCTAGCAATGATCAAGAGGTGATCCTGAACACCTACTTACGTCAAACATAACTCAAAGACCGTGTTCACTTCCCAGACTCCGCCGAGAAGAGACCATCACGGCTACACACGCGGTTGATGCATTTTAATTCGGATCTGGTGTCAAGTTATCTGCAACCGGACATTAACAAATTCCCATCTGCCACATAACTGTTGGGGAACGTAGTATTTCAAAAATTTTCCTACGCACACTCAAGATCATGGTGATGTATAGCAACGAGAGGGGAGAGTGTTGTCTACATACCCTTGTAGACCCGAAGCGGAAGCGATCACAACGTAGAGGAAGTAGTCGTACGTTCTCCTCGCGATCCGACCGATCCGGCGCCAAGCATTCTGGCGCCCCGAGTTCTTGACACACGTACAGCTCGATGACGCCCCTCGTACTCGATCCAGCCGAGTGTCGAGGAGAGTTTCACAAGACGACGGCGTGGTGACGATCTTGATGTTTCACGGCGCAGGGCTTCGCCTAAGCTTCGCGACGGTATAACCGAGGTGGAATATGGTGGAGGGGGGCACGGCACACGGCTAAGGAACGATCCGTAGATCAAACTTGTGTGTTCTAGGGTGCCCCCCTGCCCCCGTATATAAAGGAGCAAGGGGAGGGGCTGGCCGCCAAGGGAGGCGCGCCAAGGAGTCCTACTCCCTCCGAGTAGGATTCCCCCAATCCTAGTTGGACTAGGATTCCTGAGGGGGAAAGAGAGAGAGGGGGCGGCCCCTTTCCTTGTCCTAGTAGGACTAGGGAAGGGGAGGCGCCCACCTAGGGCTGGCCCTTCTCCTTTCCACTAAGGCCCACTATGGCCCATTTACCTCCAGGGGGTTCCGTAACCTCCCTGGTACTCAGAGAATTTCTGTTTTACCGGAACCATTCAACTCCAAACATAGGCTTCCAATATATCAATCTTTATGTCTCGACCATTTCGAGACTCTCGTCATGTCCGTGATCACATCCGGACTCAACTTCTTCGGTACATCAAAATACATAAACTCATAATAACCGCCATCGAAACCTTAAGCGTGCATGGACCCTACGGTTCGAGAACAATGTAGACATGACCTAGAACTATTCACGGTCAATAACCAATAGCGGGACCTGATGCCCATATTGGTTCCTACATATTCTACGAAGATCTTTGTCGGTCAGACCGCATAACAACATACGTTGTTCCTTTGTCATCGGTATGTTACTTGCCCGAGATTCGATCGTCGGTATCCAATACCTAGTTCAATCTCGTTACCGCAAGTCTCTTTACTCGCTCAAGTAATACATCATCTCACAACTAACTCATTAGTTGTAGTGCTTGCAAGGCTTCAAAGGATGTGTATTACCGAGAGGGCCCAGAGATACCTCTCCGACAATCGGAGTGACAAAACCTAATCTCAAATACGCCAACCCAACATCTCGCCTTTGGAGACACCTGTAGTACTCCTTTATAATCACCCGATTCACGTTGACGCTTGGTAGCACCAAAGTGTTCCTCCGTAAACGGGAGTTGCATAATCTCATAGTTACAGGAACATGTATATGTCATGGATAAAAGCAAGAGCAACATACTAAACGATCGTGTGCTAAGCTAATGGAATGGGTCATGTCAATCGATCATTCTACTAATGATGTGACCTTGTTAATCAAATAACAACTCCTTGTTCATGGTCGAAACATAACCATCTTTGATTAACAAGCTAGTCTAGTAGAGGCATACTAGTGACATCTTGTTTTGTCTATGCATTCACACATGTATCATGTTTCCTGTTTAATACAATTCTAGCATGAATGATAAACATTTATCATGAAATAAGGAAATAAATAATAACTTTATTATTGCCTCTAGGGCATATTTCCTTCAGTCTCCCACTTGCACTAGAGTCAATAATCTAGATTACATAGTAATGATTCTAACACCCATGGAGTCTCGGTGCCGATCATGTTTTGCTCGTGGAAGAGGCTTAGTCAACGGGTCCGCAACATTCAGATCCGTATGTATCTTGCAAATCTCTATGTCTCCCACCGACTAAGTCCCTGATGGAATTGAAGCGCCTTTTGATGTGCTTGGTCCTCTTGTGAAATCTGGATTCCTTCGCTAAGGCAATTGCTCCATGTTGTCACGAAGATTTTCATTGACCCGATGCACTAGGTATGACACCTAGATCGGATATGAACTCCTTCATCCGCACTCCTTCATTAGTCGCTTCCGGCTGCTATGTACTCCGCTTCACATGTAGATCCCTTCACGACGCTTTGTTTAGAACTGCACCAACCGACAGCTCCTCCGCTTAGTGTAAATACGACGGTCGATCTGCGATTTAGAATCGTCCGGATTTGTGTCAAAGCTTGCATCAACGTAACTGCCATTTATGAGCTCTTTGTCACCTCCATATACGAGAAACATATCTGCCGGTGTACTAAGGTAGGGGTACCTCAAGACCCCAACTTGTGCATCGGGCAACCGCAGCTCCTCCAGCTAGATCCATCAAATGCTTGCGGAGACCATCTTCCACTCCATACCAAGCCATTCGAGAACAAAGTGTACAAGATGAAAGCTCAAGACCCCTAAGCAAGAGGAGCTTGCCGAAGGCCATTCCAGTGCTCAAGACTACATCACTCCTGCAGATCCCCAGCGAGAGGAGCTCGTCGGGAGGACTAGAAGATCACATCACAGAAGACACGCCTCGGCGCTGTACGCGTCCCGGCGAGGGCCCGGGCAGCGGCAAGTCATAGAGCCCGACAAGCACCCGGGCCCGGCAAGATCAAGACCCCGGCAAGGTGCTTGCCAGGGAGAGCTATGCTACGTGCCCGCACTCCAGCTCATCTGCCCACGCGTCGCCTCCAGCCTTTTCCAGAGACGCGTGGCGGGTGGTCAGGCTTTGCATGAGGGGCGGTGGCACTCCACGGTGGTGGCTTCGCCGCCGTGGCAAACGGAGACGCAATGGCGGAACTTTTGGGGCGACGGCGACGGGCATTTAATGCTCTTGTCCCCTCTCACAAAAGTAGGTAGGATCCACTGCTCATGCAATCAGAGCCGCTTTGCTCCCGCGACTGCTCCAACTACCACCTCTTTTACGCTTTTACCCTCTACCCTCGCTGACACATCCGTGACCCTTGCCCTATAAAAGGAGGCCCATGCACAACGAGGGGAGGTTCCGACATTTGCTACTCTCAGTGGCTCGAGCCCTCGGCAGCTCTAGTGCCGGGGGTTCGGCTGGTTTCATACACCACACCACCATTTGCTCGCATTCGGGAGCAAGATGAAATACAAGACAATGCAGCAAGAGGGTTTTACGCGACCATCGCGCCCGGCTGGTAAAAATCCCGCGTGCATCGCCTCGATCGCTCTCCGCACCTCCGCCTCGCATCAACACACGAAGGGCCCCGGCCCCATAGGTGCCGCCCGCCATCGCATGCGACATCTCTCGCGCGCTGTAGGGGCGCCGAGGTTGTGCGGACTGATCCGGCGTTCGCGCGCCGCTTTCTTCATCAACCCTCCAGCTCCGCCGGCGACCTCGCGACAATCGCGCGCATGGCCCAAGACGAGCTTGAGGGTCGCGATCCCATCTCCGTCTTCTCCGCCGCCACCGGAGACAACGGCGGGCGAGGAGACGCCGGAGGAAGGTGGACACCGCGAGGGCGCCGCGGTGCCACCAGATCTGAGGATCGGACGGACGACCGCGCCTCGGTCTCCGTGGATCCACGTCCGTCTCAGCACGCGACGTCCCAGCGGCGCCGTACCACGAGGGGTGGTACCCGCAAGTTGGGATAAGAGCACGCTGGGGGGCTCACGGGATGCTCCGGACCGCTGTCCATGCATGAGCAAGGCGAAGTGCCGGGAGAACTTTGCTCCTCCTATCGCTACTAGGAGTCCGGCGTGTTACGTACCTCGCGCCGCTTCGCTCCTTCCCCCCACGCCCGCGAAGCGATTTCCTGAGCGCTATGCAGACGCCGAGGACGCGCCATCGAGCTCTAAGTCCGCAAGGACGGCTCGCGCCACCCCGACAGCACGGCTCCTCGAACGCTTATAAGCCCGCAAAGACAGCATTGGTGCTCGTCCCGCAAACGCACCTCCTGTGAGTGCTGCGCTGTCGACAAGGACGCACCATTGAGTTCCGCCAAGCAAGTGCGATGAAGCAAGAAAAGGAAAAGCTAAGTCGCCGCGCCTTTGTGCAGAGCGCTTCTTAATTCCATGCTTTATCTCGTTATATCCTCTCGCGTCGCTGCTTGTGCCGTAAACTCGCGGCGCCGAGGAGCTCGCTGTGGACGGTCGCACCCTTACTTTGCTTCAACACCCTCAACGAGTTAAGAGTGAGCGCGACCAGCCGGCGCCCTCGCCTCTTTTCGAGTCTATTCAGCAATTTAAGCGCGCCGCGAACTAGACACGGCGAGGTTGCTTGCCGGAAGCGACGCCAGCCAGCGGGCTGCTGATGTCCCGTACTCAGCAAGCGCGTTAAGCACCGGCAAGTTCCCTAAAAGCGTAGGGCGAAAACGCACAAAGGGCGTAAAGTAGAGGGTATAACATAGCAAGCCCTTGCCGTGAGATGTCCTTCGCATGAGAGGCTTGTGCGCGAGAGGAGCCGAATCGTGGCCCAGTTGCGTACTTGTTTTGTTTCCGAGTCCGCTCAACAAACACAAGTGTGTGCAAAGACACTTTATCTTGCTTCCGAGCCATGCTCGCAAGTTAAGCGTCGTAATCGCCCCGACAAGGTTGCTTGCCGGAAGCGACGCCACCAGCGGGCTGTCCCGCGGTCGCTAAGCGTGTTCGCCCCGGCAAGCTCCCCAAGAGCGTAGAGTACAAACATACGAGGGACAAAGCTCGGCATCGTATTATTGCAATAAGATTTATATACGATACGCGCGCATTGGACGAGTTGTATATCTACATCACCTGTTTTTATGACCGCAATTGCAGCAACAAGGAGGAACCAAAAGATCACACCAAACACTGGGCCCGCAAGCCGTGGTCGCCGGGTCTGCGGTGCCAAGGCTCTTCCCGGCGAGCCAACCTCGCCGAGGGCTACGAGCATCGAGATTCGCCTCCGGCAAGCTAGTGTTGCTGGGGCTGCGATCTCGATAAGTTTTTCATCCTCGCCATGCATCCTCTCATGGACCGGAGGTGCGGGATGCGTCTTTGAACGAATGCGACTTGTAAAAACCCGACGTGGAGGAGCCGAGTCGCGCCCGATTCGTGCTTTGGTTTGTTTCCGAGTCCGCTCAACAAACACAAGTGTGCCGCTGCACCTATCTTGCTTCCGAGCTCGCTTCGGAAGGTAGGCGTCGTGAATCGCCCGACAAGGTTGCTTGCCGGAAGCGACACCACCAGCTGGGCTGTCCCATGATCGCTAAGCGTGTTCGCCCGCAAGCTCCCGATAGCGTAAGAAAACACAAGGCACGCAGATCAAGTAAAAGACTCATCCGCAAGCTTTCCCTCTTTTCATTAAAAACATTCTGCTTAGTACAAGTCCATAGAGGATGAAAAACATGATAGAGAGGATTACAAGTCCTTAAATACAGCTAATGCCCGAGGGCTTACAAAGTTAAAAAGATAAGATGCCGTGATCCCTCTCCTGCTTTCTCTGCTCAGAGTTCAGGAGGTAGGTCAGGAGCCCCTGCAAGATAAGCTTGCTGGGAGAGGAGACCCCGCAAGAGGAGCTTGTCGGGAAGGGCGAAGGAGCGCCTAGAAGAGCGTGGCGGTGACGACGCCAAGGCCGCAGAGCTGCATAGGTGACGGGCATGGGGAACGATGCCCGAGAGCCAGCAAGCAAGCCTCAAGCCAGCGGAGAGCCACGGCGCGCGAAGACCCCAAGAGAACACCCTGTGGGCCGCCAGAGCTTGGCGGAGTCGGAGGCATCGGAGGCGAGCTTGAAGACGGAGTGGTGGGACATCGGCACGAGGGCACCTCGCCCTCGATTCGACTTAACGGCCTTGCCGCCGTCCCCCTCTTCCTCTTCTCGCTGCTCTCTCACGCCACCGCCAAGAAGACGGCCCCGGAGTTCAGGAGCCCGCAACCCGAAAGATGGGGTTGCGGTGGCCTTGAGGCAGCGTGTCCGACGCCTAGTCGGGCCCGCCATCCCCTCGCCGCTCTTTGCCGCTCTCCTCCTCGCCACTTTCGCCGGGAGGAGCCTTCACTATCCGAGGAGCTGTCCACACAGCAGCGCACCGGGTTCCATAATCGCCAAGACCTTGACGGCGAGGAGGTCACCATCCAATAACTTGAAATGGAGGGTGAACCCCGCCGTCAAGCTATGGATCCGGCGAATGTCTTCCACCCTCGGTCGAAGAACATCACGCCGGGCTGGGGACACGACACTCACCCGAGTGCCGCTGATCCCGCAGCCCCTCATCGTAGCTCCATCACGTCGGGTGGATCCGTCCCATCGCGTCCGCGAACGGGACCGGCAGCCGGAGGCGACGGCGAGGCGCCTGCGGCTTGATGAAGAACTCCTGGGGTCATCTCCGTGTGGACCGCGCCGTGGTCGAGACGCCGGAGGAGACGGGGAGGCACGCGCCACGGCCGCCTCTCCCGACCGCCTCGCCACGCCCTCGGCCTCGTCATGCCCACGCCTCTCCTCTCCCTCTCATGGCGGCTCTACCGCCACGGGAGCGGATGGGGAGTGGTGCGTTACTCGAAGCAACCCGCGCCGCCACCGTCAAGAGCCGGATTCTCCTTCCATGGCGGCAAGAAGAACGAAGATGAAGACGAAGGGAGAAGCGGATGAGTGTGGCCGTTGGCACCCCTTCCGCCTCTATTTAAAGGGGCGAGGTGGGGACTCAACCGCCCGCCGTCCAATCAGAAGCGAGGAGGCCGAGGAGCGGGCCGACTCGCCCTCCGCCTGCGTGACGGCTCGGTCTCCCACTTTCGCCCCACGACCCCCATGCATGAGGGCTGCGTGGCGAAAAAGGCGAACCGGGCGACGGGTGAAGCGACCCGCTCTGCGCCACGATCACGGGTGTATGCCTTAAAGGCTGCATGCGCCACCACGCCTCCCACGACGCCAAGAATCGACGCGTGCCGCTTTGGGAAGCGGCGGATGCGTATGTGATTCAAGCGCGCCATGGGCTTCAAGGTGCCTGCAGACTGCTTTTGGGCCTGCCCAACAGCGCTTCGGCACCGTATGGCCCAGCCCGGGCTCTGTCGGTGTACTAAGGTAGGGGTACCTCGGTACTTAACTTGTGCACGGGCACCGCAGCTCCCGCAGCTAGATCCATCAAATGCTTGCGGAGACCATCTTCCACTCCATACCAAGCCATTCAAGAACAAAGTGTACAAGACAGAAGCTCAAGACCCGGCAAGAGGAGCTTGCCGGAAGGCCATTCCGTGCTCAAGACTACATCACTCCTGCAGATCCCCATGAGAGGAGCTCGTCGGGAGGACTAGAAGATCACATCACGAAGACACGCCTCGGCACAGACGCAGCGTCGGCGAGGGCCCGGCAATGGAAAGTCATAGAGCCCGACAAGCACCCGGCCCAAGAAGATCAAGACCCGGCAAGGTGCTTGCCGGGAGAGCTATGCTACGTGCCGCGACTCCACTCATCTCGCCCGCACGTCGCCTCCAAATTTTTCCAGAGACGCGTGGCGGGTGGTCAGGCTTTGCATGAGGGTGCGGTGGCACTCCACGGTGGTGGCTTCGCCGTGGCAAACGGAGACGAATGGCGGAACTTTTGGGGCGACGGCGACGGCATTTAATGCTCTTGTCCCCTCTCACAAAAGTAGGTAGGATCCACTGCTCATGCAATCGTAGCCGCCTTTGTTCCCGCAGACTGCTCCAACTACCACCTCTTTTACGCTTTTACCCTCTACCCTCGCTGACACTGCCGGTGACCCTTGCCCTATAAAAGGAGGCCCATGCACAACGAGGGGAGGTTCCGATCATTGCTACTCTCAGAGGCTCGAGCCCTCGGCAGCTCTAGTGCCGGGGTTTGGCTGGTTTCATACACCACACCACCATTTGCTCGCATTCGGGAGCAAGATGAAATACTGACAATGCAGCAAGAGGGTTTTACGCGACCATCGCGCCCTGCTGGGTAAAATCCCCGCGTGCATCGCCTCGATCCGCTCTCCGTGCACCCTCCGCCTCGTATCAACACACGAAAGGGCCCCGGCCCCATAGGTGCCGCGCCGCCCATCGCGCTCGACAATATCCTTAGTCCTTTTCGTATTTCAGATGTTCTTGACCGCTGTCCAATGATCCACTCTGGATTACTTTGGTACCTCCTGCTAGGCTTATAGCAAGGCACACATCGTCCGTACACAAGATTGCATACATGATAGAGCCTATGGTCAAGCATAGGAACATCTTTCATTTTCTCTCTATCTTCCAAGTGGTCGGGCATTGAGTCTTACTCAACTTCACACCTTGTAACACAGCAAGAACCCTTTCTTTGCTTGATCCATTTTGAACTTCTTCAAAATTTTGTCAAGGTATGTGCTTTGTGAAAGTCCAATCAAGCGCCTTGATCTATCTCTATAGATCTTAATGCCCAATATGTAAGCAGCTTCACCGAGGTCTTTCATTGAAAAACTCTTATTCAAGTATCCCTTTATGCTATCCAGAATTCTATATCATTTCCGATCAACAATATGTCATCTACATATAATATCGAAATGCTACAGAGCTCCCACTCACTTTCTTGTAAATACAAGCTTCTCCAAAAGTCTGATAAACCCAAATGCTTTGATCACACTATCAAAGCGCTTATTCCAACTCCGAGATGCTTGCACCAGTCCATAGATGGATCATTGGAGCTTGCACACTTTGTTAGCTCCCTTTGGATCGATAAAACCTTCGGTTGCATCATATACAACTCTTCTTCCGTAAATCCATTCAGAATGCGTCTTTACATCCATTTGCCAAATTTCATAATCATAAAATGCGCAATTGCTAACATGATTCGGACGGACTTAAGCATCGCTACGGGTGAGAAGGTCTCATCGTAGTCAATCCCTTGAACTTGTCGAAAACCTTTTGCGACAAGTCGAGCTTTATAGACAATAATATTACCGTCGTCGGTCTTCTTCTTGAAGATCCACTTGTTTTCTATTGCTTGCCTACCCTCGGGCAAGTCAACCAAAGTCCATACTTTGTTTTCATACATGGATCCCATCTCGCATTTCATGGCCTCAAGCCATTTTATGGAATCTGGGCTCACCATCGCTTCTTCATAGTTCGTGGGTTCATCATGATCTAGTAGCATGATTTCCGAACAGGATTACCGTACCACTCAGCGCGGATCTTACTCTGGTTGATCTACGAGGTTCTCAGAGTAACTTGATCTCAAGTTTCATGATCAACATCATCAACTTCCTCACTACTTGGTGTAGGTGTCTCGTAAACCGGTTTCGCGATTTAACTACTTTCAAGTAAGGGAGAAGGTACTATTACCTCATCAAGTTCCACTTTCCTCCCACTCACTTTTTTCGAGAGAAACTCCTTCTCTAGAAAGGATCCATTCTTAGCAACGAATGTCTTGCCTTCGGATCTGTGATAGAAGGTGTACCCAACTGTCTCCTTTGGGTATCCTATGAAGACACATTCGATTTGGGTTCGAGCTTATCGGGTTGAAGTTTTTTCACATAAGCATCGCATCCCCAAACTTTAAGAAACGACAACTTTGGTTTCTTGCCAAACCATAGTTCATAAGGTGTCGTCTCAACGGATTTCGACGGTGTTCTATTCAAGGTGAATGCGGCCGCCTCTAGAGCATAACCCCAAAACGATAGCGGTAAATCAGAAGAGACATCATAGATCGCACCATATCTAGTAAAGTACGACACGACGCTCGGACACACCATTACTGTTGTGGTGTTCCGGTGGCGTGAGTTGCTAAACTATTCCGCATTGTTTCAAATGTAGACCAAACTCGTAACTCAAATATTCACCTCCACGATCGATCGTAGAAACTTAATTTTCTTGTTACGATGATTTTCAACTTCACTCTGAAATTCTTTGAACTTTTCAAACGTTTCAGACTTATGTTTCATTAAGTAGATATACCCATATCTCGCTTAAGTCATCTGTGAAGGTGAGAAAATAACGATATCCGCCACGAGCCTCAACATTCATCGGACCACATACATCTCAGATGTATGATTTCCAACAAATCTGTTGCTCTCCATAGTACCGGAGAACGGTGTTCTAGTCATCTTGCCCATGAGGCACGGTTCGAAGTGCCAAGTGATTCATAATCAAGTGACTCCAAAAGTCCATCAAGATGGAGTTTCTTCATGCGCTTTATACCGATATGACCTAAACGGCAAGCCACAAATAAAGTGCACTCTCATTATCAACTCTGCATCTTTTGGTTTCAACATTATGAATATGTGTATCACTACTATCGAGATTCATTAAAATAGACCATTCCTCAAGGGTGCATGACCATAAAAGATATTACTCATATAAATAGAACAACCATTATTCTCTCGATTTAAATGAATAACCGCCTCGCATCAAACAAGATCCAGATATAATGTTCATGCTCAACGCAGCACCAAATAACAATTATTTAGGTCTAAAACTAATCCCAAGGTAGATGTAGAGGTAGCGTGCCGATCGCGATCACATCGACTTTGGAACCATTTCCCACGCCAAGATCGTCACCTCGCCCTTTGCCGTAGTTCGCAATCAGTAGTCCTGCTTGAGTTGCAAATATTAGCAATGTAACCAAGATCAAATACCAGTGCTCTGCGAGCTCTAGTAAGGTACACATCAATAACATGTATATCACATATACCTTTGTTCACCTTGCCATCCTTCTTATCCGCCAAATACTTGGGGCAGTTCCGCTTCCATTGACCGATCGCTTGCGGAGAAGCACTCGATTTCAGGCTTAGGTCCGACTTGGGTTTCTTCTCCGAGCAACTTGCTTGCTTGTCTTTCTTCTTGAAGTTCCCCTTCTTCTTCCCTTTGCCTTTCTTCTTGAAACTAGTGGTCTTATTGACCATCAACACTTGATGCTCCTTCTGATTTCTACCTCCGCAGCCTTTAGCATTGCGAAGAGCTCGAGCATAGTATTTACCAACCCTTGCATATTATAGTTCATCACGAAGCCTTTGTAGCTTGGTGGCAGTGATTGAAGAATTCATCAATGACACAATCATCCGAAGATTAACTCCCAATTGTGTCAAGTGATTGTAGTACCGGACATTCTCGAGTATATGCTCACTAATGTAACTATTCTCCTCCATCTTGCAGCTATAGAACTTATTGGAGACTTCATATCTCTCAATCCGCATTCTGTTGAATATCAACTTCAACTCCTGGAACATCTCATATGCTCCATGACGCTCAAAACGCCGTTGAAGTCCCGGTTCTAAGCCATAAAGCATGGCACATCGAACTATAGAGTAGTCATCGCTTTGCTCGCCAGACGTTCTTAACGCCGTCGGTTGATCAAGAAGAAGTTCGCACCCAGCGGTGCATCCAGACGTAACTCTTCAGGCAGCAATGAGGATAATCCTCGTTACGGACCCGATCCGTGTAATTGCTACCATCATCTTTCAACTTTGCTTTCTCAAGGAACGCATTAAAATTCAACGGAACAACAAAGACGAGCCATCTATCTACAATCAAACATAAACAAGCAAGATACTATCAGTACTAAGTTCATGATAAATTTAAGTTCAATTAATCATATTACTTAAGAACTCCCACTTAGAAAGACATCTCTAGTCATCCAAGTGATCACGTGATCCAAATCAACTAAACCATAACCGATCATCACGTGAAATGGAGTAGTTTTCAATGGTGAACATCTTATGTTGATCATATCTACTATATGATTCACGCCGACCTTTCGGTCTCCGTGTTCCGAGGCCATATCTGCATATGCTAGGCTCGCCAAGTATAACCCGAGTATTCTGCGTGTGCAAAACTGGCTTGCACCCGTTGTAGATGGACGAGAGCTTATCACACCCGATCATCACGTGGTGTCCGGGCACGATTTAACTTTGGCAACGGTGCATACTGGGAGAACACTTCTTGATAATTTAGTGAGAGATCATCTTATAATGCTACCGCCAATCAAAGCAAGATAAGATGCATAAAAGGATAAACATCACATGCAAATCAATATAAGTGATATGATATGGTCATCATCATCTTGTGCTTCATGATCTCCATCTTGCAAAGCACCATCACGATCACCATCGCCACCGGCGTGACACCTTGATCTCCATCGTAGCATCGTTGTCGCCTCGCCAAACTTATGCTTCTACGACTATCGCTACCGCTTAGTGATAAAGTAAAGCATTACAGATGCGATGCATTGCATACAATAAAGCGACAACCATATGGCTCCTGCCATTGCCGATAACTTCGTTACAAAACATGATCATCTCATACAATAAAATATAGCATCACGCCTTGACCATATCACATCACAACATGCCCTGCAAAAACAAGTTAGACGCCCTCTACTTTGTTGTTGCAAATTTTACGTGGCTGCTACGGGCTTAAGCAAGAACCAGCCTCACCTCGCATCAAAACCACAACGATATTTCGTCAAATAGACTCCGTTTAACCTTCTCAAGGACCGGGCGAGCCACACTCGGTTCAACTAAAGTGAGAGAGACAGCACCCACCAGTCACCTTTAAGCAACGAGTGCTCGCAGCGGTGAAACCAGTCTCGTAAGCGTCTGGCGTAATGTCGGTCCGGGCGCTTCATCTCACAATACCGCTGAACCAAAATATGACATGCTTGGTAGGTAGTATGACTTGTATCGCCCACAACTCACTTGTGTTCTACTCGTGCAAAACATCAAACCATAGAAAAACCTAGGCTCGGATGCCACTTGTTGGGGAACGAGTATTTCAAAAATTTCCTCGCACACTCAAGATCATGGTGATGTATAGCAACGAGAGGGAGAGTGTTGTCTACATACCCTTGTAGACCCGGCGAAGCGATCACAACGTAGAGGAAGTAGTCGACGCTCTCCTCGTGATCCGACCGATCCGGCGCCAAGCATTCGGCGCCCAGTTCTTGACACACGTACAGCTCGATGACGCCCCTCGACTCCGATCCAGCCGAGTGTCGAGGGAGAGTTTCACAAGACGACGGCGTGGTGACGATCTTGATGTTTCACCGGCGCAGGCTTCGCTTAAGCTTGCGACGGTATAACCGAGGTGGAATATGGTGGAGGGGGGCACCGCACACGGCTAAGGAACGATCCGTAGATCAAAATTGTGTGTTCTAGGGTACCCCCCTGCCCCCGTATATAAAGGAGCAAGGGGAAGGGGGCTGGCCGGCCAAGGGAGGCGCGCCAAGGGAGTCCTACTCCTCCGAGTAGGATTCCCCCAATCCTAGTTGGACTAGGATTCCTGGGGGGAAAGAGAGAGAGGGGGCCCCTTTCATAGTCCTAGTAGGACTAGGGAAGGGGA
Source organism: Aegilops speltoides (assembly GCA_021437245.1). Taxonomy (NCBI): domain Eukaryota; kingdom Viridiplantae; phylum Streptophyta; class Magnoliopsida; order Poales; family Poaceae; genus Aegilops; species Aegilops speltoides. The sequence continues at coordinate 185,748,522 of CM038146.1, read as the reverse complement.
GGCGCCCACCACCTAGGGCTGGCCCTTCTCCTTTCCACTAAGGCCCACTATGGCCCATTTACCTCCCGGGGTTCCAGAACCTCCCTAGACTCCCAGAATTTCTGTTTCACCGAACCATTCCAACTCCAAACATAGGCTTCCAATATATCAATCTTTATGTCTCGACCATTTCGAGACTCCTCGTCATGTCCGTGATCACATCCGGACTCGAACTTCTTCGTACATCAAAATACATAAACTCATAATAACATCATCAAAACCTTAAGCGTGCGGACCCTACGGTTCGAGAACAATGTAGACATGACCTAGAACTATTCACGGTCAATAACCAATAGCGGGACCTGGATGCCCATATTGGTTCCTACATATTCTACGAAGATCTTTGTCGGTCGACCGCATAACAACATACGTTGTTCCTTTGTCATCGGTATGTTACTTGCCCGAGATTCGATCGTCGGTATCCAATACCTAGTTCAATCTCGTTACCGCAAGTCTCTTTACTCGTTCGTAATACATCATCTCACAACTAACTCATTAGTTGTAGTGCTTGCAAGGCTTCAAAGTGATGTGTATTACCGAGAGGGCCCAGATACCTCTCCGACAATCGGAGTGACAAAACCTAATCTCAAATACGCCAACCCAACATCCGCCTTTGGAGACACCTGTAGTACTCCTTTATAATCACCAGATTCGCTGTGACGCTTGGTAGCACCAAAGTGTTCCTCCGTAAACGGAGTTGCATAATCTCATAGTTACGTGAACATGTATATGTCATGGATAAAAGCAGTAGCAACATACTAAACGATCGTGTGCTAAGCTAATGGAATGGGTCATGTCAATCAGATCATTCTACTAATGATGTGACATTGTTAATCAAATAACAACTCCTTGTTCATGGTCAGGAAACATAACCATCTTTGATTAACAAGCTAGTCTAGTAGAGGCATACTAGTGACATGTTGTTTTGTCTATGCATTCACACATGTATCATGTTTCCGGTTTAATACAATTCTAGCATGAATGATAAACATTTATCATGAAATAAGGAAATAAATAATAACTTTATTATTGCCTCTAGGGCATATTTCCTTCAATAACCGCGGGCACGGCTCTCGAAAGTTTAAACCCTGCAGGGGTGTCCCAACTTAGCCCATGACAAGCTCTCGCGATCAACGAAGGAATAGACCTTCTCCCAGGAAGACCCGATCAGTCTCGGAATCCCGGTTACAAAGACATTTCGACAATGGTAAAACAAGACCAGCAAAGCCGCCCGATGCACCGACAATCCCGATAGGAGCTGCACATATCTCGTTCTCAGGGCAACACCGGATGAGACATCCTACGAGTAAAACCAGACCTCGAGTTTCCCCGAGGGGGCCCCGCAGTCTACTCGGTTCGAACCAGCACTTAGACAAGCACTGGCCCGGGGGGGCTAAAATAAAGATGACCCTCGGGTTGGCCGACCCAAGGGAAGGGTATAGGTGGTGGTGAGGCAAATGGTAAAACCAAGGTTGGGCCTTCTTTGGACAAGTTTTATTCAAAGCGAATCGTCGGGGGTCCCATAAATCACCCGACCGCGTTAGGAACGCAAAATCTGGGAACATAACACCGGTATGACGGAAACTAGGGCGGCAAGAGTGGAACAAAACACTAGGCATAAGGCCGAGCCTTCCACCCTTTACCAAATATATAGATGCATTAATAATATAAGAGATATTGTGATATCCCAACATAAACCCTGTCCACCATGGAGAAATCTTCAACTTCACCTGCAACTAGCAACGCTATAAGAGGGGCTGAGCAAAGCGGTAACATAGCCAAACAATGGTTTGCATAGGAAAGGTGTCAAAGGTTAAAGGTTCATGGCAATATGGGATGGCTGGACAAACAGGTAATAGGTAGCGTAGCATAGCGAAAGAACGAGGCAACTAGCATAGCAATGATAGTAGTGAGATCCAGGGTAGCGGTCATCTTGCCTGAAATCCCGCTAGGAAGAAGAACGAGTCCATGAAGAAGACAAACGGACGTAGTCGAACGAATCCTCACAATCGCAACATTACCGGAACTAGGAAGCAACACCGGAAAGAAACAAACCACATGGTAAACACACAAGCATAATCATGGCATGATGCACAATCAAGTATGATGCATGACCGGTTTAATGAGGCATGGCATGGCATGGCAAAGTGCAACACACAACAATACAAATTAAGTGGAGCTCAATATGCAACGAGTTGCATAATGACAAAACACCACATGCAATTATTTAGTTTGATCTCGTTTAGGTACACAACAATGTTAAATGTTGTTATACATGGCAAGGGGTGAAGCATAACAAAACTACACTATCTAAGCAATTTAAATGTGGCCGGAAACAACAAACAACAAGTCCGAGAAAATCCCCATGTGCATATTATGGATTTGGTACTGTTCTGCCCTAAAACATATTTTAAAGTTGTTAAACAGGAAAATAAAGTGGACCATGTTAATCTAGGCATTTTTCCACCCCATTTACATATAAAGAACATTTAAAACCGAGCTACGGTTATTTAGTTATGAAATAAAACATTTTAACATGGCATTTAAGCAAATTTAAACAAACAGCATTTTAAACATTTTAAACATGGATGAAAGTTGCATATTATGAAACTAGATGAAAAACTAGTCATTTTACATATATAAATTAGTTACATCCGATGCACGGTTTGTGAATTATTATATGCATGAAGTGCAAGGGGTTTTCTGTAAAACTGTTAAATCACTGGAAAATTAGGAAATTCGCAGAACCAAAAAAAAACATATACGGGCCGTATCTGCAGGCTGGCCCATTAGGAGGAAAATCAAAGGAGGGGCGCTGGGGCTTCTCACCCAATGGGCCTTGGCCCGGTTCGATGGAGGAGCTGGCAGGCCGCGACTGGAGAGGAGGCGCGCTGGGCCGGGGGGATCTGGAGGCAGAGGCGCGGTCAACGGAGCGACTGGATCGAGTGGGACTTGGCGCTGCAGTCCACGCTAGAGCAGAGGAACAACGCGACGGCGGGGCAACTCCGGCAGGGTGAGGACGGGGCGGCAGCAGATCCGGGCGTGGGGAGGAAGGCATGGGCGCGCGGCGCCGGGGTTCTGATGGCGAGGACCGGTGTCGGGGATGAGATCCAGGCGGCCGACGGAGGCTCGCCTCTGGCGCCTTTGGCCGTGTGGTCCCGCGAGAGAGAGAGATGAGTTACAGAGAGAAGGGAAAGGAGGAAGGAGAGGGAACGACGGGCTTACTGGGTGGCGAGGGCGCTTAGGAGGGGCTCGGCCCGGCGAAACTGGTTGGCGCGCTCCAAAGACGGGAGGCAACGGGACGCGGGCGACGAGGGCTGCAGGCGCCGACGAAGAGGAGTAGCAATGACAGCGCGGCTCCAGCAGAGGGTTTTGGCGAGGCGGAGGGAGGCGGACGATGCGGATCCGGCGGGACCAGGCTGGAACTGGCCGGATCCAGCAGCGGGGCGGACCGGGCTTGAGGAGGCCGTCGGCCAGACGACGAGGCGGGGTCGAGGGTGAATGGGGAGCTGCAGGAGGAGCTCGGGCAGAGGCAGAGGGCGCGAGGCAGATCCTGGTGGTTCTGGCGGCGTTCAGTAGGGCTCTGGCGAGGGTCATCGGCAGCACGGGCGCTCGGGGAGCGGGAGCGAAGCTCCCGCCGGGAAGGAGCTCGGGGACGGTTCCGCGGGCGACGACGGGCGCGCCTGGCCCAGAGGATGCTCGTCGGCGACGAGGCGAGGAGGAGGGGGTCTGTCAGCGCGGGGACGGCTCGGATCGAGCGGGAGGAGCTCGGGTGTGGGGTGGATCGATGGGTGGATCGAGCAGGAGGCGGCCGCGCCGGTGGTGGTTGGGCGAGGGATCGAGGAGATCGGTGAGGGATCCCGATGAAGAAAGTGGCGGCGGCCGAGACGGGATGGATGGGATAGATCCCTAGGAATTAGGGATTTGGTCTGATGTATATATATTAGGTGGACTAGGCTTAGGGGCTATTTGGTCCCTCCGATTAAAATCGGACAGTCGCGAATAAAATAGTTAGGGAGCCCAAATAACAAAACGGAGATGTTTTGTAGACGTTAGGGGATGATTCGGACCCAACGGTAAAGACTGCCTGGGTCGGGTTCAGGGGAGTTTCGGACGCGCACACGAGGGGGTCTGAGAGAGGTTAGTTGGTCACGGTCAAGAGGAAAGCAAAACCCGGTTGGTCTCGGAACAGCCAAGAAAAGCAAGGGGGAACACGACAACTACGAGCGGATGCAAGTTTTATGAAAACGATGCCAATGCAATGCGTATGATGACATGAGACGAGATGCATAACAAAAACAAAATGCAAACAACAGACAAAAACCCAACCACGAAGGAAAATCATATGGCATCTCCGGAAAAGGCAAGAGTTGGAGTTACGAATATGGAAAATTGCATCCGGGGCGTTACATGAGGATAATCCTCAAGTTACGGACCCAGTCCGTGTAATTGCTACCATCATCTTTCAACTTTGCTTTCTCAAGGAACACATTAAAATTCAACGGAACAACAGCACGAGCCATCTATCTACAACAAACATAGACAAGCAAAATACTATCAGGTACTAAGTTCATGATAAATTTAAGTTCAATTAATCATATTACTTAAGAACTCCCACTTAGATAGACATCTCTCTAGTGATCTAAGTGATCACGTGATCCAAATCAACTAAACCATAACCGATCATCACGTGAGATGGAGTAGTTTTCAATGGTGAACATCTCTATGTTGATCATATCTACTATATGATTCACGCCGACCTTTCGGTCTCCGTGTTCCGAGGCCATATCTGCATATTCTAGGCTCGCCAAGTTTAACTCGAGTATTCTCATGGTGCAAAACTGGCTTGCACCCATTGTAGATGGACGAGAGCTTATCACACCCGATCATCACGTGGTGTCCGGGCACGATTTAACTTTGGCAATGGTGCATACTCGGGAGAACACTTCTTGATAATTTTAGTGAGAGATCATCTTAAAATGCTACCGCCAATCAAAGCAAAATAAGATGAATAAAGGATAAACATCACATGCAATCAATATAAGTGATATGATATGGCCATCATCATCTTGTGCTTGTGATCTCCATCTCCTTACCGCCGTGATCACCATCGTCACCGGCGCGACACCTTGATCTCCATCGTAGCATCGTTGTCGTTTACGCCATCTATTGCTTCTACGACTATCGCTACCGGGCGTTTGCATTTCATACAATAAAGCAACAACCATATGGCTCCTGCCAGTTGCCAATAACTTCGGTTACAAAACATGATCATCTCATACAATAAAATATAGCATCACGTCTTGACCATATCACATCACAACATGCCCTGCAAAAACAAGTTAGACGTCCTCTACTTTGTTGTTGCAAGTTTTACGTGGCTGCTACGGGCTTAGCAAGAACCGTTCTTACCTACGCATCAAAACCACAACGATAGTTCATCAAGTTAGTGTTGTTTTAACCTTCGCAAGGAACGGGCGTAGCCACACTCGGTTCAACTAAAGTTGGAGAAACTGACACCGCCACCACCGTGTGCAAAGCACGCCGGTAGAACCGATCTCGCGTAAGCGTCTGCTGTAATGTCGGCCGGGCCGCTTCATCCAACAATACCGCCAACCAAAGTATGACATGCTAGTAAGCAGTATGACTTGTATCGCCCACAACTCACTTGTGTTCTACTCGTGCATATAACATCAACGCATAAAACCTAGGCTCTGATGCCACTGTTGGGGAATGTAGTAATTTCAAAAAAAATTCCTACGCGCACGCAAGATCATGGTGATGCATAACAACGAGAGGGGAGAGTGTGTCCACGTACTCTTGTAGACCGAAAGCGGAAGCGTTATGACAACGCGGTTGATGTAGTCGACGCCTTCACGATCCGACCGATCCAAGCACCGAACGTCACGGCACCTCCGTGTTCAAGACACGCTCAGCTCGATGACGCCCCCGAGCTCCAATCCAGCAAAGTGTCGGTATGAGTTCCACAAGACGACGGCGTGGTAGGACGATGATGATGTTCTACCGGCGCAGGGCTTCGCCTAAACTCCGCGACGATATGACCGAGGTGGAATATGGTGGAGGGGGGCACCGCACACGGCTAAGGAACGATCCGTAGATCAACTTGTGTGTCTATGGGGTGCCCCCCGCCCCCGTATATAAAGGAGCAAGGGGGGAGGCCGGCCGACCCTTAGAGGGCGCGCCAAGGAGGAGGAATCCTCCTCCTAGTAGGAGTAGGACTCCTCCTTTCCTACTCCTACTAGGAGGAAGGAAGGGGGAGAGGGGGAAGGAAAGGGGGGCGCTGCTCCCCCTCCTAGTCCAATTCGGACCAGAGGGGGGAGGGGGCGCATGGCCCATGCTGGCCGCCCCTCTCTCCTTTCCACTAAGGCCCATAAGGCCCATTACTCTCCCGGGGGGGTTCCGTAACCTCCCAAGACTCGGTTTTCTCCAAAATCACCCGGAACACTTCCGGTGTCCGAATATAGTCGTCCAATATATCAATCTTTATGTCTCGACCATTTCGAGACTCCTCGTCATGTCCGTGATCACATCTGGGACTCCGAACAAACTTCGGTACATCAAAACTTATAAACTCATAATAAAACTGTCATCGTAACGTTAAGCGTGCGGACCCTACGGTTCGAGAACTATGTAGACATGACCTAGAACTATTCTCGGTCAATAACCAATAGTGGAACCTGGATGTTCATATCGGTTCCTACATATTCTACGAAGATCTTTATCGGTCAAACCGCATAACAACATACGTTGTTCCCTTTGTCATCGGTGTGTTACTTGCCTCGAGATTCGATCATCGGTATCCAATACCTAGTTCAATCTTCATCGCAAGTCTCTTTACTCGCTCTATAATACATCATCTCATAACTAACTCATTAGTTATAATGCTTGCAAGGCTTAAGTGATGAGTATTACCGAGAGGGCCGAGAGATACCTCTTCGACAATCGGAGTGACAAAACCTAATCTCAATTATGCCAACTCAACATGTACCTTTGGAGACACCTGTAGAGCACCTTTATAATCACCCAGTTATGTTGTGACGTTTGGTAGCACACAAAGTGTTCCTCTGGTAAACGGGAGTTGCACAATCTCATAGTTGTAGGAACTTGGTATAAGTCATGAAGAAAGCAATAGCAACATACTAAACGATCAAGTGCTAAGCTAACGGAATGGGTCAAGTCAATCACATCATTCTCCTAATGATGTGATCCCATTAATCAAATGACAACACATGCCTATGGTTAGGAAACATAACCATCTTTGATCAATGAGCTAGTCAAGTAGAGGCATACTAGTGACACTATGTTTGTCTATGTATTCACACATGTATCATGTTTCCGGTTAATACATTTCTAGCATGAATAATAAACATTTATCATGATATGAGGAAATAAATAATAACTTTGTTATTGCCTCTAGGGCATATTTCCTTCAATTCAATTGTTCCGGAGTGCTAAAGATATCTCTGAAGATTCGTGTTTTCACTCTGCATCAATTCAAGCTATTTCGAGGTTGTTATCTCATTCAAGCCATTTAATTCAACCAGTGCAATCTCTCTTTTAAAAAATCATTTGATGGTGTATTTTTGAGTGGGCCCTAACTCACAAGTCTTTTTCCAGGATCTTACGTGGCTCTTCTAAATTTTTTGGAGTTATTCTCAAATTCTTTTTCAAAGTTTGACGTAAGAATGAATTATCATGAGTCATATTCCTTCTCCAAGACCACTTTCAAAACATTTTCATTGTTGGTTCAACATTTATATTCTTCATTGCTCCGGTGTGTCTCATCAATTGTCATGGTGGTTCTCATCATCATTCTCAACATTTAAAGACCGATGAAGATTTTTTCCTAAATCTTGGTCCGTTCTCTTGAAGATTCATGGTTCTAGCTTCATGCCATGCTCTCAAATCATTTCCAATCGTGAGAATTCTTTTCATACCCATCTGAAGCATTTTAGGAGTCTTTTTGTTTTGATTCTCCGGAGGTCATCATTTTTTTCGGTACAATTATTCATTCTCAGTTTTCAGCTTTGTTCTCCAAGTATTCTATATTGAAGCCTCTTCGTTCATCTCCCTATTGTTCTGGTGCATCGTTCAAGTACTATCTAGCCAGCTCATGATCTCTTCGTTCTCTTGTATCTAATTCCCTCAAGTATCTTTGTTCATTTCTAATTCTTACCGGTGATTCGTTCTCTGTCTTCATCATTTTCAATTCTTACGATGGTGAATTCAAGATTCCTCTTCATTTATCATCACATCAATTCATTCTTTCTTTCTAAAACATATCGGTGGTTCGTTGAAGACCTTCAAGTTGAGCTATATCTCCTTAATCCTTTCAACGAGAATAAGTAGCATGCCTATCCGTTGCTTGTCATCAATTTAAATTGATGAAGGATACACATAACATAATTCTTATTCTTGTTTCATCCAAGTGATTTAATCCCTTCTTCTGGAGTTTGTTCATGATGAGTAAATTCTCAATTCCAAGTGATTCATCTTTCTTTCTGGAGTTGCAACGCTTCATGGTTATATCGGCACGAAGATCCATCTAAATCATTGCAAGGCTTCACCTTGTTCTCTCAACTTCTCTTTCTTTCTATCATCACTTTATTACTGGAGTTCTTCATGGAGGCTCTACATGATGGTTCATCAAGGATTTAATTCATTCTCGAAGTGTTCTTCAAGATTCTTGTTGGAGGAGTTCAAGCATTCTTCATCGTGCATTCCTAAATGCAATTATTTGTACAATATCTTTTGAGGTGGTGTTATGTCATTTTTGACAATTTCCTTCAGGTTTCATGATTCACAAGTCGTCAGGATTGAGATATTTAAACCCGTCATTTTCTTCCTTGGAGTTATCTTCGTATAGATTTCACCTAAAGCCTTTCCTATGGAATGTTGCTGTTGTGGTGCTTATCAATGATCCAAGTTATATCTTTATCATCTTGGTGGAGGAAATCTTTCATCTTTTCTTGATCTCAAACAATGAATTGATTCCGTTAGTGGCTGGACTTAACCTCATAATTTTGGGATGTTTCCATAAGACCATTGGAAATCATATTTTTTGTTGTTGATTTTCCAACAAATACTTTCAACCCTTCTTTGTAGGAGGGCTCCTTCGTGTTCATTCATGGTGGGAGTTGTTGTTCTTTTCTCCGTTCTTTTTATTCCATTCTTTCATTTCTTCCGAAGGCATTATGATGTTGTTCTCTTTGACCAATTATCTTGTTTCCCCAAGATAATGTTCATTTCTTGCTTGTCCATTTAATCGGAGTGTGGTGTTCTCTTTCATCTTATCAAGCTTTCCTTCTCGTTTGTTCTTTCGCATTCTTTCGTTCTCATTCCTTGACTATTTCGCTTCAACTGGAGTGGTTACATGTCCTTCCTTGTTCCTGGAGATCTTCATTCATGTCTTTGCAACATTCAAGCTTGTACTTGTGTTCCTTGATTCTATTCTTTACCAAAATGCTTTCAACTTTGTTCATCTCCGTCATATCATTCTTCAAGTTTTTCAACCTCTCAAGGTTCACTGGTTTCACTCGTTTGTCGAAGAAGCAACTTCGTTTTACCTCTTCCTTTTTTGTTTCTCTCCGGTGCCATCCCTAGGATCTTGGGTCGAGATCCTCTGTTAGTGTGGGAGAGTTGTAACGCCCTGAGACCGATGCTCTAGAAGACCTCCAGCTATTCCGAGTTCCGCCATGTGTTTTATTTGTTTGTTGCATTTCATCATAGCACCATGCACATTGCATCCACATGTTTTCATAAAGCTCGTAGCCGTTCGCAGTTGCCCCTTTCTCTCTTTGCCTCAGTTGTCATTTTTCCAGGCCCCTTGTCCTCGTTGACCTCTCTCAGACCCTTCGTGTGCGTGTCCGAAACTTCTCCCGGACCCGACTCGGGCTGTCGTTACCGATGGGTTCGGATCATCCCCAAACATCTGTAAAACATCTTCAGTTTCTATTTGGGATGTCCTAGCCAATTTATCTCGACCGTTCGATTTTAATCGGAGGGTCAGATTAGCCCCTAAACAAAATGCTCATGCTATATATCAGCCTACCCTAACCCTAGTCTACCCAATGCCATCCGCGCTGCCGCCGCTCTCTTTTTTCCCCTCGGGATCCATCCCCACCAACCGCAGCCTCCGACCATATCCCTGGTTTTCTGTGCAGCCGCCCGAGCATCTCCATCCCGAGTGGATCGAGCGCTTCGCCTCCAAGCCCAGCCTCTCCTGCCTCCTTCCGATCCCCTCACACCCGAGCGCCCGAGGAGAGGAGCTTCTCGAGCACCCGCACCAGCCACCGGCAAGACCATGGCTAGGCCGTGCCTTCTCCCTTTCCCCTTCCTTCAACTGATCCCCCCTCGTCGATCCACCCGAGCTCCTCCTCGTTGCCTCGCCTTGGCCCTGCAGCCCCGTCCTTCCCCGCAGCCGCATGGCCTCATCGTAGCCGCCTCATCGTCACCGGATCCAGCCACTTCTTAGGTAACCTGCACCTCGGAGCCGCTGCCACTGCCCCGCGCTTCCTCGTCGTGCTCTGCCGTCCTCCGCCCGGGGACCTACGCTGTTGCACCCTCCATGGTCCTAGGCCTCATGCAGCTTCTTCGAGCGTCGTCCGCGGCCTCCCGTGCGCCGCCATCTAGGAACCCCAGCGCCGCCCGAACCACCTCACCGATTGCAGCACTGCAGGTCCAGCACCCAGCCCATACTCCTTTCCCTTCAGTCTTCCTTCCCATCTCCTCTCTTTCTCAAACTCTCTCTGTCCAGGAGCACATCCCCGACGCCGGTCCTTGTTCGTAGCACCTAGGCGCCACTGCGCCCCGTTCTCGACTCGATCTGGCCGAGATCGGTCCGGCCTGCGTTGGATCTCGGCGTCCCCAGCTCGCCTGCTGCGCCGCCAAGCTCTCATCTTCGGCCTCCCCTGCTTCTGCGTGCGGGACAATGACCTTTGCCAAGTCCCCGCTCGAACTCTGCTTCGTTGACCGCACGCCTCCTCTGCTCAGGCCCAGCGTGCCCCTGCCAGCCGCGCCTCCATCGTCCTGGGCTTGGCCCATGGTGAGCTGCCCCAACCCCCCTGTGCACTGTTGGGCCAGTTAGATTCGGTCCAGTTCTTGTTTTTTTTCCTGCGGCGAATTTAGTAATTATCCATGGAATTTCAGTTTTACAGAAAAACCCTCATAGTTCCTGCATATTATATCTCACAAACCGTGCATCAGATTAAAATGTTTTAAATATGTAAAATGCTTAGAATTTCATCTAGTTTAATAACTTGCAACTCTCATTCATGTTTAAAATGTTTAAATTGCTGTTTGCATTTAGTTTGCATAAATGACTTGCTAAAATGGTTTATTTCATAACTAATTAACCGTAGCTCCGAATTGAATAAACTTTATATATAAATGGGGAAGAAAAGTGCATATAATAACATGGTGCACTTTATTTGCATGTTTAACAACACTAAAATTATGTAATAGGCAGAACAGTACCAAATTCGAATATTGCATATGAGGATTTTCCGGAATTGTCGTTTGTTGTTTCCGGCCTCATTTAAACTTGCCTAGATAGGTAGTTTTATTATGTTTCACCTCTTGCCATGTTAACCAACATTTAATCTTGTCTTGTTTATAAACAAGAGCGAACTAAATAATTGAATGTGGCGTTTCGACAATATGCAACTCGTTGCATATTGAGCTCCACTTAATTTGTAGTTTTGTTTGTTGCACTTTGCCATGCCATGAATCATTAAACTGGTCATGCATCATACTTGGTTGCGCATCATGTCATGTTTATGTGATGGTTGTTTACCATGATGTTTGCTTCTTTCCGATTGCACTTCTCCTTGATAGTTCTGGTTATGTTGCGATTGTGAGGACCCGTTCGACTACGTTGGTTCGTCTACTTCATGGACTTGGTCTTCTTCCTAGCGGGATTTCAGGCAAGATGACCGTCACCCTGGATCTCATTGCTATCATTGCTATGGTAGTTGTCTCGATGCTATCGCTATGTCGCGCTTCCTACCACTTGTTTATCAAGCCTCCCAAATTGCCATGATAGCCTCTAACCTTTTTCACCCTTCCTAGCAACCGTTGTTTGGCTATGTTACCGCTTTGCTCAACCCCTCTTATAGCATTGCTAGTTTTAGGTGCAGTGCAGGTTGTTCCATGTTGGAACATGGATATCTTGGGATATCACAATATCTCTTATTTTAATTAATGCATCTATATACTTGGTAAAGGGTGGAAGGCTCGGCCTTTTGCCTAGTGTTTTGTTCCACTCTTGCCGTCCTAGTTTCCATCATACCGATGTTGTATTCCTTGATTTTGCATTCCAAAAACGATGAGGGTTTATGGGCCCCTCTTGATAGTTCGCTTTGAATAAAACTCTTACAGCAAGGCCCAACATTGGTTTTACCATTTGCCTAACATAACTAAAATTTAAATAGGGGATTTTCTCCGGACCCCTAGTTTCTTAATCAACCCCCCACGGGCCAGTCCTCCTTGTAGTGTTGGTCCAAAATGGGCAGATGTGGGGCCACCCCGGGGCAACTTGAGGTCTGGTTTTACTCGTAGGCTGACCTATCCGGTGTGCCCTGAGAACAAGATACGCGCAGCTCCAATCGGGATTTTTCAGCACATTCGGGCGGTCTTGCTGGTTTTGTTTTACCATTGTCAAAATGTCTTGTGCACCGGGATCCCAAGTCTGATCGGATGTCCCATGATGGAGGATTGTCTCCGCGGATTGTGAGCTTATAATGGTCTAAGTGGGGACACCCCTGCAGGGTTTGACCTTTCAAAAGTCGTGCACGCGGTTATGTGGCAGATGGGAGTTTTTAATATCCGATTGTAGAGAACTTGACACCAGATCCAAACTAAAATACACAAACCGCGTGTGTAACCGTGATGGTCTCTTTTCGGGTGAGTTCGAGAAGAGAACACGGTGGGGTTATGTTTGAACGTAAGTAGTTCAGGATCAGTTCTTGATCATTACTAGTTTGCGACCGTTTGCGTAGCTTCTCATCTTATTCTTGTACTCGTAACTTAACCACCATACATGCTTAGTCGTTTGCTGCAACCTCACCACTTATCCTTTCCTTTCCCATTAAGCTTTGCTAGTCTTGATACCCATGGTAACGGGATTGCTGAGTCCTCGTGGCTCATAGATTACTACAACAAAGTTGCAGGTACAAGTAATGCGATGATCTGACGCGAGTGCGGTGCTTGATTGTTTGGAGTTCTTCTGCTTCTTCTTCGATCAAGGGATATAGGTTCTAGGTCGGGAGCCTAGGCTAGTAAGGTGGATGTCGTTTTTCTTTTCGTTTGATTTCATCCGTAGTCGGATCCTGCTCTTCTGTATGGTGATTGCTATGTATTGATGAACTCTTGTATTCATGTTGTAGCTTGTGGCGAGGGTAAGCCTTTATCTTGTATTCTCATATATTTAGTACATGGTATGTTGTAATGATATCCACCTTGCTATGCGCTCGAAATGCGGTTGTGCCCCAATCATGAGTTCATCACGTGATTGGGATAGAATCGCATCTTGGGCGCTGCATGCATTCTCAAGGTGACTGATTTTGTTGAATTCTTTGGGGCACAGTCCGTTGAAGAGAATATCGCAAGCTTGAGCATTGTATTGCAACATCTTCAACTCTTCCATGGACGCTTCACGATCCGGTTCTCTTCCAGCCTCGAAGTATTCACCTTGCAAGCCAATACGCACAATAACCCAAATGGCGGGGTTATGACCAAGAATATGCATTTTCATCTTATGCTTCCAACTAGCAAAATTAGTACCATCAAAGTAAGGTCCTCTACGGTGATAATTTCCCTCGCTAGATGCCATACTCTCCTAGGTTGTGAAACCAAGGCTCTGATCACCAAAGCTATGGTAATCAAGGCAAATGGAGACCAAAACTCTTATACCACTTGTAGGATCAAAAGTAGGTCTAGAGGGGGTGATTAGACTACTTGACCAAATAAAAATTTAGCCTTTTACCAATTTTAAGTCTTGGTAGATTTTAACAACTTAGAATAAGTCAAGCAATCAACCTATACATACATGCAATTCTAAGAGTGTAGTAGTGGAAACTAAAACATTGCATATGAAGATAAAGGGAAGGGTTTGGGGAAGGCAAACACAATGTAGACATGGAGATATTTGGCCTGGTTCTGATAGGTGGTGCCATCGTACATCCACATTGATGGAGACTTCAACTCATGAAGGGTAACAATCACTACAAAAAAAAGACACATCCGTGACATTTTGGGCCAAACGAATTTTTTTGTCATACTTATGACACTTCTATGATGATAACTGTGACAAAACTTGGTATCATCATAGATGTGGTGGGCTCCTACTTCTTTGACAAAAAATCATGATAGAAAATGGGATTTTCGTCCTGGGCGGGCCGGAGACGCAACGACATGACATTCTTTGGGCCGTGCATGACAGAAAAAACCATGGTAGAAGCGAGGGCGAGGAAAATATCGGGGAGTTCCCGATTATGGTGGGTGGTCGGGAGCCGAGCGATGCGTGTTCCTCTCATACACGTACGTGCATGGGTGCGAGGCGTTGGGCTCTAACTGAACCCGAGTGATTGCACTGTAGGCTACGCGTTAGTGAACCCGAGCGATCGATCGATGGCTGTTAACTAAACCCGATCGAGCGATTCTTCGCCATCGCCGCTAATCGTCGATTGATGCCGCTGGATGAATAGTGAGCATTATTGGGGGTTTGATGAACAGCTTCCTGTGGGGGTTGATGAACAGACTCGCTTTTGCGATCACGCCACACCCTCCCGGCGAACAGACCCCGTTTGGCCGTAGTGCTCCAACACAAGTCGATTTCCTCCGTTTTGCGGACGCCACACCACTCCCGATCAACAGGGACCCGTTTGACGGAGGAGGTCCAATAGAAGTCCATTTCTCCGCTTTGCAGACGCGGCACCCGCTTAGATGAACAGGATCCTGCTTTATTGTGGCGGTCGAACACAAGGCCGCTTCTTCGCTTCGCGATACACCAAGGCCTCATTTCCATCCGCTGTTCTGTCCAAGCCCTCCCGATGAACATGATGATGCATTCGGTTCTGACCCAGCTGGTTGGCTCCCCATGAACACAACGACGACATAGTTTCTCCGTTCCGACCCAGCCATGTACACGAGCCCTGGCCGTATGTATGCGTGAGTAGGCGTTCGAGACCGCCCCTGTATGTACGTACGTGTCCGTATTTACTCTCTTGCACCCTGGCTGCTGTACGTACATGTACATGCTATGTGGGTGCCTCTACTATGACACGTGCGTGCCTCTACTATGACATGTGCGCGCCTCTATATCGGCCAGTATGTACATACACGTTCATGACCATAATGACAACGCTACGTACGCTTCGATCAGGTGGGTCCCGACTGTCAGGCACTTCCTTGCGTGCGAAGATGTAGCTGGCGGGTCCCAACAGTCAGGGGGCGAATCATTTTTTGCCCATAATATGGATGCACTTCCTTGCGTGCGAAGATGTAGCTGGTGGGTCCCAGCAGTCATGGGGAGAAAACATTATTTTTCAGGGTAAAAAGGATGCAGTTGCATGCATGCGCCCATGGGCATGGTGCGTCCCCACTGTCGACCTTCACGTCATGATCATCTTCCGACGACTCGCTTGTTGACCATGTCGACCACACTGCGCCGAGCACACCAAGGCGGTGGACGACGGCGAGGCCCAGTCGAATGACCCGAGATGGGGAAGACGCGGTGGAGTCGCAGATGAAGAGGAGGGGAAACTTGATCGGTTTAAAAGCTTGTGCGACCGCCGCCCCACGAGAGAGGAGCAAGAACAGAGGTTGAAGAAGGAGCACGGCTGTTAGATTAACATCCAATGGTCCAACTGCTAGAATAGTTTGTTGATTAAGTTGACAAAGCCCCGCGTACACGTCTGCTTAGTAGGCCCACAAGTCAGCTACCAAATCTGCCGGGTCCCAGCTGTCATCGGGAGGAATAGTTTTTTTTGCATAACAAGGAGGTACTTCTTTCCGTGTGAAGATACAGCTGGTGGGTCCCAGCTGTCAGGGGGAGGAAACAGCTTAATAAGGAGGAACTTTCCTTGCATGCGACCATGGACCTCGTGGGTCCCAAATTGTCGAGCTCTCACGTCTGATCCTCTTCCGATGACTCTTGTTTGTTGACCACGCCGCCGAAGCGCAGCGAGGCAAAGGATGATGGCGAGGCCCAGACCGGAATGACCGTAGATGGGGAAGACGCGATGGAGTCCTGCATGCAGAGGAGGGGAAACTTGATCGTTCGGTGCGGGGCGGCCTACACTCGACAGAGAATAACAAGAGGTGCGGAGTGGAGGGATGGCTCGCCGTCGGCGGGTAGCGTTACCGCGAGGCGCAAGAAACAACGCCGCCAGACGCCGGTGGCTGGAGCATGCGTGATTCCGAGAGTACTGGGGAAAAAGACAAGAGATTGAAGAAGAATGCCTACCGTTGGATGTAAATCCAATGCCTTGCTTAGGTTTGACCCATCGCCCACATGTTAGCCAGTCCATTTGTTTTTTTAGTCCATTTGGTGGGCTGGGTGAAACAATGATGTAGCATCTATGTATCCGTTTATATATATGGTAGAATTTAAAGCCCATTTGCATTTTTTTTGAAATCCGCAGACTTGTTGGGCTGGATGAAAATATCATGTTGGGCTGGACGGAGAAATGTTATAAAAACATAAACACATGATTGTACGTCTATTACTGCATCGGTCAGTAAAATCTTTGCAAGCTTATGTACGCAATCACTAGGAGTTAACTTGCCAAGTTATATATAAACAATTATTATTATTATTTTGTAAGAACTTTAAATTTACAAAATAAAATAGCATTTTAATTTGATGAGTTAATAGTATGTGGGGTATTATTATTTTTAGGCTAGGCGTGGGACAGTTGAGTTGGTTCTAGGGAAAAGTAATTGGAGAAAACTCAGTTTATATCGAAAAAGAAAGTGTAAGAAAATTCAGATATAAGATTAATGAAAACAAAAAATAAAGTAAGTGGGAAGGTCTATAAAATGGTTGGATGAATGAAAAGTTTAAGGGAACCTTATGTAATTAAAACATAGGTTCAGTTTTGCATTCTTATAAAAAAAATTGAATTGAGCTGTGTGTCGTCTTGAAAAAACAAACATAACTTGGGCTGCTGATGTTATAGACAAGCTAGGTTGGGAGGCCCAGATGCCGCTTGATCCAAAAAACGTTGAAACATGTCGTGGGCTGCCCATGTTAAACAACAAAACCTAGGCCATGGACATGGTGGGCACGGAACTGTCAGCCTCTCGATGAAAAGTTGTCTCCCGATTCCTCTTGTTTTGCTGACCATGTTGGGAACGACAGACGGTGGCACCGTGGCAAGAGCACCAAGGCGGAGGACGGCATCGAGACTGTGGACCGAACGAACTGGAGCGGGGGAAGACACAGGCGGAGGGGAGTACGAGGGTTGACTTGTTCGGTGCGAGGTGGGCGGTGGAGCCGCCGCCACGGACAATGTGTGGGAGATAGGATGGCTCGCCAACGCCATAGGCTATGATGGCCACCATTTGATAGGAAGAGGACAAAAGATTGAACAAAATAAAGAAATAGAAATGGATAGGTGGTTGGTCCCATATGTCTGTGTACGAGACCTGCTGGGTCCACCTGAGAAGGGGAATATGTTGGGAGGAAGGAGATTCAAAGCACGGCAGCTGAGTGAACTAGTTTTTTTGAAACAGATGAGTGAACTAGTTACACATAAGCAAATAGACACTAAAAAAAGCAAACAGGTGGGTTCTTAGAAGAAATATTTCGGACAAAATAGATAATTACGACACATAGACTAATGCATGAAACACTCAGATGATAAAGGTGCTTAAACAAATAAAGTACAACATCTAGACCTTCCTGGCACGCTTGATCATGACGCATGGTTTGTCTCGTACTGCTGGCCACGGAAGCGTATACGCCCTCATATCCAAGATCCGCCTGTACATGTCGTAGCATACGTATACGTCCTTGGCCATGTAGGTTTGTAGGCTAGATTCAAAGGTACCTCCCACGTGTTCAGGTCCTTGGTATCATTGTCTTCTTTCATGTTGGCGTAGCAGGGGTTGATGATGGTCTCGGCGAGGTCAACCACGGAGTCCTTCTCCTACCCGTTGCCGATGATCTTGTATTGCTTCTGGATGTTGACAAGCTTGTTGCACCAGATGGCCAAATCGTCGTGTTCTTCCTTCTCTCCACCATAGCGAAGGTGCAGTCGCTACTTCCAATGAAACGGGCGAATGCTCTAGAACCTCTGATGGCCCTACAGCAGTGGTAGACGAGAACCTTGTCTCGCACACATACCTGGGCGACCACGATCCACTGGTCCCTATCAGGAGATGAATGTATGGGCACAAGGTCTAGTCCTGGGACCTTGTGCTTTCTCGTCCTGTAGGTACTGCTTTAACTCGGCAAGGCAGAGCTTCACCGAGTCCGGATCGTTGGTGTACATCACATTCAACTTGGTGCCGCCATGGGACTGAACGGAGAACTCAAAGGTGAACTCCTTGCTGAAGTCCATATCCAAAGAGCTCACCCTCGGATCGCCATTGGAGTCTCTTCAAGTGAACGAGTGAGTAGGCGGCAGCAGCAGTTCGTTTTTCAGCTCTTGGGGAACTAGATTCAATAGTAAACTGAGTGTTTATAGGCGACAATAGTTACTACCCCTCCCTCGCCCGCTCTACACCTGGCAGAATATGCACCATCGGCGCATTCAAACACCTCCATTAATAAACCTATTCTGGCCACACACGTCGGTTCACGAGCGGGTCTGTATTGGTACTGTAATAACAAGTGTTAGTGGTCACTTTACTTAAATTTAATTATCTTTAATTAAAATGTATTCTTAAAACAAGTAATGCATTGGCTCGTTCTATCAGTGCCACAAGATCAACATGCACAACAATTAGAATTATTATTCCCAGGACGCACATGATCAGCACATTTGCCGCACTTTCACACAGACAATACCACCAAGTTTGAACAATTTGTTATGGTTACTGTCCTCTGCATCATCATGCCGTGTTTCCCATCTTGCAAGATTCAGAACCAACAAATAAGATTCAAATAATAAGTACAACAAAGATGCCTACACATCCCATTGATTCCTAGCTTCCAAGATTCAGAACCAACAAATAAGATTCAAATAATAAGTACAACAAAGATGCCTACACATCTCATTGATTCCCAGCTCGCAAGATTGGGAACCAACCCATTGGAGCCTTTTGATAAAATGAATATCGGGATTAAATCCATCTTGGCTAGCCATGTCATACAACCCAAGAACTTGGTGAATGCTCTTGACCATCACAACATATGTAGTAGAGTATTCCTGTTTGCACAGCTAAGAAAGAGCATGGATTTAGGACTCTAGCAGCCATAGATATGGTTGTAAAAACATTGGCCTTTTTGTTGGGGAACGTTGCAGAAAATTAAAATTTTCCTACGGTTTCACCAAGATCCATCTATGAGTTCATCTAAGCAACAAGTCATGGGAGAGAGTTTGCATCTACATACCACTTGTAGATCGCGTGCGGAAGCTTGCAAGGTGATGGTGATGATGGAGTCGTACTCGACGTGATTCGAATCACCGATGTCCAAGTGCTGAACGGACAGCACCTCCGCATTCAACACACATACGGGACGGGAGAAGTCTCCTCCTTCTTGATCCAAAGCAAGGGGAAGGAGAGGTTGAGGAAGCTCGCTCAACGGCAAAGACGACGGCGTGGTGGTGTTGGTGCAAGAAGATCTCGGCTGTGGCTTCGCCAAGCGCCACGGAGGAGGAGATGTGTTGGGAGGGAGGGATGCACCTTGGAGATGGGTACAGCAGCCCTCCCACCACCTCTATTTATAGGGAAGGGCAGGGGCCGGCCCTCTAGATGGGATCTAGAGGGCGGCGGCTGTGAGGGAGGCTTGCCCCCAAGCAAGGCGCCCCTCGTGGTTTCCCCCAACCCTAGGCGCATGGGCCCAAGGTGGGCGCGCCCAGCCCTCCAGGCTGGCTTCCTCCCTTTATGCCCATGTGGCCCTCCGGAGGGGTGGCCCCTCCCGTGGACCCTGAACACCTCCGGTGGCCCCAAAGATAATACCGATAACCCCGAAATCTTTCCTGTCCGACATAACTTTCCATATATAAAACTTTACCTCCGACCATTCCGAACTCCTCGTGACGTCCGGATCTCATCCGGACTCAACAACATTCGTAGTCACATACTAGTCTTGCTAATAACCCTAGCGCCACCGAACCTTAAGTGTGTAGACCCTACGGGTTGGGAGACACGCAGACATGACCGAGACGACCCTCGGGCAATAACCAACAGCGGGATCTCGATACCCATGTTGGCTCCTACATGCTCCTCGATGATATCATCGGTTGAACCACGATGTCGAGGATTCGATCAAAACCTCAGATACAATTCCTTTGTCAATCGGTGCGTTATTTGCCCGAGACTCGATCGTCGGTATCCCAATACCTTGTTCGGTCTCATTACCGCAAGTCACTTTACTCGCATCAGAATGCATGATCCCGTGGCAACACCTTGGTCACCTTGAGCTCATTATGATGATGCATTACCGAGTGGGCCTAGAGATACCTCTCCGTCATACACGGAGTGACAAATCCCAGCCTCGATCCGTGTCAACCCAATGACACTTTCAAGATACCGTAATGCACCTTTATAGTCACCCGCTTCGCCAGACGCTTTGATACACCCAAGGCACTCCTACGGTATCCGGGAGTTACACGATCTCATGGTCGAAGGAAGAGTTACTTGACATTGGCAAAGCTCTAGCAAACGAACTATACGATCTTTGTGCTATGCTTAGGATTGTCTTGTCCATCACATCATTCTCCTAATGATGTGATCCCGTTATCAACGACATCCAATGTCCATAGTCGAAACCATGACTATCTATTGATCACAACGAGCTAGTCAACTAGAGGCTCACTAGGGACATATTGTGGTCTATGTGTTCACACGTATTACGATTTCCGGATAATACAGCTTATAGCATGAACAAAAGACAATTATCATGAACAATGAAATATAATAATACTTTTATTATTGCCTCTAGGGCATATTTCCAACAGCCTCCCACTTGCACTAGAGTCACCAATCTAGTTACATTGTGATGAATTGAACACCCATAGAGTTCGGTGTTGATCATGTTTTGCTCATGAGAGAGTTTAGTCAACGGATCTGCGACATTCAGATCCGTATGTACTTTGCAAATATCTATGTCTCCATCTTGAACATTTTCACGGATGGAGTTGAAACGACGCTTGATGTGCCCGGTCTTCTTGTGAAACCTGGCTCCTTGGCAAGGGCAATAGCTCTAGTGTTGTCACAGAAGAGTTTGATCGGCCCCGACGCATTGGGTATGACTCCTAGGTCGGTGATGAACTCCTTCACCCAAATCGCTTCATGCGCCGCCTCCGAGGCTGCCATGTACTCGCTTCACACGTAGATCCCGCCACGATGCTCGCTTGCAGCTGCACCGGCCACCGCTCCACCATTCAACATATACACGATTCGGTTTGTGACTTAGAGTCATCCAGATCTGAGTCGGCTAGCGCCGACGTAACCCTTTACGATTTAGCTCTTCGTCTCCTCCATAAACGAGAAACATGTCCTTCGTCCTTTTCGTGTACTTGAGGATATTCTTGATCGCTGTCCGGTGTTCCTTGCGGGATTACTTTGGTATCTTGCTACCAAAAACGGCAAGGTTTACATCAGTCCGTACACAACATGGCATACATAATAGATCCTATGGTCAAGCATAGGGATGACACTCATCTCTTCTTTATCTTTTGTCGTGGTCGGTGATCGAGCTGAGCTCAATCTCACACCTTGTAGCATAGGCAAGAACCCTTCTTGGACTGATCCATTTTGAACCTCTTCAAAATCTTATCAAGGTATGTGCTTTGTGAAAGACCTATGAGGCGCCTCGATCTATCTCTATAGATCTTGATGCCTAATATATAAGCAGCTTCTCCAAGGTCCTTCATTGAAAAACACTTATTCAAGTAGGCCTTAATGCTGTCCGAAGTTTTATATCATTTCCCATCAAGAGTATGTCATCCACATATAATATGAGAAATGCTACTGAGCTCCCACTCACTTTCTTGTAAACGCAGCTTCTCCATAAGTCTCAAGATAACCCAAACGCTTTGATCATCTCATCAAAGCGAATGTTCCAACTCCGAGATGCTTGCACCAGCCCATAAATGGATCGCTGGAGGTTGCATACTTTGTTAGCGTTCTTAGGATCGACAAAACCTTCCGGCTGCATCATATACCGCTCTTCCTTAAGATGTCCGTTAAGGAATGCCGTTTTGACGTCCATCTGCCATATCTCATAATCATAGTATGCGGCAATTGTTAACATGATTCGGACGGACTTCAGCTTCACTACGGGAGAGAATGTCTCGTCATAGTCAATCCCTTGAACTTGTCGATAACCCTTAGCGACAAGTCGAGCCTTATAGATGGTAACATTACCATCCGCGTCCGTCTTCTTCTTAAAAATCCATTTGTTTTCTATCGCTCGCCGATCATCGGGCAAGTCTGTCAAAGTCCATACTTTGTTTTCATACATGGATTCTATCTCGGATTTCATGGCTTCAAGCCATTTGTTGGAATCGGGCCCGCCATCGCTTCTTCATAGTTCAAGGTTCACCGTTGTCTAACAACATGATTTCCGGGATCGGGTTGCCGCACCACTCACAGTGCGTAACGTGTCCTTGTGGACCTCGGTTCAAGAGCAACTTGATCCAAGTACCTTGATCATCATCATTGTTTTCCTCTTGATTGGTGTGGGCATCACAGAACGGTTTCTCGCTGCCGCACCACTTTCCCGCTCGAGAGGTAGTACTTCATCAAGTTCTACTTTCCTCCCACTTACTTCTTTCGAGAGAATCTTTTTCCGTAAAGCATCCGTTCTTGGCAACAAAGATCTTGCCTTCGGATCTTAAGTAGAAGGTATACCCGACAATTTCCTTAGGGTATCCTATGAATACGCATTTTTCCGACTTGGGTTCGAGCTTTTCAGTTGAAGTTTCTTGACATAAGCATCGCATCCCCAAACTTTTAGAAACGCATACCTTAGGTTTCTTCCCAAACCATAATTTATACGGTGTCGTCTCAACAGATTTAGACGGTGCCCTATTTAAAGTGAATGTAGCTGTCTCTAGAGCGTATCCCCAAAATGATAGCGGTAAATCGGTAAGAGACATCATAGACCGCACCATATCCAATAGAGTGCGACACGACGCTCGACACACCGCTTTTGAGGTGTTCCAGCAGCGTGAGTTGTGAAACGATTCCACATTTCCTTAAGTGTGTACCAAATTGTGACTTAAGTATTCTCCTCCACGATCCGATCAGAGGAACTTTATCTTTCGGTCACGTTGATTCTCCACCTCATTCTGAAATTCCTTGAACTTTTCAAAGGTCTCAGACTTGGTTTCATTAAGTAGATATACCCATATCTACTTAAGTCATCGATGAGTGAGAACATAACGATATCCTCCGCGAGCCTCAACGCCATTGGACCGCACACATCGGTATGTATGATTTCCAACAAGTTGGTTGCTCGCCCATTGTTCCGAGAACGGAGTCTTGGTCATTTTGCCCATGAGGCATGGTTCGCATGTGTCAAACGATTCATAATCAAGAGACTCTAAAAGTCCATCAAGCATGGAGCTTCTTCATGCGCTTGACACCAATGTGACCAAGGCGGCATTGCCACGAGTATGTGGGACTATCGTTATCAACTTTACATCTTTTGGCATCCACACTATGAACATGTGTAATATTACGCCGAGATTCATTAAGAATAAACCATTGACCATCGGAGCATGACCATAAAACATATGTCTCATATAAATCGAACAACCATTATTCTCGGACTTAAATGAGCAGCCATCTCAGATAAACGAGATCCGGATACAATGTTCATGCTCAAACTTGGTACTAAATAACAATTATTAAGGTTCAAAACTAATCCCGTAGGTAAATGTAGAGGCAGCGTGTCGACGGCGATCACATTGACTCGAACCATTCCCGACGCCAAGATCGTCACCTTGTCCTTTGCCGCCTCCGCTTATTCCGCAGCTCTGCCGTGAGTTACAAATATGAGCAACGGCACCGTATCAAATACCCAGAGTTACTACGAGTCTCGGTAAGGTACACATCAATTACATGTATATCAAATATACCTTTGGTGTTGCCGGCCTTCTTATCCGCTAAGTATTTGGGGTAGTTCCGCTTCTAGTGACCCTTCCCCTTGCAATAAAAGCACTCAATCTCAGGTCTGCTCCATGAAGCTCAGCTTTTTACCACAGAGGTCAGCG
This sequence comes from Aegilops speltoides, assembly GCA_021437245.1. Taxonomy (NCBI): domain Eukaryota; kingdom Viridiplantae; phylum Streptophyta; class Magnoliopsida; order Poales; family Poaceae; genus Aegilops; species Aegilops speltoides. The sequence continues at coordinate 185,724,067 of CM038146.1, read as the reverse complement.
ACCATCCTTTTGGAATAGGGATCTTTGGATTTGTTGACTCGTTCATCAGAGACACTGCTGTGGCCACTCCCTTAGAATTAGAAGATGAAGATCTGCTGATAACCTTTGTTCCTCACCATGAATCTCTGAATCGCCGTACCACCACCTTTGGACCTGAGGTCTGGCTTATGTACTTTGGCTTTCCCTATGACTACCAGACCGACTACTACATCAATAAATCACTGGGTGGATTTGGATCTCTGGTTTCTTGGTACAACCCAAGGCAAGATCGTCGCTTCATGCTTATAAAAGCGCGTGTGATCAGTCTCAGACTTATCCCGAAGAGCTTTGTTGTTTGGCAGCTTGGGGGTGCCCGTGGTTGCTGGACTGTGCAAATCACCATACTTCGTAGCAGTGATTGGAATGCATTGTTCCAGGAAGTGCCACCAGCTGGAGAAGAAGAACCACCACCTGATGGCAATCCACACCCCCATCATGGTCCTCATCTGACTGCGGAACAACTGTATCAAGAACAAGTTCATGCCTAGCTCGTGCAGAACGCTGCCCCTGACAATGCACCACCGGTAGGCCAAGGTAATGGTAATCAAGGATGGGGTGCCTGGCCTGAGCCCCCGGCTCCCCCCATGCCGCCTTTTCTGATGAATTTCCAAGCTTGGTTGGCTGAACAGGTCTCTATGCAGGATGGTGTTATTCCCGATGATAATTGATTGTGACAAGGTTACCAGTTCGAATGACTCCATCACTGTCTCGGATGATTCCAGCTCTGAACATTCTCTGGCTTTACTTATGTTGCCTAATGATATTGAATCACCTGCTGTTGTTGAGCGCATCAATGTCTCTGTGGAAATGCATGCGCATGGGATTCGTTTGGCCTCTCCACTCAAGGTGAGCAACTCATGACGCTTCGCTAGTGACCTGCTCCTCGTCAAGAATCGAATTCTATGATATTTGCGGCGTTATACCGCTTCGCATCGCTTGGACCATGGAATGGTGGCTATGGATTCGAAATGACAATTTATGTGGAAATACAAGTGGACACAGGAAACACAGGATTCAGCTTTACAGATTGCCAACTCCATGCCTCCCAGCTCCAAATAATTCAAGACACATCTCGTAACTATGCGAACTCGCTATTAACAAAGAATAAAGACTGTTGGCTCTACCGGCTCCGTTGGACACTCACATTGGTACCATTGCCACTAAGGGCCAAGACGGCTCTGAGACGAGCTCCCCTGACAATTCTCAGCAGCACTCTGACTCCACATTTGCCCTATCTGGATCTGGCTCCTTGGATATGTCTACTGACAGCAATACTTCTCTAGATGAAATTCAGTCCGTGGCTGACAGCACTATGGAAGAAGCTAGCATCAGGGCTACCAAGCAGCGCAAAGGGAAGCTTGTTGTTCCGGTGGACACTACTTCCCTTCGTCGCAGTAACAGATCAACCAAGTACGATGGATTTCGTGTCCCGCAGCCTTCTGACACGCGTCTGCCTAAATCCAAGGTGAAGCCCCGCATTAACCCTGCTGCTCAAGCTACTACAGACGACACCATGCCTCAAGTGCAAGATTCAGAAATCCCACCACCATCGACAATTGAGTCAATGCAAGCTATTGGCACACAGCTGTGCGCTATTCCAGCAGAAGAACTGACAGTTGCCGCGCTCTCCAAGCCGGCGGATGGATCGACCTCCTCGATCTAGTTATCTTCCCTTTTTTCATTTATGCCCCTTTTGCAAAACTGGAACGTGTTATGTTGGAACATCCGTGGTCTTAATTCGTCAGATAAGCACCTAGCTCTATCCAATGCGATCAACGTTAGTGGATGCGCGGTTATTTGTTTGCAGGAATCTAAAATGCCGTACTTTGACGATTCCTCTCTTAAAACTTTATGCCCCAAACGATTTGATCAATTTGCTTATATTCCATCACGCGGCGCTTCTGGTGGTATTGTTACGATTTGGAATAGCCACCTTTTCACGGGACGGGTATTTTTATCTGAACCTTTTGCTCTGGGGGTGGAACTTACGTTAACCCAATCGGGCCATTGCTGGAAACTGGTAAATGTTTACGGGCCCTGTCAAGGTGAACAAAGATCCACATATACGCAATGGCTATTTGACCTACACATACCTCCGACAGAAGACTGGCTCATTCTGGGTGAATTTAATTACATACGCTCCCTGGAAAATCGTAATAAACCTGGCGGAGACATCCACGTATGTTCACTTTCAATGACTTTATACGAGAACAAAACCTTACTGAGTTACCTATAAAGGGCAGAAAATATACGTGGTCCAACATGCAGCAAAACCCTCTTTTGGAACAGCTCGATTGGTTTTTACATCATTAAACTGGACGCCAAGTTTCCAAACACCACAAAGGACCCCTTGGTAAACCAAGATCCGATCATGTCCTCGCTCTGTGGCCATTCGCACCTCCATACCACGAGTAAGATTTTCGTGTTTGAAACCTATTGATCGCACACCACAGGTTTATGGATGTGGTGTCCTGGCCCGAATAAACCGATCAAATATAATAAAAATCTAATGTCAGATCCCGATTGTGTCAAAAACTGAAGGCAGTTCGGCATGCTCTCAAACAGTGGAGCCGCCATATCTCTCGACTGAAGATTGCGATTGAAAATACCAACAAGGCTCTAGTTGAACTTGACAATATCGCGGATCGGCGATCCCTTACTTTGCCTGAAGGTAATTTTAGAGAGATACTCAAAAAGCATCTGCTTCGCTTGCTACAATACCAAAAAGAACATTGGAAAAAACGTTGCACCATCCGATGGATTCAATTTGGTGACGAGAACTCAAATTTTTTCCAAGCAGTGGCCACTGAAAGATATAGAAAAAACTTTATAAAAACCTTGCAGGACCATCATGGAGTTGAAGTGGAGGACCACATAGCAAAAGAAGCGATCCTGTTTGACACATACAAAGACAGACTGGGATCTTCTAACCCACAACCGATGAAGTTTAACCTCTCACAAATGCTCCGACAAGAGGCTGATTTTCACACCCTGATTACCCCATTTACACATGCTGAAATAGACGCTGTGGTCAAAGAAATGCCACCCGATAGGGCCCCAGGACCGGATGGGTTCAATGGAGCCTTCATTAAAGCTTGCTGGCCTATTATCAAAGATGATATCTATCAGCTATGTCAAGAATTTCATGAGGGAAACTTGAATCTGGAGAGTATCAATTATGGACATATCACTCTAATACCTAAGAATAATGCCCCTGTAACAGTCAATGACTTTCGCCCGATCACACTTCTGAATTGTTGCCTCAGGCTCATAACCAAGATACTTGCCAATCGACTTCAGAAGATCATTTTAAGGATTATTCATCGCAATCAATATGGTTTCTTGCATGGTCGATCCAGACTGCCTGGCCTGGGCCTTCGAGTATATTCATCAATGCCAGGCGTCCAAAAGGGAGATTGTGCTACTGAAACTAGACTTCGCGAAGGCCTTTGATACGATCCAACACCCTGCGATGCTGCAAATTATGAAACACATGGGCTTCCCACCCCAATGGCTCAACTGGATGGAAAATATCTTCTCATCGGGCAAATCATCGGTGCTTCTCAATGGGGTGCTTTGGGTCGGCAATTCCCTCAGAATGTGGAGTACGCTCATGCGATCCTCTGTCGCCATCGTTGTTTGTGTTAGCTGCACCTGCTTCAAACCGCTCTCAATGAGGCACTCCAAAACCACCTCATCCAACATCCAATACCACCAAAAGGGAGTGATCAATACCCGTGATCCAAAGACGGATGACACAATAATTGTCCTTCCCGCCGCCTCAATCAAAGCCACCAAGATCAAACAGATTCTTGAAGATTATGCCGCTTCGTGGGTCTCAAAATAAATTTCCATAAGTCAACTTTAGTGCCCATTAACACCCCTCAGAAAATGTGATGAACTGGCAGCGATCTTCGCCAGTGTTCAAGCAACCATGCCTTTCACTTACCTTGGGCTGCCCTAGGTACCACTCGACCCACGGTTTTGGACCTGACACCGCTTGTCCAGAAGGCGTAAAGAAAGATTATCGCGCCATGTCGCTCATGTCCTACGCCGGAAGATTGGCCCTCTTAAACTCACTCATCACATCGCTGGCCATCTACCCCATGGGCACCTTGAGACTCCCCCCAAAAAGCATTGAACAACTGGACAAGATTAGAAGATACTGCCTCTGTAACAAGAAAACTGAAAATGGAGAGAAATGTAACTCATTGGCTGCCTGGTCTATGGTTTATCGCCCAAAAAAGTGCGGTGGCCTAGGGGTTCTGGACCTTCATATCCAAAATGACGCTCTGCTACTAAAACTACTGCACAAGTTTTACAACCAGCAAGACACACCTTGGGTTAGCCTCATCTGGAACACATATTACACAGACTCTGTGCCCCATGCAACAGAAACCTGTGGATCCTTTTGGTGGCGAGACCTTATCCGATTAATGCCAATTTACAGAGGAGTAACCCAAGTCAACGTGCACGATGGCAGCTCAACACTTTTCTGGAAAGATGACTGGAATCATTCTATCTATGAGGAAAAATACCCCAGAGCCTTTTCATCTTGCAAGAACGGTGGATATTCGTGTCCAGCCTTCCTTGCCGTTCACGGACACGCAACAACCTTTCACCTCCCTCTTTCTGTACAAGCCCATGATGAGCTACGACAAATTCAAAGGGAAGTTGCCAATGTGGTTCTGACAAACGAGAAGGATGCATGGATCTGCTGCTGGGGCGCACACACTTTCAAAATGACTGCGTACTACAACTACTACTTCAGAAACATAAAAGCACATGTGGCTTTCACCTGGCTGTGGAAAACTAAGTGCACGACAAAAATTAAAGTTTTTGGATGGCTGCTCCTATCTGACCGCCTCAATACAAGAAACATGCTAAAACGGAGGCATTACAACATAGGTACAAACTCGATCGCTTGCTCAGGCCAACACATCAAGAAACAAAGGAACACCTTTTCTTCCAATGCTCGTTTAGCCAGTCCTGCTGGAGGAGATTGAACATCACATGGAGCAACCACACTCATCGCCTCCACCTGCTGGAAAACTTGAAGGAAAGACACCATCGCAAGATGATTATGGAAGTATTCCTCCTGGCAGCTTGGAGCTTATGGAAAGAGCGCAATAACAATCATTTCAGGAACATAAGACCGTGCATTGACACATGGAAGGAGAGGTTCACCAATGACTTCAGAGACCTCCTGCATAGACTACCTGACCATAAAAAACATCTTGTCCACGACACTTTGGTTGCTATACACTAATCCTATACATGAGGGGGCTACATAGGAACCCTTGCTAAGGGTCCTCCATTCTGTAATTTGGCTATGTAGATGTTTCTCTCATTGTCCCCCCCACCCTGTACATGTGTAACGAACTTGGCTGATTGGTGGTAATACAAAAGCAGTAGGAGCCTTTCCTACTGTCCTAACCTTCAAAAAAAAGCACTCAATCTCAGGCTTGGGTCCATTCTTTGACTTCTTCCCGGCAACTGGCTTACCGGGCGCGGCAACATCTTTGCCGTCCTTCTTGAAGTTCTTCTTACCCTTGCCCTTCTTGAACTTAGTGGTCTTACGGACCATCAACACTTGATGTTCTTTCTTGATTTCAGCCTCTGCGACTTCAAAGATCGAGAACACTTCAGAATGGTCTTCACCATCCCTCGCATGTTGTAGTTCATCACAAAGCTCTTGTAGCTTGGTGGGAGCGATCGAGGATTCTGTCAATGACCGCCTCATCTGGGAGGTTAATGTTCACTGGGTCATACAATTGTGCAACCTGCACATCTTCAGATGTGCTCACCGATGTAACTGTTTTCCTCCATCTTACAATCTGTAGAACTTGTCGGAGACATCATATCTCTCGACCGGGCATGAGCTTGGAAAACTAGTTTCAGCTCTTCAACATCTCATATGCTCCATGATGCTCAAAACGCTTTTGGAGCCCGGTTCTAAGTCAGTAAGCATGCCGCACCGAACGAGGGAGTAATCATCAAGACGAGTTTGCCAAGCATTCATAATGTCTTGGTTCTCTCGGGACGGAGCGCCACCTAGCGGTCCTTCTAGGACATATTGCTTCTCGGCAGCTATGAGGATGATCTCGGGTTCGGACCCAATCCGTATAGTTGCTGCCATCATCTTTCAGCTTGGTTTTCTCTAGGAACGCGTTGAAGTTCATGTTGACATTAGCGTTGGCCATTTGATCTACAAGACATATTTGCAAAGGTTTTTAGACTAAGTTCATGATAATAAAGTTCTAATCAAATTATGAACTCCCACTTAGATTAGACATCCCTCTAGTCATCTAAGTGTTACACGATCCGAGTCGACTAGCCCGTGTCCGATCATCACGTGAGACGGACTAGTCATCGTCGGTGAACATCTTCATGTTGATCGTATCTTCCATATGACTCGTGTTCGACCTTTCGGTCTCCGTGTTCCGAGGCCATGTCTGTACATGCTAGGCTCATCAAGTTAACCCTAAGTGTTTTTGCTGTGTAAATCTGTCTTACACCCGTTGTATGTAAACGTAAGAATCCATCACACCCGATCATCATGTGGTGCTTAGAAGCGACGAACTGTAGCAACGGTGCACAGTTAGGGGAGAACACTTCTTGAAATTTTTGTAAGGGATCATCTTATTTACTACCGTCGTCCTAAGTAAACAAGATGCATAAACATAATAAACATCACATGCAATTATATAGTTGTGACATGATATGGCCAATATCATATAGCTCCATTGATCTCCATCTTCGGGGCTCCATGATCATCTTGTCACCGGCTTGACACCATGATCTCCATCATCATGATCTCCATCATCGTGTCTTCATGAAGTCGTCACGCCAACGACTACTTCTACTTCTATGGCTAACGCGTTTAGCAATAAAGTAAAGTAGTTTACATGGCGCTCTTCAATGACACGCAGGTCATACAAAAATAAAGACAACTCCTATGGCTCTGCCGTTGTCATACTCATCGACATGCAAGTCGTGAATCCTATTACAAGAACATGATCTCATACATCACAATTCATCATACATCACAACTTCTGGCCATATCACATCACATGATCAATCGCTGCAAAAACAAGTTAGACGTCCTCTAATTGTTGTTGCATCTTTTAAGTGGCTGCAATTGGGTTCTAGCAAGAACGTTTTCTTACCTACAAATAACCACAACGTGATTTTGTCAACTTCTATTTACCCTTCATAAGGGCCCTGTTCATCGAATCCGCTCCAACTAAAGTGGGAGAGACAGACACCCGCGAGCCACCTTATGCAACTAGTGCATGTCAATCGGTGGAACCGGTCTCACGAAGCGCACGTAAGGTTGGTCCGGGCCGCTTCATCCCACAATACCGTTGAAGTAAGAAAAGACTAGTAGAGGCAAGTAAGTTGACAAGATCCACGCCCACAACAAAATTGTGTTCTACTCGTGCATTAGAGAACTACGCATAGACCTAGCTCAGATACCACTGTTGGGGAACGTTGCAAAAAATCAAAATTTTCCTACGGTTTCACCAAGATCCATCTATGAGTTCATCTAAGCAACAAGTCATGGGAGAGAGTTTGCATCTACATACCACTTGTAGATCGCGTGCGGAAGCTTGCAAGGTGATGGTGATGATGGAGTCGTACTCGACGTGATTCGAATCACCGATGTCCAAGTGCTGAACGGACAGCACCTCCGCGTTCAACACACGTACGGGACGGGAGACGTCTCCTCCTTCTTGATCTAGCAAGGGGGAAGGAGAGGTTGAGGAAGCTCGCTCCAACGGCAGCATGACGGCGTGGTGGTGTTGGTGCAAAAGAAGATCTCAAGCTGTGGCTTCGCCAAGCGCCACGGAGGAGGAGATGTGTTGGGAGGGAGGGCTGCGCCTGGAGATGGGTACAGCAGCCCTCCCCCACCCCTCTATTTATAGGGGAAGGGGCAGGGGGGGCCGGCCCCTCTAGATGGGATCTAGAGGGGGGCGGCCAGGAAGGGGAGGCTTGCCCCCCAAGCAGGCGCCCCTCGGGGTTTCCCCCAACCCTAGGCGCATGGGCCCAAGGTGGGGGGCGCGCCCAGCCCTCCAGGGGCTGGCTTCTCCCTTTCGCCCATGTGGCCCTTCGGGAGGTGGCCCCTCGGTGGACCCTGAACACCTCCGGTGGCCCCGGTACAATACCGATAACCCCCGGAATCTTTCCGGTGTCCGTATTACAACTTCCCATATATAAAACTTTACCTCCGGACCATTCTGGAACTCCTCGTGACATCCGGGATCTCATCCGGGACTCCGAACAACATTCGGTAGTCACATACTAGTCTTCCTAATAACCCTAGCGTCACCGAACCTTAAGTGTGTAGACCCTACGGGTTCGGGAGACACGCAGACATGACCGAGACGACCCTCGGGCAATAACCAATAGCGGGATCTGGATACCCATGTTGGCTCCCACATGCTCCTTGATGATATCATCGGTTGAACCACGATGTCGAGGATTCGATCAAAACCTTGTATACAATTCCCTTTGTCAATCGGTACATTACTTGCCCGAGACTCGATCGTCGGTATCCCAATACCTTGTTCAGTCTCGTTACCGGCAATTCACTTTACTCGTACCGTAATGCATGATCCCGTGGCCAACACCTTGGTCACCTTGAGCTCATTATGATGATGCATTACCGAGTGGGCCTAGAGATACCTCTACGTCATGGAGTGACAAATCCTATCTCGATCCGTGTCAACCCAATGACACTTTCAAGATACCTGTAATGCACCTTTATAGTCACCCAGTTACATTGTGACGTTTGATACACCCAAGGCACTCCTACGGTATCCGGGAGTTACACGATCTCATGGTCGAAGGAAGAGATACTTGACATTGGCAAAGCTCTAGCAAACGAACTACACGATCTTTGTGCTATGCTTAGGATTGGGTCTTGTCCATCACATCATTCTCCTAATGATGTGATCCCGTTATCAACGACATCCAATGTCCATAGTCAGGAAACCATGACTATCTGTTGATCACAACGAGCTAGTCAACTAGAGGCTCACTAGGGACATATTGTGGTCTATGTGTTCACACGTGTATTACGATTTCCGGATAATACAGTTATAGCATGAACAAAAGACAATTATCATGAACAATGAAATATAATAATACTTTTATTATTGCCTCTAGGGCATATTTCCAACACTTTTCTTTTGGCCACCAATTCTATCTATGTTCCTGATGCGTCAATCTCTGACACATCCCTTGAAATTATTATAATAGTGGCACTAGTTGAAGTGAACTTTATTTCCAAAACGAGAAAAGATTGCGATAGAATAGCTTTATTTAAAAAATACAACGTTGGCACAGCGTGACAAAGCACAATCATGTTGATAAATGACTGTACTGACCGGTGTGAGGGGCCCTATGCCGCCACGACTCGATCTGGTGAACCTGCAACTCCACTCGGATGAGGTCAACCTACAGCTCCATGATTCAATTCATGCGCCTTTTTTAGCAGTTCACCTAAAATGAAGCAAAGATTGCATCATTTAGCTAGCAAGAAGTACTTGCTCTCGTGATCTAGCAGGTTCTTCTTTAGTAGTTGCACTAAAATTGAGCAACATTAAGGTTGGCTGTCCTACTCATGTAAGGTGCAACTATAATTTTCTTATCCTTTTGTGCAGTTCCACTAAAATAAAGTGCCGGTGACAGTGATGACTCATCTTGCAAAGGCTAATAAAATGTTGCACAAGATTACGAACAGAATTTGACAGAGTTTTGGGAACTCCAGTCACCATTTTGTGCAGTTCCACCAAAATTGAGAGATGTTTCCCACGTGACATTTTAGTTGAACTGCACAATACATTCATTCCAAAAAAGTGTTTTGTGTAGTTCACCAAAAGGTCACAATAGCAACAAGGTGAAATGGTTATCCCTATATGCACAAAAAGGTAGAAAGTAAACAATTGCTGGTCAATAAGAATATACAAAACATACACGAAATGAAAAGAAGCATCTTAATTATGTTCATGGCAATCACGCAAGGACAGTAGAAATTTTAAAACGTTAGCAATGCTTCATGTTACCGGAAGCATTACGATCAACTATGACATTCGTCAAATATGGGATTACTTTAATGGTGGCATTGCTTGTTTACCAGATACAGTAAATCAACAACAGCTAAAGAGTTGGTTTAAGGGCATGGGATCGTGGGGACACCAAGTCACTCAACAGCGTAAAGAAGCAACTTACTTATCATACTGGGGAAAATAGCAGGAGTACCATTTGTTAACACAGTTTAATTGCATCATATCACTGGAGGCATTAGATTGACAATAACACTGGTTAGACATGTCCTTAAGGTAACATTGTGATCACTTCATTTTACATGCGCCCTTACATTAACAATAGCAAAAGGTTGGTATAAGGACATGCGACAGTGGACGCATCAGCGCAATGTACCTACAAGGAGGCATAAAGTGGTGATGCTGAGTTTGTTCATGCTTTGTGAGGGCAGCAAATCTAATCCTGGAGAAATTTTACTATGTGAGGGCAGCAAATCTAATCTTGGAGACCTTTTACTATGTGAGGGCAGCAAATCTAATCCTGGAGACCTTTTACTATGTGAGGGTAGCAAATCTAATCCTGGAGACCTTTTACTATGTGAGGGCAGTAAATCTAATCCTGGACATACTCTGTTGACTTGTCCACCGGCCGCCACTTTCTATCCTTTTTTCAACCAATAATAGATCTGTTCCTTATCTAGTTGTACTGAGTTTTCCCATTATTTCCCTTTTCAACCAAGAGACTGGTTGGGTATCCGGTCTCTACTACCTTCCCCCTGTTATTTCCTCTTTGAATCAAGTCCTAGATTCATGCTACGACTTTCCCCCCTTTCTTCGTTGTTTGAACCAAGTCCTAGATTCGAATGCATGAAGTAACTTTACCTCTAATAATACTAAAAATTTAGGTGGATTTGGAAGAGCTGATGGAAGTAGAAAAAGATGCACATGCAGACATGTGGGGAGCTGGGGCAGTAGATCAAGGCCGCTTTCGAAGAACTTGTACCTGAGGTTCATCGGTATGTCGGTGGCGGCGGGTCCGATCTGTGCACAATACGGTAGGAAGGAAGAAGGGTTGGAGGACCTCCCGAGTCGGCGCTGCGTCAAAGAGAACGACACGGGCAGAGGAACAGGCCCCGCCGTCAACTATGGGTTTCCTCCCTCAGCGGTGATGACCGCGTGAACGATGCACCTTTTAGTCCTCTACACACACCGGCCAAAGGGATCCGGCCGGATCTGTGACCAGCGGTGAGCCCAGAGTAAATTTCGCTACCGCTGTCTTGCTTAGATTTGGAGAGGATGAGAGAATGAAGAGAGCAACCCTAGTAAAGCAAGCGCTCAGGCCCCTGTGTACATATATAGTGGAGTGATTATCTTTTTCTCTCCACAACAAGCGTTTCAATTTGTGTGCATGGCATTAAATAAAAGAAACTCTCTATTTAAGGTGACTAACTGTACGACTCCTACTTACTACTAGTAGTACTAGTATTATTCACTTGTGCTCCCCGGCCCTCCATTCATTGGACAACCCCACGGGTGAATAAATATACATTACTAGTATTTATATATAACGAACAAGCTCGAACTATTTTTGCGTAGTTAAAAGTTGAGGGCGGGGCTTTTCCTGTGTAGTACACGCGACAGTTTTCACGTAGGCAGTTTGACAGAGAGGCGAGGAGGGTGAGTGTTGGGGATATAACTATTTGTGTAAGCCGCCCAGGAGGGGCCGGGTTACACAAAGGAGACTCACCAGAAAGAAGCCCAAGACCAAGCATGAAGATGGCGGTTCAATAAAGGGTCTAAGGCCCACAGGCGGCTTAAGGCACATAGTGGTAAACCGCCATGATGACATGACTTGTAACATAAGGTAGAATTAACTAGTCACCGAGCCGGACCGCCTATGAGCCGGCCGACTCAGAGGTCAGCCAAGGCCCACCCGTGTATATAAGGGGACGACCCACTGGCGGTTTAGGGCAAGAAACATCTCGTCAAGAACTGGGCAAAGCGTATCTCGCTCCCTGGTTATCGAAACCTCAAGCAATACCAACCCAACTAGACGTAGGCCTTACCTTCACCGTAAGGGGCCGAACTAGTATAACTCTCTCGTGTCCTTTGTCCCAATTAACCCCTTTAAGCTTCCTAGTTGCGATGGCTCCACGACTAAGTCCTTGCAAGAGGACATCTGCCGTGACAATTCCATGATAGTTGGCGCCCACCGTGGGGCCAGCGCACGGTGGATTTGAGTTCTTGAAGGGCAGCTTCAAAGGGATCAAGGGATACGTAGTTGGCCGGATGACCAAGAGTCGCGACGGCAAGATCTACATCGATGACGAAGGCTAGGGCCCCGACGCCGGCTCAATTGAGTACGGGTACCGGGTCCCCTTCGGCGGAATCCACGTCTTCATCAGCCGGATTGGTGAGCCGGGCCCTGAGCCGGATAACTGCACCGACCTCGTCAAGACGGCTCAGCGTGCGAGACCCGCCCGAGTTCAACCCATCATGAAGCATACCTTTGTGGGCTGCATCCACGGGGAGGAACTTTCTGAAGGATCTGAAGATGATGGTGAGACGGCCATCCTATCTGACGGTGATTCGTCCGCCGGTTCAACAGATTCGATGTATCAAGTGCAAGATGGCGTGCTTGGGGGCTGTTCCGATGGCCCCAGTATTCCGGACCCCTATGAGCCGCCAAGATGGGCAGGAGTCTTCATGGCTGGGACTCAACCCGGCCAAAACTCTACAACCGCTGCAGCAATAATGTCCTGGTCAGGAGCGGCCGGGGAAGGAGGCCCTGTGCGCCCGCCAGCTCAGATACTGATGGATCTCATGGATAAGCTTATGGCCCTGTTAACCGCCACAGTTATTCTTGCAAATCAAGATGAGCATAACACAGAGGTGGCGCAGGTGCGCGAGGAGACAGCTCGGGCCAAAGAGGCCTTGGCAGCAGAGGACACCAGGCTAGCTACAGAACGGGCGCTTTGGATGCACGGGCACAACAACTACAGTCAGAGGCCTTCCAGCTTACGATGAGCCTGAACGCATCTAACGAGGTGATGAGGAGGAGACATTAGAAAACCCAGTCCCGTTTACCTCTAGTTTATGATCCCCAGAATCTTTTCGCTACACCCGGAGCCGGCCCAAGTAACCCGCCAGGTGCAAATCAGTTTATGACAGCCGGAATAGGAGGACTGGCTCAGCTTTGGGAGATGGCACCTCCTCATGGGAACATGGCACCACCCCGTTACGTGCCAATACCATCGAGTCACTTTTCCAACCCCATGGAGAACTTAATCGCAGCATCGACGTGTTTGGCGGCTCTCCCAGTGGACGGTGATGATCCGACAACAGTGGAGACCCGGAGGATCAGTGAACTTGTCCAGACGGCCCTGGCTCAGCAAGAGACTTATTCTTATAGCCGGGACAGGATTCATTCAACTCCTCCGCCTTGGTTAGCACCTTCTCGTCAAAACCGGAGTCCAAGTTACAGCAGGCACATGGAGTCAGAAGCTTTGTCAAGCAAAGCCCAGCGCCGTAACCAGCCCGGTGGCTATAACTCGGTACAAGACCGAATACGTCAGGAGAACGAGCGGGCGGCTCAGCTAGCGGCTCAACAGGCGACTCATCAAGATTTCCCAGAGTATCCGACGAGTTCTGTTGAGACGGGAGTGGCTACTAGAACCGGCAGTGTTCCTTGTTTGGTGCCGGCTCTGCGTAATGTACGTTTACCCAAGGACTTCAAGGGACCTCGAAAGGTGCCGAATTACACGGCCGACTTACAGCCCGGAGCGTGGATCGAAAGTTATGAGATGGCCATGGAGCTGTTGGAGGTCATCGACGCAGCAATGGCTAAGTACTTCACCATGATGTTAGATGGAACGGCCCGGTCTTGGTTAAAGGTTTTGCTACCCAATTCCATTGATTCGTGGGCAGTGCTAAAGGCCCATTTCATCCAAAACTTCAAGGACACTTGCAAGCAATCTATGTCGATTGTGGATTTGACGAATTGTAAGCAGGAGGAGGGTGAATCCACGACTCACTGGGTACGCCGGGTCAAGGAGATAATACATTAAATGCGACAAGATGGATGCCGCTCGATCCTTATGTTGGAGAAGAATTGCCTCTTTGAGCCGCTAAGACAGAAACTGGGGCGCCTTAAGCGTGATTGCAACGATATGGGTACGCTGATGGCAGCTTTAGTGAAATACGCCGACTCTGATAGTACCATGGGTCCCGCGTCTGATGAGGAAAAGACATGGAAGGGAAAGAAGAATGGCAATGGAAATGGCTAGCAGCATAACCCGATGAATCAAGGAGGCAATAAGCATAAGGCGGAGGGTAACCCGGAGTTTGTGGCCAATGCCAATGCGCATGGTAATAATCAGAGACGTAAGGGAAAACCGCCCCCTCGATCTGGCGGGTCAGGCCCATCTCTTGAGCAGCTACTCAATGAGCCTTGCCCGAGACACGGTACCCGGGAATGACCCGCCACCCACTTATGGAAAGATTGCGCGATCATGAAGGCTTTCAAGAATTCCAACACGTTTGATGGCAATCATGGGTCGGGCGGCGGCTCAGGAGCTGGCGGCTTTCATGGCCCGGGCGGCGGTTCAAGTTCCTGCTTTCAAGGACATCAAGGCGGTTATAATCAACAACAGTCTGGTCAGGGGGAACAACAGCAGCAACAGTCAGGTTATCAAAGCCATCCGAAGCAGCTGAATAGTGGGCAGTATCACGTGTTCACCACCAGCTTATGCAAACGTCACCAGAAGGTTCATAAGAGGGCCGTGAATTCTGTTGAGCCGGCGGTTCCCCGTTATTTGAGGTGGTCGGAACAGCCCACTGTATGGAGCAAGGAAGATCACCCCCTCCGGGTTGATAATCTGGGTCAGTTAGCCTTGGTGGTAGCACCTCAGGTTGGTGGATATAAATTCACTAAGGTACTCATGGACGGGGGTAGCAGCATCAAGATCCTCTATTATGAGACCTTTCGACGCATGGGGTTAACTGATAAGAATTTGAAGACGTCCAACACTGTTTTTCATGGAGTGGTTCCTAGTAAGTCGGCTTACCCAGTTGGCAAGATTGAACTGGAAGTGGCCTTTGGAGATGAGTATGATTCGTATGAAAATTGACGTTTGAGGTGGTCAAAATCAGGAGTCCATATCATGCTCTGTTTGGACGGCCGGCTTATGCCAAGTTCATGGCACGGCCGTGTTATGTTTATTTGCAGCTTAAGATGCCAGGTCACAAGGGCACCATCACCGTGCATGGAAGTCGAAAGGTAGCCCTAGAATGTGAGGAGGGTGACGCGGCTTATGCTGAGTCTATTTGTGCAGCAGAGGAACTGAAGTTTTATCAAGACAATGTTGACCCGGTGGATATGACCTCTCTAAACAAGCCAACCATCGAGCATGACCCGACGATGAAGTTTAAGTCGGCTGCTGAAACCAAGCTTGTGGATTTCAATCCAGGTGATTCATCTAAGCAGTTCAGTATCAGTGCCAATTTGGATCCTAAATAGGAAAGCGCGCTCATCGAGTTCATCCGTGAGAACCGGGACATCTTCGCATGGAAACCTTCTGACATGCCGGGTGTATCGAGAGAAATCGCTGAGCACACTCTCAATATTGATCTGAAGTATAAGCCGGTCAGGCAGTTTCTTCGATGGTTCAACGAAGAGAGACGGAAAGCTATTGGAGAGGAAGTTTCCCGGCTCTTAGCGGCTGGGTTTATTGTTGAAGTTTTTCACCCGGAGTGGTTGGCTAACCCGGTGCTCGTGCTCAAGAAGAACGGCACCTGGCGGATGTGTGTGGATTACGCAGACTTAAATAAGGCTTGTCCGGTTGATCCCTTTGCTCCCCCCTGTATTGATCAAATCATTGATCCTACGGCGGGTTGCGAGCGTTTGAGCTTTTTGGACGCTTACTCTGGTTATCATCAGATCAAAATGGCAGTTAAGGACCAGGAGAAGATGTCTTTCATCACTCTGTTTGGAGCCTTCTGTTATGTATCTATGCCATTTGGGCTCAAGAGTGCTCAGGCGACTTATCAGCGATGTGTACAGAACTGTCTCCACGATCAAATTGGGCGCAATGTTCACGCTTACGTGGATGACATCATGGTGAAATCCAGAGAGAAGGAAACCTTGATATCTGATTTGAAAGAGACCTTTGATAATCTCCGGGTTTATAAGATGATGCTTAACCCGGCCAAGTGTGTTTTTGGTGTACCTGCAGGCAAGCTGTTGGGTTTTCTGGTCTCAAACAGAGGCATTGAAGCTAATCCGGAGAAGATCAAGGCAATTACCTCTCTGGCTAAACCGGTGTGCATCAATGATGTTCAGCGACTGGGGGGTCGTGTTGCTGCTTTAAGCCGGTTCATAAGCTAGTTAGGTGAGAAGGCCCTACCGCTATATCAGATGATGAAGAAAACGGACACTTTTGTCTGAAGTGATGCTGCTGATACTGCCTTTGAAGATTTAAAGAGACAGTTGTCTGAGCCACCGGTCTTTGCGACTCCCATTGTAAAGAGCCGTTGCTGTTATATGTGGCTGCTAATTCACAAGCCGTCTGTGTTGCCATCGTGGTGGAGCGTAAGGAGGCTGGCAAGGAGCATCCGGTTCAATGGCCAGTTTATTACATTAGTGAGGTGCTTATTGAGTCTAAACAAAGATATCCACATTGGCAGAAACTTGTTTACGAAGTGTTTATGCCAAGCCGGAAGCTGAAGCAGTACTTCCAAAGTCATCCTATAACTGCGGTAAGTTCTGCCCCCTTGGGAGACATCATCCAAAACAGGGAAGCCACAGGACGAGTCGCCAAGTGGGCTATTGAGCTTGGGCCTCATGGTTTGAAGTATATGCCACGTACTGCTATTAAGTCTCAAGCCTTGGTGGACTTTATCAATGATTGGACAGAGTTGCAGGCACACGAGGAGAAGCCAGATAACACATATTGGACTATTCACTTTGATGGGTCCAGGCAGTTAGAAGGCTCGGGGGCTGGAGTTGTTTTAACTTCCCCTCGAGGTGACAAATTTTGTTATGTGCTCCGACTTATGTTTCCTTGTACTAACAATGCAGCTGACTACGAGGCCTTACTCCATGGTCTCCGGATGGCCAAGGAGATGAATTTGAGCCGGGTAAGGTGCTTGGGCGATTCAGATCTCGTGGCCCAACAGGTGTCAGGCAAGTGGGACTCCAAGGATCCCCTTATGGCGGCTTACCGTCGTGAAGTAGATGTTGTGGCTGGGCACTTCAAAGGTTATCAAGTGGAGCACATTGATCGAAGGAAGAATGAGGCAGCTGATGCTTTAAGCCGGTTGGGATCTCAGCGTAATCCGGTGCCGCCTAACACCTTTCTCGATGTTTTTTATAATCCTTCTGTCAAGGTACCTACAGAGGAAGAACTAGCAGTGCCAGACCCAGAGGCACAGCTGGTGGCAGCTCTTCACGTCATCCCGGATTGGACAGTGCCATATTTGGCCTATATGACCCAGGGAGAGTTGCCTGAGGATGAGACCTTGGCGAGACAAATCATCAGGCGGTCCAAATCTATGACGATTGTTCATGAAGAGTTACATCACCGCAGTGTCACTGTGGCGTTTCAGCGTTGTGTGTCGCCTACGGAGGGTCAGGAGATACTTCGTGAGATCCATGAAGGAGATTGTGTTCATCATGCCGGTTCAAAATCTCTTGTGGCCAAGGCTTTCTGTCATGGTTTCTATTGGCTGATGGCTCATGCTGATGCAGAGGAACTAGTCAGCAAATGTGAAGGATGTCAAAAATTCTCATGACGAGCTCATGTGCCGGCTCAAGAGTTGAGGATGATTCCAATTACTTGGCCGTTCGCAGTCTGGGGGCTTGACATGGTTGGACCTTTCAAGAGGTCTAAGGATAAAAACACACACCTCCTGGTGGCAGTGGATAAGTTTACAAAGTGGGTTGAGGCAGAGCCGGTCAGTAAGTGTGATGCAACCACGACGGTTCAGTTCATGAAAAAGGTGATTTTCCGTTTTGGTTTTCCACACAACATCATAATTGATAATGGCACTAATCTCTCCAAGGGTGCCATGGAAGAGTTCTGTCAACGAGAACATATCCGGCTTGATGTTTCGGCTGTTGCTCATCCTCAATCCAATGGTCAAGCAGAAAGAGCTAATCAAGAGATCCTGAAGGGTATCAAACCCCGGCTCTTGGTCCCCTTGCAGCGTACTCCGGGTTGTTGGGTGGAGGAATTACCCTCTGTACTGTGGAGCATCAACACTACACCTAACAGATCTACAGGTTACACACCTTTCTTCATGGTATACGGAGCAGAGGCAGTCCTGCCAAGTGACATCCGGCACGATTCACCCCGCATGGCAGCTTACGTTGAGGCTGATAACAAAAAAGCTCGTCATAATGCACTTGACTTTTTGGATGAGGAGCGAGACTTGGCAATAGCCCGCTCGACAATTTACCAGCAAGACCTGCGCTGCTATCACAGCCGCCGGGTTAGAAGCAGAACCTTTCAGGAAGGCGACTTAGTGCTCCGGCTCGTCCAGGATCAGTCTGATATGGACAAGCTGTCCCCACCTTGGGAAGGACCCTTTGTGGTTAGCAAGAATCTGAACAACGGGTCATACTACCTCATCAATGTTCGAGAGCACAAAGACTCACGTAAGTTGGAGGAGGAAACCCGCGGGCCGTGGAATATCGCTCATCTCCGGCCTTATTATACTTGAGCCACCGGCTCTCAAGATGTATATATTTTGACGATGTATATATTATATAAAGCAATAAAGCAGGACCTCTGTCCTTTTCACCCTCAAAGGTTTATATGTCTCCTTTATCAGGTGGTGGAAACAACCAACAGGGAGTGGATCATATCTGAATCCGGTTTTCCCTTTGGACCGGCTTATGATCATATCTGAATCTAGACATGATCATTTGGGGGCTTCCTGTTCAAACATAGGTCGTATTCAAACCAAAGAGAACATAACTGTCGATACCCACTTGATCAGCATACTGCCAATCCCACTTGGGGGCTTCTTGATCATATTTGAATCATAGCTTAACCCCTTTGGGCCAGACATGGATCGTATTCAAATCAGCGTCATTAAACAACTCTTATGGTCACTTGGGGGCTTCCTGTTCAAACATAGGTCGTATTTGAACCAAAGAGAACATAGCTGTCAATACCCACTTGATCGGCATTGCCAAAGACACTGGGGGCTATATGATCGTATTCGAATCTTAGCTTAACCCCTTTGGAACAGTTCACTGATCGTATTCGAATCAGAGGCCTTTCAAATTTTGTTTTTTGTTCATCGTACTTTGTAAGTATAAATGTTTGACTATCGTGAGGCCTTTCTTGAAAGTACTATGGGGTTCTCGTTCCACTGGTTTAATATTGGTCACTTTAATTGTTAAGGGCCAGGTGAATATCATATGTGCCAACTTTCAGGAGTTAAACTTACCCTCATGATTTAGGTCACATAAACTGGCGAGATTACCAAAAGGATCGCAGGTATGCTATTGTGATTATGTTTAAACAAATATAGTCATAAACCGGCATGTATATGATATTTTGGTTCGCACTCCGGGTCATCAATACCTTATGTGACCCCCGATGCGATAAATCGCCAAGGCAATTTTGCTTGTTTTATATGCAGGATAAGGCCATCAAATTTTTAACATCAAGGAAGTAAAAGATCAGCATAAGCTGGAAGTATATAGCGATGGCGGCTTACGAAAGTATTAAGTGCCATAAACGTGCGCGAAGGCATGGCAGAAGTCGAGAGGTTTTTTCTACCCTATTACAAGACTCCCCAATTCTGAATAATGAAGCATTGTTTTTACAAAGACATAAACATATGACGCCTGGCGGTTCACTCATTTGGTTGGCTTGAAGAATCCGGGTTATCCTTCTCCGCCTCTTCGTCGGCTGCCCTGTCCTGGAAGGTGGACGATGCCCAGTCAATGCCACTCAAGGCTTCAAACTCAGCTTCATCATCTATTAAACCGGCTGGGTCGACTTCAAGGGCAAAGGTATGCTTACGGATTGGAGGGATCAGGCTGACGTCATCCTAAAGAGGCGTTGGGATTCTTCGATTCTCGCTGTCATAACCCGGCTGATATTTGTGAAGATCAGTATCATTTCCAATAAGAGTAGCCACGGGGCGTATATCTTTGACGCAGGCGGTGAAATCCTGTTCATCAAATACGGTCCCATCCTCTTTCAGGCTCGGGTATCCAAGAACGAGGTCGGCCGGGTCTAGTTCTGGAATCCATGCTTTTGCCTGGCTCAATGTGGCTATGGCCCCGGCTCTTGAGGACGCCCGCCTTAGATCTTGGAACCGTTGAGGTAGTACAGCAAGCCGCTTCAGCACGTCTTGCAGGATATGGGGAACGTCATTTGATAAAGCTACAACGGCCAAAGGACGTTGTGACCCGGTGTACAGTTGCTCCACTAGAGTGTAAACCGCTTTCAGTTTGATCAACATGTTCTGCTTGAGGTTTGTGCTCCTGGGGCCTGCGTTCATAAACATAAGGTGAGTCGGAGATAACAATTAAAATAGCCATCAAAGGAAGGATTACAATATTTGAGGTTATATACAGTAACTTACCGAAGATGGCTGAGACCATTTGAGATATCTGGCGCTTTAAGTCGGACAGCTCGGCTTTTGCTTCTGCAAGTGATGTTTCTGCTGTCTCGACTCGGGTTACTAGTGAGGCCTTCTCATCAGCCCAGATTTTCTTCTCCGCCTCAAAATTCTTCTTCAACTTCTCTCGTTCAGAGACGCTGAATTTAAATTTGGAGTTGGACTTTTGAATTTCAAGTTCTTGAGCTGTCAGACGGCTCTTCAGGTCAGCAATCTCCGACTCAAATTGACTTATGGTGGCCTGCATTGATGCCGGGTTATAGTCAGTATCATGGTAAGATAACATTAAGTCCCAAGCACTTTGCAAGCAAAGATACTTGACACTTGGGGGCTAATGTATGCTAAAGAATTTTAACTTACAATGCCGGTTCATGGAAATTAAGTCCCAAGCACTTTGCAAGCAAAGATACTTGACACTTGGGGGCTAATGTGTATTGCAAGTTCAAGGTATCATGTTACAACCGGGTTACATATCTTCTTTCTAAACCGGACAAAGCAGTGCTAAGAAGTTTTCTAAGTCTACAACATATTTATTCATAAGCAATAGACTTGGGGGCTGATACAATAAGTATGATTAAGAAAAGTAGCATAAGTTATACCTCAGATTTTTGCTTGTATTTGCTTCACCATGTCAATTTCAGTCACGGCTGTCAGTACTTGATTGAGATAGCCAGAGACTATCTCTCCAATGCTTAAATGAGTATAGTCAGCAATGTCTAGCTTGGCCTTTTGCGTTCCAGAAGCTCCTCCTTAGCAGAGCACTTGGCAAGGACAGTGGGCCGCCCTGGCTCAACAAACTGAGTCTTCAGAATCTCAACTTCCGGATCAATTGTCTTGGCCGGGCTAGGAGCTTCCGGGTTATCAGAGCTGTTGAGAGTATCTTCGGCGGGTGGATCAGAGGTTGGTGCTGGAATGTCATAGGCTGGTTCAGGCGGCGACTGATGAGTAGAGCTGTCACGAGAAGCGGTACCAAGCTCCGGTTTAGTCGCGACCGGGTCTTGGGACGGCTTACTCTTTTTTGCTCTCTTATTGGGCTTCACTTGCACGCTGTGGACAAAGGCAGAAGGATGAGTACAAAAGCATGGGTAAGGTAAAGTATAAGGTAAACAAAATTACATTACCCAGGGGCAGTTTTGAAAGCCGGCATGTTAGATTGCATAGACTCGCTGGAGGAAGGAGAGGTATCCTGATAATTGGAGTCAGATGAATTGAGAGGTTGGCGAATTAAACCCGCCAAAGGTAAAACAGAACGTAAGTCGGAGATAACCTCAGTTCGACGCTTCTTGGTTACGTCAGGTAAGCCAGAGGAGAGCTCTATATCCTTGCTGGTCCGGGTCTGCCTCCGGCTTTCAAATTGCTGTTGCTTCAAAAGAAATTGAGGATCTTGGTAAGCCGAAGGATGTGAAAATCTTACTTTCCGGGTTACTCTTCGAATTTTTTGACGCGACGGGGGCTCGGAGTAGGAGGAGATTATAGTTACCTCTTCCTCGACGGCTTGGCTGTTCCCCGTGTCTTCTTGAAAAGATTTGATGTCAGTAAGGTGATGATAAAGAGTCAAGGGAGTTGAAAGTTACCTCTTCTTCATCATCATCAGTATCATCAAGTTTAAACATGTCTGAAGCGCTTGGCTTCCTCTTCTTCGAAGTTCTAGTCTTGGCGGTTTTCCTTTCGGCTCTTTTTGCCGCTCTGGCTTGTTTGGCCGCCACATGGTCATACTTGACCTTCCAGAAGACGTCATCGGCCTGTGAAAAAAGATAAAGGGTTATGAGTAAAAGCAAGGTGTAATGTAGTAAAGAGTATTCATTGAGGTTGATGACTCACTGCGGGGGCCAGGTTCTTCCTGCAGAAAGGAAGTAAGCCAAAGGCATTACTTGTCACCGTGCCCTCTTTCAACAACGTTTGGGTCGTAGCCTCCACCACATCATCTGGTAAGTCATCGGGACTATGACGTAGTGGGTCATTCTTTTCGCCTGAGTAAGTGCACATTAAGCCGGGGCGGCGGCTTAACGGAAGCACTCGCCAAGTGACCCAGACTCGGACCAGGTCGATGCCGTCTAAGCCATTTCCCAAAAGAGCTTTGATTTTTCTAATTGTGGGAGCGAGTGGCAGACGTTCAACAGTAGTCAGTTTATCCGGCAGCGGGTGGTTGGATTCAAGGCGCAAGGCGTGGAAGCCGGGCAGAGGATTTTCCTCAGCTGGAGAACTGTCTTGGCAGTAGAACCACGTCTGATTCCAATCCTTTGGATGACTCGGCAGTTCAGCATAAGGAAAAAGGCAGTCTCTCCACCGCTGAATCGAGATGCCACCAAGTTCAAGACTGGGCCCGTTGGCACGTTCATTCGGCCGGTTTAAATAGAATAGCTCTCTGAACAAAAGTAGATTGGGCTCTTCTCCCAGGTACACTTCGTAGAAAACTTGGAAGTTGCAGATATTTGACACGGAGTTGGGTCCAATGTCTTGAGGTCTGAGGTCAAAGAAATGCAAAACATCCCTGATGAATTTTGAACCGGGTGGAGCAAATCCCCGGCTCATATGATCCATAACTATCACCTCCCCTTCTTTGGGCCGGGGTTTCTCCTCGGACGGGTTAGGGGCATGATAAAACATGACCTCCTTCTTGGGCATGTGACTAGACTTCACAAATTCAGACAATTTGCTTTCTATGACAATGGATTGGACCGAATTACAGGTCACAGGAGTCTTGGGAGCCTTAGGTGCCATGGCGTAAGTGGAAGCCTATGAAAAAAATAAGAAGATCCGGTTCAACTTTAATCCGGAAGGAAAGTATTTTAAAGTCTATTCGAAATGGCGGCTTAAGACAGGGCCTAATGACATATAGGTAACTACGCAATGATATTTAAGCTGCTACAGGTATCAGGGGCAGTTAAATTTTCTTAAAGGTCGCCGGATTCAACTTACTTACCGCTGGAAAGGTCAGGCTGTGCGATTTGACGACGCGTTACTGCTGGAAAGACTTGTGATATTACTACTCACTATAGTCATGAATTACTGGCGCTACGTCCGGGGTGATGCCCCCTTCCATTCCGCACTCTAATCTGGTGCATGACACATCGACCCGGATGCTGGCTCTCCCACATGTCGGCCAAGTACGTAGTAAGAAGGAGCAAAGAATCATGTGGTATATACTACTCCTACTCACGTCGGAGGAGTGCGAACCACGGGAGCCTAGTGAACTAGCAGTGCGAACCATGGCAGCCCAGTGAACCAGCAGTAGAAAACAATGCGTGATATGGCCATAAAAAACAATGTGCTACGGTCCAGACTGTAGCATGCACAATACTGCTCCTCTTTGTTTGGATCCCTGAGTTAGAGCTAGTTTGGGTTGAAATAGCCTCAAATTATCGAAGCAGGAGGGGTTAGTTTGAGCTAGTTTGCTCTAACCCAGCTAAAAAAACTAGCCCAGTGGAGAGGTTATAATTGGGTTAGTTATTCTCGAGCCCACTAAAAGAGAACTAAAAAAATCTCCCCTGCCCGCACCAGATCGCTCCCTCCGCCCCCTCACATGACTCCTCTCTGTTCCCCATCGGGCCGCCCGCCCAAACTCTTCTCTGCAACTCGCCCTCTCTCTCCTCCGGCCGCCCTCTCCCTCCGGCCTCTGCCGCCCTCCTCCGTCCACCCTCTTCCTCCGGCCTTCGAAGGTCGCTCCGCTCCCCCTTCACCAGTCGTTTTTCTCCCTTTGTCGTGCGCAGCAGCGGCACATCTACCAGGGAGGTCGCGAGAGGGGTGAGTGTTGTGGTACTAAGTCTGACAGTAAGTATAGGGGCACTAATGAGGAGGCAAGGTCCTAGCTATGGCAAGATTGTATGCAAGTATTTATGAGTTCAGGTCCCTCTCGGAGGAGGTAAAAGCCCTACGTCTCGGTGCCCGGAGGCGGTCGACTGGAATATATGAGTGTGTGTGTGATATAGGGGGTGCGAACGCTTGTGCCATAGGAGGGGGGTGGCTTATATAGAGTCCGCCAGGACCCCAACCATCCCACGTTACAGATGGTTCAATGTACATAAATATTGGGGCATTACTGGTAACACCAGCCTTAAGTGCCTTAAATGACCTTAAAGACTATAGAGTGAATGCTTGCCCGTTGTTGTTCTGACTGACTCCTGGTCTTCAGTAGGTCCAGTGGTTTCTTGTATGGTCGAGTAGTTGACTGGTCGTGTGATTTCGGGAAGGAGGGGTACCCGAGTGGATCATTGGTCGAGTGGGTTGCACTCGACACCTTTATTGGGTACTCCCTGTTCTCTCTTGAGCTTCTTTCCTTCTAGGGTAGTGACCTTGGGTAGGGCGTATAGGTCAGGCCTATGACCCTACCCTAGGTCTGTATCCTCATCATTAGCCCCCGAATGGATTAAATTCTAAGTGGAAAGAAGATTGAAGTCAATCTTGCTTCGACCCTTGCGCTTTACAAGTATTTATGCAGGATGGAAGGCTCATGTTAGAACTTCAGCTTCGCTTCAGTCGCCTTGATCGATTCAGAAAGTTGCCGAGTGAATTGATAACATCATCCGCCGAGTGTTGTTTTTGGGCGTGGAATCTTTTGGCGCGATCGGTTACGGTGTATCCCGGATCTCACAGGATTCGATATTTCGGGGAAGCGCGTGGGACAGAGCGTGCCGTGGTAAGCGGGATGGATAGACAGGAGCACCTCGATCCCCGCGCCACCTTTTTCGCCACATACCCAACACGCAACTGTTGCGGGATTTGACAAGATCGCCTGGGCACACGCATCACCACTCGGAAGTGGGCCTTTAAAAGGCGATGGAGCCGAGGCGCCTGCACTGTGCACGTCCATTTTCTCCCCTTTTCCTCTGCTTCTCCACCACATCCGGCTCCTCTGCTCTCAACGCCGCCGCTCCGCCACCATGGTGAAGGACAAGACGACGGCGCTGGGATGCGCGAAGAAGGCGATGGGGGCGATGAAAGGCAAGAAGCAGAATCGGGGATCAACGTCGCGGTCGGCGCTGCCGCCGGGTTGGATCCAGGGCGATTGGATCCGATCCTCGCTCCGGCAGGAAGACTTGGACGAGCTGGTGGAGTCCGGACTGATCGCCGCTGGTGCTGTGTGGTTGCCTGAGTGGGAGACGGAGCCGTAGCCGTGACCGGGTGAGTGCGTTCTGCTTGCCACCCATGTCGACCGGGGTTTCTCGCTCCCTCCGCACCCCTTCTTCCAGGGTTTCTTGAACTTCTTCGGATCCCAACTCCATCACTTTTCTCCCAACACCATCACATACCTTGCTGCATTCGTGTCCATGTGCGAGAATTTTCTGCGTTGCCGACCACACTGGGGTCTTTTCAAGCACCTTTTCACTATCCGCTCTCAATCAGTGAAGAAAGCAAATACGAGTGACGAGAATACACACGTCATCCAGATGTGTGGGGGTTTGGGTATCCAGAAGAGGCAGAGGAGCTCTTTCCCTTCCATGACCATTCCTAAGTTTGTCAGAGGCTGGCAGTCGACTTGGTTCTATTGCCAGGACCTCGCAACTCTAGGCCAGTCGACCGGACTTCCCCATTTCACCTTCGACCGTGTTCAGACTCCTTCTTCACTGAAAGTGACCGCTGCTGAGAGTGTGGAATCAAACATGCTAGTTGAGAGGGTGGTCCAGTTGATCAATCAAGGCGTCACTGGCATGGATTTGCTGGAGGTGTTCCTTAGTCGATGCATCCAGCCGCTCCAGGCTCGTGACCACCCCATGTGGATGTACTTTGGAGCCAACGACACCGCTCGGGTTCATCTAGAGGAAGTACCAGCTAAAATAGTGGCCCAGTGGTTGAGGAGTATTACAGGAAACAAGGACAACCCCAGAGGTGCCAGGAGAGTCGACCCCTTTTGTGACAGCAACTAGCCAGACAAGGTTCGGTCTGCCACCGACTGTATTTGGGTATATTTTCCAACTCTCTTTGAATTCGTCTGACTTTCACTCGACTTCTTGTCTTGTAGGTTTATACAGAGATGTACTCGATGCCTAATGGTGAACAAACCTAGGAGCAGGACCAGGAAGGAGAGGACAACACGGAGGAGAGCGGTGATTGGCAATCCCCGGACGATGAGAACAAAGAGGAGAGCGACGAGTCGGACAACGAAGAGATGGTCGACTCGCCACCTCGTTCGGAACATCGATCCAAGCTACTCCATGATCCAGCAGGCGGGAGCAACAAGACCGTGGCTCCAAGAACCCAAACACAGAAGTGCACTCAAACTTCGACCCCGGAGCAGACAGAAAAAGTTGCAAGCAGCCCAAGGTCGTTCCACCAAAAGCCCGGAAGACTTTGCCCATGATTAAGATGGATGTTCCTGTTGCCTCTGGGTGAGTGTTCTTCTCTGTGTTTTCCTCTACCGACTGACTCTTTTGTTCTGACCGAATGGATCATTCACTTTTCTAGCCCAACCTCTGCCGCAACTGATTGGATGTTGACAAGGGCCAAGGTGATGAGGAAGCCGATGATGCGGCCACCTCCATAGCTAGTAAGCCCACTCGACTCGAATTTATTCTGTCGATTGAATTGTCGGCCAGTTGAATTTCTGATGTTTCTTTTTGTTGCAGCTCTACGGGATGTTGTCGTGTTTCCAGATGATGATGAAGAAGAAATGCCCCTGAGGGAGAGTAGGAGGAGAGGCAAGGGCTTGAGCGAGGAAGCGCCTGAGGTTCAGGTCCCTCAGTCGATGCTGGTGCTTGAGACAGTGGTCGAGCGATCCGGAGATCTGGTTCAAACCAACGTCACTTTCGCTAACCCGCTATCGAATGATCGCCCATCTGGGTCGACTTCTCAAACCCCTGCTGCTCCAGTACAACTCCATGCGTCCGACCGAGTGGCTGCTTCGACTGCCTTGACACCATCGCTCTTTGTTGCGTACCAAACTCCAAACGACTTGCCAAGTGCCGCCAGGGAGGCTCTTCTCCAGGTGAATCTTGTGATGGAGCAGGTGAAGGTGGTGCACGAAGCCAGTCAGGTGGCCTATAATGCCAACACCGCTTTGCAGACCAACGTCAAGGTTAGTTGATTCTCGACTAAACTTTTGAATAATGAAAACTTCCGCTATTGCTTCGCTGCCCATATGTGCATCTACTATCATGGGTCTGTGTTTCACATCCAATCACCCATTGGGGTGTGCCTGTCTTAGAGTTTAATAGGTCTTCCACTTCACTCGACTTATGTGGAGTCGAATGTTTGTCCGAACCAGTGGGGGCACGCAGAGTGCACCACTGGGTGTAGTCCCCGAGACCACGGTCGACTGCTGGCAGTCGGCTGGGGTCTGAGAATCTATTCTTTTTTTGAACTCATGCTGGACAGACCATGCTGAGTGTCGATCCAAACTAGTGGGGGCATGCTAAGTGCACCCACTGGGTGTAGTCCCCGAGACTAGTGTTGAATGTTTGATTCGGCAGTAGTCTTAGAGTAGCTCTCACTGTAATTGTCTTTTGTTTCTGCCGACTGACGTATCTTGTTTGCTGACCGCAGAGGTCGTGTGATCTTGGGGCTCAACTTTCCGAACTGAACAAGAAACAAATCAGCCTCAGTCTTGATCTGGAGCTGGCCAAGAAGAACCTCAAGACTGCTCAGGATGAAATGGCTATCATGGGAGGTAACCAATAGCCAACTGTCCCCCTTGTGAGTCGCACTCCACCGTGTTTCTCCTTTTAGCCTCTTTGAACTGAGTGACTTCAGTCGAACAGATGTGCGTAGTGAAAACCGTCAACTTCAAGCTCTAGAGAAGAAGGATCAGGATCTTGCTGCTGCTCAAAAGGAGGCGCGAGAGAAGACAGTGCTTGCGGACAAGATGTTGGCTTCTGTCAACAAGTTAGAAGAGGAGAACTCGAAGCTGAAGATCGCCGTCTCTGAGGCCAATCGGGATGTCGAGCAACTGAAGAAGGACAAGGAGAACTTAACCAATGAAGTCGGAAGCCTCAACACCAAGAAGGGCGATCTGGAGTCCTATCTGGGACAACTTGCTGCAAAACTGGTCCTGAAGCTTGAAGGTATTATCGTTCGACTGATTAGTTGCTGTCGATTGGTACGTCTTGTCATACTGTCGACTCACCATTTTTTTCGACTGTGCAAAACATTGTCAGGACTTTGAGGCTGAGACTGGGCGGGTCGAGACGGGTCTCGACCCCATCAATTGTCCTGCTAAAGATGATGTCGCGATGAACTTGCTACGGTTGGAATCACGCATGGACAGAGATGTTGCTTATCTTGCCTGACTGAAGGTGGCGATGACTCGGGTTGATGCTGAACTCTGGCCTCAGGCGGAACTTTCACAAGATCTCGAGTCGTTGATGACTCGACTGAATCAGATCCCTGGCCGAGTGCAAGAATGGAAGAAATCGTCTGCTCGCTGTGGCGCTGACATTGCCCTGTCGTTGGTCCGAGTGCACTGCAAAGACACCAGAGAAGACAAGCTGGCGGCCCTCAAGGTTGTGAACACCAAGAAGCACACTTTCCAGTCCTTCATGGACACTTTCTTGAAGCTGCCACTCACATTGCAGACAACATTGATCTTGATAGTTTCTGTGATCCAGCCAGCCCTTCTCCTGATGAGTGATCAAAAAACATTATGCCCCACCTTTATTTGCCTCAGAATGCCAAGTGATCATGTAATTGTTAAACTCTTTCAGGCTTGATGCCTGAGTACTTCTGCCCGCCGCGGTTCTGAAATTTTGCAGGGTTTATCTGAACTTGGATTTCTTTGAATATCATGGTTTTTGCTCTGTTTTTAAACTGTTTCTGATTGTCCTTCGGTTCCGAGTGGACTTGATCAGTCGCGGTGTTCAGTCGACCCCTCGTCGTCCTTGCGGATAGGGACGGAACATTGTACTTGTGGTGTAGCTCAGAGGTGGTGTTCAGTCGACGCCTGGTCGTCCTTGTGGATAGGGACGGAACATTGTACTTGTGGCGTAGCTTAGAGGTAGTGCTCAGTCGACGCCTCGTCGTCCTTGCGGATAGGGACGGAACATTGTATTTGTGGCGGAGCTCAGAGCATATTTGTGACTTAGGCGATTACGGGGTCGTAGAGTGTTTTTAGCTTAGGCGATTAGGGGGTCGTAGCTAAGTCCCCGAGTGGGAGGATCGCTCTCCACTCGGAGTGTTTTTAACTTAGGCGATTACGGGGTCACAGCTAAGCCCCCGAGTGGGAGGATTTATTTCCACTCGGAGTGTTTTTAACTTAGGCGATTACAGGGTCGCAGCTAAGTCCCCCGAGTGGGAGGCTTGCTCTCTACTCGGAGTGTTTTTTAACTTAGGCGATTATAGGGTCGTAGCTAAGCCCCCGAGTGGGAGGCTTGCTTTCCACTCGGAGTGTTTTTTAACTTAGGCGATTATGGGGTCGCAGCTAAGCCCCCGAGTGGGAGGCTTGCTCTCCACTCAGAGTGCTTTTTAACTTACGCGATTACGGGGTCGCAGCTAAGCCCCCGAGTGGGAGGCTTGCTCTCCACTTGGGGTGTTTTTAACTTAGGCGATTACGGGCTCGCAGCTAAGCCCCCGAGTGGGAGGATTGCTCTCCACTTAGAGTGTTTTTAACTTAGGCGATTACGGGGCGCAGCTAAGCCCCCGAGTGGGAGGATTGCTCTCCACTCGGAGTGTTTTTTTAACTTAGGCGATTACAGGGTCGCAGCTAAGCCCCCGAGTGGGAGGATTGCTCTCCACTCGGAGTGTTTTTAACTTAGGCGATTACGGGGTCGCAGCTAAGACCCCGAGTGGGAGAATTGCTCTCCACTCGGAGTGTTTTTTAACTTAGGCGATTACGGGGTCGCAGCTAAGCCCCTGAGTGAGAGGATTGCTCTCCACTCGGAGTGTTTTTTTAACTTAGGTGAATCGGGTTCACGGCTAAGCAACCCACTGGGGGATTTGGACACAAGTGATTATGAGAAACCAATCATTAAGATACTGTAAAGATCTCGTCTTTGGAAAACAAACTGAAGTGCTTTTATTACAACTCGTTGGGTCGAGTGATTTTAGGTATGGAAATGACGAAGCAGCTCCGCGTTCCATGCACGTGGCTCGTCCATTTTCTTGGCTACGTTGTAGATGTGATACGCTCCATTGTGAAGCACCTTGGTGATGATGAAGGGACCTTCCCAGGCCGAAGCGAGCTTGTGAGGTCATTTATGAACCACTCGGAGCACAAGGTCTCCTTCCTGAAACGCTCGACCTCTGACATTGCGGGCATGGAATCGACGCAGATCTATCTGATAAATGGTCGACCGAACCAAAGCCATCTCGCGTTCTTCCTCCAAGAGATCGACTTCGTCTTCGTGTGCTTGTTCTGGTTCGGCTTCTGAGAACAATTCCACTCTGGGAGCATTGTGTGACAAGTCACTCGGGAGCACCGCCTCAGGACCGTACACCAAGAAGAAAGGGGTTCGATCAGTCGACCGATTGGGTGTCGTTCTCAGCCCCCATAGGACTGATGGCAATTCGGTTACCCAAGCTCCAGCATCATGCTTAAGATCACACATCAGGCGAGGTTTTAACCCCTGAAGGATCAAATCATTTGCCCTTTCAGCCTGTCCATTCGACTGTGGGTGCGTGACAGACGCGTAGTTGACCCGAGTGCCTTGGGATGCACAGAATGCCTTGAACTCATCAGAATCAAATTTGGAGCCGTTATCTGTGATGATGCTATGAGGGACTCCATATCTGAATATCAACTCTCTGATGAAACTGACAGCAGTCCCTTCTCCAAGGTTTTTGATGGGCTTGGCTTCAATCCACTTGGTAAACTTGTCGACTTCTACGAGCAAATGGGTGAAGCCACTCACGCCAGTTTTAAAGGGTCCAACCATATCTAATCCCCATACTGCAAACGTCTAGACGAGCAGAATAGTCTGCAGGGCAGATGCAGGCTTGTGAGACTTGTTGGAGTAAAACTGGCAACCTGCACACTTGTCGACTATATCTTTCGCCATCTCATTTGCTCAAGGCCAATAAAATCCCACTCGGTATGCTTTGGCCACGATGGTCCGAGAGGACGCATGGCGACCACAGGTCCCCGAGTGGATGTCATTTATGATCATTTGACCTTCTTCTGGGGTGATGCAGCGTTGGGCTACTCCTGTGATACTTTCTCTGTAAAGCTGCCCCTTCATTACAGTGAAAGCTTTGGATCGACGGATTATCTGGCGAGCCTCGTCTTCGTCCTCTGGGAGATCCTTTCTGAGAATGTATGTGATGTACGGTACTGTCCAATCGGGGTGACCACCAAGACTTCCATGATTAGGTCGACCATGGCCGGAACCTCTATCTCTGTCGGGTTGGTTGGAGTTATCGGTTGCGGGGGCTCTTCCTTGAAGGGATATTCTTGTACTAACGGGGTATGGAGATGCTCCAATAACACATTGCTGGGGATAGGCTTCCGAGTGGAACCTATCTTCGCAAGATCATCATCAGCTTGGTTTTTGATTCGTGGTATGTCGTGGAGCTCCAATCCCTCAAACTTCTTTTCTAGCTTTCTTACTGTGTTGTAGTAACCTGTCATTGCGGGGCTCCTGACGTCCCATTCCTTCATCACTTGGTTAACCACTAAATCTGAGTCGCCATAAACCATCAGGCATCGACCGTCGAGTGAAATGGCCATACGCAACCCATATAAAAGTGCCTCGTACTCGGCTTCATTGGTTGAAGAGTCAAAGTGAATCTGGAGGACATAACTGAGCTTGTCTCCTCGTGGGGACACTAAAACCACTCCTGCACCAGAGCCATTTAACATCTTGGATCCATCAGAGAACATATTCCAATGTTCCGACTGAATTTGAATCGGTTGTTGTTGTTCAGTCCACTCTGCGAGGAAATCTGCAATTGCTTGAGACTTAATGGCTTTCTTTGCCTCAAACTTGATATCCAAAGGAAGAAGTTCAATCGCCCACTTTGCCACTCGACCAGTTGCATCTCTGTTATTCAGAATCTTTGTTAATGGAGGGTCGCTGACGACTGAAATTGAGTGATCAGAGAAATAATGTGCAACCTTCTTCGAGGTCAGGTAAATCCTATAAACCAGCTTCTGATAGTGAGGATATCTCTGCTTGGATGGGGTTAAGACTTCTGAAATGTAGTACACGGGGCGCTGAACTTTGAAGGCCTTGCCTTCTTCTTCCCGCTCGACCGTGAGCACTGTGCTAACAACTTGTCCTGTGGCTGCAATGTAAAGCAGTAGAGGCTCCTTGCTAACCAGAGCAGCAAGCACCGGCTGGGTGGAAAGCAGGGCTTTGAGCTCTTTAAACGCTGCTTCAGCTTCGTCATTCCACTCGAACTTATCAGATTTCTTTATTAGTCGGTAAAGAGGCAGTGCCTTTTCACCGAGGCATGAGATGAATCGGCTCAAAGCAGCCAAGCAACCAGTAAGCTTCTGAACATCATGCACGCGCACCGGGCATTTCATTCGGAGGATTATGCCAATCTTTTATGGGTTTGCGTCGATCCCTCGTTCGGAAACGAGAAAACCGAATAACTTTCCGCCTGGGACTCCAAATGTGCACTTAGACAGATTAAGCTTGATATCATACCTTCTCAGGTTGGCAAAGGTTTCAGCAAGGTCAGTCAGCAGGTCAGAACCTTTGCGTGACTTAACCACTATGACGTCCATGTATGCTTCCACAATCCGACTGATGTGAGTGAGCAGGCACTTCTGGATCATGCGCATGAATGTGGCACCAGCATTCTTGAGGCCGAAGGGCATAGTGACATAGCAAAAACACCCAAACGGGGCGATGAAAGCTGTTTTTATCTTGTCAGGTCCATACAGACGGATCTGATGGTACCCGGAATAAGCGTCCATGAAGGACAGTCGCTCACATCCAGCAGTTGAGTCGACAATCTGGTTGATGCGGGGTAGAGGAAAATGATCTTTCGGGCAAGCTCGATTGATGTGCTTGAAGTCAATACACATTCGGAGTAAATTATCCTTCTTGGGAAACATAACAACATTGGCGAGCCACTCGGAGTGGTATATCTCGCGGATGAACTTCGCGGCCAGGAGCCGAGCCACTTCCTCGCCAATGGCTTGTCTCTTCTCCGTTGTGGACCGTCGAAGGTGCTCTTTGACGGGTTTTACTTTTGGATCGACTCGCAAACAGTGCTCAGCCAGTCCCCTGGGTACACCTGGCATGTCAGATGGTTTGCGTGCAAAGATGTCCCAGTTCTCACGGAGTAGCTGGATGAGTGCTTCTTCCTATTTGCTGTCGAGCATCATTGAGATATGGGTCGGAGCAGCATTGGGATCGGACGGGTGAACATGGACTGGCTTGATCTCTCTGGCCGACTGAATTGCGGACTCTGAGGCGGGCCTCTTAGCACGCAGCAAATCACTCGGATCTGCCGTCTTCTGATATTTTTGGAACTCTACTGCTGCCATCTGCTCATCTGCTATTTTGCTCCATCTTGAAGACAGTCTTCTACTCTCTGACGGTTACCGGAAACCATTATTACGCCTCTGGGGCCAGGCATCTTCACCTTGAGATAAACATAGCATGGTTGAGCCATAAAGCTAGCATAAGCAGGTCTGCCTAGAATGGCATGATATGCACTCTGGAAATCCACTACCTCAAACGTCAACTTCTCCTTCCGGAGATTCTTCTCATCGCCGAAAACCACATCGAGAGTGATCTGGCCGAGTGATTCGGCTTTCTTTCCTGGAATGGTCCCATGGAACTGCATGTTACTCTCGCTGAGTTTCGACATCGGGATGCCCATTCCTTTGAGAGCTTCAGCATACAGAATATTGAGGCCACTGCCACCATCCATCAGGACCTTAGTCAGTCGGGTGCCCCCCACGACTAGGTCGACCACCAGCGCCTGCCGCCCAGGGGTAGCTACGCGTGTTGAGTGGTCGAACTAGTAAAATGTACTGGGGATCTTTGACCACTTCAGATATCTTTGTGTTGCCGGAGAAACCATGTTTACTTCTTTGTTAATGACCTTGAGTCGACTTTTGCTCTCTATATCGGCAAAAATCACCGAGGTGGCATTGACATTGGGATAGCCACCGTCATCGTCCTTATCCTCTTCTTCCTTCTCAGGCTCTTTGTCCTTATCACTGGGTTTACTCTCTCGGAAGCTCTGGATTAGGAGTCGACATTGTCGAGTGGTATGCTTGGGGAGAATCAGGTTCCCCTCCTCATCTTTCTTGGTGTGAAGATGACACGGCAAATCCATCACATCTTTTCCTTCCCGATCCTTCACCTTCTTGGGGGTCCAAGGCCCTTTAGGTTTCCCTTAGAACTTTCCTTGATTCAACACTGCTGCCTTGGCAGGACCTGCTGCCTCAGCCTTTTCCTTCTGCTTCCGACTGGAATTTCTTTCTCCGGTGTCCTGGGCGACTGTTTTGTGCTTGCCGCTCCGGAGTCGGTCTTCCTCTTTGCCGTTAGCATATTTGGTAGCAACCTCCATCATCCGAGTCAAAGACATATCTCCTGTCCGACCGAATTTCAGAACGAGCTCTCTGTAGCGAACGCCTTCCTTGAAAGCACGGACTGCTTGGTGATCTGACACATTTTCCATTGTGTGGTGCAGAGTGATCCATCTCTGGATATAGTCCCTCAGGGTTTTATTCGGTTTCTGCATGCAATGCTGCAACTCTGGTAGACCGGCAGGTCTCTTGCAAGTGCCCTCAAATGTTCTGGTGAACACTCGGGCTAACTCATCCCAACTCAAAATACTCCCAGGGGCCAACCGAGTCAGCCAAGCTCTGGCAGACCCTTCAAGCATCATAGGAAGGTGCTTCATGGCCACCTCATCGCTGCCGCCACCGATGTGCACAGCCACTCGATAGTCTTCGAGCCAAGTATTGGGCTTTGACTCGCGTGTAAACTTACCGACGCTAGTCGCCAGTCTGAAGTTATGGGGTATCTCAGCAGCTCTGAGGGCCCTTCTAAAACACTCGGGGCCGAAATGTGGACCCTGCCCCCACTGGGTCTGTCCCGATCCAACCCTTCTTTGTATGCTTTGTTCCGGTCGACCGAACCTAGCACAAGGACGGACCGTGCATCAAAGCCAGGTTCTCAGGGGTCGACTGGAACTCTGCGGTTGTTCCCGTACGGACGCCTGTCGTCATTGCGCCGGGGCGCGTATGACCCGTCCCTCGGAAGGGGCGAAGGCGCTCGACGGTAGTTGTCGCGGGCGTACTCACGATCATATTCTCCATGAGCTCTTCCCAGGTACCGATCTTGGCGGTGATCACGACCTCCCTGTCGCAAAGGGGGCCTAGGACTATGAGCTGAATGAACGGTATCTGCTCTCACCAATCTGCTATGGATTCTGTTCCGCGACTGGGAAACAATGGAGTTCTGGTCTCCCGCTGTTCAGAGCAACGTTCTGATCTACTCCAGGCCCCTCCCAGCCTCTGAATGAGACGGCTGGATAGACTCTACAATACGTGCAGCGGCTGCCAAATTCTAAATCAGTGTACGGAATACCTGAGTTTCCGGCGGAAACAACTGTCGTGGACATCGACTGGATTCGAGAATCAGTCGACGAGCACGCTCGTCAAGAGAATGTTGGAGATTCTCTAGACGAGTGCACTTAGCCAGAGTGGCCAGGCGCACCGCCTCCAAGGACCGGGCCTCAGCGGTTTCCCCTATGATGGGGGTCTGGAGAGCCTCCATGTTGCGGCGGTGCAACTCCTCCGTCTGCTGTGAGCTGAGAGGTTGGGGCTAGTACTCTTCGTGGTCGAGTGACGGACCAGTGCTTCTGCCGCCGTCGCCGCTGCGACGGAAGCCAGGCGGACCGCGATGGGAGTCGACCATGAGGACCTCCGCCGCGGGATCACAACTCCCGCTCTCAGAAAGAGTATCCGCGAAATCCGTCGACAGGTCGACCGATCCGCGAGAATACATGTCGGGCTCAATAGCCGCGACTTGGGGGATGAAGGCCTGACGAGCCACTGCGTGTCTCACCCATCGCTGGAGCCGCAAATGACCAGAGCGCTTGCGGCGGCATCCAGTGGAGTGAGTCGACAACGCGATGACCGACTGGCATGGTGAAGATGGCTGCCTGAGGAGGACGCCGCAGGAACTCGCGCTGAGCCGCGAGCCGGGAGGGCCTCAACGTCGAGGGGAGCCTCCTGGAGTCAGGCTGAGTCGTCGGCGACGAAAGTGAGTGCGCCGAGTCGGAACTCACGCCCCATGACCAAATCGCCACCGGAAACCATGCTGGTGAAGGTCGAAGAAAATGCAATCTCACCGGAAGTCGCTAAGACGCCTTGCCCCACGGTGGGCGCCAACTGTCATGGTACTAAGTCTGACAGTAAGTAGAGGGTGTACGAATGAGGAGGCAAGGTACTAGCTACAGCAAGATTGTACGCAAGTGTTCACGAGTTCAGGCCCCTCTCGGAGTAGGTAAAGGCCCTACATCTCGGTGCCCGGAGGCGGTCGACTAGAATATATGAGTGCGTGTGTGTTACCAGGGGTGCGAACCCTTGTGCCAGAGGAGGGGGTGGCTTATATAGAGTTCACCAGGACCCCACCCATCCCCCGTTACAGAGGTTCAATGTACATAAAGATTGGGGCATTACTGGTACGCTAGCCTTAAGTGCCTTAAATGACCTTAAGGACTACAGAGTGAATGCTTGCCCGTTGCTGTTCTGAGTGACTCCTAGTCTTCAGTAGGTCGAGTGGTTTCTTGTATGGTCAAGTAGTTGACTGGTCATGTGATTTCAGGAAGGAGGGGTACCCAAGTGGTTCATTGGTCGAGTGGATTGCACTCGACACCTTTATTGGGTACTCCCTGTTGTCTCTTGAGCTTCTTTGCTTCTAGGGTAGTGACCTTGGGTAGGGCGTATAGGTTAGGCCTATGACCCTACCCTAGGTCTGTATCCTCATCAGTGAGTTTGTTCGTTCCTTCTCTGTCTCACAACCATATCATTGATCTTGCTCGCTCTAGCGCTAATTCTGATTTGGAAGAGTAGATCCTGATCAAAGTTGGTATAGATTTGTGGTGCACACATGGAATTGTTTGATGCTGCTTGAGGAGGTAATAAATCTTTCTAGAGTCCCAAAGATTCAGTTCACCTTCTATGTATTTCAGTTTCAGGCTTGCAATATTTCTAGAGGCCCAAAGATTCAGTTCACCTTTCCAGGTATTTCAGTTTCAGGCTTGCATTATTTCTAGAGGCCCAAAGATTCAGTTCACATTTCTAGGTATTTTAGTTTCAGGCTTGCATTATTTCTAGAGGCCCAAAGATTCAGTTCACCTTTCTAGGTATTTCATTTCCAGGCTTGCATTATTTCTAGAGGCCCAAAGATTCAGTTCACCTTTCTAGGTATTTCAGTTTCAGGCTTGCATTATTTCTAAAGGCCCAGAGATTTAGTTCACCTTTCTAGGTATTTTAGTTTCAGGCTTGCATTATTTCTAGAGCCCCAAAGATTAAGTTCGCAGTCATCGGCAAGCGGCCCTGCTACCCTTGCCGGTGTCGACCTTAACTCGCAAGCGCCAGCGTCAGAAGGGTTCCCGGGGCTTGGGCTCTACAGAGCCTTCCTCGAGAGCGAGGATGATGAGCTCCTCTCTGGGTGTGTGAGGGGCTCTGAGCTCCATCCCTATCGTGAATGACTTCTGTGATGAGTTAGCTCATGCTTTGTTTCATGGAGTGTATTTTTTTGTGAAGCTTGATTGACGACTTGTATGTTTAAGTGGGATATCTCATTTGTATGGACAAAGTAAAATTTATCGTGTTTTGCATGCTTGATTTGTAAAGATGGTTCGTTTATGTCAATTGTGAGTGGGAGGAGGCCACACAAGAGCCGGCCACACCAAATCCGGCAGGAAATAGGGTTAAAGTAGTCAAATGATTGAGAAAGAGCATTTATTGTCAATCTAACCCTGCCATCCATACACCTCTTTGGTTTAGAGTTAGTTCAGGGTTAATTTACAGTTATAATCTAACTCTAACCTCTAACTGAGTTAGAGTTCTCCTCGTCTCGGTTCATTGCCATCATACTTTCCCCATTCCTACGTTTTCAGTATCCTGCGAATCAAAGAGGCCCTTTTTTGTGGGAAAAATCAAAGAGGCCCTTAGACTGGTTTAGGCCCGATCATTTTTTATAAACGTGTTATGTCCAAAATTTAATGAACGTGCTCCGGTTTCTATGAAAATAATCTGGTTTCATGTCGTAATTCATTTATTTATTTATTCTTCTGCGGGGGGTTTGCATGTAATTCGTGAGGTCTGAAATGTAAAGTACCCTGACATATGCTCCGAGTCGTGCATGGACTACGACCCAGATGCTCCATGTCCCACATGTCGGCGAAAGGGAGCACGTGGAAATAGCCTAGGAGTACATATAGAAGGATAAATGCGTGAAAAAATATGTACTGTGAAGCGTGGCTGCGGTTCGAAAAGGAGACCTAAAGTGATGACAACTATAAGTCGAACGCACGACTATTTTTTCCATAAACAAAAAGAGGTACGAGTGCTCAGTACTCCTATTCTATCAACACAAGTCCCATCTAGCAACAGTGTCTGTGCTACAACTAGCTCTTCTCCCTTGTTTCTCTCTTCTAATTCTAAACTTAGCCGATGACCGGTGGGCGGGGTGGGGATTTGCCGATGGTCGGTTTGCTCAACTGCGGCCCCACCTCATAGTGTAAACGTTACGCCAGGAATAAAAATGCCATATACTCCCTCCGTTCCTAAATATAAGCCTTTTTAGGTACTATTTCAAATGGAATACAACATACGGATGTATGTAGACATATTTTAGAGTGTAGATTCACTCATTTTTCTCCGTACGTAGTCACTTGCTGGAATCTCTAGAAAGACTTATATTTGGGAATGGAGGGAGTACTATACTAATAAAACATTAAGGCCACGGGGCGATGCAGTGCTTGTTACAGGAGGCAAGAAGAAGAGATGCATCCATCAATGACGTCCACCTCCTTGACTCAGTGTGCCGGCCCACCGAACGACGGCTAAGTAGTCGCGGCTTTCGTGGCCAGGTCGACATGGTTCTGAACAATGGCGTCCAAAGATTCCAGCTGCTGGAAGAAGGCCAACGTCTTTCTATCCTCGCTTGCCTTGTAGTGGCCTATGTAGACGATTTCCTCGTAGACGTGGATGTGCAGGTCGTCGCTTGCATGGCGAGATGGCCATGCAGCGCGCCTCGAGGTGCACATTCTTCGTTGCAACCTCCAGCACCTGCAGGGCCACTAGGGCTTGAAAGAGTTCGTCACCATGGAGGCTGATGAGGGTGGCAGGCA
Organism: Aegilops speltoides; assembly: GCA_021437245.1. Classification (NCBI taxonomy): domain Eukaryota; kingdom Viridiplantae; phylum Streptophyta; class Magnoliopsida; order Poales; family Poaceae; genus Aegilops; species Aegilops speltoides. The sequence goes on along the minus strand of CM038146.1, from coordinate 185,684,135 downwards.
ATGAGGAGCCTGGGCGCGCGGGCTGGAGCAGTACGGCAAGGTCGTCCACGCGCTTCTTGACGGCGGTGAACTTGCGGATGGAGTTGACCATCATGTTATCCATGCGAGAGGCGAAGCCGGCGTCAACGAGGGCTACGATGCCAGCGGTCACAAACACCGTCTGAAACGCTTATGGTGTTGTCTTGAGGCCTTGGCGCTTGATGATTTAGGCACACCGATCGCCACTCGCGTCCATCGCCTCCATAGGTGCTTGTGGCTTCTGGTCACTTGGTCTTGGATTGGAGTGAGCAGTCTTGTGCAGAGACTAGGAGTAGATGGATTGGAGTGGTGGGGCGCCTTTATATGAGAGTCCAAACTCTGTTGCATTCACATCGTGCTGGCTCTATTCTGCTTCTCCAATTAATTCTATCGGCGTTCTGGGAACGGGGGTCCCCAGACTTGCCTGCCTGCGGCCTGCGGCGTGGCTCAAGTGGGCGCCCAATGCAGCCCAGCTTCATCAACTCAAGCTTAAGACCCTCGCGAGGGGCTAAGCCTCGCGGGGCGGATGACAGGAAGCTTCCTCAGGAGTAGCCTCCCCAGGCAGGCTCGCGAGGAGGCGGAGAGATCAAGGTGGGGTACCTCCCGAGGAACCTATGATGCAAGCCATGATGATCGAGACCAGGCTGGCGCCGGCCTGCGCAGTGTCCTTGTTTCCCTTTCGGTGCAAAGGGGGCAAGCACAGACCAAGGCATCAGGCAAAGGTTACCGTTTCGGTGCAACAAGACCAAGACAAGCAGAACGGCAGGATGGAGGTCATCGTGGAGCCCAGGACGGCGTCATCGTCAGAGCCATTGCAGCCGAAGACCAACTTTAGTCAGGATAAGTGTACCAAATGTTTCCCTTCAAAAATGGCCAATTGTTGGCGCCCTTCCCGCTCATTATTTGGGAAGAGGCCTAGGGCCTCCCCCTATAAATAGGACTAGCCACCACAGGGTAGAGGCATCGAGAAACAGATCGATCAGAGAGAGAGAGAGAGAGAGAGAGAGAAGCAACTGAACTCACCCAAGCAGTTCATCGCACCAGCTCCAGAACAGCCCCTCGCGAGGTTGTTCTCCCTTTGTACTGTTCATCATCAGCCCCTGAGGCAATCCACCACACCACACACTAGAGTAGGGTATTACACCACAATGGTGGCCTGAACCAGTATAAATCTCGTGTCCCTTGTGTGTTCATCTTTCTGGCTTAGATCCTTGCGAGACTTCGAGACGTGAGCCGGTAGGGGAGAGATCTTCGTGCACACCGCAGTGTTCGAACCTCAAGGGTCTGCCGGAACCCGAAATCCGACATTTGGCGCACCAGGTAGGGGATCGCCGGGATCTTTCTTCCTAGTCGCGTCTGATCTTCCGCCGTGTCCGTGCTGGCCACCCGCGTCGCCCAGATGGCGCCCATCGGCGGTCGCCCTCGTCGGTCCCCATCGCTTGCCGCCAACGCCGCCCCTGGCCCGGCGGGGAACGAGCAGCAGGCCTCGTCCCTGCATCCTTCGGTGCGGCGCGATGGCCGCACCGCCACCCCGTCGCTGACTCCAGCCAGTTCGTTGTCCCATGCCCGTCGCGGCCCCACGGATGTGCACGCCGCGCTGCTCTTGGCGCGTGAGCTCCTGCACTACCGTCCCGTCGACGACCTCTACGAGGACTGGCTTGCCCGCATCACCGAGCTCGTCAGTGCCGCAGGGGGCTCTCCCATGCCGTCCCTCTCGCTGCCTCGCCCTCCGTCCTGCATAGGAGGCAAGGAGCGGGAGGTGCCTCCACCGCCTCCTCCGTAAGAAGGCGCCCTGGCTCCAAGGCGCACGGCCCCAGGACGAGACCCTCCATGTCCGGCGCCTGCGCGACAAGAAAGGAGCTGCCAATAGATCCCTCGCCCCCAAGAAGGCGCTCGCGTGCTCCCAATACCAGAGCGCCACGACCGCATCCCTGCACCGCCACATCAAGACCCCGCGCTGCTCCAGGTAGCGGTGCGCAGTAACCTCCAGGAGCAAGCCCCACATCAGCAGAGAGCTCCGGTGGCCACTACAGGCTGCCGCGCCTTCACTCCGAGCTGCGTAGCGTCGCGTGGCCCGGCAAGTTCAAGCCGGACCTGCCTCCTTGCTATAACGACACTGCAGACCCCGCAAAGTTCCTCCAGCTCTACGAGCTGGGCATTGAAGCCGCCAACGGGGACGAAAAGGTCATGGAGAATTGGTTTCCCATGGTGCTCAAGGACGGTGCCCGCACCTAGCTCCTGAACCTGGCTCCTGGCACGATCTCCTCCTGGGACGAGATGCGCACCCGCTTCATCGCTAACTTCCAAGGTACTCGCGACTGGCCCCCGCCCATGAGTGACCTGCGCCGCATCAAGCAACAGCCAGAGAGACCTGCGCAGAAGACATCCAGCCTTCACAACACCCGCTCAAGATCCCTGGGTGGTGAGGAGGCCATCATCTCAGCCTTCTTCGATGGCGTGCGTGACATCAAGATGAAAGAGGAGCTAGCAATCCATGAAGACCTGTGCACATCCCTGGAGCTGTTCAACTTGGCGACCAAGTGTGCCAGGGCTGAGGAAGGGCGCCTCTCCCTCCTCGAGCTTCCGGCTGCCGACCCAGAAGAGAAGAAGCCCAAGGTCATGGACGTGAAGCGCAAGGGGGCTGCTGTGCTCGCAGCCGAGCCAGACACCAAGCAGGGTAGGGATCAGCATGAGTCATCCAACGGCAGCCGGTACTGCGTGTACCATGACCTCCACACCCGCAACACCAATGAATGCCAAGAGCTCAGGGCCGTGCGAGATGGGCGAATCGGCCGACACCCCGACTGCAATGACCGGGGCTATGGGCGAGGAGGAGGAAGAGGCGGAGGACGAGGGGAAGACCGTGGCCCTTGCCAAGGGTGGCGTGACCGACCTCGCGAGGACCGCTGGCAGGACCAGTCTCGCGAGGGAGGTTGGAGGGATCAGCCTCGTGAGGACCGCCCTCAAGGCAACGCAGGCCTCCCTCCTCTGCCACCACCGCCGAGGAGGAATGAAGACCATCACCAGGACGAGGGGGCTGGGGGCTTTCAGGAGCCGCGTGCAATCGCTTGCGTCCTGGGCGGTGCTCAAGCCCCAGCCTCTCAGCGCATCTTCAAGTAGTTTGCTCGCGAGGTGAATGCAGTCGTCCCCAAACTTGAAGCCACACGCCCTCTCAGGTGGTCTGCGTGTGCTAGCACATTCAGCTCAGCGGATCAGCTCAAGTGCGCAGCAGCGGCCGGAGTCCTCCCGATGCTTTGTTCCCTAGTCATCAGCAGTGTGCAAGTCACCAGGACCCTCATCGACAGCGGAGCTGGACTCACCGTCCTGTCCGTCGAGACATTCAACAATCTCCAAGTGCCATATGATCAGCTTCAGCCGACCAAGCCTTTCTCAGGAGTCACTGATGGTTCCACTGTTCTGATAGGGCAAGTTCGCCTTCCTATCACCTTTGGGCAGCGCAACAACTACCGCACCGAGCTCATTGACTCCGACTCCCTGCCAGTTGCCTCGAAGTCAGACTCTTCTTCCTCCTCCTCCTCTTGTTCCCCCTCCTCCTCTTCTTCCTCCTCACTCCCGCTGGAGTCGCTGGAGGACACATTCACCGTCTGCAATGCCATCAGATCCTCGGGAGCCACTGCGGGCACCAGCCCCTCACCGTTGAAGGTGGGCATGGCGTTCACCACCTGCTCCCAGTCGCCGCGAAGAAACAAGGGGATAGGAGCACCGTCCGGCCTCGCCACATCTCCCCCGACCAAGGAGTGGAGGGTCATGACCAGATCTTCGTCGGCCAGGGCTGCAGAGCTCAAGCAAAGGGCAGCGTTCGCTTCCCCAAGCCTCCACAATGGGAGCGAGTGCTCCCGGAGTGGAGCCACCCGATGCTCCAGGAACTCCCTCAAGAGCGTGGCCCCAGTCAGCTTCACCGCCCCCAAATTGTCTGGCCTCAGGTCCATGTTCATCCTCTTCAGCACCGCCCTCGCGCGGGGGTCGACAAGCTCCACGCGGGACCACACATCAACAGCCTTGGGCTGCCCCGTAGGCAGCACCAGTCGGGTGGATGCGGCCGGCATCCACCATGACCCACTTGCTTCGGAAGCCTTCGATCCTCTTCTCGGGCTTCGAGATGGCGTTGGAGCCAGAGTATGCGATAAATCTCGCGCATGCGGAGTTGGGGCCACGAGAAACCCGGAGGTAAAAGTAATGGCGCAGCAAGGCCACCGAGGGCTTTACCCCAACGTGAGCCTCACAATAGTAGGCGAAAATCGCCAGGAGAAGGGCGAGAAAGGGGATCTGGAGCAAGGCAAGCAATAAGAAAGCAGGTAAGTCTGGCCTGGGCACCTCTTTTTGTCAGATGGGCGGTTGCCGAGGCATCGTGGGGAAGTGGAACGCCCACGTCCAGTCAATCGCCATGCGGCGCCCAAGGCCGCAGGCTATTGGGGCCCGCGGCGCTTCGCACTTGCCCCTTCGCTTCTCTGCTAAGCCAAGTCGGGGCGCGCCTTGGGCCCGGGGGCTACTGTCGGCGTTCTGGGAATGGGGGTCCCCAGACTTGCCTGCCTGCGGCCTCCGGCGTGGCTCAAGTGGGGGCCCAATGCAGCCCAACTTCATCAACTCAATGTCAGGACCCTCGCGAGGGGCCAAGCCTCACGGGGCGGACGACAGGAAGCTTCCTCAGGAGCAGCCTCCCCAGGCAGGCTCGTAAGGAGGCGGAGAGATCAAGGTGGGGTACCTCCCAAGGAACCTGTGACGCAAGCCATGACGATCGATACCAGGTGGGCGCCGGCCTGCGCAGTGTCCTTGTTTCCCTTTCGGTGCAAAGGGGGCAAGCACAGACCAAGGCATTAGGAAAAGGTTACCGTTTCGGTGCAACAAGACCAAGACCAGCAGAACGGCAGGATGGAGGTCATCGTGGAGCCCAGGACGGCGTTATCGTCAGAGCCTTTGGCAGCCGAAGACCAACTTTAGTCAGGATAAGTGTACCAGATGTTCCCCTTCAAAATTGCCAATTGTTGGTGCCCTTCCCGCTCATTATTTGGGAAGAGGAGGCCCAGGGCCTCCCCCTATAAATAGGACTAGCCACCACAAGGTAGAGGCATCAAGAAACAGATCGATCAGAGAGAGGGAAGCGACTGAACTCACCCAAGTAGTTCATCGCACCAGCTCAAGAACAGCCCCTCGCGAGGCTGTTCATCATCAGCCCCTGAGGCAATCCACCAGACCACACACTGGAGTAGGGTATTACACCACAATGGTGGCTTGAACCAGTATAAATCTCGTGTCCCTTGTGTGTTCATCTTTCTGGCTTAGATCCTTGCGAGACTTCGAGACGTGAGCTGGTAGGGGAGAGATCTTCGTGCGGACCCCAGTGTTCAAACCTCAAGGGTCTGCCGGAACCCGAAATCCGACAAATTCCCTCTGCATGTAATTGAGGATGCATCATTGACCGTTCAACGTCTCGGGAACCGCTACCCTTCCCTCCTTGGCATTCAAGCACCTATGGAGGCGACTGCCGCTCACGTCTATCGCGTGTCAGGAGACGTTCCCGTCGACGACGAGGTGCCTATGGTGACTTCGTAAATTTCAAGATGATAGTGCCGACTCAGTCTTTCGGAGGTGCTCATAGGGGTAGGGGTGTGTGTGTGCGTTCATAGGGGTGAGTGTATGTGCGTGTATATGAGCGCTTGCATCTGTACTGTGTTAAAAAAACGTAAATGCGTGTCAAAAAGAGACAGGTCAGTATACTCAATATTGTGCACCGCGACCAAGGCGGAGAGGAAAATGAGAGAACTACGTATTTATTTGCGGTGCAGATTCACTCATTGTGCTCCATATGTACTCCGTCTCGGTGTCTAGTCACTTGTTGAAATCTCTAGAAAGGCAAATACTCCTTTCTGGTTTATAGGGCTATATTAGCAAGTACTACAATAGTGGGCTCACATAGCAATTTTGTCTCATGCAAGAGCCTGGCTATATGCGTGCTCCAAGGTTTGCAACTGCCACGTTCGGGTTGCGCTTGGCTCTTTGCCTCTTCGAGAAGACAAACAATGATGTTACTACTACTGCTTCTACAGTACCGAATCCACTGCTGCATGTCTGTCCACCGCGAGCGGGAGGGATAGCTTGTTGTAGTACTATAAGCAAAATCCGGTCCTCGTCTGCGAGCCACCGTGCACATGGGCGAGGGAGAGGCGTGTAGTAGTAAAATCAAGCTTCTTCTCGTTGTATGAGTTGGCGTGACACATCATAGCACTGGCCCCACATGCTTGCCTCTAAACTTGGCTGAAAGACCCGCAGTGTACAATATATTTGCTGCAACCTCTAACATTTACCCACCACAAATTAAAATATATACTCCCGTCTTGACCAGATGAGCGTGCAAACTACAATCACCAGGATGACAGGTAGGGCCAGAAGATTATTTTAATAAAAAAATCTTCGAGACGGCCACATAGCATGGAGCCGACCCCAACGATTTTAAGCTTACATGCACGATACATGCTATCCTAGACTACTATACACATGAAACTACCACACGAGCATCCGGGCTGCGCTTGGCTCTTCGCCTCTTCAAGAAGTCGAACGATAATGGAGTACTACTGCAGTGGAGGAGTACTGCAGTATGCTTCTGGCCATCTGACACCGATTGAACTGCTGCATGTCCATCGCGTGCGGGAGGGAGAGCATGTAGCGAAAGCTTCTCCTAGTCCTGCCAGCCACCACGCTCATGGGCGAGGGAGGGTCGCAACTTCATTGACTTAGTGCTCCTGCCTTTTGCGTGAATGATAGGTGGGCCCAACAGGGGGGTGGCCCACCTGTCATACAGCCAAAGGCAGGTGCAGTTAAGGCACCAGAGCTCAGTCCGCGAGGGAGAGGATAATCAAACTTCTCGTTGTTGTACGAGTTGATGTGACACATCAAAGCACTGCACTCGATATATTTCAATAATTTGCGTTTACCGATGCATTAATTATAATGCATGCATGCATGCCATGACTCTCCTTTTGATACTTGCATGTGTTGATTTAATGCACCTTGAAGTAGTATGAATATGTGACGGTAAAGCATTGTAATGCCCCGGCCCTAAAGCGAGAGATGGTTGTGCACGACGAGGGCGAGATCATGCAGACGGAACATGACCTGATGATGAAGCTCTCTATGGTCTCGATGGACCTCACCTTGCTCGACTACCCCTTGTGCCTCCGCTCCTTTAAGCCTCCAGTGTATGAGGTTTGAATACACCTCGTCCGTTTGGCTGATCGAGCAAGTTGCAGGTTTCTTTATTGATGTGCTGTTTGATTGATTTGTGCAGTGCAAGGGAGGGCACCTGGCTTATGCGGATTGTCGCGTCAAGCGCCCCGGGAACCAGTGGTAGTGCCAAAAGTGCGAGCGCAGCGGTGGCTTCGACATGAAGAACACGGCGGTGGACGCCGTCCTCTCGTTGGTGAGGGTGGAGTGCCCGCACGAAGGCTGTGGGCTCTACGTCACTTACCACAAGCTCGCCGATCACCAGAGCGTGTGTTCACTCGCGCCCTATAAATGCCCCGTGCCCGTATGCAGCTACAAAGGCCCGCCGCCAGCGCTCTCCCACCACATCAGCACCGTGCATCCCATGCCCATGCACAGGATCCACTACTGCAAGGTGCTCCAGCTGAAAGTGCCACTATTAGAGCCATGACTCTTGCTGTTCACGGAGGAGGACGGCTGCGCGTATTTCTTGGTCGGCGGCGTGCTCGACATCGGCGCGCCTATCACCATGTCGATCGTCTACATCAGAGCGGGGGCGTCCCCACCGCCGCACTACGTGGCCAAGTTATGGGGGAACGGCCCGCCGAGGGAGCCCAAAGGCAGGACCGATGCCGTCAAGGTGGAAATGGAGGTAACAAGCAGCAAGGATCCCGTCGACATCGCCATGCATGAGCTGACCTTCTTCACAGTTCCGCCCAAGCTGCTGGCCGGGGCTAAGCTGGTGTCCCTCCACATTCATATTGGCAAGCTCACATCCTAAATGTTTCTACAGTGCCTTCTGTTTATCTTATTAATATGCTAATATAGGGATTAGCTCGGTCTACTTTAGCTTAAGAGATGGTGGGTTTTGGTGGCGATGCAGCAATTACTTCGACATCAGATCAGTAATTTCCAATAGTCGAACGGATATTTTGTGTGTGTTGGATATAAAGTTCCTTTGGGTAAGAAGTACTACTTGTCATCAAAATGGACAAAAGGAGATGTATCTAGACATATTTTTATCCATTTTGATGACAAGTATTTTCGGACGGAGGGAGCTTATATGCTTGTTTGTCCACGAAGTGTTTCATACTTGTGCAAGTTGACGAGACACATCAAAGTACTACTACTACTACTAGTACTCCCTCCGATCCTAATTTCTCTGCGGATAAGTCGAGTCGTAGATACCAAGCAGGGCCTGTTTGTGTTGGACAACTCACCCACTTGCGCACCAGGTAGACGAAGCTCGTGCGTGTTGGTGCCGTGTGCAGCCCCCACATTAACCAAAACCTCGCGCCTCCAGCTTACCTCCGCGTTTTAAACTTCTCAATCTCAAGGCCAAGGAGCAATGTGAAACCTATGATACAGCCAATCGGATGGTTGAGAACACTACAATTCGTAGGTACAAATGCGTGTGTGAGAGAGGACGAGTGCGTGCGTGCACCTCTTCTCTTCCTGTATAACGTACTAAACTCAGAGTACAAGTGTATGTGGGTGGCATAAACCTAGGGAGCTAGAGATGGTGCATGCGAGAAGTCCCGAGAGATAGGTGTAATGCGTCTGAAAAAAAGACTAGTATATAGCTCGCCACGAGGCTATTCCTGTCGAGCACCCCAATAACCGTAAGATATGTATTCGACTATGCCAGTTATTGCATGTACATAGCAGTAGAAAAAGAACTACCATGGCATATGCTACACCACGATCGAGAACACATGCCCGCGTTACGCCATCCAGGAATAGGGCCGCACTTCAAAACTAGAACTATCAATAAATTTTGAGCTTGCGTCTCGTCACATTCCAAATTACTACCACTACCACGCTATATTTAATTGCAAACCTGTTCACACCGATCACAACCTAAACGGTTTCCCACTTAGGAGCGTATTAGTACTCGTTTATAAATAGTACTATGCCAAGATGACTGCACATTCCTCCTCAACTTCTCATCCACAAAAACAAACAAGTCATTCAACATCCTTCCCTTGCGTCTGCCATGGCCAGCGTGAGTTTTGAGTCGATCTATTACCACCAGGGAGAAGCGAGCATGGAAGCAGAAGCCCAAGAGATGTCCCGTGCCGTGAAATCAGCCAACATGTCCCGCCGCGCGGAAGTAGCAGCACAGAGGTCCTGTCGCGCCGCTGACGCAACACGTAGGTCCCGCCGCATCGTCGCTGCAGCAGACTGCTCAGGCCGCGCCACGGAAGTAGCAGAGATGTCCCGCCGCGCCGCGAATGCAGCAGAGATGTCCCGCCGCGCCGCGGCGGCCTGGGAAAATGTCTCGCGGGTAGGCGATGACTCTTACAGGTGCATGCATGCGATCGTCCATAGCCAGATGGATCAGATCTCCGGGTGGGCGAGGTTGCAGGACGACATGAAAGCCTTATTTGAACAGGCTACCGGCGTCATCCAGCAACTAAGAGGGGGCAATGAGAGGCTCCGGGCCGAGCGCGACCTGCTGAGGGCGAAGATCGTCCAAAGTGCAGACCAGCAGGAGGAGACCAGTGCCTTGTTGAAGAGGACCGGCGTCATCGTCAAGAAACTTATGGACGATAATGACATGCTCCGCATTGAACGCCAAAGGCTGGTGGAGGAATCCGTGGATGCTCTCAACCAGCGTCTTGAGGACACGAAAGAGCTCATCGCCGCTCTCCGCGGAGACTAGTTCCCATGGCCCGCATCAAGGCATCAAGAAAGTACAGATCGGCGAGCCAGATTGTTATCTTCCTTCTTCTTTTGCCCTTGTGTACTTTGGGCATAGCCGCATGTGGCTTTTTTAATTATATTCCTAATTATGTAAGATAATTATTATCCACTGTCGTCGTCCGTATATATTCATCAGTCTTGCTATAAGTCGCAGTAGATGCTATATAGGTCTGTCGGATCTTACATCAAGATCCGTGCAAAATTTTCTTTTTAGATTTTCTTTTTTCTCTCTTAAATCTTAGTCAAGTGAGACATAGCCATGCCATTAAGGAGACCTTGGGAGAGAGGTGGACGGCAGATGGAGGTCAAAGGGCTCTCCTCCCTATAAGCACGCGCAGGGGTCTGATCGCACGCCTCTCGTACTCAAATAGCTACCTTGCACGACCCCTCCTAGCTAATAAAAAAGGAGACGTGTGGCGGCACATACATTGTAAATAGAATGCCCATGGTTTTAATAATACTTGTGTTTTTGATTGTAACGTGATAGCACTTGTTCCAAAATGATTTGTTGATTGTTAATGTGTGCGCCTTCGCAAATCAGACAACAAAATTACCACGACATGTTAGTGCCATCTCATGGCACCAAGCCAAGTTTCATGATTTTCATGCGTGTTTTGGATTTACACGAATTAAAACACCAAGTTTCTCAATATTTCCAGCCGAGCCACGACACCCAGAATTTTGCATTTCATTCCCATTTCTTGGTTGGGATCTAGAAATTTACCCGAGGACACACATGTGATTTTTCAACCAACTTTGGTGCACTGGAGCATGTGCTTGTATTTCAAATTTGAATTATGCACACAAAGGTGACACGTTCCCTCTCAGAACTACGAGCCTTCTTGAGAGAAGCTCCGGTTTGCAAGAAGCTTATACCAAAATTTGTTCCTATTCGGCCAATTTTTTTACCACAGCATGGTAGTACCATGACATGGCACCATGCCAAGTTTCATGCTTTTCAGGCGTGTTTTGGATTGACAAGAATTTTAAAACTAAGTTTCTCAATGTTCTCAGCCGAGCCAAGATGCCCAGATGTTTGAATTTCATTCCCATTTCTTGCATGGGACCTAGAAATTCACCCGAGGACACACATGTAATTTTTCAACCAACTTTGGTGCACAGGAGCATGTGCTTGTAGTTCAAATTTGAATTATGCACATTAAATGACCAGAAACTCAATTAATGTATAAAAAGGCCAAACAAACCTGGAATAATTCCAAAATTTAACAGGGCACTCATGTAGTTCTATGTTACCTCTGTAAACAAACTCAAGGGGGGAAGCGTATATTGTTTCGCACTCAAAGGTGGCATGTTCCCTCTCAGAACCACGAGCCTTCTTGAGAGAAGCTCTGGTTTGAAAGAAGCTTATACCAAAACTTGTTCCAAATCAGCCCAATTTTTTACCACAACATGTTAGTGCCATGACATGACATCATGCCAAGTTTCATGATTTCCAGGCGAGTTTTGGATTTGCATGAATTTAAAATCCAAGTTTCTCGATTTTCTTGGCCGAGTCACGACGCCCAGATGTTTGAATTTCATTCTCATTTCTTCCATGGGACCTAGAAATTCAACCAAGGACACACATGTGATTTTTCGACCAACTTTGGTGCACCGGAGCAAGTGCTTGCAGTTCAAATTTGCATTATGCACATTAAATGTCCAAAAACTCTATTAATGTATAAAAAGGCCAAACAAACCCGAAATAATTCCGAATATTAACAGGGCACTCATATAGTTCTATGTTGCCTCTGTAAAGAAAATCAGGGGGAAGCAGCGTATATCGTTTCGCACACAAAGGTGACACGTTCCCTCTTGGAACCACAAGGCTTGTTGAGAGAATCTCCGCTTTTGCAAGAAGCTTATACCAAAACTTGTCCCTATTCAGCCAACAATTATAGATATGAAAACCGGGTTTAGATTATCCTGGACATCTTGCTACCTAGACTAATGCACTATGATTTGAATTCAACATAAAATGGATACAAATATTTGAATTGGAGATCATATGGTACATGTAGTTCATAGTGAAATATGATTACTTCTATATGAATGTTTTTTGTTATCAAGATAATATTTAAATGATTGTATAACTTGACAACAATCGTATTCAAATAAGGAAAATTGATTCAAATTTAGTCCTTATGGTAGACGACAATATAAACGTTCATAGGGTGGAGTAAAATGTTCATATATGATGGAAGATCAAAATGTACAACTACATCAATTATAAACCGCAAGGTCACCTAACGATAAATTCGAATTCAACATAACGTGGATTCAAAAATTGAAATTCGAGATCCTGACATTTGTAATCATATAAAAAGGGACATTACTATTTCTTTTGGTGGGAATTGATTTGTTTTTTGTTGTTGTTAAGGCAAGTGCGAATCGATTTGGTACCGTACAGGTAATCTTGTTCTCCTGATTTTTTTTACATTTTTCTTGTAGTTTTTCCAATGGCATTTATAGCAATATAGTAAAAGGGGAAATGACTCTCTTGTGTCTTATGTGAATTGTTTTTTGTACACGTTAAGTTTGTTCTGCCGAACAAGGAATCCGCACATTGTTATCCCGAAATTTTCATGCTCGTGTATCTTTTGTCTCACCTGCTTTGAAACTCACGCCTCTTCAACCTGCGCCGCGCCTTGTTATCCCGAAATTTCGACACGCGCGAAAACTCCCTCCTCATCCGAATTCGGTCCCGCAGCCCAGACACGCGAAATCCCCCTTCTACCCCTCAGCCGGAAATGCCGGCTCGATGTCGCGGTGTCAAAACCGGTGGGGGTACGCTGGTAACTTACCCTACATTTCGGACAAGCGCATCCCTAAGCCATGGCACCCCCTACCTTCCCCTTCATTCCCCCCATTCGCACACCGAGGCCGCCAAAACCCACAAAACCCCATGCTCCTCCGTCGGCCTCCCGACTGCCGCCCAGCCGGAGACTCTTCCCCGATGATTTCGTCCACCGCAACATCTCGCCGTCTCTCATCCACTGTACCAGATGGGGATCCATCGTTGATCTCATCGTCTCACCGGATCAGCCGCCCCATCCTCCACCTCCAAGGAGCTGCCCCGATGTTTGCCTCCTCTATCGCGCCACCTCCATCCCCATAGCGCCGTCTTGACCTGCCCCACTGGAACCGTAGCACCCTCACCAATTCCTCTGATGAAGCCGAGGCCAACTCGGCGCCACCAAGGAGGTTCTGCACTCACCGCTGCATTTATCTTTTATTCGATCTCATGGGGTTGCCGGTGCTTGATACCGAGCAGCCCTGGCGGGTCTCCATTGCCGGCCACTTCATCCATGATGTTTCTCCCCCATGTCGTTGCTTCCTTGGTGGTGACTTCCACACCGGCACTAGCTGTAGCTGCTCCAGCTCTCGCTCGCGCTGCTGTTGTTGCTGCTCTGGCTCTCGCTCGCGCTGCGGCTCTATTCTTTTTGTTGGTCGCGCTGCTGCACTGCTCTTGCTTTCGTTTGTGCTGCTGTTCTGCTCTGCTATTGCTGTTGGTCATGCTCCTACTCTGTTGTTGCTCTCGTTCATGCAGCTGTTCTGCTCTTGCTCTCACTCATACTGCTGCTACTGCTGCTGCACGACCTCCGGCAGCTACAGGAGCTGCTGCTTTAGCACTCGCTCGCGGTGCTACTGCACGACTTGCTCTCTGCTAGTGCGTTCCCTGCTCGATCATCTGCTGATTTAGATCACTGCTTTTCTGCTACTAGTGCTCGAACGCCCTAAACATCTATTGCAATGCTCTGCTACTAGTTCAATCAGTATCGACAGTAAAATTCAGTTTCAACTATAAAGTTCAGTTTCTTCAGTTAAGTTCAGGATGAACAGTACTTACAACATCTATTGGAGCGGCCGTGGTGCGGCTGATGCATTTTACATCTAGCACTTTTTGGTGATGTATTTTACACCATCTATTGCAGATGATATTGGAGTTCCACTTTGGATTAACGTTGTATGTCTTGTCCTGCTTCAGCCTCGCTGCCGAACACCTCACCAGAGCTGCTCCAACAATGGAACCATCCATCACAACGGAGCAGTACCCTCGGCACCGTTTCCAGAGGCCTCAGATCTTCTTCCCCGCCTTTGACAGTCACACCAGCATCACCATCCTCCATGTCCAACCCAATGATGTTGAGGTCCACAAGGCTATGCCAAAGAGGTTGTACACTCATCACATCGCTTTGTAACTCTGCATTCATGTCAATCCCTCAGGGATCCTTTGCTATGGAATTACTATGGTACTACTATTCGTGCATTTGGTTAGAAGGAGTGGAGCAAAGCAAAACTGGAGAATTTTTTTCCTTTGGTGTCACTTTCAAAGAAAGACGTAGGAATTTTAATATTCACTTGGATGTCCTTTTCAAATTAATATGCATGAAAAACATCTCCAGCGGTAGTACCGTGGCTTGCCACGATACTACGTAATCGCAAGATAGTGCATGTTTTGACAAAACAGAAAACATGGCCTTTGCAATGCAAACTACAAGCAACCGGACATGCAAACGAGCATGCACACGAGGCAACTCAACCACAAACACATCTCAAAAGAAGCCAAAAGACAACAAGGACCAAACACGAAACAAAACCTCTCAAAAGGAGAGGGTGGTGGCCGGAGCCACCTATGTTTGAGCCAATTGGTATGGCACCACGAAGAATTATCCTTGGGCCTATGACCAAAACTCGTCTTTGAAGCACAAGTACCATAAAAATGGTAATGTGAAAGAGTTGATCAATTTATGCATAATGGGGGGGGAGAGAGTTCATTGAGAGAACAACACTGCCCTATGTCCATGCCTACACCTAAACAAGACATCAAGATGAGTATGGTGGGGTTTGCAAAGGTTCAAGCCACATTGCTCAAATCAATGATATTTAGCTCATGCCTTAACTCGCGAAATCTTGCTTCATCCAAGGGCTTCGTGAAAATATGTGCAAGGGTATCATGAATGTTGACTTATTTGAGCTCGATCTCCCCTCGCCTAATGTGATCCTGGATGAAGTGATACCGAATCTCAATATGCTTCGTCTTGAAGTGTTGCACCGGGTAGAGAGAGATCTTGATGGCACTTTCATTGTCACACCAAAGAGGCACTTTGTCACAAATGATACCGTAATCCTTTAAAGTTTGCCTCATCCATAGAAGTTGAGCACAACAACTACCTGCGACCACATACTCCGCTTCGGTGGATGAGAGAGACACACAACTTTGCTTCTTAGAGGACCAACACACCAAACAACAACCAAGGAATTGGCACCCTCCGGAGGTTGACTTCCTATCCACTTTGTCACCCACCCAATCCGAGTCCGAAGAGCCCAAAAGGTTGAAGTTAGCTCCACTTGGGTAACATAAGCCAAAGTATGGGGTATGAGCCAGATATCAAAAGATTCGCTTGACCGCCACATAGTGGCTTTCCTTAGGCGCGGCTTGAAACAGTGTACAAATTCCCACACTCAACATGATATCCGGTCTAGATGCACAAAGATAAAGCAAGGAGCCAATCATGGAACGATATAACTTTTGATCCACCGCTTTACCATTGGGATCAATTTCAAGTTGGTATTTGACGGGCATTGGAGTGGAAGATAGCTTGACATCACTTAGCTTGAATCTCTTGAGCATGTCTTAAGTGTATTTGGCTTGGTTGATGAAGGTTCCTTCTCTTCTTTGTTTGATTTCGAACCCGAGAAAGAACTTCAACTATCCCATCATGGACATCTTGAACTTCGAGGTCATCAGTGCGACAAACTCCTCATTTAAAGCTTTGTTAGGAGAACCAAAGATAATATCATCAACATATAGTTGGCATACAAACAACTCCTTTGACCTTCTTAGTAAAAAGGGTGGGGTCGATATTCCCAATTTCAAACCCACGATCTTGCAACAACTCGGTAACATGCTCATACCATGCACATAGGGCTTGTTTAAGGCCATAGAGTGTCTTATCGAGTTGGTACACATGATTAGGGAACTTTGGATCCTCAAACCCTGGGGGTTGTTTGACATACACCAACTCATTAATAGGACCATTAAGAAAAGCACTCTTCACATCCATTTGTGGCAACTTGAAGTTATGATGAGAAGCATCAGCAATCAACAAACAAATAGATTCAAGGCGAGCAACGGGAGCAAAGGTTTCACCGTAGTTGATACCCTTAACTTGGGAGTAGCCTTATGCTACCAAACGAGCCTTGTTGCGAACGATAATCCCATGAGCATCTTGCTTGTTCTTGAATATCCACTTGGTTCCAATGACATTATAGTTCCCCGTTGGCATTGGCACCAATCTCCACACCTTGTTGTGCTCGAAGTTGTTGAGTTCTTCATGCATGGCATTTAGACAATCCGGATCCTCCAGCGCCTCATAGACCTTTTGGGGTTCAACACAAGAAACAAACGCGTGATGTTCACAATAGTTTGCTAATTGTCTACGAGTGCTTACCCCCTTTCTAAAACTTCCAAGCACATTCTTCATAAGATGATCTTTGGTAGTGAGCTTGGAAGCAATCTTGGCGGCACGATGCTCCAATTCCTCCTCAAGAGATAGTTGAGGAGTGGTAACTTGATCATCTTGAGCGTCGTCATGAGCTTGTTCTTGATCTTGAACTTGCTTGGGAGGGAGAACTTGACCTTGGGCATCACTTGGTGGTTCACCACCATCTTGAGATTGATCTTGCCCTTGATCTTATTCACTTGGTTGAGGGCCTTCACTTTGTTCTTCGGAAGCGTGTGGGTCTTGGGTTGGTGATGGCTCCACTTGAGTGGAACTTTGTCCTTCTCCTTCAGCCACAAGGGGTTCCTCAATGGGTAGGATATGACCAACACCCATTCTTCTTATGGCTTGGGGAGGAATTTCATCACCTGCATCACAAGTACCACTTTGCTCCACTTGGGAGCCGTTATTCCCGTCAAACTCCACGTTACATGTCTCCTCAATGAGTCCCGTGGACTTGTTGAGGACACGGTAAGCATGAGAGTTTGTAGCATAACCAACAAATATGCCCTCATGAGATCTAGCCTCAAATTTAGACAAACAAACACCTTTCTTGAGAATGAAACACTTACAACCGAACACCCGAAAGTACTTGAGATTGGGCTTGTTACCGCTAAGTATCTCATATGGAGTCTTGGTCAAGCCTTTGCGGAGGTAGAGACGATTGGATGGATGCCAAGCGGTGTTGATGGCTTTGGCCCAAAAGTTATAGGGAGCCTTGAACTCCTCCATCATGGTCCTTGCCGCATCCATCAATGTCCGGTTCTTCCTCTCCGCTAGACCATTTTATTGAGGGGTGTAAGGTGCGGAATATTGATGCTTGGTCCCCTCATCACTAAGAAACTCATCAAGGGTGTAGCTCTTGAACTCGGTGCTGTTGTCACTTCTTATTGCCAAGATCTTTGCATTGTGTTGACGTTGAGCTTCATTTGCAAAGTCAATGATGGTTTGTTGAGTCTCACTCTTCCTATTGAAGAAATATACTCAAGTGTATCTTGAATAATCATCCACAATCACCAAGAAATACTTCCTTCCCCCAAGACTATCAAAGGATGGAGGCCCAAAGAGATCCAAGTGAAGGATATCCAAGGGCCTCTTTGAGTAGATGATGGTCGTGGGAGGGTGAGCCTTCTCATTGAGCTTTCCTTCGATACAAGCACTGCAAACACGATCTTTGGCAAAAACTAACATTTGTTAGTCCATGGCATGGTCCCCTTTGAGGAGACTTTGCAAATATCTCATATTGACGTGGGCTAAACGGCGATGCCAAAGCCATCCCACGTCAACTTTAGCCATTAGGCATGTCGCGGTCTTAGTGGGTCGCTCCAAAAAGTTAATCACATAAAGACCATTCTCGACATGCCCAACAAAGGCTACTTTAAGAGTCTTGCTCCACAAGAGGGCCACGGTATCAATATCAAAGATAGTGGCAAAGCCCATGAGTGCAAGTTGACGAACAGAAAGTAAGTTGTATGCAAGGGACTCAACAAGCATGACTTTATCGATCGTGAGATCATGAGAAATGACAACCTTGCCAAGCCCCAATACCTTAGAGAGTGAAGCATCACCCCAATTCAACATTGGTGGGCATAGATGAAACTTTATGCACATCCACCACTAAGTCCTTGCTTCTAGTCATATGATTTGTGGTTCCACTATCGAGCAACCATGATCCCCCACCAGAAGCAAACACCTACAAGAGATCAATGTTTGGTTTTAGGTACCATTTTGTAATGGGTCCTTTGATGTTAGCAACAAGGGTCTTAGGAACCCAAATATACCATTCAATGTACTCATAAGAAGAACCAACAAATACAACACAAGGCCTTTCGCAAGTTGCTCCTTCAACTTGGCATTCTCCTCCACAAGATGCACATGCTTACAACAAGGGTTAGTAGCATTTGCATTATCAATTAAAACCATATGAGGAAACGTGGCTTTCTCCTTGGTTAGCTTCACTTGGAGTTGATCATGAGACTCTTTGAGGCTTGCATGAGCACCCTTCAAGGCCTTGTGAGCCTTGTCAAGTATGTCAAACTCCTCCTTGAGTCTAGCATGGTCAACCCCAAGTTTAGCCTTCTTGGAATTGAGCACACGAGATACAACAAGAGCATGATCAAGATATTTATTTAACTTAGCATGATAATTGTTGTGTGACTCCTCAAGAGCCAAACGATGACCACGCTCTTCCTCAAGCGCATTAGATAGATCTGATATCTCATCGGCATAGTCATGACTATGCTCTTCCATCTTAGAGATGGTTTCTTCATGAGCCTCGATCATCATTGGCTTCACCAAGTTGTTCCAAGAGAGCAACGAAGTGCTTCTTGCATTTACCCTTGAGTTTACTCATAAAAGACTCAAATTCATTTTCTTACTCCTCCGACCCCTCACTTTCATCAATGCAATCTATCAAGGAAGGGTCAGTAGTGATGGTGGTTTTTATGTTGGGGGTTACCTTGTTGGTGGCTTTAGCCATGAGGCACTTGGAGGTGATGTTCACATTGGGTGAGTCAAAGAGGGACACCCGTGGAGTTGTTGCAATGGCAGCGGAGGCCATGGCAACCGTCTCACCATCTTCATCATCATCATCCTCATCCTCATTGTACTCTTCTTGTGCCACCAACCCCTTGGGAGGAGTCTTCTTGGTGAAGTTGTTCTTGTTGGGGAAGGACTTGGCCTTGTCTTTTCAGATAAGCTTGCCTCTATTGTCTTCGATCTTCTCATATTGGCATTCCTCAACAAAGTGGCTCACATTGCCACAATTATAGCACATCCTCACACGTTGTTTGCCCTTGGTGCCACTTGAGTTGTTCTTGTTGAAGTTGGGACTTGTGTTCTTCTTGCTCCAAAATTGCCGTGAAGCAAGAGCCATGCGCTTATGATAAGCATACTTGGTATCTTCGGGGCAACATTCCTCTTCTTCCTCATCACTCTCTTCTTCCATACTAGCCTTGGCCTTCAAAGAAAGGTTGGGATTCTTTGATCGTTGAGAATGCAACACTGCATTATCGGCGGTCTTGTCCAAGATCCTCATAGCAAAAAAACTCATCCAACACTTCACTTGAGGACAAGGCGTGAAAGCCTGGCCTTTGACGGATGACAGATGACATGGCCTTGTGGTAAGGCATCATGGCCTTGAGAAACTTGTGCTTGATCCAATTGTCATCCGTATCCTTGCTCCCATGATCTCAGAGTGAGACCACGAGAGTGGTTAATCTCCGGTAAAGCTCACGAGGTTCTTCATCCTCATTCATAGCAAACTCATCGGCTTCATCTTGTACCACTTCAAAGTTGGAGCATTGAATGCTAGCACTTCCCTTGTAAATGGAAACAACATGTTGCCATGCTTCCTTGGCCACGGTGAAAGGTTGAAGGTGTGCAATATCTTCGGGAGGGATTGCTTCTTGGAGAATGAAAGAGCGGACTTGTTGAATTGATGATCCGCGGCTTGTCTAGGAGTGATGTTTCTTGGGTCATGCGGGTAGAAACCTTGCTCAATAATTCTCCGAAGATTAGTAGAACTATGATTTAAATGGCGTTTCAAGCAATACACCCAAGAAGCAAAATCCTCATTTTTCACAAGCTTAGGAGGAGGACCAACATGATTCATATGAGTGGAGGGAACCGGTCCTCCAAAAGTAAGTGGAGGTTCAACCTGGGCAAAGATGCCACTCCCACTTCTACCACTAGGCATAGGAGCATGCTTGTTACTAGCTTCCCCCTTTTTGGAGTTAGCATCCGTCACCTTGTTACAGGGATCAACCACTTCCAAGGGTTCAGTGGATGATTTAAGACCATCAAGAAACTCCTTAAACATGCCTTTAACCTCGGCAGTCATGGAGGTTTTCAATGTGTCCATAGCCACATTGAACTCCTCGTAAGAGATCGAGGATCCTGCATCGGCCGCGGACAAAGTGGGATTCGCATCAGGGTGACCCTCCACTTCGTCCGTGGTGTCAACCATACTCTTCGGACGACAAAGTCCTTAAAAAAGAGACGAGGCTCTGATATCAATTGAAAGGATCGGTATGGTTGACTAGAGGGGGTGAATAGGCAACTAACAATTTTTAGCTTTTCTTGACCAAATTAAACTTAGCATCAAAGTAGGTTATCTAGATGTGCAACTAGGTGAACAACCTATATGATGCAACAACAACAAGCACACAAGCAAGCAAAGGATACAACACAATATATGCTTGCACAAGTAAATGTGAGAGATAACCAAGAGTGGAGTCGGTAGAGACGAGGATGTGTTACTGAAGTTCCTTCCCTTTGAGAGGAAGTACTACTCCATTGGAGCGGTGTGGAGGCACAATGCTCCCCAAGAAGCCACTAGGGCCACTGTATTCTCCTCACGCCCTCACACAATGCGAGATGTTGTGACTTCCACTATTGGTGCCCTTGAAGGCTGCGACCGAACCTTTACAAACAAGGTTGGGGCTATCTCCACAACTTAATTGGAGGCTCCCAACGACACCACGAAGCTTCACCATGATGGAACATGGCTCCGAGGTGACCTCAACCGTCTAGGGTGCTCAAACACCCAAGTGTAACAAGATCCGCAAGGGATTAGTGGGGGGAATCAAATTTCTCTTGGTGGAAGTGTAGATCAGGGCCTTCTCAACCAATCCCTAGAGAATCAACAATTTTGATTGGCTAGGGAGAGAGATCGGGCGAAAATGGAGCTTTGAGCAACAACGGAGCTTGGGGAGGGAAGAGGTGGTCAACTTGGGGAAGAAGACCACCTTTATATAGTGGGGGAAAAGATCCAACCGTTACCCTCTTCATCAGCCCGCGACCTGCGGTACTACCGCAAGGCCTTGCGGTACTACCGCTCGACGATGCGGTACTACCGCTCCCGCGGCAGAGACCAAACGAGGCCCTGTTGCGTTAAAGCAACGAGCGGTACTATCATGCGTCCTTGCGGTACTACTGCAAGGCAGGGTTCGACTAGGCTGGGAAGCCACGGACTAATAAAATTACATCCGTGGCTACTTCCGCTGAGTTTCGATCTGTGCAAAAATCCGGCACGGTACTACCGCACGCTGGGAGTGGTACTACCGCGTAGGGCGTGGATGTAAAAAATTACTTCAGCGCCTACTTCCGCGCACGTTAGTGTTGTGGACTAGAGGCCACTGTACTACCACTCCTGAGGAGCGGTACTACCGCTTAGCGCGGTACTACCGCTTCCCTGGCCGGTACTACCGTGGGCCACTGCGGTACTACTGCTCCCTGGAGCAGTACTATCGCACGTCACAGCACTATAGCACTTGGAGGCCTTCATTTTGTAAAGATATGGATAAACGGCCAGTGCTCCAAAGAAGCAAAGGAAAGGTGGTGCAAAGGAACAGACGTGTACGTGTTGGTTCCTGATGACGGGAAAATGGCGGGCGTGAGAACACGCGTCCACGTCATTGATACAGAATGAAATTTAAATGCATAAAATAAAAATAGAATCAAACATTGCAGGTACATTACTTCCAGAACTTTTACATTTACATAAAAATTCTGTTAATTACATCTCCGAAGAGAAAACCTCTGATTAAGAATTCCAACTATCCTATTACATAGAATTGCAACACATGACCACTACAAGATGATAAAAAAAATCGCTCCTCCTCGCTGTCGTTGACGCCGGTGTGCTCGGGGGAGCATCCTCGATCTTCTTCAAGTGTCTTGTTCATTTATATTTTTTTACCCTTGTACTATTATGAGTAGTACGTAGAGTACGAGTGTAATGTGTGCTTTTTGCATCGGACACCTAATTTGTGTAGTCGACTTAACCAACATATGCTAGTATGACCATGCTGCTATCTTAATCAACTTTTAGGTCATTTCATTTTTCGAGTGATGAGTCGACTAGAAAAGTATCCACTTAATACATGCATATTACATCTTTTATTGATGCATATATGACCATGCATGAGATGATGGGGCATATGATTTAGTTCATGTTGGATCTACGCATGAAAATTTTAATATAAGGAGGGGTCATCATATCAGAACCATCCCATTTTAATTTTTATTGGTACGTTTGATGACAACATCTACTAAGCAAGTTAGTCTGTTTTGGTCAGGACTAAAGCGAGCTAGATGCAATATCTTTTTATTTTATTATGGGTCACATGCATATATTCTAACCATCAGTGGGCAATATATGCGTGTTGCATAGAGTGTGTACGCTCTAGATTTCATATTTTTAATATGTAGGATTACATATTCATTTTCTTTTATGGGCATATTTTATTTAAGTGTGGACCGAGACAACTAGTATTTTCATTATCTCGTGTTTACACGTTGGATTTCACTTAGCACATTTTATATGCACTAGAGTATGCTCATTTAATCATCTATATGGCAGATGTAAATAACATTTGAATCTTCCTCTTTGTATTACTACTGACGTGGCATAGCATGTATGTCCGTTGTGTAACCAACAAGAAGCTTGAAACATAATTTGGCGAGAACCATATTTATACATTTTCATGCTCTAGATTGACGGTACACGCACAATTTACATTGTCTTGTTTTGTGCAACTCAAACAAATGAAGAGTGCATTTTTTTTGTAAGCACATATTTACTTTATGATTTTATGTAGATGGTCATTTAGGGTTTGTGTATATTTCATATTTGTTTTCCCCCGAGCTTTACCTTTGCGACGCTCTCATCTATAATGGAAGGGAAAATATGTCCTCCTTAGTTTGGGCCGCCATGATCAACCAAGGAGTGAAATTTACCCTCTTTGACATAATCACACTTTGGCTCGTATCATGATGATCAGCCAAAGGCAAAGATGACAAGATGGAATTATATGTTGTATGCTCCTTGATTTGTATCATGATGATCCGCCAAGGAGTATTTTCTTTCTGCTCTTAAACATATTTGCACTTTGGCATGTATCATGATGATCAGCCAAGGTGAAATATCAAGATGAGACTATATGGAGAATGCTCCTTGGTTTGTATCACAATGATCAACCAAGGACAAATTTTCTTCTCTTAAATATAAGTGCTCTTTCGCTCGTATCACGATGATCAGCCAAGGCAAACTATCAAGATGAAGATATATGGCGAATACTCCTTGGTTTGTATCACAATGACCAATCAAGGGGCAAATTTTCCTCTCCTGAACATAACTGCTCTTTGGCTCATATGAGTATTTTGTTGCTTTTAAACATATTCGCACCTTGACTTGTATCATGATGATCAGCCAAGGCGAAATGTCAAGGTAAAAATATGTGAAATATGCTCCTTGGTTCGTATCACAATGATCAACCAAGGGTAATTTTCCTCTCTTGAACATAATTGCTCTTTGGCTCGTATCACGATGATGAGCCAAGGCGAAATGTCAAGATGAGGCTATATGGCGAATACTCCTTGGTTTGTATCACAATGATCAACCAAGGGAAAATTTCCTCTCCTAAACGTAACTGCTCTTTGGTTCGTATCACGATGATCAGCCAAGGCAGAATGTCAAGATGAGGACACATGAGGTATACTTCTTGGTTTGTATCACAATGATCAACCAAGAAGAAAGATGAATATGATGAGAGACATGGGAGGAGAAAGAAGATTAGAGGAGGATCATAATTCCCACCTTGTCTACCTTCCTCAGGTTCCTCCTGAACAGCGGCCTTGCAGCAGCAGCGTATATGTGCCTTTTTTCTACAGCAGCAGCGGCAGCACAACGGAGCGAGATTAGGAAAAGGACCGACCCTGTGTATGCTGAGCGAGGAGGTATTTATAGGGAAGGCTGGAGTTAGCGCTGATTTTTGGATCGCTGCCGCGCTCGCCTGCCCATGTTCTGTGTACGTGGGATCGTGAGATCGTGGGAAGGTGGGCTGCTCCTTTCCTTTCTCTTATTTCTTTATTGCTAATTAACCGGCAAGGTCCCATCAGCCATTATGGGCTTAGTTAAGCCAAGTTTTTCTACAACGTGTAGGCCATGGGCCCATTGAGCCTAATTATTTGATTAAGCTCTAACACTTGCAGTACATTTTTTTTCTTTTTTTGCGTACCTATGACCTCCTGATTTAGTTAGGAAGCCTTAATACACGTACGTACATGCATGTCTATGCATGGACCAAGAGGAAAAGGAAAAATTCCATTACGTATCTGATTATATAGGCCATGTCACGTACATACATCCTATACGTGTATGTACATGTGCACTTTTTACCTAATGAATCATTTTTTTGAAGTTCCATTAATCGACCTTATTATTGGCTTTCTCTATCCAATTATATTTTGTGTGCATCTATTAAGATACGACTATATTTTGATGGAGGAACAAATTGCACCATCCTTCTACAATATTGATGTCGTCTTTGACGGTGAAATTTTAGATCAATATCCGTCGGTGGACGATGCGCGTACATACATGCCAGA
Source organism: Aegilops speltoides (assembly GCA_021437245.1). Classification (NCBI taxonomy): domain Eukaryota; kingdom Viridiplantae; phylum Streptophyta; class Magnoliopsida; order Poales; family Poaceae; genus Aegilops; species Aegilops speltoides. Next base: position 185,659,296 of record CM038146.1, on the reverse strand, counting down.
ACTTTATGAATATTTATTTATTTTGTCATATCTCATAATTGTTGGTTCAATGTGTGCATTATCAACGTTCGAACATATAATATGCCTATTTTTGTCGATCGTCGATTGAGCGGTTGATTATATTTTTTAATTGATTCTTCTCATTATAAAACGGATTTTACCGTTTCACATTAATATTTTATGTGGTTTATGAATTTTATTTTATCTTGGTCAAAATACATGTCAACAGATGCCCCTCGAGTTCTGAAAGCGAATATTTCTTTGATTCACTTTCAGAACTCGAAAATATATATGTAGCCATATTCCGTTTCACACATATATCGCAGTTTTTTTTAGCGTGGGTGACACACTTATTTTGTTTAAAATATCTAGCTAGATATTTATCTAGCCCTGCCTTTTGAAAGTTTGTTAGTCCCTTCATTGGATAAGGACTCAATCTTGAAAATTTGTTACAGCACGCTGGCCTTCCGCCATGTAGTTGCGTCCGGGCCAGAGCGTATGTCTTTCCTTATATATATATATATATATATATATATATATATATATATATATATATATATATATATATATATATATATATATATATATCTTCTACCTATCGTCTTGCAAGGGGACTCTATTTACCTCACGCATAACTCCTGCCAAAAGTCCAGATCCTTTTTATGAGTGGCCTGCTATTCTTTGGACTACTAGGTACGCATTGATGTGCAATCATTGATTGTCTTTTTCTCATCATTCTCTCGGATGATTCTCATCTCTGATTCCCTTTCCTTTCTATGTATGAATAAGATTAGCATCGGCCGCTGAAGCACAGATCTTATGTTGGTAAGTTTGTACTTAATTCATTCAAATAGACATCTACGTACATGATTTACGTCCTCTGATTGCCTCTTGATTTTTTGTTCCCTCAACATTGCAGGAAGGTTTAGGTACAATTGGCAAAACAACCATATTTTAGTTTCGGACGTATACCTGCTCTCTCTTTAGGTACTATACGTACTGTCCCTTTTTTTCCTTATACATATACCAGCATCACAGATTCGATAAGTAATTTATAGATGTATCCATGCACGCAGCCTGCCTTTAGGCTACGAATGATTGTGCATCTTGTCCCGTGTGTATGCGGAAATTTGGTCTCGCAATGACGTGCCGGCAAGTTATATACGACTTGGTCCGACGTACAATTGCATAGATCAATTTTATTTTATATATTTAAAATGTTCGTTTTAAAGATCAAACGTATACCCTTCTCACAGTTGGCGTGCCGGCAAGTCGATATGAACTTGGCCCGACGTACAAACTGTGAGATCTGTCATACAATCAACGAAACTCCCTTTTATTCATGCGGGAATTATCAACTCTTTCCAAGTTTGTATAGGATGCTCGTTTGATCACACGTATATCTTTTTCACAGTTGGCGTGCCGGCCAGTTTTCATGAACTTAGCCCGACTTACAAACTGTGAGATCAATGTTTTATTTATTAGATGGCCGTTTAAAGATGCAAACTTATATCTTCCTCACAGTTGGCGTGCCAGCAAGTTTATATGAACTTGGTCCGACATACAAACTGCAGAGCTTAATTTATATATAAGATGCTCATTTTAAGGCTACACACATATATATCCTTCTCACAGTTGGCGTGCCGGCAAGTTTATATGAACTTGGTCCGACGTACAAACTGCGAGATCAATGAGACTTCTCTTTATTTGATGCAAGAATTACCAACATTTCAAGGTTTTGCATATATCAACTTTTTTCATATTTCAACTTTTTCAAAGTTTTGCATCCATCAACCCTTTCAAAGTTGACATTCCAGAAATCCTAGATTGGGCTTTATGCACGTATCTCCTTTTTTAGGATAATTCATTTTGCTGGTATTTGACCTTTGCATAATTTTTTAGCACTAATAGTCATCATCACTTTTTGTAGAGTGCAAATCCGTTCCTCTTCATCAGGGGCTGGCTTCGCTCGGACTGTTGTCTCCGAGGTAAAATTTCCATTCATTTACCATGGTTCATTTGTTTTGCTGTTTTGAACATGACTTGTAACTGTACCAACACACGTATATTTTTCTTGTATAGAGATGGCGCAAAATTTGCCCACGGTTCCCTCACATTGACTATCCCTTGTCGAGCTAGCCAAGCAACAGAAACTATATGAACCTAGCTCCAATGACCAAGACTGTCCCATAGTTAAAGCTATAAGTATACCAAAGGGTGAACTCGACCACGGCCCTCGCGGTTGGCGAGCGAGACAGTCCAAACTAGCTTACTCATATTACCCATTGGCGGCTTCACCGCGAACTGATACAACTTTACATGCGGGTACTAGGATGGTATCCAAAGGTCTGACTTGGGAACGTCATGATATTGAGTGTATGCCCCGTCCTTCAGGTTATAATGAATGGGGGGAAAACATCTTACAGAATCATTCTTTTTCCCTAAAAGGACTTGGTGAAGGTTCAGATTACCTATGTGGAGCCATTTACTGCTCTTTGGGTGATTATTCTATTTCCCCTGCCTTGCTAAGATCTCTGTTAGAAAAATGGGATCCAAAAACCAACACTTTCCTATTTTCATGTGGTGAACGCACTATTACACTCCTTGATATGTATCAAATGGCTGGTCTCCCTCTGGATGGAGACTTATATGAAGAATTAGACCCATCCCTTTGCCAATTCCCTGACTTCTTGGCAGATCTATTATCCGCACATGATCATCTTGCCAAGAATAATGGCGCCACGTGACTTTCGGTCTCTGTGTGACTATTTTCTGGCTGGCGAGACCACTCTGTTCCTTCGTGTCTCTTTGTGAGGTCCGCTTGTATGTCGGCGTACATTGCTGTTTGGTTGTGCTACTTTGTTGTCATTGGCGGGGGAGCCTAGGTTCGCTCTGGTGTCCTTGTGATGGCGTCCTGGATCGCTCTGGGGCGTCGAATTTCATTAGCTCCACCAGCACTTTGCTCTATCTATTTTTAAGCCGTCGCATCGGCACCCATCTGTAGGACCTGCTATCGGATTAGGGGATGGCCTGTCCATTTCATTATCGGCTGGATGGGGTTTATCTGAAGAATGTATTTGGTAAGCGAGCAAAAGTGAGCAAATTTCCAACTCCTAAGCTTTGTCGGGGAGATTATCTATGGTGGGGACTATGTTTAGGATTCCACATGATTTTAGCCTGAAGAGGCGCGATTTCTTTGAGAAGCACAAGAATATTGTGTGGTACCCTCAAATTTCTCGACTTGGCTAGTACTTGTTGGCTGCAAAAGCATTCACCATTTCCATCCGTCGAGGGATGCTACCATGGAGAAGGTCGATTATGATGCGATTTGTGCATTGTTGAGCGTATCATCTGACCGGGTGGCTCGACAATTCAAATTGGATCAGCAAGTACCATATACTCCATTCTTGCAGTTTATATATAATAGATGACATTAGCATTGCTTATGCACACTGGTGGCATTTGTTGCGCTCGAATCCGAAACAGACTCACTATATTCCCAATAGAGATTTTGTGGGCAATTCCTCAGTGGCATGGACGAACTGGTGGACTATTTTCATCCAACCTTTCACTAGCGTTCTAGGCCAGCTTCGTCAAGGTAACATGGACGGGCGAGATTCCTATGAAGAAAGGCTTGCCAAATATGTGAATAATGGGAAGAAACCTATTTTTCCTCGCAACATTTTGGAAGGGGATCTTGTCGTAGTAAAGAAGTTGTCTGCTGAACGGCAAGAGGAATATCTTGCAGCTATTGAGGCGAGAGAAATGCCGGCAGTGAATCATTGGAGGGACATCTTAAGAGGTTACCACTTGGATAACAATGCCCCACCGCCTTTGTTGCAACAGGTAATATATATACATATATATACATTTTTGCTGCTATTATTATGTGCCAACACTACTCTTTACTAACTCATATTAATTTTCCCTTTTTTAGAAGCGGAAAAATAATCCAAATGATGTTTACGCAAGTTCCTCTTCAATCCTCGACCACTTATAAGCGTGGCGATGTCGGGCATGCGTTTAAATGCAAGGAAGGAGAATAATGACATTTTGGTTGATGGGAGTTCAGAGGGCCTAGTCCAAATGCAACAATCTCTTCGGTGGGGAGGAGAGACCTGCTGTGAAAAGGAAGATTGAATTTTCTCTTGGAGAAAGCCCATGTAACCTTGACGAGTTGGTTGACTTTATGGATGAACTTGGTGATACAGGGACTGATGATAATATCATAGGTTCTGATCTATCATTTGAGGATTTTGATATATCACATCCCTCTCTTAATCTTCCAACCCCCCCTACGTATCTATACTCAGGCGTGGCCTTGCAGGCTTATATTTCAAACACTTCGCCTATCTCTACGCACGGTAGCTTTATTCGTTGTATCCTTTTTATATATTAATTTCATTGCAGTATCATTTATCTTGTCGCTCCTTCTTATCGCCAGGTGGTGCGGAAGGAGCTTCTAATCTCGTCAGTGGTGAGGGAATAATGACACAGATTTCAGCGCCACCCATGGATATTTCTGCTATTACCAAGCCCATTCTGGACGCTATCGACTTGTTGTTGAAGAATGCTTTTGAAGCTTTAGATGCCCTACATTAACAGATTCTCAGCGCCATGAGATTTTTCAGAGCAGTTCGATCGATGCTCCCTGCTGGTGGCGTTGTTCCCCAAATTGCCCTTGTCCGTGCGGCTTGGGAAAAATTTGTTTCGATATCGAATCTGATGCAAGAAACCCGCAGAACCATTGAGGATCGATCAAAGCAAAAGTCTGAATTTATTCTGCAGCGAGAGCGAGGATGAATCCATTGAAGCGTCTCTGAAAACTTCAGCGGAAGAGATGTCATCCATACTGGAGAAACAAGCTGAGAAGAAGGAACATGTGAAGGCCCTCTCTGCTCAACTGCAAGAAGCTACTGTTGAGTTGCTTACAACTGATGAAAGGGTCAAGCAACTAGAGTCAGACCGTTCCACCAAGCAAGCTGAAGCCAAGAAGTTGCACGAAGATTTGCTTGAAGCTAATGTGAAAGCTTCCGAGGAATTGGAGGCTCTTAAAGGGAAGACATCGACGCTGGAGGACGAAGCCAAGTCTATTATTATAAGTCTGAAGGACTGGCGCTCCATGTCAAACTGAGTTTTTTTTGTTCTCAATAAATTAGACATGTTGTCTGTTTACATTTCCTACTCAGACTTGCATAAGGCGGCCAATCGGCAAACCCATTTTCTCTTGTCTTCTCACACGCCAGTAGAACCATTCACGTATGTTTGCATGGGATTTATTCAGGTGTACTGATGGACTATGAAATGTTATTCGTATAGCGCTGGTTTCTATGTGGAATGGATACTCCGAGCTAATTGCATGAACTAGCTTGGGCCCCTTTATTTATTTACATTTTTTTCTTGAAGCCTTATTACTTTATTTCATTGTTCATTTTTTTATCTTTTACAAATTTATTTGTATATTTTTATATACACTGCCCTTTTGTACAACAGTTTAAGCTTATGCGAATTTGGAGTCATCATTTTTTTACGCCATAGTTCAGACTCGTAGGATATCGGAGTAAAATTTTATGTGTCCTTATTTTTGCATCACAGTTTATACTCGTAGGTTGTTGGAGTAATTTTATTTTGTGGTGTGCCCCAGTTTATACTCTTGAGGGTATGGAGTACACTTGATGATTTCCTTTCTTTGCATCACAGTTTATACTCGTAGGTCGTTGGAGTAATTTTTTGTGCCCCAGTTTAAACTCGTGAGGGTATGGAGTAAGTTTTTCCTTATGTGCCCCAGTTTAGACTCGTGAGGGTATGGAGTAAGCTTGATGATTTCTTTTCTTTGCATCACAGTTTATACTCATAAGTCATTGGAGTAATTTTTTTTGTGCCCCGGTTTAAACTCGTGAGAGTATGGAGTAAGTTTTTCCTTATGTGCCCCAGTTTACACTCGTGAGGGTATGGAGTATGGCGATGATTTATTTTCTTTGCATCACATTTTATACTCGTAAGTCGTTGGAGTAATTTTTTTTTGTGCCTCAGTTTAGACTCGTGAGGGTATAGAGTACTTTTTTTCTTATGCATAATAACGCTTAAGGAATTTCCCATTTACCGGCGCCGGCGAGTATTTCCCATCTGGTGATATGATCCTATATGCGCCGCTAGAATAAACCTCTTTTATGACAAAAGGGCCTTCCCATTTTGGTTCAAATTTACCTTTCATCCGCCGCGTGATATTCATGGGACGAATGACCGCGAGTACTAGATCTCCTTGTTTGAACGACCTTCTTTTGACTCGTTTGTCGAATGCTCACGACATCCTAGCTTGGTATGCCTCAAGATTTTGCAAAGCTTGAAGTCGTCTTCCTTCTAGTCTTTCCAATTCATCGAGGCGTAATAGTACTGATTTTTCCTCCGACAAATTTTCATGTGTAGCGACTCTCAGTGACGTGATCTGTACCTCCAAAAGTAGAACTGCTTCACCTCCAAATACTAGGGAATAAGGTGTCATTCCTGTCGGCATGCGTGTTGTGGTCCTATAAGCCCACAAGGCTTCTAGAAGCTTTTCATGCCAGTCACGCTTATTTTTTGATACAACTTTCTTTAGTAACTTGCAAAGAGTTTTGTTGAAAGCTTCTGCTTGTCCATTGGCGGTTGGATTATATGCCGTGGAATAATGATGGTCTATCTTTAAATTTTGAGCATAATTTCTCCACTTGTTTGTTTTTAAAAGGAGTTCCATTATCAGACATAATCCGAGAAGGAACGCCAAAGCGATAAATAATTTGTGTTCTTATAAAATGTTCTACACTCTCCACTTTGTCTTCCTTTAGAGGTGTAAGTTCAACCCACTTGGAGAAATAGTCTGTTGCTGCTAAAATGAATTTGTAACCTTTGGAGGACAGTGGATGGATTGGACCAACTATATCCATTCCCCACATTTCAAAAGGCCAAGACATATTTGTCGCATGGAGTGGTTCATGCGGCTGATGTATGAAGTCAGCATGCACTTGGCATTCATGGCATTTCTTTGCAAATTTAGTGGCATCTTCAAACATTGTGGGCCAGTAGTAACCTAGAAGCCTTAATTGGTAGTGCAATTTAGGACCTGATTGATGCGAGCCACATATTTCATCATGCACCTCGTTTAAGGCCTCCATAATTTCATTTCCAGCAAGGCAGCGCAATAAGATGCCATCATGAGAACGCCTATAGAGTATATCATTGATGCATGTGTAATGAATTGACCTTTTGCGGATTTTAGATCTTTCGCTAGCATCAAGAGGTAGGTATCCGTGAAGCAGATATTCTAGGAATGGTGCTCGCCAATCCCCTACCTCGATTTCACATACATCAGCTGTCATTGCAGAAGATACTATCGCTTCTTCTTCTTCTTCAACAAATATTGGCAATATTCTTCGCTCCTCTATGTGTACGTCCATCATTTCATGTGATTCTAGTGACATACTTGCAGCTAAACCGGCTAAAGTGTCAGCCTTTTCATTTTGATTTCTAACTATGTGCTGAATATTTAGATCTTTGAACATAGCTAGGAGCTCTTTTGCCCTTTTGAAATATGGCAATAGTTCTTGTTTCTTTACCATGTAGGTCCCCATTAGTTGATTAATCACTAATTGTGAGTCCCCATAAGCAGAGAGCGTATTGAGCCCCATGTTTATTGCTATTTCAAGACCAATGATAAGAGCTTCATATTCGGCTGAATTATTCGACACCGCCGAAGTTAGGGTAAATGAGTATGGGATCACCCCTTCAATAGGTGCAATGAAAACGACTCCGACGCCTGACCCAGATTGCCGGCAAGCACCATCGAAGTACATTTGCCATGTTGATTTGGTAACCGTCGTGGTGAATACGTCCTCATCTGGCAAGTCATCATCTATAGGAAAATCATCACGGGATCGGATGTGCGCAAGAAGTTAGCCAAAGCTTGGCCTTTTACGGCCTTTTGCGGTATATCGTGATATCAAATTGTGAAAAAGCATTGCCCATTTAGCTAGTCTCCACGAGAGTACCATTTTACTTAAGATATATCTGAGTGGGTGGGCTCTTGAGACTAAATGTACAGTGTGTTCTAACATGTAGTGTCACAACTTTTGTGCAGCGAACACCGGTCTGAGACATATTTTTCCATGTCCGGATAATTGCACTCGGCCCCTACCAAGGTGCGGCTAAGATAATCTGAGGACATTTCCTTTCTGCATCATTATTTTGCGCCAGGAGTGCACCTAGTGAAGTAGGCATTGCAGCAGTATAGAGAATTAATGGTCGGTCTTTAATCGGTGCACCTAAAACAGGAGGATTTATCAAATATTTCTTAATTTCTAGGAATGCGTTTTGGCATGCTTGATCCCATTCAAAAGGGACTCCTTTCTTCATAAGTCGCGAGAAAGGTTTGCATCTCCCAGATAAATTTGAAATGAACCTCCTAATATATGCTAGGTGGCCTTGGAAACTCTTCAATTCATGTAAGTTAGTGGGTGGTGGCATCTTAACGATCGCCTTGATTTTACTTGGATCGATCTGAATACCATTTTTTGTAACCACGAAACCGAGAAATTTTCCAGAGGAAACTCCAAACGTGAACTTCATGGGGTTCATTTTTAGATTATGTTGCCTAAGACGCTCAAAAACCATTTCAAGGTGTTTCAGGTGGTCTTGTTCATGCTTTGATTTCACAACTATGTCGTCTATATAGCATTCAACAATCACATATAACAACCCGTCTAAGATGATTGTCATTGCTCGTTGATATGTCGCCCCAGCATTTTTTTATTCGAAAGGCATTACTTTATAACAATATATGCCTTTAGGTGTGCGGAATGTTGTTAACTCTTCATCTTGGTGCCATTTTAATTTGATTATAGCGGAACAACCATCCATGAAAGAAAATATTTCATGCCCCATAGTAGCATCGACTAGTATTTGAGAGATGGGTATTGGGAAGTCATCTTTGGGACATGCTTTATTCATATCCTGAAATCTACACATATCGTGTTTGACCATTCTTCTTTTTAACGGGTACAATACTAGAGACCCATATGGGGTATTTGACTTCTCTAATGAACCCTGCGGCTACGAGTTTGTCGACCTCGGCTTCTATTTCTGGAAGTATTTCAGGCCGGTACTTTCTTTGAGCTTGCTTCACTGGTCCGAATCATGTTATATTATTCTCGAACCGTAGGGTCCGCACGCTTAAGGTTTCGATGACAGTTATATTATGAGTTTATATATTTTGATGTACCGAAGTTTGTTCGGAGTCCCGGATATGATCACGGACATGACGAGGAGTCTCGAAATGGTCGAGACATAAAGATTGATATATTGGACGGATATATTTGGACACGGAAAGGTTCCGGAGAGTTTGGGAATATACTGGAGCTCGGGAGGTTACGGAACCCCGTAAGTATATGGGCCTTATTGGGCCCTATTGGAAGGAGGAGAAGGAGCAAGGGAGGCGCGCCCCAAGCCCAATCCGAATTGGGAGGGGGGCCGGCCCCCTTCTTCTCTCCTTCCCCTCTTCCTTCCTACTACTACTACTCCTTCCTTCCCTCCAACTTGGATTAAGAAAGGAGGAAACCTACTTGGAGTAGGTTTCCCCCCCTATGGCGCCCCCTTGGGCGGCCACCTCCTCCTCCCTCCTTTATATCACGGGGTAGGAGGGCACCCTAGACACACAAGTTGATCATTGAGATCGTTCCTTAGCCGTGTGCGGTGCCCCCTCCACGATATTACACCTCGGTCATATTGTAGCGGTGCTTAGGCGAAGCCTGCGACAGAGAACATCAAGATCGTCACCACGCCGTCGTCTTGTGAAACTCCTCCCGTGCCTCTGCTGGATCGGAGATCGGGGTTGCGTCATCGAGCTGTCGTGTGTCAAGAACTTCGGAGGTGCCGAATAACGGTGCTTGGATCGGTTGAACCGGGAGGGCGTCGACTACTTCCTCTACACTGCGTCAGCGCTTACGCCCGATCTCGAGGGTGCGTAGACAACACTCTCCCTCTCGTTGCTATATCATCACCATGATCTTGCGTGTGCGTAGGAATTTTTTGAAATTACTCGTTCCCCAAATGGCATCCGAGCCTAGGTTTTATCGTTGATGTTATATGCATGAGTAGAACACAAGTGAGTTGTGGACGATATAAGTCATATTGCCTACCAGCATGTCATACTTTGGTTCAGCGGTATTGTTGGATGAAGCGGCCCGGACCGACATTACGCGTACGCTTACGCGAGACTGGTTTTACCGCCATGCTTTGCACACAGGTGACTAGCGGGTGTCTGTTTCTCCAACTTTAGTTGAACCGAGTGTGGCTACGCTCGGTCCTTGTGAAGGTTAAAACGGAGTCTATTTGACAAACTATCGTTGTGGTTTTGATGCGTAGGTAAGAACGGTTCTTGCTAAGCCCGTAGCAGCCACGTAAAATTTGCAACAACAAAGTAGAGGACGTCTAACTTGTTTTGCAGGGCATGTTGTGATGTGATATGGCCAAGACGTGATGCTATATTTTATTGTATGAGATGATCATGTTTTGTAACCGAAGTTATCGGCAATCGGCGAGAGCCATATGGTTGTCGCTTTATTGTATGAAATGCAAGCATACAGTAATTGCTTTACTTTATCACTAAGCGGTAGCGATAGTCGTAGAAGCAATAGATGGCGTAATCGACAACGATACTATGATGGAGATCAAGGTGTCGCGCGGGTGGCGATGGTGATCACGACGGTGCTTGAGAGATGGAGATCACAAGCACAAGATGATGATGGCCATATCATATCACTTATATTTGATTGCATGTGATGTTTATCCTTTATGCATCTTATCTTGCTTTGATTGGCGGTAGCATTATAAGATGATCTCTCACTAAATTATCAAGAAGTGTTCTCCCGGTATGCACCGTTGCCAAAGTTCGTCGTGCCCGGACACCACGTGATGATCGGGTGTGATAAGCTCTCGTCCATCTACAACGGGTGCAAGCCAGTTTTGCACCGCAGAATACTCGGGTTATACTTGACGAGCCTAGCATATGCGAGATATGGCCTCGGAACACGGAGACCGAAAGGTCGGCGTGAATCATATAGTAGATATGATCAACATAAGATGTTCACCATTGAAAACTACTGCATTTCACGTGATGATCGGTTATGGTTTAGTTGATTTGGATCACGTGATCACTTAAGATGACTAGAGGATGTCTATCTAAGTGGGAGTTCTTAAGTAATATGATTAATTGAACTTAAATTTATCATGAACTTAGTACACGATAGTATCTTGCTTGTTTATGTTTGTTTGTAGATAGATGGCTCGTCTTTGTTGTTCCGTTGAAATTTAATGCGTTCCTTGAGAAAGCAAAGTTGAAAGATGATGGTAGCAATTACACGGATTGGGTCCGAACGAGGATCATCCTCATTGCTGCCTGAAGAGTTACGTCTGGATGCACCGCTGGGTGCGAACTGCTTCTTTGAGCAACACCAGATGTTGTGAGCGTCTGGCGAGCAAAGCGATGACTACTCTATAGTTCGATGTGCCATGCTTTACGGCTTAGAACCGGGACTTCAACGGCGTTTTGAGCGTCATGGAGCATATGAGATGTTCGGAGTTAAAGTTAATATTCAACAGAATGCCGGATTGAGAGATATGAAGTCTCCAATAAGTTCTATAGCTGCAAGATGGAGGAGAATAGTTACGTTAGTGAGCACATACTCGTAATGTGCAGGTACTACAATCACTTGGCGCAATTGGGAGTTAATCTTCCGGATGATTGTGTCATTGACAGAATTCTTCAATCACTGCCACCAAGCTACAAAGGCTTCGTGATGAACTATAATATGCAAGGGTTAGTAAAGACTATACGAGCTCTGCGCAATGCTAAAGGCTGCGGAGGTAGAAATCAGAAGGAGCATCAAGTAATGATGGTCAATAAGACCACTAGTTTCAAGAAGAAAGGCAAAGGGAAGAAGAAGGGAACTTCAAGAAGAACAGCAAGCAAGTTGCTGCTCAGAGAAAAACCCAAGTTTGGACCTAAGCACTGAAACTGAAGTGCTTCTACCGCAAGCGGTATCGTCCTTTGAAGCGGAACTGCCCTAAGTATTTGGCGGATAAGAAGGATGGCAAGGTGAACAAAGGTATATGTGATATACATGATGTGTACCTTACTAGAGCTCGCATGATAGCACTGGTATTTGATATTGGTTCATTGCTAATATTTGCAACTCGAAGCAGGACTACGGATTAGCGAACAACGGCAAAGGGCGAGGTGGCGATGCGCGTGGGAAATGGTTCCAAAGTCGATGTGATCGCGGTCGGCACGCTACCTCTACATCTACCTTCGGGATTAGTTTTAGACCTAAATAATTGTTATTTGGTGCTGCGTTGAGCATGAACATTATATCTGGATCTTGTTTAATGCGAGATGGTTACTCATTTAAATCGAGAGAATAATGGTTGTTCTATTTATATGAGTAATATCTTTTATGGTCATGCACCCTTGAAGAGTGGTCTATTTTGATGAATCTCGATAGTAGTGATACACATATTCATAATGTTGAAACCAAAAGATGCAGAGTTGATAATGATAGTGCAACTTATTTGTGGCACTTGCCGTTTAGGTCATATCGATGTAAAGCGCATGAAGAAACTCCATCTTGATGGACTTTTGGAGTCACTTGATTATGAATCACTTGGCACTTGCGAACCGTGCCTTATGGGCAAGATGACTAAAACCCGTTCTCGGTACTATGGAGAGAGCAACAGATTTCTTGGAAATCATACATACTGAGATGTATGTGGTCCGATGAATGTTGAGGCTCGTGGCGGATATCGTTATTTTCTCACCTTCATAGATGACTTAAGCGGATATGGGTATATCTACTTAATGAAACATAAGTCTGAAACATTTGAAAAGTTCAAAGAATTTGAGTGAAGTTGAAAATCATCGTAACAAGAAAATTAAATTTCTACGATCGATCGTGGAGGTGAATATTTGAGTTCTGAGTTTGGTCTACATTTGAAACAATGCGGAATAGTTTAGCAACTCACGCCACCGGAACACCACAGCGTAATGGTGTGTCCGACCGTCATGTCGCACTTTACTAGATATGGTGCGATCTATGATGTCTCTTACAGATTTACCGCTATCGTTTTGGGGTTATGCTCTAGAGACGACCGCATTCACACTGAATAGAACACCGTCGAAATCCGTTGAGACGACACCTTATGAACTGTGGTTTGGCAAGAAACCAAAGTTGTCGTTTCTTAAAGTTTGGGGATGCGATGCTTATGTGAAAAAGCTTCAACCTGATAAGCTTGAACCCAAATCGGAGAAATGTGTCTTCATAGGATACCCAAAGGAGACAGTTGGGTACACCTTCTATCATAGATCCGAAGGCAAGACATTCGTTGCTAAGAATGGATCCTTTCTAGAGAAGGAGTTTCTCTCGAAAGAAGTGAGTGGGAGGAAAGTAGAACTTGATGAGGTAATTGTACCTTCTCCCTTACTTGAAAGTAGTTAAATCGCAAACGGTTTACGAGACATCTACACCAAGTAGTGAGGAAGTTGATGATATTGATCATGAAACTTCAGATCAAGTTACTACGTAACCACGTAGATCAACCAGAGTAAGATCCGCACGAGTGGTGCGGTAATCCTGTTCGGAAATCATGCTACTAGATCATGATGAACCTACGAACTATGAAGAAGCGATGGTGAGCCCAGATTCCATAAAATGGCTTGAGGCCATGAAATCGAGATGGGATCCATGTATGAAAACAAAGTATGGACTTTGGTTGACTTGCCCGAGGGTAGGCAAGCAATAGAAAACAAGTGGATCTTCAAGAAGAAGACCGACGCCGACGGTAATATTATCATCTACAAAGCTCGACTTATGCAAAGGGTTTCGACAAGTTCAAGGGATTGACTACGATGAGACCTTCTCACCCGTAGCGATGCTTAAGTCTGTCCGAATCATGTTAGCAATTGCCGCATTTTATGATTATGAAATTTGGCAAATGGATGTAAAGACGCATTCTGAATGGATTTACGGAAGAAGAGTTGTATATGATGCAACCGAAGGTTTTATCGATCCAAAGGGAGCTAACAAAGTATGCAAGCTCCAGCGATCCATCTATGGACTGGTGCAAGCATCTCGGAGTTGGAATAAGCGCTTTGATAGTGTGATCAAAGCATTTGGGTTTATACTGATTTTGGAGAAGCTTTGTATTTACAAGAAAGTGAGTGGGATCTCTGTAGCATTTCGATATTATATGTAGATGACATATTGCTGATCGGAAATGATATAGAATTCTGGATAGCATAAAGGGATACTTGAATAAGAGTTTTTCAATGAAAGACCTCGGTGAAGCTGCTTACATATTGGGCATTAAGATCTATAGAGATAGATCAAGGCGCTTAATTGGACTTTCACAAAGCACATACCTTGACAAAATTTTGAAGAAGTTCAAAATGGATCAAGCAAAGAAAGGGTTCTTGCACGTGTTACAAGGTGTGAAGTTGAGTAAGACTCAATGCCCGACCACTGCGCAGAAAATAGAGAAAATGAAAGATGTTCCTATGCTTCACCATAGGCTCTATCATGTATGCAATCTTGTGTACCGACCTGATGTGTGCCTTGCTATAAGTTTAGCAGGAGGTACCAAAGTAATCCAGAGTGGATCATCGGACAGCGGTCAAGAACATCTGAAATACCGAAAAGGACTAAGGATATGTTTCTCGTATATGGAGGTGACAAAGAGCTCATCGTAATGGGTTACGTTGATGCAAGCTTTGACACCGATCCGACGATTCTAAATCGCAGACCGGATACGTATTTACACTAAACGGAGGAGCTGTAAGTTGGTGCAGTTCTAAACAAAGCGTCGTGGCGGGATCTACATGTGAAGCGGAGTACATAGCAGCTTCGGGCAGCTAATGAAGGAGTGCGGATGAAGGAGTTCATATCCGATCTAGGTGTCATACCTAGTGCATCGGGTCCAATGAAAATCTTCGTGACAATCTTGGAGCAATTGCCTTAGCGAAGGAATCCAGATTTCACAAGAGGACCAAGCACATCAAGAGAAGCTTCAATTCCATCCGGGACTTAGTCCGGTGGGAGACATAAGATTTGCAAGATACATACGGATCTGAATGTTGCGAGACCGTTGACTAAGCCTCTTCCACGAGCAAAACATGATCAGCACCAAGACTCCATGGGTGTTAGAATCATTACTATGTAATCTAGATTATTGACTCTAGTGCAAGTGGGAGGCTGAAGGAAATATGCCCTAGAGGCAATAGTAAAGTTATTATTTATTTCCTTATTTCATGATAAATGTTTATCATTCATGCTGGAATTGTATTAACCGGAAACATGATACATGTGTGAATGCATAAACAAACAACATGTCACTAGTATGCCTCTACTAGACTAGCTTGTTAATCAAAGATGGTTATGTTTCCTAACCATGAACAAAGAGTTGTTATTTGATTAACAAGGTCACATCATTAGTAGAATGATCGATTGACATGACCCATTCCATTAGCTTAGCACTTTCGATCGTTTAGTATGTTGCTACTGCTTTTATCCATGACTTATACATGTTCCTGTAACTATGAGATTATGCAACTCCGTTTACGGAGGAACACTTTGGTGCTACCAAGCGTCACAACGTATCGGGTGATTATAAAGGAGTACTACAGGTGTCTCCAAAGGCAGATGTTGGGTTGGCATATTTGAGATTAGGTTTTGTCACTCCGATTGTCGGAGAGGTATCTCTGGGCCCTCTCGGTAATACACATCACTGAAGCCTTGCAAGCATTACAACTAATGAGTTAGCTGTGAGATGATGTATTACGGAACGAGTAAAGAGACTTGCGATAGCGAGATTGAACTAGGTATTGGATACCGACGATCGAATCTCGGGCAAGTAACATACCGATGACAAAGGAACAACGTATGTTGTTATCTTGGTCGACCGATAAAGATCTTCGTACAATATGTAGGAACCAATATGGGCATCCAGGTCCGCTGTTGGTTATTGACGGAGACGTGTCTCGGTCATGTCTACATTGTTCCCTAACCGTAGGGTCCGCCGCTTAAGGTTTCGATGGCGGTTATTATGAGTTTATGTATTTTGATGTACCAAGAAGTTCGAGTCCCGGATGTGATCACGGACATGACGAGGAGTCTCGAAATGGTCGAGACATAAAGATTGATATATTGGAAGCCTATATTTGGAGTCGGAATGGTTCCGGTGAAATCGAAATTCTACGGAGTACCGGAGGTTACGGAACCCCGGGAACTAAATGGGCCTTAGTGGGCCTCGAGGGAGAAGAGGAGGGGCCGGCCAGGGCAGGCCGCGCGCCCCCTCCCCCCCTAGTCCGAATAGGACAAGGAGGCGGCGCCCCCCTTTCCTCTTCCCCCTCCCCCAATCCTACTCCAACTAGGAAGGGGGAGTCCTACTCGGTGGGAGTAGGACTCCTCAGCGCCTCCCTTGGGCCGCCGCACCTCCCCTCCCTCCTTTATCTGAGGGCAGGGGGCACCCTAGGACACACAAGTTTGATCTACGGATCGTTCCTTAGCCGTGTGCGGTGCCCCTCCACCATATTCCACCTCGGTCATATCGTCATGAAGCTTAGGCGAAGTCCTGCGCCGTAGAACATCAAGATCGTCCTGCACGCCGTCGTCTTGTGGAACTCTCCCTCGACACTCGGCTGGATCGAGTCGAGGGGCGTCATCGAGCTGTCGTGTGTCAAGAACTTCGGGCGCCGAATAACGGCGCCGGATCGATCGGATCGCGAGGAGAACGCACGACTACTTCCTCTACGTTGTGATCGCTTCGCTTCGGGTCTCACGAGGTGCGTGAGACAACACTCTCCCTCTCGTTGCTATACATCACCATGATCTTGCGTGTGCGTAGGAATTTTTTTGAAATTACTACGTTCCCCAACAGTTATCATACAAAGAAATGGGTAAAGATTCATCATCTTTGTTAAACACAGATATTTGTGTTGTGTTTTTATCTTCACTTTCACCAACGTTCGAACGATGCGGCTCTTTTTGGGATTGTTATTCTATATTGTACCAAAGGAGGTAAAGGCGTAGGGAAATTAGTACCTTTCATGTCATGGGATTTGTCTATGACACGAAATATTGGGTCACCCTTCTTCCTTTGGTTGCTTGGTATATATTGATAGGTCTTTTTGTTTGAAGAGGATTCTGCGGCCTCCTTTTCTACCACATTTAATTTGGGTATTTTCCAGGATTTTGGTTTTTGCACCTTATCAACAGGCTCGAAGTAGAACTTTGCATCGGCATAGAAAGATTCAGCTATTGTGAATGGCTTCTTATCAGCAAATATTCTGACTGTATCACCTGTCCGATCTATATATTTGATACATTGATGTAATGTGGATGGCACAACTTGATTCTCATGTAACCACGGGCGTCCAAGCAATGCATTATATGATGTGGCCGCATCAATCACGTGAAACTTCACGTATGTGGATAATGTATCAATTTTAAAACCAGCGAAATAGTACCCATAGCTTCTTGCCCTGATTGGTTAAATCCATGTATAACCACGTTAGACTTGCTCAAATCTCCTTGGAATATCCAATCTTTTTGACTACAAGATGATAAAAAATCCCCCTCCTCCTGTCGTTGACGCCGTGTGCTCGGGGAGCATCCTCGATCTTCTTCAAGTGTCTTGTTCATTTATATTTTTTACCCTTGTACTATTATAGTAGTACGAGGTACGAGTGTAATGTGTGTTTTGCATCGGACACCTAATTTGTGTAGTCGATTAACCAACATATGCTAGTATGACCATGCTGCTATCTTAATCAACTTTTAGGTCATTTCATTTTTGATGATGAGTCGACTAGAAAAGTATCCACTTAATACATGCATATTACATCTTTTATTGATGCATATATGACCATGCATGAGATGATGGGGCATTGATTTAGTTCATGTTGGATCTACGCATGAAAATTTTAATATAAGGAGGGTCATCATATCAGAACCATCCCATTTTAATTTTTATTGGATTTGATGACAACATCTACTAAGCAAGTTAGTCTGTTTTGGTCAGGACTAAAGCGAGCTAGATGCAATATCTTTTATTTTATTATGGGTCACATGCATATATTCTAACCATCAGTGGGCAATATATGGTTGTAGAGTGTGTACGCCTAGATTTCATATTTTTAATATGTAGGATTACATATTCATTTTCTTTTATGGGCATATTTTATTTAAGTGTGGACCGAGACAACTAGTATTTTCATTATCTGTTTTACACGTTGGATTTCACTTAGCACATTTTATATGCACTAGAGTATGCTCATTTAATCATCTATATGGCAGATGTAAATAACATTTGAATCTTCCTCATTACTACGACGTGGCATAGCATGTATGTCCGTTGTGTAACCAACAAGAAGCTTGAAACATAATTTGGCGAGAACCATATTTATACATTTTCATGCTCTAGATTGACGGACACGCACAATTTACATTGTCTTGTTTTGTGCAACTCAAACAAATGAAGAGTGCATTTTTTTGTAAGCACATATTTACTTTATGATTTTATGTAGATGGTCATTTAGGGTTTGTGTATATTTCATATTTGTTTTCCCAGCTTTACCTTTGACGCCTCATCTATAATGGAAGGAAAATATGTCCTCCTTAGTTTGGGGCCATGATCAACCAAGGAGGAAATTTACCCTCTTTGAATAATCACACTTTGGCTCGATATGATGATCAGCCAAAGGCAAAGATGACAAGATGGAATTATATGTTGTATGCTCCTTGATTTGTATCATGATGATCCGCCAAGGAGTATTTTCTTTCTGTTTTAAACATATTTGCACTTTGGCATGTATCATGATGATCAGCCAAGGTGAAATATCAAGATGAGACTATATGGAGAATGCTCCTTGGTTTGTATCACAATGATCAACCAAGGACAAATTTTCTTCTTTAAATATAAGTGCTCTTTTCAGACAAATGATCAGCCAAGGCAAACTATCAAGATGAAGATATATGGCAATACTCCTTGGTTTGTATCACAAACCAATCAAGGGCAAATTTTCTCCTGAACATAACTGCTTTTTGGCTTATGAGTATTTTGTTGCTTTTAAACATATTCGCACCTTGACTTGTATCATGATGATCAGCCAAGGAAATGTCAAGGTAAAATATGTGAAATATGCTCCTTGGTTCGATCACAATGATCAACCAGGGTAATTTTTCTCTTGAACATAATTGCTTTTGCCAGATCCATGATGAGCCAAGGCAAATGTCAAGATGAGGCTATTGATGAATACTCCTTGGTTTGTATCACAATGATCAACCAAGGGAAAATTTCCTCCCTAAACGTAACTGCTCTTGGTTCAGATTACGATGATCAGCCAAGGCAGAATGTCAAGATGAGGACACATGAGGTATACTTCTTGGTTTGTATCACAATGATCAACCAAGAAGAAAGATGAATATGATGAGAGACATGGGAGGAGAAAGAAGATTAGAGGAGGATCATAATTCCCACCTTGTCTACCTTCCTCAGGTTCCTCCTGAACAGCGGCCTTGCAGCAGCAGCGTATATGTGCCTTTTTTCTACAGCAGCAGCGGCACAAACGGAGCGAGATTAGGAAAAGGACCGACCCTTTATGCTGAGCGAGGAGGTATTTATAGGGAAGGCTGGAGTTAGCGCTGATTTTGATCGCTGCCGCGCCTGCCTGCCCATGTTCTGTGTACGTGGGATCGTGAGATCGTGGGAAGGTGGGCTGCTCCTTTCCTTTCTTATTTCTTTATTGCTAATTAACCGGCAAGGTCCCATCAGCCATTATGGGCTTAGTTAAGCCAAGTTTTTCACAACGTGTAGGCATGGGCCCATTGAGCCTAATTATTTGATTAAGCCTAACACTTGCAGTAATTTTTTTTCTTTTTTGCGTACCTATGACCTCCTGATTTAGTTAGGAAGCCTTAATACACGTACGTACATGCATGTCTATGCATGGACCAAGAGGAAAAGGAAAATTCCATTACGTATCTGATTATATAGGTTATGTCACGTACATACATCCTATGTGTATGTACATGTGCACTTTTACCTAATGAATCATTTTTTGAAGTTCCATTAATCGACCTTATTATTGGCTTTCTATCCAATTATATTTTGTGTGCATCTATTAAGATACGACTATATTTTGATGGAGGAACAAATTGCACCATCCTTCTACAATATTGATGTCCCTTTGACGGTGAAATTTTAGATCAATATCCGCCGGTGGACGATGCCTAATTACATGCCAAACTTTATGAATATTTATTTATTTTGTCATATCTCATAATTGTTGGTTCATGTGGATTATCAACGTCAACATATAATATGCCTATTTTTGTCGATCGTCGATTGAGCGGTTGATTATATTTTTAATTGATTCTTCTCATTATAAAACGGATTTTACCGTTCACATTAATATTTTATGTGGTTTATGAATTTTATTTTATCTTGGTCAAAATACATGTCAACAGATGTTTTCAGTTCTGAAAGCGAATATTTCTTTGATTCACTTTCAGAACTCAAAATATATATGTAGCCATATTCCGTTTCACAATATATCGCAGTTTTTTTAGCGGGTGACACCTTATTTTGTTTAAAATATCTAGCTAGATATTTATCTAGCCCTGCCTTTTGAAAGTTTGTTAGTCCCTTCATTGGATAAGGACTCAATCTTGAAAATTTGTTAAGCACGCTGGCCTTCCGCCATGTAGGCCCGGCCAGAGCGTATGTCTTTCCTTATATATATATATATATATATATATATATATATATATATATATATATATATATATATATATATATATATATATATATATTCTTCTACCTATCGTCTTGCAAGGGGACTCTATTTACCTCACGCATAACTCCTGCCAAAAGTCCAGATCCTTTTATGAGTGGCCTGCTATTCTTTGGACTACTAGGTACGCATTGATGTGCAATCATTGATTGTCTTTTCTCATCATTCTCTCGGATGATTCTCATCTCTGATTCCCTTCCTTTCTATGTATGAATAAGATTAGCATCGGCCGCTGAAGCACAGATCTTATGTTGGTAAGTTTGTACTTAATTCATTCAAATAGACATCTACGTACATGATTTACGTCCTCTGATTGCCTCTTGATTTTTGTTCCTCAACATTGCAGGAAGGTTTAGGTACAATTGGCAAAACAACCATATTTTAGTTTCGACGTACCTGTTCTCTTTAGGTACTATACGTACTGTCCCTTTTTTTCCTTATACATATACCAGCATCACAGATTCGATAAGTAATTTATAGATGTATCCATGCACCAGCCTGCCTTTAGGCTACGAATGATTGTGCATCTTGTCCCGTGTATGCGGAATTTGGTCTCGCAATGACGTGCGGCAAGTTATATACGACTTGGTCCGACGACAATTGCATAGATCAATTTTATTTTATATATTTAAAATGTTCCTTTAAAGATCAAACGATACCCTTCTCACTTGGCGGCCGGCAAGTCGATATGAACTTGGCCCGACGAAAACTGTGAGATCTGTCATACAATCAACAAACCCTTTTATTCATGGGAATTATCAACTCTTTCCAAGTTTGTATAGGATGCTCGTTTGATCACACGATATCTTTTTCACATTGGCGCCCGCCAGTTTTCATGAACTTAGCCCGACTTACAAACTGTGAGATCAATGTTTTATTTATTAGATGGCCGTTAAAGATGCAAACTTATATCTTCCTCAAGTTGGCGTCAGCAAGTTTATATGAACTTGGTCCGACATACAAACTGCAGAGCTTAATTTATATATAAGATGCTCATTTTAAGGCTACACAATATATCCTTCCACAGTTGGCGTGCGGCAAGTTTATATGAACTTGGTCCGACGAAAACGTAGATCAATGAGACTTTCTTTATTTGATGCAAGAATTACCAACATTTCAAGGTTTTGCATATATCAACTTTTTTCATATTTCAACTTTTTCAAAGTTTTGCATCCATCAACCCTTTCAAAGTTGACATTCCAGAAATCCTAGATTGGGCTTTATGCACGATTCCTTTTTTAGGATAATTCATTTTGCTGGTATTTGACCTTTGCATAATTTTTTAGCACTAATAGTCATCATCACTTTTTGTAGAGTGCAAACTGCTCCTCTTCATCGGGGCTGGCTTCCGGGACTGTTGTCTCCGAGGTAAAATTTCCATTCATTTACCATGGTTCATTTGTTTTGCTGTTTTGAACATGACTTGTAACTGTACCAACACACGATATTTTTCTTTATAGAGATGGCAAAATTTGCCCACGGTTCCCTCACATTGACTATCCCTTGTCGAGCTAGCCAACAAAGAAACTATATGAACCTAGCTCCAATGACCAAGACTGTCCCATAGTTAAAGCTATAAGTATACCAAAGGGTGAACTCGACCACGGCCCTCGGGTTGGGGCAGACAGTCCAAACTAGCTTACCATATTACCCATTGGGCTTCACCGGAATGATACATTTTCTCGGGTACTAGGATGGTATCCAAAGGTCTGACTTGGGAACGCCATGATATTGAGTGTATGCCCCGCCTTCAGGTTATAATGAATGGGGGAAAACATTTACGAATCATTCTTTTCCCTAAAAGGACTTGGTGAAGGTTCAGATTACCTATGGGAGCCATTTATGCTTTTGGGTGATTATTCTATTTCCCTTGCTAAGATCTCTGTTAGAAAAATGGGATCCAAAACCAACACTTTCCTATTTTCATGTGGTGAACGCACTATTACACTCCTTGATATGTATCAAATGGCTGGTCTCCTCTGGATGGAGACTTATATGAAGAATTAGACCCATCCTTTGCCAATTCCCCTTCTTGGCAGATCTATTATCCGACATGATCATCTTGCCAAGAATAATGGCGCCACGTGATTTCGGTCTGTGACTATTTTTAACCCGAGACCACTGTCCTTTGTGTCTCTTTGTGAGGTCCGCTTGTATGTGCGGACATTGCTGTTTGGTTGTGCTACTTTGTTGTCATTGGCGGGGAGCCTAGGCCTCCGGTGTCCTTGTGATGGCCCTGGATCGCCTGGGCGCAATTTCATTAGCTCCACCAGCACTTTGCTCTATCTATTTTTCGCTTGTGATCGACCCATCCTGGGACCCTGCTATCGGATTAGGGGATGGCCTGTCCATTTCATTATCGGCTGGATGGGGTTTATCAAGAATGTATTTGGTAAACGAGCAAAAGTGAGCAAATTTCCAACTCCTAAGCTTTGTCCGGAGATTATCTATGGTGGGGACTATGTTTAGGATTCCACATGATTTTAGCCCCAAGAGGCCACATTTCTTTGAGAAGCACAAGAATATTGTGTGGTACCCTCAAATTTCTCTCGACTTGGCTAGTACTTGTTGGCTGCAAAAAGCATTCACCATTTCCATCCGTCGAGGATGCTACCATGGAGAAGGTCTGATTATGATGCGATTTGTGCATTGTTGAGCCGATCATCCCGACCGGGTGGCTCGACAATTCAAATTGGATCAGCAAGTACCATATACTCCATTGCGAGTTTATATATAATAGATGACATTAGCATTGCTTATACTGGTGGCATTTGTTCCCAACCAAAAATCACTATATTCCCAATAGAGATTTTGTGGGCAACCTCGGGCATGGACAAGGTGGACTATTTTCATCCAACCTTTCACTAGCTTCTAGGCCACCCAAGGTAACATGGACGGCGAGATTCCTATGAAGAAAGGCTTGCCAAATATGTGAATAATGGGAAGAAACCTATTTTTCCTCGCAACATTTTGGAAGGGGATCTTGTCGAGTAAAGAAGTTGTCGTGAACGGCAAGAGGAATATCTTGCAGCTATTGAGGCGAGAGAAATGCCGAAGGAATCATTGAGGGACATCTTAAGAGGTTACCACTTGGATAACAATGCCCCACCGCCTTTGTTGCAAATAATATATATAATATATATACATTTTTGCTATTATTATGTGCCAACACTACTCTTTACTAACTCATATTAATTTTCCCTTTTTAGAAGCGGAAAAATAATCCAAATGATGTTTCGCAAGTTCCTCTTCCAATCCTCGACCACTTATAAGCGTGAAAGATGTGCATGCTTAAATGCAAGGAAGGAGGGTAACGACATTTTGGTTGATGGGAGTTCAGAGGGCCTAGTCCAAATGCAACAATCTCTTCCGTGGGGAGGGAGACCTGCTGTGAAAAGGAAGATTGAATTTTCTTGGAGAAAGCCCATGTAACCTTGACGAGTTGGTTGACTTTATGGATGAACTTGGTAACAGGACTGATGATAATATCATAGGTTCTGATCTATCATTTGAGGATTTTGATATATCACATCCCTCTCTTAATCTTCCAACCCCCCACGTATCTATATCAGCGTGGCCTTGGGCTTATATTTCAAACACTTCGCCTATCTCACGCACGGTAGCTTTATTCGTTGTATCCTTTTTATATATTAATTTCATTGCGATATTTATCTTGTCGCCCTTCTTATCGCCAGTGGTGCGGAAGGAGCTTCTAATCCGTGGTGAGGGAATAATGACAGATTTCAGCGCCACCCATGGATATTTCGCTATTACCAAGCCCATTCGACGCTATCGACTTGTTGTTAAGAATGCTTTTGAAGCTTTAGATGCCCCTACATTAAAGATTCTCGCCCATGAGATTTTTTTCCAGTTCGGTCGATGCTCCCCTGGGACGGTTCCCCAAATTCCCTTGTCCGGGTTGGGAAAAATTTGTTTCGATATCGATAAAAGGCAAGAAACCCGCAAACCATTGAGGATCACAAAGCAAAAGTCTGAATTTGTTATCAGGAGAGAGGGGATGAATCCATTGAAGCGCCCGAAAACTTCAGCGGAAGAGATGTCATCCATACGAGAAACAAGCTGAGAAGAAGGAACATGTGAAGGCCCTTCTGCTCAACTGCAAGGCTACGTTGAGTTGCTTACAACGATGAAAGGGTCAAGCAACTAGAGTCGACTGCTCCACCAAGCAAGTAAGCCAAGGTTGCACGAAGATTTGCTTGAAGCTAATGTGAAAGCTTCCGAGGAATTGGAGGCTCTTAAAGGGAAGACATCGACGTGGAGGACGGCCAAGTTATTATTATAAGTCTGAAGGATGGCGCCCATGTCAAACTGAGTTTTTTTGTTCTCAATAAATTAGACATGTTTCTGTTACATTTCCTACTCAACTTGCATAAGGCGGCCAATCGGCAAACCCATTTTCTCTTGTCTTCCACACGCCAGAGAACCATTCACGATGTTTGCATGGGATTTATTCAGGTGTACTGATGGACTATGAAATGTTATTCGATAGCGCTGGTTTCTATGTGGAATGGATATCCAGCTAATTGCATGAACTAGCTTGGCCCCTTTATTTATTTACATTTTTTTTGAAGCCTTATTACTTTATTTCATTGTTCATTTTTTATCTTTTACAAATTTATTTGTATATTTTTATATACACTGCCCTTTTGTACAACAGTTTAAGCTTATGAATTTGGAGTCATCATTTTTTACGCCATAGTTCGACTCGAGGATATCGGAGTAAAATTTTATGTGTCCTTATTTTTGCATCACAGTTTATACTGAGGTTGTTGGAGTAATTTTATTTTGTGGTGTGCCCCAGTTTATACTCTTGAGGGTATGGAGTACACTTGATGATTTTTCTTTGCATCAAGTTTATACTGAGGTCGTTGGAGTAATTTTTGTGCCCCATTTAAACTCGTGAGGGTAGGAGTTTTTTTATGTGCCCCAGTTTAGACTCGTGAGGGTATGGAGTAAGCTTGATGATTTTTTTCTTTGCATCACAGTTTATACTCATAAGTCATTGAGTAATTTTTTTGTGCCCGGTTTAAACTCGTGAGAGTTGGATAAGTTTTTCCTTATGTGCCCCGTTTACACTTGAGGGTATGGAGGGGATGATTTATTTTTTTGCATCACATTTTATACTTAAGTCGTTGGAGTAATTTTTTTTGCCCTTTAGACTCGGAGGGTATAGAGTACTTTTTTTCTTATGCATAATAACGCTTAAGGAATTTCCCATTTACCGGCCCAAGAGTATTTCCCATCTGTGATATGATCCTATTGCGCCCTAGAATAAACCTCTTTTATGACAAAAGGGCCTTCCCATTTTGGTTCAAATTTACCTTTCATCCGCCCGGATATTCATGGGACGAATGACCCGGAGTACTAGATCTCCTTGTTTGAACGACCTTCTTTTGACTCGCTTGTCGAATGCTCACGACATCCTAGCTTGGTATGCCTCAAGATTTTGCAAAGCTTGAAGTCGCTTCCTTCTAGTCTTTCCAATTCATCGAGGCGTAATAACTGATTTTTCCCCACAAATTTTCAGTTAGCACTTGGACGTGATCTTTCCAAAAGTAGAACTGCTTCACCTCCAAATACTAGGGAATAAGGTGTCATTCCTGTCGGCATGGTGTTGTGGTCCTATAAGCCCACAAGGCTTCTAGGCTTTTCATGCCACACGCTTATTTTTGATACAACTTTCTTTAGTAACTTGCAAAGAGTTTTGTTGAAAGCTTGCTTGTCCATTCGGTTGGATTATATGCCGTGGAATAATGATGGTCTATCTTTAAATTTTGAGCATAATTTCTCCACTTGTTTGTTTTAAAAGGAGTTCCATTATAATAATCCGAGAAGGAACGCCAAAGGATAAATAATTTGTGTTCTTATAAAATGTTCTACACTTCCACTTTGTCTTCCTTTAGAGGTGTAAGTTCAACCCACTTGGAGAAATAGTCTGCTGCTAAAATGAATTTGTAACCTTTGGAGGATGGATGGATTGGACCAACTATATCCATTCCCCACATTTCAAAACCAAGACATATTTGTCGATGGAGGGTTCATGGGTGATGTATGAAGTCAGATGCACTTGGCATTCATGGCATTTCTTTGCAAATTTAGTGGCATCTTCAAACATTGTGGGCCAGAGTAACCTAGAAGCCTTAATTGGTAGTGCAATTTAGGACCTGATTGATGCGACCAATATTTCATCATGCACCTCGCTTAAGGCCTCCATAATTTCATTTCCAGAAGGCAGCAATAAGATGCCATCATGAGAACGCCTATAGAGTATATCATTGGCATGTTAATGAATTGACCTTTTGGGATTTTAGATCTTTCGCTAGCATCAAGAGGTAGGTATCCGTGAAGCATATTCTAGGAATGGTGCTCCCAATCCCTACCTCGATTTCACATACATCAGTCATTGCGTAAGATACTATCGCTTCTTCTTCCCAACAAATATTGGCAATATTCTTCGCTCCTCTATGTGTACGCCCATCATTTCATGTGATTCTAGTGACATACTTGCAGCTAAACCGCTAAAGTGTCACCTTTTCATTTTGATTTCTAACTATGGCTGAATATTTAGATCTTTGAACATTAGGAGCTCTTTTTCCCTTTTGAAATATGGCAATAGTTCTTGTTTCTTTACCATGTAGGTCCCCATTAGTTGATTAATCACTAATTGTGAGTCCCCAAAGCAGAGCGATTGAGCCCCATTTTATTGCTATTTCAAGACCAATGATAAGAGCTTCATATTGCTGAATTATTCAACCCGGGTTAGGGTAAATGAGTATGGGATCACCCTTCAATAGGTGCAATGAAAACGACTCGACGCCGACCCATTGGGCAAGCACCATCAAGTACATTTGCCATGTTGATTTGGTAACCGGTGGTGAATACGCCTCATCCAAGTCATCATCTATAGGAAAATCATGGGATCGATGTGGCGAAGTTAAAAGCTTGGCCTTTTACCCTTTTCATATAACGTGATATCAAATTGTGAAAAAGCATTGCCCATTTAGCTAGTCTCCGAGAGTACCATTTTACTTAAGATATATCTGAGTGGGTCGGTCTTGAGACTAAATGTACAGGTGTTCTAACATGTAGTGTCACAACTTTTGTGCTGAACACCCCATATTTTTTCCATGTCCGATAATTGCACTCCCCCTACCAAGGTGGGCTAAGATAATACAGGACATTTCCTTTCCTGCATCATTATTTTGGCCAGAGTGCACCTAGTGAAGTAGGCATTGAAAGCAGTATAGAGAATTAATGGTCGGTTTTAATCGGTGCACCTAAAAGGAGGATTTATCAAATATTTCTTAATTTCTAGGAATGCCTTGGCATGCTTGATCCCATTCAAAAGGGACCTTTCTTCATAAGTCGGAGAAAGGTTTGCATCTCCCAGATAAATTTGAAATGAACCTCCTAATATATGCTAGGTGGCCTTGGAAACTCTTCAATTCATGTAAGTTAGTGGGTGGTCATCTTAACGATCGCCTTTGATTTTACTTGGATCGATCTAATACCATTTTTGTAACCACAAACCGAGAAATTTTCCAGGGAAACTCCAAATGAACTTCATGGGGTTCATTTTAGATTATGTTGCCTAAGACGCCAAAACCATTTCAAGGTGTTTGTGGTCTTGTTCATGCTTTGATTTCACAACGTCCTTTATATAGCATTCAACAATCACATATAACAACCCGCTAAGATGATTGTCATTGCTCGTTGATATGTCCCAGCATTTTTTTATTCAAAGGCATTACTTTATAACAATATATGCCTTTAGGTGTGCGGAATGTTGTTAACTCTTCATCTTCGTGCCATTTTAATTTGATTATAGCCGAACAACCATCCATGAAAGAAAATATTTCATGCCCCATAGTAGCATCGATAGTATTTCAGAGATGGGTATTGGGAAGTCATCTTTGGGACATGCTTTATTCATATCCCAAATCTACACATATGCGTGTTTGACCATTCTTCTTTTAACGGGTACAATACTAGAGACCCATATGGGTATTTGACTTTCTAATGAACCTCGGCTACGAGTTTGTCGACCTCGCTTCTATTTCGGAAGTATTTCGGCCGGATTTTTTTGAGCTTGCTTCACCGGTCCGAATCATGTTATATTATTCTCGAACCGTAGGGTCCGCACGCTTAAGGTTTCAATGTTATATTATGAGTTTATATTTTTGATGTAAAGTTTGTTCGAGTCCCGATATGATCACGGACATGACGAGGAGTCTCAAATGGTCGAGACATAAAGATTGATATATTGGACGGATATATTTGGACACCGGAAAGGTTCCGGAGAGTTTGGGAATATACGGAGTTCGGAGGTTACGAACCCCAAGTATATGGGCCTTATTGGGCCCGGAAGGAGGAGAAGGAGGGAGGGGGCCCCGCCCAACCGAATTGGGAGGGCGCCCCTCTTTCCCCTTTCCTTCCTACTACTACTCCCTTCCTTCCCTCCAACTTGATTAAGAAAGGAGGGAAACCACAGTAGGTTTCCCCCAGCCCCCCCGGCCCCCCTCCCCCTCCTTTATGGGGTAGGAGGCACCCTAGACACACAAGTTGATCATTGAGATCGCCTTAGCCGGGGTGCCCCTCCACATATTACACCCGGTCATATTGTAGCGTTTAGGCGGCCCCGCAGAGAACATCAAGATCGCCACCACGCCGTGCGAACTCCTCCCCTGCCTTCGCTGGATCGAGATCGGGTTGCGCCATCGAGCTGTAGGTGTCAAGAACTCGGAGGTGCCGGAGTAACGGTGCTTGGATCGGTTGAACCGGAGGACGACGACTACTTCCTCTACACCGCGCCAACGCCCTTTCATCACGAGGGCGACAACACTCCCTCTCCGGCTATTCATCACCATGATCTTGCGGTGCGAGGAATTTTTTTGAAATTACTGTCCCCAACAAAGGCATCCGAGCCTAGGTTTTTGCGTTGATGTTATATGCATGAGTAGAACACAAGTGAGTTGTGGACGATAAAGTCATATTCCAAGATGTCATACTTTGGTTCAGCGGTATTGTTGGATGAAGCGCCCGACCGACATTGCCAGACGCTTACGCGAGACTGGTTTTACCGCCATGCTTTGCAAAGTGACTAGGGGTGTCCCCTTTAACTTTAGTTGAACCGAGTGGCTACCGTCCTTGTGAAGGTTAAACGAGTCTATTTGACAAACTATCGCTTGGTTTTGATGCGAGGTAAGAACGGTTTTGCTAAGCCCGTAGCAGCCAGAAATTTGCAACAACAAAGTAGAGGACGCCTAACTTGTTTTGCGGCATGTTGTGATGTGATATGGCCAAGACGGATTATATTTTATTGTATGAGATGATCATGTTTTGTAACCGGTTATCGGCAATCGGCGAGCCATATGGTTGTCGCTTATTGTATGAAATGCAACGCTCAGAATTGCTTTTACTTTATCACTAAGCGTAGCGATAGTCGAAAGCAATAGATGGCGAATCGAAACGAACTATGATGGAGATCAATGTCGCTCCGGTGACGATGGTGATCACGAGGGCTTGAGATGGAGATCAAAGCACAAGATGATGATGGCCATATCATATCACTTATATTTGATTGCATGTGATGTTTATCCTTTATGCATCTTATCTTGCTTTGATTGACGGTAGCATTATAAGATGATCTCTCACTAAATTATCAAGAAGTGTTCTCCCCAGTATGCATTGCCAAAGTTCGTCGTGCCTGCACACCACGTGATGATCGGGTGATAAGCTCACGTCCATCTACAACGGGTGCAAGGTTTTGACACGAAATACTGGGTTATACTTGACGAGCCTAGCATATGCAGATATGGCCTCGAACACGGAGACCGAAAGGTCGAGCGTGAATCATATAGTAGATATGATCAACATAAGATGTTCACCATTGAAAACTACTCATTTCACGTGATGATCGGTTATGGTTTAGTTGATTTGGATCACGTGATCACTTAAGATGACTAGAGGGATGTCTATCTAAGTGGGAGTTCTTAAGTAATATGATTAATTGAACTTAAATTTATCATGAACTTAGTACCGATAGTATCTTGCTTGTTTATGTTTGTTTGTAGATAGATGGCTCGCGTTGTTCCGTTGAAATTTAATGCCCTTGAGAAAGCAAAGTTGAAAGATGATGGTAGCAATTACACGGATGGGTCCGAATTGAGGATCATCCTCATTGTGCAGTAAGAGTTACGCCCGGATGCACCGCGGGTGCCGGCCGTGCGAGCAACACCGATGTTGTGAACGCCGCGAGCAAAGGATGACTACTTATAGTTCGGTGCCATGCTTTACGGCTTAGAACCGACTTCAACGACGTTTGAACGCCATGGAGCATATGAGATGTTCCAGAGTTAAAGTTAATTTCCAAAGTAATGCCCGGATTGAGAGATGAAGTCTCCAATAAGTTCTATAGCTAAGATGGAGGAGAATAGTTCTGTTAGTGAGCACATACTGTAATGTCGGGTACTACAATCACTTGACGAATTGGGAGTTAATCTTCCGATGATTGGTATGTAACTTCAATGCCACCAAGCTACAAAGGCTTCGTGATGAACTATAATATGCAAGGGTTAGTAAAGACTATACCGGCTCCGCAATGCTAAAGGCTGGAGGTAGAAATCAAGAAGGAGCATCAAGTAATGATGGTCAATAAGACCACTAGTTTCAAGAAGAAAGGCAAAGGGAAGAAGAAGGGGAACTTAAGAAGAACAGAAGCAAGTTGCGTCGAGAAGAAACCCAAGTTTGGACCTAAGCCTAAACGAAAGTGCTTTTACCGGCGCATCGCACCGGAAGGGAACGCCCTAAGTATTTCGGATAAGAAGGATGGCAAGGTGAACAAAGGTATATGTGATATACATGATGTGTACCTTACTAGAGCTCGCAGGCACTGGTATTTGATATGGTTCTTTAATATTTGCAACTCAAAAGGACTACGGATTGCTTAACACCGCAAAGGACGAGGTGAAGCGTGGAAATGGTTCCAAAGTCGATGTGATCGCGGTCGGCACGCTCCTCTACATCTACCTTGGGATTAGTTTTAGACCTAAATAATTGTTATTTGGGCCGCTTGAGCATGAACATTATATCGGATCTTGTTTAAGAGATGGTTATCATTTAAATCGAGAATAATGGTTGTTCTATTTATATGAGTAATATCTTTTATGGTCATGCACCCTTGAAGAGTGGTCTATTTTTGATGAATCTCGATAGTAGGATACACATATTCATAATGTTGAAACCAAAAGATGCAGAGTTGATAATGATAGTGCAACTTATTTGTGGCACCGCCCTTAGGTCATATCGGTGAAAGCGATGAAGAAACTCCATACCGATGGACTTTTGGAGTCACTTGATTATGAATCACTTGGCACGGGAACCGTGCCTTATGGGCAAGATGACTAAAACCCGCTTCTCCGGACTATGGAGAGAGCAACAGATTTGTTGGAAATCATACATAGATGTATGTGGTCCGATGAATGTTGAGGCTCGGGGGATATCGTTATTTTCCACCTTCATAGATGACTTAAGCGATATGGGTATATCTACTTAATGAAACATAAGTCGAAACATTTGAAAAGTTCAAAGAATTTCAGAGTGAAGTTGAAAATCATCGTAAAAGAAAATTAAATTTCTACGATCCGATCGTGGAGGTGAATATTTGAGTTACGAATTGGTCTACATTTGAAAAACAATGTTTGAATCACGCCACCCGAACACCACAACGAATGGTGTGTCCGACCGTCAATCGACTTTACTAGATATGGTGCGATCTATGATGTCTCTTACAGATTTACCGCCATCGCTTTGGGGTTATGCTCTAGAGACCGGATTCACTGAATAGAACACCGTGAAACCGCTGAGACGACACCTTATGAATGTTTTGGCAAGAAACCAAAGTTGTCGCTTTTAAAGTTTGGGATGCATGTTATGTGAAAAGCTTCAACCGATAAGCTTGAACCCAAATCGGAGAAATGTTCTTCATAGGATACCCAAAGGAGACGTTGGGTACACCTTCTATCATAGATCCAAGGCAAGACATTCGTTAAGAATGGATCCTTTCTAGAGAAGGAGTTTCTTAAAGAAGTGAGGGAGGAAAGTAGAACTTGATGAGGTAATTGTACCTTTCCCTTACTTGAAAGTACCAGAAACCGTTCGAGACATCTACACCAAGTAGTGAGGAAGTTGATGATATTGATCATGAAACTTCAATCAAGTTACTGTAACCAAGATCAACCAGAGTAAGATCCGCACCGAGTGGTACGGTAATCCTTTAAACCTTACTAGATCATGATGAACCTAAAAGAAGGGTGGGGGGTTTTTGGGAGAAATAATGGGATTTTAAAAAAAAAAGGTTTTGGTTTTCCCGGGGGGGAAAAAGAAAAAAATTTAAAAAGAAAACCGGGGGTTTTTTTAAAGTACCCTTTTTAAAAAATTTTATCAGGTTCCCTTTCCCCGGGATGTTAACCCAATCATGTTAGAATTGCCATTTTATGTTAGAAATTTCAAATGGATTAAAGAGATTGAATGGATTTTGAAGAAGGTTTATATAGAACCAAGGTTTTAGTCCAAAGGACAAAAGATGCAAGCTCCAAGTATTAGGATGGTGCAAATTGGTTAAATAAAGTTTGAAGGGATAAAGAGGGTTTATTGATTTTAGAAGCCTTTAAAAAAGTGGTGACTTTTTTAAAATTATATTAGATCAATTGCTAGGAAATGATAAGTTTCGGAAGCTAAAGGGTCTTAATAAGGTTTTAATAAAGAGTAAACCTATTGGGCTTAAACAAAATGACAAATTAAGATTTCAAAAGACAACCGAAAAATTTTGGAAAATTCAAAATGGATAAGAAAGAAAGGGCCTCGGAAAGGGGAATTGAAAGATTTCCCCCCCAAAAAGAGAAAATGAAAGATGCCTATGTTCGCCATAGGTTACAGAGCAAGTTCCCCAGGTGGCCTTCAAAGGCAGGAACCAAATAACCAGGTGTTTGGATAGGGTCAAGAACATCCCAAAACCAAAGGGGAAAAATTTTCAATTGGAGGTCAAAAGGCCACAAACGGTTTTTAAACGGGACCCGAAACCCTAAACCAAACCGGAACGATTTACACAAACGGGGATAATTGGGGTTCAAACAAACTCAGGGGTCTACTTGAACGGGTCATAACTTCGGACAATAAGGAGCGGATAAGGATTCAAGACAGGGCAACCAGGATCTCCAAGAAAATTTCGGAAATAGAGAATTGCCTTACCGGAATCCGATTTCCAAGGGACCAAGCCTCAAGAGAACCAATTACCGGGCAGTCCGGGAGACATAAATTTGAAATAATAGGATCTGAAGGGGCAGGATAAGCCTTTCCCCAAAAAAATATAACCCAAATCCATGGGTGTTAAATCATTCTTGAATTGATTAGACCTAAATTGGGGGTCAAAAAACCCAAGGCAATAGTAAATTATTATTTATTTTTATTTCAGATAAATGTTTTCACATGGAAGTTTAAGGAAACAGTACATTGTGAATGATCAAAAACATGCCATTCCTTATTAGACTGTTGTTAATAAAGTGGTTAGTTTTAACCATGAACAAAATTGTTTTTGTTAACGGCCAAATTATGAAATTCTGATTGAAGACCCATTTTACAGCACCATCGTTATATTTGGTACCTTTTTCCAGCATTGTTTAATTGAGATTATAACTCCTGCTGGGAGGAAACCTTTGTCTCCAAATCACAACGAACTGAATAAAAATATTGGTTGGGATGTTGGGTTTATAGAGAAGGTTTTGCCCCGATTGGGAAGGTATTTCGGTCTCGGAAAACATCCCTTGCAAAACAACAATGGTTAGCGTGAGATAGATTCGGAAGAGAAAAATTGGGAACAGTTCTGGTTTTACCGAGAAATTCTGCAAGTAACATCCAACAAAGGCCGTGGTTAGCGGTGACCATAAAGATTTTGGAAATTGAGGAACCAAAGGGATCCGGTCCCCGTTGGTTATTGACCGAGGGTTCCGGTCAGCTAATTG
This sequence comes from Aegilops speltoides, assembly GCA_021437245.1. NCBI lineage: Eukaryota > Viridiplantae > Streptophyta > Magnoliopsida > Poales > Poaceae > Aegilops > Aegilops speltoides. Next base: position 185,624,382 of record CM038146.1, on the reverse strand, counting down.
TTTAACCTATTTGCCGAAGGTTTCGGGTTTAATGATTTATGATTTTGAGTACCAAAATTAGCCCAGTGCCCGAAGAGAGGAGCCTGGTCAGCAAAAGGTTTTAAAGCCATTTGGCCGGAAGGCCGGTTCTTTCTCCATTCCAACCCCAACTAAAGGGGGAGTCCCGGGGGAAAGGGGCCCGGCGGCCGCGCCTCCCCTTGAATAGGCGGAGGGGGGGCCCCTTTTCCCTTTCCCCAACCCTAACTGAAAGGGGGGTCCCTCCCCGGATAGGCCCTTCCGCGCCCTTGGGCCCCGGGACTCCCTCCCCCTTTTTGGGGGGGCACCCTGGAAACCGTTTGATTAATCCTCCCCCCCTCCAAATTAGGTCATTTTTTGGGTTTGGGGTAAACTCAAATTTCCCACCACGCCGTCGGCCCGGGAATTCCCCAAGTAGGAGTAAGGGAGATGACTTTGTCAAGAATGGGGCCGGATAAGGGCCCTCCTGCGGGAAAGAGCTTTTAGGGATCGCGCTCTTCACTAAAAATTTTTGTTTTTCAAATGTTTGCACAAATTTTTGAAATTCTCCCCCAAAAAATCAACAAAGAAATGGGTAAAATTCATCATCTTTGTTAAACCAAATATTTGTTTGTGTTTTATTTATTTCACCAACGCTCAACTCGCCCGGGATTGATTTATATTGCCAAAGGATAAACAGGAAATTAGTTTTATGTATATTTTTAACCAAAATAGGGACCCTTCTTCCTTTGGGTTGGTTAAATTGATACTTTTGTTTGGAAAATCCCCCTTTTTACCAATTTTTTGGGATTTTGGTTTTTTTTGCACCACAACATCAATAGAATTTATGGCATAAAAATTCACATTGGAAGGCTTTTCTTTGACAACATCCATCTTTAGAAATTAGAATTGGGATCCAACTTGTTTAGAAACCCCCCAAGCTCTTAATGTGGGTTTACGGAAACTTACGATTGGATAAGACCAATTTTAAAACCACGAAAATAATATTTTTCCCCATTGGAAATCCATTATCCCTTAACGCCAAATCTTTGAATATCCTCTTTTTGGCCCAATGGAGTAGTTTATATGACCCACCATCTAATTACATTTATTCAATTCTTTCCAACATAGAAGACTTTGGTTTTCCTCAACAACCCATTGGAACGATTTTGGATTTCAGCTTCTAGGTTTGAATACTTTATAGGGTTCTTAAATGGGTAGACAAGAGCTTTGAACGGGCCAAACATTCAAGGGATGTATTTTCTTCAAATGGCGATTCTCATTTGGAGGCGTACATAGGGCCCTTCATTTGGAATCCCTTCTTTTTGGTTCCTTTCTATGGAAGAGGGACTAAGCGCCATCTGAGTGTAATTTAAGGCTTTCTAAGCTGAGATCCCATCATTCCACACCAATATGGGTTGAATTCTTCACGGATTTTTGGCCTTTGGGGTGATAAATTTCGGCAAAAGGGGAGCTTCTTCCCTGGGGTTAATTTTAGCCCCCTTTACCAGGAAGGAATTTTCCTTTGGTTTTTGTTTGGCAACCGGAATTATCTAGGGAACAGATTTGGGTTGTCTGTCTATAAGTCCCTTCTTTTGAAAACGGTACGCCATCTTAGGGTGGCACTTTTGCCTTTTTCTTTCCCTTTTCAGCTTTTGAGGGTTCAAAGCCCCACTCAAATTTTCTATGAATTTTAAAAAACTCTTTAGTGAGGCCCAAAATGATGGAGGATAGAAATTGGTCATTAAATTTTGAAGCTTCCCTTTTGGGCTTGGGCATAAGGCCCCTTTTAAACCAAAAAGTCACAATTTCTTCCAAAAAAACCCCTTTTTGTCATGGTTGGCCCTAGGGAGACCGCTGTTTGGTTTTCCCTTGGTCCCTTCCGGCTGAAATAGGTTTTGTACCCCATGGCGGGCATTTTTCTGGAACTTTTCAGGACCCCTTTTTAGGCTTGGAAGTTTTTGTTCAGGGACAACTCATAAAATTTTCTAATCCGTGTTTTAATTTTAAAGGAGGGCCCACCCTTGAAACGGAACCACTTCCGACGATTGCATGAATCCCCCCTTTCCTCGGATCGTGCTAAGTTAGGCTCCATCTATTTTAGGCACCCCCTTTCGTTAATTGTTTTTTCCACCCCCCGGGGTGTGGCCCCCGGGGGGAAAGGTTCATTCCCCAAAGGAGTTTTTGTTTTAATTGTTTTAAACCGGGGGAGGTTCCATTTTGGCGATCTTGGAAAAGGAAGGGCAGTCTCAGGGGAAACCCTCCCTTGAACATAAAAGGGCCCTCAATTTGTGGGGGGCTTCCCTCTGGAAGGTTAAATTGGGAGATGTCGGTTTTTCTCGATTTACCCCAAACATTCTTCCTCAAGGTTTTTCCTCAGGCTAGACCGCGCCCCATCCCTTATTTTTTGTTGATTGTCACTTTAAGGCTGCTGCTCCCTTTTTTTCGCCAAAGGTTGGCTTTGCTCCTCAACCCTTTCTTCCGGGAGGACTTGGAGCTGCCCATTGGAGTTCTATTATTTTGAAGGAATGGGGTAAGCCTGGGGTTTGCCCCCACAAATGGCCCAACTTCAAAATCAATTTTGGTTGTGGTACCGAAGGGACCTTTTGATATTTTCCCTTTTCCTCTTGAAATTTTATTGGGGATTTTGCGGTTTTTCATTCCCGAAAACGGCTTCTTGGAACCCTCGCTTATTCTTGGTTTGAAAAAATGGAGACAATCTGGCCCTATTTGAGGATTTAACCAGTTCATTTGCCACGGGTTTTTGGGGGTTTTTTTGGCTTGTCCCGGGCCCCACCCTTTTCCTTTCGTACGCCTCTTTTCCAAGGTTCTTCACTATTTATGCATTTGGAAGAATTTTGTATTTCCGGCCCGTGGCCTCCGAAAGAGATGGCACCACCTCTCTTTTTTGGTAGCCCGGAAGTTGTGCCTTACTTCTTCTTTAACAAATTGGATCGGATTTCCTTACACCATTTTTTCCTTCCCTTGATGGTTGCCCTGGAAGGTTTCCCCCCCTTATTAGGTTGGAAGACAATCCAAATCCGGGTCTCGCCCTTTTCCTCCGAACCTTCAAAGGACCTCAGGTGGGTGCTTCTTCAAACGGCAACCGAGGTGCAGAATTGGTTTATTCCTTCGAGGTCACCGATTAAGGCCATTTCCACCATAAGCGTTACCCAAGGTTCCCACTGGTTTATGGGCCCCAAACTCAAAGAATATATTAGTTGGGGTTTTTTGAAATGGCATAATTACCCAACCTGCCTCTTTTCTTAGTTGGATTATGAATTTCCCTTTCCCTTGAAACGTGGCGGAAATGGCCAAAACCACCCCCGCCTTATTGTCGGGGTGGATTTTCCCTTAATATTTTTTCAAACTTGGAGTACAACCCTTCCTAACTAACCCTTTCTAATTTTTTTCCCGGGAAAAAAATTAACCCTCCATTTGGAGAATGACCTTCATTAAAATGGGCCGTTTTCCCTTTCCTCGGGGGCACGATAAAAATTGGCCTTTAAAAATACCCCAAAAAACTGATTGGTATCCTTAAAATGAAAACCTAATTGTTTTGTTTGATTTTTTTATATGGGGCTAATGATGCTTTTTTTATCTTCAATGTTCAATCCATTTTTCAAATATGAGGGGAGAAAAGGTCCCATCAAGCTTAATCTATGAAAATGGCGTGAGAAAGGGCCCATATTATCAGGTGAAATTTAAAGCATAAAATAAAAATAAATAAAAGGGTACATTTTCCCCCTTTTAATTTAATAAAATTTGAATTAACCCCAAGGAAAACCCCGTTGTTCCAACTACCAACTGAATTGCAAACTAATAAAAATGTAAAAAATTTCCCCCTCTGCGTTAGCCGTGTGCTGGGGCCCTGATCTTTTTAATGTTTGTTCATTTATATTTTTTTTGCTATTTATAGTGGGACGAGGAATTGGTTTTTCATACCCTTTTGTGATACTTAACCAACATTTATATGACCAGTGCTATTTAATCAACTTTCATGTATTTCATTTTTGATTTCCGGTATACTTAAACTGCATAACATTTTTATTGTTTTATTACCACAAGTTGGGGCTTTGCGGGACTAATAAAATTTTTTAAGGAGGGGTCAATATTAACCATCCCTTTTTTTTGATTTACCTTGAGAAACCATTTAAGCAATTATTATTGTTTTGGTAAGCTAAAGGGTTGAATTCTTTTTTTTTTAGGGTACTATAATTTCTAAAAAGGGAATATGTTCTAGGTGGCGCCAGATTTCAATTTTAATTTTTACATATCATTTTTTTTTATGGGATATTTTAAAGGGGAGAGACAATGATTTTTTATCTTTTTACAGTTGGATTTCCAGAATTTTTTGCCTAATATTCCATTTTCATTATATGAAGATTAAAAATTTAATTTCCGTTTGAACTAATTGGAAGATGGTTTCCTGTTAACCAACAAGAACAAACAAATTTCCCCTATTTATAATTTTCTGCTCAGATTACGGTACACCACAATTTACAGTTTGTTTTTGAATAAAAATGGGTCATTTTTTAAGCAATTTCTTTTGATTTTATGTTGGTCATTTGGTTTTTGTTTTTAATTTTTTCCCCGCTTTACCTTTTGGACGCCCACTAAATGGAAGGAAAATATGTTTTATTTGGGCCCCTGTCAACCAAGGATAAAATTTTTTTCTAACAATTTTCAATTAGATGATAGCCAAAGGCAAAATGCAAGATGGTTATATGGATGCTCCTTGTTTGTATCAATGATCCCCAAGGGATTTTCCCTTTTTTTTTTTGCTTTGGGTATCAGATGATTAGCCAAAAATTAAATTTAAAGAAACTCCTTGGTTTGTATCACAATGATCAACCAAGGAAAATTTTTTTAAATATAAGGCTTTGGAGAAAGAGATAGAAGGCAAATTCAAATGAAATTTAGTCTCCTTGGGTTCCAAGACCAACAAGGAAATTTTCCTTTAACATAACGCGGCCAAGAGAGGCAAACAATTCGAGACGACTGTGATCAGCCAAGGAAATTAAGGAAAAATTGGAAATACCTTGGTTGATCCTTCCCTTTTTTTTAAATAATTGTTTTGGTCGTTGAGTGGCCGCTTCAAATAAATTGAACCCGGTTTTATCACAATATAAAAAAATTTTTCCTTAAAAGTTTTGCCAGTAATGATAGCCAAAAATGCAAAAGGTGGGTATACTTCTGGTTTGTTAAAGTAACCGAAGAAAGATGTATGATGGAACAGGAGGAAAGAAATTAAAGGATCTAATTACCTTGTCAACCTTCCTCATTCCTCCTGAAGGCGGCCTTCCCAAGAACATTAGTCCTTTTTTCACCAATAGGGCCCAAACCAAAAAGGGCAATTAAAAAACCGACCCTTTATTGAGGAGGAATTTTAAAACTGATTAGGTGTTTTGACGGGGGTCCCATTTCGCGGGCGGAGACGTGGGAATGGGCGTTTTTTTTTTATTTTTTATTCTAATTGGCAAGGTCCCATCAGCCAATTTATTGCCAATTTTTTCAACGTGAATGGGCCCTTGATATTTTTATTGTTCCATAAACGTTTTTTTTGCTCCATTTATTTGTTAGGAAAAATTTTTTACTGTAATCATGTCACATACCAAAAAAGGGGGAAAATTATTATACGTTTTAGGCTATTCCACAAACCATAGAGACAGTCACTTTTCCCAAGAACATTTTTTGGTTCCTAAGATTATTATTGGCTTTCATCCAATTTAATTTTGTTGGCATTATTAAATAACAAATAGGAAAATTGCCCTCCCGCAATATTGATGTCCCCTTTGACGGGAAATTTTGATTTCGCAGGGCCCTAAGCCAAACTTTAGTTTTATTTATTTTTCATATTCCAATTTTTTTGGTCATTAAACCTAACATTAAAATGCCTTTTTGGATGTCTTGAGGGGATTTATTTTTAATTATTTTCTATTTGGTTTTAGTTAATTAATATTTGGGTTTAGAATTTTTTTACTTGGCAAAATACATGAAACCCACCCAACCTTTAAGGGGACCCCTCAAATAGGCTTTCCAGCTAAATCCAAACCAAAAGAAACTGGAAAAGATTCCGGGGCCCAACCCTTGGAGAATGGAACGAAACTCAAGGCCTTATTAGGAAAGCAGCAACACCCCCCGGGGAAAATATCCCTTCGAAATTGGGCATCCGGCCCCTAGATTATTCCCGGGGGCCCCCCCGCATGTTTCAAACCCTTATCACCCTTCGCTTGGTAAAGGAAATCATAAAGGGCCAAAATGTTTAAAGTTAGTGGATCTTGCATCACGTTTCAAATTTGGGGAAAACATGAAAGTCATTTTCTTTTATTTTTTTTAGGTTTTAGGATTTCTGGAAGGTTCTAAAGGTTGGACTGGGCCCCATGGAATTATCAAGCCCCCCCCCATCCTTTAAATTAAAAGAAATTGTATTTTAAGGGCAAGTAAGATTTTAAGGGGCCTGGGAAAAAGGGGGATTTTTTCCCCTTTGGCCCAACCCTGGGAATTACCCCCCGTGTTTTTTGGGGGGAAAGGGGAACCCTTACCCGCCATTTCCCTCCCAAACCCCCCCCACCCTTTTAAATTTCCTTTGAAAACCACCCCCATTTGGTTAATTTTATTCCTCCTTGGGAAAAGGGAAATATAAAAATTTTAAAGTTTTCATCCGTTGTCAAACTTGGTCTGTTGGATACAAAATACATAGTCCCGTGTTATAACGCTTTTAAAAGGGTATTTCCAACCCCCTTTGCCATGTTCCTGATTGACGGGTTTCATTGGAAATTTTATGCCCCCCCATCTTTAATTTTACCAGCTATTTGTTAGTTAGACCATTTGGATTAGTATTCGGGGGTTGATGATACTTGACTTTAATTCAGCCTTATTTGGACATTTTTTGGCGTTTGGTTTTTTTGTAGTTTTTAACATGGATTTTGGACAAGTTATTCATAAAAAATTTTAGACCAAAGCTTTTTGGGGGAGATTTTCCTCTTTTTGGGAAGGGTTATCCCATTTAATTATGGTTAGAAGGAAAAGCTTAGAGGCAAAAAAGTTTTAAATTTCCAACGGAAAAGTTTTTTCATGCAAATTGATAAAAACAGACTGGTTAATCTAGACTCAAGTGCCCTTTGCCTCTACAACTCTTTAATAAAAATTTAGCCTCCAAGACATTTTCATTTAGAAGGGACACTCAAGGAGAATGTGTGTGAAAGACCCTCCTTGCTTCAATGATATTTCCCACTCCTTTCTTCAGATTTTGTGGTAAAGAGTTGAGGGGGGATTGAACCTTGACAATTAAAATTGTTTGAAAGCAATTTTATTTCAAAGTAAGTAAGTTCCCCTAAATGAATTTGAGTTTCAGCAAATAAATTGAAGGTAAAGGAAGGAAACAAACCAATTTGGAACACAATTTTTTTTGGTTCCGATAGGTGGGCATCGAACCATTATGGGACTTAAACCCCGGGGGAACGGATAATCCCGGAGGGCTCCCCCAAAGGGCCCAAAGGCAACCTTGTTATGCCATCTGGTACCCAGGAGGACTAGTTACTCTAACTTCCGGTAGGCGATTTTGTTCAAATTCTTGGTTTTTTGGGGGGGTCCCAACGAACCTAAATTAGGACCCCCCAAAATAATAATGGTGTTGGTGGAATGAATTTGTTTGTGTTAAAAAATCCCCAACACTAACCCCTACTATTTCTTTAAGAAAGGTTAAAACAATTGGGAAGGTAAAACAAAATGGTGGGAAGGGGCAACTTTCTAACAAAGGGGGTTTTTTTTCAAATTAATAATGGACTTTCGAGGTCTCCCAAGAAGAGGGGTAGGGTATTTATGTAAAAAACCAACCAACCTTTGACCAATCTCCCCTTTGAAATGGTGAACCAAAGTTCAAACCGGGGTTTTTAGAAAATACTCTGGAGGTTTTCCAAAGAAGGGTTTCCAATTGTGGGAATTTTATTCCTGGTGAAAACATTTGATAGTATGTTACCTTCAACACTATTTGTGAAAGGTTTGGAATGGAAAATCCAAATTTCAGGGTTTGGGTAATGGCGATGGTTCATTGGGATAGTTTAGGAATGGTGGGACCAAGAACTTATAGGTAGGGAATAAAACGAAGTTTAAAATCAAAGACTTTGAGCAACCAACAACAAACCCACCCTTTTGATTCTTTCCTATAACCAATTTCTTGGACATAAACCAAAAGGGTCGAGTTTTGCCAACTTTCCTTAGTTTTGGGGGTCCCTTTTAATTGATACCCATTTGCTTTCCAAATGTTCCGAAGCTTTAAGAATGTAAAAAAACCAAAAACCCCGGGAAGTTTTTAACCCCCTTTGGTTTGGAACAAAAAGATCGCTTAAAAGAAAACAAAATAATATCCGCTTTGGCTTTGATAACAAGAGCTCCCTTTTTGGCTTATTTAAGTTTGTTGAATGAAATGCACTCGTTGGATCGGGTTATTTCCCTGTCCAACATCTTTAGCCCAAAAGATGAATAATGCTGCCCCTCCCAAACGAGTAAAGACTCTTAAATTTGTAAGCTTCCCTTGGCTGTTGCAAGCCCATGTGACAAACAGAAAAAAAGCTCAAAAACTAAAAGTTCTCAAAAACCGAAACAAAGGGGAAAAAGAGCCCTTCCCAAGCCTATACATCAATTTTTTGGCAACAATTACCCGGGGTTGGAAACCCTGGGATCTCACCGGTCCCCTCTTGAGGGTTTTTCCCCGCAGGTTAGAGGAAATATGCTCTAGAGGCAATAATAAAGTTGTTATTTATATTTCCTTATATCGTGATAAATGTTTATTATTCATGCTAGAATTGTATCAATGTAAAACTTAGTACATGTGTGAATACATAGACAATACATAGTGTCCCTAGTATGCCTCTACTAGACTAGCTCATTAATAAAAAATGGTTATGTTTCCTAACCATAGACATGTGTTGTCATTTGATGAACGGGATCACATCATTAGGAGAATGATGTGATGCACAAGACCCATCCGTTAGCTTAGCATTATGATCGTTACAGTTTCATTGCTACTGCTTTCTTCATGACTTATTGTCGGATCGAAAGTATGTCTAGAGGGGGGGTGATTAGACTACTTGACAATATAAAAATTCAGCCTTTTGATTAAGACAAGTTTTGGCAGATTTCAAGATGATCAAGTCAAGTATCACCCTACACATGCAATTCTAGAGTATTGGCAGCGGAAAGTAAATTGCACATGTAGTAAAGAGAGGTGGAGAAGAGCAAACGCAATTTGGAGACACGGAGATTTTTCTCGTGGTTCCGATAGGTGGTGCTATCGTCAATCCACGTTGATGGAGACTTCAACCCACGGAGGGTAACGGCTGCGAGAGTCCACGGAGGGCTCCACCCACGAAGGGTCCACGAAGAAGCAACCTTGTCTATGCCATCATGGCATACGCCCACGGAGGACTAGCCTTACTCGGGTAGATCTTCACGAAGTAGGCGATCTCCTTGCCCTTACAAACTTCTTGGTTCAACTCCACATCTTGACGGAGGCTCCCAAGCGACACCTAACCAATCTAGGAGGCACCACCCTCCAAAAGGTAATAGATGGTGTTGGTGATGATGAACTCCTTGCTCTTGTGCTTCAAATGATAATCTCCCCAACACTCAACTCTCCTCACTGATTTGGCTGTGGTGGAAGAAAGGATTGAGTGGAAAGCAACTTGGGAAGGCTAGAAATCAAGTTTCATATGGTGGGAGTGGAGCAACTTGATCTCAACACAAGGGTAGGTAGTTTTCTTCTCGAAATGTAAGGTAGGAGTGGTAGTTCTTTCGATGGCTCTCTCCACGAATGAAGAGGGGTGGAGGGTATTTATAGCCTCCACAAAAAATCCAACTGTTACACACATTTGACCAATCTCGGTCGGACCGAAGTTGACAACTCGGTGAGACCGAAAGTTCAAATCTTGTGAACGTTGGGATTTTCGGTGGGACCGAAAATACAATCTCGGTGAGTCTGATTCTTCCAAAGACTAGGGTTTGCCAATCTCGGTGGGACCGACTTTATCATCTCGGTGACACCGATTTGATGACGTAAGTTCTGAAGCTTGGCAACACTAGTTTCGTGAGACCGAGTTTGGAATCGGAAAATCCGAAATTTCTAGGGTTTGGGTATATGGTGAGGTGGTTCATCTCGGTGTGGTGAGTTTATGGAATCGGTGGGACCAAGATTACTTATGAGTGTATGTTGGAATGAAAGATTGCTGATAGTTTGGGAGATAGATCACTAAGCACTTTGAGCAACCAGATCATTATCATAACCTCATCCCTTTAATAGTATTGGCTTTCCTATAGACTCAATGTGATCTTGGATCACTAAACCAAAAATGGAGTCTTGAGCTTTTGCCAATGCTTTCCTTAGCATTTTGAGGGGTCCACTTCTTCACCATTGCCATACCCATATCAATTGAACTTTCGAAATGTTCTCAAGAAGCTATTAGTTCAATGATATATATGTTGTTATTAATTACCAAAACCACCCGGGATTAGTTGCACTTTCAATCTCCCCTTTTGGTAATTGATGACAACATATAGATCAAAGCTTCGACAAATGATATAATCAAAGAATAATATAAATCGCTTTGAGACGTATGTGATAAGCAAGAGCTCCCCCTAAATTTGTGCATTATTTAAGATTTGCGTTTGAATGCAAATGCACAATCGATTAGGATCATGGGTTACTCTTCCATGTCACATACATCTTGGTGGAGCGCACAAAATGATAAGAATGAATAGCATGCACCCAATCACCAAGACATGAGTAAATGATCATACAAGATATGAATAGCATATGATAAGCATTAAGCACACATTAAGGCATAGTATGATCAAGCACTCATCAAAGTAGAGCAAGCGTAGTATCAAACACACGGAATGTCTCGAAAAACTCAAAAGTATCTCAAAAGACCGCAAGCGAAACGAAAGAGCAAAAGCGAGCACTCTCTCTCGAAGTCCTATGATCTATACAATTTCTCCCCTTTGGCAACAAGTTACCAAAAGTTCGAAAGGTATAGAGCTAAACGTCACTAGGGACTCTGCTGGCGGCTCTGTCAGGTTGATGGAGTTGAGATAGCTGCATCTGCAAAGGCTTCACCGATGTCTGTGGAGCCGGAGGAGTGGTCACCGAGCTGGAGCCGAACCGATGGAGCTGTGGAGGTCTTTGAGGCTGTAGTCCTCGTGTCATCCATCGAATAGCAGCTGATCTGGGTCTTGTGGGAACCGGAGCAGGCTGTTCATAATCATCTGGACTAGGTCATCCTGCATCTCACGCATGAGCTCTTCCTTCTCCTTCTTGGCTTCCTCGATATCTGCCTCAAGCTTGTTGACAGTGACTTGCACTTCAGTCAGCTTGACATCCAGAGCATGGAACTTGTCTTCAACTATCCTCTCAAGACTCTCCTGAGACTGCACAATGCTGGCCAGGCGTTGTTCAATCCTCTGGGTAGCTTCAAGGAGCTGCTCTCCAACACTCTTGGGTTTAGCTGCTGCTGCTGCTGCTTCCTTCTCAGCTTTAGCTTGTTTGGCAGCTTCAGACTTTGCTTGACCTTCAACAGACGTGGGATCATCCTCACTCATCACAACTTCATTGTCCTCATGCTCAGGGCTGCAGTGGCAAGTGTGGTCGCTCCAACAAGTAGGTGCCCGTGCCAAACTTGGCATTGATAAGCATCTGAATGTGCGGGCAAATCCACATGACCTCTTCAGTCTGCTGCAGTCCTCTTGATAGTCTCAACTATCGTGTCCATCACCTTGAAAGGTGCCTTCGATCAAGTATATGCAGCATGTTGATAGAATAGCCTCTTATCATGCGATGATCTCGACTGGGGCATCAAGGTATGCCTCGGAATTGTGTTCGTGGTAGGGAGACCTGCACGAGATGATACACCGAGCTTCCTGATCTCTACATCCTTAGTGGTACCTCATTGTACATATTTTTCATAGACTCATGGTTTTTCTTGGGAATACCATAGACATCAACATCATCTTCTCTTGACCTTTGGAGCATTCAGCGTGCTGCCCATTCTTCAACAGTTGAAGAGAATCTCGACCTTCATCATCCACACAATCCTGCCATCCGGATAGAAATGAGTCAGGCATAGAATTGCATGATCATCTCATCATTCCAATCTGTCAACTTCTGACCAACGAAATCAGCAACACCACATGCAGTGAAGCTCTCATGCACATGTGGAAAGTAGTCTCTGTGCTCTTCACTATCAATATACGCCCAGTCAACATAGCGAGTGTCTGCAACAATGGGCTTCTTGTCCATAAGCACAGTCTCATAGAAATCTTGCTGCTCTCTTGTGTGGAACCTTGGGTCAACAGCAGTTCTTCTCCTCACAGCATATGGATCAGCTTGTCTCCATAGCCTGAGTCCTTTGTCCTTTCTTTCCTTCATGTTTTCAGCTCGAGGATGAGCATCATTGTGAATAGGCAATTTCTGACGGAGTTTTAGCAACACAGGTGCCTCATCATCTGACTCAGCTGGTGGCACATTGTCTTTCTTCTTCTCTGAAGCTGGGATGTTCCTGACAGTTTTCTTGGGCTTGGCAGCAGGCTTGGCTTGAGCTGCCTTTGCTGGAGCAGAAGGCTTAGACTTTGAAGGTGCTCCTGCCCTGATGGCATCACCCATCAACTTAGGCTTCTGAGGAGGCTGGGGTGCTTCCTCATCAGAATCATCAGAATTTGCTGCTTCATCATGCACAATTCTCTTCCTCTTGGAAGTTTTCTTCACTTTGCTCGAAGTTTCCTCTTCCATGCTCAGCTTCTTAGCAACTGTGGACTTCTTCACTTTGCTGGTGCCTTTCTTGGTTTGTTGCCCTTGATGCTCTTTGGCAACAACTTTCCTCTTTGGCTTAGATGAGATCTCTTCCTCACTATGAAATCGAATCTTCTTCATCGAATTTCTCTTCTTCACGGCCCCGGTGGCTGCAGGAGGCAAACCACTTGGTGTGCTCCTCTCACCATCATCGGAAAAGCTGCTGGCCTCGGGACTAGTGCCGCCTCGGAATCTCAGCAATTGGTGATTCAGACTGTTACGGCTGTCACCGCATCCGACATGGCCGACAACCTATGAATAGATTAGGTGTAGGCGAGAATAGAAGAGTTATCACAAACTGCGAAGATTTTGCAAAAAATGAGTTCAAATTTCAGTTTTAGGTTTTCACAGAATGCATTTCGGTCGATCGAGGCTAAAATTCGTGAATCCGAAGTGTCTAAACAGTAACCATTCACACCACTTTCGGTTGGACCGAAATGGGTTTCGGTCTAGACGAGAACACTAGGGTTTCACTAAATCCTCATTTCGTCACACCGATTTGCACAACTTCGGTTGGACCGAAAAGTCTGATCAATGGCCAGAGGCCAAATCGGTCATACCGAGAATGTAGAATCGGTCTCACCGAGATGTGTTCGCGGAAACCTAACCCTAAAACTTTTACTCGAATTTCGTTCTAAGAACTAATCTCTGGGATAGGAAGATCTCAAACGTGGCAAGAAGTTAGGCAAACCAATCGTGCATAGAATCGGAGGTTGAAGACGAGAGGATCGAAACTCACCCTAACTTGGTGGAGTTTCTCACGGCGCAACGGCGCGGAGAGAGTGACCGTTGACGGCGACGGAGACCTGCGGCGAGGGCCTGGCGGCAGCGGAGACGATCCGGAGACCACGGCGACGGCAGAAAGGGTTTGGGGCGAGGCGCTTTGAAGAAAGAATCAACGCCAGCGCTGCCCTCGGTATATATACCCTTTAGTCGCCGGTGGGACCGAGTTGTAAAACTTCGGTGGCACTAAGATGGTTAACGCAAGCGCTTACTCACTTGATCACGCCTAAAATTGCAACTCGGTTTCACCGAGGTGAAAACCTAGATCAATCCAAGTGCTTTCGATCCGTCCGATTTTGAGTGGGTTGGTCCGACCGAAAATACTTAGAAGGTTTTGGAAATTAAGCTTTTGACGGATCGGTGGCTCGAAAGTGCTCCTCACTCGGTGTGTCCAAAAAGACTTGATCAAAGTTTGTGATATAAGCATGAATAGAGTTTGAGACAAGAAAGCATAGATAGCTAGGGGAGGAACTTAGGCATTCTTGTCCATCCATTTGGTCAAAAAGAATCCAAAAGACCAAAGCAACAAATGGATGTCCTCGAATGGATAAAATCATGCATCCAACATGCTCACACAATAAGATAGCAAATGAAATATGTGTCAAACATGCATAAACAAAACACTAGCTACTATCACACAATTTGTCAATGACTAGGTCATCTATATATGAGTATATTGACTTAGGAGTCAAATGAAAACATTTGATCATAGGTCATACTCATCGTTTAAGCACAAGTAGGGTTACCAGTTTTACATAAAGCATTAATGTGTTCACATCATTTGAAGATGCTTTAGCTCAATTCTTTAGAGCAAAGCTTCCCCTTGATGTGAGAACCCCTTTTAAAGGGTCAAACTAACCTTGGGTTGTCGTAGAAGACTTCATGTAGATGTTGAAGATGTGGATGCTCAATGTTGATGAAGATCATCAAGAGTTGGGAGCAATCCTTTGGATTCGGGCACTTTCAATACCTACATGGGTTAGTCCCACAAGGAACAAACAAGGATATCCATGGACATAGATTGAAGTACACAATTGTCGCGCGCGATGGGCGGCGCGGCACCTATGGGGCCGGGCCCTTCGTGTTCGCATGCGAGGCGGAGGGTGCACGGAGAGCAGATCGAGGCGATGCACGCTGGGATTTTTACCCAGCTTGGGCGCGATGGTCGTAGAAACCCTCTTGCTGCATTGTGTCAGATTTCATCTTGCTCCCGAATGCGAGCAAATGGTGGTGTGGTGTATGAAACCAGCCAACCCCCGGCACTAGAGCTGCCGAGGGCTCGAGCCTCTGCGAGAGTAGCAATGATCGGAACCTTCCCTCGCAGTGCATGGGCCTCCTTTTATAGGGCAAGGGGTCACCGACAGTGTCAACGAGGGGTAGAGGGGTAAAACGTAAAAGAGGTGGTAGTTGGAACAGTCACGGGAACAGTCGCGGCTACAAGGCATGAACAAAGGATCCTACCTACTTTTGACAGAGGGGACAAGAGCATTAAATGCCGTCGCCGTCGCCCCAAAAGTTCCCGCCATTGCGTCTCCGTTTGCACGGGCGGCGGCCACCACCGTGGAGTGCCACCGCACCCTCATGCAGCACAGCCACCCGCCACGCCGTCTCTGGAAAAGGCCGGAGGCGACGCATGGGCAGATGAGCTGGAGGCGGCACGTAGCATAGCTCTCCCGGCAAGCACCTTGCCGGGTCTTGATCTTGCCGCCCGGTGCTTGTCGGGCTCTATGACTTGTCCGCTGCCGGGCCCTCGCCGGGCGCGTCTGGCCGAGGCGTGTCTTCGTGATGTGATCTTCTAGTCCTCCCGACGCAGCTCCTCTCGCCGGGATCTGCAGGAGTGATGTAGTCTTGAGCTCGAATGGCCTTCCCGCAAGCTCCTCTTGCCGGGTCTTGGGCTTCATCTTGTACACTTTGTTCTTGAATGGCTTGGTATGGAGTGGAAGATGGTCTCCGGCAAGCATTTGATGGATCTAGCTGCGGAGAGCTGCGGCTGCCGATGCACAAGTTGGGGTACCGAGGTACCCCTACCTTAGTACACCGGCAGAGCCCCGGCCTGGGCTATACACGCAGTGCCGCGGCTGTTGGGCCAGGCCCAAAACAAAGCACGGCACGCTGAAGCCCATGGCGCGCCGACCCCACTTCCGCCTCGGCCGCCCTTTCGCAGCAAAGAAGACGCTGCGTCGATTCTTGGTATCGTGGGATGGGACGTGCCCACGTCCTTCAATGAGGAGAGCGGAACGCCTCCCACTTCCCCATAAAAACAGAGGAAGCGGGCGTGGTTCCCCTCCATCGCTTTCATTGCTCCTTCTTCTTCCTCCAGAAAACCCTCCTCGCGCTCTGCCTCCGCATCTCCTCCGCCGCTTCTTGCGTCCGCGGCGTCGTCGGATTCTTCATCCTACTCTCCTCGCCGCTTTTGCCATGGCTCCAAAAACCCGGAAGGGGAAGGAGAAGGCGGAGAATACCAAGAAGGAGAAGTCCGAGCAGGCAGAAGAGCTCGCTCAGATGCGGAGGGAGAACGTCGTCTTTCCTCCGCGGCTCGGCGTGGACAAACTCTGGGGCAAGTACTTCCTGTTCTGGGCCAAGAGGACCTCAGCGCATCCTCGGACCAGAGCCCATCCGGCCGCCACCAAGGATCACTATCCCGGCGGGTATTATTTCTTCGCAGCCTTCTTCCACTGCGGCCTTTGTCCTCCTTTCTCTGAATTTTTCTGCGATATCATGAACACATATGGCTTCCACCTTCTCGATTTCACCCCCAACGCCGTCCTCACGATGGCGGTTTTCGCACATATGTGCGAAAACTTCATAGGATATTCCCAAATGTAGCTCTGTTCAGCATTTTTTTACCCGAGGGCGAGCCTGCCCCCTCTCCGGAGGGATTTCTTGGGTTTTCCGCCTGAACTTGAAGAAGTCGTACTTGCCGGGGGAACTCCGCATCAAGTGGGACGAGTGGCGCGCGGATTGGTGCTGGATCGTTGAAGACGAGCCGCAGCCCTTCACTGCGCCGCGCACAACGCCCGTCGCGCGCGGCAGAGATTGGAGTGAGGTGGATTCAGACGACATCAAACTCGATGCTGCCCTCATCCGGATCCTCCGTCTCCGACAAGCGGGGCTGTCCATTGCAGCGGTAGGCGCGGACTTCCTCCGCCGCCGCATCGCCCCTCTCCAGGACAGAAAGAGGCCGGCCTGGGAGTATGGCGGCGCCGGGGATATAATGAGGTTGCGTACCGGGCTAAACTTCAACTTCACGACGCTGGAGCTGAGGGGGATGGTCCGGGAGCTCTTCAAATACGACCCGGCCCATCCAGAGTGGTTCAGGCTCCCCCGAGGCGTGGTGCCCCTCTGCAACAACTCAGCACGGGACCGCCTCGTCGCCATGATGCCCGCGTGCGATTCACACGGCGTGGAGCGATCATGGATTCCGCCAGAGCCATCGGACATCCTCGACTTCTTCGACACCCTTGAGGAGGTGGCGAAGAACAAGGACGAGATCCGGGGTCTGACACGAGACACCACGGACGAGGAGCTTGCGTACATAGCTTCTCGGGCTGAAGAGGCCGCCGCAGCCGCGGCGGCAGGGAAGTTCGGTTGCACTCCCGAGGAGGCAGAGGCTGCGGAGGAGTCCTACCAAACGGAGGCGGCGGAGATCTGCAGACTGCTGCAGCTTCCTCCCGGCACGCTTGCCGGGGTTCCCTCTCTGAGGCACTCCGGGATCCACGGAATTGTGGCCGAAATCGCGGCGAGCGGTGGCGCTGCCGGAGGGAGCAGAGGCGCCGCAGGGAGCGGAGACGCCAGAGGAAAAGGGGTCGCAGCGCAGGGCGCTAGGTCTGGAGAGCCGGCCGGCGAGGTGGAGGGGGAGGATGCCACGGCCGCCGAGGATGCCGGCGGGTCCACGGACCTTTACGACGACGACCTCTCCTCGTCGGAGACCTCCCGCCCGGGCGAGCCCTAGCGTTCTCCGCCAAGCGCCTCCGCAAGGTCAGCGGCAGAGGCAAGCACGCAAGCCCCGGCAACTACCAGCTCGCCGGCAGCGCAAGCTTCCCGGGAGTCGAGCAGCTGGGCGACAGCGCACCAGATATGGCGGAGGCGACCAGCGACAAAGCCCAAGCAAAGGCGCCCCGCAGGTCGGCGCCGAGCGGTCAGGGGTCTTCTCGGAGCGGGACGGCGGCTCCGTCCGCTTCTCGGGCCCGGCCACCGCGGGGGCCGGGTTTCCGCAGCCCCCAGGCCCGGGGACCGCCAAGCGCCCCAGAGGGCCTTCGCCTCCTGCTCCTCGCGCCGACGCAACTCAGGTGCAGTATGATTTTTCTGCCTTGAGCGAGGACGACGAGGAAGAACAGGAGTGAGTACCCGAAACCTTCATTTTTTCTTTAAATTTTGTCTTGATTATCGTCGAGGCTGATCTTGTTTCTGTGCTGGTTTCAGGACCTTGACTGAGCGGGCGGCGAAGAGAGCCAAGGTGCCCTTGGTCGAGGTCTCGGACGACTCGCCCGTCGAGGTGACCGGGGAAGCGCCGGAGGCAAGCTTGCCGGACCCGAGCGCCGTCCCGAGGAGCAGCCCCCAGCGCAGCCCCCAGCGTAAGTCTGGGCCCCGCATCTTCGCTTGCCGGGCGCGTCCGAGAGCTTCATCTTATTCCAATATCTTGATGTGTTTGTCTTGACTTGCGCAGAAACGGAGCCGCAGCGACAGGAGCATCCGGAGGTCGTTGTTGAGGAGCAAGCAGTCCCCCCATCCCCGCCAAGGCTGGACTCCCCGGCGAGGGAGAGCGTTCCGCCGAGGGCGGGTACCCCGCCAAGGGCGAGTAGCCCGACGAGGGCGGCTACCCCGGCAAGGGATGGTTCCCCGGCAAGAGGGCTTGCCGCCGAAGACGTCCACCAAGGTAAGTTCTGCGATTTTTGTCTTCGGTGTTGCTCCCCCCCCCTCTCTCTTTTTTTTTTTGATAGTTGCTTGAACTGCTTTTTGCTTTCTCTTTCTTCTTCTAGATCCTCCTCCTCCCCCGGAGCGGATGGAGACGGAGGTCGTTGTTGAGGAGGAGGAGGACGTGCAGGATGGTGGCGACAATGCCCCTGTGCCGAGGACGCGGGCGGGAGCCGCCGAGCCACGCGGCGCCAGAGACCGCCTCGCCGCAGACACGGGCGGCGGAGAGGGGACGGCAACCACACCATCGCCCGGAGGCTGCGGAGCGTCAGCGCTGCGCCGTCATCACCCTTCCGCCGGAGAAGAACGGCCGGCTATTATTTGGAAGCCCCAACGGCGTTTTCATCCAGATGCCATGGGGTCCTCGTCGCGAGCTCCCGCGAAGGGGAGGCCTTCGACGGGAGATCCGCCCGCTGGTTTGAAAGTCGCCGAGGGACCCGGCGAAGCGGCGGGCCCGATGAGGAGAAGCTGCTTCACCAGCTCCCCGCCCTTTACCGGGCGACAAAGGTAAACTCGATTCCCGGGAGGCCCTTGCCGCCAAGGCCGCCGAGGAGATGGAGAAGCGCGCGGCGGAGCTTAGTGCCGCCAATCGGGCTGCTCTCCGTGAGGTGGCGGAGAGGCGTGAGCAGCTCGCCGGTCAGTATGAAGGGTGGCTGCTGGAGAAAGCCGAGGCCGAAGAGCAGCAACGGCTCGCCGGAGTGGATCTGTCTCGGCGAGAAGGAGAGCTCAACCAGCGAAAGGTTGCCCTTGACGCCCACGAGGAAGACCTTGCCGCTCGGGAGCAAGCCCTTGGCGGGGAATTGAAGGAGGCGAAGACGCCGCGGCGCGGCGCGGAGGCCGCCAAGGAAGATCTTGCCGCCAAGGTTGCGCAACTGGAGGAGCTGTTGAAGGCGGACTCGAGAAGATCGCCGCCATCACGGAGCGCGAGAAGTACGCCCACACCAATTCAGAGCTCCAGGCACGTCTTGCTGAGAAGGACGAGGAGCTGAAGGCCGCCAAGGACTCTCTCGATGCCGCCCAGGACCGGGAAACCAAGCTGAAGGAGGAGCTCCGCGAGGAGCGATCCTTGGTGTCCGTTGCCAACAAAGCAGCCGAGGATTTCCGTCGCATCGTCGAGATATGGACCGAGGATTTGGTGTCCTTCGCGTCCGCCATCGACCAGAGTTGCCGACGCTGAAACCGGAGCATCTCATCTACTCCCGGATCCAAACCTCGCCACAGCCAAGCTCACCTCTTCTTCGAAGGGTCGCGCCAGCTCTTGCAAATCTGCGGAAGAAGATCCCCGCGCAGCTCGCCGAGGAGGCGCGCCAGCTGTGCGCGGGAACCATGGAACGCGTGCTGACGAAGATCGTATACCGCAATCCTGGCATAAACCTCTCCAACGTCCTTCGCAGCTTGCCGGCCGACGCGGACATGGAGGCCCTGAAGGAGCAGGTCGCCCACATCATCGCCAAAGTGAACAAGATCCCCAGGATGGAGGGCGGCCGCGTAGACTAGGCCTTTTTTATCTTTATTTCCTTTTGCTGCTGCACAGGTCGCTATGAACTTATTAGTCATCGCGACAAGTTACTCTTTGTAAGATATTACCTTTATTCTGATCAGCAGATGCAGTGTCATTCCCCTCGCCTTGATCCTCAACTTCGTACGTTTTAACTTTATGCTCCTAGGAGTTTTTGCCGGCAAGGAGCCCTTGCCGCGAGTGCTGAGTGTCAAACTCAAAGCAGCCCGCAAGCCAAGGACTTCTCCGGCAAGCAACCTCGCCATGGCTTGCCGCGACACACCTAGTTTGCTGAGCGGGCTCGAAACGAGACAAGGGCGCAACACTTTGTCGCGGCTCACTTAAATCGTTGAGCATGCTCGAAAACAGGATGAGAGCACGGCTACCTACAGGTTGGTTCCTCCGAGCACAAGTTTTCCATACGAAGCGTGGTTGTTCAAGGAAAGTAACTTAGAATTTTAAAACTTTGAGCTGCTCAAATTTAAAACTTTGAGCTGCTCTCCGGCAAGCTCCTCTCCCTTGAACAGCACTTTGCTGATCCTCCACTTCCTTCCCCCCCGGCAAACTTGTGCACGAGGAATGTTTCTTTTGCTTAAGAGACAAGGAAAGAGAAGAAGGAAAAAGCAGATGGCCTTTCGGCGTGCTATCGCTTGCCGGATATGCGTGCCGTTCGAAAGATGCCAAATAACTCATGCAAATAGCAAAGAAGAGCATGGGAAAAAGGCAAATAATGCGAGACACGGAAACTTTATTGCTGCACGGGGTCTGCGCCCGGCTTTGTACAAAGGGTTACATGCAACCGCGGCAAAGCTTTTGTACAAAAAGTGGTTGCCGGAGCAGATCACGGCAACCGCGGCTTACGGGTAAAACTTGCGAAGATGCTCTATGTTCCAGGAGTTACTCACTGGCAAGCCTTCTTCGGTCTCGAGCTGGACAGCGCCGGGCCTCGTGACTTGTCTCACCCGATAAGGGCCTTCCCACTTCGGCCAACTTGTTGGAATTCTTGGCGGACTGAACACGCCAAGAACAAGGTCGCCTTCCTCGAGACTCGGCTTTGACCTTGCGGCTATGGTAGCGGCGCAAGGCTTGCTGGTATCGAGCAGCTCGTCATAAAGAGCTCGAGACGCCCTCCTCGAGGAGCAATCGCCATCTTGTCGCAGCTTGCTCTTGCTCAAGCTCATCATAAGCGAGCACTCGAGGGGATCCGTATACGAGTTCCGTGGGGAGAACTGCTTCTGCTCCATAGATTAGAGCAAAGGGTGTCTGCCCGGTGGCTCGATTTGGTGTCGTTCTGATTGACCAAAGAACCGCCGGCAGCTCCTCTATCCAATTTCTTCCGCACTTGCGCAGCCTGTCGAAAGTTCTTGTTTTAAGTCCGCGCAACACTTCAGCATTGGCCCTTTCTGCTTGACCGTTGCTCCTTGGGTGAGCAACAGAAGCGAAACAGACCTTGGCGCCAAGGTCTTGGACGTATTGCATGAAGGTGCGGCTAGTGAATTGTGTACCGTTGTCGGTGATGATCCGGTTAGGGATCCCGAAACGGCACACAATCGACTTGAAGAACTTGACCGCCGACTGTGCTGTCACCTTTCTCACTGGCTCCACTTCTGGCCACTTTGTGAACTTGTCGATTGCTACGTACAAGTACTCAAAGCCCCCGACAGCACGGGGGAAAGGGCCGAGGATATCGAGCCCCCAGACCGAGAAGGGCCAGGATAAAGGGATTGTTTGGAGAGCTTGAGCTGGCTGATGAATTTGCTTTGCATGGAACTGGCACGCTTCACACTTGGTTACTAGTGCAGTTGCATCTTGGAGGGCTTCTTGCCAAAGAACCCTTGCCGAAAGCTTTCCGACAAGCGCCCTTGCGCCAATGTGGTGGCCGCAGATGCCTCCGTATATCTCGCTAACAGCTTTTGTCCGCCTTCCCCGGAGATGCACTTCAACTGACACCATTGAGCCTCATACAGACAGTTCGTTGTCCACTTAACCGGTACATACTTGACTGTCTCGTTACCCTTTCTATCTCTTCGTGGTCGCCGGAAGTTCTCCGTTTGCAGGAAACGGACGATCTGCTGCGCCCATGCCGGAGCCCGGGCTCGACGGCAAGGACTAAAGGCATGAGGGCCGCTGCAGAACCTCGGCTTCTACGGCAAAGATTCCTGCTCGCCGAGTCAAGGTCCCCGCAAGCTTGTCGGGCAAGGCTTGTCGGGAACATTTGCTTTGATTGCACAAATCCGAGGATCGGCAGGAGCAAACTGTTCCTCAGCGTTCTGACCGTTGGCCTTGGGGACTTTGGCGGCGGTCTCTGGGAGATCCGCCGGCAGATAGTCGCCGGAGGCCAACTTTCTTTTCTTGGGCTGCCCAATTGAGGGTGTGACGGATGGTTGAATCAGCTTGAGCAAGAAGGTCCCTGGTTCCACAGGTAACTTCATAGAAGCACACTTTGAAAGGCCGTCTGCGATTTCATTCTGAGCCCTCGGGATGTGCTCCATCTGCAAGCCTTCAAAGTGCTCCTCGAGCTTCCTCACCTCATCTACATAAGCTTCCATCAAAGGGCTCTGATAGCTCTTGTTAACTTGCCGGACCACCAACTGAGAATCTCCCCGCACAATCAACTTCTTGATCCCAAGTTCGCCGCAATCCACGAGGCCGCAAGCAAACCTTCATATTCGGCGGTGTTGTTTGTCGCTTGCTCTCTTGGGAAGTGCATCCGATGACGACTTGAGGTGCTCTCCGGTTGGCGCGATGAGTACGACGCCAAAGACCGCCCTTGCAAAGTGAGAAGGCACCATCAAAGTACATTATCCATTCACTTGTTGCTTCTTGCACGGGTGTGCTCGTCTCTTGAACTTCGCCATCGTGTTGGGGTCCATTCGCTATAAATTCTGCCAACGCCTGCTCAGATGGTTGAAGTACTTTCAACTTGAGTCCAAAGCTTGACAACTCTAGTGCCCACTCAACGATCCTGCTGTTGCCTCCGGGTTATGCAATATTCTTTTCAGCGGAAAGCGAGTGACCACCGTTATTTCATGTGCTCGAAGTAATGGCGCAGCTTTCTCGAGGCCATGAGGAGGCCGAAGCAAACTTTGCACCCCAGTAGTATCTTGATCTAGCTCCACGGAGAAGGGAGCTTACAAAATACACCGGGCGCTGCACCATTTTTTTCCGCACCTCATCCCGCTCCTCAGAGATTTGTCATTGTCGGGGCCAGAGCTTGCCGGAGCAGTACCCTGCTTGTCGCTGGATTCACTTGCCGGAGATGTAGCTTCCTCGTCGGGCTCCTCTCTCGCTACCAACAAGCAGATCGACCACTTGGTTGGTTGCCGCTAGGTACAGCAGCAACTTCTCCTGTGGTTTGGGTGCGACAAGTATTGGAGTGGAGGACAGGTAACGTTTCAGGTCTTGTAGCGCTGTCTCCGCTTCTGGAGTCCACTTCATGGGCCCCGCCTTCTTCAAGATTTTGAAGAAGGGCAGAAGGCCAGCGGACTTTGAAATGAACCTCTTGAGGGCCGCCACACAACCCGCGAGCCTTCGACATCCTTGACCCGCTTTGGGGCTTGGATCTGCTCAATGGCTTTAATCTTGTCGGGTTGGCTTGATCCTCTCTGCGACACAAAGAACCCGAGAAGCTTGCGGAGGGAACCCCAAAGAAGCACTTCTCGTGGTTCAATTTTAATCAGATCCTCGCGCAGGTTCTGGAATGTCTCTTCCAAATCTTGAATCAGTGTATCCTTGCTCTTGCTCTTCACCACGATGTCATCCATGTAAGCTTCTACATTTCTGTGGATCTGTGGCTCAAAAGCAGTATACACTACCCTTGCAAACGTTGACCCTGCATTCTTCAGCCCAAACGGCATGCGTATGAAGCAATAGGTGCCGCATGGAGTGATGAACGCAGTCTTCTCTTCGTCCTCTTTGGCCATGAAGATCTGGTGATAGCCTGAGTATGCATCAAGAAAGCAGAGTAGCTCACATCCGGCAGTGGAGTCAACAATCTGGTCGATGCGCGGCAAGGGAAATGGATCCTTGGGACATGCTTTATTCACGTCGGTGAAGTCTATACACAATCTCCATTTCCCATTGGCCTTACGCACGCGGCAATCGGGTTTGCTAACCACGCTGGATGGATCACACCGACCAGGCCTGCCGCTTCTAGCTTCTTGATTTCTTCGCTGATGAACTCTTGGCGCCCACGGCTTGCTTCCTTACTTTTTGCTTGACGGGCGCGCATGGGGCAAACGGCAAGCTTGTGCTCAATTACCTTCCAGAACACCGGGATGTCGGATGGTTGCCATGCAAACACATCGACATTCGCCCAGAAAGCAACGAGCGCTTCCTATTTGCCGTCAAGCGTGGCGCCGATAGTGAAGGTACCACCGCTGCCGCCCTCCTTGGCGGGCACCTTCTTGGTTGCCGCGGAGCAGCCATTCCCTTTTAGCCTTGCCGGTGGAGCTCGACGGGCGTCCTCGACAACAGCGCAACACCAAAGGGTGCTGTTGCCGGAGTGGGTCCCGGAGCGCTTGCCGGATTTGGCCTTCATCTTCTTTCCTTTGGGAACTTCAGCGGCAAGTGCATCCTTGTCGGCTGCCGCGGCCGCGTCCCGGTAAATCTGGTCGGTGCAGATAAGCGCGTCTTTCTTGTCGCTGCGGACGGTGATGACGCTTTATCGGACCCGCATCTTGAGCACGCTAGGCGTAATGGGAAGCCGCCATGAACTTGGCGAGGGCGGACGGCCGAGTATCCGCCAGATGGCAACGGAATATTGGCAACGCCGAAAGTAACACGCCGGTCCTGAAGTTGACCTCCCGCCAAAGGTCACCGGCAAGGTGATCTTTCCTTGGGCTTGCTCCTTCCCGGTTGATTCTTGAAGGGACCGGTCTCTTCGAGCTCGTCGTCTGGGATTTGGAGTTTCTTGATCACAGCAGAGGAGATCAAGTTCAGCCCGGCCCCGCCGTCAACCAACATCTTGGTGACCTTGAGGTTGCGGATGGTGGGCGAGACCAGCATCGGCAAACACCCGACCGCAGTGGTGCGGTCGGGGTGATCCTCAAGGTCGAAAATGATGGGCGTGCTGGACCATTTGAGGAGTCTGCGTGATTCCATGGGTGGCTCTGCTGCATTCACTTCGCGTGCCCACTGCTTTAGTTGGCGGTGGGAGGTGTGCAGCGAGGCGCCACCGTCAACGCACAGGACCTCCGTGGCCTTCTGGAATTCCTGCTCACTGTCATCCTCATCCTCCATGTCCTCGTCGCCGTCTTCCTCATCTTTGTCGCGGCCCCGAGAGGGTCGATCGCCTTGTCGCCGCTTGGCCTTGCCGGGGGATCCTCCCCGACCAACGAACAGCCGCTTCTTGCTTGGTTCTCCCCCGCCACCTTGGGCTCTTTCCTTGTCGCGTCTCTCGTACTCAGCTTTCTGCTGCTCGACGAGGTAGTCGACGCGCTTGCAGTTGTAAAGGTCGTGGCCCTTGGTGCGGTGGATTTTGCAGTACTGCTTGCCGGGACCGCCCTGCTTGTCGGCTGCCGCCACAGGGGCAAGCTCCTTGCCGGAGTTGTCAACCTGTGTTTGCTTGGCGGGAGCTTCCTTGCCGGACTTTTCGACGGCAAGCACCTGTCCCTTGTTCTTCTTCTGGAAGTTCTGCGGCCGGCGCTTCTTTGCCGGGGCGGCGCCATCGGAGTCGCTTCCTCCTGCGCCAGCATCCTCTCCGGGGAGCCTCCTCCCCTCTTCCGCCCGTGCGCATTTATCAGCGAGAGCATAAAGCTCGCTGACGTCCCGGATTTTGGTCATCGCCATCTCTTCACGCATGCGGCGGTTACGCACGTTCTGGTGGAACGCGCTGATAACCGCAGCAGGGTGGACGTCAGGGATGTTATGCTGCACTCGGCTGAAGCGTTGGATGTACTTGCGCAGGGGCTCTCCTTCCTTCAGGCGGGATGTGGAGATCACTCTCGGCCGTGGGGTTTGTGACCGCCGTGAAGGCGCCAACAAACTGGTGGCAAAGATCCGCCAGAAGAAATGGAGCCCTCCGCAAGTGCATTAGCCAAGAACGAACGCTCGCCTAAGCACGAGTGGGAAGTAGTTCGCCAAAATCTTCGTCGCGCTTCGCAGCTCGCACGGCGATGGTGTAGATACCGAGAAACTCCGAGGGTGCGCTTGCCGTCGTATTTCTCGACGCCGGGCTTGAAGTTTTTCATCTTTGAGCCACCGGGCGCGCCGCAGCTTCACGGGTGAACGCAGGCAGCTCGCCAGCGACGGACAAGTCGCTGGCTCGCCGGGCGTCGCCGCCGACAGTGCTCCCAGCTCTCGGTCGATTGTCGCCGAGTCTCGGCGACGCTCGATCGTGGTCCGAAGCGTCTTCGCCGCCGCTTCGCCGAGGACTCCGGCGTTATCCCGACGGGTCCGCTGGTCCGACGATGCCGTGGAGCCGCTGTTGTCGTTGTTCCGCGGGCGGCGTTTTTCGCTTCGCGGCGGGAGTGCACGGTAGTTGCACCCCGCGGTCTTGTCGCCGCAGCCTTCGCTTTCTCCGCTTGCCGCGCCGCGAGGCCGCAGGCTGCTGCTGACGGTCGTTGTTGGCGGCGACCAGACTACAGATGGTGGCCCTCCATCCTCGACCTTGTCCGCCGCGGAGGGAAGTCGAGAGCATTTGCGCTCGTGAGCGCTTCGCAGGAGTGGAGGGAAGCGGGAGCGAGCGGCACGGGAGCGGACGCGCTGGCTTCCGGCTGTTGGAAGGAGCAGGTCTGCCCCGCGCTTTCGCTGCCGTGTCCGGACGGGGTCGAAACATCCGTGAGCCTCCGGCGCGTCCTCGTTCCAAAGAAGCGGATACCACCTCCTGCGGTATGGCGCTGCTGGTCGCCGTGGCGCTGAGATGGACGTGGATCTACGGAGGCCGAGGCGTGGTCCTCCGCCCTGCCCTCGATTCGTGGCACCGCGAAGCGCCCTCGCCGGTGTCCACCTTCCTCCGGCGTCTCCTCCGCCGCCGTTGTCTCCGTGGCGGCGGAGAAGACGGAGATGGGTCCGCGACCCTCGAGCTCTCGCCTTCGGGCCATGGCGCAGCTTGTCGGCGAGGTCGCCGACGGAGCTGGAGGGGTTGATGAAGAAAACGCCGCTGAACGCCGGATCAGGTCCGCACAACCTCGACGCTTCTACCGGGCGCTGCCAGAGATGTCGCGCGATGGGCGGCGCGGCACCTATGGGGCCGGGCCCTTCGTGTGTTGATGCGAGGGCGGAGGGTGCACGGAGAGCAGATCGAGGCGATGCACGCGGGATTTTACCCACCGGGCCACGATGGTCGCGTAAACCCTACCGCTGCATTGTGTCAGATTTCATCTTTGCTCCCGAATGCGAGCAAATGGTGGTGTGGTGTATGAAACCAGCCAACCCCTGCACTAGAGCTGCCGAGGGCTCGAGCCCACGCGAGAGTAGCCAATGATCGAACCTTCCCTACGCAGTGCATGGGCCTCCTTTATAGGGCAAGGGTCACCGATGTGTCAACGAGGGTAGAGGGTAAAACGTAAAAGAGGTGGTAGTTGGAACAGTCTGGGAACAAGTCGGCTACAATGCATGAACAAGGGATCCTACCTACTTTTGACAGAGGGGACAAGAGCATTAAATGCCGCCGCCGTCGCCCCAAAAGTTCCCGCCATTGCGTCTCCGTTTGCCACGGCGGCGGCCACCACCGTGGAGTGCCACCGCACCTCATGCAACCTGCCACCCGCCACGCTCTCGAAAAGGCCGGAGGCGACGCGGGCAGATGAGCTGGAGTGCGGCACGAGCATAGCTCTCCCGGCAAGCACCTTGCCGGGTCTTGATCTTGCCGGGCCCGGTGCTTGTCGGGCTCTATGACTTGTCGCTGCCTGGCCCTCGCCGACGCGTCACAGCCGAGGCGTGTCTTCGTGATGTGATCTTCTAGTCCTCCCGACGAGCTCCTCTCGCCGGGATCTGCAGGAGTGATGTAGTCTTGAGCCTGGAATGGCCTTCCCGGCAAGCTCCTCTTGCCGGGGTCTTGGGCTTCTGTCTTGTACACTTTGTTCTTGAATGGCTTGGTATGGAGTGGAAGATGGTCTCCGGCAAGCATTTGATGGATCTAGCTGCGGGGAGCTGCGGCTGCCCGTGCACAAGTTGGGGTACTGAGGTACCCCTACCTTAGTACACCGACAACAATAGATGATGTCCATGAAAGCAATGATTACCTTGTCCCTTGACTTACCAACAAGAGGGTTTGTGACTCCATGAAATAGTGCAAGATGTGGAAGTTGATTGCACAAGTTCTTGCCAAAATGAATGTGAGTGAAGTATGTTGGCGGAGTCACCCTCAAGAACTCTCTAGTTCTTCTTCTTCGGGATCCACATCATCTTGATGGGAATCCTTGGGGTTGTAGTTGAGCTTGACGAAGTAGAACTTGACGTTTCCTTGGGAACCCACTTGACCATGGCTTTAGGTGCTTCAATAAATGCATCAATCTCCTCTTGAAGCTTGTCCTTGCCTTTTAGCTTGTGGTCTTGTGGTGGAAGGTCATCTTGAGCTTGTTCCACATTGGAAGAAGTAGGATCATACTTCTTCTTTTGAGAAACAAACTTTGGAGTGGGATATTGACCTTCTTCCCATTCAACACCCTCGGCGTTGAACTTTCGCTCAAAACCAATTCCTTGATTCTTCCGTGCCTTCCTTGCTTAAGTAACAATTTCTCAAAGTTCTTGCTTCCGCAAGGCTCTTGTAGACACCTTTCTCTATAATCCCTTTCAATAAACTATTTTCTTGCTCAAGTGTAACTTGGCTTGAAACATTGTTAGTGGAATCAAGAGAATTACTAGAAGTAACAACATTGGATTTAGCATGGTTATTGTTACTACTAGATGAAGAATTTTTCTTATGCTTGTCATGCTTAGTTTTAATAGGTGGCAAGAAATTAGACAAGAGAAATCGTTTGGCAAGATATGAAGAACTCTTCTTTCGAAGATCGTCATTGATAGCTTTTAGAAACTCATGTTCTTGCTCAAGATTGAGCTTCTCGAAGCGTAGCTTCTCGAAGCGTAGCTTCTCATGAGATCTTAGGAGCTCTCTATGATCTTCTTGAGTTGTTTCATGAGCTAACTTAAGAGTGTTTAGTTCTTTAGTTAGACGCTCAATCTCCTTCATAGCATTGTCATTCGACTCTTCTCGACTATAAAGACTACTAGCATGTTCATCATTACTAGGCTCACTAGATTTGTCATGTAAAAGCTCATCTTCACCAAGCAAGTCATCCTCATCACTATCAAAGTCAATAAATTCAGGGTGTGATACCTTGGGGCCTTTAGCCATGAAGCATCTTCCAATTCCCTCATTTGGTGAATCAAATAAGTCATAGGAGTTGGAGTTGGTTTGTATCACAATGATCAACCAAGGACAAATTTTCTTCTCTTAAATATAAGTGCTCTTTGGCTCGTATCATGATGATCAGCCAAGGCAAACTATCAAGATGAAGATATATGGAGAATACTCCTTGGTTTGTATCACAATGACCAATCAAGGGGCAAATTTTCCTCTCCTGAACATAACTGCTCTTTGGCTCATATGAGTATTTTGTTGCTTTTAAACATATTCGCACCTTGACTTGTATCATGATGATCAGCCAAGGCGAAATGTCAAGGTAAAAATATGTGAAATATGCTCCTTGGTTCGTATCGCAATGATCAACCAAGGGTAATTTTCCTCTCTTGAACATAATTGCTCTTTGGCTCGTATCACGATGATGAGCCAAGGCGAAATGTCAAGATGAGGCTATATGGCGAATGCTCCTTGGTTTGTATCACAATGATCAACCAAGGGAAAATTTCCTCTCCTAAACGTAACTGCTCTTTGGCTCGTATCACGATGATCAGCCAAGGTAGAATGTCAAGATGAGGACACATGAGGTATACTTCTTGGTTTGTATCACAATGATCAACCAAGAAGAAAGATGAATATGATGAGAGACATGGGAGGAGCAAGAAGATTAGAGGAGGATCATAATTCCCACCTTGTCAACCTTCCTCAGGTTCCTCCTGAACGGCGGCCTTGCAGCAGCAGCAACAGCGTATATGTGCCTTTTTTCTACAGCAGTAGCGGCAGGACAACAGCAGCAGCGGCAGCACAATGGAGCGAGATTAGGAAAAGGACCGACCCTGTGTATGCTGAGCGAGGAGGTATTTATAGGGAAGGCTGGAGTTAGCGCTGATTTTTGGATCGCTGCCGCGCTCGCCTGCCCATGTTCTGTGTACGTGGGATCGTGAGATCGTGGGAAGGTGGGCTGCTCCTTTCCTTTCTCTTATTTCTTTATTGCTAATTAACCGGCAAGGTCCCATCAGCCATTATGGGGTTAGTTAAGCCAAGTTTTTCTACAACGTGTAGGCCATGGGCCCATTGAGCCTAGTTATTTGATTAAGCTCTAACACATGCAGCACAGTTTTCTTTCTTTTTTTGCGTACCTATGGCCTCCTGATTTAGTTAGGAAGCCTTAATACACGTACGTACATGCATGTCTATGCATGGACCAAGAGGAAAAGGAAAAATTCCATTACGTATCTGATTATATAGGCCATGTCACGTACATACATCCTATACGTGTATGTACATGTGCACTTTTTACCCAATGAATCATTTTTTGAAGTTCCATTAATCGACCTTATTATTGGCTTTCTCTCCAATTATATTTTGTGTGCATCTATTAAGATACGACTATATTTTGATGGAGGAACAAATTGCACCATCCTTCGACAATATTGATGTCGTCTTTGACGGTGAAATTTTAGATCAATATCCATCGGCGGACGATGCGCGTACATACATGCCAGAACTTTATGAATATTTATTTATTTTGTCATATCTCATAATTGTTGGTTCAATGTGTGCATTATCAACGTTCGAACATATAATATGCCTATTTTTGTCGATCGTCGATTGAGCGGTTGATTATATTTTTTAATTGATTCTTCTCATTATAAAACGGATTTTACCGTTTCACATTAATATTTTATGTGGTTTATGAATTTTATTTTATCTTGGTCAAAATACATGTCAACAGTTCCACCCTAACCTTTCCGAAGGGGACCCCCTCTTAATAGTACGGCTTTCCTACGACTCAAATCCACCGAAAAGAAACATAGAGAAACACCGTCTTCACTAGGCTCCGAGAGGCACCGAATCGTCTTGTGCCTAGACATGAGATATCTGAAATGCTCAGTGCACCCGATTAGTCCGCAAATGCATTGTTATCAATCACCAAAACCACATAGGGAGAAATATGCCCTTACAGAGTCAATATGGGCATCCAGGTCCCCCTATTGATTATTGACTGGAGAGGAGTCTCGGTCATCTCTGCATGTTCTCAAACCCTTAGGGTCACACACTTAACGTTTGGTAATTCTAGGAATATTCATATGGCGAAGTCCTAAAATAGTTCAGAGTCCTAGATAGGATCTTGGACATCACGATGACCTCTGAAATGGTCTGGAGGTAAAGATTTTCATGTGTAAAGTCATTTTCAGCGTTTTGATTTTTTTTAGGTTTTAGGTATTATACTAGGAAGGTTCTAGAAGGTTCTGGACTGGGACCCACATGGACATGGGTAGTGGGGCAAGACCCCACAACCCCTGGTATAGGCGCGTGAAGATCCCCCCTAAAATAAATATGATCATTTCCCGAAGGGCTAAGATCAAGATCCCTGGGGGATAGCGATCAGTGGGGAAGGAAAGGAGGGATTTCTTTCCTCCCCCTTGGCCAACAACCCTAGGAGATTGGAGGGCCAGCAGCCCCCTGCATGCCTATATAAAGGTGGGGAAGCATTGCGGGCAGCCACCCTTCCACCCTTGCCATTCTCCCTCCTGTTACACCTCCGCCACCTCGCGTAGACGCTTGGCAAAGCCCTACTGCAGTTCCACTGCTGCCACAACCACCACGCCGTCATGTTGGTTCAGATCTCATCGACCTCCTCTCCCTCGCTTGCTGGATCAAGGAGAGGAAATCATAGAGCCACACATGTGTTGAAGTCGGAGGTGTCATCCGTTTGTCGATACATCGGTTGGATCGTGATTGGATCACAAAGAGTACGACTAGATCAACCGTGTTATATACGCTTCTGCTTTCGGTCTACAAGGGTATTTAGACACACTCCCCTCTCGTTGCCATGCATCTCCTAGATTAGATCTTGGGTGTTCATTGGATTTTTTTAATTTTCATGCTTCGTTCCCCATCATTTATATTTTACCAGTCTCATGTTGTCAGTTGGGAGACCGAGTTATAGGATTGATTGTCGTACTATCAGGGGGGGCTCTCGAGTGAGTATCTTGATCGTAGAGTTCGTAGAGTTCTTAGACCTTTGCATCCTTGGCATCATCTTTCTTGGTTCTTGTTTGGTTTTATTTTGTGAGTTTTTAGAGTTCATGGTTATCTTTGTGACAAGCTCTAGTTCATCAAAAATCGATTTCCTATGCATCTTCTATTGCGTTTTTGGTGTTGGAGATTTTACCGGTCTTATTTGAGGAAGGGTTATCACCATTATATAATGGTTATTTTTAAGGAAATATGCTCTAGAGGCAATAATAAAGTTGTTATTTATATTTCCTTATATCGTGATAAATGTTTATTATTCATGCTAGAATTGTATCAACAGAAAACTTAGTACATGTGTGAATACATAGACAATACATAGTGTCCCTAGTATGCCTCTACTAGACTAGCTCATTAATAAAAAATGGTTATGTTTCCTAACCATAGACATGTGTTGTCATTTGATGAACGGGATCACATCATTAGGAGAATGATGTGATGCACAAGACCCATCCGTTAGCTTAGCATTATGATCGTTACAGTTTCATTGCTACTGCTTTCTTCATGACTTATTGTAGGATCGAAAGTATGTCTAGAGGGGGGGTGATTAGACTACTTGACAATATAAAAATTCAGCCTTTTGATTAAGACAAGTTTTGGCAGATTTCAAGATGATCAAGTCAAGTATCACCCTACACATGCAATTCTAGAGTATTGGCAGCGGAAAGTAAATTGCACATGTAGTAAAGAGAGGTGGAGAAGAGCAAACGCAATTTGGAGACACGGAGATTTTTTCTCGTGGTTCCGATAGGTGGTGCTATCGCCAATCCACGCTGATGGAGACTTCAACCCACGGAGGGTAACGGCTGCGAGAGTCCACGGAGGGCTCCACCCACGAAGGGTCCACGAAGAAGCAACCTTGTCTATGCCATCATGGCATATGCCCACGGAGGACTAGCCTTACTGGGGTAGATCTTCACGAAGTAGGCGATCTCCTCGCCTTACAAACTTCTTGGTTCAACTCCACATCTTGACGGAGGCTCCCAAGCGACACCTAACCAATCTAGGAGGCACCACCCTCCAAAAGGTAATAGATGGTGTTGGTGATGATGAACTCCTTGCTCTTGTGCTTCAAATGATAATCTCCCCAACACTCAACTCTCCTCACTGATTTGGCTGTGGTGGAAGAAAGGATTGAGTGGAAAGCAACTTGGGAAGGCTAGAAATCAAGTTTCATATGGTGGGAGTGGAGCAACTTGATCTCAACACAAGGGTAGGTAGTTTTCTTCTCGAAATGTAAGGTAGGAGTGGTAGTTCTTTCGATGGCTCTCTCCACTAATGAAGAAGGGGTGGAGGGGTATTTATAGCCTCCACATTAAAATCCAACTGTTACACACATTTGACCAATCTCGGTCGGACGAAGTTGACAACTCGGTGAGACCGAAAGTTCAAATCTTGTGAACGTTGGGATTTTTGGTGGGACCGAAAATACAATCTCGGTGAGTCCGATTCTTCCAAAGACTAGGGTTTGCCAATCTCGGTGGGACCGACTTTATCATCTCGGTGACACCGATTTGATGACGTATGTTACGAAGCTTGGCAACACTAGTTTCGTGAGACCGAGTTTGGAATCGGAAAATCCGAAATTTCTAGGGTTTGGGTATATGGCTGAGGTGGTTCATCTCGGTGTGACTGAGTTTATGGAATCGGTGGGACCGAGATTATTTATGAGTGTATGTTGGAATGAAAGATTGCTGATAGTTTGGGAGATAGATCACTAAGCACTTTGAGCAACCAGATCATTATCATAACCTCATCCCCTTTTAATAGTATTGGCTTTCCTATAGACTCAATGTGATCTTGGATCACTAAACCAAAAATGGAGTCTTGAGCTTTTGCCAATGCTTTCCTTAGCATTTTGAGGGGTCCACTTCTTCAGTCATTGCCATACCCATATCACTGAACTTTCTGAAATGTTCTCAAGAAGCTATTAGTTCAATGATATATATGTTGTTATTAATTACCAAAACCACCCGGGGATTAGTTGCACTTTCACTTATACATGTTCCTCACACCATGAGATTATGCAACTCCCAAATACCGGAGGAACACCTTGTGTGCTATCAAATGTCACAATGTAACTAGGTGATTATAAAGATGCTCTACAAGTGTCTCCGAAGGTGTTTTTTGGGTTGGCATAGATCAAGATTAGGATTTGTCACTCAGTGTATCAGGGAGGTATCTCTGGGCCCTCTCGGTAATGCTCATCATTATAAGAGTTGCAAGCAATGTCACTACTGAGTTAGTTACAAGATGAAGCATTAGGGAACGAGAAAAGAGACTTGCCAGTAACGAGATTGAACTAGGTATGATGATACCGACGATCGAATCTCGGGCAAGTAGCATACTGATGACAAAGGGAACAACGTATGTTGTTATGTGGTTTGACCGACAAAGATCTTCGTAGAATATGTAGGAACCAATATGAGCATCCAGGCTCCGCTATTGGTTATTGATCGGAGATGTGTCTCGATCATGTCTACATAGTTATCGAACCCGTAGGGTCTGCACGCTTAACGTTCGATGATGAATTGTATTATGAGTTACATGATTTTGATGACCGAAGTTTGTTCAGAATCCCGGATGAGATCACGGACATGACGAGGAGTCTCGAAATGGTTGAGACATAAAGTTTGATATATTGGAAGGCTATGTTCAGACACCGGAAAGGTTTCGAAAGAGTTCGGACATTTTTGCGGAGCCGAGGGGTTACCGAAACCCCCCGGGGAAGTAAGAGAGGGAAGGACACAAGGTGGCACGCGCTTCTCCCCATGGCAGTCTGAATTGGACTAGGGAGAGGGGGCGCCGCCCCCTCTTTCCTTCCACTCTCCCTCTCCTTCCCTCCCCCCTCTTGGAATAGGAAAGGGGGGTTGACTCCTACTAGGTTTGGAGTCCTGGTAGGACACCCCCCTTGGTGCGCCTCCCCCTTGGCCGTCCTCCTCCTCCTCCCTCCTTTATATACGGGGGCAGGAGGCACCCCAAAGCACAACAGACAATCTCTTAGCCGTGTGCGGTGCCCCCCTCCACAGTTTAACACCTCGGTCATATCGTCATAGTGCTTAGGCGAAGCCCTGGGCCGATAACATCATCAACACCGTCGCCACGCTGTCGTGCTAACGGAACTCTCCCTCGACCCTCTACTGGACCAAGAGCTTGAGGGACGTCATCGTGCTGAATGTGTGTTGAACACCGAGGTGCCGTACGTTCGGTACTTGGATTGGCTGGATCTTGAAGACGTTCGACTACATCAACCGCGTCACTGAATGCCTCCGCTTTCGGTCTACAAGGGTACGTGGACACACTCTCCCCTCTCGTTGCTATGCATCTCCTAGATAGATCTTGCGTGATCGTTAGAAATTTTTGAATTACTACGTTTCCCAACAGTGGCATCAGAGCCAGGTCTATGCGTAGATGATATGCAAGAGTAGAACACAAAGAGTTGTGGGCGATAATGTCATACTACTTACCACCAACATCTTACTTTGATTCGGTGGTATTATTGGATGAAGCGGCCCAGACCGACATAACATGACCGCGTTCATGAGACTGGTTCTACCGACGTGCTTTGAACATAGGTGGTTGGCCGGTGTCTGTTTCTCCAACTTTAGTTGAATCAAGTTTGACTACGGCCGGTCCTTGTTGAAGGTTAAAACAACACAATTGATGAAAAATCATTGTGGTTTTGATGCGTAGGTAAGAACGGTTCTTGCTAGAAGCCCGTAGCAGCCATGTAAAACTTGTAACAACAAAGTAGATGACGTCTAACTTTTTTTTGCAGGGCTTGTTGTGATGTGATATGGTGAAGACATGATGTGATATAAATTGTTGTATGAGATGATCATGTTTTGTAACAGAGTTATCGGCAACTGGCAGGAGCCATATGGTGGTCACTTTATTGTATGAAATGCAATCGCCATGTAATTGCTTTACTTTATCACTATGCGGTAGTGATAGTCGTAGAAGAAATACTTGGCGAGACGACAACTATGCTACGATGGAGATCAAGGTGTCAAGCCGGTGACAATGGAGATCATAACAATGCTTTGGAGACGGAGATCAAAGGCACAAGATGATGATGGCCATACCATGTCACATATTTTGATTACATGTGATGTTTATCTTTTATGCATCTTATTTTGCTTAGTACGGTGGTAGCATTATAAGATGATCCCTCACTAAACTTCAAGGTATAAGTGTTCTCCCTGAGTATGCATCGTTGCTACAGTTCGTCGTGCCGAGACACCACGTGATGATCGGGTGCGATAAGCTCTACGTTCACATACAACGGGTGCAAGCCAGTTTTGCCTGTGCAGAATACTCGGGTTAAATTTGACGAGCCTAGCATATGCAGATATGGCCTCGGAACACTGGAGACCGAAAGGTCGAGTGTGAATCATATAGTAGATATGATCAACATAGAGATGTTCACCATTGAAAACTACTCCATCTCACGTGATGATTGGACATGGTTTAGTTGATATGGATCACGTGATCATTTAAATGACTAGAGGGATGTCTATCTAAGTGGGAGTTCTTAAGTAATGTGATTAATTGAACTTTAATTTATCATGAACTTAGTCCTAATAGTATTTTGCAAATTATGTTGTAGATCAATAGCTCGCGTTATAGCTTCCCTATGTTTTTATATGTTCCTAGAGAAAACTAAATTGAAAGATGATAGTAGCAATGATGCGGATTGGGTCCGTGATCTGAGGTTTATCCTCATTGCTGCATAGAAGAATTATGTCCTTGATGCACCGCTAGGTGACAGACCTATTACAGGAGCAGATGCAGACGTTATGAACGTTTGGCTAGCTCAATATGATGAATACTTGATAGTTTAGTGCTTCATGCTTTATAGCTTAGAACCGGGACTTCAAAAACGTATTGAACAACACAGAGCATATGAGATGTTCCAACGAACTGAAATTGGTACTTCAGACTCATGCCCGTGTCGAGAGGTATGAGAGTCTGACAAGTACGTCGCCTAAAAGATGGAGAATTGCTTAGCTAGTGAGCATGTGCTCAGAATGTCTGGGTAGTACAATCACTTTAATCAAGTGGGAGTTAATCTTCCAGATAAGATAAGTGATTGACAGAGTTCTCTAATCACCATCACCAAGTTACTGGAACTTCGTGATGAACTATAATATGCAAGGGATGACAAAAGCGATTCCCGAGCTCTTCGTGATGCTGAAATCAACGAAGGTAGAAATCAAGAAAAAACATCAAGTGTTGATGATTAAACAAGATCACTGGTTTCAAGAAAAGGGCAAAGGCAAAGAAAGGGAACTTAAAGAAGAATGGCAAGCAAGTTTTCACTCCCGTGAAGAATCCCAAGGCTGGACCTAAGCCTGAAACTAAGTGCTTCTACTGCAAAGGAAATGGTCGCTGGAAGCAGAGTTACCCCAAATATTTGGCGGATAAGAAGGATGGCAAAGTGAACAAAGGTATATTTGATATACATGTTATTGATGTGTACCTTACTAGTGCTCGTAGTAACCCCTGGGTGTTTGATACTTATTCAGTTGCTCAGAATAGTAACTCAAAACAGGAGTTGCAAAATTAAATAGAGACTAGTTGAGGGTGAAATGACGATGTATGTTGGAAGTGGTTCCAAGATTGATATGATCATCATCGCACACCCCCTATACTTTCGGGGTTAGAGTTGAACCTAAATAAATGTTATTTGCTGTTTGCGTTAAAGCATGAATATGATTAGATCATGTTTATTGCAATACAGTTATTCATTTAAGACAGAGAATAATTGTTATTTACATGAATAAAACCTTCTATGATCATACACCCAATGTTGATGGTTTATTGAATCTTGATCTTAGTGATACACATATTCATAATATTGATTCCAAAAGATGGAAAGTTGATAATGATAGTGCAACATACTTGTGGCACTGCCGTTTAGGTCATATTGGTATAAAGCGCATGAAGAAACTCCATGTTGATGGGCTTTTGGAATCACTTGATTATGAATCATTTGATACTTGCAAACCGTGCCTTTTGGGCAAGATGACTAAAACTCCATTCTCCGGAACAATGGAACAAGCTAATGACTTATTGGAAATAATACATACCGATGTATGCGGTCCAATGAGTGTTGAGGCTCGTGGCAGGTATTATTATTTTCTGACCTTCACAGATGATTTGAGCAGATATGGGTATATCTACTTAATGAAACACAAGTCTGAAACATTTGAGAAGTTCAAAGAATTTCAGAGTGAAGTAGAGAACCATTGTAACAAGAAAATAAAGTTTCTACGATCTGATCGTGGAGGTGAATATTTGAGTTACGAGTCTGGCCTTCATTTAAAACAATGTGGAATAGTTTCACAGCTCACGCCACCCAGAACACCACATCATAATGGTGTGTCTGAACATGGCAACCACACTTTATTAGATATGGTGCGATCTATGATGTCTCTTACCGATTACCACTATCATTTTGGGATTATGCATCAGAGATAGCTGCATTCACGTTAAGCAGGGCACCGTCAAAATCCGTTGAGATGACACCGTATGAACTGTGGTTTGGCAACAAACCTAAGCTATCATTTCTTAAAGTTTGGAGCTGTGATGCTTATGTGAAAAGCTTCAACCAGATAAGCTCGATCCCAAATCAGAGAAATGTGTCTTCATAGGATACCCAAAAAGAAACTGTTGGGTACACCTTCTATCACAGATCCGAAGGAAAGATATTCGTTGCTAACATGCCAAAGATGTCGGTGAGAATGACACCGATGGATCACTGGAATCCCTACTGTGCATGTCGGGCACGGGGTTGTGGAAAGAGCGGGTCTAAGAGCCAGTACACTGGTCGTTTACCCAGGTTCAGGCCGCGAGGATCGCGTAATACCCTAGTCCTGCTTTGGTGTGTATCTGAACGTTCTTGTGTTCTTGAACTAGCTACGGTGCGTGCGTAGTCCAAGAAGCCGAATCCCCCTCCAATATGCCTCGGGCCTCCTTTTATAGAAAAAGGGGATGCCACAGTGGCACACAGGAGGTGGAAAGTGCATGCC
This sequence comes from Aegilops speltoides, assembly GCA_021437245.1. NCBI lineage: Eukaryota > Viridiplantae > Streptophyta > Magnoliopsida > Poales > Poaceae > Aegilops > Aegilops speltoides. The sequence goes on along the minus strand of CM038146.1, from coordinate 185,584,972 downwards.
GTGGCTGAGTCTATCCTCTGGCGGCGTCGGACAAATGCATTTAATGCGCTGCCAACATGCCCTTCTTGCTTTCACCGCCTCGCCTTGCTGCGACACGCATCCGGGCCAGCACGGCGTGCAGTGCCATGTAGGCTGGCAGGCTGCTGAGCTGGTGCAGTGGCAGGGTTTTCACGAAGATCTGCATGCCATCACGCAGGTGCTTGCTGAGTTGGTCTCGGGGTCGCACGTCATCACGCCGGTGCTCGCCTGGCTGGCTGGGAACGGCGGTGGAGCCTTGGCGGGTGCGGGCTTGGCCGCGGCCCCGCTGATGCCTTCGACAAAGGTCTTGCTAGGGCCCCAGCAAGGGTCTTGCCGTGGCACCGCGGTCGTCCCCGGCAAGGATGTTGCTGGAGGTCTCGTCTTCTGGTGTTCATCTGATTTTGCATGTTTGCGATCTTCACAAAGATCTGCATGCCACCATGGAGGTGACTCCCGAGTGTTGGTTCCAATGTGGCTGATGATGTTGGAAACCTCGGGCTCAAGGGTGGCGCGCTCCGCTGGTGTTGGGCAAGTTGCCCCGGCAAGGCTCTTGCCGGGGCTGCGGAGGCCGCCCCGGCAAGACCCCACCTCGCCCTCTTGCTCTTTGTGTTATCGGCTTGGCATTGTTTTGATCGTTTTGTGGCTTCGGCTTTCCGCCTCTGCCCTGCTAAGTGTGGCTGCGGGCGCGTTTCTGACTGCCCGTGCACAAGTAAAGGGGTACAAAGTAGAGCCCCTCCGGCAAGCGCACCTCTTCGGAGTGTCGTGCCCCTGTCGAGGTCGGGCTAGAGAGCTCCACCGACAAGAGCAAGAGATCTAGAGCCGCACCACCAGAGACAAAGAAGGTGTCCATAAAGGAGGACGGCACGGGAGGAGCTTTCACCATATGCTCCACCCTCGATAACAAATAGGAAGGCGAGCTCGTCACTTTCCTGCGGGCGAATGTTGATGTGTTTGCATGGCAAGCATCCGACATCCCCGGCGTTCCCAGGGAGGTGATTGAGCACCATCTTGTTGTCTGTCCTCATGCATGGCCCGTCAAGCACAAGGTCAGGAAGCAAGCTTTAGAAAGACAAGAGTTGAAGAGATCAGAAAGCTAGAAGCGGCAGGCTTGTTGAGAGGAGTACTCCATCCGACATGGTTGGCCAATCTGGTGGTGGTGCGCAAGGCAAACGGGAAGTGGAGGCTGTGTATTGATTATACAGATATCAATAAAGCATGTCCAAAAGACCCTTTCCCGTTGCCGCGCATTGACCAGATTGTTGACTCCATGGCCGGGTGTGACCTGCTATCATTCCTCGACGCCTACTCAGGATACCATCAGATTTTCATGACAAGAGAAGATGAAGAGAAGACAGCATTCATCACCCCATGTGGTACGTATTGCTTTTTATGGATGCCTTTCGAGTCGAAGAGTGCTGGCTCGACCTTTGTAAGAGCAGTGCAAATTGGTTTCGAGCCCCAGCTACATAGAAATGTGGAAGCTTATATGGATTACATAGTGGTCAAAACCAAGGACAAGGCAACACTTGTGCAAGATTTGGAAGAGACGTTTGCAAATTTGCACAAGATCAACCTCAAGCTAAACCCTTAGAAGTGTGTCTTTGGCGTCCTGTCCGGAAAGCTTCTCGGGTTCTTTGTGTCACAGTGTGGGATCGAGGCGAAACCAGACAAGATCAAGGCCATTGAGCAGATTGAGGCACCTAGGCGGATTAAGGATGTGCGTCGGCTCACTGGCTGCGTTGCCGCCATGAGCAGATTCATCTCCAAGTCTGCTGAGCGTGCCCTTCCCTTTTTCAAAATCTTGAAAAAGGTGGGCCCAATGGAGTGGACCCTAGAGGCCGAAGCTGCGCTGCAGGACTTGAAGAAATACCTCTCCTCCACGATGATACTAGTTGCGCCTAAACCACAAGAGCCACTGCTGCTGTATCTCGCGGCAATGAATCAAGTGGTTAGCGCCGTGCTGGTGGCACAGAGGGAGGTTGGCAAAGAGGCAGTGGCAACGGCGGGTGTCGGTGTCAAAACCGGCGGATCTCGGGTAGGGGGTCCCGAACTGTGCGTCTAGGCGGATGGTAACAGGAGACAAGGGACACGATGTTTTTACCAGGTTCGGGCCCTCTCGATGGAGGTAAAACCCTACTCCTGCTTGATTGATATTGATGATATGGGTAGTACAAGAGTGGATCTACCACGAGATCAAGGAGGCTAAACCCTAGAAGCTAGCCTATGGTATGATTGTTGTAATGGTTGTTGTGTCCTACGGACTAAAACCCTCCGATTTATATAGACACCGGAGAGGGCTAGGGTTACACGTAGTCGGTTACAATGGTAGGAGATCTACATATCCGATTGCAAGCTTGCCTTCCATGCCAAGGAAAGTCCCATCCGACACGGGCGGAGTCTTCAATCTTGTATCTTCATAGTCTTGGAGTCCGCGGACGATGATAGTCCGCTGTCCGGACACCCCTAGTCCAGACTCCTCAAGAGTCTCCTGAATCGCTTCAATGACGGCGAGTCTGGCGCGATAATGTTCGCATTGCAAGGCGGGTTCCTCCTCGAATAATCCATAGAAGATTGTGAACACCAGGATAGTGTCCGGCTTTGCAAAATAATTTCCACATTCCACCGTAGAGAGAATATCGTGTACATAGGTTCAATCTGCTGACGTATCTTGTAGCGTGACGTGACGCCACTACCAAGTCTTTACTTGAATCGTTTTTTATTATACCACCTCAGCGCGTTTAGCGAAGCGGTTTCCTTGGCACGCCTTGTCGGCGTAGATCGTGTTCCCTTTATTCGGGATTCTCATCAATACGGACGTAGTAACCCAACCGCGCCGTCGCCCCCGCCTCTATCGGCGAGCCCGAACGGTCACGGAGACGGCTCTTGGTATTCTCCTCTTATAATAGGACCAAGGCTCGCTTTTTCTTCAATCCTCCGTCGAATCTTCTCCTCGCCCAAGTTCCAACACCCAAAGCCCCAGATTCGTGTGCTTCGACCTTCAACAATGTCCGCTCCGACCTTCGTGGCCGGTGGATGCCCTCGCCCATCACGAAGGAGGACGTGCTAAAGCTGCGAGAGGCCAAGCACTGCCTTACGAGATTTCAGACAAAGTTGCCTTGAAGCAGGCCATGCCTACCCCCGAGCCTGGCGAGTACGTCGTCTTTGTGTCCCACCTCCGTCGGGGTTTAGGCTTCCCGATGGATCCTTTTGTGAGAGGGCTCATGTTTTACTATGGGTTGGAATTCCACGACTTGGCTCCGGAGTCCATCCTCCATATTTCCGTGTTTATTGTCATCTGCGAAGCCTTCCTCCGTGTCACCCCCCACTTCGGCCTGTGGCTGAAGACCTTCAATGTGGAGCCGAAGATGATCGGGGGGCGTCAAGCAGAGTGCAGCGGGGCGGCCATAAGCAGGAGGGCCGATGCCCCATGGCCCGAGGGCTCCTTCCAAGAGGATCTCGCCAGGCAGCAGGAGGGTTCTATATCACCGCTCGAAGGGCAGCAGTGGCCACCGCCTCAGATTCCGCTCGGGACCTCCTCGACGGTTGATGTCGTGGGTCAACCAAGGGCTCAACTAGGGGCCGTCAAAAGACGTGCCCCTATTGCAGGGCCGGATTCGAGACCTCCAGGCGAGGGAGATCGATCTGGTCGTGGTGATGCAGGTTATGCTGATTAGGCGTCTCCTGCCCTACAAACGCCGTCCTCTCCGACTATGGGAGTTCAATCCGGAGGGACCACGGATTCTCCAACACTTTATGGGTATGACACCCATGGAGATGTACAAGTTGTTCTTCGGACCGCAGGTGGCGTGTCCGGAATTGACCGTGGATGCAGGCCTAAGCTGCAATCGCCCGGATACTCAAGTAAGTAGCTCAGTGTTCAGACGTACCATTTGTTTGCCTTTCTACAATTAGCCTTTTAACCCGTTATCCTTCAACATGAGTGGATAGCGCAAGCAAAGCTGATACGGTGTCCGGCCCCCCTCCCAGAGACCGCGCCGGATCCCGTGGTGGTCCAGATGCTGGAGGTTGTGCCTTCAGAAGAAGGCGGAGGGGAAAATAAGGGAGCTACCGCCTCGCCCAAGGAGGCTCTTGAAAAAGGGGGGATCGAGAATCCTCCTCCGGGGGAGAAGAGGATCATCCGGAGACCCGAGGCCAAAGCCCCTAAGCGGGGAAGAAGTTTCACTGAGGGTCCTGCGTCTGGGAGGCCCCGCCGCACAATCTCCCTAAAGCATCAGCCTCCAATGAGCCGTGAGTAGAAAAAAGGGAGTTCGCAACAAGAGACATCCCTGCTTGTGCTTCCGAGGATAACCGAAGTTTTTACCTTGTAGTTCGGATCTCCGACCTTCTCGATGAGCTCGCTTCGGGATCTTCGCCCGAGATGATGGAGAGCGAGACGCCTCCGCTCGCTGCGCCGTTGGAGAGGGCGGACGAGCCCAAGTGTCGCCACGGAGGGTATCTCAACCGGCGGAGCCGAAGAGTTCGGCGCCGACTAGTGTTCGACCGGGGGAGCTGAAGGATCTGCTTGAGAGGGCATCCATCTCATAAGATCACCGTGCATTGATGAGTACGGTGATTAGAAGGATTTCGTCCGCCGAAAGCGGATTGCATAATGCCGTCAGGAGTTTGCTGGCGGGGTTTGAGGTATGTAAAAATGACACCCCTTTTTGACAGTTTTGCACATAAAGTGCGCCCTGTATAGATAGTAGCCCCTGAGACTCGGTAGGTTGTCGAAAGCGACAGAGTGCCGAGGATCAAAATCGCAGGTATTGAGTGTCGCCTTTCCTATGCAGTTGGCGGATAGTCCGGGGGCTAGCCGGACTGATGGAATTGCTGAATTAATGCGGCAACTCGATGTTGCGGATGCGGACATCGCGCTAGTCAACAAGTGACTTGACGATTCGCAAGGTAAATTGTTTCTCTGCAGTCACCTATTAAGGGAGCCCAAGCCCACCTCTTACAATATTTATGCTTGACGCAGATGGTGCTGCTGCTGTGGAGAGCCTTCGGGCAGAACTTGCTCAAGCCAAGGAGCAAGCCAGAAGGAGTGATGTGGCTGCCTCGAGGGCGCCGAGGAGTTAGAAGTCGAAGGGCTGCACATCGCCGGTTAGGGAAGGGATGGCCAAATTGGCCGTTAAATTGAAGGATGCTACCGACCGCAATGAGGCTCTTGAAAAGGAGCGCCTATCGGAGCGAGAAGACCTGGGGAAGGCCACCGCCGAAGCCAAGGATGCCCGTTCTGCAATGCGGGCTATAAAGGAGGAACTTCGTCAGGCCAGAGACATTGTGGCTGGCAAGCCTTTTCTGCTACGCCGCAGGTTTACAGATCCAAAGTATGCCTAGCTTGGCCAGCTGTGGGGTCCGGAGGATCCATATATGGACTTAGCGGCGAGTGCGGCGGATGCCGTTGTGCACTTCCAAAGTCAGAAGGATCACAAGACGGAAGAGCTATTTTGGTCTCAATTCCATAGTCCAGATCGTTCACTTCCGCTGACCGATCGGTTGGCCGAATGGGCTGAGCTGAATAGGTTGTCCGGACTTGCCATGACGGATATCGTGACTCATGTCTGGCCGGAGAGGCCCAAGCCGACGAGCTATTTTGGCTTATTGCAGCAGTTTCTTGGGGCGGTGCCGCATATCAAGGTGATGAAGCGGTCGGCCTGCATAGAGGGTGCGCGGATGGCCTTTGCCCGTGTGAAGACACATTGGACAGAGATGGATGCCAACGCTGTTGCAACCTAGGGTTCCGACGAAAGCCGGTTACCCGCCGAGCACTATTTTGGGGAAGTTATGCGTGGTGCTCGTGTAATAGAATCGCAGTGCTGGAAAAATGTCACGTTCGAATGAACGTTTTATTTTGTAAAACAATGGTTATGATGTAATCGCTTTTTATACTTGTGCGTTCAAGTATTGGAATATCTCCTATGCGGCCGTTTATGTATACGTGTGTATAACCTGAAAGATGGCAGTCTTCGGCTTCAGCCCCCACGCACAAGGTGCGGGGGTGTTCGCAAAAATAGCGCATTTTCACACTTAATCCGACGTCTTGGTCCTGTTAAGGAGGTGGTAGCGTAGCAAACGAGGCAACCGGACTATGATGCTTTATCACTTTCACTTAGCCATTGGAGTTCGAGGGTGGGACTACGATATAGCCCTCGGGGCACCGCGCCTCCGAATTCGGGCGCTGTGTGCCTGACCGAAACGGTCTTTCATCAAAGCGGAGGAATTCTAAACATTCCGTGGTCGATCGAGTGGTTGACCAGTCTCTCGTGTATCATGACAATCGCCGCTTTCATCGAGGTGGTCACCCAAATTAACCGGGGCACAATCGCAGAGTTCTCCGGTGCCGCTAGCCGATGATACGGAATGTAAGGCAGCAAACACAGGAGCCGGGCAAACCCAACATTTGACCAAAGACATGATTCGAGCTGATGCATATAAGGCCTAATCTCGAGACGCCAACACTCCCTAAGGTGTTCGGTCTTTATAATAATGGGCAGAACAATGCTCTAAACCCCTAGTGCCCAGGTACGGGCGAGGTCTTCTGACGCGGCTGATGCCAAAATGTCAGTCTCCACTCTGGTTATAATGAAAAGCCAGGGGATTATAGCAACAAGAGACAAGAAAAGGTTTACGCAGGTCTTAATCAAAAGAATCCTTGCGACGGGTCCCTACCGCACGCCTCATACCAGGTTCCATTGTGCCGTTATCCTGGACGGGTATGCACGTTGTTCATCTATAAAAGAGAGGAACTTAGTTTGAAAGGAAATCGTGCGAAAAAGTGCATGAAAAATATTAATAAATGAATAAAGCGGAGTCTATATTAGCTCATTATTGCTTATACGCACAGCCCCTTGTGAAGGGCTGTGCGGCTAGGGAGCCCCTAGCTTATTTATGCCGGACTCGTCTAGCCGTGTCCGAGGTCTTTGAATGACCCTCTTAATGAAATGATGCCACGTGGACCGGGCATTTTAAGTGTAAGAGACGCGTAATGTGGTATGGCGTTAAAGCGGACAAAAGCTTCACGTCCCAATAGTGCTTGATAGCTACTTTTGAATGGGGCGACATAAAAGATTAGTTTTTCGCGTCGGAAGTTGTTCGGTGACCCAACACAACTTCTAGTAATAGGGAGCCTGCGACTTGGCGAAGGGCTCAAGGCCACTCCTTTAAAGGAAGTGCGGCTTTCTAGAATTTTAGTAAGGTCTATCCCCAACTTGCGGATTGTGTTCGGATATAGCAGGTTTAAATCGCTGCCGCCGTCCATCAGGACTTGTGTAAATTGTAGTCCATCGGTTATAGGATCCAATATCAGAGCAGTCCATCCTGCATTTTAACACTTCGAATAATCCAGTGGCCAAAGGTGATTGGTTTTGACATCCAATCTCGAGGTTCCGCTGGGTGGACCGTGGCGAGACCCATCTTAGCGGGTGCCGATTGTTTTTCTCAGATATCACATGAAGTGAGTTTATCGCTTTGACTTCTTGTGGGAAAGTCTTTTGTTTTCCGTGCCCCGCCGGTGGGGTTCGCTGTCGTCCTCGCTTGGTGCGCCAAGCCCTTGTGTTCGGTGTTGAGTCGGCCGGACTGTTTGAAAACCCAACAATCTCGGTGGGTGTGGTTTGCAGGCCTTCCGGATGTACTGTGGATTTGTCATATCCGATCCAAAATTTTGTTTAAGTTGGATAGCTCCTCACTGTTGTCCTTAAGAGGCAGTGTTTTGTTGTTTGGCCGCGAGGTTTTGAATCCGGCGTTGACCGCCGTGTTCTTTGGGCTTTTCTCTTTATTCCGGTGCTGATCTTTTCTGTGCCGTGATTTTCCGTTTCCATCTCTGATCTCGGATGTACTTGGGTCGCTGGTGCTGCATCTTAATAGCCAGCTGTCTTCCCCCACGCAAAAGCGGGTCATGAGGCTTGTTAGCGCGGACATTGTCCTTGGCTTCTCTTGGCCGAGGTGTCTGGCGAGCCATTCGTCTTGGACGTTGTGTTTAAAAGCTGTTAAGGCTTCGGCGTCCGGACAGTCGACTATTTGGTTCTTTTTAGTAAGGAACTTGTTCCAGAATTTGTGCGCTGACTCTCTGGGCTGTTCAGTTATATGACTTAGATCGTCTGCATCCGGAGGGCGGACATAAGTCCCTTGAAAATTTGCTCTAAACGCGCCCTCAAGCTCTTCCCAACTTCCAACAAGTTTTCGGGAGGCTTTTGAGCCAATGCCGAGCTGGCCCTTTGAGCTTGAGGTGTAGATATTTTATGGCGTGAGGTCATCTCCTCTAGCCATGTGTATGTGTAGTATATAATCCTCTATCCGCACTCTGTGGTCTGTTGTTCCGTCGTAAGCCTCTATGTTTATGGATTTAAACCCTGCTGGGAATTCATGATCCAAAGACCTCATTCGTGAAACATAGTGGGTGTGCGGCGCCCAGATTTGGGTGTACCGCTGTCTTCAACACTTGGCGGTTGTGTTGCTTCCCGGGCCCTCTTTTTGGCCAAGAATGGACCTGGCTGGGCCATCTGCTTTCCCAGATCATGGGCCGCTTTGTGTGCAGCGCCGCTTATAGTTTTTGTCCTATCATCTGTCGCCTATCCGCCAGCGCCCTCTTGTTTTTTGACCGTGGGGCTCTATGGCTTCCTCGTCAATTCTGGCAGCAACTTGCGCTTCGGTAGCTCTTGATTGATGGCCATTGCCGATTTGTATGCGGTTTTGAGCACTTTGCTCCTCCTCATTCTCGAGTATGTCTTCCGCTGTTTTGAGCTTCCGCTTTTCCTTCTTCGCACTTCTTGCAGTGGCGACAAGTCTTTTGCGAAGGCTCTTATTCTCCGGTGGTGTGTCTGGCGTGAGGTCGTCTGGACTGTTGGTTTCGCCGGGCATTGATTGATTATCCGATTCGTCCTGTTCGGACGGTTGCTTGGCTGCATGTTCGTCATCCATCGGTTTGCCCTGCTCTATTGCTGGGTCATTAGGAGCATTGTTGTTGTCGAGGCGGGTCTTAGGGCGGCGTCTGCGTTGCTGTTTTGGTTGTTTATCGGCGGGATTATTTTTTGCCGCGCCCCGTTGGTCCTCGTTATCGCTTCCTTTTGGGGTATCCACCATATATACATCATGGGTTGGTGGTTTTCCAGCTGCTCGTGAGCACTCGGTTCTTGATCGCTCCAAAGCATCGCCGCCCATGTCGCCGATGTCTTCGAGTCGTAGTTCAGCATGTCGGTTAGATCGCCGACAAGGGCTACAAAGTGGGTGGTGGGTGGGCTTTGAATTTTTCGCCGTCTGCATCCCAACCATCTCGCCGTAATCCGCCAGGCTCTCCGGATAGCGAGAGATGCTTTAGCGAATTTAGGATGTCGCCAAAGGGTGAGTGCTGAAAGATGTCCGCGGCGGTGAACTCTATGATCGGCGCCCAATCGAATTCGATTGGCAGGGGCGCAAGGGGTTCGGAGTCCGGCAGAGAGTCCGGCACCCTGGAGTCACGAGCTTTATAAGGGGCAAGGCCAGTGTACGGCTCCATCGCCGTGGAAGTTGCAGCTCCCGAGGCGGTGTCCAGCCATGCATCCTTGATCTGTGCGATCGTCTCCGGACTATGGGTCGGAGCGGATTCGTGTGCGGCCTCCAAGGTACTATCCGGCGGCAGGGCTAGATCGTGCCCATCGCGACAGTGCGGCACGCCCGGCTGCGGATCGGATCCGTTGAAGATCAAGTCTCCGCGGATGTCCGCCGTGAAGTTTAGGCTTCCAAATCTGACCTGACGGCCAGGGGCGTTGCTTTTGATCTGCTCCAGATGGCCAAGTGAATTGGCCCGTAGTGCGAAGCCGCCGAATGCGAAGATCTGTCCGGGGAGAAAAGTCTCACCCTGGACGGCGTTGTTGTTGATTGAAGAAGCCATCGAGCCTATTGGTGACAAATACGAGGAACTCTCAATGAAGGCACCAATGTCGTGTCAAACCGCGGATCTCGGTAGGGGGTCTCGAATCGTGCGCCTAGGCGGATGGTAACAGGAGACAAGGGACACGATGTTTTTACCTGTGTTCGGCCCTCTCGATGGAGGTAAAACCCTACTCCCCGCTTGATTGATATTGATGATATGGGTAGTACAAGAGTGGATCTACCACGAGATCAAGGAGGCTAAACCCTAGAAGCTAGCCTATGGTATGATTGTTGTAATGGTTGTTGTGTCCCACGGATTAAAACCTCCGGTTTATATAGACACCGGAGAGGGCTAGGGTTACACAGTAGTCGGTTACAATGGTAGGAGATCTACATATCCAGATGCAAGCTTGCCTTCAACGCCAAGGAAAGTCCCATCCGGACACGGACGGAGTCTTCAATCTTGTATCTTCATAGTCTTGGAGTCCGCGACGATGATAGTCCGGCTGTCCGACACCCCTAGTCCAGACTCCTCGCCGACTCGCGGACAAGGAGCTAGGCCTCCCTCGGTGGCCTGGTCCCGCAAGGTGAAGCCCGGCAGGCCTCGACATCGACGGGACAGGCCTCAGCAACCAAGTGAAGTGGTGCAGAAGAAGAAGATGATGCAGCACCAAGTCTACTTTGTCAGCTCCCTCTTGCAGGGGGCTAGGTCGAGGTACTCCGGTGTGCAGAAACTGCTCTTCGGCCTCCTTATGGCCTCGAGGAAGCTGTGTCATTACTTCCAAGCGCACAAGATCACCGTTGTCACCTGCCTCCCGTTGCAACGGATACTGCATAATCCAGATGCAACCTGGAGGATTGTGGAGTGGGTCTTGGAGCTCTCGAGTTTTGGTTTGAAGTTTGAAAGTATTTTGACGATCCAGAGTCGGGTCTTGGCAGAGTTCATTGCAGAATGGACCTCGACCCCCGACGAAGAGATCCAGGAGACTGCTCTCCCCGGCAAGGAAACAAGCCACAACTGGATTATGTACTTTGACAGGGCTTTCTTGCTGCAAGGCGCCGGTGCCGGTGTGCTGCTCGTTGCACCCACCGGAGAGCACCTCAAGTATGTAATCCAAATGCACTTTCCCAGGGAGATGTCGACGAACATCACTGTTGAATATGAGGGATTGCTTGCTGGTCTCAATATCGCGGCAGACCTCGGGGTCAAGAGGCTCATCATCAGGGGTGATACACAGCTTGTCGTCAGGCAGGTCAACAAGGATTATCAAAGCCCTTTGATGGAAGCCTACGTGGATGAGGTGAGGAAGCTGGAGGAGCGCTTTGATGGTATACAGGCGGAGCATGTCCCCCGAGTGGAGAACGACATCGCCGACTACCTGTCGAAGCGTGCTGCCCTCAAACTACCTGTGGAACCAGGTACTTTTGTGCTTTGGTTAACTCAACCGTCCGCTGAACCATCAACAGAGCAAAACAAGCGGAGGAAGTCAGGCCCCGGCAAGTACTTTCCCACTAAGCTCCCTGGAGCCGCTGGCAAAGATGTTGCCGTGGACACTGAGCCTGTCGTGGGGCAACCGACTCCGACAAGGCGTCAAGCCCTGGCCATAGAGACGGTCACTCCCATGGCGGAGGAGATGCCTTTAGTCCTTGTCATCGAGCCCTAGGCTCCGGCATGGGCACAACGTACCGTTTCCTCCAAACAGGGGAGCTTCCTGAGGAGCAGGAGGAAGCGGAGAAAGTAGCCCGTCGGTCTACCCTGTATCATTTCATTGACAATGTTCTATACAGGAAAAGACTGAACGGTGTGAAATTAAAGTGCATTCCCGGGAGGAAGGACTAGAGCTATTGGCAGAGATAGATGGAGGCATATGTGGCTCCCACATAGGGTAGAGGGCCCTTGCCGGCAAGGCCTTCCGACAAGGTTTCTTCTGGCCCACTGCCCTCCAGGATGCAACGACACTAGTAACCACGTGTGAAGCATCTCAGTTTCATTGAAAGAAGCTTCATCAGCCAGCCCAAGCCCTTCAAACAATCCCTCCCTCCTGGCCATTCTCGGTCTGGGGGCTCGACATACTGGGCCCCTTCCCCCATGCCGTCGGGGACTTTGAGTACTTGTACGTTGCAATCGACAAGTTCACAAAGTGGCCGGAGGTGGAAGCAGTGAGGAAGGTGACAGCACAGTCAGACGTCAAATTCTTCAAGGGGCTAGTCTACCGTTTTGGTGTGCCGAACAGAGTCATCACCGACAACGGCACACAATTCACAAGCCACACCTTCATGCAATACATTGAAGACCTCGGTAACAAGGTCTATTTCTCTTCCGTGGCACACCCATGGAGCAATGGCCAGGCGAAGAGGGCAAACGCTGAAGTACTGCAAGGTCTGAGGACAAAGACCTTTGACAGGCCGCACAAGAGCGAAAGGCGCTAGATTGATGAGTTGCCAGGGGTTCTTTGGTCGATCAGAACGATGCCAAATTGAGCCACCGGCCAGACACCCTTTGCCCTGGTATACGGGGCAGAGGCAGCTCTCCCCATGGAACTCATATACGGGTCACCTTGAGTGCTCGCTTATGACGAGCTTGAGCAAGAGCGATTGCGGCAAGATGCCGCAACGCTCCTCGAGGAAGATCGTCTTCGAGCGACTGTGAGAGTGGCATGCTACCAGCAAGCCTTGCGCCACTATCATAGCTGCAAGGTTCATGCCTGAAGCTTTGAGGAAGGCGACCTTGTTCTTCAGCGTGTTCAATCGGCCAGGAATTCCAACAAGTTGACGCCAAAGTGGGAAAGCCCTTATCGGGTAATACGAGTCACCAGGCCCGACGCAGTCCGCCTGGAGACTGATGATGCCATTACAGTGAGCAACTCCTGGAACATCGAGCATCTTCGCAAGTTTTACCCATAAGGCGCGGTTCTCGGGCCCCCCGGCAAACCACCTTTTGTACAAGCCTTGCCGACAAGGCATGTAACCCTTTGTACAAAGCCAGGCGCAGACCCTAAGCATAAATAAATGAAGTGCTGGCGCCCTAAGTTGTAGCATGCATGCTAGGTTAAGTCTCTCCCTCGGTTAGGGTTGATAGTGCTTAGCAGCGAGTAACCCCTAGCATAGAGGTCTAGTGTGCATCTCTCTGTTCCTTTCCGTCCTCTTTAGTTCGCAGGGTACATGGACATTTCTTCTGAGCTGTTTGGAAGAAAGAGAACGAGTCGGCGCCCCTGTCCCGGCAAGCCAAGGTTGCCGGGGGATGAAGACGCAAGGGACCAACCCCGGCAAGCCAAGGTTGCCGGGGCGCCGAAGATTCAGATAAGTCCTTCTTCCCCTGTTTTGCATTTCCGTATGGAATTGGGACGTATGAAACCTCATTTTGTTCCTAGGCTACCGTGCTCCCCCTTGCCTGCACCCAGAAACTATTCCCTTGGGTAGGAATTTGGTTGTAGTCGTGGTAACAAGGAAGCAAGCGTAGGGCCTAACCCTACTTCGCCCCTGCCTCTGCCAAGAGCATGAGAATGGTAGAACGGAGTAAGGGGACGGCAAGGCCTGTTGCCGGGCGACAATGTTTATCTTAAAAATAACAAGGATTCGTTCCTTGGTATGAGCTTTGTTCACGCACAGAGAACCCGACAAGCACCCCTTTTTCATTAAATACGTCCCATATAGGTACAATTCGTACGGAATGTAAACATGAGCAAGGGGATTACAAGTTTTAAATTTCACTAAGGCCCGTGGGCTTACAAACTAAAAAGAGATAAGGTGCCCGTAATCCCTTTCTTGTCCCTCTCCTCAGGAAACGAAACAAGAAAGCAAGAGGGCAAAAGGAGCACCTAGGCGAGGTATGAGCAACAGAAGGCACCAAGAGAACATATCGGTGGCAGCCCAGGAGAGGTCTGGTGATGATGGTGTTGGGAGAAGGGCTGGAAGATGAGGCGGCGGGTCTCCAATACGCTACGAAGGCGTCAGTGCCATCGTACTCCAACTTGACAGCCCGCCACCCGCCTTCTTCGCCTTCTCCAGCTTTCCCATGCCAGCCACTCAAGGAGGCGACCCCAAGAAGTTCAAGGAGCTGGCCCCATCGGGATAAGGGGCCAGGTGCAGATGCTGTTGCTGCCGGCGCCACCCGGGGACGGCGGGTCCGACGCCTAGTAAGACCCATCATCCTCCCGCCGGATGCATTCGTCATCACTGTCACTGTCCTTCTTGTTACTCCCGCTTGAGGAAGAGTCTTCGTCATCAGAGGAGCTCTCCATGCAGCACTTTAGGCGAGTTCCAAAGTCTCCAAAGACCTTGACGGAGAGCATGCCGTTCTCCATTAGTTTGAAATAGAGAATGAGTCCCGCCGTCAGGCTGTGGATACGAGCGAAGGTCTTCCATCCGCGACGAAGATACATGATATGAGGGGCTGGGAAATCGACATCAACCAACGTGCCACTATTCCCGCGGCCCCTCATATGCAATCTCAGAGTCTGTGGCAGGTCGAGCTCCATATCCCAAGAAAATGGAGTAGGGAGACGAAGACAATGATGCACTGGCCGGCGCAGCCTGATGAAGAATGCACGAGGCTGGTCCCCGACGTGGCCGTCCATTGGGGGAGGGACTGCCGACGAAGGCGAGGCCGGAGCGCCGCCCTGTCCTCCTCTTCCCTGAGTGCCACGGCGACCTCAGCCTCGCCCCTCCCCTTCCACTCGTGGCCGGCTCCGCCGCCACAAACTCTTGGGAAGGAGGGGTGCGTTGTCGGGAGGAGACCCTCATCGCCACCTTCTAAGCACCGGCGTGCCCTCTCACCATAGCAGAAGGAAGAAAAAAGCCAAGATGGGAGGAGGCGGATGGCGAAAGATTGAGGGGTACCATCCCTCCCCCTCCCCTCCTTATAAAGGGGAGGGATCGGGGCTCGGCTGCCTCTCTCAAGCAATCCGGCTCATTAAGGTGGCAGCAGGCGAGGCCGTCGACCGCCCTCCTCGCCCAATTGAAGGTGTGTGGGTATCGACCCCCGCGCACGCCTTCCTATATTCCATGCGCCTGTCACCTACCCGCGCCGTGCATGTAGCATACGTGGCACAAGGGGCGGGTATAGTGGGAAACGTGGAACGATGGTTCCAAGGCGAAGAAAGTAAATGAGCAGCGGCCCTGCGGTCTTAAAGGGACATGCAAGCCGCCTCTTTACTGTTCACCGCAAGATGACGCGGGCATGCTTCGGTCACCCCACGCACGATCCCCACGTCATGCATTCAACGCGAGTCGTGGGGAAGCGCAGCGGACGAAGGAGGTAAAAATCGCCCCCGCCTGCCCGCGCACTGTTCTGGGCCTAGCCCAACAACGTGTCACGCTTATGTGTGTCCAAGGCCCGGGGGCTCCTGTCGGTGTACAGAAGTAGGGGCTCTACTTTGTACCCTTTATTTGTGCACGGGCAGTCAGAGCCGCGCCCGCAGCCACACTTAGCAGGGCAGAGATGGAAAGTCGAAGACACAAAACAATAAAAACAACGCCAAGGTGAAAACACAAAGAGCAAGAGGGCGAGGTGGACTCCCCCGGCAAGACCCTTGCCGGGGTGGCCTCCACAGCCCCGGCAAGAGCCTTGCCGGGGCAACATGCCCAACACCAGTAGAGCGCGCCACCCTTGAGCCCGAGGTTTCCAACATCATCAACCACATTGGAACCAACGCTCGGGAGGCACCTCCATGGTGGCATGCAGATCTTTGTGAAGATCACAAACATGCAAAATCAGATGAGGACCAGAAGACGAGACCTGCGGAAACATCCTTGCCGGGGACGACCACGATACCACGGCAAGACCCTTGCCGAGGGCATCAGCGGGGCCGCGGCCAGGCCCACGCCCACCAAGGCTCCACTGCTGTTCCCATGCAGCTGCCAGCCTAGCCAGCCAGGTGAGCACCTGTGTGGTGACGTGCGGCCCCGAGACCAACTCAGCAAGCACCTGCATGGTGGCATGCAGATCTTCATGAAGACCCTGCCACCGCACCAGCTCAGCAGTCCGCCAGCCTACATGGCACTGCACTGCACGCCGCGCTGGCCCGGACGAGTGTCGCAGCACGGCGAGGCGGCGACAACAAGAAGGGCACGTCGGCAGCGCATTAAATGTGTTTGTCCGACGCCGCCAGAGGATAGACTCAGCCACCACATGCACTTTCCACCTCCTATGTGCCACTGTGGCATCCCCTTTTTCTATAAAAAGAGGCCCGAGGCATACTGGAGGGGCATTCGCCTTTTTGGACTACGCACGCACCGTAGCTAGTTCAAGAACACAAGAACATTCAGATATACACCAAAGCAGGACTAGGGTATTACGCGATCCTCGCGGTCCGAACCTGGGTAAATGACCTGTGTACTGGCTCTTAGACCCGCTCTTTCCACAACCCCACGCCCGCTGACCACAGTAGGGATTCTAGTGATCCCATAGGTGTCGTTCTCACCGACATCCTGTCGGTGTACAGAAGTAAGGTCTCTACTTTGTACCCCTTTACCTGTGTACGGGCAGTCAGAGCCGTGCCCACGGCCACACTTAAGCAGGGCAGAGGAAAGAAGCCAAAGCCACAAGAAGATCAAGGCAGCCCCAAGACCGGAAACACAAAGAGCAAGAGGGCGAGGTGGACTGCCCCGGCAAGACCCTTGCCGGGGCGGCCTCTGCAGCCGCGACAAGAGCCTTGCCGGGGCAACTTGCCCAACACCAGCGAAGCGTGCCACCCTTGAGCCCGAGGTTTCCAACATCATCGACCACATTGGAACCAAGGATCGGGAGGCACCTCCATGGTGGCATGCAGATCTTTGTGAAGATCGCAAACATGCAAAATCAGATGAAGACAAGAAGACGAGACCTCCGGCAACATCCTTGCCGGGGACAACCGCGGTGCCCTGGCAAGACCCTTGGCGAGGGCATCAGCAGGGCCGCTTTCAGGCCCGCGCCCGCCAAGGCTCCACCGCCGTCCCATGCAGCTGCCAGCCCAGCCAGCCAGGCGAGCACCGGCGTGGCGACGTGTGGCCCCGAGACCAACTCAGCAAGCACCTGCGTGGTGGGATGCAGATCTTCGTGAAGACCCTGCCACCGCACCAGCTCAGCAGCTTGCCAGCCTACATGGCACTGCACGCCGCGCTGGCCCGGACGCGTGTCGCAGCAAGGCGAGGCGGCGACAGCAATAAGGCATGTCGGCAACGCATTAAATGCGTTTGTTCGACGCCGCCAGAGGATAGACTCAGCCACCGCATGCACTTTCCACCTCCTGTGTGCCACTGCGGCATCCCCTTTTTCTATAAAAGGAGGCCCGAGGCATACTGGAGGGGGATTCGGCTTTTTGGACTACGTATGCACCGTAGCTAGTTCAAGAACACAAGAACATTCAGATATACACCAAAGCAGGACTAGGGTATTACGCGATCCTCGCGGCCCGAACCTGGGTAAACGACCTGTGTACTGGCTCTTAGACCCGCTCTTTCCACAACCCCGTGCCCGCCGACCACACAAGGGATTCCAGTGATCCCATTGGTGTCGTTCTCACCGACATCTTTGGCATGCCATGCAGGGGGCGCAGTTCTGAAAATCCGGTCTAGCAGCTAGTCTAGTAGTTCTTCATCGCCATGGCTTGGAAGGAAGAAGACGATCGAATGGGCAGCATCATCTGCAGATGCAGCGAATGCTCGCGCGGCGACAGAAAAGCTAAGTCACGTGAAACTTTGAGCAATTCTTTTTATATACGATTATTCTACCTGGAGATCTTTCCCTCTGTATGAGAAACCTGCACGCAACGGGGCCCCTCCACTATTGGCAAAACCCTTGTTCTGTTTCGAGTCTGCTCAACAGTTCAAGCGGTTGCACTGAGAACGGCAGGGTAGCCTTCCGCCATTGGCAACGCTCTCGTTCTATTTTGAGTCTTCTCAACAGATAGGGTGGCCGCGCTGAGAACGGTAAGGTGACTCGCCCGACAGCAAGCAAACCCGGCAGGCTATTGAGGATCCGTCCTCAAGGCGCCGCGGCTGGGTTTACGTGCAGGCAAGCCTACCCAATTAACATAGGGTGGACACACACACACACACACACACACACACACACACACAGAGAGAGAGAGAGAGAGATCAAATTGGAAAATAACATGCATCGTTTCAAAAGTACTGCAGAGTTATATTACATCAATTGTTGCTGCGGTTCTAACTAAAGATAAAAATTGTCTTGGTCGTGAACCTGCAGCAGTGATGAGAAACGGGGTGCCTAGTCCCGGCGCTAGCCCTCCACCCACTCGATCATGTTGACGCGACTGATGATTGGCTTGATGCGCTCCCTGAGCGGCGCGAGGTCCACGTCCTCCAGCAAGCTCTCCAGCGCGGCGTCAAAGTCGAGGTTGGGGTACCAGTACGCCGCCTTGGTGAGGACCTTGGTCAGGGCACCCCGGCAAAGCTGCCAGGCCTCATTGGCCAGAGAGCTCGCTCTGTTAGAGTGAAACTGCTCCAAGGCTCCCAGGACGCCCTCGAAGAACAGGGTCAGCTTGGCGTTGGGGCTCACGTTCAGCTCCGGGGCGTACCTCACATTCGCCATCCCCATGGCAGCCAGCTTCTCGGTGATCCTGTTGGCGACGTCGGCGAGGCGGCTGATCCAGAGGTTCTCGCCCTTAACGAAATCTTCGTGGTTGGCAGCTTTGTTCTTCCGCAGCTGCCTCTCCTTCTCCAGGCTCTTGGTCAGGGTCTCCTCCCGGGCCTTGACCTCCGAAAGCGTCCCCTCAAGACCCTCCAGCTTCAGCTTCAGGTCCTTGATGGAGTCATTGGCGCGAGTGAGTAGCTCGGCCTTGTCGAAGACTGCGGCCCGTGCCTCCGCCAAGGCGCAGCTGAGTGTGTTCTTTGCCTTCGCTAGCTCCTGGGCCTCGTTCTTTAGGCCGTCCCGCTCCATCTCTAGCTCCTTCACCTTGTCGCCGTGGGCCAGAGCTTGAGCATCAAGTGCTTCCTTGTGCTTCTGCTCTAGCTCCCGGGTCCACTGCGCGATGAGGTTCTCGACCTCCTCATCCTTGCCGTGGAGTGTGGCGGCGAGTGCCGCCTCTTGAGTGGCGAGGTCCTCCTCCTGGGAGTTCATTTCGGCCTGGTGCTGGTGTCGGGCGGCCTTGGCCCTGGTGGCCTCTTCCCTCGCCGCCTCCTGGTCCTTCTCGACATCGGCCTGCTTCAGGATGAGCTCTTGCTTACGCTCGGCCAGCTAATCTTGGGCAGCCTTCAGCTCTACATGGGCCTGGTGGAACCAGGTCTGCGTCTCGGCAGCACGCTCCTCGAGATCCGCCTCCGCCTTGCCCATCGCCACCACCCTGGACTTCGCCTTGTCCAGATGGGCGCGGTGGAGCGCCTGGAGCTTCTAGAAGCTTGCGGCCATGGCCCGAAGAAGCAGCTCCTCCTGGGTACCGTCGCCACCAGCGCTCGGTTCATCGACAACCTCGAGCCCGGCGGCGGCGAGCACCTCGTCGTTGAACACCTCCCCTCAGCCGGCGCCCTGGTGCCCGCCCTCCCTGGAAGGTGGACGAATAGGTCGTCGTCCACCTTCAAGTACCTGCCGAAGCCGGAGGCAGCGGAGGAGGAGGGTTGATCATCGACCACCCCCTCCTCGGCAGCGGCCTTGCCGGCCTCCTCAGCGGTGCCCTTGTCGGCCTCCTCGGCGGCAGCTTTGCCGGTCTCCCCGGCAGGCCCCTTGGCAGCGGCGTCCTCAGCAACGGTCTCGGCGGCCTCACCGGAGGCGATCTTGTCGGCCTCGGCCTCGGTGTCCTTGGAGACCTCCTCGATGACGGTGTCGATGTCCTCCAGGTCCGCCAAGGAAGGGTCTGGATACCGAGAGGGGGAATGAGGTGAAGCCAAGACCAAGGTTCAACAAAAACAAAACACGAAGACAGAGAGCAAATGGCTTACCCGTGCTAGGCTGGGAAGAAGTGGCCCCCTCCCCGCCAACATCTGTTGCCGAGGCAGAGCCACCAACGCCCAAGTTTGCCTCCTCCTCCTCCATGCGCATGGGCTTGGTGCTTGGCGCCCTTGCCAGGGATGCCCCTCGGGGCGGTGTGGTTGATGGGGGCGCCGTGTTGGGGGTGGCCCTCGGTGGCTCCTCCTGCTGTCGTCCACCTCCTGCAGCCACAGCAAAGTCAATGCAAAGAGATCGTACCCCAACACACATTGATGAGAAGTGAATGGTGGACGCATGCTGGGGGTTGAGCCGGGGGCTTTTGTCCAGGCTGATCTCCACCACCGGCGTGCGTGAAGCGCCCGCCGGGGGCTGGTCGCCTGCCGACGCCCTGGCCTTCTTTGCCACCCTCTGGGCCACCGTCTCCCTATCCCTGCAAAGATGAAAACAAGTCATGAAGAGTGGCGCGGTCTGAAAGAGCGGAGGTAAAGAAGGGCAGGCACTTACTCATCCTCCGCCTCCTCTTTCGCTGCCTTCCTTTTCCTCCTTGGGCTGAGAGACCCAAAATTGAAGACGACCTCCGTGTCGAAATCTACGGGAGGGGGAGAAGGGGATGGAGTCCGGCAACGCTTGGATGAAGAAGAGGCGATCGCCTTCTTCTTCACCAACGCGGTCTTCGCCGCCTTATTCGCCGTCGCGGCCCTTGTCTGTTGCACGGACCCCCACTGGGCCCCTTGTCGCAGTTCGGCCCTCCTGGGTCGGACCGGCTCGCCAGAGCTGGCCTGCCGCAGGACATGTCCTCTTCCCATGGCTAGAGGGTCGTCGGCCTCGGCCTCTTCCTCGGTCGACTCCTCGACCACCTCCTCAACAAGGGGGCCCCGGTGTTGGCACCGCTGGCCTCCCCAACAGCCCCCGCCCACCGGGCAAGCTCCCTCTCCTCCGCGGCCGCGTCGGCCTCATCCTCCACGTCACTAGCACCGCCGGCCTCCATGGCGAGCTGTGCCTCTGCCACCCTGGCGGTGATGTAGTCGATCTCTGCCTAGGTGGTGTCCTCGACGAGCAGCGGATCATCGTGGTCGTAGCCCTCCGACAGGTTGTCGAAGAACTCGTGTACCTCGCGTGCCGGGGGCTCGACCCAGGATGGGTCGAGGCCGTGCGCGTTGAAGACGTGCATCATGTTGAGGATGGCGGACTGGCACGAGTTGTTGCTCAGCGGGAACACACCTGGCGGCAACCCGAACAGGGGCCCCTTGATGACCTTGCCGGCCTTTGCGGCCCTGCCGGTCCTCTCCACCCTGCCGTCGCTGAACACATAAAGCTGGAAAAGCCTATGGCAGAAATGGGGGTGCCCCATCATCGTGAAATTATGCTTCAGGCCGGGGCGGAGCTTCATGATGTCGGCCGCGTTCCTGAAGTCCCAGGCCGGCCTCCCCTTCTTATGTAGTGGGGCGATTCGGCGGCGGATGAAGTCTGCCCCCATCATCTCCAGGGTGAGCCCAGCCATAGTAAGGCGATGAATCCAGGTGGTGGCAATCGAAAGCTTCCCATCATCAGCGTCGATGTCGCTCCAGTCCTCACTGCGGGTCGGCGGGCTCTGACGAACCCGGCAGAACTCCGGCAGGTTCTTCTCCTCGATCCAGCACCACCGACCCCGCCACTCCTCCCACCTCTCCTTGTGGGCACCCTCCAGATACGTGCCCTTCTCTTGGGCCCTCGGGATCCAGGAGATGCTTCCGGAGAGGGCCCCCCTGGCTGGAGGCGGGGGTAGAAGTAGTGGCGGAAGAGTCGTGCTAGGAAGCACCCCGGCGAACCCCTCACAGAGGTGGGCGAAGAATGCCATGCACACCACGGTGTTCGGCATGAGATCCAGAAGATGGAAGCCGAAGGTGCGCATGACATCGTTGAAGAAATCAGAGAAAGGGGAGCAGAGCCCACAGGAGAAGAAATCGATGAAAAAAGGGTACCGATTCGGGCTGGCCTTGACGCTACTGGCGGGGATGACGCGCGTGGCAGGGTGCCCCACCGTCTCCGCCGCCCACAAAGGCCTGAAGGAGGTGAAATACATCGACCGACAAAGGGGAGAAGTAGGCGAATCAGGCCGCCGACCGCCTGTTTTTCGGGCGCCCCTCTCCACGCCATCTTGGTCGCCTTGCCCTTGCCAGTCTTGGACGCCATAACGGCTGGGCGAAGGCAAAGGATCAAAAGCAATGGGGGCGGAGCAGCGACAAGCAGAAGCGAGAGCTTGAGGAGGAAGAAGATGGGGACAGCGGTGCCGAGATTGGAGAAAGCACAGAGGGTAAATGAGCAGTGCGCCGGCGATTATTCCTTTTATGGGGAAGGCGCGTCGCTCTTTACCATTTATTATTTACATGACGCTCAAGGCAGCAAGCGCCCACACACGACCCTCCAGATCGCGCATTCAACACGGGCCATGGGGAAGCGCAGCGGGCGGAAAAGTTACCACGGTAAAAATCGGCCCCGCCTGCCCGCGCACCGTTCTGGGCCTAGCCCAACAATACGTCGTGCTTATGTGTGGCCCAGGATCGGGGGCTCCTATCGGTGTACAGAAGTAAGGGCTCTACTTTGTACCCCTTTACCTATGCACAGGTAGCCAGAGCCGCATCGTGGCCAATCTTAAGCAGGGCAAAGGAAGGAAGCCGGATCCACAAGAAGATCAAGGCCGCGCCAAGACCGGAAACACAAAGAGCAAGAGGGTGAGGTGGACTCCCCCGGCAAGACCCTTGCCGGGGCGGCCTCCGCAGCCCCGGCAAGACCCTTGCCGGGGCAACTTGCCCAAGACCAGCGGAGTGCGCCACCCTTGAGCCTGAGGTTTCCAACATCATCAACCACATTGGAACCAAGGCTCGGGAGGCACCTCCATGGTGGCATGAAGATCTTTGTGAAGATCGCAAACATGCAAAATCAGATGAAGACTAGAACACGAGATCTTCGGCAACATCCTTGCCGGGGACGACCGCGGTGCCACGGAAAGACCCTTGCCAGGGCCCCGGCAAGACCCTTGCTAAGGGCTTCAGCAGGGCCGCGGCCAGGCCCGCGCCCTCCAAGGCTCCACCGTCGTTCCCATGCAGCTGCCAGCCCAGCCAGCCAGGCGAGCACCAGCGTGGCGACGTGCGGCCCCGAGACCAACTCAGCAAGCACCTGCGTGGTGGCATGAAGATCTTCGTGAAGACCCTGCCACCGCACCAGCTCAGCAGCCTGCCAGCCTACATGTCACTGCACGCCGCTCTGGCTCGAACGCGTGTCGCAGCAAGGCAAGGCGGCGACAACAAGAAGGGCACGTCGGCAGCGCATTTAATGTGTTTGTCTGATGCCGCCAGAGGATAGACTCAACAACCGCATGCACTTTCCACCTCCTGTGTGCCACTGTGGCATCCCCTTTTTCTATAAAAGGAGGCCCGAGGCATACTGGAGGGAGATTTGGCTTTTTGGACTATGCACGCACCATAGCTAGTTCGAGAACACAAGAACAATCAGATATACACCAAAGCAGGACTAGGGTATTACGCGATCCTCGCGGCCCGATCCTAGGTAAACGACCTGTGTAATGGCTCTTAGACCCGCTCTTTCCACAACCCCGCGCCCGCCGACCAGAGTAGGGATTCCAGTGATCCCATAGGTGTCATTCTCACCGGCAGAATGGATCCTTTCTAGAGAAGGAGTTTCTCTTGAAAGAAGTGAGTGGGAGGAAAATAGAACTTGATGAGGTAATTGTACCTTCTCCCAAATTGGAAAGTAGTTCATCACAGAAATTAGTTCCAGTGATTCCTACACCAATTAGTGAGGAAGCTAATGATGATGATCATGAAACTTCAGATCAAGTTACTACCAAACCTCGTAGGTCAACCAGAGTACGATCCACACCAGAGTGGTACGGTAATCCAATTTTGGAAGTCATGTTACTAAACCATGATGAACCTACGAACTATGAGGAAGCGATGATGAGCCCAGATTCCGCGAAATGGCTTGAGGCCATGAAATCTTAGATGGGATCCATGTATGAGAACAAAGTGTGGACTTTGGTGGACTTGCCAGATGATCGGCAAGCCATAGAAAATAAATGGATCTTCAAGAGGAAGACGGACGCTGATGGTAGTGTTACTATCTACAAAGCTTGACAAGTCACAAAAGGGTTTTGACAAGTTCAATGTTGACTACAATGGGATTTTCTCAACCGTAGCGATGCTTAAGTCTATCCGAATCATGTTAGGAATTGCCATATTTTAAGAAATCTGGTAAATGGATGTCAAAATTGTATTCCTTAAATGGATATTTCTTAAAGAAGAGTTGTATATGATGCAACCAGAAGGTTTTGTCGATCCAAAAGGTGCTAACAAAGTGTGCAAGCTCCCGCGATCTATCTGTGGACTGGTGCAAGCATCTCGGAGTTGGAATATACGCTTTGATAATGTGATCAAAGCATATGGTTTTATACAGACTTTTGGAGAAGCTTGTATTTACAAGAAAGTGAGTGGGAGAACTACAACCTTTTTGATAAGTATATGTGAATGACATATTGTTGATCGGAAATGATGTAGAATTTTCTGGAAAGCATAAAGGAGAGCTTGAATAAGAATTTTTCAATGAAAGACCTCAGTGAAGCTGCTTATATATTGGGCATCAAGATCTATAGAGATAGATCAAGACGCTTAATTGGACTTTCACAAAGCACATACCTTGATAAAGTTTTGAAGAAGTTCAAAATGGATCAGTCAAAGAAAGGGTTCTTGCCTGTGTTACAAGGTGTGAAGTTGAGTCGGACTCAATGCCCGACCATGGCAGAAGATAGAAAGAGAATGAAAGTAATTCCCTATGCCTCAGTCATAGGTTCTATAAAGTATGACATGCTATGTATCAGACCAGTTGTGTGCCTTGCTATGAGTTTGGCAAGGGGGTACGATAGTGATCTAGGAGTGGATCACTGTATAGCGGTCAAAGTTATCCTTAGTTACCTTAAGAGGACTAAGGAAATATCTCTTGGTTATGGAAGTGATAAAGAGTTTGTCGTAAAGATTTACATCGATGCAAGCTTTTACACTGATCCAGATGACTGAATCTCAATCTGGATACATATTGAAAGTGGGAGCAATCAGCTAGAGTAGCTCCATGCAGAGCATTGTAGACATAGAATATTTGCAAAATGCATACGACTTTGAATGTGACAGACCCGTTGACTAAACTTCTCTCACGAGCAAAACATGATCACACCTTAATACTCTTTAGGTGTTAATCACATAGCGATGTGAATTGGATTATTGACTCTAGTAAACCCTTTGGGTGTTGGTCACATGGCGATGTGAACTATGGGTGTTAATCACATACAGATGTGAACTATTGGTGTTAAATCACATGGCGATGTGAACTAGATTATTGACTCTAGTGCAAGCGGGAGACTGAAGGAAATATGCCCTAGAGGCAATAATAAAGTTGTTATTTATATTTCCTTATATCATGATAAATGTTTATTATTCATGCTAGAATCTTATTAACCAGAAACTTAGTACATGTGTGAATACATAGACAATACATAGTGTCCCTAGTATGCCTCTACTAGACTAGCTCATTAATCAAAGATGGTTATGTTTCCTAACCATAGACATGTGTTGTCATTTGATGAATGGGGTCACATCATTAGGAGAATGATGTGATGGACAAGACCCATCCGTCAGCTTAGCATTATGATCGTTACAGTTTCATTGCTACTGCTTTCTTCATGACTTATACATGTTCCTCAGACTATGAGATTATGCAACTCCCGAATACCGAAGGAACACCTTGTGTGTTATCAAACGTCACAACGTAACTGGGTGATTATAAAGATGCTCTACAGGTGTCTTCGAAGGTGTTTTGTTGGTTGGCATAGATCAAGATTAGGATTTGTCACTCCGTGTACCGGAGAGGTATCTCTGGGCCCTCTCGATAATGCTCATCACTATAAGACTTGCAAGCAATGTAACTAATGAGTTTGTTACGGGATGAAGCATTACAGAATGAGTAAAGAGACTTTCCAGTAACGAGATTGAACTAGGTATGATGATAGCAACGATCGAATCTCGGGCAAGTAACATACCGATGACAAAGGGAACAACGTATGTTGTTATGCGGTTTGACTGATAAAGATCTTCCTAGAATATGTAGGAGCCCATATGAGCATCCAGGTTCCGCTATTGGTTATTGATCGGAGATGTGTCTCGATCATGTCTACATAGTTCTCAAAGGGTCCGCACGCTTAACGTTCGATGACGATTTGTATTATGAGTTATGTGATTTTGATGACCGGAGTTTGTTCGGAATCCCGGATGAGATCACAGACATGACGAGGAGTCTCAAAATGGTCGAGACATAAAGATTGATATATTGGAAGGCTATGTTCGTACATCACAAAGGTTTCGGAAGAGTTCAGACATTTCTCGGGGAACCGAGCGGTTACCGGAAACCCTCGGGGAAGTTATGGGCCTAGATGGGCCATAAGGGAGCACGAGAGGGAAGGCCACAAGGTGGCGCGCACCCCTCCCCATTGCAGTCCGAATTGGACTAGGGAGAGGGGGCGCGCCCCCTCTTTCCTTCCCCTCTCCCTCTCCTTCCCTCCTCCCCCCTCTTGGAATAGGAATGGGGGGAATCCTACTAGGTTTGGAGTCCTAGTAGGACCCCCCTTGGCGTGCCTCCCCCTTGGCCAGCCTCCTCCTCCTCCCTCCTTTATATACGGGGGCAGGGGGCATCCCCAAAGCACAACACACAATCTCTTAGCCGTGTGCGGTGACTCCCTCCACAGTTTAACACGTCGGTCATATCGTCATAGTGCTTAGGCGAAGCCCTGCGCCAGTAACATCATCAACACCGTCGCCACGCCGTCGTGCTGACGGAACTCTCCCTCGACCCTCTACTGGATCAAGAGCTCGAGGGACATCATCGTGTTGAACGTGTGCTGAACACGAAGGGGCCGTACGTTTGGTACTTGGATCGGTTGGATCGTGAATACGTTCTACTACATCAACCACGTCACTAAACGCTTCCGCTTTCGGTCTATGAGGGTACGCGGACACACTCTCCCTTCTCGTTGCTATGCATCTCCTAGATAGATCTTGTGTGATCGCTAGAATTTGTTTGAATTACTACATTCCCCCAACATATTTTCTCCTAGTTCTTAATATTTCTATCAAGCTCCCGTATTTAGCTTTCCAACAAACTTGAATTCATTTGAATCAGAGTTCAGCGGTGACTCAAAAAGTTTTCCGGTTTTCTTCTCGAGTCCTAGGAACATCCATACTGTTAAGAGGAATTGCTATGATTTCGGAGTTGGGGAACTCAAATCATGTACATACACTCTTCTCCCAATCCATCTTAGGTTTTTGTTGGAAGAAATAGTTATCGAAACAATACCCTCACTTAGGAGTCTAGGTGCGCGGAGCTCTTTTCGTCCTGGTGCCTGGAGGCATCTGTAGTTGGCTACTGGGTTCGGCTGGGTCCAGGTGCCCGGGGTCACCCGCAAGTTAGCACTTTGGTTCGTCCACCCCCCGAGTGCTCGGGGTTCCACCTCCGGGTGCTCGGACCTTCTTGTGCGCGGCCACACTGCAGGTGCCCAGGGTCCCCCCGGGTGCCCAGATCCCTTTGCTTTGGCCGCCCAGGTGCCCGGGGCGTCACCCCCTGGTGCGCAGTCCTGTCTGTTTTTGTTGGCTATTTTCTCTAATGAGTCCAGGTGCCCTGGGTGGCGGCTGTGTGCAACGAGCACATTTTTCTTGGGGGTATTTATAACCCCTTCTTACACCTTCAACCCCAGTCCTCTTGCAAGTCCCCCCCCCCCAACTATTTTTGACCTCTTTGAGCTTGCTAACTCTCAATTCCTCTTGCGATTCTTGATTCTTTTTGAGGGAAAAGAGAGAGATCTAGATTTATATTTCCACCAATCATTTCTACTCTAAATGAGGGGAACCTTGTGGATCTTGATTTTGGAGTTCTTTGTTGGTATCCTCTTTTCTTCTTCTTCTCATATTCCTCCATAGCGTTTGTTGTTATGGGAGAGAAGGACTTGAGCACTCTGTGTGCTCTTTGTCATTGCATTTGGTGCATCAGTTTGAGTTCTCCACGGTGATACGTGGAAGTGAAAGTTGAGAAGCTTATTACTCTTGGGTGTTTGGGCACCCTAGAGCTTGTGCCTCTTGGGTGCTTTGGCGCCATAGACGGTTGGTGGTGTCGCGGAGCTCAATCATTGGTGTAAAGCTCCAGGAAAGCTTCGGGGGTCTTCAATTAAGCTGTAGAGATTGCCCCGAGCAATTTGTACAGGTTTGGTGACCGCCCCCAAGGGTTGCCAATTGTACGGGTTCGGTGACCGCCCTCAAGGGTCCCTTAGGGGAATCACGACATCTTGCATTGTGCGAGGGCATGGGGAGATTACGGTGGCCCTAATGGCATTTTGGAGAGTATTGTACCTCCACACCGCTCCAAATGGAGATTAGCATCCGCAAGGGTGTGAAATAGCTCTAGTAGCTGAAATACTTCCTGCAAGTGAGCTCTTGAAGAACTCTTTCCTCTAGAAATATAAGTCTATCCCAGCACCTCCAATTTCAATCTCTTTGGTCTCGAGTATGACTGAAGATGGGTGGGAGTCTGCCAATTTCCTATTATAGAAGGGTCGATTCTTACTGAAAGGTCATATGCATGTTGCTGGCCATATTAATTTATTGCTGAGATTCCCTGACCCAGTGGTAAGTAGCTAAGTATAGCACTCAAGAAACTTCTTTAATGTGTTAACTTCATGCACTAGCCAATGCAACCAAAAGTATGAACTTATGGAAATGGCTAGTGCAATCCACATATACTTTAACACCCCCTCTAACGTGTGAGGGGGAAGACAAGTCAACACATGCAACTGGAAGAGAGCGACGGTGTGCAAAACTCATGCATGACTCAAGAGGCCTCTACGTGAACACAAAGGGGGGATACCAGCAATTTTTAGATAAATCGCAAAAGCCAGGACTTGAACTCAAGACCTTAGCTCCAATACCATGTTAAGCTCCATGCACTAGCCAATGGAACCAAAAGTCCAAACTGATGAAAATGGCTAGTACAATCCACATATACTGTAACACCCCCTCTCACGTGTGACGGGGAAGACAAGTCAATGCGTGCAACCGAAAGAGAGCAATAGCGCGCGAAACAGACGTATGACTCGAGAGGCCTATATGAGCGCACAAAGGGGGGCAGCATCAATTTTTTAGATAAATTGCAAAAGCCGGGACTTGAACTCAAGACCTTGGGCTCTCATACCATGTGAAGATTCATGAACTAGCCAACGCAACCAAACTTCCAAACTTCTGGACAGGGCTAGCGCAATCCATATATACTGTAACATAATCAAACATAATACTTCAGTCGATACTGATACCAAACCGTTTCAGGTTGTTTTAAGAATGTTGAGCTCCTGTTCAATGTGACCGAGATACCAGCCTTTCTATGGCTCAGGAAATGGTTGCACTTGCATTACTATAAGGGAACATGCAGATAAAAGTGCAGCTGATTGAGGCGTTCTTGCTCATCCTGATCCCTGACTGGGTGCCCTTTGTCGCTGTCAGTCAGGTTGTTTCTGTCGGCGTTCTGGGAACGGGGGTCCCCAGACTTGCCTGCCTGCGGCCTGCTGCGTGGCTCAACCAGTGGCCCAGTATGGCCCGTCTTCATCAACCTAGCACTCAAGACCCTCGCCAGGAGCCAAGCCTCACGGGGCGGACGATGCAAGGCCTCCTCAGGAGCGGCCTCACCAAGGCAGGCTCGCGAGGAGGCGGATAGATCAAGGCAAGGGGTACCTCGCGAGGTGCCCGTGACGCAAGCCATGACGGTCAAGACCAGGCGGGCGCCAGCCTACGCAGTGTCCTTGTTTCCTCTTTGGTGCCAAGGAGGCAAGCGCAGGCGCGGAGTACCGAGGCATCAGGCAAAGGTTTCCATATCGGTGCAACGAGACCAAGACCAGCAGAGCGGCAGGATGGAGGTCACCGTGGAGCCCAAGACGGTGTCATCACCAGCACCTTTGGCAGTCGAAGACCACCTTTAGTCAGGATAGCTTGTACTAGCTGTCCCCTTTCAAAATGGCCCTTGTTGGATCCCTTCCCGCTTGATATTTGGGAAGAGGACCAGGGCCTCTATAAATAGAGATAGCCACCAAAGTAGGAGGGGATCGAATCCTTCCAAGCACCACACCACCACAAGAACACCTCTCCTTATGGGTTTTGCAGGAACCCGGTATCCGACATTTGGCGCGCCAGGTAGGGCTGCGCCGGAATCTTCCTTCCGCCGATCTGCATCCCATCGCTTCATCGCATCCATGGAAGACGCTCGCCGAGCCCACGCCGAGCGCCTAGCTGCTCTCGCCGCTCGCATCGCCCAGACGGCCCCTGTCGGCGGGCCTCCTCGTCGTTCTCTGTCACCTGCCGCCAATGCCATCGGCCCGGCGGGGAACGAGCAGCAGGCATCTTCGCTGCATCCCCCGGTGCTGCGGGAAGGCCGCACCGCCAATCCGTCGCTGACCCCAGCTGACTCGTCGTCTCACGCTCGTCGCACCCCCATGGACGCGCAGGTCGTGCTGCTCCTGGCATGTGAGCTCCTGCACTACCGCCCCGTTGACGACCTCTACGAAGAGTGGCTCGCTCACATCACCGAGCTCGTCAGCGCCGCATGGAGCTCTCCCACTCCATCCCCCTCGCTACCTAGCCCTCCGTCAAGCATGGGCGACGCGGATCAGGGAGCGCCTCTGCCACCTCTCCCCCAAGACGGCGCCCTGGCTCCAAGGCGCGCGGCCCCTAGACATGACCCACCGCATCCGGCTTCTGCGCGACAAGAAAGAAGCTGCCAAGAAATCCCTCGACCTCAAGAAGGTGCTCCCGTGCTTCCTACACCAGCACGGCAAGATCATATCCCTACTCCGGCACGCCAGGATCCCGTGCTGCCCCTGGCGGCAGTGCGCGGGCACCATCAGGAGCAAGCCCAACGTCAGCAAAGGGTTCCGGTGGCCACAACAGGTTGTCGCGCCTTCACCACCGAGCTGTGTAGCATCGCCTGGCCCGGCAAGTTCAAGTCAGACCTGCATCCTCTCTAGGATGGCATAGCCGACCCCGCGGAGTTCCTGCAGCTCTTCGAGATGGGCATCGAGGCAGCCAACGGAGACTAGAAGGTCATGGTGAACTGGTTTCCAATGGCGCTCAAGGACGGTGCACGCACCTGGCTCCTGAACCTGCCTCCCTACTCGATCTCCTCCTGGGACAAGATGCACAACCGCTTCATCGCCAACTTCCAGGGCACTCGCGACTGCCCCCAGGCCGTGGGTGACCTGCGCCACATCAAGCAACAGCCTGGAGAGACCCTGCAGAAATACATCCAGCGCTTCAACAGCGCTCGCCTCAAGATCCCCAAGGTGACGGACGAGGCCATCATCTCAGCGTTCTCTGATGGCGTCCGCAACGTCAAGATGAAGGAGGAGCTCATCATCCATGAGGAGTTGTGCACATCCCTAGAGTTGTTCAACCTGGCGACCAAGTGCGCAAGAGATAAGGAGGAACGCCTCTCCCTGCTTGAGCTTCTAGCCTGCTGACCCAGAAGAGAAGAAGGCCAAGGCCAAGGATGTGAAGCGCAAAGGAGCAGCCGTGCTTGCAGCAGATCCAAACATGAAGCGCGACAGGGACCAGCTGGAGTTGTCCAAGGGCAGCCGACCATTCTGCGCCTACCACAACCGCCACACCCACAACACCAACAAATGCCAAGAGCTCAGAGCCGTTCGAGAAGGACGCTTCGGTCGACGCCCTGAGCGCAATGACCGGGGCTACGACCGAGGAGGAGGACGTGGCAAAGGACGATGGGACAACCATGGCCCTCACCAGGAGTGGCGTGACTGACCTCGCGAGGATAGCTAGCAGGACCAGCCTCGCGAGGGTGCCTGGAGGGATCAGCCTCGCGAGGACCGCCCACATGGCAATGCAGGTCTTCCTCCTCTGCCGCCACCGCCAAGAAGGAATGACGACCACCACCAGGACGAGGGGGCTAGGGGCTTCTAGGAGCCACGTGCTATTCCTTGCATCTTGGGCGGAGCTCAGGCCCCAGCCTCTCAGCGCATCTTCAAGCAGTTTGCTCATGAGGTGAATGCAGTTCCCCCCAGGCTTGAGGCCACGCGCCCGCTCAGGTGGTCCAAGTGCGCCATCACCTTCAGTTCAGCAGATCAACTCAAGTGCACAGCTCCTGCCGGCGTCCTCCCGATGCTTTGTTCCCCAGTCATCAGTAATGTGCAAGTCACCAGGACCCTCATTGATGGCGGCGCAGGGCTCAATGTTCTGTCCGTTGAGATGTTCGACAACCTTCAAGTGCCGTATGATCAGCTCCAGCCAACCAAGACTTTCTCAGGAGTCACTGACGGTTCCACCACTCCGATAGGTAGGTCCGCCTCTGTGTCACCTTCGGCCAGCGCGACAACTACCACACTGAGCTCATCGACTTCGACGTCGCCCACATCCACCTGCCATACAATGCCATCCTCGGGTATCCAGCCCTGGCCAAGTTCATGGCGGTGACACATCATGGCTACAATGTCCTCAAGATGCCGGGAAGCGGCGGAATCATCATGGTCCCCTGTGAAGAAAGAGATGCGGTGTGATACCTTGAGCGCGCTTTCCAAGACAATCAATCGAGGACCCAGACAGCAGGGGCGAGGATCCTCCCGAGGTAGTCGCTGATACGTCTCCGTTGTATCTATAATTTTTGATTGTTCCATGCCAATATTCTTCAACTTTCATATACTTTTGGCAACTTTTTATATTATTTTTAGGACTAACATATTGATTCAAAGGCTCAGCCAGCCTCCTCGCCTCATTGCATGTTTTATGTTTCGCAGAAACCCCATATCAAACGGAGTCCAAACGGGATAAAAAATGGACGGAGAATTATTTTGGAATATTTGTGATTTTTGGGAGGAAGAATCAACGCGAAACGGTGCCCGAGGTGGCCACGAGGGTGGCCCACGACACCACATTAAGTGGGCATGCCCCTGACCCTCGTGGGCTCCTCGTAAGGTGGTTGACGCCCTTCTTTGGCCGCAAGAAAGCTAATTTTTTGAAAAATATCTGGGCAAAGGTTTCAATCCAATCGGAGTTACAGATCTCCAGATATAAAAGAAACGGTGCCAGGGCAGAATCTGAGAACGTAGAAACTGAGAAAGACATAGAGACAGATCCAATCTCGGAGGGGCTCTCGCCCCTCCCACGCCATGGGAACCAAGGACCAGAGGGGAAACCCTTCTCCCATCTAGGGAGAAGGTCAAGGAAGAAGAAGAAGAAGGGGGGCTCTCTCCCTGTTTCTTCCGGTGGCGCCGGAATGCTGCCGGGGCCATCACCAATACCTCCGCCATCTTCACCAACATCTCCATCACCTTCCCCCATCTATATTCAGCGGTCCACTCTCCCGCAACCCCCTGTACCCTCTGCTTAAACATGGTGCTTTATGCTTCATATTATTATCCAATGATGTGTTGCCATCCTATGGTGTCTGAGTAGATTTTTGTTGTCCTATCGGTGATTGATGAATTGCTATGATTGGTTTAATTTTCTTGTTGTTATGTTGCTGTCCTATTGTGCCCTCCGTGTCGGGCAAGCGCGAGGGATTCCCGCTGGGGTGTTGCAATATGTTCATGATTCGCTTATAGTGGGTTGCTTGAGTGACAGAAGCATAAACCTGAGTAAGGGGGCTGTGGCGTATGGGATAAAGGGGACTTGATGCTTTAATGCTATGGTTGGGTTTTACCTTAATGATCTTTAGTAGTTGCGGATGCTTGCTAGAGTTCCAATCATAAGTGCATATGATCCAAGTAGAGAAAGTATGTTAGGTTATGCCTCTCCCACATAAAACTTGCTATCGGTCTAGTAAAGTAGTCAATTGCTTAGGGACAATTTCACAACTCCTACCACCACTTTTCCACACTTGCTATATTTACTTTATTGCTTCTTTGTCTAAACAACCCCTACTTTTTATTTATGTGCTCTTTATTATCTTGCAAACCTATCCTATCACACCTATAAAGTACTTCTAGTTTCATACTTGTTCTAGGTAAAGCGAACGCTAAGCGTGCGTAGAGTCGTATCAGTGGCAGATAGGACTTGAGAGAATATTTGTTCTACCTTTAGCTCCTCGTTGGGTTTGACACTCTTACTTATCGAAAGAGGCTAAAATTATCCCCTATACTTGTGGGTTATCAAGACCTTTTTCTGGCGCCGTTGCTAGGGAGTCAAAGCGTGGGGTGTATATTCTCGTGTGTGCTTGTTTGCTTTATCACTAAGTAATTTTTATTTTCTATTCTTAGTTGTTCTCTATCTTTAGTTATGGATATGGAACATGAAATACCAAAAAATTTAGGTGTACTTGCTGCTCATGGAGATGGGGAACCTCCTAAAACCCTCGATGCTCATTATGTGAAAGAAATTATGTACTACTTTGATAATCCTGAGAAAACCCATTCAATTTTGTTATGGGAGACACGTTGGATCAACGTGAATACTTTAGTGATTATCGCTTGACTCAAAAAGGGAAACTATTATGGGATCAAATTCATATGTTGCATTGGTATGCTCGTCAACTATGCTTGAGATATGATTATACTTGTTGCGCTAGGATGAAGTCTCCACACCTTTCCTTTTCATGCAAATTCAATGATAATAAAACCTTGGCTTCTTATTCTAATGGTATCTATGATTACTATGACATGGAACAAATAGAAGAATTTGTTGCTTTTATGGGTGCTTACGAGATTGAATCTATGTCTAAAACATTTGAAGATTTTGATGATTCAGTTTATAGACCAGAAAATGTTACTATACTTAAATATTGCTATGAGAATTATGAATTCAATTCTGAAATTGATGCATTTATTGAGGAAGTCTCCGCTGTCCAAGAAGAGACTAATATTTTGCAGGAGTCTATGGAAGAAGAAATTGATGAAACTGTGAGCTCATTGGATGAAAAAGATGATGAGGAGAGCAAGAACAAAAGGAGGAAGAGCGGATTAGCTACCTGTGC
The DNA here is from genome assembly GCA_021437245.1 of Aegilops speltoides. NCBI lineage: Eukaryota > Viridiplantae > Streptophyta > Magnoliopsida > Poales > Poaceae > Aegilops > Aegilops speltoides. The sequence goes on along the minus strand of CM038146.1, from coordinate 185,550,186 downwards.
GCACCTTCTAATGAGAGTAACTCTTCAACTTATACATTGTTTAATTCCCCTTCGTGCTTACCGAAGGATGATTGCTATGATGATTGTTATGATCCCATTGATTCTCTTGAAATACCCCCTTTTGATGATGCTTGCTATGCTTGTGTCCAAGATGCCAATATGAATTATGCTTATGGAGATGAACTTGATATAGTTCCTTATGTTAAACATGAAATTGTTGCTATTGCATCCACGCATGATAGTCCTATTACCTCTTTTATTTCTCCAAACTACACTATATCGGAGAAGTTTGTGCTTATTAAGGATGGGTTGCCTTTTACCATTGCACATGATAATTTTGATGAATGTGATAGGCATGTGCTTGCTGCTCCTACTTGCAATTATTATGAGAGAGGAACTATATCTCCACCTCTCTATGTTTCCAATATGATAAAATTGCAAGAAACTTCTTATACTATGCATTTGCCTTTACTATGTGTGCATGAATTATTCTCTTACGACATGCCGATGCATAGGAAGAGAGTTAGACTTTGTTGTTGCATGATATATGTTACTTTGTGTTCACTACTAAATTACAAATCAATGTTAATTAAAATTGGCTTTGATATACCTTGGGATCCGGGTGGATTCATTACTTGAGCACTATATGCCTAGCTTAATGGCTTTAAAGAAAGCGCTACTAGGGAGACAACCCAGAAGTTTTAGAGAGTCATTTATTTCTGTTGTATGCTTTCATAAAGTTTATTTTTAAAAAAGAGGGGAACCCAAAACTTTTCAAAAATGAAAGTGAAAGTGAGAAAGATAAGCATTGTTGAAGTGGGAGAGCTCCTTGAACTTTCTTCATGCTCACAGAAACTTTGTGAATCTTAATTACAGACACTTTTCATCAAAAATAATTATCCCCTTGTACAATTCCATTGTATTATAAAAATAATGTGCTAAGGTTTGCCTTTAGGATGTTTACAATGCTTGTTGGTTTGTACGGTGCAGGACAGAAACTTTGGCTGTAGTGCGTGATTTTACATTTTTTTACTGGAACGTCAAGTGGTTCTGGTTCCTTTTGCACTGTCTTGCTGTACAAATTTTTTATTTTTCCTAATTTTGGTAGAATTTTTGGGGTACCAGAAGCATGGTGAATGTTCAGATTGCTACATATTGTTCTGTTTTTGACAGATTCTGTTTTTGATGCATGGTTTGCTTGTTTCGATGAAACTATCAATTTATATTAGTGGATTAAGCCATGGAAAAGCTATATTACAGTAGACACAATGCAAAAACAAAATATGAATTGGTTTGCTACAGTACTTAGAGTAGTGATTTGCTTTATTATACTAACGGATCTTACCGAGTTTTCTGTTGAAGTTTTGTGTGGATGAAGTGTTTGATCGAGGAGGTCTCGATATTAGGAAAAGGAAGAGAGGCAAGAGCTCAAGCATGGGGATTCCTGAGGCACCCCAAGTAAATATTCAAGGATACTCAAGCGTCTAAGCTTGGGGATGCCCCGGAAGGCATCCCCTCTTTCTTCAACAAGTATCGGTATGTTTTCGGATTCGTTTCGTTCATGCGATATGTGCAACTCTTGGAGCGTCTTTTGCATTTAGTTTTCACTTTTCTTTTATGCACCATGCTTGTATGAGATAGTCCTTGGTTGATTTATAGAATGCTCATTGAACTTCACTTAAATCTTTTGAGTATGGCTTTATATAATGCTTCTTGTGCTTCACTTATATCTTTTGAAGTTTGGATTGTCTGTTTCTCTTCACATAGAAAACCGCCATTTGTAGAATGCTCTTTTGCTTCACCTATATTTGTTAGAGCGTGGGCATATATTTTGTAGAAAGAATTAAACTCTTTTGTTTCACTTATATCTATTTAGAGAGATGACAGGAATTGGTCATTCACATGGTTAGTCATAAAATCCTACATAAACTTATAGATCGCTGAATATGATATGTTTGATTCCTTGCAATAGTTTTGCGATATAAAGGTGGTAATATTAGAGTCATGCTAGTGGGTGATTGTGGTTTAGTAGAAATACTTGTGTTGAGCTTTGTGATTCCCGAAGCATGCACGTATGGTGAACCGCTTTGTGATGAAGTTGGAGCACAATTTTATTTATTGATTGTCTTCCTTATGAGTGGCGGTCGGGGACGAGCGATGGTCTTTTCCTACCAATCTATCCCCCTAGGAGCATGTGCGTAGTACTTTATTTTCAATGGCTTGTAGATTTTTGCAATAAGCATATGAATTCTTTATGACTAATGTTGAGTCCATGGATTATACGCACTCTCACCCTTCCACCATTGCTAGCCTCTCTTGTGCGCGCAACTTTCGCCGGTACCATACACCCACCATATACCTTCCTCAAAACAGCCACCATACCTACCTATCATGGCATTTCCATAGCCATTCCGAGATATATTGCCATGCAACTTCCATCATCATCATATACATGACTTGAGCATTCATTGTCATATTGCCTTGCTTGATTGTAAGATAGCTAGCATGATGTTTTCATGGCTTGTCCGTTTTTTGATGTCATTGCTATGCTAGATCATTGCATATCCCGGTACACTGCCGGGGGCATTCATATAGAGTCATATCTTTGTTCTAGATATCGAGTTGTAATATTGAGTTGTAAGTAAATAAAAGTGTGATGATCATCATTATTAGAGCATTGCCCCAGTGAGGAAAGGATGATGGAGACTATGATTCCCCCACAAGTCACGATGAGACTCTGGACTTAATAAAAAAAGAGAGGCCAACGAAGCCTAAATAAAAAAGGGAGGCCAAATAAGCCTATTCAAAAAAATGAGAGAAAATAAAAAAATGAGAGAAAAAGAGAGAAGGGGCAATGTTACTATCCTTTTACCACACTTGTGCTTCAGAGTAGCACCATGTTCTTCATATAGAGAGTCTCTTGAGTTATCACTTTCATATACTAGTGGGAATTTCATTATAGAACTTGGCTTGTATATTCTGATGATGGGCTTCCTCAAATGCCCGAGGTCTTCATGAGCAAGCAAGTTGGATGCACACCCACTTAGTTTCTAGTTTGAGCTTTCATACATTTATAGCTCTTAGTGCATCCGTTGCATGGCAATCCCTACTCACTCACATTGATATCTATTTATGGGCATCTCCATAGCCCGTTGATACACGTAGTTGATGTGAAACTATCTTCTCCTTTTTGTCTTCTCCACAACCACCATTCTATTCCACATATAGTGCTATGTACATGGCTCATGCTCATGTATTGCATGAAAGTTGAAAAAGTTTGAGATTACTAAAGTATGAAACAATTGCTTGGCTTGTCATCAGGGTTGTGCATGATTAAATACTTTGTGTGATGAAGATAGAGCAACAGCCAGACTATATGATTTTGTAGGGATAACCTTCTTTGGCCATGTTGTTTTGAAAAGACATGATTGCTTTATTGGTACGCTTGAAGTATTATTGTTTTTATGTCAAATGATAGACTATTGCTTTGAGTCACTCGTGTCTTAATATTCATGCCATGATTAGACATATGATCAAGATTATGCTAGGTAGCATTCCACATCAAAAATTATCTTTTTTATCATTTACCTACTCAAGGACAAGCAGGAATTAAGCTTGGGGATGCTGATACGTCTTCATCGTATCTATAATTTTTGATTGTTCCAAGCGAGTATTCTTCAACTTTCATATACTTTTGGCAACTTTTTATATTATTTTTTGGGAATAACATATTGATCCAGTGCCCAGTACCAGTTCCTGTCTGTTGCATGTTTTATGTTTCGCAGAAACCCCATATCAAACGGAATCGAAACGGTATAAAAACGGATGGAGAATTATTTTGGAATATTTGTGATTTTATGGAGGAAGAATCAACGCGAGACGGTGCCCGAGGTGGCCACGAGGGTGGCCCATGCCACCACTTTAAGTGGGCATGCCCCTGACCCTCGTGGGCCCCTCGTAAGGCGGTTGACACCCTTCTTTGGCCGCACGAATGCTAATTTTTGGAAAAATATTTGGGCAAAGGTTTCAATCCAATCGGAGTTACAGATCTCCAGATATAAAAGAAACGGCGTCAGGGCAGAATCTGAGAACGCAGAAACAGAGAGAGACAGAGAGACAGATCCAATCTCGGAGGGGCTCTCTCCCCTCCCACGCCATGGGAGACAAGGACCAGAGGGGAAACCCTTCTTCCATCTAGGGAGAAGGTCAAGGAAGAAGAAGAAGAAAGGGGGCTCTATCTCCCCCTTTCTTCCGGTGGCGCCGGAACACCGACGAGGGCCATCACCAACACCTCCGCCATCTTCACCAACATCTCCATCACCTTCCCCCATCTATACTCAGCGGTCCAATCTCCCGCAATCCGTTGTACCCTCTGCTTAAACATGGTGCTTTATGCTTCATATTATTATCCAATGATGTGTTGCCATCCTATGATGTCTGAGTAGATTGTCGTTGTCCTATCGGTGATTGATGAATTTCTATGATTGGTTTAATTTGCTTGTGGTTATGTTGCTGTACTATTGTTCCCTCCATGTCGCGCAAGCGTGAGGGATTCCCGCTGTAGGGTGTTGCAATATGTTCATGATTCTCTTATAGTGGGTTGCTTGAGTGACAGAAGCATAAACCCGAGTAAGGGGGTTGTGGCGTATGGGATAAAGGGGACTTGATGCCTTAATGCTATGGTTGGGTTTTACCTTAATGATCTTTAGTAGTTGCGGATGCTTGCTAGAGTTCCAGTCATAAGTGCATATGATCCAAGAAGAGAATGTATGTTAGCTTATGCCTCTCCCACATAAAACTTGCTATCGGTCTAGTAAAGTAGTCAATTGCTTAGGGACAATTTCACAACTCCTACCACCACTTTTCCACATTCGATATATTTACTTTGTTGCTTCTTTATCTAAACAACCCATACTTTTTATTTACGTGCTCTTTATTATCTTGCAAACCTATCCTATCACACCTACAAAGTACTTCTAGTTTCATACTAGTTCTAGGTAAAGCGAACGCTAAGCGTGCGTAGAGTCGTATCACTGGCAGATAGGACTTGAGAGAATATTTGTTCTACCTTTAGCTCCTCGTTGGGTTCGACACTCTTACTTATCGAAAGAGGCTACAATTATCCCCTATACTTGTGGGTTATCAGTCCCCAAGAAGAAGAAGACACCGCTCAGCTCAAGGCCTCAGGACGTTGGCATCTCAGGAGGTGCAGCGTCAGGATCAGCGCCCGCGCAAGGCGCGCCTCCCTCCATTGCATAGGAAGGCGCGCCGGACGCCCTCCTCGGGCAGGGCTCGGGGGCTCTCTTCTGGAGGGCCTCAGACTTTGCCAAAATCATGAGGGAGGCGCTTGGGCACCAATTGGAGGCGTGCTTCCCAGCACGTTTCCCTCAGGAAGGCACAGGGCGTGGAGAGCCCAACGTTCAGGAATTCATCACCAAGACCACTCAGGAGCTTCAAGAAGCAAGTGCCATGCACGGCGACCGCCACTTGCCAGGCGTGGCCCCCCATCCAGGCGAAGATGGTGGGCTGCGCGTCTGCATCGACGTCCCAGGGATCAACCGAGCCGCATCTCAGGACCGCCTCTGGCCTTCATGCGTGGGACGCTGCGAGGGTCCGCCGCACAGCTACGTTCGCATGCCTTTTGGCCTGCCGGACGCGGCTGCCACCTTCCAGCATCACCTGTGGAGCATTCTGGCGGCTCAGGAGGCCAGGCACCACGCAGTCCTAGCAGAGATGGAGATGGTCCTCGAGGAGCCGCCCGGACCCCCAGAGCCCCCCGAGGCTCAGGGCTCCGGTGGCTCGTGAGGATCGGCCTCTTCACTGCGCATCTTCAGCTACTCCAACACCCCCTCTACAATGGTACCAAGTGACATCTTCCGAGTTCATTTCAACAGGGAGCGCCCTCAGGGCCGCATCATTCCCAGGCCGCATGGGTCCGTCCCTGTGGCGTGTATCCCTTTGGCTTATTTCTTCAGTTTACCTTGCTGGGGGCGCCCCTCGGGCTGCATCATCCCCAAGCCGCTCGGGCCTGACCCGGTGGCATGTATCATTCTGCGTTTATCTAAGCTGATTTTCCTTTCATGCTTAACCTGCCTGTGATTATCGCCTGCTCAATTGACAGCTACCACAGGAGCCGCTCGCGCTGGCACGGCGCTTGCACATGGGTCCGTCCCTGCAACGTCGACAAATCTGAGTGGTCGAGCTCTGGCCCGCGGCAGCCCCGCAAGCGTCACCTCACCAAGCCCTCAGTACCCTCACCACTCTCTCAGAGTAACCAATGGCCAGCTGGCAATCATAATGGCAACCCGTGCTTTTCTCGTGTTAGTCTACAGGAACCGCCTGAAGTCTATAGCGGGTGGCACCACGAGCTCTCTCTCTCTCTCTCTCTCTCTCTTTTCCATGCGATTCTCCTGCGCGTTAAAAGGGGGCTCCTGAGCATCGCGACTCATGATCTCTTACTGGCTCTCCAGCCCTCACCCCCTGGCCTTGACCACGGCATCGCGACTTGGCATACCAGCGGCGGCTGAGCTCGCTCGAGGGCCGGGACCTGAGGACGTAGAGCATGAAGGAGAGTGTGGGGAAGAAAGGGAAAGCCCGCGAGGGCCTAACCCAGCTACGTCCCAGATGCCAGTGCACCGGTCTGGTGCAGCGCAAAGGAACGACTCCATATTCTCAAGATAAGTTTCGCGGCTGGAACAGCTAATCATTGAGACACGAAATCTTCCCTTAATGCGGCTCTGTGACGGCAACGTTGCCTTCCTTTCTCACCTTTCGGCAGTTGCTTGCACGGTAAAGGGGACCTCCTGAGCATCACGTCTCAGGGGCTCTTACTGGACCTCGGGCCGCTCACCTCCTGGCCTTGACCACGGCATCGCGACCTGGCATACCAGCGACGGCTGCAGCCTGCCTGGGGACCGGGACCTGTCAGCGTAGAGCGCTAAAACCTTCGCGAGGTTAGAAAGGGGGAACCAAGCCAAGGTAGGACAAGTATTCACACAAATTCATAATAAGGATCACATCAGCAAAATACGTCGCGGACCCTTTACATGCCCCCACGGGGTGTTTTCTCGATTCCTCGCAGGGAACGGAAGACGGGAATCCTAAGGAGCCCTAACTACCCACGCCTCCGTGGCCAACGCCATCATCAATAGTGGGCCACGGAAGGCCAGCGCCAACCCCATCCAGATCAGCCGCGGCGACGACCTGATGCTGCCGCCTTGCTCCGGGCACGGCACGAGCTCGGGGGCACGTAGCTGTCATCGCTCGTCTCCGGAGTCACGAAGAGCTCGGGAGAGTCGCCGTACTCCCAAGCTTCGCTGCTGCTGCCGGAGGGGCCATTGGGGAAGCGAACGGCGGGAATAGCCCCTGCCATGTTGATATCCTGACTGCCTCCTCTAGGGCAGCACTCTAGGTGGCGGCCTTCTGCGTCGAAGACCTTGAAGAGCAACAAGGAGGCGCCATCGTATTCAAAGTGAATCACGAGGGCACCCCCCATTCGGCAGACCCGGGCAACCTCGCCCCAGCCTCGGGTCATGAAGACTTTACCCGGGGCGACGACTTCAACCTCCGCTCCGGTCGCCGGAGCGCCACAGTCGGCGTGCTGCAGGAAAAGCTCGAGAGGCCCCCTCGGTGACATCTCGGCGGCGAAGAACGAAGGGAAGCAAATCCAGGTGCTTGGAGGCATCGCTGCATGCAGCACGAGATCGCGATAGGAGTCCGCGGCGTGGACTCCAGGAGCGACGGCGCGCGCCGCCAAGGCTCGTCGACCACGCCTGCGGCGTGGGCGGTGTCGCTCGCCGTCCGATTCTCCAAGATCCTCAACTCAGGCGTACAGGGGTAGCGGAAACCCAGGAGGTGGCCGCTCGCACCAAGGCCTCGTCGTCTCCGGCCTCGCAACCTTGTCGCGGCGGCGTCGGACCGGCCGTTTCTTCGGCGGGAGCGGGTCAGGTCCCTCCTGGGGGGCCTTCCCTTTCTCTTCGGCCGAGAATCTGTGGATCGGTGCCATTGGCGTCGAGAATGGAGGTGGAGCAAGGGAGAAGAAGCAGGCGGAGCAAGAGGTGATGGACAACGGGGGCTCTCACCCCTCCGTATTTATAGTCCCAGGGAGGCCACCTGTCGACCCCCACGATCACAGGTAATGATGACTCTTTTTGCATGCAACAGGGACTCGTCAAATCGGGCAGTTGCCGAGGCAGCGTGGGGAAGCGGAGACGGCCACGTCCAATCAGTCTCCACGCGTCGACCACGGCCGCAGGCTATTGGGGCCCGCGGCGCTCTGCACTTGCCCTTTGGCTTCGCTGCTAAGCCAAGTCCGAGCACGCCTTGGGCCCGGGGGCTACTGTCGGCGTTCTGGGAACGGGGGTCCTCAGACTTGCCTGCTGCGGCCTGCTGTGTGGCTCAACCAGTGGCCCAGTACGGCCCGTCTACATCAACCAAGCACTCAAGACCCTCGCGAGGGGCCAAGCCTCGCGGGGCAGACTACACAAGGCCTCCTCAGGAGCAGCCTCACCAGGCAGGCTCGCGAGGAGGCGGAGAGATCAAGGCGACGCAAGCTATGACGATCAAGACCAGGCGGGCGCCAGCCTGCGCAGTGTCCTCGTTTCCTCTTTGGTGCCAAGGAGGCAAGCGCAGGTGCGGAGTACCGAGGCATCAGGCAAAGGTTTCCATATCAGTTGGACCAAGACCAGCAGAGCGGCAGGACGGAGGTCACCATGGAGCCCAGGACGGCGTCATCACCGGCACCTTTGACAGTCGAAGACCACCTTTAGTCAGGATAGCTTGTACTAGCTGTCCCCTTTCAAAATGGTCGTTTTTGGCTCCCTTCCCGCTCGATATTTGGGAAGAGGATCAGGGCCTCTATAAATAGAGATAGCCACCACAGTAGAAGGGGGATCGAATCCTTCCAAGCACCACACCACCACAAGGACACCTCTCCTCGCGAGGCTGTTCTTCCTATGTAATGTTCATCATCAGCCCAAGAGGCAATCCACCACACCACACACTGGATTAGGGTATTACACCACAACGGTGACCCGAACTAGTATAAATCGTGTGTCTCTTGTGTTGTTCATCGATCTACCTTAGGGATCGCGGCGAGGCTGAGAGCGAGATTCAGTAGGAGGAGATCTTCGTGCGCACCCCAGTGTTCGAACCTTAAGGGTTTTGCCGGAACCCGATATCCGACAGTTTCAAAAAAGGCACACAAATCCATCACCAAAAGAATAATGAAGTACTACCTCCGTGCGGGTTATTAGGGCCCCTCTTAGTTTGGGCTAAAGTTATCATAAATTTAACTAATAAAACGTAAACTACATGTCAAAAACAATTATATTATGAGAAAGCTCTTTCAAATACGAATCTAATAATGTACTGTTTGTATCATATAAATTTATTATGTTAGTTTTATAGATGGTCTAAACTTGACCCAAAATACGAATGGCCCCAATAAGCCGGACGGAGGTAGTACAGGCAGCTCACATTGGCCGTCCCGGGATAATTCTATTCTCCCCGAGCTAATGTATCTTCAATTTTTCTGTTTAGTTAGATGAATTCAGCCATGCTCCCAGCCTCTTGTGTGGCTCATATTACAGTCCCCACTCGATGTGCTTCTAGACATGGCATCATTGATGATGATGAAAGTTAGGGAACAACTACTAGGTTAGTTTTTATTAGTTTCATTCTCCCTAGTTTTAGGAAGCAACATCAGATTGAGAGTAAATGGTATCCACTTGGAAATATTTCTATTTAAACAGTTGAGTTAAGCCTGATTTTGAATGCTTGAATTATCCTGGTTTTCGCTGGTATTGAATTGTTTGCGATGAAACTCATGAATTCCAGACTGACCCCTAGCATTCGTTGAATCTATAGTGTATTGCATGTGCATTGCGCGTTCAGTCTCTGCTTGTCACTATGTCTCCAGAAGTTCAGGTTTTATTTGAAAAAATTGTTGGCTTGCAGCACCTTTAATGAATGAAGATACAATAGTTGTCTAATAAAACATGTGATTGGAATCTCTAAACTCTTTTTATTTATTTGCGAGGATTTAACATATAACACATTTAAAGATGGAATATAAACATCAATTTGATTTTGTTGGCATTTTTTTTGAAAGATCCAGTGGATCACTCGCATTTCATTGACTTAGCAGGAGGAGATACAAAATTTGGCCAAGTGGCCGGGGAGTTTAACAGACATCTCTGAGAACCGGGTGAAAATCCCCTGTTCCCGGAGGCCAATTGCTCGCGACCCGCCCTTGAGCTCCCGCGACTAGGGTTCCTCCCCCCGCCCCCCGCTGCTGTCGCCGGCTGCCCCCCTCCCACCGCCGCCGGCCGCCGGCCACGTGCGCCCCGCCTCCCTCTCCTCCTCCTCCTCCTCCCCCTCCCCCACATTCCCGTCCTCCCGCCGCCGCCCCCCGGGCGACGGCGGGCCTCGCTCCTCACCTCCGACCCCCTCCCGCCTCGCTGGCTGGGTCCGCTGGCCTTGCCCGTCTTGGCGCTGGCGATGGCGGGCCGCCCTTCCCCGCTCTCTCATGGGGGCACGGGGGCCTCCCGATGGCGGCGGTGCAGCTTGGCCGGTTGCGGTGGGGCTCGGCGGCGGGTCTCCGGCGAGCTTCGTGGTCCTTGGTGCGGCGGCGCGACCGTTGGTCGCGGGGCGGCATGGCAGTGCTGGTGGCCGGCAACGCCCGCACAGCCCAGATCGGGGCCTTTCGGGCTCCATCTGGGCTAGGATGGACCGGCGTCTCGGTACGCGGCAACGCTGGTCCTTGGTTGGTGGCGAAGAGGCGGTGATCTGCGGGCGGTGGCGGCTTCGTCGGCCGGCGAGCTGTAGCGTAACGGCAGGAGCTGTCCGGACCCTTTTGGGTCCGGTCGGGCCTCGGCGCCTAGCAGGCCCCTTGTCCGTGCGTCCGGTCGGCTCCGCGGTGGCGGTGGTGGTTGTCCCCTCACGTCGGCGATGTTGCGGATGCCCCCGAGGCCACTATCTCTTCTCCCGTCCTCCAGGTCTCGTGCCGGCGACCTCAGGGAGACGGCGAGGTTGATTAAGTGACCGTGGTGGCACATGTTGGTGGGCGGCGGGATGGGCGGTGCACTATGATTCATCTGGGGTGGTGGTGGGGGTTTGAGTTGGGAGAAATCTCTGCCGGCTCGTCCGGCTCCGATGCTATCGGTGACGCCTGTGGGTGCCGCTAGACCTTCCTTAAGGGTGTCGGGTACACCCCTCCCCCCACTGCCCCCGCGTACCGGGGCAAACCCTAAGACTAATCCGGGCAACAGCGGCGTCGTCGTCGCCTCTTTCTTGAAGGTGTTGCTTGGTATGCGGCGCCTCAGAGTGCTGGGAACGTGGTGGTACTTCTCCGGAGGGTGCAGCGGTCGGCGGTCATCTTCGTTTCGTTGATCTGCCGTTGTTGGCATTTGTTTCCTTTTCTTTTTTCTCTGTTTTTCTTTGGGCTTGTTTATGTTGCGGCCCCGACACTATCGTTGGATATATCGGTGGTTGCTTTGTAATACAAAGTGGGGGGGAATCCTTTTTCTTAAAAATCCCCTGTTCCCAACTAAAACCGCATGCTGATCTCTCACGTTTATGTTGCGTCCCCGGCATCTATCGTTGGATGTATCGGTGGTTGCTTTGTAATACAAAGTTAGTGGAGGGAAATCCTTTTGCTTAAAAATCCCCTGTTCCCAACTAAAACCGCATGCTGATCTCTCACATTTGATCCCCGAAGGGAGACGCTAGGCATGTCGCTCCGGCGAGTTGGCATATAAAAGGAGGAGTAGAACTATGTCGGAGAATAATCAGCAGTTGAGCACCACTCTCTGCCGTGTTGGAAAGCAATAGCCATACCGCTCCGTGGAAATCCAACTGGTCCAAAGAAATGACTCGCTGAAACCTGAAAGCAAACCCACCTGAAAAGCATGTTGGGAAATCCTCAAATCTGCATCCCAAAGCTCTATTGCCCAAAGCTCTATCGCGCTCCATTATATATAGGTGAATATTGAAAACTGTTTCAAGTAATGGGCATTTGGTCTAGTGGTATGATTCTCGCTTAGGGTGCGAGAGGTCCCGAGTTCAATTCTCGGAATGCCCCTAAGTTTCTATTTTTAGGCTATTTTTTTCTGCCAGCGGGTCGAAGACCCAGAGGGAGACGACTTGAATCTCTTGTCGAAGACCACTGCAATGCCTCACGGAACGCGCAGCTTCCGCGAAATTGCCGGTACTGGTGCGCCGTCAAAACGGTGGACCAAACGACTTCGACTAATATTGAATGACCTTGTACTGCTTGGCCATGCCGCGTGCCGTCTGTGTGTCTAAACTGAAGAAAACGTGTTTGATGCATGGGGAACGGTGCCCTGCCTCTGTTCATGCACACGGCAAAATGAATAGATGGATGGTCGCCTGGTTGATCTCGAGTCAATGTCGTGTTGATCGGTCTAGCTTCTCTGAAAAATGTGCTTCTTCAATCCCCTGCATTTTTTCCTCCTGTTCACACGTCGCACAAGCTCGGGTCTAAATGCAATTGCGTACCACATTTTTGGAAATGGAAAAATCATACTGTAGTAGTTTTTTTTAAACAAAAACGTACTTCCTCTGTCCCAAAATAAGTGTCTCAACTTTGTACTAGATTTAGTAAAAATTCGTACTAAGCCCAAGACACTTATTTTGGGACGGAGGGGATATGAGTTTTAAAGGGCTGAATTTCTATACAAATCGTCCAGGTTCCTATGAAATTACTAGGAAAATGGGCAATCCATATGAAGTTTGGAGAAAAACAAACATGACTTGTGTCTAGAATTCCTACGCTTTTACAGTGTGCTTTCCGAACTGCAATTTGAAGTATTTGTATATTTCAAATTTCTGTAACAATTTAGATGCATTAGACCAATTCTAATTGATCCCCTTAGATTTTACTCCTCTAACCGGCACCTAGCCGATTGCCTAAACCGGATAGAGGAGAATACTTTTTTACTCCGCCTTCCATCCAGAGCCTAAATATACTCGGCCACTACCGCTCGGGAGAAAAAAAAAATCTGCCTTTCTTGTGCCTCTTCGCGGGCGTACCTCCCGGCGACCGTCCGTCGGTCCCACCACTACCTCGTTGCCCCTTGGCCCTCTCTGCCCTTCTGCTCGACTCCGAGCCCGTTCGCCTTTTGTCGCCATTGCCGAAATCAAGGTGAACGCAGCCGCCGTCGCCATAGTCGATTCATTGGATTGCTTCGAATCTTCTTCCTCTGTTGGCGGCCGCCACATCTGACCTTCTTGGGCGCCGCTGCAAGTCATTCCCACACGTCGCTGCCCGCTGGTTTAGCGTAAACGACGTCGGCCGGCCAGTGCACCGCCACAAGCTTGCAAGTGTTCGATGGTTTGCCTATGTGAGTTTTTTTTTTCGTTTCATTTTGAACCAAGCCGGTTGAATTGAAGATGAAGAGGTTGAGGGAGACGGTCTTCGAGGACTCGTCGTCATCCGAAGAGGAAGAAGATGACGAAGACTTTGAAACCGTTCTTCGCAGGATTTTCAACGATGATATTCGGCAGCCTAGGAGAGAATCGCAGTTTGGCCACATACCAATCGACTGTGATAGAGTGAAGGGCCATGCCAAGATTATGAGAGACTAGTTTGATCCAAATCCAAGCTATCCGGAGAAGTACTTTCGCCGGTGCTTTCGGATGCACACAAGTCTTTTTTTCTGACCATTGCAAAAGCCATTAAGAAGTATGATGATTGGTTCAAGCTTCGAAGAAATGTATGCAGAGAGATAAGTGCAAGCCCTCTGATGAAATGCATTGCAGCTGTTTGAGTTTTGAAACATGGGTGTTCGGCCGGTGATATTGACGGCTATGTCCGCGTTGGTGAAGAGACAATCTTGGAGGATGTTCCAAGGTTCACTAAAGCTGTGGTCGATGTTTTTAGACCGGAGTACTTGGGGGCACCCAACGAGGAAGACACACAGAGGTTGACGGCAGAACATGAAGTAAGAGGACTTCTAGTGAGCCAGAGTACTATCCAAATAGGATACAGGAATACCTTGAAGGGCATCGTGGGATTAAGAACCAACAAGTTCACAATCTTTTTTTACTGTAAAACCGTAGAGCAATAGTTCTACGGTATATATATTAACTTTAAAAAAAGAATATGTACATATCGATCTTACAAATAAAAAAAAGGAGTCACCCTATGCCAGTTTTATGAAACATGAGAACTATTAAATGTTCTGATCAATCCAGGACCGAAGCTTTTCAGCTTTGGAGTGCTTCGCTTTGATCTGGGCTACCCATAGGCCTTCTTGGAGATAAAACTTCCATCCCTGGATGTGAGGTGATACGTCTCCAACGTATATATAATTTATGAAGCATTCATGCTATTATATTATCTGTTTTGAATGTTTATGGGCTTTATTATACACTTTTATATTATTTTTGGGACTAACCTATTAACTGGAGGCCCAGCCCATATTGCTGTTTCTTGCCTATTTTAGTATTTCGAAGAAAAGGAATATCAAACGGAGTCCAAACGGAATGAAACCTTCGGGAGCGTTATTTTTGGAATGAAAGCGATCCAGGAGACTTGGAGTTGAAGTAAAGGAACCTTCGAGGTGGCCACGAGGGTGGGGGGAGCGCCCCCCCCCCTACTGGGCGCGCCCCCTGTCTCGTGGGCCCCTCGTGGCTCCCCCGACCGACTTCTTTCGCCTATATATTCCCATATACCCTAAAAACATCAAAGCTAACAATAGATCAGGAGTTCCGCCGCCGCAAGCCTCTGTAGCCACCAAAAACCTCTCGAGAGCCCGTTCCGGCACCCTCCCGAAGGGGGAATCCATCACCGGTGGCCATCTTCATCATCCCGGTGCTCTCCATGACTAGGAGTGAGTAGTTCACCCTCGGGGCTGAGGGTATGTACCAGTAGCTATGTGTTTGATCTCTCTCTCTCTCTCTCTCTCTCTCTCTCTCTCTCTCTCTCTCTCTCTCTCTCTCTGTGTTCTCTCTATGGCACGATCTTGATGTATCGCGAGCTTTGCTATTATAGTTGGATCTTATGATGTTTCTCCCCCTCTACTCTCTTGTAATGGATTGAGTTTTCCCTTTGAAGTTATCTTATCGGATTGAGTCTTTAAGGATTTGAGAACACTTGATGTATGTCTTGCCGTGCTTATCTGTGGTGACAATGGGATATCACGTGATCCATTTGATGTATGTTTTGGTGATCAACTTGCGGGTTTCGCCCATGAACCTATGCATAGGGGTTGGCACACGTTTTCGTCTTAACTCTCCGGTAGAAACTTTGGGGCACTCTTTGAAGTACTTTGTGTTGGTTGAATAGATGAATCTGAGGTTGTGTGATGCATATCGTATAATCATGCCCACGGATACTTGAGGTGGCAATGGAGTATCTAGGTGACATTAGGGTTTTGGTTGATTTGTGTCTTAAGGTGTTATTCTAGTATGAACTCTATGATAGATTGAACGAAAAGAATAGCTTCATGTTATTTTACTACGGACTCTTGAATAGATCGAGCAGAAAGGATAACTTTGAGGTGGTTTCGTACCCTACCATAATCTCTTTGTTTGTTCTCCACTATTAGTGGCTTTGGAGTGACTCTTTGTTGAATGTTGAGGGATAGTTATATGATCCAATTATGTTATTATTGTTGGGAGAACTTGCACTAGTGAAAGTATGAACCTTAGGCCTTGTTTCGAAGCATTGCAATACCGTTTGTGCTCACTTTTATCATTAGTTACCTTGCTGTTTTTATAATTTCGGATTACAAAAAACCTTTATCTACCATCCATATTGCACTTGTATCACCATCTCTTCACCGAACTAGTGCACCTATACAATTTACCATTGTATTGGGTTTGTTGGGGACACAAGAGACTCTTTGTTATTTGGTTGCAGGGTTATTTGAGAGAGACCATCTTCATCCTACGCCTCCCACGGATTGATAAACCTTAGGTCATCCACTTGAGGGAAATTTTCTACTGTCCTACAAACCTCTGCACTTGGAGGCCCAACAACGTATACAAGAAGAAGGTTGTGTAGTAGACATCAAGCTATTTTCTGGCGCCGTTGCCGGGGAGGTGAGTGCTTGAAGGTATATCTTTAGTTCTTGCAATCGAATCTTTTTGTTTCTTGTTTTGTCACTAGTTTAGTTTATAAAAGAAAATTACAAAAAAATGGAATTGAGTTTGTCTCATACTCTTCATCTTTTTAATATCTTGCGTGAGAATGATGAAAAGGAAAATTGTGCTTAATTGCTAGAAGAAGAATGCATTAAAATGCTTGGCACTAAATCTTTGTATGGTGAGCATGATTGCAATGTTGTTAGTATGAATTCCTTGAATATCCATGATGCTAATGATATGCAAAGCCACAGGCTTGGGGAAGCTATGTTTGATAAAGATGATATTTTTTGTCCCCCAAGTTTTGATGAGCAAATTTATTATGATAGCATGCCTCCTATTTATGATGATTATATTGATGAAAGTGGGTTTGGAAGAGTGTCAACTTTAGTAAGTAATGATCCCACTATTTTGGAGGATGTTGAATATTATTGTGATAATTATGAAAGTGGATTTGGAAGAGTGTCAACTTTATTTAGTGATGAATCCACTATTTCGGAAGAGGTTCCAATTGATTATGAGAACAAAGTTGCTATCTATGATGATTATTGTGATGACTTGTATGCTATTAAGAATAATGATAACCATGAAACTTGTCATCATGATTTTAGTTTTCAATTGGATTATGCCTCACATGATAATTATTTTGTTGAGTTTGCTCCCACTACTATTCATGAGAAGAAATTTGCTTATGTGGAGAGTAATAAATTTTCTATGCAAGTAGATCACAGAAATAATGCTTTAGGTGTTGGTTATATTGTTGAATTCATTCATGATGCTACTGAAAATTATTATGAGGGAGGAACATATGCTTGTAGGCATTGCAATAATGTCAAGTTTCCTCTCTATGTGTTGAAAATTTTGAAGCTATGCTTGTTTTACCTTCCTATGCTAGTTGATTATTGTTCCCATAAGTTGTTTGCTCACAAAATTCCTATGCATAGGAAGTGGGTTAGACCTAAATGTGCTAGTCATATGCTTCATGATGCTCCCGTTATGTTTCAATTCTTATCTTTTATGTGAGCATCATTGCCATCATCATGCCTAGCTAGAAAGGCATTAAAGAAAAGCGCTTGTTGGGAGACAACCCAATATTTACCCTTACTGTTTTTGTGTGTCCACATGATTATTCTACTGTAGTAAGCATGTTTTATAGCTTTTGTTTCAATAAAGTGCCAAGTAAGACCTTTAGGATAGCTTATGGTGATAGTTGTGTTGATCCTGCTGAAAATCAGAAACTTATGAACCCAGTAAATTAGTTTTCTTAATTTAGATAAACGTGCTTATTATCTGATTCTTTTTGCTCTTGATTGGTACACAAATTTCTTAGCACTTCATAATTTGGTAGGATTTTTGTAGTTCCATAAGTATACGTTTGATGCAGATTACTACAGACTATTCTGTTTTTGACAGATTCTGTTTTCTGCGTGTTGTTTCCGTATTTGGATGAATCTATGAGTAGTATCGGAGGGTATGAACCATAGAAAAGTTGGAATACAGTAGATATTACACCAATATGAATTTAGAATGAGTTCATTACAGTACCTAAGTGGTGGTTTTATTTTCTTATACTAACGGAGCTTACGAGTTTTCTGTTGAGTTTTGTGTTGTGAAGTTTTCAAGTTTTGGGTAAAGATTTGATGGACTATGGAATAAGGAGTGGCAAGAGCCTAAGCTTGGGGATGCCCAAAGCACCCCAAGGAAATATTCAAGGACAACCAAGAGCCTAAGCTTGGGGATGCTCCGGATGGCATCCCCTCTTTCGTCCTCATTCATCGGTAACTTTACTTGGAGCTATATTTTTATTCACCACATGATATGTGTTTTTCTTGGAGTGTCATTTTATTTTGTTAGTATTTGCTTGCTGTTATTTATAATAATGTTTTGCTTCTATATTTTCAATAAAAATGTCAAGGATAGCCTTTACCATGCTTATTTTGCTAGTACACATGTTGCTGTTTGAAAACAGAAAGTTTACCGCTGTTGCAAAAATTCTCTAGAAAAGTAAGAGAATTGTATAATGTTGAAACTTTTTGCATATTGAGCTCTGATAAATCTCCTACAGCATAGTATTTTTCTCATAACTTTTGGAGTTAGGGAAGTATGATGAATCTTGCATTCTTTACAGACTGTACTGTTTTGGCAGATTGCTGTTATGTTTGCATTGTTAGCATATGTTTGCTTGTTTAATGATTCTATTTGAGGATAGGAGTATTAAATATGCAGAGACATTTAGTATGAAATATTGAATAATAATTTTAGTGATTTGCTACAGTAGAAAATGATAAGGTTTTTGCATTGGTTTATACTAACTTATCTCACGAGTTCTTGTTGAGTTTGTTGTGGATGAAGTGTTTGAGATTTAGGAAACCGAGATATAAAAGGATTAAGGAGACACAAAAGCTCAAGCTTGGGGATGCCCAAGGTACCCCAAGATAATATTCCAAGAAGTCTCAAGCATATAATCTTGAGGATTCCCCGTAGGCATCCCACCTTTCTTCTTCAACAACTATTGGTTAGTATCGGTTGAACCTATGTTTTTGCTTCTTCACATGACTTGTGCTATCCTTGCAATGTCATTTTGTTTTGCCTTGCTTGCTGTTTGAATAAGATATCAAGATCTGAAATTCTTAAATGAGAGAGAGAGTCTTCACATAGTTACATAATTATTTAACTACTCATTGATCTTCACTTATATCTTTTTGGAGTAGTTTGTCATTTACTCGTGTGCATCACTTATATCCTATGAGTAAATGGTTGAATAAGTTGAATGTCATAAATATGAAATTATATATGTTTCATATGCTTACCCCGTTGGGAGTAATGACTTCACATCTAAGAAGTAGAGGTAGTTAATTTATTGAAGGTTAGCAAGCATTGTATTGGTCACTTGAACAATTCATGAAAGAATATTGAAGGAAGAGAAATTTCACATATAAATATACTATCTTAGACATATTTTATAATTGTGAGCACTCATTAATTATGACATGCTAAATAGTTGATGTTGGACAAGGAAGACACCGTAATGGGTTATGTTTTCTCACATCTTAGTTAAAGTATTGTCATGGATCATTCAAACATGTTGAGCTTGCCTTTCCCCCTCATGCTAGCCAAAATTCCTTGCACCAAGTAGAGATACTACTTGTGCTTCCAAATATCCTTATACCCAATTTTTGCCATGAGAGTCCACCATACCTACCTATGGATTGAGTAAGATCCTTCAAGTAAGTTGTCATGTTGCAAGCAATAAAAATTGCTCTTTAAATATGTATGACTTATTAGTGCGGAGAAAATAAGCTTTATACGATCGTGTGATATGGAAGTAATAGCGACGGACTGCATAATAAAGGTTCATATCACAAGTGGCAATATAAAGTGATGTTCTTTTGCATTAAGATTTTGTGCATCCAACCCTAAAAGCACATGACAACCTCTGCTTCTCTCTACGAAGGGCCTATCTTTTACTTTATGCAAGAGTCAAGGTGATCTTCACCTTTCCCTTTGAGGGAGTCCTGGACTAGGGGGTGTCCGGATAGCCGAACTATCATCATTGGCCGGACTCCAAGACTATGAAGATACAAGATTGAAGACTTCATCCCGTGTCCGGATGGGACTTTCCTTGGCGTGGAAGGCAAGCTTGGCAATACGGATATGTAGATCTCCTACCATTGTAACCGACTCTGTGTAACCCTAGCCCTCTCCGGTGTCTATATAAACCGGAGGGTTTTAGTCCATAGGACGAACAACAATCATACCATAGGCTAGCTTCTAGGGTTTAGCCTCCTTGATCTCGTGATAGATCTACTCTTGTACTACCCATATCATCAATATCAATCAAGCAGGAGTATGGTTTTACCTCCATCGAGAGGGCCCGAACCTGGGTAAAAACATCGTATCCCTTGTCTCCTGTTACCATCCGCCTAGACGCACAGTTCGGGACCCCCTACCCGAGATACGCCGGTTTTGACACCGACATTGGTGCTTTCATTGAGAGTTCCTCTGTGTCGTCGCTCATAGGCCCGATGGCTCCTTCGATCATCAACAACGACGCGGTCTAGGGTGAGACTTTTCTCCCCGGACAGATCTTCGTATTCGGCGGCTTTGCACTGCGGGCAATTAAGCAGCCATCCGGAGCAGATCGATAGCTACGCCCGCCATCAGTCGATTTGGAAGTTTGAACTACACGGCCGACATCCGCGAAGACTTGATCTTCGACGGATTCGAGCCACAGCCGAGCGCGCCGCACTGTCACGATGGGCATGATCTAGCTCTGCTGCCGGACAGTGCCCTGGAGGCCGCACAAGAGTCCGCTCTGACCCTCAACTCGGAGCCGACTGCGCCGATCGAGGCTGCTACCTCTACGACAATGGAGCCGAATACCGACCCTGTCCCTTGTGAAGCTCATAACTCCGAGGTGCCGGACTCCTCGCCGGACTCCAAACCTCCTGCGCCCCTACCAATCGAATTCGATTGGGCGCCGATCATGGAGTTCACCGCTGCGGACATCTTTCAGCACTCGCCTTTTGGCGACATCCTGAATTCGCTAAAGTATCTCTCGTTATCAGCAGAGCCCTGGCCGGACTACGGTCAGGACCGTTGGGATGCGGACGACGAAGAAATTCAAAGCCCACCCACCACCCACTTTATAGCCATTGTCGACGACCTAACCGACATGCTAGACTTCGACTCCGAAGACATCAACGGTATGGACGACGATGCCGGAGGCGACTAAGAACCAGCGCCCACAGGGCACTGGAAAGCCATCCCAACTCACGATGTATATATGGTGGATACACCAAAAGGAAGCGATAACGAGGAACAACGAGACGATGCGAGGGATAATTCCCCCGAAAAACAGCCGAAACGGCGACGCAAGCGCCGCCCAAAGTCCCGCCTCGACAACAACAACAACCATACAGACCCAGCCGTAGAGCAGGGCAAACCAGTGGACGACGAACATGCCACCAAGCAACCATCCGAACATGATGAATTGGATAAACAACCCATCCCCGGTGAAAACAACAGTCTGGATGATCTCACGCCGGACACATCGTTGGAACAGAAAAACCTTCACAAAAGGCTCGTCACCACTGCTCGAAGTCTGAAGAAGCAGAAGCGGAAGCTCAAAACAACAGAAGACATACTCAGAATGAGATGGAGCAAATTACTCAAGACTGTGGACAAGTACGGCGATAGCCGCCAAACAAAGAGCTACCCGAAGCGCAAACTATTGCCCGAATTTGACAAAGAGGCCATAGAGCCCCCACAATTAAAAAACAGAGGGGCTGCCCGGCCGGATAGACAACCACATGACAAACAAAGAGCGGCAAGCGGCGCCGCACACAAGCCGGCACACGATCCACATAAGGATCCTCGCAAAAATGATGGCCCGGTCAGGTCCGTCTATGGGCCAAGAAAGAAGGATCCAGGGAGCAACACAACACGTCGAGTGTTCGAAAATAACGGTACACCCAATACAGGGGCACCGCACACCCCCTATGTTTCACCGATGAGGTACTGGATCATGAATTTCCAGTGAGATTCAAACCCGTAAACATAGAGGCATATGACGGAACAACAGACCCCGGAGTCTGGATTGAGGATTATATCCTACACATACATATGGCTAGAGGAGATGATCTCCATGCCATAAAATACCTACCCCTCAAGCTCAAAGGGCCAGCTCGGCATTGGCTCAAAAGCCTCCCGTAAAATACCATTGAAGTTGGGAAGAGCTCAAGATGCGTTTGAGCAAATTTTCAGGGACTTATGTCCGCCCTCCGGATGAGCGATTTAAGTCACATAACTCAACAGCCCGGAGAGTCAGCCCACAAATTCTGGAACAGGTTCCTCACCAAAAAGAACCAAATAGTCGACTGTCCGGACGCCGAAGCCTTAGCAGCCTTCAAATATAACGTCCGAGACGAATGGCTCGCCAGACACCTCGGCCATGAAAAGCCAAGGACAATGGCCGCACTAACAAGCCTCATGACCCGCTTCTGCGCGGGAGAAGATAGCTGGCTGACAAGATGCAGCACCAGCGACCCGAGTACATCCGAGGTCAGGGGTGGAAATGGGAAGCCACGACGTAGAAAAGACCAGCACCGGACTAAGGAAAATGGCCCAAAGAACATGGCGGTCAACGCCGGGTTCAAAAGCTCTCGGCCGAACAACAAAACACTGCCTCTTAAGGACAACATGACGAGCTATCCAACCTAAACAAAACCTTGGACAGGATATGTCAAATCCACAGTACCCTCGGGAAGCCTGCAAACCATACCCACAGAGATTGTTCGGTCTTCAAGCAGTCCGACCGACTTAACGCCGAACAAAAGGGGCTCGACACACCAAGCGAGGACGATGACGAACCCCACAAGCAGAACGCCGAAAAACAAAAGAACTTCCCACAAGAAGTCAAAACCGTGAATTCACTTCAAGTGACAACAAGGAAAAATAGGGCGGCACCTACTAAAGTACGCGCCGCACGGTCCACCCCAGCGGAGTCCCGAAACTGGATGTCAAAACCAATTACTTTCGACCATCAGGATTACTCCAGAAGTATTCGGAACGCAGGATGGACTGCTTTGATACTGGATCCTATAATCGGCGGACTACAATTTACACAAGTCCTAATGGATGGCGGCAGCGATATAAACCTGCTATACCAGGTCACAATCCGTGACCCTACCAAAATTCGCCATAGCAACACTTCCTTTAAAGGAGTAACGCCAGGCCCTTACGCCAATTGTACGGGCTACTTACTACTAGAAGTCATGTTCGGTTCATCCGACAACTTCCGTCGCGAAAAGCTAATCTTCCATATCGCCCCATTTAAAAGTAGCCATCAAGCACTATTGGGACGCGAAGCTTTCGCCCGCTTTAACGCAATACCGCATTACGCGTCCCTTACACTTAAAATGCCCGGTCCACGCGGCATCATCTCATTAAAGGGTAACTTCGAGTGTTCCTCGACCGCAGAAGAGCGTGAGACTGCCTTGACAGCCACACACTAATTCGGCCTTGCTGATCAAAGCCCCTAAAATAGGTCATTCAGACCCCGGACACGGTTAGGCGAGTTTGGTATAAATAAACAAGGGGCTTCCTAGCCGCGTACCCCTTTACAAGGGGCTGCACGAACGAAGAATGAGAGCCAATAAAACTCAATTTTATCCTTTTTTTAAATCATACTCCGTTTTAAATACATTTTTCGCACGATCTTTTTTCAAACTAAGTTCTTCTATTTTACAGATGAACAACATGCTACACCGTCCCGTGATACAACTACAACGGAGACACAAAGCAGACGCAGCGAGGACTGTTGCAAGGATTCTTTTCAGATTAAGACCCTGCGTAAACCTTTTTTACTGTCTCTTGTTGATACACATCCCCCGGTTTCTTACCATAACCGAGGAGGAGGCTGGCGTTTTGGCATCGGCCGCGTCAGAAGATTTCGCGTATACCTGGACACTAGGGGCTTAGGGCATCGTTCTGCCCGTTTTCATAAAGACCGAATACCTCAGGGAGTGTTCGGCATCTCGAGTTAGCCCTTATATGCATTAGCTCCGAATCATGTCTTTGGTAAAATGTTGGGTTTGCCCGGCTCCTGTGTTTTGCTGCCTTACGTTCCGTTTTATCGGCTAACGCGCACCGGAGAACTATCTGCGATTGTGCCCGATTCGCCCGGCGAGCACCTCGAGAGAGAAAGCCGGCCCGATCATCATGATATAGCGAGAGACTGGTCAACCACTCGAACGACTACCGGAATGTCTAGAATTCCTCTGCTTTGATGAAGGACCGTTTCCCGGTCAGGCACACACGCGCCCCGAATTCGGAGAGCGCGGTGCCCCTGGGGGCTATATCGTAGCCCCACCTTTGAACTCCTATGGCTAAGTGAAAGTGATAAAGTATTATAGTCCGGTTGCCTAGTTTGCTACGCTACCACCTCCTTCACAGTACCAAGACGTTGGATTAAGTGTGAAAATGCGCTTTTTTGCAAACACTCCTGCACAATGTGTGTGGGGGCTGAAGTCGAAGACTGCCATCTTTCAGGTTATATATACATATACATTAACGGCCGCACAGGAGATATTTCAATACTTGAACGCACAAGTATAAAAAGCCCTTATATTATAAATATGGTTTTACAAATCATACATGTCATTTGAACGTAACGCCGAGAGCATCGCAACTCTATTAAACGCAGCGCCTGGACTTCCTCAAAATAGTGCTCGGCGGGTAATCGGCTTCCGTCCGAATCCCGGGATGCAACGTCGGTGGCATCCATCTCTGCCCAGTATGTTTTGACACGGGCGGGAGCCATCCGTGCACCCTCTATGCATGCCGACCGCTTCATCGCCTTGATATGCGGCACCGCATCAAGGAATTGCTGCACTAAGCCAAAATAACTCTTCGGCTTGGGCCTTTCCGGCCACAGATGAGCCACGACATCCTTCATGGCAAGTCCGGACAACCTGTTCAGCTCAGCCACTCAGCCAATCGATCGGTTAACGGAAGTGGACGCTCCGGACTATGGAATTGAGACCAATAAAGCTCTTCCATTTCGTGATCCTTTTGGCTTCGGAAGTGCACGACGGCGTCCGCCGTACTCGCTGCCAAATTCAGATAAGCATCCTCCGCACCCCACAATTGGCCCAACTGAGCATACTTCGGATCGTGAACTTCCTACGCAGCAGAAAGGGCTTTCCAGCCGCAATGTCTCCGGCCTGACGCAGCTCCTCCTTTATAGCCCTCATCGCAGAGCGGGCATCCTTGGCTTCGGCGGTGACCTTCTTCAGGTCCTCTTGCCCCGCTCGGCGTTCTCTTTCAAGAAACTCATAGCGGTCGGTAGCATCCTTCAGCTTCACGACCATTTCGGCCATTTCCTCCTGCTTTGGCAGTGAGCAGCCTGTTCGGCTTTTAGCTCCTCGGCCGCCTTCGAGGCAGCCGCATCACTTTTCCTGGCTTGCTCCTTGGCTCGGGCAAGCTCCGCCCGAAGGTCCTCCATAGCAGCGGCACCATCTGCAACAAGCATACATGTTGTAAGACACGGGCATCAAGCCCCCTTACAAAGGTGTCCGCGGAGAAGCCACATACCTTGTGACTCGTCAAGTCGTTTATTGACCAGCGCGATGACCGCAGCCGCAATGTCGAGTTTCCGCTTCAGTTCGGCAACTCTATCAGTCCGGCTGGCCACCGAACGTTCCGCCACCTGAATAGGAAGGGCGACATCTTATAACTGAGATTATGATCCTCGGCACGCTGTCGCTTTTGACAATGTACCGAGTCTCAGGGGCTACTATCTATACAGGGCGCACTCTATGTGCAAAACTATCAAAAGGTATGTCATTTTTACGTACCTCAAACCCCGTCAGTAAACTTCTGACGGCCTCATGCAACCCGCTCTCAGCGGATGAAATCCTTTCAATCACCGTACTCATTAATGTACGGTGACCTTCTGAGATAGACGCCCTCTCAAGCAGATCCTTCAGCTCCTCCGGCCGTACACCAGTTGGTGCCGAACTCTCCGGCCCCGCCGGACTCGGGGAGACCCTCCGCAATGACACCTCAGGGTAGTCCGCCCCGCCTGACGGTGCGGAAGATGGAGGCGTCTCGCTCTCCATCATCTCCGGACGAAGATCCCCCGAAGATGAGCTCTGCTGAGAAGGGCTGAGATCCGAACTACAAGGTAAGAACTTCGGTTATCCTCAGAAATAAAAACAGGATGTCCCTTATTACAAAACTCCCCTTTTTCTACTTACGGCTCGCTGGAGGGCTGATTCCCTTGGGGAAATAGTGCGGCCAGGGTTTCTCCTGGCGCAGGACCCTCCGGGGAAGATTTCTTCCCCCGCTTTGAGGCCTTGTCCTCCAGATCTTCGGGAGCGGTCCTCTTCTCCCCCTGGAGGGAGGGATTCTCGATCCCCCCTTTCTTGAGAGCCTCTTTAGAAGAGGTGGTAGCTTCCCTGTTTCCCCCTTCGCCCTCTTCTAAAGGCACAGCCTCCAGCATCTTGGCTAACACAGGATCCGGCGTGGTCTCAGGGAGGGGGGCCGGACACCTTATTAGCTTTGCTTCTGCTATCCACTCCTGTTCAGGGGACAACTTTTTAAAGAGCAAGAATTATGATGAATATACGGATAGCACGTCCGGGCACGGGAACTACTTACTTGAGTATCCGGGCGATTGCAGCTTAGGCCGGCATCCTCGGTCAAGTCCGGACACATCTCTTGTGATCCGAAGAACAGTTTATACATCTCCACGGGCGTCGCACCCATGAAGTGGCGGATAGCTCGCGGTCCCTCCGGATTGAATTCCCACAGCCGGAGAGGGCGACGTTTGCAGGGCAGAAGGCACCGGATCAGCATAACCTGCGCCACTACGACCATATTGATCTCCCTCTCTTGGAGGTCTCGAATCCGGCCCTGCAGTATTGGAACGCCCTTGGACGGCCCCCAGTCAAGCCCCTTGTTGACCCATGACGCCAGCCGCTGTGGAGGGCCCGGGCGAAAGGCAGGTGGCGCCACTTTCCTGGTGCCCCTGGGAGCGGTGTGTAGAACCACTCCTGTTGCCACAACCAAGCTCCTCTTGAAAAGAGCCCTCGGGCCATGGAGCATCGGCCCTCTTGCTTATAACTGCCCCTCCGCACTTTGCCGGTCGCCCCTCGATCATCCTCGGCTCCACGTTGAAGGTCTTGAGCCACAATCCGAAGTGAGAGGTAGTGCGGAGGAAGGCTTCGCAGACAACAATTAACGATGAGATGTGGAGGATGGACTCCGGAGCCAAGTCATGGAATTCCAGCCCGTAATAAAACATGAGCCCCCTCACGAAGGGGTCTATCGGGAAACCTAAACCCCGACGGAAGTGAGACATGAACACCATGCTCTCACCAGGCTCGGGGGTGGGAATGACTTGCCCTTGGGCGGGCAGCCTATGCGAAATCTCGCAGGTTAGATACCTGGCGTCTCTCAGCTTTAGCACATCCTCTTCTGTGATGGAAGAGGGCATCCACCGGCCCTGTAGGTCGGAGCCGGACATTGTCGAAGGTCCGAAGCACCCGAATCTGGAGCCTTGGGTGTTGGAACTCGGGGCGAGGGGCGGATTCGATTGAGGGCTGAAGAAAAGGAACGGGCCTTGGTCTCATTATAAAGGGGTAGAATACCAAGAGCCGTCCCCGTGACCATTTGGAACTCGCCTTCGATGGAGGGGGCGTGGCAACGGGCGCGGTTGGGTTACCCACGTCCGTATTGATGAGAATCCCGGAATAAGGGGACACGATCTCTGCTTCGACAAGACGTACCAAGGAAACCGCATTGCTAAACGCGCTGAGGTGGAATAATAAAAACGATTCGAGTAAAGGCTTGGCCGTGGTATGACGTCACGCCACGGAATACATCAGCAGATTGAACTTGTGTAAATATTATTCTCTCTACGGAGGTATGTGGAATTTATTTTGCAGAGCCGGACACTATCCTGGTGTTCACAATCTTCTATGAATTATTCGGAGGAGGAACCCGCCTTGTAATGCGAAGACAATATCTGCGCGGACTCGTCGTCATTGAAGCCTAGTTCGAGGGCTCTTGAGGAGTCTGGACTAGGGGTGTCCAGATAGCGAACTATCATCATTGGCGGACTCCAAGACTATGAAGATACAAGATTGAAGACTTCGTCCCGTGTCCGGATGGGACTTTCCTTGGCGTGGAAGGCAAGCTTGGCAATACGGATATGTAGATCTCCTACCATTGTAACCGACTCTGTGTAACCCTAGCCCTCTCCGGTGTCTATATAAACCGGAGGGTTTTAGTCCATAGGACGAACAACAATCATACCATAGGCTAGCTTCTAGGGTTTAGCCTCCTTGATCTCGTGGTAGATCTACTCTTGTACTACCCATATCATCAATATCAATCAAGCAGGAGTATGGTTTTACCTCCATCGAGAGGGCCCGAACCTGGGTAAAAACATCATGTCCCTTGTCTCCTGTTACCATCCGCCTAGACGCACAGTTCGGGACCCCCTACCCGAGATCCGCCGGTTTTGACACCGACACCCTTTTTTCATTTTATCCTTTGGCAAGCACCTCATGTTGGAAAGATCCTGATATATATATATATATCCAATTGGATGTAAGTTAACTATTATTGTTGACATCACCCAAAGGTGAATACGTTGGGAGGCAACACTATAAGCCCCTATCTTTCTCAGTGTCCGATTAAAACTCCATAACCATAAGTATTGCGTGAGTGTTAGCAATTGTAGAAGACTATATGATAGTTGAGTATGTGGAGTTTGCTAAATCCGAGCTCTGGCATAGACCCTTCCTGAAAATAAGATGAATTGTAATTGTTTGATGACTGAGAATGAAGTTTGCTAGTTTTCAAGGAATTTTATGGTCTATGCTTTAACATGTGAATAGCTTGTTACTTGATCTTGAGAATTTTATGAGATGAACTACTATAATGACATATAATGATGCTAGAAAATATGATTGAGATTATCATTGATCAAACTTGTGCACCTGCTAGCATTCACACTTCATAAATTCTTTCTTTTATCATTTACCTACTCGAGGACGAGCAGGAATTAAGCTTGGGGATGCTGAAACGTCTCCAACGTATCTATAATTTATGAAGCATTCATGCTATTATATTATCTATTTTGAATGTTTATGGGCTTTATTATACACTTTTATATAATTTTTGGGACTAACCTATTAACCGGAGGCCCAACCCATATTGTTGTTTCTTGCCTATTTCAGTGTTTCAAAGAAAAGGAATATCAAACGGAGTCCAAATGGAATGAAACCTTCGGGAGCGTTATTTTTGGAACGGAAGCGATCCAGGAGACTTGGAGTTGAAGTCAAGGAAGCTTCGAGGTGGCCACGAGGGTGGGGGGCGCCCCCCTACTGGGCGCGCCCCCTGTCTCATGGGCCCCTCGTGGCTCCCTCAACCGACTTCTTTCGCCTATATATTCCCATATACCCTAAAAACATCGAAGCGAACAATAGATCGGGAGTTCCGCCGCCGCAAGCCTCTGTAGCCACCAAAAACCTCTCGGGAGCCTGTTCCGGCACCCTGCCGGAGGGGGAATCCATCACCGGTGGCCATCTTCATCATACCGGCGCTCTCCATGACGAGGAGGGAGTAGTTCACCCTCGGGGCTGAGAGTATGTACCAGTAGCTATGTGTTTGATCTGTCTCTCTCTCTCATGTTCTCTCTATGGCACGATCTTGATGTATCGCGAGCTTTGCTATTATAGTTGGATCTTATGATGTTTCTCCGCCTCTACTCTCTTGTAATGGATTGAGTTTTCCCTTTGAAGTTATCTTATCGGATTGAGTCTTTAAGGATTTGAGAACACTTGATGTATGTCTTGCCGTGCTTATCTGTGGTGACAATGGGATATCACGTGATCCACTTGATGTATGTTTTGGTGATCAACTTGCGGGTTCTGCCCATGAACCTATGCATAGGGGTTGGCACACGTTTTCGTCTTGACTCTCCGGTAGAAACTTTGGGGCACTATTTGAAGTACTTTGTGTTGGTTGAATAGATGAATCTGAGGTTGTGTGATGCATATCGTATAATCATGCCCACGGATACTTGAGGTGACAATGGAGTATCTAGGTGACATTAGGGTTTTGGTTGATTTGTGTCTTAAGGTGTTATTCTAGTATGAACTCTATGATAGATTGAATGGAAAGAATAGCTTCATGTTATTTTACTACGGACTCTTGAATAGATCGAGCAGAAAGGATAACTTTGAGGTGGTTTCGTACCCTACCATAATCTCTTCGTTTGTTCTCCGCTATTAGTGGCTTTGGAGTGACTCTTTGTTGCATGTTGAGGGATAGTTATATGATCCAATTATGTTATTTTTGTTGGGAGAACTTGCACTAGTGAAAGTATGAACCTTAGGCCTTGTCTCGAAGCATTGCAATACCGTTTGTGCTCACTTTTATCATTAGTTACCTTGCTGTTTTTATAATTTCAGATTACAAAAACCTTTATCTACTATCCATATTGCACTTGTATCACCATCTCTTCGCCGAACTAGTGCACCTATACAATTTACCATTGTATTGGGTGTGTTGGGGACACAAGAGACTCTTTGTTATTTGCTTGCAGGGTTGTTTTAGAGAGACCATCTTCATCCTACGCCTCCCACGGATTGATAAACCTTAGGTCATCCACTTGAGGGAAATTTGCTACTGTCCTACAAACCTCTACACTTGGAGGCCCAACAACGTCTACAAGAAGAAGGTTGTGTAGTAGACATCATGAGGTGATGCTGCTCTGAAGATTTTGTCATTCCTAATGGACCAGGTACCCCAACATCCCATAGAAACGATGTACAATGCTATGTCTAGTGGTAGTTGTGCTATGGCCAACTGATAATCATCATATATAGAAATGCCTCTACCTACTTCATAGCACTTCTTAGTTATGTTTCTCATGTTATTTGCTACATTTGAAGCATTAGGTGTGTTTTAATTTCAATAATTCAGTTTGTAAACTTTGAATTCGGTTTGTAAACTATATTCATGATTTGCTTGAACCTTCATATTTATGTTTCGTTTCTATATGTGTGCTAATATGTAGTTGAAATGTAAGCTAGAAATGAATAAGTTAGAGAGTAAAAATTATACTCTATTATATTTAGGGGATCGGTTAGGTCTGACAAAAACTTAGTGGAGTAAATATACTCCACTAAGGTTTACTCGTCCGTACCTTCCTCTATTATTTAGGGTATCGGTTAGAGTTGGCCTTACATATCAGTTCTTACAGTTTTCCTGTTTCAAAAACTTTCTAAATGATAACGCTCACACGTGTGGCATTTATCAACATGGCCCAAACGCAGTCGATGCCGTTCGATTCATTTGCACGAATATTGTAGTAGTTGCCATCTGGGTCAAGAGCCAAGTAAGCACCCAACGTCGTGTGGGCGTTATCATTTAGTGCCACACATGTGGGCGCTCCTCATCCGTACGGACACACGACGCTCACCCGAACGTGTGGGTGAAACTGTTCTGCACCCACACGACGCTCACACGGTGATACATGGCAAGAACAGTTGTGCATATGTGGCAACTAGTTAATCAGACACGACAATTATGGTTGACCATACATGGCAGCTATGGTTTGACCGCACATGGCAACTCCAATTAGTTATACATGGAAACTATATTTAATGATACATGGCAATTATAGTAATTAGACATGCCAACTATAGTTAATTACACATGGCAACTAAAGCTAATTACACACGTGTTCGCGCTCACAAGGTGGGGGTGAGAAGTCGCCACAGGGGCGTGTGGGCCGTCGTAGCTGCGTCCAAACGTATGAGCAATTTTAATGTTCGACCACACAGGATCGTGTGGGCTGGCTCATGGGTACGACCGGACGAGTCGTGTGGTCGGGTATTCATTGTGCGACATGTGTGGTAGTAATTGGCGCCCAAAACTTTAAGCTGTTGTGTTCCAATTGGGCCTAAACGGTGAAGGAACACATAATAGCGTACAACCAAAAACGGTGAAGGAACACATAATATGATCCATCGAACTCCTCTTAATAACATTTTTCTCTTATACACCCATGTATAGACCCACCACAAACATTCACAATTACGTGAACAATGGAAATCGGGAGGTGACCTTGCTGATGATCTAAATAAACATTCACCATCGGCAAAAACAATCGTTTTACACATTGTGTATAGAGCCATCCCTAAGACCAATTATGTAAGCTGGCCTTAAGCGAAGCAATATAAGTAAGGTATGATTTACAAATTTAGATCTACATAATGCAATTCGTGTGATTACAAAATTAAGCCAAACATGTTTTTTTCAAATGACTCAAAAATTATCATTACCATTCATCAATTAGAAGAGAATTGTTTGGTTAACTGGAGGGAAAATGCTAGATGACAAACTTCTATAGGGGACCCTCAACATGACCATTAAGAATGTCTCATCACGAATAACCACATGACCAGATCGGCGGCAACAACTAGGAGTGTTGACTGCTCCTTCTTAAGCTTGCATTGGTTTTTCCATTGAAGAGCAAAGAGTGATGCAGCAAAGTAGAGGTAAGTATTTCCCTCAGTTGAGAATCAAGGTATCAATCCAATAGGAGGAATACAAAAACAAACAAATACTTGCACCCAACGGTATAAAGGGGTTTTCAATCCCTTCACGGTTAGTTGCAAGGATGAGATCTGGTAGTGATAGATATAAAACATAAATAAAAATGGAAAAATAAGATAAAGGTAAATAAATTGCAACAAAATATTTTTTGTTTTTAATTTTATAAATCTGAAAATATTATGGAAAAATAGACCCGGGGGCCATAGTTTTCACTAGAGGCTTCTCTCTTGAAAGAAAGCATACGGTGGGTAAACAAATTACTGTTCAACAATTGATAGAAAAGCGCATAGTTATGACGATCTCTAAGGCAACGATCATGAATATAAGCATCACGTCCATGACAACTAGACTGACTCCTGCCTGCATCTACTACTATTACTCCACACATCGACCGCTATCCAGCATGCATCTAGTGTATTAAGTTAACAAGAATGGAGTAACGTTTTAAGCAAGATGACATGATGTAGAGGGATATATCCAATCAATATAAATAAACCCCACCTTTTCATCATTACTGGAAACAATACAAATACGTGCCTCGCTACCTTTCTGTCACCGGTGAGGACACCACAAGATTGAACCCATTACAAAGCACCTCTCCCATTGCAAAAAAAAAACCAATCTAGTTGTCCAAACCAAATCAATAGATCAGAGAGAAATACAAAGCTATCTTAATCATGCATAGATGAGTTGAGAGAAGACTCAAATAATATTCATAGACAATCTAATCATGAACCCACAATTCATCGGATCTCAACGAACGCATCGCAAAAGAAGATTACATCAAATAGATCTCCAAAAACATCAAGGAGAACATTGTATTGAAGATCAAAGAGAGGGAAGAAGGCATATAGCTACTAGCTATGGACCCGTAGGTCTGTGGTAAACTACTCACGCATTCTCGGAAGGGCATCATGGTTGATGTAGACGCCCTCCATGGTCGAATCCCCTTCCGACAGAGTACCAAAAAAGGGCTCCAGATGGGATCTCGCGAGAACAGAAATTTGCGACGGCGGTAAAGTATTTTTGGTGTGCTCCCTGGTCTACCGGTAATATTTGGGTATTTATAGAAGAAGAATTAGGGTTAGAGGGGCTACGTGGGGCCCACAAGCTTGGCCCCCCCGGGGCGCGCCCTACGAGCTTGTTGCCACCTTGTGGCTCCTTTGGCCTGCTCCCGAAGCTTCTAGGGTGTCTTGTGGTCAAGGAAAAATCGCCAAAAAGTTTCGTTCCACTTGGACTCGGTTTGGTATTGGTTTTCTGTAAAGGCAAAAAACAAGAAAAATTAGCAACCGGCACTTGGCACTAGGTTAGTAGGTTAGTCCCCAAAAAATGATATAAATAGCATAATAATGCATATAAAACATCCAAGATTGATAATATAACAGCATGGAACAATAAAAAAATTATATATACCTTGGATAAGTATCAAGCATCCCCAAGCTTAATTCCTGCTCGTCCTTGAGTAGGTAAATGATAAAAACAGAATTTTTGATGTGGAATGCTACATCAGGAGTCTACCATCTTGTGATATCATATCATGATCATTTTGAAAAAGTGTTGTCATCTGAGATTTATTATTGTTACTCGCTAGTTGATTATGTCATCGATATGAGTAAACGTGAGACCTAAATGTTATTGTGGATATGATTAGTTCATAATCTTTGCTGAAAACCTAAATGCTGGCTATACATATTTGCAACAACAAGATCAAACAAAGTTTGCAAAAGTTTTTCTTTATCACTTTTCAGTTTACCAACTGAATTGCTTGAGGACAAGCAATGGGTTAAGCTTGGGGAAGTTAATATGTCTCCATCGTATCTACTTTTCAAAACTCTTTTGCCCTTGTTTTGGACTCTAATTTGCATGATTTGAATGGAACTAACCCGGACTGACTCTTTTTGTGGTAGAATTGCTTTGGTGTTATTTTTGTGCAGAAATAGAAGTTCTCAGAATGACCTAAAAATCCATGGAGAATATTTTTCGAATAAATAAAAAATATTGGCGAAAGAATCAACTTAGGGGGATCCACCTGCTGCCACAAGGGTGGAGGGCGCGCCCCTGCCTTATGGGTCCCCTGGACCTCCACCGACCTCAACTCCAACTCCATATATTCACGTTCAAGGAGAAAAAAAATTAGAGAGAAGGATTCATCGCGTTTTACGATACGGAGCCGCCGCCTCCTCCTGTTCTTCATCGGGAGGGCAGATCTGGAGTCCGTTTGGGGCTCCAGAGAGGGGAATCCGTCTCCATCGTCATCATCAACCATCCTCCATCACCAATTTCATGATGTTCACCACCGTGCGTGACTAATTCCTTCGTAGGCTTGCTGGACGGTGATGGGTTGGATGAGATTTATCATGTAAACGAGTTAGTTTTGTTAGGGTTTGATCCCTAGTATCCACTATGTTCTTAGATTAATGTTGCTATGACTTCGCTATGCTTAATGCTTGTCAGTAGGGCCCGAGTGCCATGAATTCAGATCTGAACCCTTTATGTTTCCATGAATATATTTGTGTTCTTGATCCGATCTTGCAAGTTGTAGACACCTATTACGAGTTATGATTCGCATACCCCAAGGTGACGATAATTGGGATTCTTTCCGGTGATTACCGTAGTTTGAGGAGTTCATGTATTGACTAAGTGCCAATGCTTTAGTCCGGTTCTCTATTAAAAGGAGGCCTAAATATCCCTTAGTTTCCACTAGGACCCCGCTGCCACGGGAGGGTAGGACAAAAGATGTCATGCAAGTTCTTTTCCTTAAGCATGTATGACTATATTCGGAATACATGCCTACATTATATTGATGAATTGGAGCTAGTTCTGTGTCACCCTAGGTTATAACTATTGCATGATGAATGCCAACCGACATAATTATCCATCATTGATCCATTGCCTACGAGCTTTTCACATATTGATCTTTGCTATGTTACATTGTCGTTGCCACTGTTACAGTTGCTACAAAACTGCTACTGTTACATTTGTCACTGTTACCATTATTTCCATACTACTTTGCTACTAAATACTTTGCTACATATATAAGTATTTTAGGTGTTGTTGAATTGACAACTCAGCTGCTAATACTTGAGAATATTCTTTGGCTCCCCTTATGTCGAATCAATAAATTTGGGTTGAACACTCTACCCTCAAAACTTGGTGTGATCCCCTATACTTGTGGGTTATCAGTTCCCCCCTCTGAAGAGGCACAGCAAAAAAATCATGGGTTTCCTCACTTGTCATAGACGGGCTCGTTCCCTTGGGAAGAGCACGGACCCTGGATGTGCTCCATGTTGTTGCAGATGGGCTCCTTCCCCTTGGAAGAGCACGCCTGTAGGGTGCCCTCCCTAAGGTCGCAGACGGGCTCTTTCCCCTTGGAAGAGAAGATGGGCTCTTTCCCCTTGGAAGAGACAGAGAGGGTGCCCTCCTCGTGGTCGCCGTCGATGAGGTTTGACTTGGAAGCTGTGGATCCCAAGCCAGCATCATAGAACATGTCCTTCAGAAATGACAAAAGGGGCTCAATGGCAATGTAGGATGGCAAATTCTTGACAGTGAGCCAGAGGAGGTCAGCGACGGGGGCATGGATGAGATAGACGGCGGTTGAACCCGAGGGGTTGGGGGTGGGCCACTTAACCCGTGACATAGCTCGCGTCAGGCCATCATTGTCGACTACCTCGATGCCGTAGCCGGCATCTGTGACATACCCGCATACTCTAGCCTACTGATTGAGTGCCTACGACCAGTAATGGTCGTCAGCTTCCTCGGTGACGTCGGGCGAAGAGACCGCGATACACCTCTTTTGGGCCAGTCGCTCCTTGAGCTCCACGGAAGCGTAGCCGGGCTTAGGCTGCGATGCTCTGGAGTGGGGGATAGGGATCTGTGGGAAAGGGGTGTTTGGTAGGCTTCATCTAAGAAACTCAGGGCGGCCTGGGTATGGAGATCGGTGAGTAAGTTGCATGGGCAAACCGGCAGCTGTTGACAATGGATGCCTTGCGGTGGTGGCGGCGACGACCTTGTTAGGGTTTCGAGCGAGGGAGGGGGTGTGTGTGTGCGCGCGCGTGCACGCCCGAGGAGGTTTTGGTGTGTGTGTGGGGGGCAGGGGTGTGTTTGAGGAAATGACGTGACTAGTGAAAAATTTACTACGCGGGAGTGAATGACGGGGCTATTGAAAATTTGGATGATGGTGCATCGTACACGGTCCGAAAATAACAATCGTTATGAAACAGAAAAACCGTCGAGGCGGGCAGATATTTTCGAGGGATGCAGTCAGGAGTGGGAACAAGAAACATCACACACGGTCATAATAACCGTGTGTTATCAAACAGAAAAACCTGCAGGCAGGTAGATATTTTCGAGAGGGGAAGCCTCGTGGAGCCCAATGTACTGTGCGGATGTGCGTGACAGGGGCACCGGCGTGGCACACGGTTAGTGTGAGTGAACCATGTCTGTTGCGTCATCCGACTTGTCTAATGTTCATAAATTTGGCAAAAAATGATGTGGGAGAGGGTCAGAACACGAACACACTTGCATGTGGACCAAATACTCCCTCTGTTCGGAAACAGTTGTCCTGGAAATGAACACAAATGGATGTATCTAAAACTAAAATACATCTAGATACATCTATTCCTCGGACAAGTATTTTCGGATGGATGGAGTATATGTATGAAAAGGGTGGTTTGATGTTCAAATACCAAATGTAACTTCGATGTGGCACCTATCTCGCAAAGCGCATGGTATTTCTTGCCCCTCCTCCCCCTCGTGTCGGCAGGAAGGGAATCTATGCTATGAATGCATTGCCCCCCACACACGGAGGTTCACCTAGCAAAGTGCGAAGTAGCAGCCCCCCCCCACATACACACATTCAGTCGGCGGGCCAGAGAGAGCATCTCACCAAGATGGATCGTAAAATGGACCAAGAATAATCCACCTTGGTCATACATGAAGGAAATATGCCTTAGAGGCAATAATAAAGTTGTTATTTTATATTTCCTTATATCATGATAAATGTTTATTATTCATGCTAGAATTTTATTAACCATGAACTTGATACATGTGTGGATACATAGACAAAACAACGTGTCCCTAGTAAGCCTCTACTAGACTAGCTCGTTAATCAAAGATGGTTAAGTTTCCTAACCATAGGCATGAGTTGTCATATGATGAACGGGATCACATCATTAGGAGAATGATGTGATGGACAAGACCTATCCGTTAGCTTAGCATATTGATCGTTCAGTTTTATTGCTATTGCTTTCTTCATGTCAAATATATATTCCTTCGACTATGAGATTATGCAACTCCTGGATACTGGAGAATGCCTTTTGTGCTATAAAACGTCACAATGTAACTAGGTGATTATAAAGATGTTCTACAGGTATCTCCAAAGGTGTTTGTTGGGTTGGCATAGATCAAGACTAGGATTAGTCGCTCCGAGTTCGGAGAGGTATCTCTGGGCCCTCTCGGTAATACACATCATAAGAAGCCTTGCAAGCAAAGTGACTAATGAGTTAGTTGCGGTATGACGTATTACGAAACGAGTAAAGAGACTTGTAGGTAATGAGATTAAACTAGGTATGAAGATACCAACGATCGAACCTCGGGCAAGTAACATACCGACGGACAAAGGGAATAACATATGTTGTCATAACCGTTCGACCAATAAAGATCTTGGTAGAATATGTAGGAGCTAATATGAGCATCTAGGTTCTGCTATTGGTTATTGACCGGAGAGGTGTCTCGGTCATGTCTACATAGTTCTCGAACCCGTAGGGTCCGCACGCTTAACGTTCGATGACGATTTTGTATTATATGAGTTATGTGATTTAAACCGAATGTTGTTTGGAGTCCCGGATGAGACCACTTGTCACGCCCAATATGCGACCCTATCCAAAAGGAACTCGAAGGTCCCACCAGGGATAGACCCGCATATTGAAACACTTTTGCAAGTTGGATATCATTACATCAACATTACATAATAGATGGGGATACATACAAAAGGCATACAATGCCACACGAATACAACATCATCTCACATAAGAGCTACATCCGACTACGGATGAAACACAAACAGAAACTCAAACGACATCCACCCTATTAACCCAGG
The DNA here is from genome assembly GCA_021437245.1 of Aegilops speltoides. Taxonomy (NCBI): domain Eukaryota; kingdom Viridiplantae; phylum Streptophyta; class Magnoliopsida; order Poales; family Poaceae; genus Aegilops; species Aegilops speltoides. The sequence goes on along the minus strand of CM038146.1, from coordinate 185,511,839 downwards.
CTGCCGACCTGGAACCTATCCCCTGATCGAAGAAGAAGCAGAAGGAGAACTCCAAAACAAGCAAACATCGCTCTCGCGTCATGATCATCGCATAAACCTGTACGTGCAACTGTTGTTGTAGGTAATCTGTGAGCCACGAGGACTCAGCAATCCCATTACCATGGGTATCAAGACTAGCAAAGCTTAATGGGAAAGGAAGGGGTAAAGTGGTGAGGTTGCAACAGCGGCTAAGCAAGTATGGTGGCTAACATACGCAAATAAGAGCGAGAAGAGAGCAAATGGAACGGTCGTGAAGCTAGCAATGATCAAGAGGTGATCCTGAACTCCTACTTACGTCAAACATAACCCAAAACCGTGTTCACTTCCCGTACTCCGCCGAAAAGAGACCATCACGGCTACACACGCGGTTGATGCATTTTATTTTGGATCTGATGTCAAGTTATCTACAACCGGACATTAACAAATTCCCATCTGCCACATAACCGCGGGCACGGCTCTCGAAAGTTTATACCCTGCAGGGGTGTCCCAACTTAGGCCATGATAAGCTCTTGCGATCAACGAAGGATATTCCTTCTCCCAGGAAGACCCGATCAGTCTCGGAATCCCGGTTTACAAGACATTTCGACAATGGTAAAACAAGACCAGCAAAGCCGCCCGATGCGCCGACAATCCTGATAGCAGCTGCACATATCTCGTTCTCAGGGCAACACCGGATGAGACATCCTACGAGTAAAACTAGACCTCGAGTTTCCCCGAAGGGGCCCTGCAGTCTACTCGGTTCGGACCAGCACTTAGACAAGCATTGGCCCGGGGGGCCAAAATAAAGATGACCCTCGAGAGAGCGACTCCCAAGGGAAAAGTAGGTGGTGGTGAGGAAAATGGTAAAACCAAGGTTTTGCCTTGCTGGAGGAGTTTTATTCAAAGCGAACTGCCAAGGGGGTCCCCTAAATCACCCGACCGCGTAAGGAACGCAAAATCCGGGAACATAACACCGGTATGACGGAAACTAGGGCGGCAAGAGTGGAACAAAACACCAGGGATAAGGTCGAGCCTTCCACCCTTTACCAAGTATATAGATGCATTAATAATATAGGAGATATTGTGATATCCCAACCAAAATCCTGTCCACCATGGAGCAATCTTCAACTTCACCTACAACTAGCAACACTATAAGAGGTCTGAGCAAAGCGGTAACATAGCCAAGCAATGGTTTGCTAGGAAGGGTGTCAAAGGTTAGAGGTTCATGGCAATTTGGGAGGCTTGATGAGGAAAAGATAGGTAGCGCAGCAAAGCGATAGAACGAAGCAAACTAGCATAGCAATGATAGTAGTGAGATCCAGGGTAGCGGTCATCTCGCCTGAAATCCCGCAAGGAAGAAGAACGAGTCCATGAAGAAGATGAAGCCACGAAGACGAACCACACGTAGACGAATGCATCCTCACGATCGCAACGAAACGGGAACTATCGAGAAGAAGCAAACAACATAGTAAACACACCCCACATGAACAAGACATGATGCATAACAAGCATGATGCATGACAAAGCTACATGACGCTACTCATGGCAAGATATGATGCAAACAAGAACAACACATCAAGGCAAGTTTAAATGAGGCCGGAAACAACATATAACAATATCGGTAAGCCCTCATGTGCAAATTTAGAAATTGGTCCAGAACTGAATAAACATTATGTTCAAATTGTTAAACAACAAGTTAAGATGCACCAACATGATCTACACGAGATTCTAGTCAAGTTACATATAAAGTTCATTTAATTCGGAGCTACGGCCTAGAAGATATGAGCAAAACAAGTTAAACAAGGCATTGATGCAAAATGCATACAAACATCAAGCAAACACCTCAAAACAAGGATGCAACATGGTAATATGAAGCTACATGCAAAATCAAGCAAGTTTCATATATAGCACACTCAAAACGGAGCAACGGTTCAACACATGCACACTATACAATTTTAAAGGACAAGCTGTCCAAAACAGCAACTACGCATATTGCAAGCATCAAAACAATATGCTACAGCATCTCAACGTAATAACAAAAGGCATGAGCATGAAGTACAGGTAAAGCATGACAAAACATGAACACTGAGCTATCTCCAGAAACTACTAGAACATGCTCAAAAGGACATGGGAAGATTGCAAATAATAACAGTTTCAGGCTTTGCAGAAATAACATCAGGTTGCAATGTTTAGAGCTATCAAACAACATGTTACATGAACTTATCATGGTAAACAAAGGCATGGCATGAATCTACTAAACGCATAGAACAAAAGTCCCTTACTGACCATGAGCCAAAATGTTACAGAAGATATGATGGCACCCATGTAAACATGGAAAATTATATGACAGATTCATACATGGCAGAAACAACAATAAGTAAGCATGTTGGTGAGCTTGAACCGCTCACCACAGAGCAATACATGGCATGGAAGGGCAACCAACAGTAAGAATACATGTTTATGAAGCTAAGCATGGCAAGAACAAGTTCATAGAGTACATGGATCACTAACAAAGCTCATGGTAAAACTGAACTTAAAGTTAACAGGCTGACAGCAACATTATTTAGCAAGTTTGGAGCACGATAACAACAAGCTACAACAGGCTATAAATGCAACCAGGGGCATGAATGGATAGAGCAAGACATGTTTAACAAATCATCCTTAGTGAACATCTCCAGATTATGCATAGAATGACTTGTAGCAGCAGGTTTACATAGCAACAAAATATAACAGATTCAGCCTAGCAAAACAGTAACAGCAAGTAGCCTACTTAACAAGCTCGATGCACTCAGCACACAACTCACAAAAATACATGGAGAGCACCTCTGTAAAGATGGCATGGCATAGATCAAAACACATGTAGACATCAACCACATAGGATGCACACATCAAACACGGCGAAAATGAGAAATGAGCATGTTATAACAGTTTCAGCAGATTAACATCACATAGCACTCTTCCAACAGCATTTTGGGCATCAAGATGAACTCAAATGAACATGATGCAATGGAACAAAATGAATTACTCGTCGGGCGAACAATTTGGTATATTACACGCACGAAACGGAGCAGTATGCATGGAGTTATGATGTGATGAACATGGCATGATAATGCAAAATATTCGGGACTTGGCAGATTTATACCACCTCAGAAAAGTCAACGGCGGTGCGGGAGTCGAGGATGGCCGGAGAAGGGGCCAGGGACGGGCGCGCGCAGTGGATCTGGGCCGGATCTCGCCGGATCCGGCCGGATCCCGGCGAGGGGAGGCGGTGGAGGCGACGGGAGGCGGCGGGGCAGCGGGCGGCGAACCCGGCGAGGCGAGGCCGGCAGTGCGTGGCGCGCGACCACCAGCGGCTAGAGGCAGCGGCGCTGAGAGGCCGGGCCGAGGCATGCGCGCATGGCGACGAGCACCACGGGCGGCGGGCGCGGCTGCTCGGAGGACGAGCGGCGGCGGCGGCGACGGCGCCAGCGGAGGCGAGGCGCGGCACCGCGAGATCCGGCGGTGGGCGCGATCTGTGAGCAGGCGCTGGCGGGAGGTGCGACAAGGCGGCAGCGCTGGAACTGGGCGGGCAGCGCGGGCACGGTGGCTGGCGGCGGAGAGGCCATGTGGCGGCGCGCCATAGGCTGCGGGCGGTGGCGGAGATGCGTCCGGCCGGGTTGGACATGTCCGGCGGCGCGTGGAGGAGTTTGCTAGGGTTAGACCGGGATTTCGGGGGAGAGGGACCAATTTATAGGTAGAGGGAGCTTGGAGAGTCCAAATGAGGCACGGTTTTCGCCCACACGATCGTGATCGAACGACCGAGAGCATAGAGGGGAGTTTGCTGGGTTTTGGGCCACTTTGGAGGCGTGTTGGGCTGCACACAAAAGAGGCCTTACGGTTACCCGGTTAACCGTTGGAGTATCAAACGACCTCCAAATGGCACGAAACTTGACAGGCGGTCTACCGGTGCTATACCAAGGCCACTTGGCAAACCTCGGGCCATTCTGAGAAAGTTTAACACCCACTCACAACAGCAGACAAAAGGGGAACGCCGGAGGACATAGGAGTGCCGGATCGCAAAACGGACAACGGGGAAAATGCTCGGATGCATGAGACGAACACGTATGCAAAATGAGATGCACATGATGACATGATAAAATGCAACACGCAAGCAAATGACATGGAAAGGATGGCGAATAACTGGCAGACACCTGGCGCATCGAATCCGGGGTGTTACAACACTCCTCCACTAACAAGAGATCTCGTCCCGAGATCTTAGGACCGAGACGGAAGGGAAAAAAGGGATGAGGTAAAAGAAGAACTCAAGAAAAGAAGCAAAGAATCGAGAGCACTCGAGAATAAGAGAGGAACGGCGAGAATGACGAGAATCGAAAGCTCACGGAATCAGATATACTATGAAACCACTCCGGTTAGAATGAGATAAGAAACGAATAAGACTGAAAAGATTTAGGCAGCACTCCGGCTGAAAAAAGGAAGGAATAGAACACGAGCTTGAGAGGATGGAATGATACTTGACACAAAACCTCCTGAAAGAATTGAAAGAGTTGAATGAAAAGAACGGAGAAGAAAATGACAACTTGTGCCACGAATGAAAATGTTTTGAAATCAATCTTGGAGAAGGCATGTGATTGATGTGATCCATTCTTATATCACACTTGAAAAGAATTTGAGAATAACTCCGGTGAAAAGAAAAGAGTCAGGTAAGATCCTGGGAAAAGACCCGTGGGTTAGGGCCCACTAAAAGAAAACACCGTTGGAAAAGGATGTTGAACAGATAGATGATGCACCGAAACAATTGAAATATTTGAATGAGGTGACAACCTCGAATTAATTTGAACACAGACGAATCTCTGAGATGTCTTGAATTCCGGAATGATTGAATGGCGAGAGCCAAACAAGCTAGGAGAACACTTGATCCAAGCAAAAGAATATGATCAACACCAAAAAAACTTGAATTGAGTCCACCGAAAAAGAAAAAAAAGAAAAAAAAATGAAGAATGTCGAACAAAACGAGAATTCACCGGTTGAAATAATTGAGGGAAGACTGAAGAGGCTCCGTACGAATGAAATTGATGGTCGAAAGAGACTCAAACTCCGGGAAGAGAAAGGGTGGGAGGGCGGGAAAACAAAGGCAACTTGGAAGGGGAAACCGACGAATATCTTGAAGAGAAAAACACCGGCTGAAATGATTGAGGAAAGAAAGCAAAAACTTCGCACGAGTAGGATGGAAACTCGATTACGGACTCCGGCTCCAAGATGAAGAAAAAGGTGGGTGGGTGGGAAAAGAAAACAGCTGAGGATAAAACTTGGCAAAGATGAAGAGGCTCGAGTCAACTTGACGAGAAATGCATCGGATCAAAAGAGCTAAGAACCTACGAACGGAAAACTAACCGCCTGTTCCTAAAGAAAAATTTGAAGGGGAAGAGGAGTAGTTCAAAACACCTACGTCAAGATTCCTTACCAGAGCGACGAAGGGGCTGAGGAGTAAAAAGAATCCTACTCTCCGATATAACTAGACTCCAAAATAGTTTTTTTCTAGACTCAACAACGGCCAAACTACACGATCAATCAAGGGGGCTCCTCGGGTCGGTCGAGGCTCTGATACCAACTTGTCACGCCCAATATGCGACCCTATCCAAAAGGAACTCGAAGGTCCCACCAAGGATAGACCCGCATATTGAAACACTTTTGCAAGGTGGATATCATTACATCAACATTACATAATAGATGGGGATACATACAAAAGGCATACAATGCCACACGAATACAACATCATCTCACATAAGAGCAACATCCGACTACGGATGAAACACAAACAGAAACTCAAATGACATCCACCCTGTTAACCCAGGCTGCCGACCTGGAACCTATCCCCTGATCGAAGAAGAAGCAGAAGGAGAACTCCAAAACAAGAAAACATCGCTCTCGCGTCATGATCATCGCATAAACCTGTACCTGCAACTGTTGTTGTAGTAATCTGTGAGCCACGAGGACTCAGCAATCCCATTACCATGGGTATCAAGACTAGCAAAGCTTACTGGGAAAGGAAGGGGTAAAGTGGTGAGGTTGCAGCAGCGGCTAAGCAAGTATGGTGGCTAACATACGCAAATAAGAGCGAGAAGAGAGCAAATGGAACGGTCGTGAAGCTAGCAATGATCAAGTGGTGATCCTGAACTCTTACTTACTTCAATCATAACACAGAAACCGTGTTCACTTCCCGGACTCCGCCGAGAAGAGACCATCACGGCTACACACGCGGTTGATGCGTATTAATTTGGATCTGGTGTCAAGTTATCTACAACCGGACATTAACAAGTTCCCATCTGCCACATAACCGCGGGCACGACTCTCGAAAGTTTATACCCTGCAGGGGTGTCCAAACTTAGCCCATGATAAGCTCTCGCGATCAACGAAGGATATTCCTTCTCCCAGGAAGACCCGATCAGTCTTGGAATCCCGGTTTACAAGACATTTCGACAATGGTAAAACAAGACCAGCAAGACCGCCCGATGCGCCGACATCCCGATAGGAGCTGCACATATCTCGTTCTCAGGGCAACACCGGATGAGCAATCCGTACAACTAAAACCAGACCTCAAGTTCCCTTGAGGGGGCGCTGCAAAGGGCTCTAGTTCGGACCAACACTTAGACAAGCATTGGCCCGGGGGGCTGAATAAAAGATGACCCTCGAGAGAGCGACTCCCAAGGGAAAAGTAGGTGGTGCTGAGGCACATGGTAAAACCAAGGTTGGGCCTTGTTGGAGGAGTTTTATTCAAAGCAAACTGTCTAGGGGGTCCCATAAATCACCCGACCGCGTAAGGAACGCAAAATCCGGGAACATAACACCGGTATGACGGAAACTAGGGCGGCAAGAGTGGAACAAAACACCAGGCATAAGGCCGAGCCTTCCACCCTTTACCAAATATATAGATGCATTAAAAATATAAGAGATATTGTGATATCCCAACATAACCCTGTCAACCATGGAGCAATCTTCAACTTCACTTGCAACTAACAACGCTATAAGAGGGGCTGAGCAAAGCGGGAACATAGCCAAACAACGGTTTGCTAGGAAGGGTGTCAAAGATTAGCGGTTCATGGCAATTTGGGAGGCTTGAGGAGAAAATGATAGGTAACGCAGCATAGCGATAGAACGAAGCAACTAGCATAAAAATGATAGTAGTGAGATCCAGGGTAGCGGTCATCTTGCCTGAAATCCCGCAAGGAAGAAGAACGAGTCCATGAAGAAGATGAAGCCACGAAGACGAACCACACGTAGACGAACGCATCCTCACGATCGCAACGAAACGGGAACTATCGAGAAAAGCACACAACATAGTAAACACACCCCACATGAACAAGACATGATGCACAACAAGCATGATGCATGACAAAGCTACATGACGCTACTCATGGCAAGATATGATGCAAACAAGAACAACAGATCAAGGCAAGTTTAAATGAGGCCGGAAACAACAAATAACAATTCCGGTAAGTCCTCATATGCAAACTTAGAAATTGGTCCAGAACGGAATAAACCTTATGTTCAAGTTTTTAAACATCACATTAAGATGCACCAAGATGATCTACACGAAATTCTAGTCAAGTTACATATAAAGTTCATTAGATTCGGAGCTACGGCCAAGAAGATATGAGCAAAACAAGTTAAGCATGGCATTGATGCAAAATGCATACCAACATCAAGCAAACACCTCAAAGCAAGGATTCAACATGATAATATGAAGCTACATGCAAAATCAAGCAAGTTTCATATAGAGCACACTCAAAACGGAGCAACGGTTCAACACATGCACACTATACAAGTTTAAAGGACAAGCTGTCCAAAACAGCAACTACGCATATTGCAAGCATCAAAACAATATGCTACAGCATCTCAACGTAATAACAAAAGGCATGAGCATGAAGTACAGGTAAAGCATGACAAAACATGAACACTGAGCTATCTCCAGAAACTACTAGAACATGCTCAAAAGGACATGGGAAGATTGCAAATAATAACAGTTTCAGGCTTTGCAGAAATAACATCAGGTTGCAATGTTTAGAGCTATCAAACAACATGTTACAGGAACTTATCATGGCAAACAAAGGCATGGCATGAATCTATTAAACGCATAGAACAAAAGTCCCTTACTTACCATGAGCCAAAAAGTAATAGAAGATATGATGGCACCCATGTAAACATGACAAATTATATGACAGATTCATACATGGCAGAAACAGCAATAAGTAAGCATGTTGGTGAGCTTGAACCACTCACCACAGAGCAATACATGGCATGGCAAGGCAACCAACAGTAAGAATACATGTTTGTGAAGCTAAGCATGGCAAGAACAAGTTCATAGAGTACATGGATCACTAACAAAGCTCGTGGTAAAACTGAACTTAAAGTTAACAGGCTGACAGCAACATTATTTAGCAAGTTTGGAGCAAGATAACAACAAGCTACAGCAGGCTATAAGTGCAACCAGGGGCATGAATGGATAGAGCAAGACATGTTTAACAAATCATCCTTAGTGAACATCTCCAGATTATGCATAGAATCACTTGTAGCAGTAGGTTTACATAGCAACAAAATATAACAGATTGAGCCTAGCAAAACAGTAACAACAAGTAGCCTACTTAACAAGCTCGATGCACTCAGCACACAACTCACAAAAATACATGGAGAGCACCTCTGTAAAGATGGCATGGCATAGATCAAAAGACATGTAGACACCAACCTCATAGGATGCACACATCAAACATGGCAAAAATGACAAATGAGCATGTTATAACAGTTTCAGCAGATTAACATCACATAACACTCTTCCAACAGCATTTTGGGCATCTAGATAAACTCAAATGAACATGATGCAATGGAACGAAATGAAGTACTCGTCGGGGCGAACAATTTGACATATTACACGCACGAAACGGAGCAACATGCATGGAGTTATGATGCGATGAACATGGCATGATAATGCAAAATATTCGGGACTTAGCAGATTTATACCACCTCAGAAAAGTCAACGGCGGCGCGGGAGTCGAGGATGGCCGGAGAAGGGGCCGGGGACGGGCGCGCGTGGTGGATCCGGGCCGGATCTCGCCGGATCCGGCCGGATCCCGGCGAGGGGAGGCGGTGGAGGCAACAGGGAGGCGACGGGGCGGCGGCGGCGCAACCCGGCGGAGCCGGCGAGGCGGCGGCGACCACCAGCGGCTAGAGGCATGGCGCTGAGAGGCTGGGCGAGGCCGCGACGCGATGGCGACAGCGCACCACCACGGCGGGGCGCGAGCTGCTCGGAGGAGCGAGCGCGGCGGCGGCGGCGGCGATTCGGCCAAGCGAGGCGAGGAGGCGGCACTGCGAGATCCGCGCGGCGCGATCTGCGAGCCGAGGCTCTGGCGGGAGGCGCGACGCTGGCGGGCGATGCCTGAGCTCGGGCGGGCAGCGCTGGGCTCAGCGGGCGCGGCGGCGGCGCGGTGGCTGGCGGCGAAGAGGCCACGTGGCGGCGCGCCATAGGTTGCGGGCGGTGGCGGAGATGCTTCCGGCCGGGTTGGACATGTCCGGCGGCGCGGGGAGGAGTTTGCTAGGGTTAGACCGGGATTTCGGGGGAGAGGGACCAATTTATAGGTAGAGGGAGCTAGGAGAGTCCAAATGAGGCACGGTTTTCGCCCACACAATCGTGATCGAACGTCCGAGAGCATAGAGGGGAGTTTGCTGGGTTTTGGACCACTTTGGAGGGTTGTTGGGCTGCACACAAAAGAGGCCTTTACGGTTACCCGGTTAACCGTTGCAGTATCAAACGACCTCCAAATGGCACGAAACTTGACAGGTGGCCTACCGGTGCTATACCAAGGCCACTTGGCAAACCTCGGGCCATTCCGAGAAAGTTTAACACCCACTCACAACAGGAGACAAAAGGGGAACGCCGGAGGACATAGGAGTGCCGGATCGCAAAACGGACAACGGGGAAAATGCTTGGATGAATGAGACGAACACGTATGTAAAATGAGATGCACATGATGACATGATAAAATGCAACACACAAGCAAATGACATGGCAAGGATGGCGAATAACTGGCAGACACCTGGCGCATCGAATCCGGGGTGTTACAACAGACATGACGAGGAGTCTCTAAATGGTCGAGAGGTAAAGATTGATATATAGTATGATGGTATTAGACACTGGAAGTGTTCCGGGGGTACCGGGTACATATCGGGTCACCGGAAGGGGTTCCGGGCATCCCCCTGGCAACTACATGGGCCTAATGGGCCAAGAGGAGGATAGACAAAACCCAAAGGGGCTGGTGCGTCCCATGTAGGCCGAAATATGAGGGGATGGAAAGAGGAGAAGAGAGAAAGGAAGGGGACGGATTCGGCCTCCCCCTTCCTTCCCTCCTCCCTCCTCCTTTCTTCCCCTCCGGAAGTTATGGTGGGGAGGGGGGCGAGTTGCATTAGGGCCCCAAGGAGGATTCCTCCTACTTGGGCGCCCAGTTGGATGCTCCCTCTCCCTCCCACCTATATATATGAAGGGGGGAGGCACCTAGAACACACAACAACATTTGTTAGCCGTGTGTGGCGCCTCCCTCCACAGTTTACGCCTCCTATCATATTCACGTAGTGCTTAGGCAAAGCCCTGCGCGGATCACTTCACCATCACCGTCACCATGCTGTTGTGCTGACGGAACACTCCCTCGACACTTTGTTGGATCAAGAGTTCGAGGGAGGTCATCGAGCTGAATGTGTGCAGAACTCGGAGGTGCCGTACATTCGGTGCTTGACCGGTCGGAACGAGAAAAAGTTTGACTACATCAACCATGTTGTCAAACGCTTCCGTTTTTGGTCTACGAGGTTACGTAGACACACTCTCCCCTTCTCGTTGCTATGCATCTCCTAGATAGATCTTGCGTGAGCGTAGGAAAATTTTGAAATTGCATGCCACATTCCCAAACAGTACAACCTCTCTCTTGTTGTTGGTCAAAGTGATGGCCGTCCATGCGACCCCAGAGATGGGCTAGCTCACCAATAATCACGCAGCTAGCTAGTCCCCAAAGACAACCACTGCCTGCGTGTGGCCCAAACATATGTATGGAGATGTGTGTTTGAATACACAATGGAACAACTTTGATGTGGCACCATGCTTTCGAACCAGAAATCCCCACACTGAGCAAGGGTTAGTTGGCGATGCATATGTATGTCACATCACACTTGAAGCTGATGATGGGGATTCATGCATGCATCCGTGCATAGTATGCGCTCAAACTTAATTAGGTATGAATCTCACCATACGATAACACGAGCCAAAGGAAGAATCCGCCATGGTAACCTATCTTGTTGTCGGTCAAGGTGATCATGGATGTCCAAGCGGGCCCACGACTATATAGGCTTGTCGCCGATAACCACGCGAGTGAGTGTACCGTTCGAAGAGACAACCAATACATGCATATGTATGGAGGTGATGCACGCATGCATGCTTGAATACCATTTCACAACATTATAGTGGCACGTGCGTCGAAAATCGTAAAGTCTCCACACAGAGCGAGATTGGTTCATGACGTGTCGTGGTACTTGTTGGGGAACGTAGTAATTTCAAAAAAAAATCCTACGCACACGCAAGATTATGGTGATGCATAGCAACGAGAGGGGAGAGTGTTGTCCACGTACCCTCGTAGACCGAAAGCGGAAGCATTATGACAACATGGTTGATGTAGTCGTATGTCTTCACGATCTGATCGATCCAAGTACCGAACGTACGGCACCTCCGAGTTCAGCACACATTCAGCTCGATGATGATCCCCGGACTCCGATCCAGCAGGGTGTCGGGGATGAGTTCTGTCAGCACGACGGCGTGGTGACGGTCATGATGTTCCACCAACGCAGGGCTTCTCCTAAGCACCGCTACGATATGACCGAGGTGGAATATGGTGGAGGGGGGAACCGCACACGGCTAAGGAAAGATCACGAAGATCAACTTGTGTGTATAGAGGTGCCCCCGTATATAAAGGAGCCAAGGGGGAGGGGGCGGCCGGCCAAGGAGGGCGCGCCAAGGGGGAGTCCTACTCCCACCAGGAGTAGGACTCCCTTTTTTCATAGTTGGAGAAGGAGAAGGGGGGAAGGAGGAGGAAGAGGGGAAGGAAAGGGGGGGCGTCGCCCCCCTCTCCTTGTCCTATTTGGACAAGGGAGGGGAGGGGGCGCAGCCCACCTCTTGCCTCCTCTCCTCTTCTCCCTTAGGGCCCATGAAGGCCCAATAACCCCCGGGGGGGTTCCGGTAACCCCCCGGTACTCCGGTAAAATCCCGATTTCACCCGGAACGATTTCAATATCCAAATATAGGCTTCCAATATATCAATCTTTATGTCTCGACCATTTCGAGACTCCAAGTCATGTCCATGATCACATCCGAGACTCCGAACAACCTTCGGTACATCAAAACTTATAAACTCATAATAAAACTGTCATCGTAACGTTAAGCGTGCGGACCCTACGGGTTCGAGAACTATGTAGACATGACCTAGAACTATTTCTCGTCAATAACCAATAGCGGAACCTGGATGCTCATATTGGCTCCTACATATTCTACGAAGATCTTTATCGGTCAAACCGCATAACAACATACATTGTTCCCTTTGTCATCGGTATGTTACTTGCCCGAGATTTGATCATCGGTATCCAATAACTAGTTCAATCTCGTTACCGGCAAGCCTCTTTACTTGTTATGTAATGTGTCATTCCGTAAATAACTCATTAGCTACACTGCTTGCAAGGCTTATAGTGATGTGCATTACCGAGAGGGCCCAGAGATACCTCTGCGACAATCGGAGTGACAAAACCTAATCTCGAAATACGCTGTCGGATTTTGGGTTCTGGCAGACCCTTGAGGTTCGAACACTGGGGTGCGTGCGGAGATTTCGCCCTCTATCTACCCGCTCCTCGCCGAATCGCTGGGATCTAAACTACGAAAGAATCAACGCAAGAGACACGGGGTTTATACTGGTTCAGGCCACCATTGTGGTGTAATACCCTACTCCAGTGTGTGGTGTGGTGGATTGCCTCTCGGGCTGATGATGAACAATACAAGGAAGAACAGCCTCGCGAGGGTCTTTTCTTGGCCGGTGCGATGAACTGCTAGGAGGAGTTCAGTCGCTCTATCTACTGGATTCTTGGTGAGGATCCAGATGCCTCTACCCTGGGGGTGGCTAGTCCTATTTATAGGCAAAGGCCCTGGGCCTCTCCCCAAATATTGAGCGGGAAGGGCACCAACAATTGGCCATTTTGAAGGGGAACAGCGCGTACACCTATCCTGACTAAAGTTGGTCCTCGCCTGCCAAAGGCTCTGGTGGTGACGCCTGCTTGGGCTCCACAATGACTTCCTCCCTGCCGTTGGGCTGATCTTGGCCTTGTTGTACCTAAATGGATGCCTTTGCTTGATGCTCTTGCCTGCGCTTACTCCCTTTGCACCAAATTGGAAAGGAGGACACTACGCGGGCTGGCGCCCGACTGGCGCCCTTGGTCGTCATAGCTTGCGTCATGGGCACCTCACGTGGTACCCAGCCTTGAACTCTCCACCTCCTCGTGAGCCCGCTTGATGAGGCCTTGCCTGAGTAAGCTCCTTGTCGTCCGCCCCGCGAGGCTTGGCCCCTCGCGAGGGTCTTGAGCTTGTGTTGATGAAGATGGGCCGCGCTGGGCCCCCCTTTGAGCCACGCCACAGGCCGCAGGCAGGCAAGTCTGGGGACCCCCGTTCCCAGAACACCGACAGTAGCCCCCGGGCCCACGGCGCGCCCGGACTTGGCCGAGCAGAGATGCGAAAGGGCAAGTGCGAAGCATCGCGGGCCCTAACAGGCTGCGGCTTTGGGCGCCGCGTGGCGGTTGATTGGACGTGGGCGGCACCGTTCCCCCGCGCTTCCTTATGTTATGCCATGCTAGGCGGACTCGTAGCCGCACACAGCCGCTCCCCTTTTTGTTGCTCGAGCGCTCTCTGTCCTTTCTCCTCTCGAACTCCAGTTTCCACATCCAATCCAATCTCGAACCTCTCCCCCTTCTCTCCCATCATGGCTCCACCGAGGAAGGGAAGAGGGAAGAAGCCCATGCCGCCGCCTCGCTCATCGTCGTCGGCGGGCCCCGCCATCGATCGGCTGATCACAATCAATCAAGAGGTCTTGAGCAAGGTCAACTCGGCTCTGGCCACCATCTTCAAGGAATGCGGGAGGACGACGGCCTGGCCCGCGTCCCGCTTCTCCATTGACAGGATTGCCACTGAGGTCTGATACTTCGTCGACGCCTTGTGGGCGGGACTGGTTCCCCTCTTTTCTGATTTCTTCAATGCCGTGCTCTCCCATTATCAGATCCATATGATGCATCTAGGTCCTGAATCCATCACTCTTCTCGCGGTTTTCTCCATCGTTTGTGAGGCAATGATGGGCATCCTTCCTTCGGTTGCCTTCTGCGCCACTTCTTCTCTCCGCACCTTGTCGACCCCACCCAATGTTTGGGGTGCGTGAGCTTCGTCGCTGCGCCTGAGATGGCGGCTTCAGGAATTGACTTCAGTCTTCCTCCGCCCGCGCCTGGGTTTCGTGAGCGGTGGCTGTATGTGGACGTAGGGGTGCCCAGCCCCCTGCTGACAGAGCCATCTTCGCCTGCAGTCCCCAACTCAGGCTGGGGCCAGGAGACGCTCGCGAGCCCCCGGCTCGCCTTTGTCTGGCGTCGCTTTGAGTTCTTGAGGGAGCTCGGCGTGACGGCGCCCAAGGTGGTGAAGGAGTTCCTGCTACGCCGTGTTGCCCCTCTCCAACACCATTCTCACCGGGTGTGGGCCTTCAGAGGTCGTGGGGATCGTATGTGGCTCCAGGAAGAGGACCTGACGCCTGAAGGTGCTCTTGGTCTTGACTGGGGATCCTTCCCCCGGCGGCCTCCGGCAAGGGGGGCCTTGCTGTACCTCTACTCGAATAGAAGCGACTTTGTGAGTCAGATGCCCATCTTCGATGAATGGGGCCCGCGCCCTGCTGGCCTCTAGGGGCCTCGCGAGAACCCAGTGGTGGTGGTCGCCCTCGCAGCCGGCTAGGGCGACTCTTCCTCAAGTGGCGGAGGAGGGAGGCACGGGCCTCCGGAGGCCGAGGGTGCCCCTGCCGAGGTGACAGCGCTGGGCGGCACTCATGAGGGAGCAGCCCCTGAGGCCCCTGCTGCCGTGGCTGAAGGCGGCGAGCAGCCGCCCGCAGTGCCTGCGGCTGAGGCCCCCGAGGCCCCAGCTGCTCTTCTTGGTGGGGCGTCCGGCGGCGCGCATCTGGTAGATGCCCCCAACGCAGGTCGCCTTGGTGCTTCCTCCTCGTCACAAGCTGATCCCTGCGCTCAACTCTTGGGTCGCTTCCGCGTGGACTTTGAGGCCCTCGGAAGAGAAGGGAGGCCCTGGGCGATGATTATCCTTGTCGCCTGCTGAAGCGTAGGAAGTACTTCGCCATCGATGAGTAAGCCTTCTCCCTTCCCAGCTCCTGATTCTTCTGTTGCCTTTCCTGATCCTTGCTCCGCAGGGCCCTTCCTTCCGAGATCATAGAGATGACTGAGGAGCCACCCCCTCGCCGCCGCCTTCTCCGCCGTCTTTGATCGCTCCGAGCAGCAGGGCCCTTGTGGTGAGGCCGGTTGGAGAGACGAACCATCCCGAGGCACAACGCGGCCCTGCGCGCCCTGCGACCTTCCTTCGCGAGCCTTCTCGTGGCATAGCCAGCCTGCTGTGAACTTCTCGTCTGGTCGTGGACCGTGATTGGCTGGGGTACTCCCTGCGCTCTTCACTTGGAGATGGACTTGCTCCAGGTCGGGCTTCTGGCAGGGCGTGCCCGGTCGCCTCAAGGGCGCCATCCCCCAGCCCCCTGCCCGGAGGGGGAGTGTTGATCCATGCCCCCCGGCGCTCGCTTGGGGTGGATGATGGTGTGGAAGACGTACTCAAGCGCGCCCGGGAGCGTCGCGCTCTTCGCCAAGGGTTTCTCTGGAGGGCGGCTGACGCGGTGAGCCTGCTTGGTGCAGAGCTTGCTGATGAGGACGCACGCCTTGAGGCTGAGGGCCTGCGCCTGGTTGCAGAGAGGCGCATGCTGGAGGCGGCTGTCGCCCTCGCGCGCCGTCAGCGTGATCTCGACGATGAGGAGGCCAAGGCGTCTCTGGCAACCTCTCGGGAGGTCCGTTCCCGGGCCGTCGAAGAAGCCCGGGAAGCTGACTGGCGGCAAGAGGCCACGGAGGAGTGGGCACGGGAACTCCTGGCCCGGTGCCACTCACTGGAGGAGCAGGTGGAGCTGCATGAGGCGGCCCTTGCGTCGATGAAGGTGGCCTCCGGCGACCCAGCGAAACTCCGGAAGCGTGAGGAGGCGCTGACACTCGAAGCCGCCCGAGCAGCGCCGCGAGTATGGCGCTGGAGACGAGGGAGCGCTTGGTGACACGGGCGGAGGACGATGTCGCTGCGCGGGAAACCCACGTCTCGGAGGAGGTCGGACATCGGGTGGCGACGGCGCGCCTGAACCTCGAGCGCGAGTTCGAGGAGAGGCTGGAGTTGATCCGGACCGAGGCCGAAGGTAGGACCACCGTCCTGAGGACCAAGCTAGAGGAAGCAACGCGGCGGGTTGATGCTTTGCGGGCCGCACTCGAGGTGGCGCAAGGGGAGTCGACTACTTCCCACGCCAAGGCGCTTCTTCTTCGCCAACGGGTGGACGAGGCTGAGGCCGTCGCGCGCCAGAATGCGGACGAGATACGTCAGCGGCGGCTCCTGGAACATGAGCATGCCCCCATGCTCACCACGCTTCGGGAGAGAGCCAACACGGCCTTGGGTAACATCTGCGAGGCGGCCGTTGGCGAGCCGCACGTCGTTAACTACGCCGGCAACCTTCAGTTCTTCACCGACATCGTGACACAGCTGGAGGCGCGGTCGGCTAGGGCCAACAGGTTGGTGGAGGAGAGGAGCCGAGCCCTGCTTGGGCGCGCCTTTTCCCGCATCTTCAGCCATCTCCGGAACATGGATCCTCACTTCGACTTCGACGCCGCCATCGCCCCAGTCCCCCAGGCCGTCCGGGATGACCTGGCGTACTGGGTAGAAGACAACGTGGACGCTCTTGTTAGGGCCTTTGCTTTAGATGACGATGACGCGATCGTGGCCGCCGACGAGGGCGGCGTGGTGAACGGCCCTGACGCCGCCGCCGACAACGCAGAGGGCGATGGTGAGGCCAGCGACGCCAGCGACGGTTTGGGCGGTGTTCCTGAGGATGCATTGGGGGATTTATCTGACTGACAGCGTATTGCTCCTGTTTCCTTACCCTGCATGAATAGAACTCAGGCTTTTGTCCTGATGGTTGTAAGAGCATTTTTGGGAGGGGGTGCCCCTCATGTAAAACCAATGTTCAGCGTACTAGTTAATGCTACATCGCCCATAGGCCCGTGCCAAGTGGTTGGCTAGGTGACGAGCCGGCTGGCTAGTTTACCTTTGTCCCGTACAGGCCCTGAGATAACTTGTGGGAGGCTGTGGTGCCTCGAATGCCTCCTGGTCGAATCCATAGGATCTGCAGTGAAAAACCGCCTGAGAGGATATGACGGCGGCAGTCTGGGCTGCACGCAAGCTAGGCCAGACCCGACTCACGAGGGGCTCACGAGGGGAGGCAGCTGAGACGAGGTTGTAACCAAAACGCGAGAGATTGCTCGAACGAGACTAAGCACCCCTTCCCCAAACACACGCAAATCTCAAAATTCGAGTCCAACTTAAATCCAGCGGGGGAAAGCAACAACCAAGGGAAAACCAATGAAAGCAGAAAAAGGCCGCGTCCGGCACCTAGTCTAGTCTTGGACGTCTTCTCACCATCGCGGAGCTAAGTGCTGCCACTGGGCGTGGGAGGGAGCCCCAGGGCCTGAGGCCGGCACCCCTGAGACTCCGGGGCGTATATAGCCCCACTCATTATTACGTGAGAGTGTCACGGGGCAGCGAGCTTCACAGGCACTGGGCCTTCTTCACAGGTACCGGCCTTGCTTCATATCGCCAGATGAGGGCCCCGCCTTGCGCCACACTCTAGTGCCATCAATGACGACCGAAAACCAGGACGCCGCCGATGGAGTAGAGCGGTCGCCAGCGGTTCCCCCGACGACCACGGGTCCTCCGCCAGGGGCAGGCCCTGAGGCACCTCCCCAGCGGAGGGCCTACCTCCTGGGAACGCCTTGCTTCGAACGCCACGGTGGTGATGTCGGATCTCGGCCCCTCTCCTGCAGCCCCCGACGCCCTCCTCCTGAGGGGTAAGAGACTGCGGGAGCAGGGCAGCTGCTCGCTGTGGCGACCTGCACCTCCTGCGACCCATGATTAGTGTATGCCTGCTCCTGAGGGATTAGTGGTACCCGATAATCGTCGCTTCTAGCGTGGCCGGTGGAGCCGTCCCTGGGTTCCTGGAAGAGCTCAGCTTCTGGCGCCTCGTCCCCCCAGCTTGGGCTGAGGAGTGAGCCTTGTCGCCCTCACGCGGGTGCCCTTGATCCATCATGTGGGGCACGTACTCTTCTGGGGCCGTCATCCCGAAGGCTGCACCATAGGGCTCCGCGTGCCATGCAGCTTTGCTTGATGTGCCAACCTGGGGATGGTAGCGTGGCGACCCACGGTGGCCGTGGGTCGCAACGAGTCCTTCTTCGCTGGCGGGGAGCAGAGTCAGTGCTGCCGGCGGCCCGGTGCTGACAGCTTCTGTAGGATCGTTGAAGGTAAGAGTGTCTAGAGGGGGGGGTGATTAGACAACTCGACAAGATAAAAGTTTATGCCTTTTGATTAACACAAGTTTTTAGCAAGTTCACAATGAAGATCAAGTCAAGCATCATGCATACAAGTCGAGCAACATACTACACATGCAATTCTAGAGTATGGGGCAGCGGAAAGTAAATTGCACATATAGTAAGGAGAGATTGTGAAGAGCAAACGCAATTTGGAACACGGAGATTTTTCTCGTGGTTCCGATAGGTGGTGCTATCGTCAATCCACGTTGATGGAGACTTCAACCCACGGAGGGTAACGGCTGCGAGAGTCCACGGAGGGCTCCACCCACAAAGGGTCCACGAAGAAGCAACCTTGTCTATGCCATCATGGCTTCGTCCACGGAGGACTAGCCTTACTCGGGGTAGATCTTCACAGTAGGCGATCTCCTTGCCCTCACAAACTTCTTGGTTCAACTCCACATCTTGACGGAGGCTCCCAAGCGACACCTAACCAATCTAGGAGGCACCACCCTCCAAAAGGTAATAGATGGTGTTGGTGATGATGAACTCCTTGCTCTTGTGCTTCAAATGATAATCTCCCCAACACTCAACTCTCCTCACCGATTTGGCTGTGGTGAAAGAAAGGATTGAGTGGAAAGCAACTTGGGAAGGCTAGAAATCAAGTTTCATATGGTGGGAGTGGAGCAACTTGATCTCAACACAAGGGTAGGTAGTTTTCTTCTCGAAATGTAAGGTAGGAGTGGTAGTTCTTTCGATGGCTCTCTTCACGAATGAAGAGGAGGTGGAGGAGTATTTATAGCCTCCACAAAAATCCAACCGTTACACACATCGACCAATCTCGGTCGGACCGAAGTTGACAACTTCGGTGAGACCGAGAGTTCAAATCTTGTGAGCGTTGGGATTTTCGGTGGGACCGAAAATACAATCTCGGTTAGTCCGATTCTTCCAAAGTCTAGGGTTTGCCAATCTCGGTGGGACCGACTTTCTCATCTCGGTGACACCGATTTGAGTCTGAAGGTTCTGAAGCTTGGCAACACCAATTCGGTATGACCGAGTTTGGAATCGGAAAATCCGAAATTCTTAGGGTTTGGGTATATGGCTGAGGTGGTTCATCTCGGTGTGGTGAGTTTATGGAATCGGTGGGACCGAGATTACTTATGGGTTTGTGTTGGAATGAAAGATTGCTGATAGTTTGAGAGATAAATCACTAAGCACTTTGAGCAACCAGATCATCATCATAACCTCATCCCCTTTTAATAGTATTGGCTTTCCTATGGACTCAATGTGATCTTGGATCACTAAACCAAAAATAGAGTCTTGAGCTTTTGCCAATGTTTTCCTTAGCATCCTAGGGGTCCAACTTTCTAGTCCTTTTGCCATGCCAGAGTGATTGACTTTCCTGAAACATACTTGATGAAAGCATTAGTCCAACCACAAAGTATGTTGTCATTAATTACCAAAACCACCTAGGGAGCAAATGTGCTTTCAGCTTCGCTAGTGTTGGAGTAGCCTTGGAGCCCGCGGTTGCGCGTGGGGCCCCCGCGCGGGCCGCCTTGGGCTTGAGACGGGAGCTGAGTGCAGAAGGGGTGAGCCCCCGAGGCGGCGAAGCCCAGGAGCTCTGCCACCCGCTCTAGCAGCACGTCGCGGCCGCCTTCCATCAACCTGCACTACAGCAGCTCTCGGGCCACCGTGAGTGCGACCCTTGAGTTTGCCTGCTCCCGGCGGGTGTAAGGCGTCGTGGCCGCGGCGTGGTTGGAGGCCCTTGCTGCCGACCGCGTCTGCCGCGGTGTGAGAGCTGTCGGGGCCTGTCCGCGCCGCCCACGGCCCGCAGCGCCCTGCGGACCGCGAGCTGCCTGGGGCATGGGGTCGCCCGGGGCGAGCGGCTCTGCGCGGGCGGGCCAAGCCGCCCAGGGATCAGGGTTGCCCGCCTGGTCGCCGGACATGGTGATGACGATGCGACGGGACGCGAAGTGGCAGAAGGTGGATCCCGGCGGACCCCTACCTGGCGCGCCAGATGTCGGATTTCGGGTTCCGGCACACCCTTGAGGTTCGAACACTGGGGTGCACGCGGAGATTTCGCCCCCTATCTACTCGCTCCTCGCCGAATCGCTGGGATCTAAACTACGAAAGAATCAACACAAGAGACACAGGGTTTATACTGGTTTAGGCCACCATTGTGGTGTAATACCCTACTCCAGTGTGTGGTGTGGTGGATTGCCTCTCAGGCTGATGATGAACAATACAAGGAAGAACAGCCTCGCAAGGGTCTGTTCTTGGCCGGTGCAATGAACTGCTAGGAGTTCAGTCGCTCTATCTACTGGTTTCTTGGTGAGGATCTAGATGCCTCTACCCTGGGGGTGGCTAGTCCTATTTATAGGCAAAGGCCCTGGGCCTCTCCCCAAATATTGAGCGGGAAGGGCGCCAACAATTGGCCATTTTGAAGGGGAACATCGGGTACACCTATCCTGACTAAAGTTGGTCCTCGCCTGCCAAAGGCTCTGGTGGTGACGCCTGCTTGGGCTCCACAATGACTTCCTCCCTGTCATTGGGCTGGTCTTGGTCTTGTTGTACCGAAATGGATGCCTTTGCTTGATGCTCTCACCTGCGCTTGCTCCCTTTACACCAAAGAGGAAAGGAGGACACTGCGCGGGCTTGCGCCCGACTAGCGCCCTTGGTCGTCATGGCTTGCGTCATGGGCACCTCACGAGGTACCCCGCCTTAAACTCTCCGCCTCCTCATGAGCCCGCCTGATGAGGCCGTGCCTGAGGAAGCTCCTTGTCGTCCGCCCCGCGAGGCTTGGCCCCTCGCGAGGGTCTTGTGCTTGTGTTGATGAAGATGGGCCGCGCTGGCCCCCCCTTTGAGCCATGCCATAGGCCGCAGGCAGGCAAGTATGGGGACCGCCGTTCCCAGAACGCCGACATACGCCAACTCAACATGTACCTTTGGAGACACCTGTAGAGCTCCTATATAATCACCCAGTTACGTTGTGACGTTTGGTAGCACACAAAGTGTTCCTCCAGTAAACGGGAGTTGCATAATCTCATAATTGTTGGAACTTTGTATAAGTCATGAAGGAAGCAATAGCAACATACTAAACGATCAAGTGCTAGGCTAACGGAATGGGTCAAGTCAATCACATCATTCTCCTAATGATGTGATCCCGTTAATCAAATGACAACTCATGTCTATGGTTAGGAAACATAACCATCTTTGATTAATGAGCTAGTCAAGTAGAGGCATACTAGTGACATTAAGTTTGTCTATGTATTCACACATGTATTATGTTATGGTTAATACAATTCTAGCATGAAAAATAAACATTTATCATGAAATAAGGAAATAAATAATAACTTTATTATTGTCTCTAGGGCATATTTCCTTCATTCTCCCACTTGCACTAGAGTCAATAATCTAGTTCACATCGCCATGTGATTTAACACCAATATTCATATCTATATATGATTAACACCCATAGTTCACATCGTCATGTGACCAACACCCAAAGGGTTTACTAGAGTCAATAATCTAGTTCACATTGCTTATGTGATTAACACCCAAAGAGTACTAAGGTGTGATCATGTTTTGCTCGTGAGAGAAGCTTAGTCAAAGGGTCTGTCACATTCAGAGCCGTATGTATTTTGCAAATATTCTATGTCTACAATGTTCTGCACGGAGCTACTCTAGCTAATTGCTCCCACTTTCAATATGTATCCATATTGAGACTTAGAGTCATCTGGATTGAAGTAAAAGCTTGCACCAATGTAACTATTTATGACGGGCTCTTTTATCACCTCCATAATCGAGAAATATTTCCTTAGTCCTCACTAAGGATATTCTTGACCAATGTTCAGTGATCTACTCCTAGATCACTATTGTACTCCCTTGCCAAATTCAGAGCAAGGTATACAATAGGTCTGGTACATTGCATAGCATACTTTATAGAACCTATGACTGAGGCATGGGGAATGACTTTCATTCTCTTTTCTATTTTCTGCCGTGGTCGGGATTTGAGTATTACTCAATTTCACACCTTTGCAACACAGGCAAGAACTCTTTCTTTGACTGTACCATTTTGAACTACTTCAAAATCTTGACAAGGTATGTACTTATTGAAAAACTTATCAAGCGTCTTGATCTATCTCAATAGATTTTGATGCTCAATATGTAAGTAGCTTTACTGAGGTCTTTCTTTTAAAGAACTCCTTTCAAATACTCCTTTATGCTTTCCAGAAAAATTCTACATCATTTTTGATCAACAATATGTTACTCACATATATTTATGAGAAAGGCGGTAGTGCTCCCACTCACTTTATTGTAAATACAGGCTTCACCGCAAGTCTGTATAAAACTATATGCTTTGATCAACTTATCAAAGCGTATATTCCAACTCTGAGATGCTTGCACCAGTCCATAGATGGATCGCTGGAGCTTGCACATTTTGTTAGCACCTTTAGGATTGACAAAACCTTCTGGTTGCATCATATACAACTCTTCTTTAAGAAAACCATTAAGGAATGCAGTTTTGACATCCATTTGCCAGATTTCATAAAATGTGGCAATTGCTAACATGATTCGGACATACTTAAGCATCACTACAGTTGAGAAAATCTCATTGTAGTCAACACCTTGAACTTGTCGAAAACCTTTTTGCGACAAGTCGAGCTTTGTATATAGTAACACTACTCTAAGCATCTGTCTTCTTCTTGAAGATCCATTTATACAATATGGCTTGCCGATCATCGGGCACCTCCACCAAAGTCCATACTTTGTTCTCATACATGGATCCCATCTCAGATTTCATGGCCTCAAGCCATTTCGCGGAATCTGGGCTCATCATCGCTTCCTCATAGTTCGTAGGTTCATCATGGTCTAGTAACATGACTTCCAGAACAGGATTACCGTACCACTCTGGTGCGGACTGTACTTTGGAAGACCTATGAGGTTTTGTAGTAACTTGATCTGAAGTTTCATGATCATCATCATTAGCTTCCTCACTAATTGGTGTAGGAATCACTGGAACTGATTTCTATGATGAACTACTTTCCAATTCGGGAGAAGGTACAAATTACCTTATCAAGCTCTACTTTCCTCCCACTCACTTATTTCGAGAGAAACTCCTTCTCTAGAAAGGATCCATTCTTAGCAACAAATGTTTTGCCTTCGGATCTATGATAGAAGGTGTACCCAACAGTTTCCTTTGGGTATTCTATGAAGACACACTTCTCCGATTTGGGTTCGAGCTTATCAGGTTGAAACCTTTTTCACATAAGCATCACAACTCCAAACATTAAGAAACGACAGCTTAGCTTTACTGCTAAACCATAGTTCATACGGTGTCGTCTCAACGGATTTAGATGGTGCCCTATTTAAAGTGAATGCAGCTGTCTTTAATGCATAACCCCAAAACTATAGTGGTAAATCGATAAGATATATCATAGATCGCACCATATCCAATAAAGTGCGGTTACGACGTTCAGACACACCATAACACTGTGGTGTTCCAGGTGGCGTGAGCTGTGAAACTATTCCACATTGTTTTATATGAAGGCCAAACTCGTAACTCAAATATTCTTCTCAACAATCAGATTGTAGAAACTGTATTTTCTTGTTACGATGATTCTCCACTTCACTCTAAAATTCTTTGACCTTTTCAAATGTTTCAGACTTGTGCTTCATTAAGTAGATATACGCATATCTGCTCAAATCATCTGTGAAGGTCAGAAAATAACGATACCCACCACGAGCATCAACACTCATTGGACCGCATACATCGGTATGTATTATTTCCAACAAGTTAGTAGCTCGTTCCATTGTTCCGTAGAATGGAGTTTTAGTCATCTTGCCAAAAAGGCACGGTTCGCAAGCATCAAATGATTCATAACCAAGTGATTCTGAAAATCCATCTTTATGGAGTTTCTTCATGCGCTTTACACCGATATGACCCAAACGGCAGTGCCACAAATAAGTTGCACTATCATTATTAACTTTGCATCTTTGGGCATCAACATTATGAATATGTGTATCACTATGATCAAGATTCAATAAACCATCACCATTGGGTGTATGACCATAGAAGGTTTTATTCATGTAAACAGAATAACAATTTATTCTCTATCTTAGATGAATAATCGTATTGCAATAAACATGATCTTATCATATTTATGCTCAACGCAAACACCAAATAACATTTATTTATGTTTAACACTAATCTCGAAAATATAGGGAGTGTGTGATGATGATCATATCAATCTTGGAACTACTTCCAACACTCATCGTCACTTCCCTTTCAACTAGTCTCTGTTTATTCTATAACTCCTGTTTCGAGTTACTAATCTCAGTAACCGAACAAGCATCAAATAATCACGGGCTACTATAAACACTAGTAAGGCACACATCAATAACCTGTATATCAAATATACCCTTGTTCAATTTGCCATCCTTCTTATCCACCAAATATTCAGGGCATTTCCGCTTCCAGTGACAATTTCCTTTGCAGTGTAAGCACTCAGTTTCAGGCAATGGTCTAGCTTTGGGCTTCTTCGCAGAAGTGACAACTTGCTTGTCATTCTACTTGAAGTTCCCTTTCTTTCCCTTTGCCCTTTTCTTGAAACTAGTGGTCTTGTTAATCATCAACACTTGATGCTCTTTCTTGATTTCTACCTTCGTCGATTTCAACATCACGAAGAGCTCGGGAATCATTTTCGTCATCCCTTGCATACTATAGTCCATCACAAAGTTCTAGTAACTTAGTGATGATGACTTGAGAATTCTGTCAATCACTATCTTATCTGGAAGATTAACTCCCACTTGATTCAAGCGATTGAAGTACCCAGACAATCTAAGCACATGTTCACTAGTTGAGCGATTCTCCTCCATCTTTTAGCTGTAGAACTTGTTGGAGACTTCATATCTCTCAACTCGGGTATTTGCTTGAAATATTAACTTCAATTCCTAGAACATCTCATACGGTCCATGACGTTGAAAACGTCTTTGAAGTCCAGATTCTAAGCTGTTAAACATGGTGCACTTAAACTATCAAGTAGTCATCATATTGAGCTAGCCAAACGTTCATAACGTATGCATCTGCTCCTGCAATAGGTCTGTCACCTAGCGGTGCATTAAGGACATAATTCTTCTGTGCAGCAATGAGGATGAACCTCCGATCACAGATCCAATCCGCATCATTGCTACTAACATCTTTCAACACAATTTTCTCTAGGAACATATCAAAATAAACATATGAAAGCAACAAGACGAGCTATTGATCTACAACATAATTTAAAAAAATACTACCAGGACTAAGTTCATGATAAATTTAAGTTCAATTAATCATATTACTTAAGAACTCCCACTTAGACAGACATCTCTCTAGTCATCTAAGTGATCACATGATCCAAATCAACTAAACCATGTCCGATCATCACGTGAGATGGAGTAGTTTTCAATGGTGAACATCACTATGTTGATCATATCTGCTATATGATTCATGCTCGACCATTCGGTCTCTGTGTTCCGAGACCATATCTGTATATGCTAGGCTCATCAAGTTTAACCTGAGTATTCCGCGTGTGCAACTGTTTTGCACCCGTTGTATTTGAATGTAGAGCCTATCACACCCGATCATCACGTGGTGTCTCAGCACGAAGAACTTTCGCAATGGTGCATACTCAGGGAGAACACTTCTTGATAATTAGTGAGAGATCATCTTAAAATGCTACCGTCAATCAAAGCAAGATAAGATGCATAAAGGATAAACATCACATGCAAGCAATATAAGTGATATGATATGGCCATCATCATCTTGTGCTTGTGATCTCCATCTCCGAAGCACCGTCGTGATCACCATTGTGACCGGCACGACACCTTGATCTCCATCGTAGCATCATTGTCGTTACGCCATCTATTGCTTCTACGGCTATCGCTACCGCTTAGTGATAAAGTAAAGCAATTACAGGGCGTTTGCATTTCATACAATAAAGCGACCACCATATGGCTCCTACCAGTTGCCGATAACTTCGGTTACAAAACATGATCATCTCATACAATAAAATATAGCATCACACTTGACCATATCACATCACAACATGCCCTGCAAAAACAAGTTAGACGTCCACTACTTTGTTGTTGCAAATTTTACGTGGCTGCTACGGGCTTAGCAAGAACCGTTCTTACCTACGCATCAAAACCACAATGATAGTTCGTCAAGTTAGTGATGTTTTAACCTTCACAAGGACCGGGCGTAGCCACACTCGGTTCAACTAAAGTGAGAGAGACAAACACCCGCCAGTCACCTTTAAGCACGAGTGCTCGTAACGGTGAAACCAGTCTCGCGTAAGCGTACGTGTAATGTCGGTCCGGGTCGCTTCATCTCACAATACCGCTGAACCAAAGTATGACATGCTGGTAAGCAGTATGACTTGTATCGCCCACAACTCACTTGTGTTCTACTCGTGCATATGACATCTACGCATAAAACCTGGCTCGGATGCCACTGTTGGGGAACGTAGTAATTTCAAAAAAATTCCTACGCACACGCAAGATCATGGTGATGCATAGCAACGAGTGGGGAGAGTGTTGTCCATGTACCCTCGTAGACCGAAAGCAGAAGCGTTATGACAATGCGGTTGATGTAGTCGTATGTCTTCACGATCCGACCGATCCAAGTACCGAACGTACGGCACCTCCGAGTTCAGCACACGTTCAGCTCGATGACGATCCCCGGACTCCGATCCAGCTGGGTGTCGGGGATGAGTTCCGTCAGAACGATGGCGTGGTGACAGTGATGATGTTATACCGACCGCAGGGCTTTGCCTAAGCACCGCTACGATATGAGCAAGGTGGAATATGGTAGAGGGGGGCACCGCACACGGCTAAGGAACAATCACGAAGATCAACTTGTGTGTATAGAGGTGCCCCCCTGCCCCCGTATATAAAGGAGCCAAGGGGGAGGAGGTGGCCGACCAAGGAGGGCGCGCCAAGGGGGAGTCCTACTCCCACCGGGAGTAGGACCCCCTTTTTTCCTAGTTGGAGAAGGAGAAGGCGGGAAGGAGGAGGAAGAGGGGAAGGAAAGGGGGGCGCCGCCCCCCTCTCCTTGTCCTATTCGGACTAGGGAGGGGAGGGGGCGCAGCCCACCTCTTGCCTCCTCTCCTCTTCTCCCTTAGGGCCCATGAAGGCCCAATAACCCCCGGGAGGTTCCAGTAACCCCCCGGTACTCCAGTAAAATCCCGATTTCACCCGGAACGATTCCGATATCCAAATATAGGCTTCCAATATATCAATCTTTATGTCTCGACCATTTCGAGACTCCTTGTCATGTCCATGATCACATTCGAGACTCCGAACAACCTTCGGTACATCAAAACTTATAAACTCATAATAAAACTGTCATCGTAACATTAAGCGTGCGGACCCTACGGGTTCGAGAACTATGTAGAAATGACCTAGAACTGTTTCCGGTCAATAACCAATAGCGGAACCTGGACGCTCATATTGGCTCCTACATATTCTACGAAGATCTTTATCGGTCAAACCGCATAACAACATACGTTGTTCCCTTTGTCATTGGTATGTTACTTGCCCGAGATTTGATCATCGGTATCCAATACCTAGTTCAATATCGTTACTGACAAGTCTCTTTACTCGTTACGTAATGCATCATTCTGTAACTAACTCATTAGCTACATTGCTTGCAAGGCTTATAGTGATGTGCATTACCGAGAGGGCCCAGAGATACCTCTCCGACAATCGGAGTGAACCTAATCTCAAAATACGGCAACTCAACATGTACCTTTGGAGCCACCTATAGAGCTCCTTTATAATCACCCAGTTACGTTGTGGCATTTGGTAGCACACAAAGTGTTCCTCCAGTAAACGGGAGTTGCATAATCTCATAGTTGTAGGAACTTTGTATAAGTCATGAAGAAAGCAATAGCAACATACTAAACGATCAAGTGCTAGGCTAACGGAATGGGTCAAGTCAATCACATCATTCTCCTAATGATGTGATCCCGTTAATCAAATGACAACTCATGTCTATGGTTAGGAAACATAACCATCTTTGATTAATGAGCTAGTCAAGTAGAGGCATACTAGTGACATTAAGTTTGTCTATGTATTCACACATGTATCATGTTTCCGGTTAATACAATTCTAGCATGAATAATAAACATTTATCATGAAATAAGGAAATAAATAATAAATGTATTATTGTCTCTAGGGCATATTTCCTTCAGTACTAGGCACTTCGACTCGATGGGAGGGATTCATGCATACACATGCATGTGTGTGCTCAAACGGTATCATGTCATCCCAGAGCATGACCTATATATGCCGTATTAAAAACAAAAAATAATCCCCTGCTAAGTCAAATTAACCTCTCTCATTGTCAGGCAAAGTAGTGATGGACCAAGCGGGCCCACGGATAGAAAGCATCAATATCTCTGATAACCGCTTAAGTGGGTGCGAGAGGACAACCACCATCACTTTGCATATGGGCCAAACAAATGTTGAATAGCCAAAATGCACAACTTTTATGTGGCACATGCCTTGAAAACCGTAAAGTCCCCACATAGAGGGAGGTTCATGAAGCGTACTACATATGATGGTCCCCTTCCCCCTCTTTGACGCATAATATATGCTCCTACCGTAATACAACCCAAAAAGAATCATCCTTGATGGTGAAATTAATTAACATTTCCCGATGTAGGTCAAAGTGATGCGTGCATCGACGATGGCCTTGCGCGCCCACAAATGGAAGCGTCACACGTGAGTGTCCTAGGATAACCACCGCCTGTGTGCATGTGGCCCAAAGAGGTGTTGTGTGATGTTTGAATAGCCAGTTTCACAACTTTGATGTGGCACGTGGCTCGCAAACCGAAAAGTCCCGACACTGAGTGAGGTGTACTTGTTCAAGGACGTGTACGTATAGTATATATCTAGTTCCCCCCACCACTTCGACGCGTACTATATACTCCCACCATAACACAAACAAAAAAGATTCTACCTTGCTGGTCAAATTAACCTCTCTGTTGGATGTTGGTCAAAGTGATGGACGACGACCTTGTGACCCATAGAAAGCGTCACACACGAGTATCGAGTGTCATGTAGGACAACATCGACTGCATGTGGCCAAAACATGTATGTATGAAAGGGTTGTGTAATGTTTTAAATAATGAATTCACGACTCTGATGTGGGACCTGCCTCACAAAAAGGCCAACCCACATGGTGGCTCACGACTCGTAGTGTACTACCAGCCAACCCCACCCCCAGACGCACACACACACACACCCCAAATCCCCTGTAACTATGATGCATGTTAAACTATCTCGCGGTGAACATATGTTACCAAAGGAGGGACATTTTAATTCTAAAAAAAGAGATCATTAAGACGTTTTAGTACATTGATTGATTTTCTAGGGGTATATGTGCAAAAATCAAATTTGAACTACATGCACACGTGACAGTGCACCTAAATGGATTGCAAAAACACATGTGTCTCGCTGGGTGCATGTTTACTCCCCATGCAAGAAATTTCAAACATTGAGAATCTTGATTTTTAAATTCTAGTACACCCAAAACTTATTTGAAATTCATGAAACTTATCATGTTGTCACATGGACACCAATGCAAAGCGGCATTGTACTTTCTTTTGTCAAATTTCAGACTAATTTTGATGTAATCTTTATCTTCTTACAAACGGGAGATTCTTAATAATTAGGAACCAATATCGCAAACGGATTATTTGTTCGAACCATGAGCGTTAGACCAACAATGGATACGTGCCATGCTTCGGTTAAGCCATAAAGTGGCAGCATTAATCATCCAAATAGAAAAACAATAGACGTGCCGCCACGCGACCTGTGTCCCGTGCGAGGAGGCATGAGTTGATAGGATGCATGCGAGCAGTCCGCCATGCAGGCAGACCGGGAGGCATGCGTGTAGGTGTGTGAATTGACGGGAGGCATGCTCGCTGCATAGTGTCATCGGGAGGCGTGCGAGTAGCTGTGTGAAACGATGGTAGGCATGCCAGCAGTCCAATGCGCAGGCTCACCGGGAGGCGAGCCAGCGGTTTGACTACCGCCCGCAACTTTCCCACTACTCCATATTAATGGCGCCCGAGCGGCCGTACCCCCCATCCTTGCCACACACACAATTCTGTATCTCCACTTGCATCCTCGACGCCCCTCTCAGTCCTCAAAACCGTCGGTGTATGAGGATGTCGTTGAAGCGCCCAATAGAAGGGAGTGGCGACACCAGGGCTACTGAAGCACCAGAGCACGGCGTGGAGATGGAGACAGAGGTTGCCGTCACCGCCGGTGAGGTATCGTTGCACCCTGACATCATCGACGACGTCATGCTTCAAGAACCGGAGGCGGAGGTCCACATCGACTCTGGTGACGACTCGGGCGATGACCCCAACAACGACTCTGACAACGACGGACAACCGGTTAGTCATCTCTACCCATTTATGTGTCAAATAGATCCTAGGATTTCTCTTGTTACTCCAGACTCCCCCTTTTTGGAATATAAATCATATGGTTATGTTCTTCCAATCCAAGAAATCTGAGTAAGTTTCATTAGATCCGTGTAGTGTATTGATTATTTGAATGATACAAGTGATAAGTGATTAGTTGTTTCATCTGCGCAAATGCTTTTTGCTAGTAATCTGACTAGGGTTAGTGTTCGTGCTAATAATTCCTAGCCAGGAGTTGACAATTGATTTTGAATGACCTACATATATGTTTGTGCCATTATTTTCTTCAAGATTGGTCTGTACATAGATGATTGTGCTTAAAAATCGAACCATAATATTTGGATATGTATAAAAACAGCCATAAATTCCTAATCCTACTTCACGGCATGTAAACATTGATTTGATGCCAAATTTTGGCAGCTGTCAAATGTTCACTAGAGATTAGTTTGTAAACATTAATTTGAAGCCACATTTTTTACTCTTCGTATAGGTGTTGTCTGATGATGTGGACAACGAGGATGAAGATGGCCAGAGGTACAACAGGCAAATCCTGAGGGAGCTTTATGCGGGAATGCATAACAAGCGTATTAGGACTAGGAACGGCGGCTATCGATGCCCATTTTGCAACCAAAAGCTCCATGACGCGTATGAAAGTGTTCTAGCGCATGCAAGAGGACGAGCTGTTGGCTCCTTCAAGCAAAAGTATTCTCGCAGGGTGGCGCACGACGTGTACACCGAGTACCTGGAGAAGCTTCGGGATTGTGTCGGCAGATGAGATGAGATGTGGGATCGAACTATGTACGCTTGAGTATGCTTAATGATGGTTGATCTATGTACTTATGGTCGAACTATGCTTGCGTACGCTTATTATCTATGTCTGAGTATGTTTAGTCTATGTTTACTTATGTCTAAATGTGGGATATGGATGCAATCAGTTTGGTTGATGGAATCTACCGTTGTCCTGGTTTATTGGTCCCCTTTGTAATTTGTGTTAAATTTTGACCAAAGATTTAACTGACAAAATGTTAGTGGAGGTCAACATTTGCTAGTTAAATATTTGGTCAAAATTTGGTACAAGGGGAAAAATAAACCAGGACGGAGGTAGTACGTTAATCACACATGGTTCCCAAAATTGGAACCGTGTGCAATGACTTTCATTTTCCCTGTTACGTCAATCACACATGGTTGCCTCTAGCAAACCGTTGCCTCTGAAACTCTTTGTGGGATAGAAAACCCTCACCATCCATTTCAAAAAAGAAAAAAAAAAGAAAACCCTCAACATCCCCACGTCACAAAAACCCTCACCCCGCCCGCCACCCCCTCCGGTCCCCATTCACACCCGCACAAGCTCCTTCGCGTCTATGCATTGCACCGCCTATCGCGGCGGCAACCACTTAGCTCGTCGACATTCTCGACGCTGCTCGCGGTCGACCCAGCTCCGCCCGGTTGGGGAATAGGCCGTATTGAGGTTTTTTTCTCATGGCCAACAAGGTAACTAATTTAATGAGATATTATCTCATATCTTATCCCAGTTCATCTACCTCCTTTAATCACCTGGCCGAAATTGTTGTGAATTCATTTTTATTCGAGCTGATTCGAGGGTTTTCTTTCATTCATAGAGTGTACACTGCGTAGACACGTCAGGACTTTGCGGCCTCCGCCAGACATCCATGGAGTTCCATCTCACCGTACTAGATGACTTGAGGATGCGCGCCGCATGTTCATTCTCACCCTAAATTGGTTGGCATGGCCTACTTTCCTGAACATATACTAAATATTGCTACATTTGGATAAAAGGTGCCACATGCACCATATACCACAAAGGGGATTTTTTTTCTCTTCTTTCTATATTAGGAAAATTAATGGTGAATTTTTCTTTCAATTACTCTCATATTTCCAGGACATCATGTTTACCCTATCTGTTTAATTATAGATTTTTGTCCTTCAATTTCAACTATTGTACAGTTCTTTCAATTTGGGCCCATTATCTTTAACAATCCTACCATTTTTTTGCAACGCGTCCCTTGCTATGCAACAGAATCTCTAGTACACAATCTTCCCCTTTACATAAATCAAGACTGCAGGGATGTCATACTGAACACAAACCATGGATTTACAATCGTTACTACTGTAAGACTTGTTGAACATGGTGACTCCTATTTTGGCACTGGCCTTTGGAAAGAATTTTCTAAGTTTTATGTACTGAAAGCTGGCACTAAAATTGCACTGCACATAAAAGAGCCTGGTCATGAGATATATGCTACCTTTCCCTATGATATCATCCGTCCAGAATTTGTTCGAAGTAAGTGTTCTTTTCAAGTATCTGCATGTTGAATTACCAAGCAATATCAAATGAATTGTGTAGTATTTAAGCAACCAATTGCTATTCCATTTTCTTACTCTATTCCTACCTACTAACTTCTAGTTACCAATACAATTTTCTATTGCCTTGTTTTAACTAAATATTCCCTGTACTCCCACTTCTATCAGAAAGTGCCGCTGGCAAGGAGACTCTAGAGGTGGAGAATGGGGCTACTAACAAGCGGAGGTGGGTCGAGCAAGAACCGCAAGCGATTCCAGCAGGCCTAGACTTCATTAGCAGCCTCCCCGATGATATGTTGACAGTCATCATCTGCCTCCTCCCAATGAAATATGATGCACGGACAACCGTCCTTTCCCGGCGGTGGCGCCCCTATGGAAATCCACCCCTATCGACTTCATCGACACCCACGAGCTGTGTCATGGCTACCGCAAAAGCTTGGATGTGTTCTCCAAGATCCTCGGTAGTCACCCTGGCCCAACCAGAGGCCTTAGCATGGGCAAGTTCCGTTCCAACAGCAAGGACCAAGCCAAGCTTGATGACTGGTTCCGATCCCCCGCCCTAGATCAGCTCGAGGAGCTCACTTTTGATGAAGGGCATACGCGCTCGCTGCCAACGTCCACGCTCGACCTTGCGCCCACACTACGCGTCGCCAAGTTCAGGAACTGCCATCCCCTTGATACGTCTCCATTGCACCTACTTTTCCTAACGCTTTTCCTCCTGTTTTGGACTATAATTTGCATGATTTTAATGAAACTAAACCGGACTGACGCTGCTTTCAGCAGAACTACGATGGTGTTGTTTTTGTGCAGAAATAAAAGTTCTCGGATTGGAACGAAACTTTGTGAGGAATTTTTATGTGAATAAAGATAATTTCTAGAGCCAAGAACCACCGAAGGGGGCACCTGGGTGGGCACAACCCACCAGGGTGCGTCACCCCCTCCAGGCGAGCCCAGGTGGGTTGTCCCCACCTGGTGGCCCCACAGACCCCAAAATCGACACTACAAAATCCTATTTTTCCAGAAAAAACCAGGGAGAAAGAATTATCATTTTTCACGAGATGGATCCGCCGCCGCCACATGTTCTTCATCGGGAGGCCAGATCTGGAGTCCATTTGGGGCTCCGGAGAGGGGGATCTTTGATCTTCGTCATCACCAACCCTTCTCCATCGCTAATTCCATGATGCTCCCCGTCGAGTGTGAGTAATTCCTTCATAGGCTCGCTAGTCGGTGAGGAGTTGGATGAGATACATCATGTAATCGAGTTAGTTTTGTTAGGGCTTGATCCATCATGTAATCGAGTTACTTTGCCATGCTTAATGCTTTTCACTTTGGGCCCGGGTGCCATGATTTCAGATCTGACCCATTTATGTTATCACCATTATATTATATGTTCTAGATCCAATCTTGCAAGTTATATTCACCTACTACGTGTTATGATCCGGCAACCCCGGAGTGACAATAGTCGGGACACTTCCCGGTGATGACCGTAGCTTGAGGAGTTCATGTATTCACCGTGTGTTAATGCTTTGTTCCAGTTCTCTATTAAAAGGAGGCCTTAATATCCCTTAGTTTCTAATAGGACCCCACTGCCACGGGAGGGTAGGACAAAAGATGTCATGCAATTTTTTTCATAAGCACATATGACTATTTACGGAATACATACCTACATTATATTTATGAACTGGAGCTAGTGCCGTATCGCCCTAGGTTAAGACTATTACATGATGAATATCATCCAACAAATTGCCGATCCAATGCCTATGATTTTCCTACATATTGGTTTTGCTAAGTTACTACTGTGTTGTTACTATTGTCACTGCTACAAAACTATTACTATCACTGTTACCATCACTATTGCTGCTATCACTACTATCAAAGCTACCATATTACTGCACTATTGATCACTTTGTTGCAGATAATTAATCTCCAGGTGTGATTGATTGACAACTTAGTTGCTAATACTTGCAAATATTCTTTGGCTCCCCTTGTGTCGAATCTATAAATTTGGGTTGAATACTCTACCCTCGAAAACTACGGCGATCCCCTATACTTGTGGGTTATCAAGACATTTTTCTGGCGCCGTTGCTGGGGAGCATAGCTATATTTGTTGAGTCACTAGGGATTATTATCAAATTGTCACTATGAAGAATCTGAAGGATGCTAAAACTAAGATTTTTCCCTCTAAGACGAGGGGAGGTAAGGAACTACCATCTAGCTCCACACTTGATTCACCTTCTATTATAAGTAGACTTGCAACACCAGCACATGCTATTAATTCTGATATGTCGCAAGTTATTGATGATGCTATGCTATGAATGCTACTCTTGATGATGCTAGTACCTTGCTTGATGATAGTGTGCCACTAGGTGAATTTCTTGATGAAAAAATTGCTAGAGTACAACAACATGAGATTGTTGAAATTGAAGATCTTGGAACTGAAAATCTTGAAACACCTATTAGAACTAGCCCTCCTAGATATGAATTGCCAAAGGTACTGGAAGGTTATGTTATGGATGAGGAGGCAACTAGGGATATTCTTGCTTGCAAGGATAGAGATGGTCTAGACAAATTATTATGCAAGTATAAAGAAAAGACTTTGAATGCTAAAATGAAATGTGATCCTCAGTTTGCTACTTCACCTATCTTTGTTGACGATAAGCATTATGAATTCTCTATCGACCCAGAGTTAATTACTTTGGTTGAATCTGATCCTTTCCATGGTTATGAAACTGAAACTGTTGTGGCACATCTTACTAAGTTGAATGACATAGCCACCCTTTTTGCTCATGATGATAAAATTTGCTACTATTATATTCTCAAATTATTTCCTTCTCATTAAAGGGTGATGCTAAACCTTGGTACGATACTCTTGCTCCTTGTTGTGTGCATAGTCCCCAGGACATGATTTATTACTTCTTTGAAAAATATTTTTCTGCTCATAAGAAACAAGCTGCCTTACAAGAAATACTAAACTTTGTGCAAATTGAAGAAGAGAGTCTCCCCCAAGCTTGGGGGAGGATTCTCCAATTGCTTAATGCTTCACCTGATCATCCTCTTAAGAAAAATGAAATACTTGATATCTTCTATAATGGACTAACCGGTGCTTCTAGGGATTTCCTAGATAGTTGTGCTAGTTGTGTTTTCAGGGAAAGAACTATTGGGAAAGCTGAAGAATTATTGAATAACATATTGAAAATTATGATGATTGGACTCTTCCTGAACCACAGCCTAAACCCACTCTGAAGAAGAGGGGTATCTTATATCTCAGTCCTGAAGATATGCAAGAGGCAAAGAAATCTATGAGAGAAAAAGGTATTAAAGTTGAAGATGTTTAAAATTTACCTCCTATTGAAGAAATACATGGGCTTGATACACCACCACCACCTAAGGTGGTAGAGGTAAATTCTCTAATGAAATTCAATGATAATGATAATCCTCACACTGGCCAATGCCTTTATGAGTTTGAAAATTACATTAGAAAGCAAGATCACTTCAACGCAAATGTTATGAAACAATTGAAATACAATTCTGATATGATTGCTCGCTTGAGTGACTTGTTATTTTGAACTCAGCTAGAGCATGTTGCTAAATCTCAATGAGAATTGCTTGATGGAATGAACAACAACATACATGACTTTGCTGTTAGAGTAGCAACCAGAGGAGGTAAAATGACTCAGGAACCACTTTATCCTAAGGGACACCTAAAAAGAATTGAGCAGGATTCACAAAGGAATAATACCAATGCACCTAGTCCATCTAAAAAGAAGAAGAAAAAGAAAAATGATAGGACTTTGCATGCTTCTAGTGAACCTGAAGTAGAAAAACCTCCTGATAATGATAAAGATATTTCTATTTCTGATGCTGAAACTCAATCTAGTAAAGAACATTCACCTAGTGAAAAATATAATGATAATGTTCATGAAGATACTCAA
This sequence comes from Aegilops speltoides, assembly GCA_021437245.1. Taxonomy (NCBI): domain Eukaryota; kingdom Viridiplantae; phylum Streptophyta; class Magnoliopsida; order Poales; family Poaceae; genus Aegilops; species Aegilops speltoides. The sequence continues at coordinate 185,474,392 of CM038146.1, read as the reverse complement.
CCAGACAATGAAAAAGAACCAGATAATGATGTTAAAATAGAACCGGCTATTCATCTTGATAACCCACAATCTAAAAATAAAAGATATTATAAAAGAGACTTTGTTGCTAGGAAACATGGTAAGGAAAGAGAACCCTAGGTTCAAAAACCTATGCCATTTCCCCCTAAGTCAACTGAAAAGAAAGATGATGAAGAATTTGAATGCTTTGCTAAAATGCTGAGGCCAATCTTTTTGTGTACTCGAAAGTAAAGTAGATGAAATCTTGAAAATGCCTCCTTATGCAAAGTACATGAAAGACATCATCACCAATAAGAGAAAATACCAAAAACTGAAATCTCCACCATGCTTGCTAATTATTCTTTTAAGGGTGGAGTACCTAAAAAACTTGGAGATCCGGGAATACCAACTATGCCTTGCTCCATTGCAACGTCTCGAGCTTGCGTTGGTTTTCCCGGAAGAGGAGGGGGTGATGCAGCACAGTAGCGTAAGTATTTCCCTCAGTTTTTGAGAACCAAGGTATCAATCCAGTAGGAGGTCACGCGCAAGTCCCTCGTACCTGCACAAAACGATAGCAACTCGCAACCAACGCTTAGGGGTTGTCAATCCCTTCACGGTCACTTACGAGAGTGAGATCTGATAGAGATAATATTTTTGGTATTTTTGGTATAAAGATGCAAAGTAAAAAGTAAAGGCAAAGTAAAAACAAAGCAAGTAAATAAAGTGATATAGATTGATATGATGAGAATAGACCCGGGGGCCATAGGTTTCACTAGTGGCTTCTCTCAAGAGCGTAAGTATTCTACGGTGGATGAACAAATTACTGTTGAGCAATTGACAGAACTGAGCATAGTTATGAGTATATCTAGGCAATGATCATGTATATAGGCATGACGTCCGTGACAAGTAGATCGAAATGATTCTGCATCTACTACTATTACTCCACTCATCGACCGCTATCCAAAGATGCATCTAGAGTATTAAGTTAAAAAGCAGAGTAACGCCTTAAGCAAGATGACATGATGTAGAGGGATAAATTCATGCAATATGATAAAAAAACCCATCTTGTTATCCTTGATGGCAACAATACAATACGTGCCTTGCAACTCTTTCTGTCACTGAGTAAGGACACCGCAGGATTGAACCCAAAGCCATGCACTTCTCCCATTGCAAGAACTACCAATCTAGTTGGCCAAACCAAACAGATAATTCGAAGAGACTTGCAAAGATAACTCAATCATACATAAAAGAATTCAGAGAAGAATCAAATATTTATAAATTTCCATAGATAATACTGGATCATAAACCCACAATTCATCGGTCTCAACAAACACACCGCAAAAACAAGATTACATCGAATAGATCTCCACAAGAGAGGGGGAGAACATTGTATTGAGATCCAAAAAGAGAGAAGAAGCCATCTAGCTACTAGCTATGGACCCGAAGGTCTGAAGTAAACTACTCACACTTCATCGGAGGGGCTATGGTGATGATGTAGAAGCCCTCCGTGGTGGATGCCCCCTCGTGAGCTCCTAACAGGCCCCAAGATGGGATCTCGTGGATACAGAAGGTTGCGGCGGTGGAATTAGGTTTTTGGCTCCTCTTCTGATCTTACGGGGATACGTAGGTATATTTAGGAGGAAGGAGTACGTCGGTGGAGCTCCGAGGGGCCCACGAGGTAGGGGCGCGCCCCCCACCCTCGTGACCTCCTCGGAAGCTTCTTTGAGTAGGGTCCAAGTCTCCTGGATTACGTTCGGTGATAAGATCACGTTCCCGTTTGATATTCCGTTTCTTCGAAACACTGAAATAGGCAAAAAACAACAATTCTGGGCTGGGCCTCCGATTAATAGGTTAGTCCCAAAAATAATATAAAAGTGGAAAATTAAGCCCAATATAGTCCAAAACAGTAGATAAAGTAGCATGGAGCAATCAAAATTATAGATACGTTGGAGACGTATCAGGCATCCCCAAGCTTAATTCCTGCTCGTCCTCGAGTAGATAAATGATAAAAAGGAATTTTTGATGCGGAGTGATACTTTGGCATAATTTCAATGTAAATCTTCTTAATCATGGTATGAATATTCAGATCCGAAAGATTCAAGATAAAAGTTCATGTTGACATAAAAATAATAATACTTCAAGCATACTAATCAAAGCAATCATGTCTTCTCAAAATAACATGGCCAAAGAAAGTTCATCCTTACAAAATCATATAGTTAGGCTATGCTTCATTTTCGTCACACAAAGATGTTCCCAACTTCTATACCCCCGATGACAAGCCAAGCAATTGTTTCATACTCAAATAATCTCAAACTTTTTCAACCTTCACGCAATACATGAGCGCGAGCCATGGATATAGCACTATGGGTGGAATAGAATATGATGATGGGGATTGTGCGGAGAAGACAAAAAGGAGAAAGTCGCACATCAACGAGGCTAATCAATGAGCTATGGAGATGCCCATCGATTGATGTTAATGCAAGGAGTAGGGATTGCCATGCAACGGATGCACTAGAGCTATGAATGCTCAACAAAAGAAAACTAGTGGGTGTGCATCCAACTTGCTTGCTCATGAAGACCTAGGCCATTTGAGGAAGCCCATTGTTGGAATATACAAGCCAAGTTCTATAATGAAAAATTCCCACTAGTATAAACAAGACAACTTATGAGACTCTCTATATGAAAAACATGGTGCTACTTTGAAGCACAAATATATGAGGTTCACTACATGAAGAACAAGGTGCTACTTTGAAGCACAAATATATGAGACTCACTACATGAAGAACAAGGTGCTACTTTGAAGCACAAGTGTGGTAAAAGGATAGTAACATTGCCCCTTCTCTCTTTTTCTCTCATTTTTTATAATTTTTATTTTTTATTTGTTTGGGCCTTTTCTCTCTCTTTTTTTATGGCCTCTTATTTTCTTTTTTTTATTTTCGTCCGGAGTCTCATCCCGACTTGTGGGGGAATCATAGTCTCCATCATCCTTTTCCTCATTGGGGCAATGCTCTAATAATGATGATCATCACACTTTTATTACAACAACTTGATATTACAAATCGAAACTAGAACAAGATATGACTCTATATGAATGCCTCCGGCGGTGTACCGGGATGGTGCAATGAATCAAGAGTGACATGTATGAAAAATAATGCATGGTGGCTTTGCCACAAATACGATGTCAACTACAAGATCATGCAATGGCAATATGACAAAAGTAAAGTATGTCATGATGAACGGAACGGTGGAAAGTTGCAGGGCAATATATCTCGGAATCGCTATGGAAATGCCATAATAGGTAGGTATGGTGGCTGTTTTGAGGAAGATATAAGGAGGTTTATGTGTGAAAGAGCGTATCATATCACGGGGTTTGGATGCACCGGCGAAGTTTGCACCAACTCTCAATGTGAGAAAGGGCAATGCACGGTACTGAAGAGGCTAGCAAAGGCGGAAAGGTAAAAGTGCGTATAATCAATGGACTCAACATTAGTCAAAAGAACTCATATACTTATTGCAAAAATTTAGAAGCCATCAAAAATCAAGTACTACGCACAATGCTCCTAGGGGGATAGATTGGTAGGAAAAGACCATCGCTCGTCCCCGACCGCCACTTATAAGGATGCACAAGCCACGTACACTTCATGCTTCAAATCTGTTACACAACTTTACCCATACGTGCATGCTATGGGACTTACAAACTTCAACACAAGTATTTTTTCAAATTCACTACTACTCAACTAGCACGACTTTGATATTATTTCCTCCATATCTCAAAACAATTATTAAGCATTAAATTTATCTTAGTATTCAATTCACTCAAAAGAAAGTTTCACATATCTTGAACACTAAGTATATTAACATTAAGCAAATTACCATGCCATTAATGAATCTCAAAATAATCTAAGTGAAGCATGAGAGATCAAGTTCCTTTAAAACAAATCCACCACCGTGCTCTAAAAGATCTAAGTGAAGCACTAGAGCAAAAACTATCACGCTCAAAAAGATATAAGTGAAGCACATAGAGTGTTCTAACAAATTCCAAATCATGTATGGCTCTCTCAAAAGGTGTGTACAGCAAGGATGATTGTGGTAGACTAAAAAGCAAAGACACTAATAATACAAGGCGCTCCAAGCAAAACACATATCATGTTGGTGAATAAAAATATAGCTCCAAGTAAATTACCGATGAAAGTGGACGAAAGAGGGGATGCCTTCCGGGGCATCCCCAAGCTTTGACTTTTTGGTGTCCTTGCATTATCTTGGGGGTGCCATGGGCATCCCCAAGTTTAGGCTCTTGCCACTCCTTGTTCCATAATCCATCAAAAGAATTCACCCAAAACTTGAAAACTTCACAACACAAAACTCAACAGAAATCTCGTGAGCTCTGTTAGAGAAAGAAAACAAAAGGCTACTTCGAGGTACTGTAATGAACTCATTATTTATTTGTATTGGTGTTAAACCTACTGTATTCCAACTTCTCTATGGTTTATAAACTAATTTACTATCCATAGATTCATCAAAATAAGCAAACAACACACGCAAAACAGAATCTGTCAAAAACAGAACAGTCTGTAGTAATCTGTAACTAACGCAAACTTCTGGAACTCTAAAATTATACCAAAATATGAAGTCCTGGAAAATTTGTTTATTGATCAGCAGAAAAAAGAATCAACGCAAAATCACTCTCCAGTAAAATATGGCAGCTAATCTCGTGAGTGCTAAAGTTTCTGTTTTTCAGCAGAATCAAATCAACTATCATCGTAGGTTATCCTATAGGTCCTACTTGGCACAAACACTAATTAAAACATACACATCAAAACATAAGGTTGATGGATTATTTATTCTTAAACAGAAGCAAAAACAAAAAACACAAAATAAAATTGGGTTGCCTCCCAACAAGCGCTATCGTTTAACGCCCCTAGCTAGGCATTGAGATTTCAATGATGCTCACAAGAAAGACAAGAATTGAGGCACAAAGAGAGCATCATAAAACATGTGACAAACACACTTAAGTCTAACATACTTCCTATGCATAGGCATATTATAGGCAAACAAATTATCAAGGCAAGCAAAGACTAGCATATGCAAGGAAGAACAAAGAGATGATAGCAATCTCAACATGAAGAGAGGTAATTTAGTAACATGAAAACTTCTACAACCATAATTTCCTTTCTCATAATAATTACATGTAGGATCATAAGCAAATTCAACAAAATAGCTATCACATAACATATTATCAACACAATCCACATGCATGTAAAGTTGACACTCTTCCAAAATAGTGGGATTAACATTAACTAAAGTCATGACCTCTCCAAACCCACTTTTATCAAAAATACCATAAGATTGAACATTCTCCAAATATGTGGGATCTAAATTTGACACTCTTCCAAAACCACTTTCAATAGTATTGCAAATAATATTATCAATCTCATATTCATCATGGGGATTAAATAAATTTTCAAGATCATAAGAAAAATCACCCCAATCATGATCATTGCCACAAATAGTGGACACAACAAAACTAGCATCCCCAAGCTTAGGGTTTTGCATATTATTAGCATAATTTACATTAAAAGATTTTATCATAAAATCATTCCAATCATGCTTTTTATTTAAAGATCTATCATGAGTCACTTCATGGATTTCAGGCAAAACCTTATAAACATAATCTAGTGCATCCAAATTACTAGGAATTGGTTCATCATAATTGGATCCCTTAAAAAGATTGGCAAGCGGATCAAGATCCATGGACTTTTAGCGGCGAAGATGCAAGCAAAAAGAAGGTACAAGCAAACATAAGATCGAATGAAGAAGGGCGAATAAAACGGCAAGGGTGAAGTGGGGAGAGGAAAACGAGAGGCAAATGGCAAATAATGTAATGCGAGAGATAGGGATTGTGATGGGTACTTGGTATGTTGACTTTTGCGTAAGCCTCCCAAAGAACGGCGCCAAAATCCTTCTTGCTACGTCTCGAGCTTGCGTTGGTTTTCCCCGAAGAGGAGGGGGTGATGCAGCACAGTAGCGTAAGTATTTCCCTCAGTTTTTGAGAACCAAGGTATCAATCCAGTAGGAGGTCACGCGCAAGTCCCTCGTACCTGCACAAAATGATAGCAACTCGCAACCAACGCTTAGGGGTTGTCAATCCCTTCACGGTCACTTACGAGAGTGAGATCTGATAGAGATAATATTTTTGGTATTTTTGGTATAAAGATGCAAAGTAAAAAAGTAAAGGCAAAGTAAAAACAAAGCAAGTAAATAAAGTGATATAGATTGATATGATGAGAATAGACCCGGGGGCCATAGGTTTCACTAGTGGCTTCTCTCAAGAGCGTAAGTATTCTACGGTGGGTGAACAAATTACTGTTGAGCAATTGACAGAATTGAGCATAGTTATGAGTATATCTAGGCAATGATCATGTATATAGGCATGACGTCCGTGATAGGTAGATCGAAACGATTCTGCATCTACTACTATTACTCCACTCATCGACCGCTATCCAGCATGCATCTAGAGTATTAAGTTAAAAATAGAGTAACGCCTTAAGCAAGATGACATGATGTAGAGGGATAAATTCATGCAATATGATAAAAACCCATCTTGTTATTCTCGATGGCAATGATACAATACATGCCTTGCAACTCTTTCTGTCACTGAGTAAGGACACCGCAAGATTGAACCCAAAGCCATGCACTTCTCCCATTGCAAGAACTACCAATCTAGTTGGCCAAACCAAACGGATAATTCAAAGAGACTTGCAAAGATAACTCAATCATACATAAAAGAATTCAGAGTAGAATCAAATATTTTCCATAGATAATACTGGATCATAAACCCACAATTCATCGGTCTCAACAAACACACCGCAAAAAGAAGATTACATCGAATAGATCTCCATAGGAGAGGGGGAGAACATTGTATTGAGATCCAAGGAGAGAGAGAGAAGAAGCCATCTAGCTACTAGCTATGGACCCGAAGGTCTGAAGTAAACTACTCACACTTCATCGGAGGGGCTATGGTGATGATGTAGAAGCCCTCCATGGTGGATGCCCCCTCCGGCGGAGCTCCGGAACAGGCCCCAAGATGGGATCTCGTGGATACAAAAGGTTGCAGCGGTGGAATTAGGTTTTTGGCTCCTCTTCTGATCATACGGGGATACGTAGGTATATTTAGGAGGAAGGAGTACGTCGGTGGAGCTCCAAGGGGCCCACGAGGTAGGGGGGCGCGCCCCCCACCCTCGTGACCTCCTCGGAAGCTTCTTGGAGTAGGGTCCAAGTCTCCTGGATTAAGTTCGGTGAGAAGATCACGTTCCCGAAGGTTTCATTCCATTTGGACTCCGTTTGATATTCCGTTTCTTCGAAACACTGAAATAGGCAAAAAAAACAGCAATTCTGGGTTGGGCCTCTGGTTAATAGGTTAGTCCCAAAAATAATATAAAAGTGGAAAATAAAGCCCAATATAGTCCAAAACAGTAGATAAAGTAGCATGGAGCAATCAAAAATTATAGATACGTTGGAGACGTATCATCCATCAAAAGAAACTATGTGAAAACTGCTCTGTGTGATTTGGGAGCTGGTGTTAGTGTTATGCCTTTCTGTTTATATAAAAGACTTGACTTGAATAAACTCACACCTACTGAAATATCTTTGCAAATGGCTGACAAATCAACTGCCATACCTATCGGTATTTGTGAGGATGTGCCCGTTGTTGTTGCTAGTGTTACTATTTTGACTGACTTTGTTATACTTGAGATGCCCAAGGATGACAACATGTCGATTATCCTTGGTAGACCCTTCTTGAACACTGCAGGGGCTGTTATTGACTGCAATAAAAGCAAGGTCACCTTTCATATTAATGGTAATGAGCATACAGTGCACTTTCCAAAGAAACAATTCCAAGTGAACGGTATTAATGTTATTGAAACATCTCCGACAATCACTATTAGAAGTTTTCAACTACCTCTACCTACTGCCAAAAAGAAATATGAAATGCTTATTGTTGGGGATATTTGTATCCCTGTTGAGGTAACTTAGTGATTTACGAAAGTTCTTTGGTTTCATGCTAATCGAAAGTGGTTGTTAATAAGACTTGATCAACCTTATTAATGGATCATTTTTGAGAGGTATGAAGTTGCTGAATTTAGTGAGCACTACCTTCTGTCCCTACCTTTAGTTTTCTGTTTTTACTAGTTAAACAAAATAAAATGCCATGTTTTGTTTGTTTTATGAATTTCCCGTGCAATAAAAAATGACCCAAAAATAAAAGTTCTCAGAATGCTCTGAAAATTTAATACGATTTTTTCTGAATATTTAAGAATTTTTGGTGCAAATAACATCAGAGGGAGGTGCACCAGGTGGGCAGAACCCACCTGGGCGCGCCAGGAGGTCCTGGCGCGCCCTAGTGGGTTGTGGTCCCCACGTGGGTCCCCTCACTTATCTCTTCATCCCACATCACCACTTACCTCCAGAAAAATATCACCCTTGCTCTCTCTCTCTCTCTCTCTCTCTCTCTCTCTCTCTCTCTCTCTCGTGTTCTTGCTCTCGAATCCGTGGATTTTGATCTCTTTGCTCGAAGCTCCTTTTCCGAAACTGTTTCGGTGGATTGTTGCTTGGTATGTGACTCCTCCGTTGGTCCAATTAGTTTTGCTTTAGTGTTTTATATTTTGAATAATTAGTTACTCTTGGTGCTGTTGTAGATGAGCTTGCATGTTGAATTCTTAGAGTTCTAAGTAGTTTGAATGCTTGATATGGCCTCTATGCATCCCTATGAGTAGTTGCTTTCAATCTTTTTAAGTTTTGTTGAGAAAATTTTTGTGAACTAAAAATTTCAGAATTTTGTTCATAGGAAAAAGATGAGTATATTTAGGAAATTTGCTTCCAAGAAGAACTCCAAGGGAGTTATTGGGGAGTCATCTGACAGCGATCTCCATACCCGGATAATGGCGGAGGTATGGCCGTGCGAATGGCCGCATAACCCGTTCATGGAAGGGGCCGGAATCCTTTAGGAATTTGCACAATATGTTGCTAATGTTTAGACTAAGCCATAGCCTAGTGGTGGGAAGGGGCTGATGCCTTCCCACCCACCCAGGTTCAAGGCACGATACTTGCAATTTGGGTTTGTTGCATCAATTATACTGTAGGGGGTTCCCTTACAGTCTTTCTATCAAAAAATATGTTGCTAATGTCGGCCTCACCGACTTCATCATAGATGAATGTGAACAGTATCATCTCCTCACAAATTCCTTTGTGCAAAGTTTTAATTTCTTCAGTAGGAATAATCCCCCTAAGGTGCAGTTTAACTTATACGCTGAACCCCATTAGATACCGCTTACTGAATTTTGTGACATATGCTTGCTCCCTTCTGATGGTGGATTAGTGGAGCCTAGGCCTGCGGAGTTTGATGGTTTTTACCATACTCTGACAATGGGGGACGAGAGAGGGGTATCGAGTGTCACTGCTACTAGCTTACACTTTCCGGTTGTGCATTATTTTGCTCTATTCATTACGAAGTGTTTGCTTGCTAGAGAGAAGGTAGGTGCACTCAGTGCTCCAGACCTTGCTGTTTTACGTCGTGAACTTCACGGCGACAACAATTATAGCTTGGGAGCTATTGTAGCATGTTGCCTCCACATTAATAGATCCAAAGTAAAAATACATGGGGGTATTTACGCTACTCGCCTGGCAACTCACTTTAACATTCAGATACGCCAGCATGATTATCCTTTACCCAAGGTTTATTTAGATCGTCGTGCTATGGAACACCATCAGTTTATTGCTGGAGATTACACTAACATTCCTATTCCTTATAACCTGGTTTAAGTGTGAACACTCGTGATATTATTCCATTGCCTGCACCTACCTTGTTTGATCCTATTGCCAGGGGCAGATGCAGGATTATGCCTGAGGACATCGTCGCCTACCAGAACAATCTAGCTGCAGCACAGGCAGAGCCTCAGCAGTGGGATCCCCAGGTGCCCGCTCCTCAACATTTCAACATAGGACCCCATGGTTTCTTCGACTGGTGATTACCAAGTTAGGCCAAAATCCTAAGCTTGGGGGAGTACGTATTTCCACCGACACTACATTGATGTTTACACATTTCATTCCAGTTGTCGGTGTCCACACTTTTTCATTGTATTATCCAAATTTATTTTCTCGCTTTCTTCTTGTGTGTTTGAAAAACTTTGAGAAAATCCAAAATTATATTTCCTATTTCATTTCGGTTTCCTTCCTAGTTTAAATTGTTGTAGCACTAAAAAGAAAATCCAAAAATATTTCCTTGTTCTTCTTTTGCTTGTTGGGAGCTTTCCCGTGTAAATAGTTTTCTCGTGTTTGCTTTTCCCTTTTATTTGCTCATTCACTAAAAAACCAAAAACTCCAAAAATATTTCAGTGTGTTTCTCTGAATTTTATTTTTGTTTTATTGAGTCATACCGAGGAGAAGACCATGATGAAAATGTTGAGTGGCTCTCATGTGCATTATTATTGATCTAACAAAGAGCCCATATTACCTTGTATTCTCCTTTTGAATAAAATGTTTGCAGATTCCAGCTTAGTCCACGGCACTCTTGCACTATTATTATTTTCATATCATTCGGTTGTGCAAGTGAAAGGCAATAATGACGATATTTGATGAACTGGCAGTGGCAGAGAGAAATGGGTATGAACTCGACTTGTTCTGTTTTTGTAAATATGTTTAACCTAGTATCCATGATTCAACCTATTATGATCAAACATGTTTGCAATAACAATTAGAGATTGTAGTCTCTCATGCCATGCATAAGTAGCTAGGAGTGGATAATGATTTATCTTGGACGTCAACATTGCGGTAAAATGATTGTGATGTAGTATGATGATATGGTATCCTCCTCTAAATGTTCGAGTGGCTTGACATGGCACATGTTCATGCATGTAGTTGAATCAAAACCAGCATCGCCTCTATAATATTCATGTTCATGGTGTTCATATCCCACTCATGCTAGTATCCAATGTTACTTATGCATAATGCATGTTCATGACCGTTGTTGCTCTCTAGCTGGCCGCTTCTCAACCTAATTGCTAGCCTTTGCCTGTACTAAGTGGGAATTCTGCTTGTGCATCAAAAACCTGAAACCCAAGTTATTCCAGATGAGCCCACCATATCTACCTATATGCGGTATTACCCTGCCTTCCTAAGTAAATTTGCATGTGCCACCTCAAAAAACTTCAAATAAATATCTTTTTGTGTGCCTGGATTGTTCATAGAGCGATAGGAGGTAGTCACTATCTTCCATGCTAAGCATGTTATTCTCATGATGAGTGTTTATTCACTCGCCATTGCACGAGAGGGGAGGTAATAGGGATTCCCAATCCTAAATTGCAAAAATAACTTACAAATAATCAAACAAAAACTCCTATGGAGTAATAACCTTTACTTTATCGCTTGGGAACCGTCGCTAATGTGTTTAGCATGGAAGATACCAATAACTAATGGTCGTGAAGTAAACAAGGAGGGTGCATTTCTCAAAATTTCATTTACCTCTGATTTAAAATCTTGAGCTCTGGCACCGCTGCAAATCACTACTTCCCTCTGTGAAGGGATTATCTATTTACTTTTATGTTGTGTCATCACCTTTTCAAATAAGCGCCAGAACTGGAGAGCACTGTTGTCATGCTTATGCATTGTGTGTAACTAATGTTGGGTGCATCATGACTGGATCTTTTCTACCATGAATTACAATGTTTAGTTGCTGCTTGAACTTTGGAGGTGCTTTGCATTTATGTTTTGCGGTCTCAGAAAGGGCTAGCAAGATATCACTATTGTCATATTATATTATGGTTGTTTTGACAACGTGTTGCTATTTGAGATATCTTATTATTGCTCGCTAGCTGATTATGTCATTGCTATGAGTTAATATAATTTTTAAGAGTTATTGTCGACATGGTTAGTTATAACCTTGGCTGAAAACCTGGGTGCTACTTAAGCTTATTTATGCAAACAAGAGCAAAAGAGTTCGTAAAAGTTTTTCATTTTCACTTTCAGTTTATCAACTGAATTGCTTGAGGACAAGAAATGGTTTAAGCTTGGGGGAGTTGATACATCTCCATCGTATCTACTTTTGCTAACGCTTTTCCTCTTCTTTTGGACACTAATTTGCATTATTTGAATGGACCTAACCCGGACAGACGTTTTCAGCAGAACTACCATGGTGTTGCTTTTGTGCAGAAATAAAAGTTCTCAGATTGGAACGAAACTTTGCGAGGAATTTTTATGTGAATAAAGATAATTTCTGGAGCCAAGAACCACCAGAGCGGGGCACCTGGGTGGGCACAACCCACCAGGGTGCGCCACCCCCTCCAGGCGCACCCAGGTGGGTTGTCCCCACCTGGTGGCCCTGCAGACTCTAAAACCGACGCTATAAAATCCTATTTTTCCAGAAAAAACTAAGGAGAAAGAATTATCACGTTTCACGAGACGGAGCTGTCAGGATCCCGATCCTAAGTCACACCGATCTAGCATGTAACACATCATATCACTTTGCAGCCTCACACACGGTATTCCCACGGGTGCCACTTTACCTGGCTCGGGACCGTTTGCGCCTTTTGGCTCACGTATATGATAGCGTCGCTAGCATCCATATGACAAAAGAACCCGGGCCGACATGACTAGTCGTAAACCCAAGGTGGCGCTAACTTACAGAGACAGGCATATATGACCCAGCAACGAACGTGTCGATCAGCAACGTATGAACCCAAGTCGTAGCAAGCTACAAGGACATAAAGGAACAACGCGTGACATTTCCCCAAAGGGACATACACACGAACAAAGAAGGACACATGCCGGCTAACCTAAGTGTTCCGGAGTAGTAGCAAGCTACTATGGCTCAGTAGAAGCACTAGGAGACATTTCCCGGAAGAGAGGCTACCAACAATAAACAACTAGGTTGTGGGATCCCACACATACCAAGCATTTCAATAATCATACACACAATATGCTCGATAAGTGCAAATACAACATGGCATCACAACATGACTCTACAACTCAGAGTATTTATTCATTAGGCTTCAAGGAGCGAGATATTACAAACATGGGTCTGAAGACCCAACATTCAGAGCATACAAACAAAAGCACATGCGGAAGCTTAACATGTCTGGGTACAGACAACTACAAAAGAAAAGGGCTGACAAGCCTGACTATCTACAAGATCCTGCCGAGGGCACAAGATCGTAGCTGAGGTAACAAGCTAAACGTCGAAGTCCACGCGGAACTACTAGCAAGACTGAAGTCTTTCTACAAAAACATAAATTAAGCAAACGTGAGTACAAATGTACCCAGCAAGACTTACATCAGAACTATCTACACATGCATCAGTATCAATAAAGGGGCTGGGGGAGTTTGACTACAACAAGCCAGCTTTGACTCGGTGGCTATCCTGAACTACGACTGCAAGTAACTCTTTTGAGGTGGCGCACACGAGTCCACATGTTCACCATATCAATACACCACTATGGATCCGCTCCCGTCTCCCTACGAGAACGCCATCCATAGCACTCACGGTTATCTTGCTCATTTTAGAGTATACACTTTCACTTCTCTATGAACCGTATAGGCAACCCAGAGGTCCTTTACTGCGGACGCGGCTATTCGAATAGATGATATTAACCCTGCAGGGGTGTACTTATTCACACACGCTCTCGCCACTTACCGCCATGTACACGTCATGTATCTCGGCAACCTTCAAGCGGAAGCCTGGTGAGGGTGTCGGCCACGACCTAACTAACCATGCAAGGCTCTTGTCTAGGTTTTATCGCCTATTCGGGTTCCATCCGCAAGGAGATCTGGCCGGGGTGTTGCTCATGGCCCCAAACGATGTGAGCAGGGTTCCCAAGCCCACCATCCGGGTGCCACTTGTTACACTGTGCCATGGCACCTAGTCTGTTCTAAGCCCACCTATACTGGGTGCCACTTGGTAGACTACTAGCACTACCTACAAACACCAAAAACTAGTTGCAACTCCTGGACGGAGATCGGCCTGATTAATAAGTCGAGACGGGTCGAGTTACTGGAACCCAATGTGTGGTAGCATTTGTTCATGGATCACAAACACAGAACTTAGTTCCTAAGGACGGCTTCAATGAGACAACTCACCATGTACTCCTACATGGCCTCTCACCGCTACCTTTAACAAATCGTGTTCACACACTTAGCTCACACACAGTAGGATGATACGTCTCCAACGTATCTATAATTTTTGATTGCTCCATGCTATATTATCTACTGTTTTGCGCAATATTGGGCTTTATTATCCACTTTTATATTATTTTTGGGACTAACCTATTAACCGGAGGCCCAGCCCAGATTTGCTATTTTATGCCTATTTTAGTGTTTCGAGGAAAAGGAATATCAAACGAAGTCAAAACAGAACGAAATCAAACGGAGAAGTTATTTTTGGAAGGAAAGCCACCCGATGGACTTGGAGTGCACGTCAGGAGATACGGGAGGTGCTCACGAGGGTGGGGGGCGCGCCCACCCCCTAGGGCACGCCCCCTACCTCGTGGTCCCCCCATAGCTCCACCGACGTACCCCTGCACCCATATATACCTACATATCATAAAACTTCCAGAACAGAAAATAGATCGGGAGTTCCGCCGCTGCAAGCCTCTGTAGCCACCAAAAACCTCTCAGGAGGCCGATCTAGCACCCTGCCGGAGGGGGAACCCATCGCCGGTGGCCATCTTCATCATCCCGGCGCTATCCATGACGAGGAGGGAGTAGTTCACCCTCGGGGCCGAGGGTATGTACCAGTAGCTATGTGTTTGATCGATCTCTCTCTCTCTCTCTCTCTCTCTCTCTTGTTCTCTCTCGTGTTCCCTATATGGCACAATCTTGATGTATCCCGAGCTTTGCTATTGTAGTTGGATCTTATGATGTTTCTCCCCCTCTACTCTCTTGTGATGAATTGAGTTTCCCCTTTGAAGTTATCTTATCGGGTTGAGTCTTTTATGAGAACACTTGATGTATGTCTTGCCGTGATTATCTGTGGTGACAATGGGATATCATGTGCCACTTGATGTATGTTTTGGTGATCAACTTGCGGGTTTCGTGACATTGGGAACCTATGCATAGGGGTTGGCACACGTTCTTGACTCTCCGATAGAAACTTTGGGGCACTCTTTGAAGTACTTTGTGTTGGTTGGATGAATCTCAGATTGTTTGATGCATATCGTATAATCATGCCCACGGATACTTGAGGTGACAATGGAGTATCTAGGTGACGTTAGGGTTTTGGTTGATTTGTGTCTTAAGGTGTTATTCTAGTACGAACTCTTTTATAGATTGATCAGAAAGAATAACTTTGAGGTGGTTTCGTACCCTACCATAATCCCTACGTTTGTTCTCCGCTATTAGTGGCCTTGGAGTGACTCTTTGTTGCATGTTGAGGGCTTGTTATATGATCTATCTATGTTTTTATTGTTGAGAGAACTTGTACTAGTGAAAGTATGAACCCTAGGCCTTGTTTCCTATCATTGCAATACCTTTTACGCTCACTTTTATCATTAGTTACCTTGCTGTTTTTATATTTTCAGATTACAAAAACCTATATCTACCATCCATATTGTACTTGTGTCACCATCTCTTCGCCGAACTAGTGCACCTATACAATTTGCCATTGTATTGGGTGTGTTGGGGACACAAGAGACTCTTTGTTATTTGGTTGCAGGGTTGTTTGAGAGAGACCATCTTCATCCTATGCCTCCTATGGATTGATAAACCTTAGGTCATCCACTTGAGGGAAATTTGCTACTATCCTACAAACCTGTGCACTTGCAGGCCCAACAACGTCTACAAGAAGAAGGTTGTGTAGTAGACATCATAGGACATGTTCATCACCATTCTAATTCATCCCCGATGAATCAGACCTGACTCAACCCTAAGCTGTAGCAGGCATGACAAACAAGCATGAATGAGTAGGCACATTAGGGCTCAAACAACTCCTACTCATGCTAGTGGGTTTCATCTATTTAATGTGGCAATGATAGGTCATACAGAGGAAAGGGGTTCAACTACCGCAGCATGTAACAGTTGAATTGTTGTTGTCCTAATGCAGCAAAATAGAGCATGAGCGAGAGAGTGGGATTGTATGAGAATGAACAAGGGGGTTTTGCTTGCCTGACACTTTTGAAGATAGTATAGTTCCTCATTGGTGTCAACGAACTCATCGTCGGAACACGTCTACTAAAGGGGGACAAATTCCGGCAACAAAGAAGGAAACACATTCAATGCAATGCACAATATGATGCATGATCATGACATGGCAACATGCTGTGATTCGAGCTAATGCAACTAAAACTAGATTAAATGAAGTTGGTTTGAACCAAAGATTCACACCCAAACTTCATATGTGATGGTTTAAATGCCCTTTATATGACTTGTCCTAAACAACAGCCATAAGTTGTTCTAACATGCATGAAAATGGTACAGATGGATAGATTGGATTTTTCAGATCAGTTTTCATATATAACTTATTTCATTTGGAGTTATGGTTGAATTTCTATGAATTTTTGAAGTTTATAACAATTTCTGGAATTTTCTGAATTATTTTAAACCCAGAAAATGATTAATTGCGTCAGCATTGCATCAGGGTGACATCAGCAGGGTCAATAGGGCTACCCCCAGTCAAGCCTGGCCAATGGGTCCCAAAGGTCAGTGTCACGGTGCTGGCTAGGGTCGCTGACGTGTGGGCCCAGTCAACAGCCACGTCAACTTGGTCAAACCTGACACGTGGGGCCACTATGGTTAGGTTAAAGCTAAACAGGGGTTTACCCCATGGTTAATTAACGTGGCGGGGTCGATTGTCAGTGGCTGCGGTGGTAATTAGTGGGTGGATTAGACCTAATCTAATCACGCCACGTCGGTGTCGCCGGATCAAGTCGCCGGTGACCTTACACGACGGCGGTGGCTCGTCGGAGTTTCTATTCCTTTGACCATTCGCATGGCGGAGGGCATCTACGCATTGCGGGTGCTTGGCCGCATCCATCTACGCAAGCGGGAGGGGCAGGGGTCAGTCAAGCTCGCCGGAATCAAGCTCACGGCGGCGGCCGGAGTTCGGGTGATGATGCAAACGTCGCTATGGTGCACGGTAGGAGCAACAGGTGGCTTCTACATGCTCCTGGAGCTTTACTGAGCATGGAAACGCGCTCAACTTCAAGCCTGAGGGGCTGCGGCGATGGCAGTGACATGGCCAGCGGGCAGAAGCTTTCGGCTCCGGGAAAAAACACGGCTAGGGAACGCGTTCGGCGGTGAGAAGAGAGGGGAAAGATGGCAGAACTCACGTAGATCACGAAGCGATTCTCGGGGTAGCCGGGGGCGTGATGAGGACGACAAATCGGCAAGGGTGATCGGCGGCGCCTGAGGTTGAAGATGATGCCGAGGACGGCACTACGGGGCTTCTGGTGTCACCTGGCTTGTGGAGGAGGGAGAGGAGTCGAGGCGGAGCTCGTGGACAGCTTGGGGAGGCGAGGCAGTGGCTGTGGTCGCGGTAAACGGCGGCGGCGACGACGAGCTCCGCTCGGTGGGGAAGAGAGAGGGATCCAGGGGAGGAGTGAGGGCGAGGGAGAGAGCGAGGAGGTCCAGGAGGTGTCGTGGCATCCACAGCGGCGTCGCGGAAGGGGGCAGGCAGGGAGGGAGGAGGTGGCCATGGCGTGTGGCTGCGCGCGCCGGGCATGCGCCCTTCCCTACTAGCGCGAGGAGGAAGGCGGCAGAGGAGGGGGCCAGGTGGGCTGGGCCGCACAGGAGCGCCAGGTAAGTGGGCTGCCAGCTGGGTTTTCCTCCTTTTCTATTTTCTGTTTTGTTTTGTTTTCTGTAATTTGTTCCTGATTTAGTAAAAATACTAAAACAATTACTTATGATCATTTTTGTAGGGACTATGTGGATTATTCCAGAGCTCCACACAACTTCCCAGAATTATTGGAGCATTACAAATATTTATGGAATATATTTGCTCCAATTCAAATACATAATGAATTAATTCAGAGTCCAAAACTGTCATGAAAATGTGCATCATCTCTGGTTACTGTTTCCAGCATTTTTCCAAAAATGATGAACATTTTGGAAGCCAGTTTGGGGTCACTGAAAAATATTTTTAGTTGAACCTATTTGGATTTCATTTGGTGCTAGGGTTTATCAAACCCCATTTCAAGTTCATTTGAAAACTTAGACTTGATGCACACATGACTAGCTAGCCCAGAGCATACCAGACCTAGGGATGTGACAACTCACCACCACTAAGCAAGAATCTCATCCCGAGATTCAAGACATAGGGTAAGCAGACAGAAGGGGACACGAAGCTATCACAATCTTCACAATCCAACTACACTTCATAGGAACATCGATTCCTTGCATCACCTTGGTCTTGACAACTCTGCTTTTGAGATCTTCATCAAACACAAGGACAAGAACAACTCTACAATGATGGATCATCTTAATGATCACAAGATCAACTCACGGAATGAGACGTAGAAACATCGCTTGAGCTGAGAGGCAAAACACACCTTGGAAAGGACGGAAAAAACAATTTGACGAGGGTTTCAAAGTAGCGAGGAGGAATTGCCATGATTCCATAATGGGGCACCTCAAGGGAGATGACTCATAGAATTACCCCTTAAGTGGCAAAAAGAATTACTTTTGATATCTAGATCATTGAGACTCTTTATACCAGCCTAAGACAATCACAATCAATTGTTTGAAAGAGTTCGAAGGAGAGGCATACTCAGATTGGAAAGAAAACTAGAGTGATAAGACAACTTAGCAAACGGAAAGCACATTCCAGATGATGCCGAGGATATAGCTCAGTGACTGAGCGTGCTCTCAAGAACTTGAGCATTTCCATATTCATCAAGGTTTTACCAATATCCGTGTCAAGGATCCTGGCAACACAACTTACAGCCATGATGAATAGTGAAGGACGATGCAGATACAGCGGAATATAACGCTTTCCCAGATTTCACCTTAGCGAGACCGAGAGGACAAAATCTGAATGATCGACCGAGAGACATTTAGCACTCCGCTTCTAATGTTCTCCTTGATGTGCTAGTGTAACCCATTTGTAGATATGGTTGGGTATCTAGAACATCAAGTAAAAGGTCGGACTTCGGGAACACAAGAGTCCATAAGGAATAACTACTGGAGTAAATCCTACGAAGTTCTCATGGGGAGGTGGCCAACTTCCTCAATGAAGATACTACAATAACAGGTCTTCCGGCTGGGTGTGTTGGCCACGACATCCATTTTACCGAGTTATAGAGAGATCAATATTATAGTTCTTGGGAAATGTTCCAACCATCATATCTGCCTGAGATTCAGACTGGTTGGTGTCAGGACCTTCCAGACTCATCATTTCTAGAAAGAAAAAATAAAGTTTGCAACACAATTATAAGAGATAACGTTGCAAGATTCTCAGGGAATAAACTAAGATAGCAAGCTCCAAAACATGAGCTGGTTTTGCTACATACATGTGAACACATTGTCCAAGACAAGCATGACCACATAGTAGTCTTATAATAAAACACTACCGAGTTCAGGTTGGGAACCATCATCGAGGATAACAGAGTCCTAACATAAGTCATGATTCTTAATAAGGAACTTCTTCTCTTTGAACAAATCAATCAGTGGCTTGGTGTGCTACAGAATACATGTGGAGTGGAGGTAATTAATCTACCCAACCATAGTATACTTTGCACGTGCATGACTGACTTGGGATGACTCCAAAGGAAGCAAAAACAATCTTCTCAGATCCACGGCGGCAACTTACACCAAGTGCACGTGAATTAGAGGAAGTCACTTCTTTGATCCAACATATGCTTCATGCGCGGGACACGAAGAAAATGCTTACACAAGTTTCCAATACTAACTTAGATGTTCAACATGAATCATGGAGAGGATAAAATGTTGCTGATGAGCTCAATAACAAGTCATCGAAATTCCCATGGAAATGGAATTCCAGAACTATGTGAACAAGGGGATAGCATTGATCAGACCCAAAAGATATAATGGTGTATGGTCGAGGGATCAACCACGAGTAAGCCAGCATTACAAACATCGTTGGTTCTGAATTGATTTGATGATAGCCCATACTCAAATCAAAGTTTTCATAAGACAATAGGTCCAACAACTAATCATGAGGGTCAGTCGATGAAAATATCATTTTTCTTCAACACACACACACATAAAAGATAACCCTTGGGAATGAACTAAGTCAGGTAAGCTTTTATCCTCCAACTCTCCAGGTTGTTGTTTAGCTTAACCAACTAGCTCAGGGTATTCGACACAGATTCTTGCAAAGGGTGGTTTACAATAAAACCAACTTGATCACAAACTCAACATAGCGGTCAGGTGACAACCTGGTGATACCTCTAAGAAGATATTCGGAAAATCATGAACCACATGTATCTTACTAAGCTCGAGAACAATCTTGCTTTTCATGGCAAGATGATATGATTAAAGAGTGAAGGATTGACACAATCCTAAATCATTGATCGAGGAGTGCACCGGAAATGAGGACTAGGTAGCACGATCAGTCCTAAAATGATGAGTCAATAACCAACACGCTAAAGATGAGAATGTTGTCCATTTACTACCAAGCTACAATTGCTAGGAGTATTGATTTCACACATCATAGTTCACTTGTCGGCTTGCCGGTTGTGACAACACGAAACCAAGGAATGAATAATGGTGGCGAGAAGTATCGCTGCAACAAGAATTCATAAGAGTTGGTGCAATTCTCATGGCATTCCTGACATAAAGTGGGTAATACTTCAGAGTAGAACGGACAAAGAGCTGAATTGCATTTGATCTGCGGGACACAACTGCTTTGACCCTATCCTGGATATGGATAAGGTAGTGGAGTCCTAGTCATTCCGGAATAGAATGGCTTGTCGGACCATAGAAATAATAGGTATCGATAACACGAATGCATAATCACTCCTGCCTATCAATTGATAGACGAGGGCCAGGAAACAAGTAAAGAGGGACAACTCAAAAGAACATATGATTTTCTGAGTTGTGGATGCATAGGTTAGCATGTCGAACGAGTTCAACATATTTCTTCCGGATAACCCATGCAGAAAAGGTAGGACTGGCAGAGTCACAATATAGGATGGAGAACTCATCGAGAGCACTCTAGTTGTGATCTTTCGGTTTAGCGAGGAACTTCTGCCATAAGCAGTTCATGGTATTTGGAAGAAGGACATACCACGAACCTCGAGGACTATCGCAAAGGTTACTAATAATCTAAAGGAACAAGCGAACACTATCAACACGAAGTAAGCAGGGTGAATCTTGTATTCAGAACCCAGGAGTAGAATACCTACTACTAAGTGGCATCACAGGATGCTTTCAAGAATAATGGCCAGAATCATCACACTTGGAACACAAGTCATGGCAACATTAATAGATGGGTTTTCTGAGACACCTAGGGTCATAATAATAACTCCAACATATATACCGAGGCAATGAAATACCTCAACACACTGCTTAGTGTGGTTAATCTGGCCCAAAGAAACATCGGAAATGGAAGAAGGGATTCGCAAATGCATCAGACTATTTAGAAACCTGGGATGATTCGGGCAGCATAACGGCTGTAAATGCCCAAGAAAGACTTAACACATCCTGCAAAAATGGTGGCATAACCACTCAGAATCACAATATCAAGGTTCTGAGATCAACTATGAACACACGGAGGTAGTAGGAACTGAACTGAGGCTTGAGTCCAACAATCTTATAAGTCTACAGATTAGTAACACGTGATCCCGATAGAAAGAAGAGAAAGCCTAGTTCCTTAACCCTGTAGGAAAGATAGGATGACCCGGATCAGAAGGGCATAAGGTAAAAGGAGTAAAAAGAACCTTACATTCCCTCCCACAATCAATTCCCTTATATAACTAAAGAATTTCTAGACTCAACTTCGACCAGTTTGGCTTGGTAATCCTACAGGCAGTCAAGCTCTGATACCAAAGCTGTCAGGACCCAGATCCTAAGTCACATCGATCTAGCATGTAACACATCATATCACTCTGCGTCCTCACACACAGTATTCCCATGGGTGCCAACTTACCTGGCCTGGGACAGTCTGCGCCTTTTAGCTCACGTATATGATAACGTCGCTAGCATCCATATGACAAAGAACCCGGGCCAACATGACTAGTCGTAAACCCAAGGTGGCGCTAACTTACAGGGACAGGCAAGCATGACCCAGCAACGAACATGTCGATTAGCAACATATGAACCCAAGTCGTAGCAAGCTACAAGGACTTAAAGGAACAACGCGTGACATTTCCCCGAAGGGACAGACACAGGAACGAAGAAGGACACATGCCGGCCAGCCTAAGTGTTCTGGAGCAGTAGCAAGCTACCATGGCTCAGCGGAAGCACTAGGACACATTTTGCGGTAAGAGAGGCTACCAAGAATAAATAACTAGGTTGTCGGATCCCGCACATACCAAGCATTTCAATAATCATACACACAATATGCTCGATAAGTGCAAATACAACATGGCATCACAACATGACTCTACAACTTAGAGTATTTATTCATTAGGCTCTGAGGAGTGAGATATTACAAACATGGGTCTGAAGACCCAGCATTCAGAGCATACAAACAAAACCACATGCGAAAGCTTAACATGTCTGGGTACAGACAACTACAAAAGAAAAGGGCTGAGAAGCCTGACTATCTACAAGATCCTGCCGAGGGCACAAGATCGTAGCTGAAGTAACAAGCTAAACATCGAAGTCCACGCGGAACTACTAGCAAGACTGAAGTCTCTCTGCAGAAACATAAATTAAGCAAACGTGAGTACAAATGTACCCAGCAAGACTTACATCAGAACTATCTACACATGCATCAGTATCAATAAAGGGGGTGGTGGAGTTTGACTGCAGCAAGCCAGCTTTGACTCGGTGGCTATCCTGAACTACGACTGCAAGTAACTCTTTTGAGGTGGCGCACACGAGTCCACATGTTCACCATATCAATACACCACTATGGATCCGCTCCCGTCTCCCTACGAGCCATCCATAGCACTCACGCTTATCTTGCACATTTTAGAGTATCCACTTTCACTTGTCTATGAACGGTATAGGCAACCCAGAGGTCCTTTTACACGGACACGGCTATTCAAATAGATGATATTAACCCTGCAGGGGTGTACTTCTTCACACAAGCTCTCGCCACTTACCGCCATGTACACGTCATCTATCTCGGCAACCTTCAAGCCGAAGCCTGGCGAGGGTGTCGGCCACGACCTGACTAACCATGCAAGGCTCTAGTTCCGGTTTATCGCCTATTCGGGTTCCATCCGCAAGGAGATCTGTCCGAGGTGTCGCTCACGGCCCCAAACGATGTGAGCAGAGTTCCCAAGCCCACCATCCGGGTGCCACTTGGTACACCGTGCCACTGCACCTAGTCTGTCCTAAGCCCACCTGTACCGGGTGCCACTTGGTAGACTACTAGCACTACCTACAAACACCAAAAACTAGTTGCAACTCCTGGACAGAGATCAGGCTGATTAATAAGTTGAGAGGGGTCGAGTTACCGGAACCCAATGTGTGGTTGCAACTGTTCATGGATCACAAACACAGAACTCACTTCTTGAGGACGGCTTCAATGAGACAACCCACCATGTACTCCTATATGTCCTCTCACTGCTACCTTTACCAAATCGTGTTCACACACTTAGCTCACACACAGTAGGACATGTTCATCACCATTCTAATTCATCCCCGATGAATCAGACCTGACTCAACTCTAAGCAGTAGCAGGCATGACAAACAAGCATGAATGAGTAGGCACATCAGAGCTCAAACAACTCCTATTCATGCTAGTGGGTTTCATCTATTTACTGTGGCAATGACAGGTCATGCAGAGGAAAGGGGTTCAACTACCACAACATGTAGCAGTTGAATCGTTGTTGTCCTAATGCAGTAAAATAGAGCATGAGCGAGAGAGTGGGATTGTATCAGAATGAACAAGGGGGTTTTGCTTGCCTGGCACTTCTGAAGATAGTATAGTTCTTCATCGGTGTCAACGAACTCATCGCCGGGACACGTCTACTAAAGGGGGACAAATTCCGGCAACAAAGAAGGAAACACATTCAATGCAATGCACAATATGATGCAGGATCATGACATGGCAACATGCTGTGATTCGAGCTAATGCAACTAAAACTAGATTAAATGAAGTTGGTTTGAACCAAAGATTCACACCCAAACTTCATATGTGATGGTTTAAATGCCCTTTATATGACTTTTCCTAAACAGCAGCCATAAGTTGTTCTAACATGCATGAAAATGGTACAGATGGATAGATTGGATTTTTCAGATCATTTTTCATATATATATAACTTATTTCATTTGGAGTTATGGTTGAATTTCTATGAATTTTTGAAGTTTATAACAATTTCTGGAATTTTCTGAATTATTTTAAACCCAGAAAATGATTAATTGCGTCAGCATTGCATCAGGGTGACATCAGCAAGGTCAATAGGGCTACCCGAGGTCAAACCTGACCAATGGGTCCCACTGGTCAGTGTCACGGTGCTGGCTAGGGTCGCTGACGTGTGGGCCCAGTCAATGGCCACGTCAGCTTGGTCAAAGCTGACGTGTGGGGCCATTGTGGTTAGGTTAAAGCTAAATAGGGGTTTACCCCGTGGTTAATTGACGTGGCAAGGTCCACTGTCAGTGACTGCGTTGGTAATTAGTGGGTGGACTAGACCTAATCTAATCACGCCACGTCGGCGTCGCCGGATCAAGTCGTCGGCGACCTTACAGGACAGCGGTGGCTCGTCAGAGTTTCTATTCCGTCGACCATTTGCATGGCAAAGGGCATCTACGCATTGCGGGTGTTTGGCCGCATCCATCTATGCAAGTGGGAGGGGCTGAGGTCAGCCGAGCTCGCCAGAATCAAGCTCACGGCGGCGGTCGGAGTTCGGGCAATGATCCAAATGTCGCTGTGGTGCATGGCAGGAGCAACGGGTGGCTTCTACGTGCTCCTGGAGCTTTCCTGAGCACAAAAACGCGCTTAGCTTCGAGCCTGAGCGGCTGCGGCGACGATAGTGACATGGCCGGCGGACAGAAGCTTTCGACTCCAGGGAAAAACACGGCTAGGGAACGCGTTTGGCAGCGAGAAGAGAGCGGAAAGACGGCAGGGCTCACGTAGATCACGAAGCAATGCTCGGGGTAGCCGGGGGCATGCTCAGGACGATGAATTGGCGAGGGCGATCGGCGGCGCGTGAGGTTGAAGATGATGTCAAGGACGACACTATGGGGCTTCTGGCGTCACCTGGCTTGTCGAGGAGGGAGAGGAGTCGAGGCAGAGCTCGTGGACAGCTTGGGGAGGCGAGGCAGTGGTTGGGGTCACGGTAAACGGCATCGGCAGCGACGAGCTCCGCTCGGTGGGGAAGAGAGAGGGATCCAGGGGAGGAGTGAGGGTGAGGGAGAGAGCGAGGGGGTCCAGGAGGTGTCGTGGCGTCCACAGCAACATCACGGAAGGGGCAGGCAGCGAGGGAGGAGGTGGCCACGTCGTGTGGCTGCGCGTGTCGGGCACGCGCCCTTGCCTACTGGCGCGAGGAGGAAGGCGATAAAGGAGGGGGCCAGGTGGGCTGGGCCGCACAGGAGCACCAGGTAAGTGGGCTGCCAGGTTTTTCCTCCTTTTCTATTTTCTGTTCTGTTTTGTTTTCTGTAATTTGTTCCTGATTTAGTAAAAATAATAAATCAATTTCTTTTATTCTGATCATTTCTGTAGGGACTATGTGGATTATTCCAGAGCCCCTCACAACTTCCGAGAATTATTGGAGCATTACAAATATTTATGGAACATATTTGCTCCAATTCAAATACATAATGAATTAATCCAGAGTCCAAAACTATCATAAAAAATGTGCATCATCTCTGGTTAATGTTTCCAGCATTTTTCCAAAAATGATGAACATTTTGAAAGCCAGTTTGGGGTCACTGAAAAATATTCTTAGTTGAACCTATTTTGATTTCATTTGGTGCTAGGGTTTATCAAACCCCATTTCAAGTTCATTTGAAAACTTAGACATGATGCACACATGACTAGCTAGCCCAGAGCATACCAGAACTAGGGATGTGACAGGAGCTGCCGCCGCCTCCTGTTCTTCATCGGGAGGTCAGATCTAGAGTCCGTTTGGGGCTCCGGAGAGGGGGGTCTTCGATCTTCGTCATCACCAACCCTTCTCCATCGCCAATTCCATGATGCTCCCCACTGGGAGTGAGTAATTCCTTCGTTGGCTCGCTGGTCGGTGGGGAGTTGGATGAGATTCATCGTGTAATGGAGTTAGTTTTGTTAGGGCTTGATCCCTAATATTTTCATTATGTTCTGATATTGATGTTGCTATGACTTTGCCATGCTTAATACTTGTTACTTTGATCCCGGGTGCCATAATTTCAGATCTAAACCGTTTATGTTATCACCATTATATCTATGTTCTAGATCCGATCTTGCAAGTTAGAGTCACCTACTATGTGTTATGATCCGGCAACCCCGGAATGACAATAGTCGGGATACTTCCCGGTGATGACTGTAATTTGAGGAGTTCATGTATTCACCATGTGTTAATGCTTTGTTCCGATTCTCTATTAAAAGGAGGCCTGAATATCCCTTAGTTTCCAATAGGCCCCCGCTGCCATGGGATGGTAGGACAAAAGATCGCATGCAAATTCTTTCCATAAGCATGTATGACTATTTACGTAATACATGCCTTCAATATATTTATGAACTAGAGCTAGTGATGTATCGCCCTAGGTTATGACTGTTAATCATGAATATCATCCAACAAATTGCCGATCCAATGCCTACGATTTTTTCCTACATATTGGTTTTGCTAAGTTACTACTTCTGTTGTTACTATTGTCGCTGCTACAAAACTATTACTATCACTGTTACCGTCACTATTGCTACTATCACTACTGCCAAAGCTACCATATTACTGTGCTACTGATCACTTTGCTGCAGATAATTAATCTCCAGGTGTAGTTGAATTGACAACTCAGTTGCTAATACTTGCAAATATTCTTTGGCTCCCTTTTGTTGAATCTATAAATTTGGGTTGAATACTCTACCCTCGAAAACTTTTGCGATCCCCTATACTTGTGGGTTATCACCCCCTCCCCCTTAATGACGCGCCCACTCTTATTCTTCCATGAATAAAGGACCTCGAGCTCATCGTTGTCTGCCTCCCAAATGGTGAAATGGAGCGCCTACTCCGTGGTTGTACTGCAGTCGAGTACCTTCGTCTTCGGGCGATCAATGGGTTGAGTAGCTTCCACACACCTCAATGACCCCCGGGCTATTTATGTGTGTTGCTGGTGCGGTAAGAAGACATCACAAGATGTGTACCACGGTATTGTCACTGAGGACACACCTTCACTTGAGAAATTACTTGTAGTTGATCAAGAAGGTCCAACAAGAATCAATGTCATTTCTGTGCCGAAATTGACAGTGGTGGGCTCCTCGTCTGACAAATACTCTGAACTTGTTATTGGATCAACACCTATTTAGGTACAACAACCACCTTCTACCTCTCCTTCTAGAAATTAAAATTATTTCTAATTTTGAAGATGTATGTTTGTTTGTCATCCAGAAAATGATTCCAACAAGCTTGACCCCGAAGCTGCGCATAGTGAAGGTCTTGGCACTAGAATCTATCGGCCCCAGCCTGGAGCAAGTTGTCAGTTTCCTGAGATGCTTTTCATGCATGGGGAAGCTATATAACGAGGTGATGTTCCTTTCCTGTTAAATGTTAACCATAAGGGAGTTCAATTTGTGACACCTTTTTCCAAGTTTACAATGACAATGTACTACAATTTCTGAAGGATTTTTTGGAGGATTTCAATACATACATGTCCCCCCCCATATTGGTTGCCTGATCCATATGGTTACAAGCCATAAGCATTTCTCCATTGGATTCATCTGTACTAGTTTTCTTAGGGAACTTTTCATCCACTCCAACCTCTTAAGGCTACATTTTTCTAGATTGTAATCAAATGCCCATGTTAATCATGCCGGATCGAAGATGGCATGTTAGTGCATTTTACAAATCCTGCAAACCAAATAGGCCTATAGTAGTGTTCAAAACTGCATGTAGCCACTAACACGTTTTCTTCTTTTGCAGATAAGATTAGGCCCAGTGGTGGATAATGTGATACAATATAACAATCACATCGAATGCCTAGAGCTGCATCTCTTAGAAATTACTTTGAACTCCTACCGAGGGACCTTACCAGAGATTATATCTGCCAGGTTCTTTGTTGTCAGAGCAAGGGCACTGAAGGTAATGAGGTTTGTCATACATTTATTTCACAAAAATGAATGGTTTGTTGATCAGCGTCGGCAGCTGCGGCAGAATGGAATAGGCTCCAAAAATGCTGAATTTCATTTTGGAACTTCAGATGACAAAGTAATCGGAAGTCATCGTGTCAACCCCATACATGACTTCTCAGTGGCTGACCACTTTGAAAAAATTATGAGGTTTCGAAGCCAGACTTACAAGTGGTAAAATTAGTTTGAACCTCTCTGATATCCATGTTCAGCGGATCAGTGTGAGCGTTTACAGCTGATGAGCTGAATTTCATTTCTAATATCAATTTGAACCTTGTAATCTTCAAATTTGAGCCATATAAATCTGGAATTTGAACCTTCTAATATTTCAAGCTTTTTTGGTACAATCGTTGAAATGGCATCGTATGAGACTCGTATATTGGTAGCACTATTTTGACCTATGCAATGGACTTAGATTTTATTAACCATTCTCGAATCTGTTTACCTTGTCGATCTCATAGCACACGGTCTGTATAGCTAACTCGACTGTGATCTTCGACATTATTGCACATAGTTGATTTCTTCAACCGTGCGCCCTGTAGAGCGCAGAATTAATTATCTCACTTGAGTGTCCATCATCACCCTTCTATGTAACTTTGATCTCATCACCAATGGGAGAACATATGACTGAAGTCATTCCACACACTTCGTTTTTACAAAGTTTTTTGCCAATAAACGCCCACGATTTGTCCCTCTTCTAGCCATCGCATGGCCAAACTAGCCGGGCGGGAAGCTCGCGCGGTAAAATATGCGGTAGTGCGGGAATAGGCTCACCAACGATACATTTGACGCCTCTTCAAGCCCACGCATGGTCAAACAAAACGTGTGCGGTGTGGTGTTGTCAAGCATGCTCTAGAATCCTCTACTATGAACGCGGTGACAAGACATGACGATTACAGGCCGGCCGGCGCCCATTTATTACATCAGCCATTTAACCCTCCCTTGTGTCTCTTCAACCTTTCGATCGTGCCCCACCATTGCAAGAATCACACCCACCACGACAAATTCTTAGAGGGTATCTTGCGCAGCTCCAATGGCGCTCCGAGCGGCTGCCGGCGATGAGCAGCAGTTCACCATGCATGCCATGGTGGACACCCACAGAAAGCTGTTGGTGGTCTACACCAACAACCCGGTCTGGGTGGAGCACTCCATCCACATCATGGAGTTGTTGCTTGCTGAGGAGAAGTACAAGGTGGTCGGGTTCAACCTCGAGTACACCCGCGCTTGTGTCGGGTCTTGTCCCAAGATCGTCGTCACCCAGATGTGCATGCATGATCACGTCCTCCTCTACCACTACTGCCTGGACACAACGCCTTGCGAGCGTTTCTCCAGGTTTTTCAACAACCCCACTACATGTTCGCTACAGTGGACATCACCAACAATGTAAAGGTGCTCAAGAATTCGTGCATCGCCTGCCAGAATCTTGCTGACATCCAGGGCCAATACAACATCTAGGGCAGCAACGAGCATGAGAAGGACTCACTAGTTCACCTC
Source organism: Aegilops speltoides (assembly GCA_021437245.1). NCBI lineage: Eukaryota > Viridiplantae > Streptophyta > Magnoliopsida > Poales > Poaceae > Aegilops > Aegilops speltoides. The sequence goes on along the minus strand of CM038146.1, from coordinate 185,444,526 downwards.
GCCGAGGCCATCATCCATCCCTACTACGGAGACATGAAGGATTCCTGCAACAAGGACAAGCGTGCCTGGCATTCGGCCTAGATGGAGAAACTCGACAAAGCTCATGTCGTGTACGCGGCCAAGGAGGCGTACACGAGCTATGAGATGTACAGGCGGATTGTTGACATGAGGAAGTGCCTCCTTCCCCAAAACGGCCAGGGATCCTGCAGGAAGCAGAGCAATGGCAAGCGTCATCGCAACAAGAAGTAGATGATTAGATGCTCGTTTCTCCTAGTTTAGTATGCATGTAATTGCTTACTATGGTGTGTGGAAATGTTATGTGTGTAGTTACTTGTGTAATTGTATGCTTAATTTGGTTTGGCAATGTTGTCTTTCTAAGTATATATGTTGATGCTCTGTAGACAGAGCGTAGATGTTGTGCGGACAGAGCAAATCACATCGCACACGAACTAAACAATGGAACCTGTCGGTGATGATTTCATCAATCACTGACAATTGTATACCAGCAATCGTTTGCTCACAACACACACGGCTTGTTAACAGGAAACGTCTGTGTTGTTATCAGTCTTCCCACACATTTCTGATTACAGACCTATTTGCCGCGTATCATGCACATCTTGTCAAGTTGAACTGTTTTTGTTCTCTTCCCTAATCGAAAATAGTTCATTCGAGTGAACCGTATGCCTTTTATCACACACACCTTGATCTGGCTGACCGTTTCTATTGCTTTCCCTAATAGCAAATAGTTCATCGGAGCGAACTCTATGCCATATATCACACACACATTGATATGGCTGCCCGTTTCTGTTGTTCTGTCTAATCGCAAACAGTTCGTATGGATCAACCGTATGCCCAGCATCGCACACGCAACTAAAATCTAAACCATGTTTGATGTATCCGCCATCACAAACATTTTGCATCTTTTTTGGCTATTTTTTTACATCACCGTTTGCGATTAATGCATTACACACAGTTCATCAAAGGGTCTCTGATCATAGTGTCGCGTTAGCAGCATCCTGCAGTAGTGCCTGCTCGTTTGGGATCTTGGAGTTCATGGAAAGTGGAGGCTTAATAGGCATGTGTGCTAACTAGATTTGGCGGTGATCTTAGCTACAAACTTACCAGAGTTATGTGAAGTCCCAGCATGCTATGGCATGGTGCTAGTTTTTTGTCCCGACGCGAATCTCTGTTGTGCGAGGTTCCATGATCGGTTTTTTCTTCTCTTGCTTTGTTAAGATTTTAATCTTTGCTATGTGAAGTTACAAGGAGGACCACTAGGAGCAATTCGGTGGCTCCTGTCGAGTGAGACTACTGAGAGCTTGGTGGCCTCTGACAAGGCTGACCGGATGCAATAATGATATTAAGCTGCAATAGTTAGAGCTCTTATGCATGTTTAGAGATGTAGTAGTCCGTACATGGTGTTCTTAAGGGAGACCCATCTAGATGACTATCGTGTTAAATGTCTACGTCAAAGACTCAAGATGGATCACAAATATGTTGTCCAGAGTGATGCCCGGAGCGGTGGTCTGATTCTATATTGGAAAAAAGAAGTGGCATTCACTTTAAGAGATAAGACTGACAACCACATTGATGTATTGTTGGTAGTGGGTTGGAAAACTTCCGGAGGTTTACCGGGATGTATGGAGAACCCAAATGGGCAGAAAAACATCTGACTTGGCAGCGGTTGTGAGACCTTCATTCTGTCTGCACTATGCCTTGGATGGTCACTGGGGACCTGAATGACATTATGTATTCATTTGAAAAGGAGGGAGGTAACCCTAGGCCGAGCCATTTCATGTTAGTGTTCAGAGATGCACTAGATGATTGCAACTTATCAGATTTGGATTACTATGGGGACAAGTTCACTTGGCATAGAAGATTAATAAGAGAATGCTTGGACCGAGCTGGGCAATTTTGGGTGATGCTTTGAAAGTGGAAATACTTAATGCTATCAATATAAAGGTAATTCCAGAGGGATGGAATGATACAATCATCGTCTATGTTCCAAAGGTAGATGAACCAGAGAGAATTACCCAATATAGGCCAATCTCACTTTGTAATGTTTTTTATAAGGTGATATCCAAGATGATTGCTTTCGGCTAAAATGTTTGCTTGATGATATTATATCGCCAGCACAAAGTGCCTTTGTCCCTGGTAGGCTTATCACATATAATATTTTGTTAGCATATGAGACTCTACATACCAAAGAATAAGAAGAAAGGAAAAGTTAGATTTCTTATGACCAGTTTGAGTGGAAATTTTTGGAGTGTATGATGATTCGTTTGGGTTTTCACACTGAAGTAGTCCAATTTCTTATGGCTTCTGTCAACTCTGTCAAGTACAAAATGAGATACAATGATCAAGAGACAACAGGTTTCACTCCTACTAAGGGCCTCCGTCAGGGAGACCCCTTATCTCCGTATTTGTTTTTGATTTGTGCAGATGGTTTATCGAGTGCTTTGGCTCAAAAAAAGAAGGTTCATGACATTGAAGGTGTTCGTGTGTGCAGAAATGCACCATCCGTTTCTCATTTACTATTTGTTGTTTATTCCCTTATCCTTATAAGAACGGATTTGATTAATGCAACCTCATTGAGACATGTGTTGGATGAATATTGTGCAAGTTCTGGATAGATGGTGAGTGATGGGAAGAGTAGTGTTTATTTTAGTCCTAACGTTGATGTTGATGTGAAAGCTTAGATATGCAATGAACTAAACATAATGATAGATAGGGGTGGAATTCGAGTCGAGTCGAGCTAGCTTGGCTCAACTCGCTGAAGCTCGTTTTGTTAATGAGCTAGCTCGACTCGAATCGTTACTATAACGAGCTCAAATCCAAGATTGGCTCGACTCATTTAGCTCGCGAGTTAGCTCGTTTAGCTTGTTAAGCTCGTTATAGGTATGAACATAAAATCTTAGGAATATGATAAAAAATTATTAATTGGGAATGTAACATGTACATATTATGCTTGTACGATGTTGACAAACAATTGTAAGTAGCTTAACTTACAATTGTTAGTATCATTAACATGTCAGCAAGTCAATAACATGTATGTACATGACCACAATATCGGTAACATGTACATGATCACAATTCCACATACAATGGTACATGACCACAATAATCAACAAATTATCAACATGTAGATGACTTCAGAGGTGGGTTTATGCGGCACTGTCGCTGTCGCAAACTCATAATTCAGAAATAGATGAGACGGGGCGAGAACCGACGGACTGGTATCTCGGTATTGTGGCATGCGTCACCTAGGTGGTTGGGCCTAGTGTTATGCGGATGGGCCCTATGTTGTCCCTATGCGACTGGCCTGGGTGCAAGGTGGTGCTGGATGGGTGAGTTTTATACCGAGCCTAACGAGTTAAACGAGTACTCGTGAACTCGGCTTGTTTAACTTGGTCTATAAACGATCTTAAAATAAAGCTTGGCTCGACTCGTTATTCTTCGAGTTCGAGTCAATTCGAGCCAAGTCACGAGCTACTCGTTTAGCTCGCGAGCTTCGAGCTTTTTTCCAGCCCTAATGACAGAAGCTCTTTCAGATAAGTACTTGGGCCTTCCTTCTATGATAGGTCTTGATAAAAGTGATAGTTTTGAGTATTTGGTTGAAAGGATTATTAGTCGCTGAAAGGATGGAAAGAAAAATTATTGTCATTGGGTGGTAAGGACATACTATTGAAGGCAATAATCCAGTCTATCCCGGTGTTTGCCATGGAGTATTTAAGATCCCCAAAAAGGTATGCAAGGAAATTACTGATGTAACAGTAGCTTTTTGGTGGGGAGATTCTGAGGAGCAACAAAAGATGGATTTGTTCGCATGGTGACGAATGTTGATACGTCTCCAACGTATCTATAATTTTTGATTGTTCCATTCTATTATGTTGTCTGTTTTCGATGTTTTATATGCATTAATATGCTATTTTATATTATTTTTGGGACTAACCTATTAACCTAGAGCCCAGTGCCAGTTTATATTTTTCCTTGTTTTTGAGCTTTCCAGAGAAAAGGAATACTAAACGGAGTCTAAACGGAATAAAACTTCATGATGATTTTCTCTTGGATCAGAAGACATCTAGGAGACTTGGAGTCCAAGTCAGAAGAGCCACGAGGTGGCGACAAGGGTGGAGGGCGCGCCCAGGGGGTAGGGCACGCCCTCTTACCTTGTGGGCCCCTCGGTAACCCCTGACCTAGATCTTCCTCCTATATATTTGCAAATATTCCCAAACCACCACAAGCATCCACTAAAACACTTTTCCACCGCCGCAACCTTCTGTTACCCTGAGATCCCATCTAGGGACCTTTTCCGGCACCCTGCCGGAGGGGGATTCGATCACGGAGGGCATCTACATCAACTCTATTGCCCCTCCAATGAAGCGTGAGTAGTCCATCCCAGACCTACGAGTCCACAGCTAGTAGCTAGATGGCTTCTTCTCTCTCTTTGATTCTCAATACCATGTTCTCCTCAATGTTCTTGGAGATCTATCCAATGTAATCTTCTTTTGCGGTGTGTTTTCGAGATCCGATGAATTGTGGATTTATGATCACCTTATCTATGAATATTATTTGAATCTCCTCTGAATTCTTATATGCATGATTTGGTATCTTTGTATTTTCTTTGAATTATCGGGTTGGTTTGGCCAACTAGATTGGTTTTTCTTGCACTGGGAGAAGTGCTTAGCTTTGGGTTCAATCTTGCGGTGTCCTCACCCGGTAACAAAGTAGGGGTAGCGAGGCACATATAGCATTGTTGCCATCGAGGATAAAAAGATGGGGTTTTCACATATTTCTTGAGTTAATTCATGTACATCATGTCATCTTACTTAATGTGTTACTCTGTTCTTTATGAACTTAATACTCTAGATGCAGGCAGGAGCTGGTCGATATCTGGAGTAATAGTAGTAGATGCGAAATCGTTTCTATCTACTTGATACGGACGTGATGCCTATATTGCATAATCATAGCCTTGGATATTGTCATACTTTGCGCTTTTTTATCAATTGCTCGACAGTAATTTGTTCACCCACCGTATTATTTGCCTTCAAGAGAGAAGCCTCTAGTGAAACCTATGGCCCTCGGGTCTATTTTCCATCATATTAGTTTCCGATCTTCTATTTTCCATCATATTAGTTTTCGATCTACTATTTTGCAATCTTTTACTTTAAGATCTATAAATCAAAAAACACAAAAATATTTTATATTTTGTTTATTTATCTCTATCAGATCTCACTTTTGCAAGTGACCGTGAAGGGATTGAGAACCCCTTTATCGCGTAGGGTGCAAGTGTTTGATTGTTTGTACAGGTATTGGTGATTTGTCCGTTCATCTCCTACTGGATTGATACCTTTGTTCTCAAACTGAGGGAAATACTTATCTCTACTTTGTTGCATCACCCTTTCCTCTTCAAGGGAAAAACCAACACAAGATCAAGAAGTAGCAAATGTGTTTGCCAAGTGTAAAGGAGGCATGGGTTTTAGAGATTTACATGCTTTTAATCTTGCTATGCTTGCTAAAAAGAGTTGGAGATTAGTTACACATCCTGATACTTTGTGTGCACGGGTATTACGAGACAAATACTACCCACATGGAAATGTTTTGAAAGCTGGGTCAAAGAAGGGCTCATCCTTCATATGGCAAAGTATTGTTGCGGGACTCCAAACCTTTAAAAGGGGCCATATTTGGAGGGTTGGAACAGGCGCACATATACATATTTGGGACAATCATTCGGTACCTTAAAATCCTTCGAGGAGAGTTATAACGCAAAGAGATGATGCTTTGCTGACTACTATTGACGAGTTGATCGATCCATTAACAGGATACTCGGATGAAATATTCTTAAGACAAGTTTTTGTGCCTTTGGATACAAAGAGGATCCTCAAAATTCCGTTGTTAGAACATCTCACCGAGGATTTCATATCTTGGCACAAAATGAGAACACACCAATTTTCTATGAGGTCAGCATACTATTTAGAATAGGAGCATCAGTTTGGTACAAAGTTAAGAAGAGACCCAGCTGAAACATCTAGCACTAATCCCGTCTGGGAGATTCTGTGGAAAATACAAATCCCAAGAAATATAAAAAAAATTGCATGGCGTGCGTTGCATGGGTGATGGCCTGCAAGTGCACATGGTTTAGTTATACCCTTTTTGAAGTAAGAGTATCGATCCCACAGGGAGCATAAGAATCAGATGATGCCTCTCGTAACTAATTATGGATTTGTGCCCGCAAGTGATTGTAGACTCTAGACAAAGTTAGGACAGAAATAAATTATTTTTGTTGTGCGGAGCAAACTTTAAAGTAAATAACATAAAAGTAATAAGAAAACAGAATAACTGATGAAATAGCTGAGGATTAGGTTCTTAAGGTGTCCGAAATTCCCATTGGTATGTTTCTAACGGAACCTATACGTGGGCATAGTATGGTAAGGATACTTGAGCCACTCTTGACGATTATGCTGGGCAGAGCCGGGTAAGAACACGTTCTACTCGAGGTAGACTTCGTGCAACGCACGCCGCCACCATAGTCTCCCTAGAGGGTTAGAACTATGATACTTAAGGTTTACCCCATGGACACGACCTCTCTAAGGGTTCTCCGCAATTCCCCTATCAATTGCAAAAGCTAGAAGTAAAGGCTTTTACTGTCACCTCGAATTACCTTCACATCCTACGCTTTACAACAACAGTGATATACTTCATGGCCATAAGGCGGTAATGCTGAGTGGGTGCCCTTCACAATATTCACAAAGTTATTAAACTAAGAATTTAATAGAGTATGCCATATCCCAAAATAACGGTTCATATCCTATACATACCATGGTTCATCCATATCCCAGAGAACTAGGGGTCTACTCATACTTGGAGACAATGAACAACATAATAATAACGGTGGTGAACATAGATGAATCACAAATGTAGCACACAAGACAATTCACTAGGGTTCTTGATGTTACAATGAGATGGATGTGGATTATGATGATGATCATGATGATGGTGGAGATGATGGTGATGACGGTGGTGATGATGTTGTAGCCCCCTTGTGCTTGGTGGTGAAGATGACGATCTCCTCCATGATAACCCCTCCTCTGGATGATCTCCAGAGGATAGGGCTCTGCCTTTTGGATGAGTTTCTGATCTGGGCGTATGATTCATGATCCAATTTCACAGGGTGAAAATAGTTGACAAGGTGGCGGTGGCGGCACTCCAGACGACCGCCCATACGAGCGATCACGCTCGTATGATGTGTTGTCTTCAGCTCTAGATGTGCCGCAACAGCTCCTCCTTTGGCCCCTTTGCTTATTCTTGGGACAGATGCATTTTTCCCTTAGGTGCTCAGTTTTGCCCTTAGATTTGTCCCTGAGTTTGTTTGAGTGCCCTTTGACCGTTTGACCAATACTTTGAAAATTCATAAAAAATTCATCTCAACCCATAAAATGGAAATAAAATATAAAAAATGTTTAGAAAGACATTAACTTTATGTGCATGTCATTTGCATAGGGAAAAATAATGGTTAAACTACTCAAGGTTATTAATGTTATTAACATTATTAAAAGTAAAAAAGGTATAAAAATATCTTTTCATGAATAAAAATTACATGCAAATGTAGGTCATGTTTTCTCAACATCGTCATACCTTATTTGCCTTTTTTCCGAGTTAATATAACCATGTTATGAATTTTCAAACGACACTGATCATTATTGTGAAACTTCATAATAAGTTTATATGAATTCACAAAAATGCAAATTAGATATCAGAATGTTCAGAAAACATCACCTATATTTGCTTGTAATTTTTATTCATGAAAAAAGCATTGTATGCGCCTTTTTATTTTTAATAATGTTAATAACATTAATAACCTTAGGTTGTTTAAACATACTTTTTTTTCGTGAATACAAATGACATGCATATAAAGGTAATGTTTTTCTGAACATTTGATATCTTATTTGCATTTTTATGACTTCATATGAATTTGTTATGGATTTTCAAAATATTTGTCAAATGGTCAAAGGGAATTCAGAAGACCTCCGAGACAAATCTAAGGCAAAACAGAACAGAGCCGAAAAGTAAGGACAAAACCCACTGGTCGGCACAACTAAGGCCAAAAGTGTAATTGTCCCATTCTTTTATGGTAGTTGATTATAACATTGAATATGTGATTTTCACTACCATTCCTGGGATTTCATCCATAAAAGTACTATTTTGTCCAAAAAGCGTTACCTGAGGAAATCAACAAAAAAAGGTGCACGAACGCGGTAAAATTCCAAAAAGCCTACCATGTAGGCACAAAATAGCTATCAAAATCATCACATAAATTGGACTCATCAATGGGATAGTTCCTGGGTTGTGTGTGTAGTAATAGACACATCAAAGTTTCCCTTAGTGTTCAATTTGTTGAGCTGGGCCTGAACATATTCTCCATATGTTATTCACTTGCCATCGAGCCAGAGAAGTTTGGAAGTCCTTGGGATTGGTGGATACTATTGATAAGGCTCTACGTGTTGATCGATCTGACTCGGTTGTTCTCAAGGAAATTCTACGGACTGTGACCAGGAACCCGTTAGTACTTGGACAACTTGGGCTATAGGAAACTGCGGTTGTGGGTATATCATATATCCAGTGGGAACATAGACAATTAGTGAGAGGAGATTCAGTTAAAACTGCACCAAGCTCGGCGTTCGCTATTCAGGCAATCACAGTGAATCATGCAGTTTGCCCCATTGCCCCGTTGTCGAAGTAAGATGGCAGAAACATTCAAATGGTTATTAGAAGCTAAATATAGATGCATCCTTCTTCGAGGATGGAAGTGGAGTAGTCACGACTATCCTTCAAAACTCTCCGGGAGAGGTTGCAGCTAGGGTTGCGGAGTAATTATGCATATTATGAACGCACCCATGGAAGAAGCGTTCACATTACGACGGGGCCTGAAGATGTTGTATGATGCGACTTGTACCAAAGTTTAGGTGGAATCAGATTGTGTGGAGCATATTGAGGCTTGCAAGAGAAATTTAGATATTTTGAGCCCCTACGTGCCGGTGTTGGCTGATTGCTTCCACTTAACTCACATAGTTCCTTCTATCTCGTATTAGTTCTATCCTAGGGAAGCCAATGGCTTGTCACACTTTCTTGATAGGTATAGCTATGATCATCAGACTAAGTATGAGCGGGTAGATGTTGCACCTAATTTCTTGCTATCTCATGTACTACTTGATGTAACATTGCCACTGAGTTAATAAAGTGTCATGAGGGTTCCCTTCAAAAATTCAGGAACTGAACATCGATTTAGCATGCAACCATTAATGCATAAAAATTGTTTCGATTTTCCCTTGCAAAATCCATGTGTTGCACCGAACTACATCCGTACTCCCTCTGTTTGCCAAAGGGTGCGCATCTGGCTATTTCAAGAAAAATTAAGGATTTTTGCATAAAACCCCTTCCTCTCCTCATTAAGCAGTTGGTAGCGTTGTGTTGCTTCGATTGAAGTGTACAGTTAATGAAACAAGCAAAAAAGCAATCCAAAAACTAGAAATGACTTCCTGCCATCAATTTTACCTCCAAATTTCACTGTTCCCGCCAACTATACTAGTAAAATAACAAATGTACTTGGCGCCACAAAAATTAGAAGACCAAGCGTCTAAGCCTAGCTACAAAGCCAGCTTACATGGACCAAATAGTAGACCACACACACACTAGCCATGGCGATCGACTTGAACTTAGCAGCACCAGATGAGGGAGATGAAGAAGCTAGTAGGTTGCCTGATCTGAATTGGCAACCTGTTGATCTCAATTGCCAACTTGTATAGCAAGAAGATGAAGCTGCCTTGGATGAGCAGCCTATATAGGAAGAAGATGGAGCTGCCTTGGATGAGTAGCCTTTACATGAAGAAGATGGAGCTACCTTGCATGAAGAACTCCAACCCGAACATCACTTTGATCTAAACATGGACCCAGGTACTCCTTGCTAATTTGTTCAATTCTTATTGTTCACCTCGATCTAAACATGTTTCTTGAGGTAGAAGATGAACATGAGGCCGATGTTGCCCACGGAGAAGAAGACCTACATGAACCGGATGAATTAGGTTAGTAAAATAAATTTATGTTGAAACTACACTAACAGCGTACAAGTGACAAGGCAAACAATTTTTGAAGTGCCTGTTAGACAAAGCCAAGACAGAGAAAATATTATTTCTATCATTGCCTCGTGAAGATCTACTTCTGGATGCAACTAATATTCCTAAATGAAACAATTCAGTAATTCTATTTGAGAAGTTAAGTTGGAATCTATTATTGACAGAATTTTATAACATAACTCCAAAAACAAAACAAATATATTTGGTACTATTCACATTTGAATTTATCAAAAAGAAAGATTGACATGTGTTATGACTTTTGATTTTCAAAGCCGCGCATGAAGAACTCCAACCCGCACATCACTTCAATCTTAACATGGGTCAGTCTTGAGGTAGAAGATGAACATGAGGCTGATGTTGCCCGCCGAGAAGAGGACATGCATGAATAGGATAAATCAGGTTAGTAAAATAAATTTATGTTTAATTATAATCTTATTCAACTAATCACATGACCTCATCTTGTAGACGATGAACTTCAATACCAAGGCAGTGTTTTTTCACAACATGGAAGAGGAAGTGCAAGCAATGCATGAAGCTCTATAGAACCTTCAAGTTGACGAGGAGGACTATGGTGTCTATGTATGCGATATAGAGATTCAGTTTGAGGAAGAAGAGCTTGATGATTCAGAACCGGATGAAGCCATGTATGATTCAGCACTAGAAGAAGACATGGATGTGGAGCAAGAGCAACAAGATAATGAGCAAGTTCATGATGTACAAGAATTTAATAGATTTGCAAAGGACTGGTATTTATGAAAAAATTGCTAGCAAGAAGTGTCAATCAGAAATTAAAGAAGATCACAACTAGAGAAGTTGCAAACAGTTCCATGTTTCAGTGCACAAGGTCAGACATGTTTGGAGGAGAGTGGAGGAGTGTCTTCGACAAGACGTACCCATTGATGTAAGATCAAGGAAGCCGAAAAACTCTGGGTGCAAATGGATTGTAGTTGACCTCAGTATGGTTGCTGATATTCCTCGAAGCCAAAGGAGAACTATACGTAGCCTCACACGAGCTTTGGGTGTGAAGAAGACCACAGTACATAGGATGTTTATGGATATCTTGCTCGATAGGCATTCAAGCTCACTCAAACCATATTTGAAGGAAGCAAACAAAAAGGCTAGGCTGCAGTTTAATCTCTCTATATTTGATGAGCAAAGTTTGAAAAATAGGCCCACGTTCAGGGATATGCGGAACATAATCCATATAGATGAAAAGTGGTTTAACACCAGTCAGAAGACGTGAAATTCTATAAGCTGCCATCAGAAGAAGACCCACATAGGACTATGCAAAATAAGAACTCCATTGGCAAAATCATGTTTTGGTTGCTATAGCCAGGCCTAGATACAATGCAGAAGGTATTTGCATTTTTATGGAAAGATAGGCATTTGGCCCTTTATCAAAAAGGTGAATTTCAACCTTTACTTATTTTATTTATTTTGCACATCAGTACTTAATCCAACTTGAGTTGTATTGTTGTTTGTAGGAGCCAGTGCCAAGGAAAAGTGATTACCACCCAAGAGGGACACTAATCACCAAAAAAATCTCCGTTAATAGAGAAACGTCGAGGGAGTTTTTGATTCAAAAGTTACTACCAGCTATTCAAGCAGTTTGGCCTCAATAGCTCGCTGGTGAGACCATATGGATCCAGCAAGACAATGTGCCCTCACATGTCCCAAGTAATGACCTAGGTTTCCTTAATGTTGTTGCCCAAACTGGGCTTGATATTCGCCTCATGCAACAGCCCTCGAACTCACTGGATATGAATATCCTCACTACAACAAAACATGTCAGTAGACACGCCTTTTCTAAGACGCTTTTATATTCGTCCCTATACTGGAAAGCACATATTATGTAGACACGCTTCTTGGGACGATGTATAGAACGTCACAAATCTTAACCTGTTGGGTTATCACATTTATTAATTTTTACATGTGTAAATAGGTAGAGACGATTTGTGAGACATTTTATAGGATACATAAAACAGTTTAACAATAAAATTGTAAAACCAAATAAAAAAGGGCCAAAAATGGAAATTACAGCCCAACTCTACCCACTGAACGGAACAAATCTCAACGCGCTCGTTCACGGAATTTCCTAACGGACGCTCGCTGCATCGAGTTGTCGAGCCTTCGCAGCAGAGGCGGCGACTAGCGACCAAGATGGGCGGCCCAATTACAAGATAGCCTTGGCGCTCTGACGTCTGGTTTTGGGAAGGTTCTGAGCAGTCTTGGGAACCTTCCAAAAGGTTCTTAAACTGGGTTTTCACTGGTTTTTCTGTTTGCTTTTTCTTTGTTGTTTTTTCTTTTTCTTTATTTGTTTTTCAGTTTTTTATTTTTCAATTTCCTTTTCTGCTCTTTTTATTTCTTTTTGTTCTTAAGAATTTCAAATTCTTTTCTAAAATTCTAAAAATGTTCAGAAGTTCAATAATGTTCTTGTTATTTTTTTGTACACAAATTCATAAAATGTTCTTTATTTTCTAAAAAATGTTCCCATATTATTAAATAGGTTCGATTTTCAAAAACAGTAAATAGCATTACAAAATGTTAAAATTTCGAATTATGTTTGGGAGTTTCAAAATCTTACCATTTCAAAATTTCGTTCAAAAAATGTTCATGTTTTCCAAATTTTGTTACGAGTTTCCATAAAGGTTTCAATTCTGTCACAGCCCCAGAGTTGTTTGTAGTTAGTGGCATCTGCATCCATGCATCATGTTTGATTTCAAAGGAAATTTGAAGTGGGGATGACCAAGCCCTAGCACTAAAGCAATTCAAATAGGTTCAACTAAGAAAATATTTTTCAATGAATCCAAATGGCCTTCAAAAATGTTCACCATTTTTGGGACATCTTGAAACAAGATAACAGAGATATTGCACATTTTCCATGACATTTGGATTATTGAATTAACTCATATTGTATTTGAATTGGGGCATTTAAATCCTATAAACATTTTTAAATGCTCTAATAATTCTGAAACTAGTTTTGGGTTGTTAGGAATAATCCCAAAAGAGCCCACAATTATTTTCAGGATTTTTGAAAACGTTTTGGTATTTTTAATAAAGCCCAACAGTTGCAGGAAAATTAGAAAACAGAAAACAAATTAGTAAGCAGAGAGAGAGGGTCACTGGGCCACTTACAGCGGCCCATCTGCCTTCGCTCAGTATTGATCGGCGCTGCCGATCGTCGTCTCCACCAGCTAGAAGGCACCGGCGTGTGCTCGCCGTGTGCACACACGCGCCGTGCCACCTCCCGCACTGCTAGCTGCGTGGCGCCCATGAACAGAACCAGAGAGCCGTCTGGATCGCTCGACCGCCCGCCACTCTCTCCCCGTCCTCATCCCTCCCTGTTCCTCTCGCGCACCCACCGGCGCAGCCGCAGCCGCCGCTTCGCCGTCCGCGCGTTCACCGCTTCTTTGTGCCCCTCGACCCGTCCACGAGGCCCGCGTCGGCGTCTTCTTCCTCTTCGCCCGGTGTCAGACGAGCCGGACGCTCTGTGGAGCCGTCTTCGCCCTCGTCTTCCTCCTCGGGCACCCGAGATCGCCGTCATGGTTTTGTCGCCACCGAGCCGTCCCCAAGCACGCTGACCTGCTCAACGACCTCCCAGTGAGCTCCGTTGCATTTCCCCTCTCTTTCCTGCATCTTTTCCGTCCTCTAACCGTCGCATTCATCGAGACCGAGAACCACCGCCGCCCGAGCTCGTCGCCGGCGTAGCTCCGGCGACCTTTTGGTCACGCCAGTGCGTCCAAACGCATCGCAGCAACACGTAGAGCCTCGAGGGAGTTTTAGTTCGACTGTGCCGACGCCAGTAGCCCGACCCCGAGCTCGCTCGAGCTCCGGCCGCCGCTGTGGTCGTCGCCGGCGACGCTACAGGCCATTCTAGGTCCGGAGACCACCACCATCCGATGCGCCGCGCTGCCAGCGTCCTAGAGATGCCTCCAGCGCATCGGTAGTGCTCTGTGGAGCTTTTAAAACTCCTCGCCGCCCGACCTCGCCCGTGACTCAGCGCCGCGAGTTTGACCCTTCGACCGGGGTTTGACCTCCCCTCGGTCAATGACAGGTGGGGCCAGCCCCCTGTTAATTAGTTTAGTTTGTTCTAACTTAATTAGCCACTGTTCCACTGACATGTGGGCCCTAATGTTTAATTAACCGACTAATTAATTAATTAGGCTAATTAAGCTTTGTTAAATCACCCTGCAGCTGACACACGGGTCCCACGCGACAGGTTTGACTCTGGTCAACCCTGTTGACTTGCTGACGTCACACAGGCGTCATGCTGACGTAGTAAAGTATTTCTGGAATTAAAATAAATCAGGAAATGATTTATAAATTTCAGAAAATGTCCTAAACTTCTAAAAATCATAGAAATTCAACCGTAACTCCAAATGAAATAAATTATATATGAAAAATGATCAGAAAAATCCAATCTATCCATCTGCACTGGTTTCATGATGTTAGAACAACTTAACACTGCTGTTTAGATGAAACAAGTTAATACACTAATATAACCTTTTAAAATGGGTTTGCATTTGAATCTTTGGTTCAAATGGACTCATCTAATCTGTTCTAGCTTGCATTAGCCCAAAACACATTCATAATGCCATGTCATAGCATGCATCATATTGTGCATTACATTGATTGTATTTCTTCTCTGTTGCGGTATCTGTCCCCTCTCGGTGAGCGGCGTTCGACGATGAGTTCGATGACACCGATGAAGAACTATATTATCTTGAAGTGCCGGCAAGCAAAACCCCTTGTTCATTACGATACAATCCCACTCTCTCGCTCTGCTCTATTTTCTTGCATTAGGACAACAACGTTTCAAGCTGCTACATGTTGCGGTAGTTGAACCCCTTTATCCTCTGCATGACTGTCATTGCCACGATAAATAGATGAAACCCACTAGCATGAGTAGGATTTGCTTGAGCCACTGATGTGCCTACTCATTCATGCTTGTTTGTCATGCTGCTATTGCTTAGAGTTGAGTCGGGTCCGATTCATCGAGGATGAGTTAGAGGTGTGTGAACATGTCCTCTTGTGTGTGAGCTAAGCGTGTGAACACGATTTGGTAAAGGTAGCGGTGAGAGGCCATGTAGGAGTACATGGTGGGTTGTCTCATTGCAGCCGTCCTCGAGGCCGAGTTACGTGTTTGTGATCCATGAACAGCTACTACCACTCATTGGGATCCTTAATTGACCCTCTCGGCTTCTTATTCACGCTTGTTCTCTGTCCGGGAGTTGCAACTAGTTTACGGTGTTTGTAGGTAGTGCTAGTAGTCTACCAAGTGGCACCCGTGCAGGTGGGCTTGGGACGGACTAGGCACCGTGTACGGTGTACCAAGCGTAGATCTACCCGTCGAGGTGGGCTTGGGAACCCTGCTCACATCGTTTGGGGCCGTGGCGACACCCGGCGGATCTCCTTGCGGATGGAACCCGAATAGGCGATAAACCTGGGCGAGAGACTTGAGTGTTTAGGTAGGTCGTGGCCGACTCCTCGCCCGGCTTCGCTTGAAGGTTGCCGAGATACATGGCGTGTCTGAGGCGATAAGTGGCGAGGCGTGTGTGAAGAAGTACACCCTGCGGGTTATCATTATCTATTGAATAGCGGATTCCTCGGATATGGAAACTTGGACCCTTGCATAGTTCATAGACAAGTGAAAGTGGATACTCTAAAATGCACAAGATAGCGTGAGTGCTATGGATGGCGTTCTCGTGGGGAGGCGGAGCGGATCCATAGTGGTGTATTGATATGGTGAATATGTGGACTCGTGTGCGCCACCTCAAAAGAGTTACATTGCAGTCGTAGTTCAGGATAGCCACCGAGTCAAAGCTGGCTTGCTGCAGTTAAGCTCCACCACCCCTTTGTTGATAATGATGCATATGTAGTTAGTTCGATGTAAGTCTTCTTGGGTACATTTGTATTCACGTTTGCCTATTCTATGTTTTTGCAGAGAGACTTCAGTCTCGCTAGTAGTTCCACGTGGACTTCGACGTTTAGCTTGTTACCTCAGCTACGATCTTGTGCCCTCGGCAGGATCTAGTAGATAGTCGGGCTTCTAAGCCTTTTTCATTTGTAGATGTCTGCGTACTCGGACATGTTATGCTTCGCTTGTGCTTGACTTGTATGCTCTGAATATTGGGTCGTGAGACCCTGTTTATAATATCTCGCTCCTCGGGCCTAATGAATACATACTTGAGTCATAGAGTCATGTTGTGATGCCATGTTGTATTTGCACATATCGAGCATATTGTGTGTATGTTATTGAAATGCTTGGTATGTGTGGGATCTGACTATCTAGTTGTTTATCTTTAGTAGCCTCTCTTACGGAAATGTCTCCTAATGTTTCACTTGAGCCTTGTAGCTTGCTCTTGCTCCGGAACACTTAGGCTGGCGGCATGTGTCCTTCTTCGTTCTGTATCCATCCCTTGGGAAATGTCACGCGATGAATACCGGAGTCTGTTAGCCCGCTACAGCCGGTTCACGAGTCTGCTAGCCCGAGTGCTACTGCACTGGATTCACTTGCGATGACCGACACGTTCGATCTTTGGGTCATGGATGCTGTCCTGTAAGTTTGTGCCACTTTGGGTTTACGACTAGCCATGTCGGCCGGGCTCCTTATCATATGGATGCTAGCGACACTACCATATCGTGTGCCAAAAGCATAAGCGGTCCCGGCAAAATGTAATGCGACACCCGTGGAATACCGTGCATGAGGCCGCAAAGTGATATGAGGTGTTACATGCTAGATCGATGTGGCATTGAGTCGGGTCTGACAGCTTTGGTATCGAGCTTGATTTGCTGTGGGATTCTGAAGCCAAACCGGTGAAGTTGAGTCTAGAAATGCTTTAGTTATATAAGGGAATTGGCTGTGGTTGGGAACGTAAGGCTCTTTTTACTCCTTTACCTTATGCCCTTCTGATCTGAGTCAACCTCTTCTCTTCTACGGGGATTAAGAACTAGGCTTCTCATCTTTCTATCAGGATCACGTGTTACTAATCAGACTTATAGGATTGTTGGATCCAAGCCTCAGTTCAGTTTCTACTATCTCCGTGTATTCATAGTTGATCTCAGAACCTTGATATTATGATGATCGAGTGGTTGTGCCACCATTTGCGGGATGTCTTAAATCTTTTTCGAGCATTTACAGCCGTTATGCTGTCCGAGTCATCGCAGGTTTCTAAATAGTCTGATGCATTTGCAAATATCTTCTTACCATTCCGATGTTCCTCTGGCCAGATTAATCACCCCAATTGCTGAGTTGAGGTATTTACTACCTCGACATATATGTTGGAGCTATTATTATGACCCTAGGTGTCTAGAGCATCACCTAGTAATTTAGCCATGTTATGTGTTCCTAGTGTGATCATTCTGGCCTTTATTCTCGAAAGCATCCCGTGATGCCACTTAGTAGTAGGTATTCTACTTCTGGGTTTTGAAACCGAGATTCACCCTACTTACTTCATGTTGATAGTCTTTGCTAGTTCCTTTAGGTTATTAGTAACCTTGCGATAGTTCTCGAGGTTAAGTGGTATATCATTCTTCCAAATACCATGAGCTGCTTATGGCGAAGTTCTTGAACCAAAAGATCACCACTAGAGTGCTCTTGATGAGTTCTTCTTTCTATATTGTGACTCTGCCAGTTCAACCTTTCTGCATGGGTTATCCGGAAGAAATGTTGAACTTGGTTCGACATACTAATCTATGCATCCACAACTCAGAAAATCATATGTTCCTTTGAGTTGTCCCTCTTTAGTTGTCTTCTAACCTTCGTCTATCAATTGATAGTCAAGAGTATGCGTGCATTCGTGTCATCGATGCCTATTACCCTTGTGGTCCGTCAAGCCATTCTATTCCAGGATGACTAGGAGAAACAAACTCCAGTACCTCATCCATATCCAGGATTGGGTCAAAGCAGTTGTGTTTCGCAGATCAAGATGCAATCTAGCTTCTGGTCTATTCTACCCTGAAGTATTACCGTCTTTATGTCAGGATTTTCATGAGAATTGCACCGGCTCTTGTGAATTCTTGACGTAGTGATACTTCCCGCCATCATTATTCATTCCTCGATTCTGTGTTGTTGTAACCGGAATGCCGACAAGTGAATTGTGATGTGTGAAATCAATACTCCGAGCAACTCGTTGCTTGGTAGTAAATGGACAATATTCTCACTTTTAGCATGTTGGTTATTGAATCATCATTTTAAGATTGATCGTGCTACCTAGTCCATTTTTCCTGGTGCACTCTTCGATCAAGAGTTAGGATTGTGTCAATCCCTCGCTCTTGTGATCATATCGTCTTGCCCTGAAAAGCAAGATTGTTCTCGAGCTTAGTAACATATCGGTGGTTCGTGATTCTCCGAATGTCTTCTCGGAGGTATCACCAGGATGTCACCTGACCGCTATGTTGAGTTCGTGATCAAGTTGGTTTATCTTTGTAAACCACCCCTTTTCCAAGAATCCGTGTTGCATACCCCTAAGCTAGTTGGTTAAGCTAAGCGACAACTTGGAGAGTTAGAAGATAAAAGCTTACCTAACCTAGTTCGTTTCAAAGGGATATCCTGGTGTTGGTGTGTTAGTTGAAGAAAGATGATATCTTCATCGATTGGTCCTCGTGATCAGTTATTGGATCTATTGTCTTGTCCAAACTTTGATTTGAGTATGGGCTATCTTCAAATCAAATCAGAACCAACGATGTTCCTAATGTTGTCTTACTCGTGGTTGATTCCTCGAGCATACACCATTACATCCTTTGGTCTGACCGATGCTATCACCGTGTTCACTTAATTGTGGAATTCCATCTATATGGAAGCCTGAATGGTTTGTTGTTGAGCCCATTGACAACATTTTCATCTTGTCCATGATCCATGTTGAACATCTAAGTTAGCGTTGGAAACTTTCGAAAGCATTTCTTCATGCTAGCTCATGAAGCATATGTTCGGATGAAAGAAGTGACTTCCTCGAATTCATGTGCATTTGGTGCAAGTTGCCGCCGTGAATTCGAGAAAGTCAATGTTGCTTCATCTGGAATCATTCCAAGTCAATCATGCATGTGCGAAGTGTACATTGGTTTGTGAGACTAGCTACCTTCATTCTATATGTATCCCCAGCACACCAAGCCACTGATTGATTTGTTCAAGGATAAGAAGTTCAAGTGCTAATCCCGAAGGGCCCAGAAGGACATGCACAAGACATCGTTATTTCAATGATGGTTCCCTATCTGAACTCGGTAGTGTTTTGTTGTAAGACTACCATGTGGTCGTGTTTGTCTGGGACAACGTGTTCACATGTTTGTAGCAGAACAAGCTCATGTTTTGGAGCTTACTACCGTAGTTCATTCCCCGAGAATCTCGCAACGTCATCTCGTCGATTTGTGTTGCAAACTTTCATTTTTCTTTCTAGACTCGATGAGTCGGATTATTCGACACCAACGGATCTGAATCTCAGGCAGATATGATGGTTGGAACATTCCCGACATTTGCATTTTGTTCCCAGCTTGCACCGCCTTGTGCCAATCCCCCTTGGACTGCCCTTTTCAGCAATTGTTGTTCAGGATCATCTTCAGAAGTGGTCCTACCATGGGTCCCATCCATTTCCGATGATAAGCAAAATCATCCATCGCGTTGTCTTCAACCAGGTAGTCCACATCATCCATTCTAGCCCGAGTATGTCGTTCTCTCCAACTTCGTCAAACAATCGTTTGTGAATTGCCTTAGGCTGGTATAAAGAATCTCAATGATCTCTATATCAAAAGTAATCCTTTTTGCCACTTAAGGGAATATTTCTGCGGGTCACCTTCCTTAAGATGTCTCGTTATGGTATCATGGCAACTCAACTCCTCGTTACGTGGACATCCATTCACCACCCTCTTAAGGCGGGATTGTTGTCTACCTAGTGAACCCTCGCCATCTGTTCCACTCCATCTCTCTAGATGTATGCTTCGTGTCTCAGCCCGAGAGATGTTGAATATCTCATTCCGCGAGTTGATCGTCGGTTGTTCGCTCTTCGAGAAGATCGATCCTTCTAGAGTTTTCCCTTTCCTCTCGTTGTCCTGATAGTTGAAGTTCTCGGAGCATGACATCGAGACAAAGATCATGATTGAATCAATGTGCTTATGAAGTGCAACTTGGATCGCGAAGACCATGTTAGCTTGTGCCCCCTCTGTCTTCTTACCTCACGTCTTGAATCTCGGGACGAGATTTTTGTTTAGTGGGGTGAGTTATCACAGACCCGAGTTGTTTGTAGTTAGTGGCATCTGCATCCATGCATCATGTTTGATTTCAAAGGAAATTTGAAGTGGGGATGACCAAGCCCTAGCATTAAAGCAATTCAAATAGGTTCAACTAAGAAAATATTTTTCAATGAATCCAAATGGCCTTCAAAAATGTTCACCATTTTGGGAAATCTTGAAACTTGATAACGGAGATATTGCACATTTTCCATGACATTTGGATTATTGAATTAACTCATATTGTATTTGAATTGGGGCATTTAAATCCTATAAACATTTTTAAATGCTCTAATAATTCTGAAACTAGTTTTGGGTTATTCGAATAATCCCAAAAGAGCCCACAATTATTTTCAGGATTTTTGAAAACGTTTTGGTATTTTTAATAAAGCCCAACAGATTCTGCGAAAAATTAGAAAACAGAAAACAAATTAGTAAGCAGAGAGAGAGAGGGTCACCTGGCCACCTACAGGCGGCCCATCTGCCTGGCTCACGGTGACTGGCGCTGCCGATCGTCGTCTCCACCGCGCGAAAGGCACCGGCGTGTGCTCGCCGTGTGCACCTGCACGCCGTGCCACCTCCTCGCTAGCTAACTGCGTGGCGCCATGACACAGACCCGAGAGCCGTCTGGATCGCTCGACCGCCCGCCACTCTCTCCCGTCCTCATCCCTCCCTGTTCCTCTCGCGCACCCACCCGCGCGCGCCGCAGCCGCCGCTTCGCCGTCCAGCGCTCACCGCCTGCTTGTGCCCCTCGACCCGTCCACGAGGCCCGCGTGGCGTCTTCTTCCTCTTCGCCCGGTATGCGAGCCGGACGCTCTGTGGAGCCGTCTTCGCCCTCGTCTTCCTCCTCGGGCACCCGAGATCGCCGTCGTGGTTTTGTCGCCACCGAGCCGTCCCCAAGCACGCTGACCTGCTCAACGACCTCCCAGTGAGCTCCGCTGCATTTCCCCTCTCTTTTCCTGCATCTTTTCCGTCCTCTAACCGTCGCATTCATCGAGACCGAGAACCACCGCCGCCCGAGCTCGTCGCCGGCGTAGCTCCGGCGACCTTTTGGTCACGCCAGTGCGTCCAAACGCATCGCAGCAACACGTAGAGCCTCGAGGGAGTTTTAGTTCGACCTGTTGCACGCCGTAGCCCCGACCCCGAGCTCGCTCGTGCTCCGGCCGCCGCTGTGGTCGTCGCCGGCGACGCTACAGGCCATTCTAGGTCCGGAGACCACCACCATCCGATCGCCATGCCGCTGCCGGCGTCCTAGAGATGCCTCCAGCGCATCGGTAGTGCTCTGTGGAGCTTTTAAAAGCTCTCGCGGCCGACCTCCTCGCCGGCTGACTCAACGCCGGCGAGTTTGACCGCTCGACCGGGGTTTGACCTCCCTCGGTCAATGACAGGTGGGGCCAGCCCCCTGTTAATTAGTTTAGTTTGTTCTAACTTAATTAGCCACTGTTCCACTGACATGTGGGCCCTAATGTTTAATTAACCAACTAATTAATTAATTAGGCTAATTAAGCTTTGTTAAATCACCCTGCAGCTGACACACGGGTCCCACGCGACAGGTTTGACTCTGGTTAACCCTGTTGACTTGCTGATGTCACACAGGCGTCATGCTGACGTAGTAAAGTATTTCTGGAATTAAAATAAATCAGGAAATGATTTATAAATTTCAGAAAATGTCCTAAACTTCTAAAAATCATAGAAATTCAACCGTAACTCCAAATGAAATAAATTATATATGAAAAATGATCAGAAAAATCCAATCTATCCATCTGCACTAGTTTCATGCATGTTAGAACAACTTAACACTGCTGTTTAGATGAAACAAGTTAATACACTAATATAACCTTTTAAAATGGGTTTGCATTTGAATCTTTGGTTCAAATGGACTCATCCCAATCTGTTCTAGCTTGCATTAGCCCAAAACACATTCATAATGCCATGTCATAGCATGCATCATATTGTGCATTACATTGATTGTATTTCTTCTCTGTTGCGGTATCTGTCCCTCTCGGTGAGCGGCGTTCGACGATGAGTTCGATGACACCGATGAAGAACTATATTATCTTGAAGTGCCGAGCAAGCAAAACCCCTTGTTCATTCGATACAATCCCACTCTCTCGCTCCTGCTCTATTTTACTGCATTAGGACAACAACGTTTCAACTGCTACATGTTGCGGTAGTTGAACCCCTTTATCCTCTGCATGACCTGTCATTGCCACAGTAAATAGATGAAACCCACTAGCATGAGTAGGATTTGCTTGAGCCCTGATGTGCCTACTCATTCATGCTTGTTTGTCATGCCTGCTATTGCTTAGAGTTGAGTCGGTCCGATTCATCGAGGATGAGTTAGAGGTGTGTGAACATGTCCTCTTGTGTGTGAGCTAAGCGTGTGAACACGATTTGGTAAAGGTAGCGGTGAGAGGCCATGTAGGAGTACATGGTGGGTTGTCTCATTGCAGCCGTCCTCGAGGCCGAGTTACGTGTTTGTGATCCATGAACAGCTACTACCACTCATTGGGATCCTTAATTGACCCTCTCGGCTTCTTATTCACGCTTGTTCTCTGTCCGGGAGTTGCAACTAGTTTACGGTGTTTGTAGGTAGTGCTAGTAGTCTACCAAGTGGCACCCGTGCAGGTGGGCTTGGGACAGACTAGGCACCGTGTACGGTGTACCAGCGTAGATCTACCCGTCGAGGTGGGCTTGGGAACCCTGCTCACATCGTTTGGGGCCGTGGCGACACCCGGCGGATCTCCTTGCGGATGGAACCCGAATAGGCGATAAACCTAGACGAGAGACTTGAGTGTTTAGGTAGGTCGTGGCCGACTCCCTCGCCCGGCTTCCGCTTGAAGGTTGCCGAGATACATGGCGTGTCTGAGGCGATAAGTGGCGAGGCGTGTGTGAAGAAGTACACCCTGCGGGGTTATCATTATCTATTGAATAGCGGATTCCTCGGATATGGAAACTTGGACCCTTGCATAGTTCATAGACAAGTGAAAGTGGATACTCTAAAATGCGCAAGATAAGCGTGAGTGCTATGGATGGCGTTCTCGTGGGGAGGCGGGGTGGATCCATAGTGGTGTATTGATATGGTGAATATGTGGACTCGTGCGCCACCTCAAAAGAGTTACATTGCGATTAGTAGTTCGGGATAGCCACCGAGTCAAAGCTGGCTTGCTGCAGCTTAAGCTCCACCACCCCTTAGTTGATAATGATGCATATGTAGTTAGTTACGATGTAAGTCTTCTTGGGTACATTTGTATTCACGTTTGCCTATTCTATGTTTTTGCAGAGAGACTTGGTCTCGCTAGTAGTTCCACGTGGACTTGACGTTTAGCTTGTTACCTCAGCTACGATCTTGTGCCCTCGGCAGATCTAGTAGATAGTCGGGCTTCTAAGCCTTTTTCATTTGTAGATGTACGTACTCGGACATGTTATGCTTCGCTTGTGCTTGACTTGTATGCGCTGAATATTGGGTCGTGAGACCCTGTTTATAATATCTCGCTCCTCGGGCCTAATGAATACATACTTGAGTCGTAGAGTCATGTTGTGATGCCATGTTGTATTTGCACATATCGAGCATATTGTGTGTATGTTATTGAAATGCTTGGTATGTGTGGGATCGACTATCTAGTTGTTTATCTTTAGTAGCCTCTCTTCTTTGGAAATGTCTCCTAGTGTTTCATTGAGCCTTGTAGCTTACTCTTGCTTGAACACTTAGGCTGGCCGGCATGTGTCCTTCTTCGTTCTGTATACATCCCTTGGGAAATGTCACGCGATGAATACCGGAGTCTGTTAGCCCGCTTCTGCCCGGTTCACTGAGTCTGCTAGCCCGGTGCTACTGACTGGATTCACTTGCGATGGCCGACACGTTCGATCTTTGGGTCATGGATGCTGTCCTGTAAGTTTGTGCCACTTTGGGTTTCGACTAGCCATGTCAGCCGGGCTCCTTATCATATGGATGCTAGCGACACTACCATATCGTGTGCCAAAAGGCAAAGCGGTCCCGGCAAAGGTAAGGCGACACCGTGGGAATACCGTGCGTGAGGCCGCAAAGTGATATGAGGTGTTACATGCTAGATCGATGTGGCATTGAGTCGGGTTCCTGACAGCTTTGGTATCAGAGCTTGACTGCCTGTAGGATTACGAAGCCAAACTGGTCGAAGTTGAGTCTAGAAATGCTTTAGTTATATAAGGGAATTGACTGTGGTTGGGAACGTAAGGCTCTTTTTACTCCTTTACCTTATGCCCTTCTGATCTGAGTCAACCTCTTCTCTTCTACGGGGATTAAGAACTAGGCTTCTCATCTTTCTATCAGGATCACGTGTTACTAATCTGTAGACTTATAGGATTGTTGGATCCAAGCCTCAGTTTAGTTTCTACTATCTCCGTGTATTCATAGTTGATCTCAGAACCTTGATATTATGATGATCGAGTGGTTGTGCCACCATTTGCAGGATGTCTTAAATCTTTTTCGAGCATTTACAGCCGTTATCTTTGTCAAAGTCATCGAGGTTTCTAAATAGTCGATGCATTTGCAAATATCTTCTTACCATTCGATGTTCCTCTGGCGGATTAATCACCCCAATTCTTTGAGTTGAGGTATTTACTACCTAGACATATATGTTGGAGCTATTATTATGACCCTAGGTGTCTAGAGCATCACCTAGTAATTTAGCCATGTTATGTGTTCCTAGTGTGATCATTACGCCTTTATTCTCGAAAGCATCCGTGATGCCACTTAGTAGTAGGTATTCTACTTACGGGTTTTGAACCGAGATTCACCCTACTTACTTCATGTTGATAGTCTTTGCTAGTTCCTTTAGGTTATTAGTAACCTTGCGATAGTTCTCGAGGTTCGTGGTATATCGTTCTTCCAAATACCATGAACTGCTTATGGCGAAGTTCTTGAACCAAAAGATCACCACTAGAGTGCTCTTGATGAGTTCTTCTTTCTATATTGTGACTCTGCCGGTTCAACCTTTACGCATGGGTTATCCGGAAGAAATGTTGAACTTGGTTCGACATACTAATCTATGCATCCACAACTCAGAAAATCATATGTTCCTTTGAGTTGTCCCTCTTTAGTTGTCTTCTAACCTTCGTCTATCAATTGATAGTCAAGAGTATGCGTGCATTCGTGTCATCGATGTCTATTACCCTTGTGGTCCGTCAAGCCATTCTATTCGGGATGACTAGGAGAAACAAACTCGATACCTCATCCATATCCGAGATTGGGTCAAAGTAGTTGTGTTTCGCAGATCAAGATGCAATCTAGCTTCGGTCTATTCTACCTCAAGTATTACCGTCTTTATGTCGATTTTCATGAGAATTGCACGGCTCTTGTGAATTCTTGGCGTAGTGATACTTCCGCCGTCATTATTCATTCCTCGATTACGTGTTGTTGTAACCGAATGCCGACAAGTGAATTGTGATGTGTGAAATCAATACTCCGAGCAACTCGTTGCTTGGTAGTAAATGGACAATATTCTCACTTTTAGCATGTTGGTTATTGAATCATCATTTTAAGATTGATCGTGCTACCTAGTCCATTTTTCTGGTGCACTCTTGATCAAGAGTTAGGATTGTGTCAATCCTCGCTCTTGTGATCATATCGTCTTGCCACGAAAAGCAAGATTGTTCTCGAGCTTAGTAACATATCGGTGGTTCGTGATTCTCCGAATGTGTTCTCGGAGGTATCACCGAGGATGTCACCGACCGCTATGTTGAGTTCGTGATCAAGTTGGTTTATCTTTGTAAACCACCCTTTTCCAAGAATCCGTGTTGGATACCCTAAGCTAGTTGGTTAAGCTAAGCGACAACTTGGAGAGTTAGAAGATAAAAGCTTACCTAACCTAGTTCGTTTCAAAGGGATATCCTGGTGTTGGTGTGTTAGTTGAAGAAAGATGATATCTTCATCGATTGGTCCTCGTGATCAGTTATTGGATCTATTGTCTTG
Source organism: Aegilops speltoides (assembly GCA_021437245.1). Lineage (NCBI taxonomy): Eukaryota > Viridiplantae > Streptophyta > Magnoliopsida > Poales > Poaceae > Aegilops > Aegilops speltoides. The sequence goes on along the minus strand of CM038146.1, from coordinate 185,418,228 downwards.
TCCAAACTTTGATTTGAGTATGGGCTATCTTCAAATCAAATCAGAACCAACGATGTTCCTAATGTTGTCTTACTCGTGGTTGATTCCTCGAGCATACACCATTACATCCCGTTTTTCAAAATTTGTTCAGAAATTCACACATTCTTTCCATTTTGAAATTTGGTTACAAATCCAAAAATCGGACATTTTTGCAATAATTGTTTGCGTTTTGAAAATTGTTCAGAATTTCTTTCATAAGTATTCAGATATTTATTTAAATGTTCGGAAAAAGAGATTTTTTTTTTATCTGTCGGTATTCTTGGGTATTCCATCTACTGCCCCACACCAGCCCTTGCCCCACTCCGTTGCAGCTTAATCATACAAGCTGACGGCCTCTCGTACCCTGTTGGGCCGGAGCAAGGAGAAGGCGTCAGGTGCGCCATCGGCAGCACTGTACTTTAGTTGCAACGTCGCCGGTACCTTCTCCGCCAACATATAGCCAAGTTAGTGGTAATCAATCGATTCCCTTGCTTAATTTCAGTAATCATCATGTTTGGATTCCCTTGTTTATTTTGGCAATCGCCATGTTTGGATGTTTATGTTTAATTTCAGCAATCGATTCCCTTGTTTAATTTCAGAAATCACCATGTTTGGATGTTCACATCTAAAATTAAGACAGCCTATAGTCAATGTTCATGTTTGGACCTGTTCAGTTTGCATCTGATACTAATGGTATTATGCACAAGTCACTGATTAATATTGTTTTTGGTGTGTTAACTGGCATGTATACTCACGACAGGTTCGACTATGCTATATATTGATGATATATTCTTAATGAAGTTTGCTAAAGTTGCTTCGTGTTCGCCAAGTCTGACAAGGCACCCACCTGGTTCCGCGTGGTCCCAACCTCGTGGAGGCTTGGGCCTACGACCAGTCGCTCGCAACTGCGGAGGCGGAATCGGAGCGACTCCTCCGCGAGCACCAGATGGTGGCTTGACATGGCTGTTGCGCCCCTGCGCCCTTTCGTCGCTGGCAGGGTTACTCCGACGACGACGACATGGTGGCGACGGAGGTGCGGCTGGCCGGGGCGGCCACGTGTACGAGGTCACCATCTGGACTTAAATGAATTTTTCCTTATTTGCATGAATATCGTCCAATTTTTCAATTCGGTATGAAATGTATGGGGCACCGTTGGATGGCGGAATCTTTGTATCACTCGGGCAAATCAAGTGTCAGTTTAGCGATCAGCGTTGGAGATGCCCTTATACACAAGAATCCCCTTGCACAACATGATATGATGGAATTATATGTTTATAGGAAAAAAAGTCATTTCACAATGTATGAAAATAATAACAACAGTTTTTTTAAGGGGTAATAAAAGATCAAGTGACCACTAGCCCTTTTCTGGTTGTCTATATATAATAGAAATAAATAGGCTTTTCCCAAATGATAAGGATTAAGTTTCCCGCATTTCATTGGGAGACTCCCTCCGTTTCACAATATAGTGCATATAATTTTTTTGAAAAGTCAACCTCAAATTTTTGACAAAGTTTCTGGAGAAAATCATTAAAATCTAGAATGTCAAACATATATAATTAGATTCACCATAAGCTATATTTTCATATTTTATATATTTTGTATTGTACATATAAATAGTTTTCTTTATAAAATTGGTCAAAGTTTACGGAGTTTGACTTTTAAAAATCTATCGCACTATATTATACATAGAATGGAGTGAGTAATTATTTTGGCATTTGGCGCCCTATTTTCCATTTGCCGCCAAAGAAATAGCGCGCAAACGCTGCTATTATTGAGAAAAAAATCCTCATAATATATCCTCTGCCACGCTGCCCTCTCTCCACTTCTCCTCACCCACGCCGCCATCTCTCCACTTCTCTTCTCCAACCTCCTAATCCATCTAATCCATCTAATCGGATCCTCCAATCCGCTAGCCTCGATGTGCATCGCCTCAATACATGAGCAGTGGTCGGATTGATGGAGGCTCGACCGTGGTGGGCGATTGGAGGCCGTGGAGATTGGGGGACAGAGACCGGCCGACATGTGCGTCGGGGCCGACGGTGGCGATTAGGCGGGTAGGTCGGAGGAATCATCTGCTGCAACGAGCAACCGTCTTCAACCTACAGGTGGATTAAGCAGAGCAAGCACGAAGTACACCCATCCTGCCTAGGGTAGCTGCACCCAAGGTACGTATTGGTCCTGACCATTGCGCTGTGCTCTCTCAGGTCTTGGTCTAGATATTAGTCAAATTCTTTGATGTCAAACTCATGGTGTAATTTAATTTCTTGTGGGTTAATCTGTAGAGGTTCTGTTGTTCGGTTGTGCAAATTTCAGAAGCTCTGCTCCATGGTAGGAGCAGAGTAACTAGTAACGCACATTAAGCCACATCACACATAGTTTTTTTATCTGCACATCACGCATAGTTACTAGTAACAAAGCTATGTTGGCAGAACCATTTGGAAAGAGTCCCATCCCGATCGTTACAAGCTGTTTTGGGTGAGCGGTTATTTTTGTAGTTCTGTAGTCTGTACTAGTGAAATAACTAAACTGGTGATTATTTCTTTCAGATAGTTCTTGTGCTGCTTTACAATGCAGCAAGGTGGTCCTGAACCAAGTATACGACTTCACCAAGTCACTAAGCAGGTAAACCTATGCTACATATCCAAATGCCAATGACTGTACTAGAGCTTGTCTAATTTTGTGTGTAAGTGCAAGGTAGATGACATTATTATGAAAAATCAATCCTGTTTTTACAAGTTCTTTTTAAATACTATCCTGACACCACTAGCAAATTATAAGTCAGATTCAACCAACACTACACCACGGTCGTTGGTTGAAGGCATTTTTGTAAGGGCACCTTGAAAACGCCTCCGATTGATCAGTTTTGGGCGTTTTAGGAAGTGTCTCGGATTGATGCAGTTATGGAGCGGTGTAGAAACTGCCTCCGATTGATTGTAGCTATGGAGGCGATTTAGGAAAGTGCCTCGGATTGATGCAGCTTTGGCGGCCTTTTAGAAAAAATGTCTCGGATTGATGCAGCTATGGGCGTTTTAGAAAATTGCCTCGGATTGAATGTGGTGACCGCAGGTGGCGAGCTGCTGCTATGTGCATGAGTGAGACTCTAAACTTGCGGTGTCGCCATCTAATTGCAGCGTCGAGGCGATCGAGCGCCGGCGCTAGAGAAGATGGCGATGTTGTTTTGATAGTCAGACATGCCTGTGTATATATGTTAAAAGACGTCTCCTCCCATTGGAATACAAACAGCTACCTTGATGTTACTGGTTGGTATTCTACCGATAGACACAAGATGCGCTATGTTCGAATCACGCATCTGCTGATATATTGCTTTTTTTGCCCGCGCGACATTCGTGCTTAAATTTAGTACCATACTGCTTACGGAGTAAGAGTTGGACATATTTAAAAGGAGGAATCATGGGTAGAGATTCAGAAATGACATATTTAAAAGGAGGAATCATGGGTAGATATTCATAAATTACATATACTCGTGAACTATGTCAGTTGCATACGGTAGTAGCGACTAAGAGTTGGCCATATAGGGTTAACAAAATGGAATGGATGGGGTAGATTTTCAGAGTTTGAGCAACCACATAAGGCGGAATGGATGGGGTACAGTTTCAGATTTTGAGATACAACCAGGAGGCCTGCCGTAGCACAGGCAAAGAAATAGGATTTTGCACTAACAAGTTAATCGGCATTCTAAGGAAGCGCCCTAGAACAGCGGAGCTTTAAAGGCGATTTTAAACCGCCACATAATGCCATATACCCTTCTCGACCTTTTCTAGCATTTTACGTAAAAGCATTGAAGGCATTTTATGTCTTACGGAGGTGATTTAGAATACCTCGAGAATATCATCCGTGTTGTAGTGCAAGCAATTAAAAATTGTATTGCATTCAACAATAACACAATTTAGCCCGTTGGAACCACAAGTTAGTCACACACATATCATTGCTGCTCCAAGAGATCTCGTATTCAAAGAAAATAATTACTTACTTTTGAATTGATACATGAGTAGTAATAAAATATCAACATCGCATAGGTGTTCTTTTTGATGGAAACCTTGCATAGATGTTGAGGAACACTGGACCTTGAATATTAGGTGAATTATGTATTTGATGTATAAATTTACATGATGTTTACTTCATTTGTTTGCATTGTGCATTCATGTTTAGTTTTCACAATACATAATTTTGTAGTAAGGCTTTAATCTAATTTGATAGCAAAGTGTGTAGACCGAAAGTACATGTACAATAAGGCTCCTTAGTGCATGTATCGAAATCATCTAAATTATCGTTATTGATTATAGCTGATCATGTATCTCCATTCACGCGTATTCCTATCTAATTGCAGAATGCTCATGCTGGAAATAGCAATGCAACCAAGCTATGTGGTCATCACCAAGTCACTAAGCAGGTACATATAGGCTAATATCCAAATGACAATGATTGTATAATAAATAGTTGGTCTAGTTCTTTGTGAAATTGTTCTTTTCAGCGTAAAATGGAATCTTCTCGGGTTCATCAATAACAAATGTTTAATTTCTTGAAAAACAAGATAAACCTACAACCGTGTTGTATTCAAACTCGAGAAATAAAGAGAAAAACAGTAAGGGATGCTATTGGTTCTGTTATTGCTTGGCCTCACTCACATGTAAGTATGTTTCCATTCAAGCATTGTGTATGCTCCAATCTGCACGTGTATGATGTTATTAATAACCAATGTTTGTGATTTTTAGGGAAAAATAGTTAAGCTGACCACTCCAACACAGACACAAAGCACTGGTATGGTACATTTCTTATAATTTCATCAAAGAATCACTTATCTTTCACTTCTCTATAAACATATGTTCATGTAAATGTTGTTCATCTCTTTTTTAGGGCGATGAGGACTTGAAAAGGGAGTGCATTAAAGGAGCTGGGAGTAGATGCGTAGTTCAGGATTTGAAAAGGAGTGCCTTTGGATGAGTCAGAGCAGTTGATGAATCTATCTTTGAATGAACAAAATTATGGATTATGTATAGATTTTAGTTTCATAGAAAACATAGTTCCATCTATAAGAAAGTTCCTATTTATTTGCCTCAACGCAAGTATCATATGAATGTTTGCTATTATTCAGCTCGGAACTCCACGTACTTTTAGAGGAGACAATATTCTTGCTAATTAATGCATTGGATATTGTTCCTGAGGTTGCTAATGTTTGCAAATGCATTTATGACATGGAATGATGCCTTTGTATCATGATATTATTTGATCAATCTACATGTGCAGCCATGACACGATATAGTAATTGAATTTGAAACGACGGAACACATTTGAAATAAATCAAATAGTAATTGAAGTAAAATATTCCATTTGTATAAAGATGCTTATGTAAATAAAACGTGTCTATGAGTAGAGACGCTGATTCAATTCGAAATGATGAAACAAATTCGAAATAAATCAAATAATATTTGAAGTAAAATATTCCATTTGTATAAAGATGCTTATGTATACTTGGAGACGCCTATAAGAGGCGAATGAAACGTGTTTATGGCTAGAGACGTAATAGAGGCATGCCTAATATAACGTCTCTACATGTAGACACGATTATTAACGTCCCTAAAAAGCGTCTCATGCCATGTAAGACACGCTTGGAAAACGTGTCTACTTGGTTGAGACGGTCCGTGGGGATACGCTCCAAGGACGCTTTACTAAAATGGCTCTATAGTTGTCTAGAGATGAAACAACACGTCCCTAGGTATGAAATTGAGCGTGTCTACTGATATGTTTTGTTGTAGTGCCTAGACCTTGGCCTATTCTCTTCACTACAGTCCATGTCTAATCAGCTGGTGTCTAACAATTTAGATGAGCTAATCAACAATATGCAGCATGAATATGATGCCTATGATGCCGATAAGATAAACAGAATTTTCCTAACACTACAAAACTGCTTAATTCAGGTCATGAAGAGAGGTGGAGGTAACGACTACAACATCCCTCACATGTACAAGTATGGCCTAGAACGAGCAGGAAATCTTCCTAATGTTTAGACTGTGATCGCGACCTATATGAGAGCGTCATGCATGCTTAGCCGACTAGAAGTTATAATATTAGATGTGGTGCAATGCTGGACTTTGGGTTAAAATTATTTATCCAATTGTCCATTCACAGTACAGCTTGCATCGCCAAACTTAGAGAGCTAATGGTACTAACGGAGTAGTATACTTGCTTGTCTTCTCCACGGCGTCCTGGTCAGCCCCAAGACCAGCTTGCCCAGCCCCTGCCGCCACACCGTTTTGCCCAGCACCTGCGGCCACACCGTCCTGCACAGTCGCATGAGCTGCTCCACCGCAGGTACAACGCCTATGTGCCCGACATCGGCTTCAATGTCATCCCTGCTCCCTTGTCCAGCTAGAGGAACCTGGAAATTTTGGCTTCGACACTGCTCCGCCGACGCCGAAGGACGTACGAGGGTGGAACCTGGCTGCTTGAGCATGGTGTGGGACTCCAGTACTAGATCCGCCGTGGTCGCGTGTTGCGCCGCCGGCCGCCTGATGGCCTTGCCTCGCTGGCCATGGCCGTCTTCTGCTCCTCCGCCCACTCCTTTGCCTACCGCTCCTCCGTCGCCTTCCATGGATCCAGTGCGATGCACACCCTACCGGCAGCTTATATGGACCGGCCGCCATTAATCTCTGCATGACCAGCGATGGCCTTGGATTGGATGATTGACTATCAGCAATCTGGGATTGGATCGGGAGGGAGAGAGTTTGGGGGAGAGGAAGAAAACTGGCTTAGATTTGGGGGAGGACGAGAGGATTGGGTCATCGCTCGCTGCGGTGACCTCGAGGCGTAGACCAGGGGAGGGAATGCAAAATTACCAGCGGTGGAGCCAAACGTACACTTATTTTGCAAAAATGCTAGACATACAAAGACTTACACGCTTTTACACGCTCCTTCCATCTAACAACCAATCACAAACCTCTCTCCCCCTGATTTTCAGGGAGGTGGGCCGCCCCACTCACCTATTGACCAATCAAGGTTAACCATCCTGTAAAAGCCTGTAAATCGTTTGTACATATAGCATTGCCGCTTATTTTGGGGGGAAAATCTGAAGCCAGATGCACACTCTTTGACGGACAAAGGGAGTAGCCAGGTACTAGTTAATTTTGCATGCAATCAATCACGACGCAGTGGACGCCACCCGCCCAAGTAAAATTTGTTCACACGCCACAATTCTTTAGATATTATTTCACCCTGTAGTAACACAGGTGTATTTAGATAGTGCATGTAATTGGCGACTTGACTTAACAGTATATCAGTTGTATCTAGGGCGTCGACGTCGCTTATTTTTACTTTCATACAACTAACATGTAGGGACATGACCGACGGTAGCATATGTTGAATACGGTGATATACCTCTCGTATTACTTGGCACATTAGTTTTGCTTCGGTCAAACTTTGTGAAGTTTAACCAAATTTATTTTAAAAAGAAATACAAAATGAAATATAATATAAAAATATACTCCCTCCGTTCGAAAATACTTGTCGGAGAAATGCATAAAAATGAATGTATCTAAAACTAAAATATATCTAGATACATCCATTCCTCCGACGAGTATTTTCGGACGGAGGGAGTATTCCATGACCGATTTGAGGATATTGATTTGGTATCATGATGAATGCTATTTTTTATCCCAAAAAAAGAATGCTATTTTTTAAATATAAATTTGATCAAATTTTATAAAGTTTGATTTGAAGACTACATCAATATGCCGACACAGTGATCGAAAGCTGCGTAATCGAAACAAGAATTGATATGAAACGGATGCGGGGTATATGTGTGTTGTGTCTCAGTCAAGGAGCTCCAAGTCTGCTGACTCTTGCCCTTTACAACACGTGGTGCACTGGTGCATGCACGATGCATGGTTCATACTGTATTTATTCCACAGTGATGTACTCGTCGACTCCTGGTCCGCCTTATTTGAACTATTTGAACCATGGTAATGTGCGGTTAGCATTTGTAAAGATCTCACAACTCCCGAGTCACGAGTCATGAAAATGACATCTCTTGGCCCCTACATGTCAGTGACACCTCAAGTGCCAAATTTGGGATTTCAACTTCAGTTTATCTTACAAACCAGCAAGAATTGATCAAGGAACCAACAAATCCAATTAACCAACAGGATGTCGCAACAAGCAGGTTCCAGTTCCACCATGCACCAATGCAAGTGTGACATGGCAGCTAACTAGAGGTACCTAGAGAGCAGGTAGGCGCTGACGCAGGGCGACCCGCACCACACGCCGGAGTGCATCCTCAGCACGGCCCTCGCCGTCTCCTTCACGTCTCGGTCGCAGTCGGCCTGCAGCATGCAGCAGAGCTTCCCTACTGCGCCCACGCGGGCCATCTCCCGCACCACCTCCGGCGACGCCGCCCTGCCGCAGACCGCCGCCAGCACCCGCACAGCGGACGTGTCGGTTGCCGCGGACACGCGCAGCGCACGCTTTGCCACCAGTGCGATCCCCGCGGGGTGCGCCACCAAAGCAGCCCGCCCCTCCGCGCACGCGCACAGCCGGGCCAGCAGCGCCATGACAAGCTCCGTGACGCGCCTGCTCTTGCCGCTCGGGGACGAGGGCCAGGAGGACAGCTCCAGCTCGATGGCCTCGTGCGCCGCCCCGGCCTCGGCGATGAGGACGCGGTTCTTGCCGTTGCCGCTTGGGCACGAGTTGAGGAGGGCACGGAGCGCCGCGCGCGTCGCGCCAGGGGATACGGTACGGTCGCGCACTACCGCCGTGACGGCGCGGAAGAGCTCCGGACGCAGCCGCTCGAGCAGCACCACGTCAGCCGACTCGATCACGGAGTCTAGGAGCCGCACCGCGCTGTCTCTGGTCGTGTTCCCGCCGCCGCCGGTGTAGGTCCCATTCTCGAGCGTCACCAGCACGTGCGTCAGCGCGTCGACGAGGTCGTGGTTGCCGGAAAGGAGAGGCCGGAGCTCGTCGGCGGAGACGTCGAGCGCGTCAAGGAGAGCCAGGCACGCTTCAACGGTGGGCATCACAGCGCGCGAGCTCGTCTTGCCGCACGACGAGAATAGACGGAGCACGCGCCACTGCACGCCGGCGCGCACCATGCACCGCCGCGCCGTGATGTTCACAGCGGCAGACGCCGCCGCCTCGCAGAGAACATCGGCCGTTGGGCAAGAAGTCGGGGACATCACCTTCGCGACGAGCACAGCGACCTCCGGATCATCGGGCTCCAACGTCGGCGCCACGTCAGGTGCCACCTTCGACGCGGGATGCCAGGAGAGTATGAGGCGGCGGAGGGTGTGGTTCGGGGTGAGGTCGGTGAGGGAGAGCGGCCGGCCGGTGACGGGGCAGGTGGCGTGGCCGTTGGCGAGCCACCGCTCGATGGCGCGTCGGTCGTAGGAGATGCCGGTGGGCGCCGTGACCGGGTCCTGCATGGGCTGCAGTGAGATGGGGCACACGAAGTGGTGCTGCGCCGTGCCGCCCCCCGACGTCTCCATGTGTACACAAGCAAGTGAATGCATGAGCTCACGTCCTCCCAACACAAGCAAGCTATATATACTCAACACAAGCAGTTTACCGACAAAATGGGAAAACAAAATAGCTTGCCAATAGAAATACTACCCCGTTCCGAATTATACGATGGTTTAGATATTTCAGTACAAACTATACATAGGCTGAAATGAGTGAACAAACATACTAATACGTGTCCATATACATCCAATTTAAAAAAATTAAAACATCTTATAATTTAGAATGGAGGGAGTATGTTTGTAATTGTCAATCGAGAAAAAACTAGCAAAGTTACATACTCCGACCTAAATAATTTGGAATGGAGGGAGTAGTTCTATAAGAATTTCGACATCCACCTCGATTTCTTTTTTACACTCATAGGACTGAGGCATTTTCCCGTTTCTCCATACCATACTACCGCGTATGATCTGGAAACATAATCATGCTTGTATCCATGATTAGGTGACAACGTTGCTATACATACGACATCTTTCATCCGACGATGTTCAACATCATCCACACGATAGCAGCAAAATGCAGCACGCCGTCGGTTTCCAGGTCGTACGAACGTGGGAAGAAACGAAAATACTAGACAGACGACACTCCACGCACGATGCATGCACGATTCACAATCAGATGGATGTAAAGCACTTTATTCTATGATTGAATGGCTGGATGTGGAGCATCGTTCATGCATCGTCCAAAAACGTCGTGTGTATAGCAGATCTCGGGAAGAAAAGTATCGTATATGCACTGATATCGGTGAGATGATGGATGAGCGAGGTCGCTTTTGTCAAATCCAGAAGTAAATACTGAAGCGACTTCGGAACAAACACCTTAAATAGCCGTGACCGTGATGTACGTTAGCTTTTTGACCAATTGAGTGCTGAGATATTGCTTTGACCGCACATTTGGTTTGACTTGAGGACATCCGTTTTCGCTCGCTTGTTTGACTAGCGGTGCTCGGGAACGGATGTATGTATGGTTTTTGTTCGCATTCGGCCGTATATCTCTACTTTTAAAAAAGGAGTCTGCGGTAGTGATGGTAAGTCGGTACGTCGTTCGTTCGTCTTGTCGATACTTTGTTCGTCCGCCTGACCTCGCGCCCTCCCGTGCATACGTACCTAGCGCAATCTAATCCCGTAAAAACCTCCCAAAGATCTGCAAGTGGCAACAAATACTCAATTATCATTTCCTTCCCTGATATCTATTTTTTTCATGGTAGCTTCCCTGATATCTTGGTCCCTTCTCCTATCCTTCCCGACATCCTCTGATTTCCCTTTTCTGTGTGTGTGTGTGTGAGGGGGGGGGGGATTACTGCTGGGGATCGTTGCAGAAATTAAAAAAATTCTACGCATCACCAAGATCATTCTATGGAGTAACTAGCAACGAGAGAGAGGGGAGTGCATCTTCATACCCTTGAAGATCGCAGTCGGCAGCGTTGCAAGAACGTGGATGAAGGAGTCGTACTCGAAAGTGATTCAGATCGCGGTGGACTACGATCTAAGCGCCGAACAACGGCACCTCCGCGTTCAACACACGTGCAGCCCGGTGACGTCTCCCGCGCCTTGATCCAGCAAGGAGGAGGGAGAGGTTGAGGACGAGAGCTCCAGCAGCAGCACGACGGCGTGGTGGTGATGGAGCGGCGGTTCTCCGACACGGCTTCGCCAAGCTCTTACGGAGGAGGAGAGGTGTTGGGGAGGGGAGGGGCTGTGCCTTGGATGTGGTGTTGCAGCCCTCCCCTCGCCCCTCTATTTATAGGGAGAAGGGGGAAGGGGGCCGGACCCCTCTAGATGAGATCTAGAGGGGGGCGGCCAAGGGGAGGGGGCTTGCCCCCCAAGTAAGGGGGGCGCCCCCTTTAGGGTTTCCACCCCAACCCTAGGCGCATGGGCCCAAGGGGGGTGGCGCCCAGCCCTCCAAGGGGATGGTTCCCTTCCCTCTACAGCCCATGAGGCCCTCCGGGACAGGTGGCCCCTCCCGGTGGACCCCCAGAACCCCTCCGGTGGCCCCGGTACAATACCGGTATGCCCCCGAACATTTTTGGTGACCGTATGACAACTTCCCATATATAAATCTTCACCTCCGGACCATTCCGAAACTCCTCGTGACGTCCGGGATCTCATCCGGGACTCCAAACAACATTCGGTAATCACATACATATCTTCCTTATAACCCTAGCGTCATCGAACCTTAAGTGTGTAGACCCTACGGGTTCGGGAATCACGCAGACATGACCGAGACAGCTCACCGGCCAATAACCAACAGCGGGATCTAGATACCCATGTTGGCTCCCACATGTTCCACGATGATCTCATCGGCTGAACCACGATGTCGAGGATTCAAGCAATCCCGTATACAATTCCCTTTGTCAATCGGTATGTTACTTGCCCGAGATTCGATCGTCGGTATCCCAATACCTCGTTCAATCTCGTTACCGGCAAGTCATTATACTCGTTCCGTAATGCATGATCCCGTGACTAACTACTTAGTCACATTGAGCTCATTATGATGATGCATTACCGAGTGGGCCCAGAGATACCTCTCCGTCATACGGAGTGACAAATCCCAGTCTTGATTCGTGCCAACCCAATGACACTTGGAGATACTGCGATGCACCTTTATAGCCACCCGATTCGTTTGTGATGTTTGGTACACCCAAAGTATTCCTACGGTATCCGGAGTTACACGATCTCATGGTCTAAGGAAATGATACTTGACATTAGAAAAGCTCTAGCAAATGAACTACACGATCTTGTGCTATGCTTAGGATTGGGTCTTGTCCATCACATCATTCTCCTAATGATGTGATCCCGTTATCAATGACATCCAATGTCCATAGTCAGGAAACCATGACCATCTGTTGATCAACGAGCTAGTCAACTAGAGGCTCACTAGGGACATGGTCTGGTCTATGTATTTCACACATGTATTACGGTTTCCGATCAATACAATTATAGCATGAACAATAGACAATTATCATGAAGAAGGAAATATAATAATAACCATTTTATTATTGCCTCTAGGGCATATTTCCAACAGTCTCCCACTTGCACTAGAGTCAATAATCTAGTTACATTGTGATGAATCGAACACCCATAGAGTTCTGGTGCTGATCATGTTTTGCTCGCGGAAGAGGTTTAGTCAATGGATCTACGACATTCAGATCCGTGTGCACTTTACAAATATCTATTGTCTCCATGTTGAACATTTTCACGAATGGAGTTGAAGCGACGCTTGATGTGTCTGGTCTTCTTGTGAAACCTGGGCTCTTTGGCAAGGGCAATAGCTCTAGTGTTGTCACAGAAGAGAGTCATCGGGCCCGACGCATTGGGAATAACCCCTAGGTCGGTAATGAACTCCTTCATCCAGATTGCTTCATGTGCTGCCTCCGAGGCTGCCATGTACTCCGCTTCACATGTAGATCCCGCCACGACGCTTTGCTTGCAATCGCACCACTTCTTGCCCCACCATTCAAAATATACACGTATCCGGTTTGTGACTTGGAGTCATCGAGATCTGTGTCGAAGCTAGCATCAACGTAACCCTTTATGACGAGCTCTTCGTCGCCTCCATAAACGAGAAACATATCCTTAGTCCTTTTCAGGTACTTTAGGATATTCTTGACCGCTGTCCAGTGTTCCATGCCGGAATTACTTTGGTACCTTCCTACCAAACTTACGGCAAGGTTGACATCAGGTCTGTTACACAGCATGGCATACATAATAGACCCTATGGCTGAGGCATAGGGGATGACACTCATCTTTTCTCTATCTTCTGCCGTGGTCGGGCTTTGAGCCGAGCTCAATTTCACACCTTGCAATACAGGCAAGCACCCCTTCTTGGACTGATCCATATTGAACTTCTTCAATATCTTATCAAGATATGTGCTTTGTGAAAGACCTATGAGGCGTCTCGATCTATCTCTATAGATCTTGATGCCAAATATGTAAGCAGCTTCTCCAAGGTCCTTCATTGAAAAACACTTATTCAAGTAGGCCTTTATGCTTTCCAAAAGTTCTATATCATTTCCCATCAATTAGTATGTCATCCACATATAATATGAGAAATGCTACAGAGCTCCCACTCACTTTCTTGTAAATGCAGGCTTCTCCATAAGTGCGCATAAACTAAATCTTTGATCATTTCATCAAAGCGAATGTTCCAACTCCGAGATGCTTGCACCAGCCCATAGATGGAGCGCTGGAGCTTGCATACCTTGTTAGCATTCTTAGGATTGACAAAACCTTCTGGCTGCATCATATACAATTCTTCCTTAAGAAAGCCGTTAAGGAATGCCGTTTTGACGTCCATTTGCCATATCTCATAATCGTAGAATGTGGAAATTTCTAACATGATTTGGACGGACTTCAGCTTCACTACGGGTGAGAAGGTCTCATCGTACTCAACCCCTTGAACTTGTCGATAACCCTTAGCGACAAGTCGAGCTTTATAGATGGTAACATTACCGTCTGCGTCCGTCTTCTTCTTGAAGAACCATTTATTTTCTATCGCTCGCCGATCATCGGGCAAGTCTGTCAAAGTCCATACTTTGTTTTCATACATGGATCCTATCTCAGATTGCATGGCCTCAAGCCATTTGTTGGAATCTGGGCCCGCCATCGCTTCTTCATAGTTCGAAGGTTCACCGTTGTCTAACAACATGATTTCCAGGACAGGGTTGCCATACCATTCTGGTGTGGAACGTGTCCTTGTGGACCTACGAAGTTCAGTAGCAACTTGATCCGAAGTACCTTGATCATCATCATTAACTTCCTCTCTATCCGGTGTAGGCACCATAGAAACATTTTCCTGAGCTGCGCTACTTTCTGGTTCAAGAGGCAGTACTTCATCAAGTTCTACTTTCCTCCCACTTCCTTCTCTCGAGAGAAACTCTTTCTCCAGAAAGGACCCGTTCTTGGCAACAAAGATCTTGCCTTCGGATCTGAGGTAGAAGGTATACCCAATGGTTTCCTTAAGGTATCCTATGAAGACGCATTTTCCGACTTAGGTTCGAGCTTTTCAGGTTGAAGTTTCTTGACATAAGCATCGCATCCCCAAACTTTTAGAAACGACAGCTTAGGTTTCTTCCCAAACCATAATTCATACGGTGTCATCTCAACGGATTTAGACGGTGCCCTATTTAAAGTGAATGTAGCTGTCTCTAGAGCGTATCCCCAAAATGATAGCGGTAAATCGGTGAGTGACATCATAGATCGCACCATATCCAATAGAGTGCGATTACGACGTTCGGACACACCGTTACGCTGAGGTGTTCCAGGCGGCATGAGTTGTGAAACGATTCCACATTTCCTTAAGTGCGTACCAAATTCGTGACTTAAATATTCTCCCCCATGATCTGATCATAAGAACTTTATTTTTGGTTACGTTGATTCTCTACCTCATTCTGAAATTCCTTGAACTTTTAAAAGGTCTCAGACTTGTGTTTCATCAAGTAGACATACCCATATCTACTTAAGTCATCAGTGAGAGTGAGAACATAATGATAGCCTCCGTGAGCCTCAACGCTCATTGGACCGCACACATCAGTATGTATGATTTCCAATAAGTTGGTTGCTCGCTCCATTGTTCCAGAGAACGGAGTCTTGGTCATTTTGCCCATGAGGCATGGTTCGCATGTGTGAAATGATTCGTAATCAAGAGACTCCAAAAGTCCATCAGCATGGAGCTTCTTCATGCGTTTGACACCAATGTGACCAAGGTCGAGATTCATTAAGAATAAACCATTGACCAGCGGGGCATGACCATAAAACATATCTCTCATATAAATAGAACAACCATTATTCTCGGATTTAAATGAGTAGCCATCTCGTATTAAACGAGATCTAGATACAATGTTCATGCTCAAAGCTGGCACTAAATAACAATTATTGATGTTTAAAACTAATCCCATACGTAAATGTAGAGGTAGCGTGCCGACGGCGATCACATCGACCTTGGTACCATTCTTGATGCGCATCGTCACCTCGTCCTTCGCCAGTCTTCGCTTATTCCGCAGCTCCTGTTTTGAGTTACAAATATGAGCAACCGCACCGGTATCAAATACCTAGGAGCTACTACGAGTACTCGTAAGGTACACATCAATTACATGTATATCACATATACCTTTGGTGTTGCCGGCCTTCTTGTCCGCTAAGTACTTGGGGCAGTTGCGCTTCCAGTGTCCGCTTCCCTTGCAATAAAAGCACTCAGTCTCAGGTTTGGGCCCATGCTTTGGCTTCTTCCCGGAAACTGGCTTACCGGGTGCGGCAACTCCCTTGCCGTCCTTCTTGAAGTTCTTCCTACCCTTGCCTTTCTTGAAACTAGTGGTTTTATTGACCATCAACACTTGATGTTCCTTTTTGATCTCCACCTCCGCTGATTTCAGCATTGAAAATACCTCAGGAATGGTTTTCACCATTCCCTGCATATTGTAGTTCATCACAAAGCTCTTGTAGCTAGGTGGGAGCGACTGGAGGATTCTGTCAATGACCGCGTCATCTGAGAGATTAACTCCTAGCTAAGCAAGCGGTTGTGCAACCCAGACATTTTGAGTATGTGCTCGCTGACACAACCATTCTCCTCCATCTTACAACTGTAGAACTTGTCAGAGACTTCATATCTCTCGACCCGGGCAGGAGCTTGGAAAACCATTTTCAGCTCTTGGAACATCTCATATGCTCCGTGCTGCTCAAAATGCTTTTGGAGCCCCGGTTCTAAGCTGTAGAGCATGCCGCACTGAACTAGGGAGTAATCATCACTACGCGACTGCCAGGCGTTCATAACGTCTTGAGTTGCTGGGAAAACGGGTGCTTCACCTAGCGGTGTATCTAGGACATATGCTTTCTTGGCAGCTATGAGGATGATCCTCAAGTTCCGGACCCTGTCCGTATAGTTTCTACCATCGTCTTTCAGCTTGGTTTTCTCTAGGAACGCGTTGAAGTTGAGGGAAACGTTAGCGTGGCCATTTGATCTACAAGACATATTGCAAAGATTTTAGACTAAGTTCATGACAATTGAGTTCATCTAATCAAATTATTTAATGAACTCCCACTCAGATAGACATCCCTCTAGTCATCTAAGTGACACATGATCCGAGTCAACTAGGCCGTGTCCGATCATCACGTGAGACGGACTAGTCATCATCGGTGAACATCTTCATGTTGATCGTATCTTCTATACGACTCATGTTCGACCTTTCGGTCTCTTCTATTCTGAGGCCATGTCTGTACATGCTAGGCTCGTCAAGTCAACCTAAGTGCTTTGCATGTGTAAATCTGGCTTACACCCGTTGTATGTGAACATTAGAATCTATCACACCTGATCACCACATGGTGCTTGAGACAACGAACTTTCTGGCACGGCGCACGATTAGGGGAACACTTTCTTGATATTATTATGAGGGATCATCTTATTTATGCTACCGTCGTTCTAAGCAAATAAGATGTAAAACGTGATAAACATCACATGCAATCAAATAGTGTCATGATATGGCCAATATCATTTTGCTCCTTTTGATCTCCATCTTCAGGGCGCCATGATCATCATCGTCATCGGCATGACACCATGATCTCCATCATCGTGTCTTCATGAAGTTGTCACGCCAACGATTACTTCTACTATTATGGCTAACGGTTTAGCAATAAAGTAAAGTAATTACATGGCGTTATTCAATGAGACGCAGGTCATACAATAAATTAAGACAACTCCTATGGCTCCTGCCGGCTGTCATACTCATCGACATGCAAGTCGTGATTCCTATTACAATAACATGATCAATCTCATACATCACATATATATCATTCATCACATCCTTTTGGCCATATCACATCACACGACATATGCTGCAAAAACAAGTTAGACGTCCTCTAATTGTTGTTGCAAGCTTTTACGTGGCTGCTATAGGTTTCTAGCAAGAACATTTCTTATCTACGTCAAAACCACAACGTGATATGCCAATTTCTATTTACCCTTCTTAAGGACCCTTTTCATCGAATCCGATCCGACTAAAGTGAGAGAGACAGACACCCGCTAGCCACCTTATGCAACTAGTGCATGTCAGTCGGTGGGACCTGTCTCACGTAAGCGTACGTGTAAGGTTGGTGATGAAGCCATGTACCTAGGGTAGGGTCATGGACCTGTCCAAGGTACCCTTCCCAAGGACATCTATAGAATAAACTACCTTTTAGTCGACCTGGAAGGATTCCACTCGACGGTCTCGAAGAGACTCGACCATGAAGCCATTCACTTGACCACCAGGAGATCTAGAGTCACTCTGCACCCAAACGGTCTGTCATTAAGTAGTCTTTATGGTCATGATAGTACTTTATGTAGGGCGTTACCAGTAACGTCAGACCTTAATGTACCTTAAACCTGCATAGCGAGGGCGGAGGGTGCAGCGACTCTATATAAGCCACCCCTCCTCGGTGTAAAGGGTTCGCACCCACAGTAACTCATAAGCATATAATCCAATCGACCGCTTCCGGGCTCCGAGACGTAGGGCTGTTACTTCCTCCGAGAAGGGCCTGAACTCGTAAATCTCTTGCGTATACAACTACTCCATAGCTAGGATCTTGCCTCTCCATACCTACCCCCTATTCTACTGTCAAGCTTAGAACCATGACAGTTGGCGCCCACCGTGGGGCAGGTGTCTTAGCGACTTATTGGAGAAGTTGCAATTGTTCCGATTACCTTCATCGTTGTTTCTAGCGGAGTTTTGGTTGAGGGCCGCGAGATCCGTCTCGGCGCGCTCACTTTCATCGCCGACGACTCCGCTTGGCTTCAGGAGGCTCCACTCGACATCGACGCGCTCCCAGTCCACGGGGCGACGCACTTTCGCGCGCGTGTCCGCGTCGTCCTCCTGCGGCAACCGTCGGCCCCGTATCGGTCGACTCCTGTGTCGTCCTCCCTCCCTGTCTCCCACCAGCGCAAGCACTCCGGTCGATCAAGCGGTGGGTGAGGCACGCAGTGGCCCGCCAGTTGGCCACCCCCCAAGTCGCGGCAATCGAGCCCGACGAATCTCTCTACGGCCTGTTCGACCTGTCGACCGGCTCCGTAGAGACTGCATCTAAGTGCGACAGCAGTGATCCAGCGGCGGAGGTCCTGATGGTCAATGGACCGCGCAGTCCTCCCGGCTTCCCTCGCACCGACGGAGGCGACGGCGGAGGCGACCGAGCGCAGATGCACGAGGAGTATCAACCCGAGCCACTCACTTCCCTGCAAAGGGAAGATCCTCGCCGCCGAAACATGGATGCGTTGCATACTCCTACCGTTGGAGAAACCCCCGAGGCTCGTGCCTTGGAGGACGCGTTTATTAACTTGGTTGGCGCACTCGATTGAGAACCTCCGGCGAGCACTCGACGAGCTGCGCAACGAGTTCGGACTCGATCGACATCAACTCTTTCCACCACCGACTCGGGTATATCGAACTCCGATTCAGAATCTAGTCTGCGGCCCGTATAGCGAGTCGATTCAGCCCTCGGTCGAGGTGGCGGAGGCTTGATGCATATCGAGATTTACTCCGGCGGCAGGAGATCGAATTCAGGTGTATCGCGATCGCGAATAGGATTCACATAGATCCGTCGCTGTGAATACAGATCGATCGACCCATAGCCGAGATCGCCTCGAGGCGTGAGGGACGTGGAGGCCGGCGTGATCAGTATGATGACCGATTCGATCGCGATGATCGGCGTCGAGTGCCCACTCCTCCCCCAAGGGGTGGGTCGTACGCCCCTCGATAGCAAGATGACAGACACCAGCACAGTGTTGGGCGAAGGGTTCTAGTCGACCCCAGAGAACCATGCTTTGATGCGAGATCCATTATCGTGCAAGGTTTGGTCGACCGGAACAGAGCTCACCGAGAAGGCCATGACAGAGATGTACCCACCAGCAGCAGAGTTCACGTCTCGGGACCAGAGTGTTTTAGCAGAGCCATCAGGGCCGCGGTGATTCCTCCCAACTTCAGGTTGGCGACTGGAGTTAGTAAGTTCACTGGTGAGTCCAAGCCCGATACTTGGCTTGAGGACTACCGAGTGGTTGTTCAGATTAGTGGCGGCAATGATGAGGTTGCCATGAAACACCTACCTCTTATGTTAGAGGGCTCGGCCAGAGCATGGCTGAATCAGTTGGCACCTAGCAGCATTTACACTTGGGAAGATCTTGCCCGAGTGTTTGTCGGAACATTTGAAGGAACTTGCAAGCGACCAGCGGGGTTGTGAGCTGCGAGGTTTGTGTGTAGAAGTCGAATGAGACTCGAGGATTACATCGAGGTGGATCACATTGCATCACACGGTGGAGAATGTATCGATCACCAGGCGGTTTGTGCCTTCAAGGAAGGCGTTAAACGAGGAGTTAAGTTTGAAATTGGTCGGACCGGAGACATGACTCTGAGTCGAATGATGGAGATTGCCACCAAATATGCCAATGGTGAAGAAGAGGATCGACTCCGGAGTGGCAAGTACAAGCCAACCGCTCATGAAACCGGGGGAGGAAACTCCAGTCGGAAGTAGAAGCGGAAAGCCGAGCCAGCTGCTCCTGGAGAAGCCTTGGCCGTGACTCCAGGAAAGTTTAAAGGGAAGCCCAAAGGATCTTGGAACCCTAAGAAGGTGAAGGACAAGGAAGGAAATGACGTGATGGATTTGCCGTGCCACATCCACATGAAGAAAGATGAGGAGGGTAACTTCATTTACCCGAAACATACCACTCGGCAGTGTCGGCTCTTGATCCAGCATTTTCAGGGGAAACAGCCCAAAGATAAGGAAAAGGAGTCGGACAAGGTTGAGGACAAAGAGGCCAGTGATGGAGGATACCCCCATGTGAATTCAACCCTAATGATTTTTGCTGATGTTGAAAGCAAAAGTCGATTGAAAGTTATCAACCGTGAGGTGAATATGGTTGCTCCGGCGACACCCAGTTATCTGAAATGGTCTCAGACCGCCATCACATTTGACCAGTCTGATCATCCGACACATATAGCCACCCCTGGGAGGCAAGCTTTGGTGGTCGACCCAGTCGTCGAAGGCACTCGACTGACTAAGGTTCTGATGGATGGTGGCAGCGGCGTGAACATATTGTATGCGGAGACACTGAAGGGAATGGGCATTCTGATGTCCATACTTAGTACCAGCAACATGAGTTTCCATGGAGTCATTCCTGGGAAGAAGGCTGAGTCACTCGGCCAAATTGCTCTTGATGTGGTTTTCGGCGATTCAAAGCATTTCCGCAAAGAAAAGCTGACATTTGAAGTTGTGGATTTCCAGAGCGCTTATCACGCTATTTTAGGCAGGCCAACTTATGCACGATTCATGGATCGACCATGTTACGTGTACCTCAAATTGAAGATGCCTGGTCCCAAGGGTGTGATCACCATTACTAGCAATCGGAAAAAGGCAGAAGAGTGCTTTCAGAAGGGCTCAAAGATTGTCGATGCTCAGATAATAGTCGTGGAGCTGCAGGAATACCAGAAAACTGCAGATCCGAGTGATTTATAGCGGGTCAAGAAGCCCACCACGAAGTCAGCGTTCCAGTCGTCCGGTGAGACAAAGCCCGTTCACATTCACCCGACCGACCCCAGGGCTGCTCCAACTCATATCTTCACAACACTCGACTCTAAATAGGAAGAAGCGCTCATCCGGTTCCTCCGTGAGAACTGGGACATCTTCGCATGGAAGCCTGCTGACATGGCGGGTGTTCCCAGGGGGCTGGCTGAGCATCGTCTGCGAGTCAACTCAAAAGTGAAACCTGTAAAAGAACATCTTCGACGGTCGGCCGTCCAGAAGAGAAAGGCCATTGGCGAGGAGGTGGCTTGGCTCCTAGCAGCAGAGTTTATCTGAGAGATTTACCACTCCGAGTGGCTCGCCAATGTTTTCATGGTCCTCAAGAAGGACAAGTCACTTCACATGTGCATTGATTTCAAACATATCAACCGGGCCTGCCCGAAAGATCATTTTCCTCTCCCTCGCATCGACCAAATAGTCGACTCGATTGCGGCGTGTGAGCGCCTGTCTTTTTTAGACGCCTATTCCGGTTACCATCAGATCCGTCTATATGGACCCGACGAGATCAAAACAGCTTTCATCACTCCATTCGGGTGCTTCTGCTATGTCACCATGCCATTCTGCCTCAAGAATGCCGGAGCCACGTTCATGAGGATGATTCAGAAGTGTTTACTCACTCAAATCAGTCGGAATGTGGAAGCATACATGGATGATATTGTGGTCAAATCACGGAAGGGTTCCGACCTGTTGGTGACCTCGCTGAAACATTTGCCAATCTCGGGAGGTATGATATCAAGCAATCTATCAAAGTGCACATTCGGAGTTCTGGCGAAAGTTACTCGGTTTTCGTTTCGAATGAGGAATCGGCGCCAACCTAGAAAAAGTTGGCACTATACTCCAATGAAACGCCCGTGTGTGTGCACGATGTCGAGCTTCTTTGGATGCTTGGCGCTTTAAGTCGATTCATCTCTCGTCTCGGTGAAAAGGCATTGCCTCTTTACCGATGATGAAGAAGTCGAGACAAGTTGAGTGGACTCGAAGTCGATGCAGCGTTTGCGAGCTAAAGCTCGCTCTCCACCTAGCCGGTGCTTGCTTGCCCCAATCAGCAAAAGAGCCTTTGCTGCTTTACATTGCAGCAACATGACAAGTCATCGATGACAGTATTTACGGTCGGCGGGAAGAAGAAGGAAAGCCTTCAAAGTTCAGCGGCCAGTATATTATCTTTCCTAAGTGTTGACCCCATCGAAGCAAAGATATCCTCATTATCAGAAGCTTGTATATGGGATTTATATGACCACGAAGAAGGTTGCTCATTATTTCTCCGATCATTCCATTACGATCGTTAGCGGCGCCCATTATCGAGATTCGCACAACAAAGATGCAACGGTCGAGTGGCAAAATGGGCGATTAATTCCTTCCCTTGATATCAAGTTTGAGGCAAAAGCCATCAAGTCCCAAGCAGTAGCAGATTTCATCGCCGAGTGGATTGAGCAGCAGCTATCGACTCAAGTTCACTCGAACCTTTGGACCATGTTCTTTGACAGTTCTAAGATGTTGAATGGTTCGGTCTTTGGGTAGTATTGGTTTCCCCACGAGGAGATAAGATCGGATATGTGCTCGGATCCACTTTGATTCCTCCAACAATGAAGCGAATATGAAGCACTTTTGTATGGGTTGCGTATGGCCATTTCACTCGGTGTCCGTCGCCTTATGGTTTATGGCGACTCAGATTTGGTGGTCAATCGGTGATGAAGGAGTGGGGCGTCGAAGCCCAGCCATGATGATTCTTGCAATGCGGTGAAAAGCTTGAGAAGAAATTTGAAGGGTTAGAGCTCCATCATATACCCCGACTGAAAAATCAAGCGGTTGATGATTTGGCGAAGATAGGTTCCAAGAGAGAAGCCATTCCCAGTAATGTGTTTTTGGAACACATCCATACTCCATCAGTTCAAGAGGATCCTTTCACCGAAGAAGCTCCACAGCCAAGAAGTGTCACAGATCCGACTAAAGTTGAAGTTCCAGCGGTGGTCGACCTGATCATGGAAGCTTTGGTCATCACTCCCGATTGGACAAAGCCATACATCGTGTATATCTTAAGGAAAGAGCTCCCAGAGAATGAAGAGGAGGCTCGACAGATCGTTCGTCGATCCAAAGCCTTTACCGTGATAAAGGGACAGTTGTACAGAGAAAGCGCGACTGGAGTCGGTCAGAAATGTATAACGCCAGAAGAAGGTCGGATAATCCTTGACGATATCCACTCGGGGACCCGTGGCCATCATGCGTCCTCTCGAACCATTGTGGCTAAAGCATACCGAGCGGGTTTTTACTTGCCAAGAGCAAATGAAATGGCAAAGGAGATAGTCAACAAGTGTGAAGGATGTCAGTTTTACTCCAATCTGTCGCACAAACCCGCCTCAGCCTTGAAGACTATTCCACTCGTCTGGCCCTTCGCTGTTTGGGGGTTAGATATGGTTGGACCACTGAGAACTGGAAGGAGCGGCTTCACTCACTTGCTAGTAGCAGTCGACAAGTTTACCAAATGGATTGAAGCTAAGCCTATAAAGAATATCGATGATGGCACTGCTATCAGCTTCATCAGAGAGTTGGTATTCAGATATGGAGTTCCGCATAGCATCATCACTGATAATGGGTCAAACTTCGATTATGAAGAATTCAGAGCCTTTTGCGCATCTCAAGGCACACAAGTCGACTATGCTTCAGTCGCTCACCCACAGTCGAATGGGCAAGCAGAACGAGCAAATGGTCTAATTCTCAAAGGACTGAAACCCCGACTGATGCGCGATCTCAAGCATGTGGAAGGTTCATGGGTCGACGAACTTCCGTCAGTACTTTGGGGATTAAGGACCACTCCTAATCGGTCGACTGGGAGAACTTCGTTCTTCTTGGTCTACGGAGCTGAAGCAGTCTTGTCGAGTGACCTGCTTCACAATGCACCCCGAGTCGAACTCTACTCTGAAGACGAAGTAGAGCAAGCCCGACAGGACGCAGTCCACCTTCTAGAAGAAGAAAGAGAGATGGCCATGATCCGATCGACCATCTATCAGTAGGACTTACGTCGCTTCCATGTCAGAAACGTGAAGAGTTGAGCCTTCCAAGAAGGAGATTTGGTTCTCCGAGTGGATCAGCAGAAGCCACACAAACTTGCTCCTACTTGGGAAGGTCCCTTCATCGTCACCAAAGTTCTCCACAATGGAGCGTACCGCCTTTACAATGTCGGTCACTAGATTGACGAGCCCCGAGCTTGGAACGCGGAGCTGCTCCGCCCCTTTTATACTTAAGTATTCACTCGGATGAGGTGTAATAAAAGTACTTTTGTAGTTTATTTATCAAAGACAAGAGTGTTATAATTTTCCCCAGTGATTGTTGTTACTTTTGTTTACTTGAGAAATCCCCAGTGGGTGGCCTAGCTGCGAATCTGTTTCGCCGAAGTTTGTAAAAAAATTCCTTGCCGAGTGGTGAGCCAGCCTCCCACTCTGGGGCTTAGCTGTGAATCCGTTTCGCCTAAGTACTTTAAAATCCTACCAATTGGTGAGCCAGCCTCCCACTCGGAGGCTTAGCTGCAGTCCAAGTACTCGCCTAAGTATTTAAAATCCTACCAAGTGGTGAGCCAGCCTCCCACTCGGAGGCTTAGCTGCAGTCCAAGTACTCGCCTAAGTGTTTGAAATCCTACCGAGTGATGAGCCAGTCTCTCACTCGGAGGCTTAGCTGCATCGAAGCTAGCCTAAGTATTTAATACAATGTGCACTCCATAAGGAGGATGAGTCTGCAGGTCATTGCTACCTTCTCCTTCCGAGCTACGCCACAAATACAATGTGCACTCCGCAAGGAGGACGAGGTGCAGGTCGACTGCTACCTTCTCCTTCCGAGCTACGCCACAAATACAATGTGCACACCGCAAGGAGGACGAGGTGCAGGTCGACTACTACCTTCTCCTTTCGAGCTACGCCACAAATACAATGTGCGCTCCGCAAGGAGGACGAGGTGCAGGTCGACTGCTACCTTCTCCTTCCGAGCTACACCACAAATACAATGTGCGCTCCGCAAGACCTTCTCCTTTGGAGCTACGCCACAAAAAATCCTACCGAGTGGAGAGCAAACCTCTCACTCGGGGGCTTAGCTGCAACCCAGTGCTCGCCTAAGTATTTGAAAACCCTACCGAGTGGAGAGCAAACCTCTCACTCGGGGGCTTAGCTGCAGCCCAGTGCTCGCCTAAGTATCTGAAAATCCTACCG
Organism: Aegilops speltoides; assembly: GCA_021437245.1. Lineage (NCBI taxonomy): Eukaryota > Viridiplantae > Streptophyta > Magnoliopsida > Poales > Poaceae > Aegilops > Aegilops speltoides. Next base: position 185,392,958 of record CM038146.1, on the reverse strand, counting down.
AGTGGAGAGCAAACCTCCCACTCGGAGGCTTAGCTGCAGCCCAGTGCTCGCCTAAGTATCTGAAAATCCTGCCGAGTGGAGAGAAAACCTCCCACTCGGGGGCTTAGCTGTAGCCCAGTGCTCGCTTAAGTATCTGAAAATCCTACCGAGTGGAGAGCAAACCTCCCACTCGGGAGCTTAGCTGCAGCCCAGTGCTCGCCTACGTACTTAAATCTATTCCGCTCTGCAAATATATTCCGAGTGAAGAAGAAAATTCGCTTGAAGGCAAATGCAAGCATATTCAACGATAAGCAAAGTTCAGATAACGGATTCAGAAGTGCGCAGGCATCAAGCCTGTAAAAGTTTATCGGTTACAAAAACCACTCGGCATACCGAGGCAAATTTAAGGTGAAGCATAGAAGTTTTTTACTCCTCAGGTGGAGGACTGGATGGCGCGACAAACTGGTCCAAGTCGATTCCATCAGCAATCCGAGTGGCAGCAGCAATGAAGGTCTCCATGAAAGATTGGAAGTCATGCTTCTTGGTATTGGTCACTCTGATGGATGCCAGCTTGTCCTCTCGGGCATCCTTGCAGTGAACATGTACCAAGGACAGAGCAACGTCAGCACCACACCTAGCAGAGGACTTCTTCCATTCCTGCACTCGACCTAGAACGTCGTTCAGTCGAGTCATTAAAGACTCGAGGTCATTGTGAAGCGTCTCTCTTGGCCAGAGTGTCGTGTCGATCCGCGACACCGCAACCTTCAGTCGAGCGAGGTAGTCAACCACCCAGCAACGCGAGATTCCAGTCGGAACACGTTCATAGCAGCCTCGTCCTTCACAGGAGAGTTAATGGGGGTCCAAGTTTGGCTCCAGCGACTGGTCTCCTCCTCGAAGTTTTGACAGAATTCTGTAAGCGCAGTTTGAAGTAAGCCAACAGTTGTATGACGAGTCGACGATAACAAGTCAGTCGGATAGAAAAGATTACCTTCAAGCATGAGGAATAACTTCTTGGCGAGCCCTTCCAGATAAGACTCCAGATCATTCTTCTTCCCCATCAATTCACTAGCCTTGTCACTCAGGGCTATCTTGTCATTCTTCGGACGACTGACCTCCTTGTTGGCCGCGTCGAGAGCAGCTTTCAGATTGGTATTCTCCTCTTCAAGTTTGTCGACTGAAGCCAGCTTTTCTTCTGCGAGCTTCGTCTTGTCCGAAGCCGCTTTCTGCGCCTCAGCGAGGTCAAGGTCCTTCTTCTTCAGAGCCTCCTTCAGTTTATCTGCAAAGTGACAGTGAGATCAGACCCAGGAATGGACAAAAAAATAAAGGCAGTCGTCAAGATTCTCACCAAACATACCTTTTGCCTCCTCCTTCGCCTTCGTGAAGTTCTCCTGGACAATCTTCAAGTCAAGTTCGAGCTGGATATGTTTGTTCTCCAACTCAGTATAACGAGCCACAAGCTCACAGGATTTCTGCGAAAGATCAGTCGACAGACATCAAAAATAGGTCACTTCCTAGTTACTAAGAGAAAAAATCGTAGCATTTCTAAGACTACAGCCGAATCAAAATATTCAACTGTAGTCTTGGGGACTACACCCAGTGGGTGCACACAGCGTGCCCCCACTGGTTCTACCGACTCGGTTCGATCAGTCGACCGAAAGAGACAAAAAGGTTATGATCCTAAATCATAGCTAACTGCCAGCAGTCAGCCACGGTATCATCAAAAAAAATGTTCTTCGGACCATAGTCGACTGCCAGCAGTCGACCACGGTCTCGGGGAATACACCTAGTGGGTGCACTCAGTGTGCCCCACTGGTTCCATGATTCCATTCGACCAGACCGAGTGGAGAAAGTAAAGTGAAAAAGTTCAAAGTATAAAGACTATAGTCGACTGCCAGCAGTCCACCATAGTCTCGGGGACTACACCCAGTGGGTGCACTCAGCGTGCCCCCACCAATCCAAAAATTCAATCGACACACCCAGTGGGTGTACAGATACTAAGATCTTTAGAAAGAAAAGTTTTCAAATACCATATCCTAACAGAACAAGCGGTGATCAACTAACCTGGACATTGCTCTGAAGGGCTGAGCTTGCATCATAAGCTGCTTGGCTGGCATCTCGGATCGTCTTCACCTGCTCCATCATGACCCCCGCCTGGCGTATAGCTTCCTTAGCAGCGCCTGCTTGGTCCTCTGGGACGTGGTGGGTAGCGAAAAGGGAAGGCGGATCAGCACTCGACGACGAAGGGCGAGCACTTGTCAGCGGCACAGCAAAGGACACGATAGTCCGAGTGACGTTGCCTCCCTCCGGAGCCAGCATTTCAGGTGCTGATACAACCAGAGTACTCTTGCCAGCATGCGCTTTCTTGTTCCTCCTCTGCCTCAGTGCCTCCTCATCGTCGTCAACAGGGAGTTCAATGATAGGAGGTGGGGCTACAGGAAAGATTCAAAGTTAAAAACAAAGATCCAATCGACCAAAAGCGAAACTACAGAGATCATACCAGGGTTGGAAGTGGCAGCATCTTCCATTTCTTGGTCCTCGTTCCTGACTAAGGTTTCAGAGGTAGCAGCACTGCAGATTCCAGAAATCAGTCGGTTAGCCAACGAGTCGACCAAGAGATTATCCATGCCAAACAAGAAAACACAAGTCCTGCAATTACCCGGAAATAGTGGGAATCACCATCCTCATCTTCGGCAGGGCCTTCGTCGGCTTTGACGACGTTGCTCGGAGTTGCTTCGGCGCTTTCTCAGTCGGCACCGGAGAGGTCGTCCGAGGGCGTTTAGTCGACTGTCCAACGGGAACAGTCGCTTTGCCGCGCTCGACTATGGGGTCATGGACGAGCTTGGATCGCCTTTCAGTGCGGGAAGGGACGATTTCCTCCTCCTCTTCCTCCTCCTCCTCCTCTTCATCAAAGCCGTCGTCTTCTTCATCCTCCTCACCACCAGATTGCCACTCTTCCTGACTTTCACCTCCGCTTCCCTCCTCCTCCTCTATCTGTTCCTGCGCTCGGTTGGGCATCGAGTACATCTCAGTAGTAACCTAGAAGACAACAAACAAGACAAAAGTCAGTCGACTGAATTGTAGCAAAACGGAATGAAGGAAACAGGATAACAGTCGGAGATATGTAATTGGACCTTGTCTGGCTCGTATGACTGGTCGAGTGGAGGGATCCTCCTGGCTCCTCGGGGTTATCTTTGTCCCCTGTGATCGCAGTCATCCACCTCTCCAGTGTGGCATCGTCGACCTCCTCCGGGTGGACCCGAGTGGTGTCTTCAGTGCCAGAGTACATCCACATCGGATGGCCTCGATATTGAAGTGGTTCAATGCGCCATCGAAGGAAAACCTCCAGAAGATCCATGCCAGTCACCCCGTCACGGATGAGCTGGACTACACGCTCGACCAGCACTTTAACCTGAGCCTTCTCCTCTGGGACCACCTTTAGAGAGGACGGCTTGTTCACTCGATCCATGGAGAAAGGAGGGAGTCCAGTCGACTGCCCTGGCGTTGGCTGGTCTTGGCAGTAGAACCAGGTCGACTGCCACCCTCGGACCGACTCAGGAAGGACCATGGCTGGAAAAGCACTTTTACTCCTCATTTGAACCCCAAGACCCCCACACATCTGAATCACTTGGGTTTTCTCGTCACTCGAATTAGCCTTTTTCACCGTCTGGGAGCGACAGGTGAAAATGTGTTTGAAAAGGCCCCAATGCGGCCGACAACCCAAGAAGTTCTCACACAAGGACACGAAAGCAGCGAGATAGACGATAGAGTTGGGTGTGAAGTGGTGGAGTTGTGCCCCAAAAAAGTTCAGAAATCCCCGAAAGAAAGGGTTGGGCGGCAGAGAAAACCCGCGGTCAATGTGGGTAGCTAACAGGACACACTCACCCTCCTGAGGCTGCGGCTGCCACTCCTTCCCCGGAAGCCTCGCAGATCCATGAGGGATCAGTCCCTCATTGGCCAGGTCATCGAGGTCTTTCTGGCGGATGGTCGAGTGTAACCAGTCTCCCTGGATCCAGCCTTGTGGCAGACCGGCCCGCGACGAGGATCCGCCCCGACAGGTCGCCCTCCCCTTCGCCTTCGCCATCGCCTTCTTCGCCCGCTCCAAAGTCGCCGTCTTCTCCTTCACCATTGTCGTTGGCAAAGCAGGCACAGAGCAGCAGTGCTGGGATGGTGGCGAACGCAGCAGGTGAATCTGAGGAAGAGGGAGGGGAAAATGAGGGTGCACTTGTAACACCCACGATGCGGCTATATCTCCCACGTGTCGAAGCACGACTTAGAGGCATAACCGCCTTGTGGTTTTGTCGCAAGAAGGGTCATCTTCACACAATCCCATGTAATGAACAAGACTGGGATAAAGAGTTGGCTTACAATCGCCACTTCACACAAGTACTTAAATAAATCATACATCATTCAGAGTACACACATAGTCCGACTACGGACGAAGCCAAAAGAAAAGAAGATAACCCAACTGCTAGATCCCCGATCGTTCCAACTGGGCTCCACTACTGATCAACAAGAAACAACACATAGCAACAACTAAGATCTTCGTTGAACTCCCATCTAAGCTAGGTAGCATCCTCTGCACTGGTATCATCGGCACCTGCAACTGTTGTGATAGTATCTGGTGAGTCACGAGGACTCAGCAATCCCATTACCATGGGTATCAAGACTAGCAAAGCTTAATGGAAAAGGAGGGGTAAAGTGGTGAGGTTGCAGCAGCGACTAAGCATATATGGTGGCTAACATACGCAAAAGAGAGCGAGAAGAGAAACAAAGGAACGGTCGTCAACTAGTAATGATCAAGAAGTAATCCTGAGCTCCTACTTACGTCAAGCATAACCCAAAGACCGTGTTCACTTCCCGGACTCCGCCGAGAAGAGACCATCACGGCTACACACTCGGTTGATGCGTTTTAATTCGGATCTGGTGTCAAGTTGTCTTCAACCGGACATTAACAAATTCCCATCGCCACATAACATGGCACGGCTCTCGAAAGTTTATAACCTGCGCAGGGTGTCCCAACTTAGCCCATGATAAGCTCGCGATCAACAAAGGATATACCTTCTCCCAGAAGACCCGATCAGTCTCGGAATCCCGGTTTACAAGACATTTCGACAATGGTAAAACAAGACCAGCAAAGCCGCCCTTGTGCGACAAATCCCGATAGGAGCTGCACATATCTCGTTCTCGGGCACACCGGATTGTCCAAACTTCCGGTAGGCCATCCCGAGTTGCCCACGAGGCCACCGTGGTGACGAGTTGGACCAACACTCACGACGAGCACCGACCGGGGGTAAAATAAAGATGACCCTTGAGTCTGCAGAACCCAAGGGAAAAAGGCTTAGGTAGGCAAATGGTAAAACCAAGGTTGGGCCTTGCTGGAGGAGTTTTATTCAAAGCGAACCGTCAAGGGGGTCCCATAAATCACCCGACCGCGTAAGGAACGCAAAATCCGGGAACATAACACCGGTATGACGGAAACTAGGGCGGCAAGAGTGGAACAAAACACCAGGCATAAGGCCAAGCCTTCCACCCTTTACCAAGTATATAGATGCATTAATTAAGTAGAGATATTGTGATATCCCAACATAATCCTGTCCATCATGGAGCAATCTTCAACTTCACCTGCAACTAACAACGCTATAAGAGGGGCTGAGCAAAGCAGTAACATAGCCAAACAACAGTTTGCTAGGAAGGGTGACAAAGGTTAGAGGTTCATGGCAATTTGGGAGGCTTGGTAAACAAGTGATAGGTAGCGCAGCATAGCGATAGAACGAAGCTACTAGAAAGCAAAGATAGAAGTGATATCGAGGGTAATGGTCATCTTGCCTAAAATCCCGCAAGGAAGAAGAACGAGTCCATGAAGAAGACAAACGGACGTAGTCGAATGAATCCTCACAACTCCGGAACGAAACCGAAGCTAATGAGAGAAGCAAACCGAAAAGAAGCAAGCAACATGGTAAACACACAAGCATAAACATGTCATGATGCACAAACAAGTATGATGCATGTCCGGTTTAATAAGGCATGGCATGGCAAAGTGCAACAAACAATACTACAAGTTAAGTGGAGCTCAATATGCAACGAGTTGCATATTGACAAAACACCACATCAATTATTTAGTTCTCTCTTGTTTAGGAACACAACAATATTACATGTGGTTATAAACATGGAAAGAGGTGAAACATAAGTAAACTAACTATTTAGGCAAATTTAAATGAGGCCGGAACACAAACAACACTTCCGGAAAATCCCCATGTTATTTAGCAATTTAATGCAACAACAATTTTAAACATTTTAATTGTTGTTATCATGATGCGGATGACATATGCAAGTTTTATGCAGTTTTTATGAAAATGTTGACAAGAGCATGTTATGAAGCATTTGTCACCGTGGCGGAACGAAAGGGGTGCCACGGCAACTACAACAGAAATGGTGCCACGGCAACATTCCGGTGATCCAACAACTCATTGAGATGTCGGTGCAAAAGAAAGTGGCATGAGCGTCTCATGAAAAGATGGTGGGGTGCTCCCGGTTACCGGGTTCCCACGGGTCGACGGTATGGCAAACGAGGAACGTGCAAAGACCTCTCTCGGACACGGTGCAAACACGAGCATCTCATACAACACATGCATTTGGTCCACGGTTGATCGTCTCGGAGTTATACCTTTGAAGCGTGCATTTCGGGGCGGCTCAAAATCGCCGAGGGAAGTAGTCATTCACGGGTCATAGGGGGAAGTAGTCGTACACGTTTCGTAGTCGTACATGTCGGCGGTAGTGGAAGTAGTGGTACACGGCGACGGTAGTTGTACACGTTACGTAGATGTTCAGGTCGTCGGTAGAGGTACTTGGTGAAATCCACGGGTGTCATTAGTTGTACACGGGTCCTTGCCGAAGATGGTCGCACACGCACGTAGATGAACCATTCATCGACCCCCTGGTACTTGGCGAAAATCTCGAAGATGGCCTTGGCGTTCCTGGTTCGGTGGTTGTGGAGGCAGGGGATCAAGGCTGGCGCGCCTTCTTCGCCTGCTCGAAGCAGAGGCGCGGCCACGGCACCACTGGGGCTTGGTCGTGACGAGAAGCGGGGGACGCAGCGGCAGCCTGGCGTTGCTTGGGACTCCGGCGAAGGGCGATGCGACCGGGAGGTTGGAGGTGCTGGTGACCCGTGGTGGCGATGAAGCACAGGAACGAGTGGATGGCGGCTTGGGCGTGAAGCAGGGGTGCGGGGCGATGCTGCTGGCGAGCTGGGGACGCCGGGACCCGAAGCAGAGGAGCGGGCGCTGCTCCGGCAGTGAGACGGCGACCCGGCAAGAACCGAGGCGAGGCAGGTCGGCGACAATGCATGGTGGTGGAGCGGAGCAGCAGCTCGTACGGCGTGCTGGCGAACCGGCGGAGGTAGGCGATGGCGACGCGGGGGAGAAGGAAGGGCGAGGTGGAGGCGCACAGGAGGGGAAGGGGAAGATCGAGGAGAGGGGCTCCTCTGGCGGCGCGAGGGAGGAGAGGGAGAGGGGATGGACCGAGAGGAGGCCAGCGAGCGAGGAGATCGAGCAGGAGGGATGGCGGCGCTGCGGGACGGAGATGGGGATCGAGGGGGTCAAGGGGATCGGGGTGGCTGGCTAGGGTTAGAAAGGGTTGGGCCTCAAGGGATTTGGTGGGCCGGCCTGGCCTAGTGGCATGCTGCTGCTAGAAGGTGCAGCTGGGCTGGGCTCTCTCCTCTCTCTCTTTAAAAATAAATAAATAAAAACAAAACAAAGATAAGAAAGAAAAGAAAAAGAGGTTAGGGGTGGAGCTTGAGCAGGAGGGTATTTTTCTCGGACTCATAAAAATGAGCTTGTTCCAAGAAAAATGGTGTGGGCAAGATTGCAAGAATTAAATTCAAAGTCATTTGAATTTAATTCAAATGGTTTGAACAAGGACAAGGATTTAGAAGTGTCCAAAAATGTTGAGAATTTAGGAGGAGCCACAATAAATGGAGAAAGAATTGTTGGCAAAGTTTGAGGCAAGGAATTTAGATAGAAAAAGCATGGAACTTAAACTGCAGGTGTGTTATGGTGATTCCAAAGTTAATGGAATATTTATATATAGCTCCCTAATATTGGGAGGATATGTTATAAAGAGAAGTCACCCTTCCCTCGATTTAAATAGATCAACCATCTATGCAATTTATTAGTTGAGTTGAGATGCAAAGATTAATGACATGATGGCATGATGACATGATGCAATGCAAAAATAAAAGAGCAAACATAAATGAAACACACGGTTGATCACGAAAATATGGAAGTCTTCTGAAGCGTCGGTCTCGGGGCGTTACAGCACTTTTCAAAAAAACGTCCGGCGCCTTATATGAAGTCGCTTCCGAGTGGCTGACTGGTAGGCCCGGACGATCTTGTCAAATCCCGCAACAGTCGCGCGCGCGACACGTGGCGAAAAAGGTGGCACAAAGATCGAGGCGTTCCTGCCTTATCCCGTCCGAGTACCACGGCTTCCTCCGCCTCGCGCGTTTCCCGAAATTCAGATCCCGCTAAATCCGCGAACAGCAGAGCAACTTGTCAGACTGGGGATTTCCTTCGATCCGTTGCTTAGAAATCTCCAAGCACAGAAAAGTCACTCGACAGATACAAAGAATGGATCAAGGCGACTGAAAAAGAAGTTAGTGCCGTCACTTAAAGTCATTGATCCAGAACAAGACTTACTCATAGCATGAAAAACGGGTTGGAAGAATTCTCAACTCCTTCCTCACTCAAACCTCGATCCATTCGGGGGCTAATGATGAAGCCATGTACCTAGGGTAGGGTCATGGACCTGTCCAAGGTACCCTTCCCAAGGACATCTATAGAAGAAACTACCTTTTAGTCAACCTGGAAGGATTCCACTCGACGGTCTCGAAGACACTCGACCATGAAGCCATTCACTCGACCACCAGGAGATCTAGAGTCACTCTGCACACAAACGGTCTGTCATTAAGTAGTCTTTATGGTCATGATAGCACTTTATGTAGGGAGTTACCAGTAACGTCAGACCTTAATATACCTTAAACCCTGCATAACTGAGGGTCGGAGGGGTCTGGCGGACTCTATATAAGCCACCCCCCTCCTCAGTGTAAAGGGTTCGCACCCTTGTAACTCATACGCATATAATCTAGTCGACCGCCTCCGGGCTCCGAGACGTAGGGCTGTTACTTCCTCCGAGAAGGGCCTGAACTCGTAAATCTCTTGCGTATACAACTACTCCATAGCTAGGATCTTGCCTCTCCATACCTACCCCCCTATTCTACTGCCAGGCTTAGAACCACGACAGTCGGTCCGGGCCGCTTCATCCCACGATGCCACCGAAACAAGATAAGACTAGTAGTGGCAAGTAAATTGACAAAATCGACGCCCACAACAAACTTGTGTTCTACTCGTGCATAGAAACTACTCATAGACCTAGCTCATGATGCCACTGTTGGGGATCGTTGCAGAAATTAAAAAATTTCTACGCACCACCAAGATCAATCTATGGAGTAACTAGCAACGAGAGAGAGGGGAGTGCATCTTCATACCCTTGAAGATCGCAACTCGGATGCGTTGCAAGAATGTGGATGAAGGAGTCGTACTCGAAAGTGATTCAGATCGCGGTGGACTCCGATCTAAGCGCCAAACAACGGCACCTCCGCGTTCAACACACGTGCAGCTGGTGGCGTCTCAGCATGATCCATCAAGGAGGAGGAGAGGTTGAGGAAGAGGGCTCCAGCAGCAGCACGACGGCATGGTGGTGATGGAGCGGCAGTTCTCCGGCAGGGCTTCGCCAAGCTCTTACGGAGGAGGAGAGGTGTTGGGGAGGGGAGGGGCTGCGCCTTGGATGTGGTGTTGCAGCCCTCCCCTCGCCCCTCTATTTATAGGGAGAAGGGGGAAGGGGGCCGGCCCCCTCTAGATGAGATCTAGAGGGGAGGCGGCATCCAAGGGGAGGGGGCTTGCCCCCCAAGCAAGGGGGGCGCCCCCTTTAGGGTTCCCCCCCAACCATAGGCGCATGGGCCCAAGGGGGGGTGGCGCCCAGCCATCCAAGGGGCTGGTTCCCTTCCCTCTACAGCCCATGAGGCCCTCCGGGATAGGTGGTCCCTCCCGGTGGACCCCCGGAACCCCTCCGGTGACCCCGGTACAATACCGGTATGCCCCCGAACATTTCTGGTATGACAACGTCCCATATATAAATCTTCACCTCCGGACCATTCCGGAACTCCTCGTGACGTCCGGGATCTCATCCGAGACTCCGAACAACATTCGGTAATCACATACATATCTTCCTTATAACCCTAGCGTCATTGAACCTTAAGTGTGTAGACCCTACGGGTTCGGGAATCACGCAGACATGACCGAGACAACTCTCCAGCCAATAAACAACAGCGGGACCTGGATACCCATGTTGGCTCCCACATGTTCCATGATGATCTCATCAGATGAACGACGATGTCGAGGATTCAAGCAATCCCGTATACAATTCCCTTTGTCAATCGGTACGTTACTTGCCCGAGATTCGATCGTCGGTATCCCAATACCTCGTTCAATCTCGTTACTGGCAAGTCACTATACTCATTCCGTAATGCATGATCCCGTGACTAACTACTTAGTCACATTGAGCTCATTATGATGATGCATTACCGAGTGGGCTCAGAGATACCTCTCCGTCATACGGAGTGACAAATCCCAGTCTCGGTTCGTGCCAACCCAACAGACACTTTCGGAGATACCTGTAGTGCACCTTTATAGCCACCCAGTTACGTTGTGACGTTTGGTACACCCAAAGTATTCCTACGGTATCCGGGAGTTACACGATTTTATGGTCTAAGGAAATGATACTTGACATTAGAAAAGCCCTAGCAAACGAACTACACGATCTTGTGCTATGCTTAGGATTGGGTCTTGTCCATCACATCATTCTCCTAATGATGTGATCCTGTTATCAATGACATCCAATGTCCATAGTCAGGAAACCATGACCATCTGTTGATCAACGAGCTAGTCAACTAGAGGCTCACTAGGGACATGCTGTGGTATATGTATTCACACATGTATTACGGTTTCCGATCAATACAATTATAGCATGAACAATAGACAATTATCATGAACAAGGAAATATAACTATAACCATTTTATTATTGCCTCTAGGGCATATTTCCAACAATTACCTCCTCTGATTTGCTTCTGGCACACCTCTACTCCTGCGGCCTCTACCTGGACCCTCGGTTGATTTGCTTCCGCCACACCTCCACCCTTGTAGCCTCTACCTGGAACCCTCGGCTTCATGAAACTAAGTACCAGATGCCCCTCTGCGCTCCCGCCCCTGCCCTCATCCTCTTCCGCGTACCCTCTATCTACTCCTTTACACGTCCCGTTAGCCACGACCGTGATGCCCATCGAACAGTAGAGCCGCCAGATCATTTATAAAGTATATGGGTTCTCGCAGTCGCAGGTGAGCTGCCCTCCCTCCATTTGATGTCCTTCGTTTGTTCATTCTCGATTTGGATATTTGATGCATGTACCTGCAATTTTCTGATCCATTCTTTCCCTAATGGCACTATGGCAGCGAAGGGTGACCATCAGGCTCTTTATGGTTGATAGCTTGACGTTAGGGAGGTGCCGAAGTCTACCCACCTGATCCTGGTCGAGAAAACGAAATGAGCAGCGCAGACCGACTTTGCTGAGAAAATTCCGCTAGCTTCGCACGACCATGACCAAATACCAATTCCATTAATGAGAGAGGTGAAAATTGTGAACCTTTTTCCCAGATCGCAAGGCTCTGAAGAAATTGAATGTTCAGAGCACCCTTGATGTAGCTTAGCCAAGCCGAATTTTGTAAGGCCTTTGCCACCATTATTTGCTCATGGAGGTACCCGCTAGCCATTTCGTGAGTTTTTTTTGCCTATGAACTTCCTTGGTGAATTGAATGGAAAATTTTGTCTCCTCATTATTGTTCCAAATGATGGTTTTAAGTCAACAAAATTGCATGTCTATGGAGGTTGATATTTATGCAGCTTCAGGCTTTATTTCTTGTGCTTGATGATAGTAGTTGTTTGTGCAGCTTCAAGGTTTATTTTCTTATGCTTGATGATAGAAAGGATGTGTACATTACTGCCATACCCTGATGTGGCCATACTTATCTTTTTTCAGGTGCCTCCGGCCCGCCACCTTGACGTACAAACGTAACAAGGTTGGCCCGACACATCTCGCATTTCATTTACCAATGACATGATATTCATGAAAATTTTCTATGATTTTAATACCACGGCCGGATCACTTATTCTATTCCACTGTGAAATTATAAAACCTAAACTTGATCAGTCTCCTAGGCTCTCCTGCCTATCATCACTATGTGGTTCTGATCTAGCAAGAGCGTGTGGCCTAAGGCGCCCGCCGCCGGTAGAGGTCGACACGGACACGGACGATGGCTGCACACGTGTCACCATCTTCTTGAACATGTAGACTAGCATGGCCTAGGGCTTCGCTAAGGTAGCTGTCTGATCTGCTCATTCTAAAAGTTGGCGAGCTTTTTAGCATCAATATATTTTACATGTCGCTTCTGATTCTGCTGCGATGATTTGTCCAGGCTATGGTGGTGTTTGAGAGATATCAAATTTATCGTGTCTTACAATTTGACTAATGATTTGAATACTCCCATGGATCTTGATCATTTGTTGAATCTGAATAATGTAGTATCCTTCTTGAGTGGCTTCTTTGATTGGGAGCTGCGAATGCCTATTGTGGTGTCAGATACAAATTTTTCTTTTGAGTTCATTAGTACTCACCAGTCTTGTGGAGCAAGAATAGGTAAAGTGAATAGAAATATTGCATTTAATTGAATTTATTTGATGTTTCAAAATTGCGTTGCACTGATCTGTGTGATTAGGCAGAGCTTGCAACAAAAACAATGACGAAACTTGAGTCTACCTTTCAGGAGGTCTCACAATATTTTGAGGGTTATGTATATCAATCATTTTTTAGTAAAAGCAGAGGATTGGGTAATGATCTGCTATTTTCTAACTGTAAAATTGTATTGATGTAGACGTTGATTTCGTTTGCAAGAGATATATTGTTGGTTACCCTTTTGCTCCATAGAATTGTTTACTAACTATGAATTGTTTCAGTTTCATGCGGGCATTATGATGTACTGATATGGGTGCCTGACAAGGTGGAAGAGCTATATATTTATAGTTTTCTCTGATTCTGTTTATTCTATTTACCATGGACCTATGAAACCGGAATGTTACGTCGAAAAAAATTAGTCTTGCAAAGAAAAGGAACATTTGTGAGGAGACGATACATATCTTGTTCAGTTTATTACACTGGTCAGAGTTTTCCTACCTTTTGTTTATGAGAGAACTTGTACGTTTGAGACAAGATTAGCACCATGTTTATCAAGTTTGTGGCTTATAGTTATGCTATTATTTTTGTTTACCCTTTACATCCAATGCCACACTTCTGAATGCAGTTCTTTCCTGCACTCATGGCTGAAATTGATAACTTGAACCCTTATTGAGGCAAGAGATTAAGGATACAACTTATGGAGTCTTAAACATCGATCACTTTGATCTGTAAAAAGCGCAAGGATTTTGATTCAAAAAATGGATAGTAGACTTGTTCATTTAACTAATCTAAACATCTAATATGCAAGACCACTTATCTGCTTTTTATTATTCCAGTGTAGACTTTGTTATTCGTTATCATTTATACTCATGTATGTATATAAAGTTATTAGTACCTAATGTTGGGCATCGGCTTTCCAATACAGGCACCAGACATATTTTATTACAATCTCCTCACACACTTGCATAATTATTTTCTTTATAGGAAAATGCAACACCTACATCTATGGTGAATACATTTTTTAATTAGTTATATTTACTTTTTTTGTCATCACATGAACATGGTCTCTGGATTTTTTTCTGACACAAAAGGGATAACCCGTCGGCAGCGCAACCATGTTACACATGGTGGGAATATTTACTTCAAAACATGGTTACATATTTTTTTTATGGTTTTTGGAACATGGTTACACATGGTTTCACAACACGCCGGCAACGCAACCACCCGATAAGCTCTTTCTCTCCCCTCCCCTTTGCCCACTCAATCTTTTAGGATTCATGTTATTTCGTGCATCTGCATCTCCATGCTATTTAGGGTTTTTGAGGGTTCTTTTGTATCTCAATCTTGGGATAGGACTGCCACTTCTTAAGTCTGGGAACCAAAGAGAGGAGAAGAGCGGGCCTAACCCCTCCAAAGAAAAATAAATATAGCACATGATGGAGACATATGACCACTGGAACAATTTACTACTCCCTTCAATCCACAATAAGTGTTGTGGTTTTAGTTCAAATTTAGTAACCTATATGCTTAGGCGGGTTCATAAATGATAGGGATCATCCATAATAGGTACTATTTGGTTTAGATCAATTGAATTTATGAGCATTTAATGTGCATAATTAAATTTGAACTACAAGCACATGCTCCAATGCACCAAAGTTGGTTGAAAAATCACATGTGTGTCCTTGGGTGAATTTCTAGGTCTCATGCAAGAAATGGGAATGAAATTCAAACATCTGGGCATCGTGGCTCAGCCGGAAAGATTGAGAAACTTGGATTTTCAATTCTTGGAAATCCAAAACACGCCTGCAAATCATGAAAGTTGGAATGGTATCATGACATGGCACCAACATGCTACGGTAAATTTTTTGGCCGAATTGGGACAAGCTTTGGTATAAGCTTCTTGCAAACCGGAGCTTCTCTCAAGAAGGCTCGTGGTTCTGAGAGGGAACCTGTCACCTCCGTGTGCGAAACAACATATGTATACTGCCTTCTCCCTCCTTAATTTTTTTACACAGGCAGATTAGACCAAATAGAAGTATCGTGCTTAATTTTGAATTATTCCGGGTCCATTTGGCCTTTTTATATATTAGTTGAATTTATGGGCATTTAATGTGCATAATTCAAATTTGAACTACAAGCACATGCTCCAGTGCACCAAAGTTGGTTCAAAAATCACATGTGTGTCCTTGGATGAATTTATAGGTCCCACGCAAGAAATGGGAATGAAATTCAAACATCTAGCGTCGTGGCTCCGCCGGAAAGATTGAGAAACTTGGTTTTTTAATTCCTTTAAATCCAAATGTCACACCCAGTGTTTTGTATCATGTCATTTGCATTAATAAAGCATAAAAAATTGGACCATCAAAAACTTTTGCACTTTATTTGGCTTTTTATTGGAATTGGATTTCTGTCTGTGATTTCAAGTGCTCATGAAAGCCATATTCTAGCTCCACCTTATATACTTCATTTCCTTGCTCCAAACTTTTTCCCCAATGATCATGCCATGTGTATAGTACAATATAGAATTTTCTTACAAAAATAATTTGGCCAAAAAGTATTTTCTAAAATTAGTTTTTCAAAAAAACCTGAATTGAGATTTGCACTGCAAGTACTTGATTTGGGGTATGAAAAATCTTTCAGAGAGTATGTTTGACTCCTATTAGGTATAGGACTCCCATAAACCACAAAAGTATAATTTTAAAAGTTATTTTGCTATTTTATTTAAGGGTTTTTTCTTTAGGCAGAAATGGTCTTTAATATGTTAACATTATTTTAATATTTTAAAAATATTTGTGAGAATTTAGGGAAACTCAGAGGGCATATATTGTCCATATATAAGAGTTTAAATACATGGTCATGTTCAAGATATTGGTCAAATCCCTCCAAAACCCTTTCTGGATATTTCAAGCTTTTGAAATTTTTACAAAGGAAATATTCTCTAAAAATTCCAAGAAAATTCTAGCAAGTCACACATGCCCAATGTGATGATCTTGCAAGGTTTCGTCCCAATCCAAATTGTTTTGGTTCACAAAAGTGCCCCAAAACCCTCTCTGTCCAGAATCAAATTTGAACAACTTTACATTGTCAACTTTCTCCTTTTGCTCTCAACCTTTGTGGGCATGTTCTAAACCCTAAATGGTGACACTACACCAAGTGATGCTTCAAGGAGAATAGTTTTGCATGAGTAGATCTTGGAGAACTCATTTCTGTTAATTTCTAGGGTTTACAAAAGTTGCATTGGCAACTTTGCCCAAATGAACTCAATCTTGGTGGAGGATCTTATTTTCTCATGCCATTTGACCCTGCCAAGCCTCATGACAAGAGGAGTTCATATTCTTTCCCAAAACAGCAAGAAACACCTTCTGCCATTTTTCTAAAAACACCACTTTGACCTCTTCCACTAATCTCCATGAGCTCCACTTTTTACCATAACTCCTCCTAGACCTCTTCTACCTCCAGTGGCTCTCCCCTGGCTTTTGCTCAACGATTGAAGGGTCAAACACCCTGATTTTACCCCATGGATAGTAGCTTCTCTCTCTTTCTCACCTCCCTCCTCACTCTAGGGGCCATCCATGGCATCCAATGCACCACCCCCTTTCTTTACTCCCTCCTAGACCTGCTAGACACCAAAGGACGCGCCCACCTTGCCAAAAATATGGCCATGCCAGCCATACACGCACTCTGGAGCATGCTACATTGCGCTCCACCTCAGACCTCTCCAGCGCGCCCGACAATGTGGCTCGGCGTCTGCAGCACCCTACGCCCTGGCCCCCCCTCTTCCTTCTCCCTCCTACTGCCTCCCTCACACGCGCGCCATGGCCGCCCGAGAGCTCCAATGAGCACGCTCACACGCGCGGCACTCTGGCACTCCCCCGCTCCCTCTCTTCCTTCCCCTGGTCATGGACCACCTCACAAATGCCCCGGACACGCTCATTTGAGCCCCCGTGACCCACATCGACGACAACAACCTCGCTGGTGCACGAGTCCATGGTGAACCATGGGCAGGCTATTTATAGGCCTTCCCGTGCCATTCTCTCCTCAGCCCTCACTCTCTGCACCACCCAATCCACACCTGTACCCCCCCCCCCCCAGTTCGTCTCCAGGAGCACCCGGGCTCGAGATCGAGCTTGAGCTCCGCCGCTTTGGCTTGCCGGAGATCGCGAGGTACATGCCTTCCCCGCTCCTCCTCTGCCCTGGTCTGAAACCGCCTCCTCTCACTGACCATTTCCCCTCTCTCCCCCGCCTCGTTTGCTGCCGGAGTTGACCAGAACGACCACCGCCCAATGCTCCTCTGCCGTGTCTCCTCGTCGCCGGTGAACCAGGCAACTCCGGCGACGTCCACCACCACCACCCGAACGATGACTCCACACTGATTCCAACCGTGCCGTCAGATCGACCCGTCGTGCCCTGCATCGCCGCCGGTGAGCATGTCGGCCCTCTAGTCACGAGGTCAGAGATGACAGGCGGGCCCCGCCTGTCATCCTCACCTCTCTCTCGCCCCCTCTCTCTCCCACTGGCAGCTGGGCCCCGCCCGTCAGGTTTAAAAATCTTGAAAGTGCAACTATCCTTGGGTGGTTTTGGTAATTCCTAACAACATATATCTCATTGAGCTAATGCTATTTCAAGATAAATATTTCAGGAAAGCTCAATGATTGGCATGGCATGGATGAGAAAAGTGGATCCCTCAAAATGCTAAGGACAAAAGGATTGGCTCAAGCTCAAAGCTCAAGACTCTACATTTTCTATTTTAGTGATCCAAGATCACATTGAGTCTATAGGAAAAGCCAATACTATCAAGGAGGGATGAGGTGTTGCTTAATGAGTTTCTTGCTCAAAATGCTTAGTGATATGCTCCAAAGCCCTCAACTACTTTCTCACATCCACATATGACCCAAACCAAAAGTCCAACTCGGCCCTACCCGATTCATTCTATCCAGCGCCACCGAGTTCAGATGTCATAGCCACTGCCACAAACCCTAATCAAATCGGTCTCACCGATAGGGATCTCGGTCTCACCGAGATGGGATTGTAATCTCTCTATTTCCGTTCGTAACGTTTCGGTCCAACCAAGATGAGCGATCGGTCTCATCGAGATTGCAATGCAAACTCTCTGTTTCCCTTTCGTAACGTTTCGGTCTCACCGAGATGAGCGAATCGGTCCCACCGAGTTTGCCTGACCAACTCTTTGGTTAGCTTATTACCAAAATCGGTCCCACCGAGTTTGTGTAATCGGTCTCACCGAGATTACGTTATGCCCTAACCGTAACCATATTGGTCCCACCGAGTTGCATGTCGGTCCCACCAAAAATCCTAACGGTCACATTATTTGCTAAATAGGACCGATCGAGTTTCACGATTCGGTCCCACCGAGATTGATAATTTGTGTGTAACGGTTAGATTTTGTGTGGAGGCTATATATACCCCTCTCCACCCACTCTTCATTCGTGGAGAGAGCCATCAGAACATGCCTACACTTCCAACATACATTTTTTGAGAGAGAATCACCTACACTTGTGTTGAGGTCAAGATATTCCATTCCTACCATATGAATCTTGATCTCTAGCCTTCCCCAACTTGCTTTCCACTCAAATCTTCTTTCCACCAAATCCAAATCCTATGAGAGAGAGTTGAGTGTTGGGGATACTATCATTTGAAGCACAAGAGCAAGGAGTTCATCATCAACACACCATTTGTTACTTCTTGGAGAGTGGTGTCTCCTAGATTGGCTAGGTGTCACTTGGGAGCCTCCGACAAGATTGTGGAGTTGAACCAAGGAGTTTGTAAGGGCAAGGAGATTGCCTACTTCGTGAAGATCTATCCTAGTGAGGCAAGTCCTTCGTGGGTGACGACCATGGTGGGATAGACAAGGTTGCTTCTTCGTGGACCCTTCGTGGGTGGAGCCCTCCGTGGACTCGCGCAGCCATTACCCTTCGTGGGTTGAAGTCTCCATCAACGTGGATGTATGATAGCACCACCTATCGGAACCACGACAAAAACATCCGTGTCTCCAATTGCGTTTGCCTTCTCAAACTCCTTCCCTTTACCTTCATATGCAATTGTTTTACATTTCGCTGCTATACTCATAGAATTGCATGTGTAGGTTGATTGCTTGACTTGTGCTAAGTTGCTAAAATCTGCTAAGAACTAAAATTGGGAAAAGGCAAGATTTTTATTTGGTCAAGTAATCTAATTACCCCCCCCCTCTAGACATACTTTCGATGTACAAGTAGTATTAGAGCTTTGGTCTCCATTTGCTTTGATTTCCATAGCTTTTGGTAGTCATAGCCTTGGTTTCACAAGCTAGGAGAGTATGGAGTCTAGTGAGGGAAATTACCACCGTAGAGGTCCTTACTTTGATGGTACTAATTTTGCTAGTTGGAAGCATAAGATGAAAATGCATATTCTTGGACATAACCCCACCGTTTGGGCTATTGTGTGTATTGGCTTGCAAGGTGAATTCTTTGATGGGAGAGAACCGAACCGTGAAGCTACCGCGGAAGAGTTGAAGATCTTTGTCGATGCTCAAGCTTGTGATATCCTCTTCAACGGATTGTGCCCCGAAGAATTCAACAAAATCAGCTGTCTTGAGAATGCAAAGGAAATTTGGGATACTTTGATTGACATGCACGAAGGTACCGACTCCATCAAGGAATCCAAATTGGATGTGCTTCAAAGTCAACTTGACAAGTTCAAAATGAAGGATGGTGAAGGTGTCGCTGAAATGTGCTCTAGGCTTGCTTTTATCGCAAATGAGATTGCCGGCTTAGGAAGTGAAGAGATGACCGATAAATTCATCATCAAGAAGATCCTAAGAGCCTTGGATGGAAAATATGATACCGTGTGCACATTTATACAAATGATGCCCAATTACAAAGATCTCCAGCCAACGGAAGTCATTGGAAGAATTGTTGCTCATGAGATGTCACTCAAGGATAAGGAAGAGCTCCACAACAAGTCAAGTGGTGCTTACAAAGCCTCCCTTGAAGCTCCCACATCATCAAATGAGAAACAAACCTTTAATTAAGAATTGAGTGTCGGAGTAATGGGCCACGGGTAGCCTCACCCGAGTCCCTGAACATGTCAAAACTTTGGGCCGGCTTCGCCCCGCAGTATCCCAAGCTGAAGCTTCGCCCTCCGGGGGCCGGCTGGCTCAACGACCGGCCACCGGAGGATGGCCAACCACCAGCAGACGGCACCAAGAGCGGCTGGCTCCAGTCAGCCGGCCTCTAGAGAGGAAGGCGTTGTGCAGGCAGCCACCTGGTGCCCTCAGAGTCTGTGCCCTCATCAAGAGGACGAGATAGGGCGTGGCTACAGCGAAGCCCCTTGCCCCCGAATCTTAGGCTGGGCATGGCTACAGTGCCCCATACAGGCGGAGATCTCCGCACAACGTGGCACCGCTGCCTCCCTTGATGTCATTCAGACGGTGGAGCCTGTTCCCCACGACGACTGGTCGATGCACGCCCGCAGCTGCGGCCCTGTCGGGCAGTGACGTCTCGGAAGACAGCGGATGCCGAACCAGTCGGACCTGGGGAAGGCCGGCCTCCAGCAGGCGGTCGTCCCTTCCCCAGAAGCAAGTGCGCCATTAACCTGATAAGGCCAGGTGTGGCTACAGCGATCTCCCGCCAGGCGGCGGGACTATAGCCACACTGAGCTGACCAAGCCCGTGTCATTATCAGCACAACTACAGTGAGTAGCCGCCAACCAGACCCGCCAGCGGTTGGAGCGGCCTGTCGGCTCCGTACCAGACCAGCTGGGGGCCCACCAGGCGGCGGGCCCCAATAGTCGGCGAAGAAGCCGAAGGCCGGAGACACTGACAGCTAGGCCCAGCACCCGGCCGGATTACCATTGTACCCCTGGGGGTAGGCCTATATAAGCCCCCCCCGGGCACCCATGCAAAGGGTTCCCACTCCATTAGAACTAGCCACTCCCCTATTGCAGGAGAGAGCTAGCCTTGCCTTCTCCTACCTCTAGCATACAGCTCAAGGAGCACCTTTGTATCACTTGTGCCTTAGTGATCATGCGGAGACCCCGCAGAGCAGGACTAGGGTTGTTATCTCCTAGGAGAGCCCCAAACCTGGGTAAAGTACGCTGGCGTTTGTGTCTACGCCTCATCCCGCTTCCAGGCACCGGCGACGTTCTACTCGCTCCCACCATGATAAGCCATCGATTGGCATATGTCGCACCCAACCCCCGACATTTGGCGCCCACCGTGGGGCGAGGTGCACCGTCTCCTGGAGACCTGCTCTGGATGGGAACCTTGTTCCTTCCTGGCGAGCGAAGCCAGCCCAGCATGCCCGAGGGCGTCAGCCTCGACGCGCTACACGGCGCGGAAATCGCCTGCACGGCGAGCTGCCTTGCCGACCTTGTTGGCAAGATTCACCTCTCCGACGAGCCAGCCTCCGACGCAGGCACCAGCTGCCCCGAGAGCCGCCTCGTCAGCCTCCTCGACCAGCTTCACGTCACCAGCGAGCCTGCTGTGGACCTGGAGTCTGTTGGCTCTACCGACCCGCTGATCGTCAACTCCGACACGGTGTTGCTTGACGCGTTCCCCACCAACGTGGTGATCTACGACGAGCCACCTCCTCGCGAGCATAGCGGCGGGAGCACCGTCATGGAGGTGCTCGTCATCAGCAGTGGCGAGTGCTCGGCCGGAGACGCTCGAGACCCACTCGATGCGGCGCTGCGAGACCTAACGGCGCCCATCCTAGAAGACGCAGACGCTGAGACGCTGGAAGCACGCCGCGTCCAGATCCTCGAGAGCGCTGGCCGACTGGACAGCATGCGATGCCTCTCGGACGCCTACTGGCGCGAGATGGACCGGGCCATTGGTGGCACGTCGGATCCTGAGGGGCCTAGCCACATCGGCTCGATCCAGCAGCATGGCGCGACCATCGCCAGCATGTTCGGGGAAGAGTGCCCCGTCTACGCCACGCCTACAGAGAACATCCACACCGCCTAGGCGGTGACGAACGAGCTGGACAAGTACGAGGGCGACGAGCGTCGCCACATGACGGAGCGAGTCCAGCAGCTCCTAGACGCGGCCGTCGTGCAGCACGAAGCCAGCTGCCGCGCTGAAGTGCCCGCTCCATGGAACGATGAGCCGTCCTCTTTGCCAAGACCACGACGCGACATCCCGAACACCGACTGGCGGTGCCCATGGAAGACGAGGCAACGAGCCGGCTGCCAACCGCAGCCGGACTCGCCTTTCCATCGAGCGTGACGAAGACGGCCGCCCTCGAGCGGTAGAGCGGTGATGCGACCCGCCTCCTCTTCCGCCTCGCGGAGCACGGCATCTCACTCCACCACATGTCACACACCCGACACTCGGCGACCGCCTTGGCCACCGAGAGGGAGTCGGAGAGAACGACGCCCGCCATCGGATGGATCGCCTCAATCGATCCTTGGCGCTAGAAGAAGAACACGCCTTGGGCCCGCCTTGCTTCGGCCCACGAATCCGAGATGAGCCCTTCCCCAAAGGGTTCTCGCTCCCGAGAGATACGCCCAAGTACACCGGCTCCGTGAAGCCGGAGGACTGGCTAGTCGACTACTCCACAGCCGTCAACATAGCGAACGACAACAAGCGCGTTGCCATGAAGTACGTCCCACTCCTGCTTCAAGGCACAGCCCAGACGTGGCTCAACAGCCTGAAGCCCCGGAGCATCAATGGCTGGGTTGATTTCACCGAGGCCTTCATCCGCAACTTCACCAGCTTGTACAAGCGGCCTCCCAAGCCCCGACAGCTCTCCTTGTGCGTCCAAGGGCCCAGCGAATCGACTCACGACTATCTCACGCACTGGGCTGAGCTGCGCAACTCCTACGAAGGCGTGCACGAGGTGCAGGCAATCGAGTACTTCACCGCCGGGTGCCGAGAAGGCACCCTCCTCAAGCATCGACTTCTCTGCGATGAGCCTGCGACGCTCGACGAGCTGATCATCATCGCCTACAAGCACGCCACGGCTGACTCCTCCATGAAGGCGGAAATCCTAGTTGATGCGTCCGGCAAGGTGGCACCTCAGGCCCCTCAGACTCTGGCTGGCGAGACTAGTCGGTGACAGCATCCAAGCGACAACAAGCGGAAGGCCACCCAGCCGGCTTCCACCAGCCGGCAGGTGGCGATAGTCGAGGACCAGCAGCCGGAGGGGCAGCCGGCACCCAAGCGTCAGAAGGGCGGCAAGCCCAATTGGTTGCCCACCTTCTCCTACGAACAGACCCTAGATGCACCCTGCAAGTTTCATAGCAGCGCAAAGCCGTCCAACCACACCACTCGGAAGTGCCATTGGCTCAACAAAATCGCGAAGGGAGATGGACTCCTGCCTCCTCTGCCTGCCGGACGGCCGCCTCCTCAGCCCCAGCAGCCGGCAGCCCGGCCAGTCGGTGCCATACAAGACGAGTATCCAGAAGAGCACGGAGCTTATGTTGTGTTCACCGGCGTGGCCGATGACAGACGCAGCAGATGGCAGCAACAGCAAGAAGTACAAGCAGTGGCCTCAAATACTCCAGAATTCATGCATTGGTCTGAGAAGCCCATCAGTTGGAGCAGGGTTTATCACTCGGAAGTGATGCCTTCCCCTGGTTCATACGCCCTGGTCCTAGATTCTACCTTTGCAATGGAGAGGCGGGCAGCTCGTTTCTCCAGAGTCTTGATAGATGGCAGCAGCAGCATCAATATCCTGTACCGTGACACAATGGAGAAGTTGGGAATCAAGCAGAAGCAGCTCCTTCCCAGTCGGACTGTATTCCATGGCATAGTCCCTGGCCTTTCCTGCTCACCAATCGGCAAGACCCAAATTGATGTTCTCTTCGGAGACAAGAATCATTTCCGCTGTGAGCCAGTTTGGTTTGAAGTGGTGGACCTTGAAAGCCCCTACCATGCACTGCTTGGCCGACCTACTCTGGCCAAGTTCATGGCAGTCCCCCACTATGCTTACCTTAAGATGAAGATGTCGAGTACCAAGGGGATCCTGACTATAGTCGGAGACTACAAGAAGTCGACCGCCTGCACCGCGGATAGCAGCCGGCTGGCCGAGTCCCTCGTGATTGCAGCTGAGAAGCGGCTCCTTGACCGGGTGGTGGCGATGGCAGGCAAGAAGCCGGAAATGTCACCCATCCCCAAGGAGTCGGAGGTTGAGGGCTCGTTCAAGCCGGCAAAGGAAACAAAGAAGATACCCTTGGACCCGGAGCACCCGGAGAGGTACGCTGTCGTAGGTGCAAACCTTGACAGCAAATAGGAAAGCGAGCTCGTCGATTTTCTCCGTGAGAATCGGGACATCTTCGCATGGTCTCCCAAAGACATGCCGGGTGTTCCGACGGATTTCGCTGAGCACAAGTTACATGTCTGACCTGATGCCAAGCCGGTCACGCAGCCCTTGCGCCGCCTGTCAGAAGAGAAGAGAAGAGAAGAGTTGTCGGAGAGGAGATAGCCCAGCTTCTGGCAGCCGGATTCATCATGGAAGTGTTCTTTCCAGAGTGGCTGGCCAACCCAGTTCTGGTATTGAAGAAAAACAAGCAGTGGCGCATGTGTATTGACTATACCAGCCTCAACAAAGCTTGCCCAAAAGATCCATTTGCCCTACCAAGAATTGACCAAGTGATAGACTCCACAGCCGGATGTGAGCTGTTGAGTTTCTTGGATGCATACTCAGGGTACCATCAGATAAAGCTGAACCCAGCCGACAGGCTTAAGACCGCCTTCATCACACCATTTGGAGCCTTCTGCTACCTGACCATGACGTTCGGCTTGCGAAATGCCGGCGCCACATTTTAGCGTTGCATGCAGAAGTGTCTCCTCAAGCAACTCGGTAGAAATGCCCATGTCTATGTGGATGATATGGTGGTGAAGACGGAGAAGCGTGGCACGTTGCTAGAAGACCTCAAGGAAACCTTTGAGAACCTGCGTTGATTCCAGATCAAGCTCAACCCGGAGAAATGTGTCTTTGGAGTACTAGCCGGCCAGCTTCTCGGCTTCCTGGTCCCAGAGCGCGGCATAGAGTGCAACCCTGTGAAGATCAAGGCCATCGAGAAGATGGAGGTGCCCACCCGACTGCTGGACGTGCAGAAACTCACCAACTGCCTGGCATCAATCAGTCGTTTCATCAGTCGGCTGGGCGAAAAGGCTCTTCCCCTGTACCAACATATGAAGAAGACCACTTTTTTCGAGTGGAACGACAAGGCGGATGAAGCTTTTCTCCAACTCAAGAAGATGTTGACAACCCCGCCTATCTTGGCAGCTCCGACTGAGAAAGAGCCCATGCTCCTCTACATCGCTGCCACCAGTCGGGTGTTAGCACAGTCATAGTGGTAGAACGCAAAGAGGAGGGAAGAGCATTGCCGGTCCAGAGACCGGTATATTACTTGAGTGAAGTATTGTCCGCCTCCAAGCAAAACTACCCCCATTATCAGAAGATGTGCTATGGTGTGCACTTTGTAGCCAAGAAGCTGAAGCCTTACTTCCAAGAGAACCCAATAACTGCCGTCTGCACGGCTCCGCTTGCTGAGATCATTGGAAGCCGAGATGCTTCTGGCCGAGTGGCCAAGTGGGCTATTGATCTGGCCCCTTACACCATCTACTACCAGCCTCGCACCGCCATCAAGTCACAAGTGCTGGCCGACTTCCTCGTCGACTGGGCCGAGACCCGGTACTTGCCGCCAGCGCCAGACTCCACCCATTGGCGGATGCATTTTGATGGTTCAAAAATGCGCACTGGTCTAGGAGCCGGCGTTGTCCTCACCTCTCCCAAAGGCGACAAGCACAGATATGTGCTGCAAGTCCATTTTGCCGCCTCCAACAACGTAGCAGAGTACGAGGCACTCATACACGGACTCAGGCTTGCCAAGGAACTCGGCATTCGCCGGATCCTGTGCTATGGTGACTCCAACTTGGTGGTCCAACAGTTGTCAGGCGACTGGGATGCCAATGACACGAATATGGCAAGCTACCGCTTCCTCGTGCAGCAACTTAGTGGATACTTTGACGGGTGCAAGTTCCTCCACGTGCCAAGAAATGATAATGAGCAAGCGGATGCCTTGGCACGGATCGGCTCCACCCGACAGGCGATACCAGCCGGCGTCGCCTTGCAGCGCCTCCTCAAGCAGTCTGTCAAGCCATCACCAGAGTCCGACTCCATCTTCATGTCGGTCCCTCCTGAAGTAGTCGGATCCGACTTGAGGATACCAGAAGCCGGCGCGGGGACTTTGGCAGGCGGCCCGGGGACTGCAGCCGTCGCACCCAGCCCGGGGACTTCAGAGCCCGGCTCGGGGACTGCAGCAGTAGGCCCGGGGACTCCTTCAAAGCAGCAGGCGGCATTCAACCCCAACCCGCCGCTTCCCGTCCCAACCGCCCTTGTACAAGTTGCAGTCGTGACAATCGGAGAAGTAGCAGCACCCTCATGGGCTCAACCCATCCTCAACTTCCTGGTGAACAAACAGCTGCCGACTGATGAGATCTTAGCCTGACAAGTGCAACGGTGGGCAGCAGCATACACCATAGTCAACAAAGAGCTGGTTCGGCGCAATGTCACTGGTGTGTACCAGCGCTGCGTGGAGCCGGACCAGGGTCAAGCAATCCTCAGAGATATTCACCAAGGCGAATGTGGTCATCATGCGGCTTCAAGATCACTTGTTGCCAAAGCTTTCCGCCATGGTTTCTTCTGGCCGACTGCTCTAGAAGAAGCCAAAGAGTTGGTTCAGAAGTGCAAAGGGTGTCAGAAATTCCGCTCCAAGCCACACTTGCCAGCTTCTGCACTCAAGACCATCCCCATTGCTTGGCCCTTTGCTGTTTGGGGTTTGGATATGGTGGGGCCATTCAAGACGGCCCGTGGCGGCATGACTCATCTGCTTGTCCCTGTGGACAAGTTCACCAAGTGGATAGAAGCAAAGCCAATCAAGAAACTGAATGGGCCGACTGCCGTGACTTTCATCGTCGACATCATAACTCGGTACGGCATACCACACAGCATCATCACCGACAACGGCACAAACTTTGCCAAAGGAGCCTTGGCTCGTTTCTGCGCGACGCAGGGCATCCGGCTGGACTTAGCGTCCGTTGCCTATCCGCAGTCAAATGGCCAAGTCGAGCGAGCAAACGGCCTCATTTTGTCCGGCATCAAGCCCCGACTGGTCGAGCCTCTAGAGCGTTCGGCCGGCTGCTGGCTCGATGAGCTGCCGGCCGTCCTCTGGAGCCTGCGCACAACTTCGAACAAGTCGACCGGCTTCACGTCCTTCTTCCTTGTCTACGGTGTTGAAGTCGTCATCCCGAGGGACATAGAGTTCGACTCCTTGCGAGTCACCATGTACACCGAGGCGGATGCCAAGGAAGCACGAGAAGACGGTGTCGACCTGCTGGAGGAGGGCCGGCTGTTGGCACTCAGCCGGTCCGCCATCTATCGGTAGAGTCTATGCCGATACTACAACCGCAAGGTGAAGCCAAGATCCTTCCAAGAGGGAGACCTTGTGCTCCGGCTGATCGATGAACAATGGCCAGCACAAGCTCTCGGCACCTTGGGAAGGCCCTTTCATCATCAACAAGGTGCTGGGCAACGACTCCTACTATCTGATCGACGCTCAGAAGCCCAGAGCACGCAAGAGAGATAACTCAGGCAAGGAGACGGAGAGGCCATGGAACACAAACCTCCTCTGAAGATTTTACAGTTGAAAGCAGTATGTACCATGCTACCTTTTGTATTATGTACGAAGACTCCGGGTCCCTTGAGAGGAACTCGGGGACTACCCTCCCTTTATCTATATGATAAGTGTTATGCCTATGAGTGTATATTGTTTTATTATTTCCTCCTGGCACTGGGTTCGACCAGTCGGCTCGCAGGCTTGCCACCTTCTACTATATGCCGCTTCCTGCAGCCGGACAAGTAGTGTGTTGGCACCAAAAACTTCCCTTGTCATAAGCCGCAGCTCGCAAAGCGACCGAATGGTGGGCAGGGGTTGCAAAACAGTGCCCACATGAAAGACGGCTAAGGAAAAAATGCATATAGTTGAGGCCGGCACCATGCCTGTTCGGTCGGCTGTCGAGCAGCCGGCCGGCCGGCTTCTGCTTGTCTTGCCAATGCTCCAAGCAGCTAAGTACCGGCCCTCCCGCAAAAAGCTAAGTACTCAACCCAGCCACAGTCTACAAAGCGGCTGCTTGGCTGGCAAGAGGGTAGCTAAGGGAGGGCGGCAAAGGAAAAAAGTAAGGAGTATAAAGCAAGAGAAGTTAGAATCCGGCAGAGCGAAGCATAAATTGTGATAAGATATTTACATGGATAAAGGCCCATCGGCCGGCATTCAACAAAGTTTGATATACACCCCACGGGTGGAATTGTGCAAATTTAATCAAGTTTTCCAGACTAGCAAGCAGGAAAAGAAAAAAGCACCCTAAGGAGCTGCAGAAGACTCCGGCTGGACGTTGGGGTCGGCGGTGCCGGTTGGTGCAGCAGAGGGCTTTGGCTGAACGATGGAGTCGGCTATGCCGGTTGGTGCAGCAGGCGGCTCCGGCTGAGCGGTGGAGTCGGCGGCACCAGTCGGGACGGTGGAAGGCTGGATGGCAGAGTCAGCGGCGTTTGTCGGAGAAACGGGCGGCTGGTCGGTCTCCGCGTGGCCGCCTCCAGCAGCAGTTGGCGCTTTGGAGCGCGGATCGTTGCTTGAGGCCTGGTCAGGTTGGGGCTGACCATCCGCTCCAACCTCTGGCACGTCGTCCTCGCTCTCCTCCTCTTCCTCCTCCTCCTCCCCCTTCATCACTGGAGTCGATGACTTCAGCCGAATCCTCGTTGTCCTCCGGGTTCAGCTCGAGCCACTCCAGCGGCGCTTTGGCGCCTTCCTCGACTACCTCCAGGATGAAGACGCTGGTGTCGGTGAAGTCGTCAATCGCCGCCACCCTGTTGATAAGCTCGGCTTCCACCGATGCTAGCTCCTCATGCGCCTCCAGCCAAAACATGGTCAACTGGGCTGATCTAGCCCGGGGTACCACACCTTGACGAACTCTAGGGCTCGGCGCGCTCCTGCCCGGGCTGCAGAGCCTTCAGCCTCGGTGGCCGCCACCACCTCGGCCAGGTCGGCATCCGACTGGGGGGCGCGGAGCTCGCACGCTAGCCGAGGCGGAAATCGCTGAGCTAACACGTTGAAGACGGCGCGACATTTGATGGGCGGGCCGAAGACGGGCCTGGATGTTGAGGATTTGCTCGTTGAGGGTCTAGGGGGCGTCAGCGGCAATCTGCATGCCTTCCGCCCTCCGCTCCTTGCGCTGAGCCTCGATGATCTGGTTCGCGGCAACGGATTGGCCCGGGAAGAAGTCTGCTCGGACAAAAGGCAAGAAAAGCCAAAGTCAGAAACTAGCAGTCGGCCTAGATAAGGGTCGGCAACTCAAAACAAGAAACAAAGAAAATGAAGCTTACCATTGACCAAGTCCTCGATGCTGCTGAAGGAGGCCTTCATCTGCGCCTCCTTGTCGGCCCAGGTGGAGTGCTCGATCTCGAACTTGGCAAGGAGGTCGGTCTCCTTCGCCTTCGCCTCCCTATGAGCCGTCTTGAGGGCCTCCGCCTGCTCCACGAGCTGAGTAACTAGCCGGTCACGCTCCTCGGCCAGCTTGCTGCACGCCGCCTACTTGCCACGCAGGGCGGTGTTGGCTTTGCCCAGCTGCTGCTGCAAGGCAGCGTTGGCCTCTGTAAAAAGAAAGAAGAAATAATATCAGGCAAATAATGAAGAGGGATGCAGTTGTCAGGGAGATCCGGCCCGACTGCTCAGCAGTCGGCCCAAATCTCGGGGGCTACAGCCCGCGAGTGCGCTATCGCACCCTCACAGAGAAGAAGTTGCCAGCAAAAATAAAGTCCTTTGGGAAGATTCGCCCGACTGCCGTGATCGGCCCAAACCTCGAGGACTACAGCATGGAGCGCCATGCGCCCCATGAAGAAAGGAAATCGAAGCTTACTCCGGCTCTCGGACAAGTGGGCGGTCTGTGTCTCCATCTCCCGGACCCTGGAGTTGAAGGTGACCGCGCGAAGATTGTGGTAGTCCTGCGAAAGGGATATCAGATAAAGTCAGCATTTGGCACCCGCAAGTTAAAGTTCAGGGCCGCCTGCTCAGCAGCCGGCCCGAAACTTGGGGACTACACCCAGTGGGTGCGCTTGCGCGCCCCCACGAAGAAAGCAAGAAGATTAAAATAAAGAGAAGCAAAGGAAACTTACGCGGATGGCTTCCCGCGACTCCAGGAATGCCTCGTTGCAGCGCTTGAGGGCTTCGGCTTCAGCCCAGAGTTTGCACTGGACGGCAAGGGACGCCTGGGCCAGGGCGCCCGACCCACCTCCGCGTACCCAGCCAGCGGGCGCGGTGCTGGTCGCTTCGGTGTCGGGGACCGACGAGCTCGCGGCGCCGGCCTCCAGTGGCCGCGATGCCAAGGCCACCTTCGTGAGACGGCGGCGCGCGGGTGTGCGAACCTCAGGAGTCAGGTCCGTCACCACTACGTCCCCGGCTGGTGGCACCAGCGTAGCAGCCGGCTACTCATCCTGCGTTCCGCCGGTTGGTGGTGGCGGCGGCACGATGACGTTCGGCATGGCCACGCCGCTGCCCTCCCTCTCCATGACCGGCTGCTCGTCGCCGGCTCCTCCAGTCGTTGCTACAAACTCCGGCGGAGGTGGTGCGGAGTTCAGAGGAGTCTCGAGCAGCGGCTCCAGGCGGCGTGCGGCCTCTGCAAGCCGCTCCTTCTCTGCGGCGTCGGCCTCTGCCTGCCCTAGCTTCCTCGCCGCAGATGCGGCGGCCTTCTGCCTCCGCCTTCGCCAGGCGGTAGACTTCTTCCTCACACACCTCCCACGTGTTCCGCTCCTGCGCCTCCCGAAGGTCAGCGGCCGGGTCAATCCGTCGGCTGGTGGTGGAGGTTTTCGCCGACCTGATGACCGAAGCGGCGGCCGACTTCTCGAGGGTGAGCGGGGCCCTGAGATGGGAAAACAAGACAAAAAGTTTTTAGGCAAGATCGGCAAAGAGGTGGAAACGTGAGAAGGATACTTATGCCGACACCATGACTGGCACCTTCAGCTGCCTCTGGTACTTGGCCACCTTGGCCGCGGCTTCTTTCCGCTTGGTCGCCGCAGCCGGGTTCTTGGGCTTCTTCGGCGCGCTGCCAAACAGGGCAGCGCCTTGCTTCCCGCTTGCGCTTGCCGCCTCGGGCGGGCGGCCCAGTAGAGGGGCCTGCGCTGGTGTTGGAAGTGCTCCGGGCGGGGCGCGGCTTGTCTTCGTCGTCATCGTCGTCAGGCCAGGTCTCCATGCCGTCGCCCTCCTCGGAGCCGCCTGCTCCGTCGCCGCCGCCTGCTGCGTCGTCCGCCAAGGCGGCCGTCCCCAAGTCGAGGTCATCCACATCGCTCACTGCCCTGTACGGCAGGTAGTCACCACCCGGCCCCATGATGGCGGCCGTCACCTCGGACATATAAATCTGCGATCCGGAAAAAGAGTTGCATTACACAAGGAACAAGACTAAAAGTCAGAGCTAAAAGAAGGAATCAAGGGACTTACGGCAGGCGGCGGGTCGTCGCGAGAATATGGCCGCTTCACGAACCGCCAGTCTTCCTCCGACACCTTGAGGTCGGAGATCTCGTTCACCATCCTCGCGACCTCAGCAGTCGGCATCTCCCTCGTACACAACCTGCTCGGGTCGCCGTGCCTGCTCATTCGACAGATCAGATGAGGGCGGCCCTGGCGCGGGAGGACCCGGTGCTTAACGAAGGCGGTGAGGAGGTTGGAGGCCACGAGGCCCTCCGACTCCTGGAGCACCCGGAGTCGGCCGATGGCGGCTGCCGCGTCAGCCGACACCGGCTTCGGCTTGTAGCCCCAGTTGGGCCGAAGCCCGGTAGGGGGGCCGGCCTCGTAGGCCAGCAGGTTGATGAAGTCGACAGCCGGATCGACATTCTCAACATAGAAGTAAGACTGCTGCCACCGTTTTACCGACTGTGACAGCTTGATGAAGGGGAAGGCATTCCTTTTCGCCGGCCAGCGCACGACGACGAATCCGCCGCACTCGGTCGCCGTGTCCTTGGCGGAGGTGCCCAGCTTCCCGTAGAAGAATGCTCCCCACAGCTCGAGCGTGGGGAGGATGCCGATGTAGCCCTCGCACGCCGTGACGAAGGCAGAGAGCAGGGTCACGGTGTTGGGCGTCAGATGATGCGGTTGAAGATGGTTCAAGTCCAGGAATGAGCAGAGGAAGCCGCTCACCGGAAGGCCGAAGCTACGGAGGAAGTGCAAGCGGAAGACAACCCGCTCATTCCCCTTTGGCACCGGTGAGATCTCCTCTGCCGGTGGCACCCACGCCTTGACGAACGCCGCGTTGGGCATCCAGCGCGTGTCTCAGAGGAAGGAGATGTGGTCTACGATCACCGTTGAGCCATCCCAGTTGCCGCCCTTCTCGCGCGCCATGGCCTCAGGCGGGGCTGCGAAGGGAGGAGGAGCATGGCGGCGGCGAACGGCGGCAGCACCACAGCAAGCACGAGGCGGCGACAGCAGCAATGGCGGAGAGAGCAGGAGGAGGAAGAGAGTGTGGGAGGGGGCGCACGTGCTCCTGCGCACCCCTCCCTCCCCCTACTTATAGCCCTCGGGCTACGAAGCCGAGTGGGCGGGGCGTGGGATCGTGGGATTAACTGCGCCCATGACCCCACGACCCCCCGATTACCGTGCAAACTTACTGCGCCTTGAACGCTTGTGGGAATCGCAAGCGCCCACCTTGGCACAGCGGATCCGCCCGCGTGCCGAGGCCCGGTAGTGGTGGGCCCGACCCACTGTCACGTCCCATTGGGAGCGTGGGGTGGCAGGCTGGCTGAGCTGGCGTGCGCCGCGTGGCGTGCTTGTGGCGGGCGGTGACCCTGGGAAGCTTAGATGGCACGCCACCTGTTTTCCCGCCTTAGAGTTCAAAATTGGCCGACTATCCCACCTTGTCAAAGCCAACTCCAGCAGTCGGCGCACCACAAGGCGGATCGAAGATTCTCCTGGAGCTCGGTGAGGGGGGAAGCCGTTGAGACTTCGCGGCCCCTCGACCACAACGCCTCACAGGCTTCGGGGACTACTGTCGGAGTAATGGACCACGAGTAACCTCACCCGAGTCCCTGAACATGTCAAAACTTTGGGCTGGCTTCGCCCCACAATATCCCAAGTTGAAGCTCCGCCCTTTGGGGGCCAGCTGGCTCAACGGCCGGCCACCGGAGGACGGCCAACCACCACCAGACAGCACCAAGAGCGGTCGGCTCCAGTCAGCCGGCCTCTAGAGAGGACGGCGTCGTGCAGGTGGCCACCTGGTGCCCTCAGAGTCTGTGCCCTCATCAAGAGGACGAGATAGGGCGTGGCTACAGTGAAGCCCCTCGCCCTCGAATCTTGGGCTGGGCATGGCCACAGTGCCCCGTACAAGCAGAGATCTCCTCACGACATGGCACTGTTGCCACTCCCCCTGACGTCATTCCGGACAGGCGGAGCCCTGTTCCCCACGACGACCTGTCGGTACGGCCCGTAGGCTGCGGGCCCTATCGGGCAGTGACGTCTCAGAAGACGGCGGATGCCGAACCAGTCGGACCTGGGGAAGGCCGGCCTCCAGCAGGCTGCCGTCCCTTCCCCCGAAGCAAGTGCGCCATTAACCTGATAAGACCAGGTGTGGCTACTGGCGATCTCCGCCAAAGGTGGCGGGGCTAGAGCCCTGCCGAAATGACTCAAGCCAGCGTCATTAGCAAAGATCTTTGCTTTCTGATGAGTAGCCGTCAACCAGACCCGCCAACAAGGGAGCGGCTGTCGGCTCCGTGCAGAACAGCGGTGGGGCCCACCAGTGGCGGGCTAATAGTCGGCGGAGAAGCCGGAGGCCGAAGACACTGACAGCCCGACCCAGCACCCGGCCGGATTACCATTGTACCCCTTGGGGTAGGCCTATATCCCCCGGGCACCCATGCAAAGGGTTCCCACTCCATTAGAACTAGCCAGTCCCCTAGAGCAGGAGAGAGCTAGCCTTGCCTTCTCCTACCTCTAGCATACAACTCAAGGAGCACCTTTGTATCACTTGTGCCTTAGTGATCATGCGGAGACCCCGCACAGCAGGACTACGGGTGTTATATCCTAGGAGAGCCCAGAACCTGGGTAAAGTACGCCGACGTTCATGTCTATGCCTCATCCCGGTTCTAGGCACCGGCGACGTTCTACTCGCTCCCACCATGATAAGCCATCCATTGGCATATGTTGCACCCAACCCCCGACATTGAGTCTAATGGTGAAGAACTTCAACAAGTTCTACAAGAGTAGGAGCAAGGAAAGAAGTTCCAAGTCAAGGTCCTACAATGACAAAAGATCTTCTAGTCATGAGCGTAATTGCTACAATTGTGGCAGACCCGGACACTATTCTAATGAGTGTACGGCTCCCTACAAAAGAAGAGAAGATTCTGCAAAAAGAATAAGTAGAAGAGAAGAATCACCATCAAGAGAAAGAAGGAGTAGATATGATCGTTATGAACGAAGAACATCCCGGAGAAGCAAGGATTCGGAAAGGAAGGACAAGTCATCAAGGAGCTACACAAAACGAAAAAATCAAGCTCATGTTGGTGAATGGGTATCCGGCTCCGACTCCGACAATCACTCCGAGAGAAACTATCACTCCGACTCCGAATATACTCAAGATGAAGGTGTTGCCGATCTAGCACTTGTGTCAACCAACTCCTACGACATATTTGACTCACCAAATGAAGGACTTGGAAGATGCTTCATGGCTAAAGGCCCAAAGGTAACACACTCTGAGTATGTTGGTTTCAAAAGTGATGAAGATGACTTGTTAGGTGATGATGATTTACTTGTTGACAACTCTAGTGATGAATACTATGATGAAATGTCAAATAATCATGCTAATCAAGATAAAACGAATGACAATTATATGGAGAAGATTGAGCTCCTAACTAAAGAACTAAACACTCTTAAGTTAGCTCATGAAACTATCTTAGGAGATCATCGAGAACTTTTAAGGACTCATGAGAAGTTATGCTTTGAAAAGCTCAACCTTGAGCAAGAACATGAGTTTTTAAAGGCAATCAATGATGATCTTCGCAAGAAAAGTTCTTCTTACATTGCCAAGTGTTTACTCTTATCTACTTACATGCCTCAAGTCAAGTCTAGTAACAAGAACAGGAAAGATTCTTCCTCTAGTAGTAACAAAAATCATGCTAAATCCAATGTTGTTGCTTCTAGTAGTTCTCTTGATTCCACTAATGATTCTCTTAGCCAAGTTACACTTGAGCAAGAAAATAGCCTTTGAAGGGAATTATAGAGAAAGGTGTTTACAAGAGCCTTGCCGGGAGTAAGCAATTCGAGGAAATTGTATGCAAGTAAGGAAGGCACCGGAAGAACCAAGGTGTTGGTTTTGAACGAAAGTTCAATGCCAATGGAGTTGAGTGGGAAGAAGATCAATACCCCAAGATGAAGTTTGTTCCTCAACAAGAGAAGTATGACCCTACTCCTTTCAAAGGGACACAAGCTCAAGATGATCTTCCACCACAAGACCACAAGCAAAAAGGCAAGGACAAGCTTCAAGAGGAGATTGATGCATTTGAACAAGCTCCTAAGGCCTTGGTCAAGTGGGTTCCCAAGACTAGATCAAGTTCCACTTCATCAAGTATGACTACAACCCCAAGGATTCCCATCAAGATGATGTGGATCCCGAAGAAGAAGAACTAGAGAGTTCTTGAGGGTGACTACGCCAACATACTTCACTCTTATCATTTTGGCGAGAACAAGTGCAATCAACTTCCACATCTTGCACTAGTTCATGGAGTCACAAACCCTCTTGTTGGTAAGACAAGGGACAAGGTAAACTAATGCTTTCATAGATATCATCTTGTGTGTGTGCATCACTCTATGTCTATGGATATCCTTGTTTGTTCCTTGTGGGACTAACCCGTGTAGGTATTGAAAGTGCAACTCACTCCAATGGATTGCTCCAAATGATCTACATCAGCATTGAGCATCCACATCTTCAACACCTACATGAAGTCATCATCGACCAGACCCGAGGTTAGTTCATCCCTCTTAGGGGGGATCTCACATCTAGGGGGAGCTTTACTCTAAGAATTGAGCTAAAGCAACTCTAATGGTGTGAACACAACAATGCTTTATGTAAAAGTGGTAACCCCACTTGTGCTTAAACGATGAGTATGACCTATGATCAAATGTTCTCATTTGACTCCTAAGTCAATATACTCATATATAGATGACCTAGTCATCACCAATCGCTTGATAGATGCTAGAGTTGTGTGTGCATGCTTTGTCACATATTTCATTTGCCATTTTATTGTGTGAGCATGTTGGTTGCATAATTTACTCATTCAAGGACATCCACTTGTAGCTTTGATTTTTTGGTTTCTTTCCTTTTGCCAAGTGGATGGACAAGAATGCCTAAGAACCTTCTCTAGCTATCTATGCTTTTCTTGTCTCAAACTCTATTCATGTTATATCACAAAGTTTGATCAAGTCAGATTCGAACCACTTTGTGTGAGGAGCACTCGGAGTCTCTGATTCGTCATAGACTTAAACTTCCAAAACCTCTTTGTGCATTTTGGTCTGACCAATTCATCCCTTTCGGTCATACCGAGATCACTAAGTTGATCTAGGTTTTCAATCTTGGTGCAACCGATTAGAACTTTTCGGTCACACCGAGTTGCAGTAACTGCTTGCAGTAATGCATCTCGGTGCCACCGAGTTGTTCCACTCGGTCACACCGACAGGGTCAGGCTATATATACTCAGGAGTCAAATTTTGGAAAATCTTCCGAAACCCTTCGCCCGCGCACAGCCTGCTCTGCATCTTTGGGTCTCCGGATCGTCCTCCTCGTCACCAGTGACCTCCCGCCGCTGGTCTCCGCCGCTGTCAACGGGATTCTGCTCCACCATTGTTGCCGTAGCAAGTCCATCGCCACATTACGGTATGGATTTGAACTTTGTGCTATTCTTAACTCCGATTCCTAGCACATTGCATTGCCATGAATCTTGCCACGTTTGAAATCTTCCTATCCAGCAAAACTACTCCATAGATTAGTCTTGGATTGAAAATTTAGGGTTAGGTTTCCGCCGAATTCATCTCGGACCGACCTAGTTGTAGAGATCGGTCTCACCGATTTGGCTTAGGCCATTGCACCTGTGATTCTCGGTCCGACCGAGAATTGCAAATCGGTGTGTCCGAAATCGACTCTCTGTGAAACCCTAGCAGTCTCGGTGCCACCGAACTGTGACTCGGTCTGAACGAGTTCACTAGTTTAGGTTCCAAAAGCAGCTTCGGTATCACCGAGTTTACGAATCGGTAGCTCCGAAATGCTTTCTGTGGAAAACTAAAACTAAGTTGTTGACTCATTTTTTTTGCAAAAACCTCTGTGCTTTGTGATGCTAATCTACTCTACATCATCTACATCTATTAACAGGGTCTGCTGTCAGAGTTTGCATCATGTCAGATCAGAGTGATAGTCAGAACATGTCTTAGGAGCAAGTTCATATGAGTGAGGGCACTAGTCCCTCCAGCATTTATGATGAGGGTAGCAGAAGCACACCCAACAATTTGCCCAAGGCAGCAACCAGGGCAAGGAAGAAGAAAACCTCAGATTCTAAAGATGAGGACTATGTGGCTGTTGAGGATGAGGTCACTTCTAAGAAGAAGGTGCTGAAGAAGGAGTATGGCACAGCTGCATCCACTAAGCCAGGAATGCAAAAGAAGGCATCTTCCAGGAGAATTCCCACTTCCAAACCTAGGAAGGTTGCCACTGGTGAAACCATGAAGTTCACCATTGAGTTTGATGATGAAGCTGCTGGCCAAGATAATAAGAAGAAGAGAGTCAGAACTACTACTACCAAAGTACTTGGTAAGCCCTCTATGAGGAGAGACTCTGATGAGGAAGAGGAAGAGGATGTTGCACCAGCTCCTAAAGCTCAGAAGCTGATGGGAGATGCTATAAGATCAGGGGCTGCTCCATCTAAACCCAAAGATGCTCCCAAGGCTGCTGCTCCTAAGCCCAAGTCTGCACCTAAGAGGAACATTAGGAGTATTCCAGCTGAAGAGAAGAACAAGGCCCCAGTGCCTGAGGCTGCAGATGATGAAGAAGATGACACACTTGTCTTGAGAAAGTTGAAGCCAAAGTTCCCTGATCATAATGATGTACATCTAGTTGTAGAGGATATGAAGCTCAGGAAGGATGCATGACTGAGACTCTGGAGACAGACTGATCCCTATGCTGTCAGAAGAAGAACTGCAGTGGACTACAGGTTCCACACTAAGGAATAATAAGATTTCTATGAGACAGTTTTGCTTGACAAGAAGCCCATAGTATGTAACGTGAGATGGGTTGACTAGGAGTACATCAGGAAGAATGAAGATTATTATCCAGGAGTGTATGACAGCTTCAATGCTTGTGGAGTAGATGACTTTGTTGGCCGGAAGCTCACCAAGTGGAATGATGAGCACATCATGCAGTTTTACTCCACAGCTCACTTCTACCCAGATGGGAAGATTGTGTGGATGTCTGAAGGTACTAGGTACCAATCCACCGTTGAAGAATGGGCTGAGTTGATAAATGATCCAAAAGAGAATGAGGATGACTTGGATGTCTATGCCAAGAAGAAGAAAGACCACAACACTATGGCTCACATGTACAAAGAGATCCAAGATGCTGCACTAGAGACCCATAAGTTTGGATCTGTACACTACCTGTTGTCTGGTCTACCTACAATCAATTAGATCTTAAGGCACACTTTGCTGCCCAAGTCAGGTGATCACAAGATGATCAGAGGCCATGCAATCAACTTGCTGCATATATTTGATGTGCCTCAGAAATTCAAAGTCATGAGTCTGATTGTGGAAACAATCAAAAGGACTGCTGCTGATCAGAAGAGATCTTGTGGATATGCCCCACACATTCAGGAGCTCATAAACTCCAAGATGGGAACATGCACATATCTTTTGGACAAGGAGCACCTGCCCATCTACCCTGATTTTGAGGACAACACCATTGTGATGAATGAAAATGAACCATCATCTGTGCAAGCACAAGAGAAGAAAGAGAAAGCAAGGACTGAGAAAGCTGCTAAGATGCCAACTGCTGAAGAGGCATCTCAAATTTTTCCTGAAGAGCAAGCAAGATCAGCTTGGCTACTTGATTGCATCCACCTTGAGGATTGAGAAGGGCTTGGCCACCCTGACTCAAAACCAGGAGAGCTTGGAAAGAATCATAGAGCAGAAGTTTTATGCTCTTGATGTCAAAGTTACTGAGATCCAAACTGCAGTTGAGCAACTTCAGGAGGATGTGGAGGAGAAGAAGGGCAAGTCTACTACAGATGCTTTTGCTAGAGTGCCCAGAGGGCAGAGATCTGCTGCAGTGCCTGTTCCAGACACCAGAGCTACATCATCTGCACCATCTACAGCTTCAGTGCATCCAGCTCCAGCACCCACTCCACCAGCTCTAGCTACATCAACAGAAGCTTTCGTCCTTGGAGCCATCTCTACACCATCACATGAAGACCAAGCCTGAGAGTCGTTTAGCACTATGCATTTTTTGTGAACTTTTTGGTAACTTGTTGCCAAAGGGGGAGAAAAATGTATAGATCATAGGCTTCGAGAGAGAGTGTGTTGCTTTATTCTCTCTTGTTTTTAGTGGTTGAACTTCGTTCTTCATGTGTTTGCTTGTTTGCTTGATACATTATGCCTTTTGTGAGATTCTTGGATGATCATGTGTTTGATCATATGCTATGCTACATTAATGCTTGTTGGATGATAGTATCTCTTATATCCTCATATGATCATTCACTTTGCTTGGTGATGAGTGCATGTATTTAATTATTATCATTTTGAGCGCACCACCAAGATGTATGTGACATGGAAGAGTAACCCATGATCCTAACTCATTGTGCATTTTGCAGTCCAAAGCAAATCTTAAATAATGCACAAATTTAGGGGGATCTCTTACTTATCACATACTTCTCAAAGCGACAATGTTTTTCAATCTTATTATCATTTGTCGAAGCTTTGATCTCTATGTTGTCATCAATTACCAAAAATGGGGAGATTGAAAGTGCAACTATCCCTAGGTGGTTTTGGTAATTCCTAACAACATATATCTCACTGAGCTAATGCTATTTCAAGATAAATATTTCAGGAAAGCTCAATGATTGGCATGGCATGGATGAGAAAAGTGGATCCCTCAAAATGCTAAGGACAAAAGGATTGGCTCAAGCTCAAAGCTCAAGACTCTACATTTTCTATTTTAGTGATCCAAGATCACATTGAGTCTATAGGAAAAGCCAATACTATCAAGGAGGGATGAGGTGTTGCTTAATGAGTTTCTTGCTCAAAATGCTTAGTGATATGCTCCAAAGCCCTCAACTACTTTCTCACATCCACATATGACCCAAACCAAAAGTCCATCTTGGCCCTACCGATTTCTTTCTATCCGGCGCCACCACAAACCCTAATCAAATCGGTCTTACCAATAGGGATCTCGGTCTCACCGAGATGGGATTGTAATCTCCCTGTTTCCCTTCATAACGTTTTGGTCCAACCGAGATTGCAATGCAAACTCTGTTTCCCTTTCGTAACGTTTCGGTCTCACCGAGATGAGCGGATCGGTCATACCGAGTTTGCCTGACCAACTCTCTGGTTAGCTTATTACCAAAATCAGTCCCACCAAGTTTGTGTAATCGGTCTCACCGAGATTACGTTATGCCCTAACCCTAACCATATCGGTCCCATTGAGTTGCATGTTGGTCCCACCGAAAATCCTAACGGTCACATTATTTGCTAAATCGGTCCTACCGAGTTTCACGATTCGGTCCCACCGAGATTGATAAGATGTGTGTAACGGTTAGATTTTGTGTGGAGGCTATATATACCCCTCCACCCACTCTTCATTCGTGGAGAGAGCCATCAGAACATGCCTACACTTCCAACATACATTTTCTAAGAGAGAACCACCTACACTTGTGTTGACGTCGAGATATTCCATTCCTACCATATGAATATTGATCTCTAGCCTTCCCCAAGTTGCTTTCCACTCAAATCTTCTTTCCACCAAATCCAAATCCTGTGAGAGAGAGTTGAGTGTTGGGGAGACTATCATTTGAAGCACAAGAGCAAGGAGTTCATCATCAACACACCATTTGTTACTTCTTGGAGAGTGGTGTCTCCTAGATTGGCTATGTGTCACTTGGGAGCCTCCGACAAGATTGTGGAGTTGAACCAAGGAGTTTGTAAGGGAAAGGAGATCGCCTACTTCATGAAGATCTACCCTAGTGAGGGAAGTCCTTTGTGGGCGACGGCCATTGTGGGATAGACAAGGTTGCTTCTTCGTGGACCCTTCGTGGGTGGAGCCCTCCATGGACTCACGCAGCCGTTACCCTTCGTGGGTTGAAGTCTCCATCAACGTGGATGTACAATAGCACCACCTATCGGAACCATGACAAAAACATCCGTGTCTGCAATTGCGTTTGCCTTCTCAAACTCCTCCCCTTTACCTTCATATGCAATTGTTTTACATTCCGCTGCTATACTCTTAGAATTGCATGTGTAGGTTGATTGCTTGACTTGTGCTAAGTTGCTAAAATTTGCCAAGAACTAAAATTTGGAAAAGGCAAGTTTTTTATTTGGTCAAGTAGCCTAATCACCCCCCCCCCCTCTAGACATACTTTCGATCCTACAAACCTGGCGCGAGCGCGCTGGCTCGCCTGGGCCTCTTTTACCTCTGTGCCTGCTGCACTAAGGCCGTTTTGGCCCATTCGCACAATGTCCCTTTTCTTTTTCTTTTTCTGTCAATCCTTCAAATATTCCCCAGGGTAAAATAATTATCCAAATGCAATAATTCCAACTCCTAAAATCTTAGAATAATCCCATATTTATTTATGTAACTTTCATACACATCCACTAAACTTCTCTTCACAGTTCATATTTAGATTCAAATTTGGGCATTTAAATCCTTCTTTGAAAATCCATTAGTCTGTCCCTTTAACCCCAAATCCAAAACTAAGAATTTTCCCCTTCTTAGTTTTCACCCTAATATTTAACAAAAATAAGTTGATATTTTTCTAAGCACTTTGGTTTTCTGTTTTACTATTGCCTTATTTTTCTCGTTGTTATTTTGCGACGAATAGATCCCGTATTTGACGAAGTAGTTGGAGAAGAAGAAGGATAAGCACTTGAAGACTTTGAAGACCAAGCCAACCAAGGCAAGCAGCCCTTTGACCATGATACACCTCTCTTGTTCATCGATAAAGTCTTTCCGTATGCATGATGATGTTTGGATTATGGGCTTGATATGATCATTGCATTGATGCATGCCCATTGGTTCTTGCATGTTCATATCTCTACCATGTGCTAGAGATGTGATGGAAAACACTAGGAAATGATGCACGATGTTGCATGTATGCCATGATCCCTTCGGGGTTGCATTCTTTCGGAAAAAACCACCGGGTGCCCCTAAGGCCCGTGGGTGATGTTGAACTAGGTCACCACTTGAGGAAGAAGTGGTGTACCAGAGCAAGCATTTGTGGGTGTAAAATGATGGATTAGATTTAAGATGTGATTACCGTCCCAACCAAACATGTGCAACCACTCTACCCCTTGTGGGACGGGGCATTGTTAATTACTTAGTCCGATACTAGCGTGGTGCCCACATTACTAATGACGGGGGTGACATGAGGTCACTCTCGGGATGGGGTCGTGCTTGGATAGGCGGCCATGACTGTTTTCACAGGGCACCAGACACACCGTTGGTCCCTCCGTGTATGTGTGATAATGAAAAATGGTAGTGGCCCAAGATCTTGATGCTTATGCACAAAGGCTGTGTACCAACAAGTGGACCCTCTGTTAGTATCGCCTAGGGAAAGATAGTGATCGAGTGCTTCCCCCGAGTACTTGAGGTACTGCGGGATCATGGGTGACACGAAAGCTTCTCGGTTCTTGTGGGTAAAGTGCACAACCTCTACAGAGTGTCAAACTATTCGAATAGCCATGTCCACGGTCAAGGACAGTTGGGCGGTGCTACTTAAACTATGTCCAAAACTTTACAAACTTGGCATACGTGAGTTGCATGGAACAATTAAAGACTTGGCATGTTGATAAAGCTAGAGTTGATCTAAATTCTATGTATGTTGATATCTGTAACCGAATCACATGGCGACCATAGATCATTGATGCATGTTTCACAAGTTGAGAGGCATGTCGTTAATTTTTTCAACTAGCGTGTTGCTAAGTTGCATACTTGTTGCTACATCACGCATTGTTATCTTGATCCAAAGACATGGATTGCTTTTGAGTACATTCAAAGTACTCATTGGCTTGCCACTGGTTATTTAATTGGCCAGGCATGGAAGAGCAGGAGTTCGAGGAAGAGTTCTTTCGTGATGAACATGCAAACTAGGACGCTTCCCAGTCAGAATGCCTATAGGGTTAAGGTAGATGGCATGGGTTCTACTTATCGACGAAGATTTCCGCTGCTTATGTTTCATTTGATGTTCAGCCCTTAAGGCTTTATCAATGTAACACTTGACCATAATGGTCATAATTTGTGTAATACAGTATGTATGGATGTAAGACTCTTCTTATTCAGCTTTTGTGTGTTCAGTGAGCATTG
This sequence comes from Aegilops speltoides, assembly GCA_021437245.1. Classification (NCBI taxonomy): domain Eukaryota; kingdom Viridiplantae; phylum Streptophyta; class Magnoliopsida; order Poales; family Poaceae; genus Aegilops; species Aegilops speltoides. The sequence continues at coordinate 185,349,557 of CM038146.1, read as the reverse complement.
ATCTCTGGGATCACTGTACACGTGCATTCGGTGATCTCGACTTATGAGTCGGGGTCCCCATAGAGCTGGTATCAGAGCCATCCTGACTGTAGGGAGCCTTAGTTAGCATGGACGTTAGTTAGCTTGAGACCATTTTCATAAACCATCTGAACTTATATTCTTCTCTAAAGCTTACCCAACCCAAGATATATTTCCCTTATTGACCTCTCCTATTCAACCTTTGTAGATGGCTGCCGTACCGAAGACTTCCTGACCACCGGATTCCCTGTGCTTCTCGAGGACAGCCTCTGGAAGTGCCAGTTTCACTGAGCCCCCATTTTCACCTACCATGAGCATTGGATTAATGAAACCGAGTCGGAATACCATGTGGGAGTCATCGTGAAGACTAATGATCCCCCAACAAGTTGGTTCTTCGAGGGGCCACAGATGGCAACACTGGTCCTCGCCGCCGAGACTGCAACACTCAAGGCACTAACCCGTCTCCGAGACCTTCTTCCAGAGATGACAGACGAGTTGGCAACCCGCTTCTTGCCTTATCGGAAGGAGGGTGAAGACGAGAGCAGCGCACCAGCTCCACCACTCGAGGAAGGACTTCCGCTCTAATTCCAAACCTACTTCAGCCTTTGTGCCGACAGCTTGATACAACACTTGGCCTTTGAGTCAATGGAGCTCCGAAAGGAACTCCACGAGACCAAGGCACTTCTTCACCAAGTGCATGGGAAGACGGATAGGATGAAGAAGGAAGGTGCTCCCCCTGGACAACCCGCAGTCGCATACCAAGGCGCAAGACCCCTAGTTTGTGCACCTGCCAAGGATGAAGAACCACTCCAGCCACGTCGTATGACGGCAAGGGACTACCGCAAGCTCTTCATCACACCGCCGACAAAGCAACTCCGTGTTGATCTCCTCCACTCCCCCACTCCTTCAAGCGATGAAGAAAGTCAGACTTATGACGACAAGGAGGAAGACCCAGAAGAGCTAGAGTACGCGACCGAGCATTCCACCACATAGGCACCACTCTAGACTAGGGTGTGCTAGTCTGTAACCCCTGAGGTTGGATAGGTCGTGTATCCCCTATGCGAAGTCGAGTCCATGTAATGGTTCAAATGAAACCATGTAGTGTTGTGTATGCTTTTGGATGTGTTTGATGGAAGTCGTACTCTTCCTTTGAGAACATGTAAATGACTACATCACCTATTTGGATTTCTTAATGAATGTATTTGGCCCTTTTTGGCCCTTGCGTAAAAATAAGTTGTGTCATACCAACCCCCTTACTAGGCACCCAATCTATCTTGCTTTCCCTTCATCTTTCCCAATTATGAGACCTTGACCGCTCCAACAGGATGCCTGTTGTAACCCATACTGGTAACTCTACCCAGCAGCAAGTAGCCGGAGGATCCACCCAAGGAGGAGCCAGCCAGGACCAAACCGAAGGACAAACTCCACCCCTGCCTCCTCCTCCGAACATGGACATGGATCAGCTTCTCCAAGCCTTCCGCAAGGAACGCCAAGTCAACACTGCAGCCCTCCGGATGATTGCTCAAGCTGTCTCCAACAACCGCCAGCCAACAGGGAACGACAATGGACGTTCCACGTTGGCTGAGTTCAAGAAGCATGCACCACCCACCTTCATCGAGACTGCTGAACCCCTGGATGTAGAAGACTGGGTCCGCACCATTGAGGATCTATTGGAACTAGTCGGCTGCACTGAAGACCGTGAGAGGGTGGCTTATGCTACCCACTATCTCGGGGGAACTGCTAGAGCTTGGTGGGATAGATTCAAGGTCATGCATGCTGGGCAAGCCATCACTTGGAATGACTTCAAGGCAGAGTTCTGCAAGGCCCATAGTCCTTCCGGGATCATGGCCATCAAGAAGCATGAGTTCCGAGCCCTGGAGCAAGGAAGTGGCACTGTCAAGGAGTACATGCAGAAGTTCAGCATTCTGTCGATGTATGCTCATGAGGGCGTCAGCACTATGCTGGCAAAAGAGAGCTCTTCATGGAAGGCCTTAATCAGACTCTGCAGTACTCGCTTGTGGTGTGTGACTGCCCAACCTTTCCTGATTTGGTGAACAAGGCACTCATGCTTGAAGACAAGCGACGTGCTTTGGATGATACACGTAAGCGCAAGATGATCAGCAAGGGTAGCTCCTGCAACCAGAAGCCTCGCTAGTGGCAGCCAGCGCCAGTCAGGCCAACCTATCAGCAGCCAATAGGTCCTGCACCCCACACCAACTATCTGCCTCATCAGTACTCCAACCCCAGGCCAGCTTACAACAACCCCAATAACATTGGTGGCAACAAGACCAACAACCCAAACCAAGTCACTTGCTTTGGATGTGGTCAGTCAGGACACATCTGAAGGGTGTGCCCCAACAATAAGACCGATGCTCCGCGCCCCAATGCACAGAACCCAGGACAAGGCTGCGGAATGCCCCCAAGGAACCAAGCTCCCCACAATGGCAAGGGGTGTGTGAACCATGTCACTTCAGAAGAAGCCCAAGAAGACCCGGACGTCGTGCTGGGTACGTTCCTTGTCAACTCAGCACCTACAACTATCTTGTTTGATTCTGGAGCCACGCATTCATTTGTCACCCAAAGGTTTGCACTAAAAAGTGGCATGGCCCCTACACCCTTGAGTAATCCCATGGTGGTACAAACCCCCAGAGCCGAGATGAGAGCCAAGATAGGATGTAAAGGAGTCGGGATCAACATTAATGGGGTAGATTTCCTAGCAGACCTTATCATCCTAAGATCACAAGGTTTGGACGTGATCTTGGGAATGGATTGGCTCATCAAGCACCAAGGCTTGTTAGATTGTGCCAACGGAATTGTCACAGTGACCAATGACCAAGGAGTTGAAGTTAAGTTTGCCCCCAATACCTCCTCTGCTCAAGTCGCCCAAGTCAACTGTCTAACAGAAGAACTGGAGCAAGTGCCGAATGTATGTGAATACCCCGACGTCTTCCCTGACGAGTTACTAGGAATGCCTCATGACCGCGACATTGAGTTCATTGTCGAGCTCATGCCGGAGCAGGACCCATCTATAAGAAGCCTTATAGAATGGGATTGGAGGAGTTAACAGAACTAAAGAAGCAGCCGACCGAGCTGTTGAGGAAAGGATTCATCCTCCCTAGTGCCTCACCTTGGGGATCACCTGTTCTGTTTGTGGAGAAGAGGGACAGTACCATCCGATTATGTGTTGACTATCGCTCCCTTAATGAGGTCACAATCAAGAACAAGTATCCACTCCCCAAGATTGAAGATTTGTTTGATCAGCTGAATGGTGCCAAGGTGTTTTCCAAGATCGATCTTAGGTCTGGGTACTATCAGCTGAAGATTAGACCCCGAGACATCCAGAAGACGGCGTTCCTAACCCGGTATGTCTTGTATGAGTACACGGTCATGTCGTTTGGGTTAACCAATGCCCCTGCCTACTTCATGTACCTCATGAACAAGGTTTTCATGGAGTACCTGGACAAGTTTGTTGTCGTCTTCATTGATGACATACTCATCTTTTCCAAGTCTAAAGAAGAGCACGAGCAACACTTGAGAATAGTCCTAGATAAGCTTCGAGAGCACCAGCTTTATGCCAAGTTCAGCAAGTGTGAAGTTTGGTTACATGAAGTTGGATTCTTGGGTCATGTATTGAATGCCGAAGGGTTGTCAATGGATCCAACCAAGATTCAAGCTGTGACTGAATGGCAAGCCCCGAGCAATATGAAGGAAGTTAGAAGCTTCCTCTGACTCGCGGGATATTACCGCAAGTTCGTCGAAGGATTCTCAAGCATTGCCCAACCTATGACCCAGCTCTTGAAGAAGGACAAGAAGTTTGAGTGGACACCAAAGTGTGAAGAGAGCTTCTAGGAGCTGAAGAAGAGATTAACCACCGCCCCAGTTCTGGCCACACCCGATATTCACAAGGAATTCGTGATATATTGTGATGCATCAAGAACTGTACTTGGAGGTGTCCTGATGCAAGAAGGCAGAGTCATGGCATATCTATCCAGACACCTACGTCCTCATGAAGAGAACTATGCTACCCATGATCTTGAGTTGGCAGTTGTAGTTCACGCCTTGAAGACCTGGCAACATTACCTTCTAGGGAAGCGGTGTGAGATATATACCGATCACAAGAGTTTGAAGTATATCTTCACTCAAAAGGAATTGAACATGAGGCAAAGCAGGTGTCTAGAGTTGATCAAGGATTATGACCTCAATGTCCAATACCACCCTGGAAAGGCTAATGTGGTAGCAGATGCCTTAAGCAGAAAGGCTTGTTCCTTGAATGCTATGCTTAAGGAAAGGCTACCCGCCTTGTATGAAGAACTTGAAAGCTTCGGATTGGAACTAGTTGCACCAGGGTTCTTGGCCAACCTCAAAGTCAAGCCTACCCTGATGGATGATGTTAAGAAAGCTCAGAAGGGACACGAGAGTATTGAAGGCATCAAGAGGAAGATCAAGGCAGGCAAAGACCCAAGTTTCTCAGAGGATGAGCAAGCAGTTGTGTGGTTTGGGAATCGCATTTGCGTACCCAACAAGATTGAGCTCAAGAATCTAATATTGCAAGAAGCTCATGACACCCCGTATTCCATCCATCCTGGAGGAACCAAGATGTATCAAGATTTGAAGGAAAGATTCTGGTGGCACAGGATGAAAAGGGAGATTTCCACCTATGTTGCAAAGTGTGATGTATGCCAAAGGGTCAAGACTGAACATCAGTGACCTGCTGGATTTCTCCAACCACTCAAGGTTCCCAAGTAGAAATGGGACAAAGTCGGAATGGATTTCACCACTGGATTACCGAGGTCAAATAAGGGTCATGACTCCATCTGGGTTATAGTCGACCATTTGACCAAGGTAGCCCATTTCGTTCTTGTCAAGACTACCTATGATGGCAACCAGCTGGCAACTCTTTACATCAATAGAATCGTAAGTCTTCATGGTGTTTCTAAGGAGAATGTGTCAGATCAAGGAACCCAGTTTACCTCAAGGTTCTGGAAGAAGTTCCAAGAGGCCATGGGAACCAAGTTGTCTTTCAGCACTACTTTCCATCCATAGACCAGAGGCTAGACAGAACGGGTGAATCAGATTCTCAAAGACATGCTACAAGCCTGTGTCCTAGCATATGGAGCTAAGTGGGAAGATTGTCTTCCGTTCGCTGAGTTCTCGTATAACAATAGTTATCAATCAAGTCTCCAGATGGCACCATTTGAAGTGTTGTATTGACGCAAGTGTCACACACCCCTCAATTGGTCAGAGACCGGAGAAGGGCTAGTCTTTGGACCTGATGTTCTCTGCAAAGCCGAAGAGCAAGTTCAGCTAGTCAAAGAGCGTCTGAAGGCCACCAAGTCAAGGCAGAAGAGATATGCCGACACTCATCGCCGACAAGAGAGCTTCCATGTTGGAGACCATGTGTACCTGCGAGACACTCCTCTCAAAGGGACTAAGCGTTTCCATGTTAAGGGAAAGCTCGCCCCAAGGTTTATTGGCCCCTTCAAGATCACTGCAAGACAAGGAGAAGTTGCTTACCAGTTGGAACTGCCTCCTGAAATATCTGATGTGCACAACGTGTTCCATGTGTCACAACTCCGGAAGTGTCTCCAAGTTCCGGACAAGCCTGATCTCTACAAGGACATCGATCTCGAAGCCATTGACCTTCAGCCTAATCTGACCTGCCGTTAGAGGCCCATCTGCATATTGGATGAAGTAGAACGACGTACTCGAAGCCGCACTATCAAGTACCTCAAGGTCCAGTGGAGCAACCACACTGAAGCAGAAGCAACCTGGGAACGCGAAGACTACCTTAGATCCGAGTTTCCAGATCTCTTTAAAGCCTGGTTTAGGAATCTCGGGGACGAGATTCTTGTAAGGGGGGTAGGTCTGTAACACCTAGTGATTTGTATCATGTCATTTGCATTAATAAAGCATAAAAATTTGGAACAGCAAAAACTTTTGCACTTTATTTGGCTTTTTATTGGAATTGGATTTCTGTCTGTGATTTCAAGTGCTCATGAAAGCCATTCTCTAGCTCCACCTTATATACTTCATTTCCTTGCTCCAAACTTTTGCCCCAATGATCATGCCATGTGTATAGTACAATATAGAATTTTCTTACAAAAATAATTTGGCCAAAAAGCATTTTCTGAAATTAGTTTTTCAAAAACCCCTGAATTGAGATTTGCACTGCAAGTACTTGATTTGGGGTATGAAAAATCTTTCAAAGAGTATGTTTGACTCCTATTAGGTATAGGACTCTCATAAACCACAAAAATACAATTTTAAAAGTTATTTTGCTCTTTTATTTAAGGGATTTTTCTTTAGGCCAGAAATAGTCTTTAATAGGTTAAAATTATTTTAATGTTTTAAAAATATTTGTGAGAATTTCGGGAAACTCGGAGGACATATATTGTCCATATATAAGAGTTTCAACACATGGTCATGTTCAAGATATTGGTCAAATCCATCCAAAACCCTTTCTGGATATTTCAAGCTTTTGAAATATTTACAAAGGAAATGTTTTCTAAATATTCCAAGAAAATTCTAGCAAGTCACACATGCCTAATTTGATGATCTTGCAAGGTTTCATCCCAATCCAAATTGTTTTGGTTCACAAAAGTGCCCCAAAACCCTCCCTGTCCAAAATCAAATTTGAACAACATTACATTGTCAACTTTCTCCTTTTGCTCTCAACCTTTGTGGGCATGTTCTAAACCCTAAATGATGATACTACACCAAGTGATGCAGCAAGGAGAATAGTTTTGCATGACTAGATCTTGGAGAACTCATTTCTGTTGATTTCTAGGGTTTACAAAAGTTGCATTGGCAACTTTGCCCAAATGAACTCAATCTTCGTGGAAGATCTTATTTTCTCATGCCATTTGACCCTGTCAAGCCTCATGACAAGAGGAGTTCATATTCTTGCCCAAACCAGCAACAAACACCTTCTGCCATTTTTCTAAAAACACCACTTTGACCTCTTCCACTAATCTCCATGAGCTCCAGTTTTTACCACAGCTCCTCCTAGACCTCTTCTACCTCTAGTGGCTCTCCCCTGGCTTTTGCTCAATGATTGAAGGGTCAAACGCCCTCATTTACCCCCCTGGACAGTAGCTTCTCTCTCTTTCTCACCTCCCACCTCACTCTAGGGGCCATCCATGGCATCCAATGCACCACCCCCTTTCGTTACTCCCTCCTAGACCTGCTAGACACCAAAGGACGCGCCCACCTTGCCAAAAATATGGCCATGCCAGCCATACACGCTCTCTGGAGCATGCTACAGTGTGCTCCATCTCAGGTCTCTCCAGCACGCCCGACAATGTGCCCCGACGTCCGCAGCATGCTACGCCTTGGTCCCCCTCTTCCTTCTCCCTCCTACTGCCTCCCTCACACGCGCGCCATGGCCGCCCGAGAGCTCCAATGAGCATGCTCACACGCGCGGCACTGTGGCACTCCCCGGCTCCCTCTCTTCCTTCCCCTGGTCGTGGACCACCTCCACAAACGCCCCGGACACGCTCATTTGAGCCCCTGTGACCCACAACAATGACAACAGCCTCACCGCGCACTAGTCCATGGTGAACCATGGGCATGCTATTTATAGGCCTCCCTGTCGGGGATATACCCCGCGGTATGACCCGGCCAGAAGTACGACCCGGCCGGACTTGGCATTTCATTGGTAACCCACCGTCGGATTGGCAACTCACGAGTCTGGCGGCTCACTGGTCTGACGACTCACGAGCCTGGTGATACGTCCATTTTGCATCATGCTTTTATATCAATATTTATTGCATTATGGGCTGTTATTACACATTATATATCAATACTTATGGCTATTCTCTCTTATTTTACAAGGTTTACCATGAAGAGGGGGAATGCCGGCAGCTGGAATTCTGGCTGGAAAAGGAACAAATGTTGGAAACCTATTCTGCACAACTCCAAAAGACCTAAGACTCCACGAAACAACTTTTCAGATTTAATAAGAATTTTTGGGCAAAAGAAATAGGCCAGGGGGCCCACACCCTATCCAGGAGACAGGGGGCGCGCCCCTCCTGTAGGGCGCGCCCTCCTATCTCCTGGGCCCCCTGGTGGGCTTCCGGCTGCCATCTTCTGCTATATGAAGGGTTTTGTCCTAGAAAAATCGTGGGCAAGCTTACGGGACGAAACTCCGCCGCCACGAGGCGGAACCTTGGCGGAATCAATCTAGGGCTCCGGCAGAGCTGTTCTGCCGGGGACACTTCCCTCTGGGAGGAGGAAATCATCACCAACGTCATCACCAACGATCCTCTCATCGGGAGGGGGTCAATCTCCATCAACATCTTCACAACCACCTTCTCATCTCAAAACCCTAGTTCATATCTTGTATCCAATCTTGTATCAAAACCACAAATTGGTACCTGTGGGTTGCTAGTAGTGTGGATTACTCCTTGTAGTTGATGATATTTGGTTCACTTGGTGGAAGGTCATATGTTCAGATCCTTTATGCATATTATTACCCCTCTGATTATGAACATGAATATGATTTGTGAGTAGTTACGTTTGTTCCTGAGGACATGGTTGAAGTCTTGCTATTAGTAGTCATGTGAATTTGGTATTCGTTCGATATTTTGATGAGATGTATGTTGTCTCTCCTCTAGTGGTGTTATGTGAACATCGACTACATGACACTTCACCATTATTTGGGCCTAGAGGCAGGCATAGGGAAGTAATAAGTAGATGATGGGTTGCTAGAGTGACAGAAGCTTAAACCCTAGTTTATGCGTTGCTCCGTTAGGGGTTCATATGGACCCATATGCTTAATGTTGTGGTTAGGTTTACCTTAATACTCCTTTTTGTAGTTGCGGATGCTTGCAATAGGGGTTAATCATAAGTGGGATGCTTGTCCATGTTAGGGCAGTACCCAAGTACCGGTCCTCCCACATATCAAATTATCAAAGTACCGAACGCGAATCTTATGAACTGATGAAAACTAGCTTGACGACAATTCCCAATGTGTCCTCCGGAGCTCCTTCTTCATTATTAGAATTTTTCCAGGCTTATCCTTTGCTACATAAAGGATTGGGCCACCTTGCTGCACTTTATTTACTTTATTTACTTCTTGCACGTTACTATTTATCTTATCACAAAACTATCTATCACCTACTATTTCAGTGCTTGCAGAGAAAACCTTCCTGAAAACCGCTTATCATTTCCTTCTGCTCCTCGTTGGGTTCGACACTCTTACTTATTGAAAGGACTACGAAAGATCCCCTATACTTGTGGGTCATCAAGACTCTTTTCTGGCACCGTTGCCAGGGAGCGTAGCGCTCTTGGTGAGTGGAACTTGGTAAGGAAACATTTATATAGTGTGCTGAAATTTTCTGTTACTTGTCACTATGGAAACTAATCCTTTGAGGGGCTTGTTTGGGGTATCTTCGCCCCAACTAGAAGAGCAAAGAGATGCTCCTCAACCTACTGAACCTTATGAAAATATTCACTTTGAGATTCCTTCGGGTATGATAGAAAAACTGCTAGTTAATCCTTTTGCAGGAGATGGAACATTGCATCCCGACTTACACCTCATCTTTGTGGATGAAGTTTGTGGATTATTTAAGCCAGGTATTCCCGATGATGTTGTCAAAAGGAAGGTCTTCCCTTTATCTTTGAAGGGAGATGCAATAACATGGTATAGGCTATGTGATGATACGAGATATTGGAATTATAAGTGATTGAAGTTGGAATTTCACTAGAAGTTCTATCCTATGCATCTTGTTCATCGTGATCGTAATTACATATATAATTTATGGCCTCGTGAAGGAGAAAGCATCGCTCAAGCTTGGGGGAGGCTTAAGTCAATGTTGTATTCATGCCCCAATCATGAGCTCTCTCGGGAAATGATCGTTCAGAATTTTTATGCTCGGCTTTCTCTTGATAACCGCAACCTGCTCGATACTTCCTGTGCTGGTTCCTATATGCTGAAGACTATTGATTTCAAATGGGACTTATTGGAAAGAATTAAACGCAACTCTGAAGATTGGGGTTCCGACGATGGTAAGGAGTCAGGTATGACACCTGAGTTCGATTGTGTTAAATCTTTTATGGATACCGATACTTTCCGTGGATTTAGCTCTAAGTATGGACTTGACTCTGAGATAGTAGCTACTTTTTGTGAAACTTTTGCTACTCATGTTGATCTCCCTAAAGAGAAGTGATTTAAATATAATCCTCCTGTTGAAGTTAAAGTAGTTGCAGCTATTACAGTCGAAGAGAAGACTATTACATATAGTGATCCCATTATTCCTATTGCTTATGTTGAAAAACCTCCTTTTCCTGTAAGGATAAAAGATCATGTCAAAGCTTCGACTGTTGTCCGTAAGAGTAATACTAGGACATATACACCTCCTGAGCAAATTAATGTTGAACCTGGTATTGCTATGATCAAAGATCTTTTGGATGAGGACTTATATGGGCATGTTATTTCTTTTTGTGGTGAAACTGCTAATATTGCTAGACCCGATACTAAGACACGTAGACCTGTTGTAGGCACGCCTGTTATTTCTGTTAAAATAGGAGATCATTGTTATCACGGTTTTGATATGGGTGCTAGTGCTAATGCGATACCTTATGATCTTTATAAAGAAACTATGCACGATATTGCACCTGTTGAATTAGAAGACATTGATGTTACTATTAAGCTTGCTAATAGGGACACCATTAAACCTATTGGGATTGTTAGAGATGTTGAAGTCTTGTGTGGGAAGATTAAATACCCTGCTGATTTTCTTGTTCTTGGTTCCCCACAAGATGATTTTTGTCCCATTATTTTTGGTAGAACCTTCTTGAATACTGCTAGTGCTAAGATTAATTGTGAAAATAATATTGTCACTGTTGGCATAGATGGTATGTCGCATGAGTTTAATTTTGCTAAGTTTAGTAGACAACCTCCTGAAAGGGAACCACCTAGTAAGGATGAAATTATTGGTCTTGCTTCCATTGCTGTTCCACCAACTGATCTGTTAGAACAATATTTGCTAGACCATGAAAATGATGTGTTTATGAAGGAAAGGTAAGAAATAGATGAAGTGTTCCTTAAACAAGAACCTATGCTGAAACATAACCTTCCCGTTGAAATTCTTTGGGATTCCCCTCCACCCAAGGGTGATCCCGTGTTTGAACTCAAACCCTTACCTGATAATCTTAAGTATGCTTATCTTGATGAAAAAGAAATATATCCTGTTATTATTAGTGCTAACCTTTCAGAGAAAGAAGAAGAAAGATTATTGAAAACTCAAGAAGAAGCCAGAGCTGCTATTGGATATACTCGGATGATCTTAAGGGCATTAGTCCCACATTATGCCAACACAAAATTTCAGTGGAGAAAGATGCCAAACCAGTTAGAGATCCTCAAAGACGATTAAATCCCAAAATGAAGGAAGTGGTAAGAAAGGAGATACTAAAACTCCTTGAGGCAGGTATTATTTATCCCGTTGCTGATAGTGAATGGGTAAGCCCTGTCCATTGTGTCCCTAAAAAGGGAGGTATTACCGTTGTTCCTAATGATAAAGATGAATTGATCCCGCAAAGAATTATTACAGGTTATAGGATGGTAATTGATTTCCATAAGTTAAATAAAGCCACTAAGAAAGATCATTACCCTTTACCTTTTATTGATCAAATGCTAGAAAGGCTATCCAAACACACACATTTTTGCTTTCTAGATGGTTATTCTGGCTTCTCTCAGATACCTGTATCAGCGGGGGATCAATCTAAAACTACTTTTACTTGCCCTTTTGGTACTTTTGCTTATAGACGTATGCCTTTTGGTTTATGTAATGCACCTGCTACCTTTCAAAGATGCATGATGGCTATATTTTCTTATTTTTGTGAAAAATTTTGTGAGGTATTCATGGATGACTTCTCCATCTATGGATCCTCTCTTGATGATTGTTTGAGCAACCTTGATCGAGTTTTGCAGAGATCCAAGGACACTAGTCTCGTCCTGAATTGGGAAAAGTGTCCCTTTATGGTTAATGAAGGCATTCTTGGGGCACAAGATCTCCGAGAGAGGTATTGAAGTTGATAAAGCCAAAGTTGATGCTATTGAAAAGATGCCATGTCCCAAGGACATTAAAGGTAGAAGAAGTTTCCTTGGTCATGCCGGTTTTTATAGGAGGTTCATTAAGGACTTGTCTAAAATCTCTAGGCCTCTGACTAATTTATTGCAAAAAGATATTCCTTTTGTCTTTGATGATGATTGTGTAGAAGCATTTGAAACACTTAAGAAAGCTTTGATTACTGCACTGATTGTTCAGCCACCTGATTGGAATTTACCTTTTGAAATTATGTGCGATGCTAGTGATTATGATGTAGGTGTTGTTTTAGGGCAAAGAGTCGATAAGAAATTGAATGTTATCCATTATGCTAGCAAGACTCTTGATACTGCCCAGAGAAATTATGCTACTACTAAAAGAGAATTCTTAGCAGTTGTGTTTGCATGTGATAAGTTTAGACCTTATATTGTTGATTCCAAAGTTACTATTCACACTGATCATTCTGCTATTTATAAATATCTTATGGAAAAGAAAGATGCTAAGCCTAGACTCATTGGATGGGTTCTCTTACTCCAAGAATTTGACTTGCATATTATTGATAGAAAGGGAGCTGAGAACCCCGTTGCAGACAACTTGTCTAGGTTAGAGAATGTTCTTGATGACCCACTGCCTATTAATGATAGTTTTCCTGATGAACAATTAATGGTTGTCAATGCTTCTCGTACTGCTCCTTGGTATGCTGATTATGCTAATTACATTGTTGCTAAATATATACCTCCTAGTTTCACATACCAGCAAAAGAAAAAGTTCTTTTATGATTTAAGACATTACTTCTGGGATGATCAACACCTTTATAAAGGAGTAGATGGTATTATTACATGTTGTGTGCCTGAGCATGAACAGGAACAAATCCTATGCAAGTGTCACTCTGAATCCTATGGAGGACACCACGCTGGAGATAGAACTGCACACAAGGTACTACAATCTGGTTTTTATTGGCCTACTCTTTTCAAAGATGCTCGTAAGTTTGTCGTATCTTGTGATGAATGTCAAAGAATAGGTAACATTAGTAGACGTCAAGAAATGCCTATGAATTATTCTCTTGTTATTGAACCGTTTGATGTTTGGGGCTTTGATTATATGGGACCTTTTCCTACCTCCAATGGTTATACACATATTTTAGTTGCTGTTGATTACGTTACTAAGTGGGTAGAAGCTATTCCAACTAGTAGTGCTGATCATAACACTTCTATTAAAATGCTTAAAGAAGTTATTTTTCCGAGGTTTGGAGTCCCTAGATATCTTATGACTGATGGTGGTTCACACTTTATTCATGGTGCTTTCCGTAACATGCTCGCTAAGTATGATGTCAATCATAGAATCGCATCTCCTTATCACCCGCAATCTAGTGGTCAAGTAGAGTTGAGCAATAGAGAGCTCAAGTTGATTTTGCAAAAGACTGTGAATAGATCTAGAAAGAATTGGTACAAAAAACTTGATGATGCATTATGGGCCTATAAAACTGGATACAAAAATCCTATGGGTATGTCTCCGTATAAGATGGTTTATGGAAAAGCATGTCATTTACCTCTTGAACTTGAACATAAAGCATATTGGGCTATTAAAGAGCTCAATTATGACTTCAAACTCGCCGGTGAGAAAAGGTTATTTGATATTAGCTCACTTGATGAATGGAGAACCCAAGCATATGAGAATGCCAAGCTTTTCAAAGAAAAAGTCAAACGCTGGCATGATAAGAGGATACAGAAGTGTGAGTTTAATGTAGGAGATTATGTGTTATTGTTCAACTCTCATTTAAGATTTTTTGCAGGAAAACTTCTCTCAAAATGGGAATGTCCCTACGTTATCGAGGAGGTCTATTGTTCTGGTGCTATAAAAATCAACAACTTTGAAGGCACAAACCCGAGGGTGGTAAATGGTCAAAGAATTAAACATTATATTTCAGGTAATCCTATCAATCTTGAAACTAATATTATTGAAACCATAACCCCTGAGGAATACATAAGAGACACTTTCCAGAACGCTCCAGACTCCGAAAAGGCATAGGTACGTGGTACGGTAAGTAAACCGACTCCAAAACAACTCTAATGGCAAGTTTTATCGGTTTTGGATTATTTAAGGATTTTAGGAAGAAAGGAGTAGTCTGAAAGGGACACGAGGCTCCCACGAGAGAGGAGGGGGCCCCCCTGTAGGGCGCGCCCCCTGTCTCATGGGCACCTCGTGTGCCTCCCGGACTCCGTTTTCTTGTATGTTACGTATTTTGGTCGGTAAAACTTCATTATATATAATCCCGAAGGTTTTGACCACCGTATCACGCAAATATCCTCTTTTTTCGTTTCGAGCTATTCCTGTTGCAGATTTGGAACAAGATGTCGTCCCAGGATTCGGAGGGAGAGAGCTACATGGCTGATTATATTGCGAACCCAAAAGTATATGGGGATGTGGAACACTATGGCTGGACCACAGAGGAAGAAGAAGACTATGATCCCAAGAGGAAGGAGGAGACAAGTTCTGATGAAGAGGACGATCCACTGCCTCAACCTGGTGATATGCATGTGGAGTTCAAGAAGTCAAGCCTCCCTAAGGTCCAATCTATCCCACCACGTTTTTTGCAGGACAGCAAGGCAGCACTATGCAAAAAGATAATGAAACTTGAGCTCGAGAATGAGGATCTGAGGGAGGAAAATTTTAGCCTCAGACGCAAGCTAGAAAATAAAAGTGCAACAACTCCTACTTCACCACCTTCGAAGAAATAATCACATTGGTATGGGCACTCCCCTTGGCAACTGCCAAGCTTGGGGGAGGTGCCCCGGTATCGTATCACCATCACACTCCTATCTTTACCGCTTTATTTAGTTCGATCCTTTTAGTAGTATCTTGATCTATTAGTAGTTGAAGTTTTGATATCAAGTAGTTTTGAGTTTTTCTTTGTGATCTCTTTTTGTAATCGAGTCTATGTGCTATCTATAATAAAGATTAGTGTTGAGTCAAGGGCTTTGCTATGTTACTATGATCTTGAAAAAGTAGAAAGAACAAAAGAGTTCATATTGATCTTATGGATAGTGATAACTTCACACATAGAAAGTATGAGGCATAAAAATTGTTGAGAGTTGATGAACGTAGCCTTGGTCATTGTTGCAATTAATATTAAGTGATAAGGAAAGAGGGGTTCATATATAAATATATTATCTTGGACATCTTTTATGATTGTGAAGAACTCATTATGTATGACATGCTAAAAGAGTGGACGTTGGACAAGGAAGACAACGTAATGGTTTATGTTTTCTGACATCCCAGTTAAAGTATATTGCCATTGACCTTCCAAACATGTTGAGCTTGCCTTTCCCCTCATGCTAGCCAAATTCTTTGCACCAAGTAGAGATACTACTTGTGCTTCCAAATATCCTTAAACCCAGTTTTGCCATGAGAGTCCACCATACCTACCCATGGATTGAGTAAGATCCTTCAAGTAAGTTGTCATCGGTGCAAGCAATAAAAATTGCTATCTAAATATGTATGACTTATTAGTGCAGAGAAAATAAGCTTTGTACGAACTTGTTGTGGAAGTAATAAAAGCGACGGATTGCATAATAAAGGTCCACATACAAGGGGCAATATAAAGTGACTTCTTTTGCATTAAGATTTCGTGCATCAACCATAAACGCACATGACAACCTCTGCTTCCCTCTGCGAAGGGCCTATCTTTTACTTTATGTTTTTACTTTATGCTTGAGTCAAGGTGATTTTCACCTTTCCCTTTTTATTTTTATCCTTTGGCAAGCTCCTCGTGTTTGAAAGATCATGATACATATAACCAATTGGATGTAAGTTGGCATAGGCTATTATTGTTGACATCACCTAAAGGTGAATACATTGGCAGGCAACACAATAAGCCCCTATCTTTCTCAGTGTCCGGCTGAAACTCTATAACCACAAGTATTGCGTGAGTCCCCGCAAAAAAAAAGTATTGTGTGAGTGTTAACAATTATAGGGGACTACAAGATAGTTGAGTATGTGAGCTTGCTGAAAGCTCTATTATTGACTCTTTCTGATGTTACGATAAATTGCAATTACTTCAATGACTGAGATTATAGTTTATTAGTTCCCAATGAAGTTTTTGAACCATACTTGACATTGTGAATTGCTTATTACTTGAACATAGGAAATCATATGACAAAATCCATATATGTTGCTGTTATTAGAATAATCATGATGCCCTCATGTCCGTATTTTATTTTTATCGACACCTCTATCTCTAAACATGTGGACATATTTTTCGACTTCGGTTTCCGCTTGAGGACAAGCGAGGTCTAAGCTTGGGGGAGTTGATACGTCCATTTTGCATCATGCTTTTATATCAATATTTATTGCATTATGGGCTCTTATTACACATTATATATCAATACTTATGGCTATTCTCTCTTATTTTACAAGGTTTACCATGAAGAGGGGATCTGCTGCACATGGAATTCTCGGCCGAAAAGGAACAAACGTTGAAACCTATTCTCGCACAACTCCAAAAGACCGAGACTCCATGAAACAACTTTTCAGATTTAATAAGAATTTTTGGGCAAAGAAATAGGCGGGGGCCCACACCTGTCCAGGAGGCAGGCGCCCCAGAGGCGCACCCTCCTATCTCCTGGGCCCCCTGGTGGGCTTCCGGCTGCCATCTTCTGCTATATGAAGGGTTTTGTCCTGGAAAAAATCGTGGGCAAGCTTACGGGACGAAACTCCGCCGCCACGAGGCGGAACCTTGGCGGAATCAATCTAGGGCTCTGGTAGAGTTGTTCTGCCGGGGACACTTCCCTCCGGGAGGGGGAAATCATCACCAACGATCCTCTCATTGGGAGGGGGTCAATCTCCATCAACATATTCACCAGCACAATCTCATCTCAAAACCCTAGTTCATCTCTTGTATCCAATCCTGTATCAAAACCACAAATTGGTACCTGTGGGTTGCTAGTAGTGTTGATTACTCCTTGTAGTTGATGCTATTTAGTTCACTTGGTGGAATATCATATGTTCAGATCCTTTATGCATATTATTACCCCTATGATTATGAACATGAATATGCTTTGTGAGTAGTTACGTTTGTTCCTGAGGACATGGGTGAAGTCTTGCTATTAGTAGTCATGTGAATTTGGTATTCGTTCAATATTTTGATGAGATGTATGTTGTCTCTCCTCTAGTGGTGTTATGTGAACGTCGACTACATGACACTTCACCATTATTTGGGCCTAGAGGAAGGCATAGGGAAGTAATAAGTACATGATGGGTTGCTAGAGTGACAGAAGCTCAAACCCTAGTTTATGCGTTGCTTCGTTAGGGGTTCATATGGACCCATATGCTTAATGTTGTGGTTAGGTTTACCTTAATACTCCTTTTTGTAGTTGCGGATGCTTGCAATAGGGGTTAATCATAAGTGGGATGCTTGTCCATGTTAGGGAAGTACCCAAGTACCGGTCCTCCCACATATCAAATTATCAAAGTACCAAACGCGAATCTTATGAACGTGATGAAAACTAGCTTGATGATAATTCCCAATGTGTCCTCGGGAGCTCCTTCTTCATTATTAGAATTTGTCCAGGCTTACCCTTTGCTACATAAAGTATTGGGCCACCTTGCTGCACTTTATTTACTTTATTTACTTCTTGCACGTTACTATTTATCTTATCACAAAACTATCTATGACCTACTATTTCAGTGCTTGCAGAGAAAACCTTACTGAAAACCGCTTATCATTTCCTTCTGCTCCTCATTGGGTTCGACACTCTTACTTATCAAAAGGACTACGATAGATCCCCTATACTTGTGGGTCATCACCTGGCGACACACTATTGGTTTCGACGGCGGGTCAGATAGAAGACTAGTCCCAAGGCCTAGAAGGCCGGCTTATGTTATGATGGGCCGGCTTAAGAGGAAAGCATAAGGAATATTCCCTTACAAAGGAAGCAAGACTAGGACTCCACTTGTAATAGAGTAATCCCAATCCTTCTAGGACTAGTCATGTAACCTGCCCCTTCAACTTATATAAGGAGGGGCAGGGCACCCCAAGAGGGACAAGCAAGAAATAATCGCTAATGCTAGACACAAATAAAGGGGAGTCAGCTTATGCGGCGACTCCCTCATGAACATAATGCGACCTAGCCACAAACAGCATGTAGAGCTATTATTGGATGATGTTTCCCGGGGCCCGAAGCTATCTAAATCCTTGTCTTGTGTGTTGTGTCTCTCGATTCCGATCAACCCCTCTCAAGCTACCATATGGATGAGTTGGCCTCGCGACTAAGTCCTCACACTAGGACATCTGCCGTGACAATTCCATGACAGTTTGCGCCCACCGTGGGGCTTGCGCACGGTTGTGTTGAGTTCTTGGAGGGATTTTCTCTCAGGGATCGACAAGTTCGCGATTAGCCGGATGAAGAGCCGGCACGGGAGAATCGTGTAGGATAACCCGCCTACGAGGTTTTGGGTCAAAAGAAGTTAGGGTTCCGTGCTGATACGTCTCCAACGTATCTATAATTTTTGATTGTTCCATGCTATTATATTACCCATTTTGGATGTTTATGGGCTTTACTTTACACTTTTATATCATTTTTGGGACTAACCTACTAATCGGAGGCCCAACCCGAATTGTTGTGTTTTTGCCTATTTCAGTGTTTCGAAGAAAAGGAATATCAAACGGAGTCCAAACGGAGTCCAAACGGGATGATACCTTCGGGAGCGATTTTTTTGGAACAAATGCCAACCAGGAGACTTGGAGTGGACGTCAAGCAACAAGCTAGGCGGCCACGAGGGTGCCCGGCGCGCCCCCTGGGGGTGGGCGCGCCCCCACCTTCGTGGGCCCCTCGTGGCTCCCCTGACCGACTTCTTTCTCCTATATATGTCCATATACCCTAAAACCTTCGAGGAGCACAATAGATCGGGAGTTCCACCACCGCAAGCCTTTGTAGCCACCAAAAATCAATCGGGACCCTGTTCCGGCACCCTGCCGGAGGGGGGGATCCCTCACCGGTGGCCATCTTCATCATCACGGCGCTCTCCATGACAAGGAGGGAGTAGTTCACCCACGTTGTTGAGGGTATGTACCAGTATCTATGTGTTTGATCTATCTCTCTCTCTCTCTCTCTCGTGTTCTTGAGGTGGTACGATCTTGATGTATCGCGAGCTTTGCTATTATAGTTGGATCTTATGATGTTTATCCCCCCTCTACTCTCTTGTGATGAATTGATTTTTCCCTTTGAAGTTATCTTATCGGATTGAGTCTTTAAGGATTTGAGAACACTTGATGTATTGTCGTGCTTATCTGTGGTGACAATGGGATAGTCACGTGATCTACTTGATGTATGTTTTGGTGATCAACTTGCGGGTTAATGAACTTATGCATAGGGGTTGGCACACGTTTTCGTCTTGACTCTCCGGTAGAAACTTTGAGGCACTCTTTGAAGTACTTTGTGTTGGTTGAATAGATGAATCTGAGATTGTTTGATGCATATCGTATAATCATGCCCACGGATACTTGAGGTGACATTGGAGTATCTAGGTGACATTTGGGTTTTGGTTGATTTGTGTCTTAAGGTGTTACTCTAGTACGAACTCTATGATAGATCGAACGGAAAGAATAGCTTCGTGTTATTTTACTACGGACTCTTGAATAGATTAATCAGAAAGGATAACTTTGAGGTGGTTTCGTACCCTACAATAATCTCTACGTTTGTTCCTCGCTATTAGTGACTTTGGAGTGACTCTTTGTTGCATGTTGAGGGATAGTTATATGATCCAGTTATGTTATTATTGTTGAGAGAACTTGCACTAGTGAAAGTATGAACCCTAGGCCTTGTTTCCTAGCATTGCAATACCGTTTACGCTCACTTATATCATCCATATTGCACTTGTATCACCATCTCTTCGCCGAACTAGTGCAACTATACAATTTACCATTGTATTGGGTGTGTTGGGGACACAAGAGACTCTTTGTTATTTGGTTGTAGAGTTGTTTGAGAGAGACCATCTTCATCCTACACCTCCCACGGATTGATAATCCTTAGGTTATCCACTTGAGGGAAATTTGCTACTGTCCTACAAACCTCTGCACTTGGAGGCCCAACAACGTCTACAAGAAGAAGGTTGTGTAGTAGACATCAAGCTCTTTTCTGGCGCTGTTTCTGGGGAGGTTAGTGCTTGAAGGTATATCTTTAGATCTTGCAATCGAATCATTTAGTTTCTTGTTTTATCACTAGTTTAGTTTATAAAATAAAACTACAAAAAATGGAATTAAGGTTGCCTCATATGCTTCATCTTTTTAATGTCTTTCGTGAAAATGATGGGAAGGAAAATTGTGCTCAAGTACTAGAAGAAGAATTACATAGAATGCTTGGCATAAAATATGTGAATGATGAACGTGATTGCAATTGTTAGTATGAATTCTTTGAATACCCATGATGCTAATGATATGCAAAGCCACAAGCTTGGGGATGCTATGTTTGATGAAGATGATATGTTTAGTCCCCCAAGTTTTGATGAGAATATTTATTATTATGAAAGCATGCCTCCTATTTACGATGATTATATTGATGAAAGTGGGTTTGGAAGAGTGTCAACTTTAGGAAGTAATGATCCCACTATTTCGGAGGATGTTGAATATTATTGTGATAATTATGAAAGTGGATTTGGAGAGGTCATGACTTTACTTAGTGATGAATCCACTATTTCGGAAGAGGTTCCAATTGATTATGAGAACAAAGTTGCTATCTATGATGATTATTGTGATGACTTGTATGCTATTAAGAATAATGATAACCATGAAACTTGTCATCATGATTTTAGTTTTCAATTGGATTATGCCTCACATGATAATTATTTTGTTGAGTTTGCTCCCACTACTATTCATGAGGAGAATATCTAGGTATGATCATGTATATAGGCATCCCATCCGCGACAAGTAGATCGATACGATTCTGCATCTACTAATATTACTCCACACATCGACCGACTCCTGCCTGCATCTAGAGTATTAAGTTCATAAGAACAGAGTAACGCATTAAGAAAGATGACATGATGTAGAGGGATAAACTCAAGCAATATGATATAAACCCCATCCTTTTATCCTCAATGGCAACAATACAATGCGTGCCTTGCTGCCCCTGCTGTCACTGGGAAAGGACACCGCAAGATTGAACCCAAAGCTAAGCACTTCTCCGATTGCAAGAAAGATTAATCTAGTAGGCCAAACCAAACTGATAATTCGAAGAGAGTTGCGAAGATAACCAATCATACATAAAATAATTCAGAGGAGATTCAAATATTTCTCATATATATACTTGATCATAAACCCACAATTCATCGGATCTCGACAAACACACTGCAAAAAGAGTCACATCGAATAGATCTCCAAGAAGACCGAGGAGAACTTTGTATTGAGATTCAAAGAGAGAGAATAAGCCATCTAGCTAATAACTATGGACCCGAAGGTCTGTGGTAAACTACTCACAACTCATCGGAGAGGCTATGGTGTTGATGTAGAAGCCCTCCGTGGTCGATTCCCCCTCTGGAGGAGCACCGACGAAGGCTCGAAGATGGTATCTCGCGGATATAGAAGGTTGCGGCGGTGGAAATAGTTTTTCATAATGCTCCTGGATGTTTTCAGGGTACGTGGATATATATAGGCGAAGGAGGTAGGTTAGGGAAGCCACAAGGGGCCCACGAGGGTGGGGGGCGCGCCCACCCCCCTAGGGCGCGCCCTCTTGCCTTATAAGGTGTCCTCCAGTTATTCGCCGTAGTGGCCATGTCATTTGCTTGCGTGTTGCATTTTGCCATGTCATCATCTGCATTTCATCTGCATGTTTTTCAAAACTTGCATCCGGTCTTTTTCCCCGTTGTCCGTTTCACGATCCGACACTCTCGCCGTGCCCTGTCGCACCCTCTCAGACCTTGTTTCGTGAGCGGGACAAAACGTTCTCGGAATGGACCGAGGTTTGCCGAGTGGCCTTGGTATATCACCAGTAGACCGCCCGTCAAATTTCGTTCCATTTGGAGGTCGTTTGATGCCCCAACGGTTTACCGCGTTGCTCGAAACCCCTCTCTCTTTGCAGCCCAGCCCCTCTTCACCACAGCCCACGAGCCCATCCAAACCCCCTCCATGCTCTCGGTCGTTCGATCACGATCGTGTGGGCGAAAACCGCTCTCCATTTGGAGTCTCGTAGCTCCCTCTACCTATAAATAGGTGCCTCCCCCCTCCCGAAATCCCGCAGTCCAAACTCTAGCAATGTCCCCTCTCTGCCGCCAGACGAAATCTCCCTCGCCGGACACGTCCGCCCTGCCGCCGCAGCCAACCACGGGCCGCCACATGTCCCGCCGCCGTTCCCCACCGCGGCCGGGAAGCCATCGCGGGACCGCCGGGCCCAGTCCTCCGCCGCCGCCCGGATCCAGCGCCCGCCGCCCGCCCGCGGCCTCGTCCCCGACACCGGCGTGCTCGCGCCGCCCGCCCGCCGTGCACCTCCCATGCCCTCCGGCCACCTCGCCGCCACGAGTCCCCGCCGCCTCGCTGGACTGCCCGCCTCGGCCCGCGCCTCCTCGCCTCCCGCGCCCGGCCTCCGCCGCCTGCCGCCTCCGCCGGGCGCCAGATCTGCGCGTCGGTCCTCCGCTCGATCGCCGCGCGCCGTCCGTCCGCCCGCCCTGCCGGCGCGCCGCCTCCTCGACCTCCTCGCGTCGTGCCCCTCGCCGAGCTTCGCCGCTGCCGCCCGCTTCGCGGGAGTTCGTCTCCGGCCGGATCGGGACGTGATCCACCAGCCCGCCGATACAAACGCGCCTCCACCTCCCCTGGATCCCTTCGTCCCGCACGCCTCCGTCCCGCGTTCACTTTCACGGAGGTAAAAATCGCATGTCCCGAAATATTTACATTCTGGTGACATGTTCATCATGTCATAACTTCTTGCATGTAGGTCCGTTTCATGCATATGATATATCAAAATGTTCATTGTGAGATGCTCTTCATTTGTTTCTATTGTCCCATGCTTGTTTGAATCCATCTTGATGCCCTAATTATCGTTGCAAGAGTGCTATATGATGTTAACTGCTGTCTGTTAACAGAACTTGGTGATTTGTCTTTTTCATTGCATTTTGTGTGTGCATCCTATGAGCTTGATGTCTACATGAGTTTTAGCTACGTCATGCCATCTTTACAGTGGTGCCATCCATGTATTTTGTGTGCCTTGTGGTTAGTGCATCAAGCTCGTGAAGTAGGGTACTTGCTGTTACTGTTTTGCTAGTCTGAATCTGATATATCATGATGCTATGTAAACTTGCTGCTACAAGTCAGTCTATGCATAATCTGGAGATGTTCACTAAGTATGTTTTGTTATACATGTCATGCTCTATATATCCATGCCCCTGGTTACATTTATAGCCTGTTGTAGCTTGTTGTAATCTTGCTCTCAAATTGCTAAATAATGTTGCTGTCAGCCTGTTAACATTAAGTTTAGTTTTGCCATGAGATTTGCTAGTGATCCATGCACCCTATGAACTTGATCTTGCCACGCTCAGATTCATAAATATGCCATCTTACTGTTGGTATCCTTTTCATTCCATGTATTGCTCTGTGGTGAGTGGTACAAGCTCACAAACATGCCTACTTATCATTGTTCCTGCCATGTCCTGTTATTCTGAATCTGTCATATCACTTGCCATGTTTGCATGGATGCTACCATCTTTTCTGTTGATCTTTGGTTTAAGTTCAGTAAGGGATTTTTGTTCCTTGTCTTTATTATTAGCATGCCATGCCTTTTTTTGCCATGTTAAGTTCTTGTAACATGTTGTTTGATAGCTCTAAACATTGCAACCTGATGTTATTTCTGCTAAGTCTGAAATTGTTATAATTTGCAATCTTGCCATGTCCTTTTGAGAATGTTATACTGTTTTCTGGAGATAGCTCAGTGTTCATGTTTTGTCATGCTTTACCTGTAATTCATGCCCATGCCTTTTGTTTTCACGTTGAGATGTTGTAGCATATTGTTTGGATGCTTGCTATATGCCTAGTTGCTGTTTTGGACAGCTTGTCCTTTAAACTTGTTTCGTGTGTGTGTTGAACCGTTGCTCCGTTTTGAGTGTGCTCTATATGAAACTTGCTTGATTTTGCATGAAGTTTCATATTATCATGTTGCATCTTTGTTTTGAGGTTTTTGCTTGATGTTTGTATGCATTTTGCATCAATGCCATGTTTAACTTGTTTTGCTCCTATCTTTTAGGCCGTAGCTCCGAACTAAATGAACTTTATATGTAACTTGACTAGAATTTTGTGTAGATCATCTTGGTGGATCTTAACTTGTTGTTTAACTACTTGAACTTAAGATTTATTCAGTTCTGGACCAATTTATAAATTTGCATATGAGGACTTACCAGAATTGTTATATGTTGTTTCCGGCCTCATTTAACCTTGCTTTGATGTGTTGGTCTTGTATGCATCATCTCTTGCCATGAGTAGATTCATGTAGCCTTGTCATACATCATACTTGGTTGAGCATCATGCCTTGTTCATGTGTTGTGTGTTTACCATGTTGTTTGCTTCTTTCCGGTTGTGCTCCTTCTCGATAGTTCCTGTTCGTTGCGTTTGTGAGGATTCGTTCGACTACGTGGCTTCATCTTCTTCATGGACTAGTTCTTCTTCCTTGCGGGATTTCAGGCAAGATGACCGTCACCTTGGATCTCACTACTATCATTGCTATGCTAGTTGCTTCGTTCTATCGCTTTGCCGCGTTACCTACCACTTGCTTATCAAGCCTCCCAAATTGCCATGAACCTCTAACCTTTGTCACCCTTCCTAGCAAACCGTTGTTTTGGCTATGTTACCGCTTTTGCTCAGCCCCTCTTATAGCGTTGCTAGTTGCAGGTGAAGATGAAGATTGCTCCATGTTGGATTATGTTTATGTTGGGATATCACAATATCTCTTATATTATTAATGCATCTATATACTTGGTAAAGGGTGGAAGGCTCGGCCTTATGCCAGGTGTTTTGTTCCACTCTTGCCGCCCTAGTTTCCATCATATCGGTATTATGTTCCCAGATTTTGCGTCCCTAACGCAGTTGGGTGATTTATGGGACCCCCTTGACAGTTCGCCTTGAATAAAACTCCTCCAGCAAGGCCCAACATTGGTTTTACCATTTGCCTACCACCTATACCTTTCCCTTGGGAGTAATTAACCTGAGGGTCATCTTTATTTTAGCCCCCTCGGGCCAATGCTTGTCTAAGTGTTGGTACAAACTAGAGCACCGTGCGGGACCATCCCTTGGCAACTTGGGTTACGTCGGTACCTGTACGCTTTGCTTATCCGGTGTGTCCTGAGAACGAGATACGTGCGACTCCTATCGGGATTGTCGACACATCGGGCGGTCTTGCTGGTCTTGTTTTACCATTGTCGAAATGTCTTGTAAACCGGGATTCCGAGACTGATCGGGTCTTCCTGGGAGAAGGAATATCCTTCATTGACCGTGAGAGCTTGTGATGGGCTAAGTTGGGACACCCCTGCAGGTTATAAACTTTCGAGAGCCGTGTCCGCGGTTATGTGGCAGATGGGAATTTGTTAATGTCCGGTTGTAGAGAACTTGACACTTGACTTAATTAAAACGCATCAACCGCGTGTGTTGTCGTGATGGTCTCTTTTTGGTGGAGTCCGGGAAGTGAACACGGTTTTGGGTTATGTTTGACGTAAGTAGGAGTTCAGGATCACTTCTTGATCATGGCTAGCTTCACGACCGTTCCGTTGCTTCTCTTCTCGCTCTTGTTTGCGTATGTTAGCCACCATATCATGCTTAGTCGCTGCTGCAACCTCACCACTTTACCCCTTCCTTACCCTTTTAGCTTTGCTAGTCTTGATACCCATGGTAATGGGATTGCTGAGTCCTCGTGGCTCACAGATTACTACAACAATAGTTGTAGGTACAGGTTTTGTGATGATCTTGGTGCGAGAGTGATGTTTGCTTGTTTTGGAGTTCTTCTTCTGCTTCTTCTTTGATCAGGAGATAGGTTCTAGGTAGGCAGCCTCGGCTAGCAGGGTGGATGTCGTTTGAGTTTCTGTTTGTGTTTCATCCATAGTCGGATGTTGCTCTTATGTATGATGTTGTATTCTTGTGGCATTGTATGCCTCTTGTATGTATCCCCATCTATTATGTAATGTTGATGTAATGATATCCACCTTGCAAAAGCGTCTCAATATGCGGTTCTATCCTTGGTGGGACCTTCGAGTCTCTTTAGGATAGTATCACATACTGGGCGTGACAGTGATAGAGCGTATCGTATCACGGGGTTTGGATGCACCGGCGAAGTTTACACCAACTCTCAAGGTGAGAAAGGGCAATGCACGGTACCGAAGAGGCTAGCAATGATAGAAAGGTAAGAGTGTGTATAATCCATGGACTCACATTAGTCATAAAGAACTCATATACTTATTACAAAAGTTTTATTATCCCTCGAAGCAAACTACTACTACGCATGCTCCTGGGGGGAGGTTGGTAGGAGTTAACCATCGCACGCCCCCGACCTCCGCACATAAGGCAATCAAAAGAGCACCCCATGCAACAAATTTGTTGCACAACTTCTACCATACGTGCATGCTACGGGACTTTCCAACTTCAACACAAGTATTCCTCAATTTCATAATTACCCAACTAGCATGACTCTAATATCACCACCTCTATATCTCAAAACAATTATCAAGCATCAAATCGATCATAGCATCCAATTCACTTCCTATGATGGTTTTTATTATACCCAACTTGGATGCCCATCATTCTAGGACCAATTCTATAACCATAGAAAATACCATGCTATTCTAAAGACTCTCAAAATAATATAAGTGAAGCATGAGAGATCAACAATTTCTATAAAATAAAACCACCGTCGTGCTCTAAAAGATATAAGTGAAGTACTAGAGCAAAATTATCTAGCTCAAAAGATATAAGTGAACACATAGAGTATTCTAATAAATTCCAAATCATGTGTGTCTCTCCCAAAAGGTATGTACAGCAAGGATGATTGTGGTAAACTAAAAAGCAAAGACTCATATCATACAAGACGCTCCAAGCAAAACACATATCATGTGATGAATAAAAATATAGCTCCAAGTAAAGTTACCGATAGACAAAGACGAAAGAGGGGATGCCTTCCGGGGCATCCCCAAGCTTAGGCTTTTGGTTGTCCTTGGATTATCTTGGGGTACCATGGACATACCCAAGCTTAGGCTCTTGCCACTCATTATTCCATAGTCCATCAAATCTTTACCCAAAACTTGAAAATTTCACGACACAAAACTCAACAGGAAATCTCTTGAGCTCCATTAGAGAAAGAAAGAAAAACCACCACTTAAGGTACTGTAATTAACTCATTCTTTATTTATATTGGTGTTAAACCTGCTGTATTCCAGCTTCTCTATGGCTCATACCCCCCGATACTAGCAATAGATTCATCAAAATAAGCAAACAACACACGAAAAACAGAATCTGTCAAAAACAGAACAATCTGTAGCAATCTGTAACTTTCGAATACTTCTGTAACTCTAAATATCCTACCAAAATGGGAAGTCCTAGGCAATTTGTCTATTGATCTACTGCAAAAAGAATTAACTCAAAATCACGTTTCTGTGATTTATTAAATTTATTCTCGTGCGCGCAAAAGTTTCTGTTTTTCAGCAGAATCAAATTAACTATCACCCAAGATGATCCTATAGGTTCTACTTGGCACAAACACTAATTAAACATAGAACCACATATAAACAGAGGCTAGATGAATTATTTATTACTAAACAGAAGCAAATAGCAAGGAACAAAAATAAAATTGGGTTGCCTCCCAACTAGCGCTATCGTTTAACACCCCTAGCTAGGGATAAGAGCAAGGATAGATCTAAGTATTGCCATCTTTGGTATTCAATTCATAAGTAGCTCGCATAATAGATTCATAAGGTAATTTGATTTTATTTCTAGGAAAGTGTTCCATGCCTTTCCTTAATGGAAATTGAAATCTAATATTTCCTTCCTTCATATCAATAATTGCACCAATCGTTCTAAGGAAAGGTCTACCAAGCATAATAGGACATGAAAGATTGCAATCTATATCAAGAACGATAAAATCTACGGGCACATAATTCCTATTTGCAACAATAAGAACATCATTAATCCTTCCCGTAGGTTTCGTAATAGTGAAATCCGCAAGGTGCAAGTTTAAAGAGCAATCATCAAATTCATGGAAACCTAGCACATCACATAAAGTTCTCGGAATCGAGGAAACACTAGCACCCAAATCACACAAAGCATAGCATTCATGATTTTAATTTTAATTTTAATAGTGGGTTCCCACTCATCATAAAGTATTCTAGGTATAGAAACATCCAATTCAAGTTTTTCTTCATAAGATTGCATCAAGGCATCAACAATATGTTTGGTAAAAGCTTTATTTTGACTATAAGCATGAGGAGAATTCAACACAGATTGCAACAAGGAAATACAATCTACTAAAGAACAATTATCATAATTAAATTCCTTGTAATCCAAAATAGTGGGTTCATTGCTAAGTAAAGTTTTGACCTCTCCAATCCCACTTTTACCAAATTTAGCATCAAGATCTAAAAACTCCGAATCATTGGGACGCCTTTTAACTAAAGTTGACTCATCTCCAGTCCCATCATTATCAAGATTCATATTGCAAAACAAATATTTAATAGGGGACACATCAATAACTTTTAGATCTTCATCATTATTTTCAGGGAAACTAAAAGAACACGCTCTTACAAAGCAATCTTTCTTAGCACGCATCCTAGCGGTTCTTTCTTTGCACTCATCAATGGAAATTCTCATGGCCTTGAGAGACTCATTGATATCATGCTTAGGTGGAATAGATCTAAGTTTCAAGGAATCAACATCAAGAGAAAGTCTATCAACGTTTCTAGCCAATTCATCAACTTTAAGCAATTTTTCTTCAAGCAAAGCATTGAAATTCTTTTGAGAGATCATATATTCTTTAACACTATTCTCAAAATCAGAGGGCATCTTATTAAAATTTCCATTTTTTGTAGGAATTACCATAATTATAAGAGGAATTACTAGGAAACGGCCTAGGACTAAAGTTTCTTCTATACGCATTGTTACCAAAATTATTCCTACCAACAAAATTCACATCCATAGATTCATTATTATTCTCAATCAAAGTAGACAAATGCATATTATTGGGATCAATAGGAGCACTCTTAGTAACAAATAATTTCATAAGTTCATCCATCTTTCCACTCAAAACATTAATCTCTTCTATCGCATGAACCTTTTTACTAGTAGATCTTTCAATGTGCCATTGTGAATAATTAACCATAATATTATGAAGGAGTTTAGTAGCTTCTCCTAAAGTGATTTCCATAAAAGTGCATCCCGCTGCCGAATCTAAAAGATTTCTAGAAGCAAAATTCAATCCGGCATAAAAATTTTGTATGATCATCCATAAATTCAAACCATGTGTAGGGCAATTGCGAATCATTAGTTTCATTCTTTCCCAAGATTGGGAAACATGCTCATGATCAAGTTGTTTAAAATTCATAATATCGTTTCCAAGAGAGATGATCTTAGCAGGAGGAAAATACTTAGAGATAAAAGCATCTTTGCACTTATTCCATGAATCAATACTATTTTTAGGCAAAGACGAAAACGAGGTTTTAGCACGACCTCTAAGTGAAAATGGAAATAACATCAATTTAACAATATCATTATCCGTATCTTTCTTCTTTTGCATATCACACAAATCAACAAAGTTGTTTGGATGAGTAGCGTCATCTTCACTAGGAAGGCCGGAGAATTGATCATTCTTAACAAGATTCAACAAAGCAGTATTGATTTCACAAGATTCAGCATCATCAAGAGGAGCAATCGGAGTGCTAAGGAAATCATTATTGTTGGTATTGGAAAAATCAGACAATTTGGTATTATCTTGTGCCATTGTGACAAGCAATCCAACACACAAGCACACAAGAGGCAAGCAAAAAAGAGAGGTGAATGGGGAAGAGAGGGCGAATAAAACGGCAAGGGTGAAGTGGGGGAGAGGAAAACGAGAGGCAAATGGCAAATAATGTAATGCGAGGGAGATGAGTTTGTGATGGTTACTTGGTATGTCTTGACTTGAGCAAAGACTTCCCCGGCAACGACGCCAGAAATCCTTCTTGCTACCTCTTGAGCACTCCGTTGGTTTTCCCTCGAAGAGGAAAGGGTGATGCAGCAAAGTAGCATAAGTATTTCCCTTAGTTTCTGAGAACCAAGGTATCAATCGAGTTGGAGGCTTCATAGAAGTCCCTCGTACCTACACAAACGAACCTCGCAACCAACGCGATAAAGGGGTTGTCAATCCCTTCATGGTAACTTGCGGGAGTGAGATCTGATAGAGATAATAAGATAAGATAAATATTTTTGGTATTTTTATGATATAGATTGGAAAGTAAAGATTGCAAATAAAGATAGATCGGAAACTTATATGATAAAAGATAGCATAAGTATTATGCTGAGTGAACAAATTACTGTCGAGCAATTGATAGAAAAGTGCATATTTATGAGAACATCTAGGCATGATCATGTATATAGGCATCATGTCCGTGACAAGTAGATCGAAACGATTCTGCATCTACTACTATTACTCCACACGTCGACCAACTCCTGTCTGCATCTAGAGTATTAAGTTTATAAGAACAGAGTAATGCATTAAGAAAGATGACATGATGTAGAGGGATAAACCCCAGCAATATGATATAAACCCCATCTTTTTATCCTTGATGGCAACAATACAATACGTGCCTTGCTGCCCCTGTTGTCACTAGGAAAGGACACCGCAAGATTGAACCCAAAGCTAAGCACTTCTCCCATTGCAAGAAAGATCAATCTAGTAGGCCAAACCAAACTGATAATTCGAAGAGACTTGCACAGATAACCAATCATACATAAAAGAATTCAGAGGAGATTGAAATATTTCTCATATATAAACTTGATCATAAACCCACTATTCATCGGATCTCGACAAACACACCACAAAAAGAGTTACATCGAATAGATCTCCAAGAATATCGAGGAGAACTTTGTATTGAGATTCAAAGAGAGAGAATAAGCCATCTAGCTAATAACTATGGACCCGAAGGTCTGTGGTAAACTACTCACAACTTTATCGGAGAGGCTATGGTGTTGATGTAGAAGCCCTCCGTGGTCGATTCCCCCTCCGGCGGAGCGCCGGTGAAGGCTCCAAGATGGGATCTCACAGATATAGAAGGTTGCGGCGGTGGAAGTAGTTTTTCGTGGTGCTCCTGGATGTTTTCAGGGTACGTGGATATATATAGGCGAAGGAGGTAGGTCAGGGGATCCAGGAGGGTGGGAGGCGCACCCTCCTGCCTCGTGGCTTCCTCATCTGCTGCTTGACGTCCACTCCAAGTCTCCTGGATTGCGTTTGTTCCAAAAAGATCGCTCCCGAAGATTTCATTCCATCTGGACTCCGTTTGATATTCCTTTTCTTCGAAACACTAAAATAGGCAAAAAAACAGCAATTCGGGTTGGGCCTCCGGTTAGTAGGTTAGTCCCAAAAATGATATAAAGTGTAAAGTAAAGCCCATAAACATCCAAAACGGGTAATATAATAGCATGGAACAATCAAAATTATAGATACATTGGAGACGTATCAAGCATCCATAAGCTTAATTCTGCTAGTCGTCTCGAGTAGGTAAATGATAAAAACAGAATTTTTGATGTGGAATGCTACCTAGCATATTTCTCAATGAAATTTTCTTTATTGTGGCATGAATGTTCAGATCCAAATGATTCAAAATAAAAGTTCATATTGACATAAGAAATAGTAATACTTCAAGCATACTAACAAAGCAATCATGTCTTCTCAAAATAACATGGCTAAAGAAAGTTCATCCCTACAAAATCATGTAGTTAGGCTATGTTTCATTTTTGTCACACAAAATACTCCCATCTAGCACAACCCCTGTTTCAACCAAGCAATTGGTTCATACTTTTTAATGTGCTTCAGCTTTTTTCAACTCCCACGCAATACATGAGCATGAGCCATGGATATAGCACTATGGGTGGAATAGAATATGATGATGGAGGTTGTGTGGAGAAGACATAAAAGGAGAAAGTCTCACATTGACGAGGCTAATCAACGGGCTATGGAGATGCCCATCAATTGATGTCAACATGAGGAGTAGGGATTTCCATGCAACGGATGCACTAGAGCTATAAATGTATGAAAGCTCAACAAAAAGAAACTAAGTGGGTGTGCATCCAACTTGCTTGCTCACGAAGACCTAGGGCATTTTAAGGAATCCCGTCACTGGAATATACAAGCCAAGTTCTATAATGAAAAATTCCCACTAGTATATGAAAGTGACAACATAGGAGACTCTCTATATGAAGAACATGGTGCTACTTTGAAGCACAAGTGTGGAAAAAGATAGTAACATTGTCCCCCTTTTATTT
This sequence comes from Aegilops speltoides, assembly GCA_021437245.1. Classification (NCBI taxonomy): domain Eukaryota; kingdom Viridiplantae; phylum Streptophyta; class Magnoliopsida; order Poales; family Poaceae; genus Aegilops; species Aegilops speltoides. The sequence continues at coordinate 185,317,025 of CM038146.1, read as the reverse complement.
TCTTTCTTTTGGGCCTTTCTTTTTTTGGGCCTTTCTTTTTTTATTTGGCCTTTCTTTTTGGGGGGAACAATGCTCTAATAATGATGATCATCACACTTATATTTACTTACAACTCGATACTAGAACAAGATATGACTCTATATGAATGCCTCCGGCGGTGTACCGGGATCACTACAAAAAAATACACTTCCGTGATGATACGTGTTTGTCACAGTAGGTCGAGTTTTTTGTCATGCATGTACATACATGACGATTTTATGACAGAATCAAGATAGTCATACCTGTGCTATCGTAGAAGTGTTCCATGACATTACCAAAATTATCATCACGGAAGTGTCCACTTCCATGACGATAAATCGCGCGTCACAGAAGTGCTTTCATCAAGGGTGACTGACACGTGGCATCCACCGTAACGGAACGCCATTAAGCTATCGGGTCGAGTTTTGGATCCGATAACCCGTTAACAGCCCCGACCAATGGGGATTTTCCACGTGTAAAATCATCATTGGCTGGAAGAAACACGTGTTGGCTCATCGTTGGGACAGATGTCATCCACTCATTGGACAGAAGGCGCCTATGATACGTCGACAAGTGGCACGGCCCTATAGAGGCCCATTCCTGTGAAAAGGCCGGCCTATTTGACTTGGTCAAAAGGTGGCGGGCCGGCCCATGGAAAGCCTGTTAACGGCATGTTCGCATATAGCCCATTTACAGCCTGCTAACCCAAGGCCCGTTACGCCCTATCCGAATTAGGCCCAGTAGCGTCATCTAGGCCATCCAATATGATTCTAGCCCGTTTTCACTTCTGGCCCATGTATGGCCCATAACATCTTTCGGCCCATATGAGGCCCTTTATAACTCTTGGCCCATTAACGGCCCGTGGTGAAACTGGCCCGCAGTGAACAGTGTACCACTTTATACCCATTAACGGCCCGTGGTGAAACTGGCCCGTAATGAACAGTGTATAACTTTATACCCATTAACGGCCCGTTATTCCGTTGGGCCATTTCCATCCCATGTTATCTTTCGGCCTTCTCAAAGCCCATTTACTCTTGGGCTCATTTCCAGCATTCGTTTACTTACGGCCCATTAATGTCATTTTCTGTTGTGGGCTAAATTTAGCTCAAGGTTACAGTCGGCCCGTTTTGTGGCCCGTTAATACGTTGGGCCATTTTCATAGCGTCATCAAATACGGCCGATTAACGACGGCCCGTTATGGTCGGCCCATGAACAGACGATTCCAACTCTAGCCCGTTTACGGCCATAATGCGGTCTGTTATTGGCCCATGTTTGGCCAACCGATCATACGGCCCGTACAAGGCCCATTGATGATACGGCCCGTAGAAGGCCCATTGTGTCTACGACACGTAGAAGGCCCATTGTTTCTACGGCCCGTAGGAGGGAAATGGTAACTACAGTAAATATGTAGCCCATGGTTATTGTGGCCTAGTTTTAAAAAATAGGTTATTGCGGCCACTAGCAAACCGCGAAAAAAGAACTGCACTGACTACAAGCAAAGAAATAAACAAGACAATAAGGAAATAAATAAGCAAGCAACTTACGCTAGGCTATCACGGCTACTACACATATTACATCCACTGGGCATCAAAGTTCGCCACCAGTGCAAATATAGGGAACACGAGAGCATATAAGCGCCAGACAAAAACAAGTCGAGCTGAAACCACTTGGAAGAGCTCAAGAAACAATATCCTGGGTACCCATAATGCTGGCAAGATGCTTAGCAAGCTTATCTTTCTCTTGTTTGGCGCTTAAGTCCTCCAGCACTTGCTGTTGCACCAGAAAGTATGCATCTGAATTCTGCAAGGACTTCCTCGGTCCTTCGGCTTCCTGTCGCATAACATCTGATCAATGTCTTTCAACTTGAAGTTGAGAGACAAGAAGCCGAACTGATTCAGGCAACGAGTTCGAAGAGCTGGTGCCATCAGTGGTAGCCAGTAACTCGAACACTACATCAAGACAGGACTTTGGGGTTGTCTCAGTGTCTTCAATATAGTTTTTATCAGCTTTCTTGGAGACCAACAGGGATGTCTCACTATCTTGAACCTTATATGCATTACTTCCTTTACCATTGCATAACGGGGTACTCTTCTCCAATATTTTATCCGCGTTCTAAATGAGAAACAAACAAACACATCTCAGGTTTACAATGTAGTATATGAAACTCATTTTGGTAAACTAGTTCAGTAGTAAGGTGGACAGGATAACAGCATGAAACAAACATATATCTATGTAGTATGGCCACTGTATGGTCTATATCATTCTAGTTTATGTTGCCAAATCAAGATAGATACAATTCGAATCATATCTATTTAAGACAAAGCAGCATAGACAGAATATAAGTGTGGGAAACTACACAGCAATAACAACACTTGTAATGTGCATGGCATGAGAACATAACTGTTTATCAATTGAAACTAAAATCAACATAGAGCAAGTTACAATAGCAAATAGCCAAACACGTTGAAGAAACAGGTTTAAAACATACCTGTTGCACCATTGGAGTTTCAATTGCATCCTTCAAATTTGAAATTAGTTGGTATCAGTAAATTCAGTGATGGAAGAGCAAAGTAGTATGAACCATAGCTACGGAACCTGACCTGAGAACAATTCTTCTGCTGCTTTAAGCATTGACTTTGGGTTCGAAGTGGTGGTCCTCGTGCTTTGGGCACTGCAGTTGCCTTACTAACTGCTCGTGTTTGGGTGCTCTGTGGTGGAGACGGTGCTGTGTCAACGGGAACTAGGTGTCTATGTGCTGGGGTTGGGGTTAGAAGGGGTGTAGCTGGTTCTCTGTCCAACTGGGTAGGGGTACAATCTGCATGAGTGTGGATTATGTGTAGTGGGGCTGGTTCTTGGGCAAGTACAACTGTGGTTCTATCTGCATCGAAAGGTAGCACGGTATTTTCTGAAGACCGTGTTTTTACTCCCACAGATACTGCCATCACTCCCTCCAATTGAAATGGCTGATAAACAAGAAAAGTAATTGAATGTACAGACATTGTAAGATAGACAGGTGCAATGGATAGTAGGGAAGAAAACAGGGCATGAAATAGTTCACATTTATGTTGTCTAGCAAACAGAATAGCAGGACATAATTTCACATATATGATGGCTCATTAAACAGGATAGCATGACACAATTTCACATGTATGATGGCTAACTAAACAGGATAGAATGACATATTTCAAAATATGATGACTATGTAAACAGGATAACATGATATAACTATATGATGTGTCTATTAAAGTGGTTGGCATGCCATAAATCACAAACATGCTGTCGATGGAAACATGATGGCATGATATAATTCACGGATAGAATGACATGATTTAAAATATGATGACTATGTAAACAGGATGAGATGATATAACTATATTATGTCTTTAGAAAATGGGTTGGCATGCCATAATTCAGATACATGTTGTCTATGTAAACATCATGGCATGACATAATTCAAATATATGATTTATATACTAAGGAAGTGAGCAGAGGGCAATCGCATATATGATGTGTCAACTAAGGAGATGGCATTCAATATTGTGTATATGATGTAAAAACTAAGCATTGCAATACAACATATGCATTATATGAGTAATATAACCTTGCCAAGTTTGAGCATACACCTCAGGGGGGTAATAGGACTGGTCATCTGCCTCTGAATCCTCCTCTGAAGAGCTATTTGTAACCAGTAAGATATCTGCTTCAGCAGGTAGCATTGTCTGCTCTGAAGACCTTGTTTTCACTCCAGATTTCTCCATCACCAATTCAAATGGCTGATGCATAGGAAGAGCAGTTGAATATACAAACATTGTTGACAAAAGCAATGAGAAATACAAAAAAAGGACGGCAGACGCTTGCCTAAACAGCATGGCATTGCATAATTCACATACATAATGCCTTGCAACAAGATAACATTGCATAATTCACATATATAATGTCTTGCAACAAGATGGCATTGCATAATTCACATATATGGTAATTAGACATTAAACAGGTGGCATTCACACAAAGCATGTCTAAACTAAGCAAATGACATAGCAATGCAAGATACCATACGCACGATATGAGCAACATAACCACGCCAACTTAGGGCATGCACCTCGGGAAATATGACAGTCATCTGCTCTCGAATCCTCCTCGAGGAGCTATCGGTAACCAACAAGACATGCGCTTCGTCGAGATAGCATTATGCGCTCTGAAGACCTTGTTTCCACTCCAGATTTTTCCATGACCGTGCGAATGGTGATGCAGGTGAAGAGTAATTGAATGTACTAAAATTGTTGACAAATTTAACATGTAATAAAAAATGATGGCATGATATAATTCACATATAAGATGATGGCTAACCAGGTGGCATTGCAAAATTCACATATATGATGCTGGCTAAACAAGATGGCATTGCATGATTCACATATACGATAAAGAAACTAAACAGATGGCATTGACACAAAGCATGTCTAAACTAAGCAGATGACATCTTTAATGTATACAGTAAGCAACACAAGGCACCATATGCATGATATTACCAACATCAGCATGCCAAGTTAGAGCGAAGACCTCATGGGGTAAATAGGAGTGGTCTTCTCCTTCTGAATCCCCCTCAGAATAGTTATCTTCCTCTTGATTACGATCCGAAATGGGTGGAGGGGGCTGCCTTTGCGCCCACCATGGAATGACGTATGCATGAAATTTTATTGCCATGCAAGGCTCGTCTCTTTTGCTCTACATGATCAGTTCCATTGTGTACAATAACTGGCATGCATAGGAATAAAATATAGTGAGATTATGTAAGGAGTGCATGCACAAATCCAGAGTGATGGAAGCAAACTATGGATAGACCCAAAACAATGATAGCAGGCAGATAATAGCTTTAGTTAAAAAATACATATAATGGCTCCTTTAATGTTTGTTTGCACCAAACATGAAACTCATAGTAGACACCGGAGATTAACCAGATAGTAGATAGATAGTACTGATTGCTGCCCCAATATGTACCCCACAACCATTTAAAAACTCAAGTTTCGGCATTAGTTTGGACCTGACTCGGAGTCTACTAGGTGAACATGACGATAATGTAGCATGTCATCATATTAAGCGACGCATAACGTAAGCAGACATGAAAGAGTGCGACCTCTCTTGCGGACCCGTGTAGTCCTGAAGGTCATCTGCTCAGTTGATGATGTGAAAGTGCAACTAATCCCCGGGTGGTTTTGGTAATTAATAACAACATATGTATCATTGAACTAATAGTTACTTGAGAATCATTTCAGAGAGTTCAAGATATGGGTATGGCAAGGATCAAGAAGTGGACCCCCAAAATGCTAAGGCAAGCATTGGCAAAAGCGCAAGACTCCATTTTGGTTTAGTGATCCAAGATCACATTGAGTCCATAGGAAAAGCCAATACTATTAAAGGGGATGAGGTTATGATGATGATCTGGTTGCTCAAGTGCTTAGTGATACATCTCCTAAACTATCGCAACTTTCACCGCCATATACACTCATAAGTAGTCTCGGTCCCACCGATATTCCAAACTCACCACACCGAGATGAACCACCTCACCATAAGCCAAACCCTAGCAAACTCGGATTTTCCGATTACGAACTCGGTCTCACGAAACATGAGTTGCCAAGCTTCAGAACCTTCATCATCAAATCGGTGTCACCGAGATGATGAAGTCGGTCCCACCAAACCGGCATGCTCTTGTCATTGCATCTAATCGGACTAACCGAGATTGTATTTTCGGTCCCACCGAAAATCCCAACGCTCACATTATTTGAACTATCGGTCTCACCGAGTAGTCCACTTCGGTCCCACCGAGATTGCTCAAATGTGTGTAACGGTTGGATTTTGTGTGGAGGCTATTTATACCCCTCCACCCCTCTTCATTCGTGGAGAGAGCCATCGAAAGAACTACCACTCCTACCTTACATTTACGAGAAGAGAACTACCTACCCTTGTGTTGAGATCAAGTTGCTCCACTCCCACCATATGAAGCTTGATCTCTAGCCTTCCCAAGTTGCTTTCCACTCAATCCTTTCTTCCACCACAGCCAAATTAGTGAGGAGAGTTGAGTGTTGGGGAGATTATCATTTGAAGCACAAGAGCAAGGAGTTCATCATCATCTACAACATCTATTACCTTTTGGAGGGTGGTGCCTCCTAGATTGGTTAGGTGTCGCTTGGGAGCCTCCGTCGAGATGTGGAGTTGAACCAAGAAGTTTGTAAGGGCAAGGAGATCGCCTACTTTGTGAAGATCTACCCCAGTAAGGCTAGCCCTCCGTGGGCGTGAGCCATGATGGAATAGACAAGGTTGCTTCTTCGTGGACCCTTCGTGGGTGGGCCCTCCGTGGACTCAGCAGCAGCCGTTACCCTCCGTGGGTTGAAGTCTCCATCAACGTGGAAGTGCGATAGCACCACCTATCGGAACCACGAGAAAAATCACCGCGTCTCCAAAATTGCGTTTGCTCTTCTCCACCTCTCTTTACTACATGTGCAATTTACTTTCCACTGCCTATACTCTAGAATTGCATGTGTAGGGTGATGCTTGACTTGATCATAATTGTGAATCTGCCAAAAACTGTTCTTTGTCAAAAGGCAGAATTTTTATATTGTTAAGTAGTCTAATCACCCCCCCTCTAGACATACTTTCGATCCTACAAGTGGTATCAGAGCTTTGGTCTCCATTGTATTGGTTTCCATTGCATTGGACTCCATAAGCTTGGTTTCACAACCTAGGAGAGTATGGCGTCTAGTGAGGGTAATTTTCGTAGAGGCCCTTACTTTGATGGTACAAATTTTGCTAGTTGGAAGCATAAAATGAAAATGCATATTCTTGGTCATAACCCAGCCGCATGGGGCATTATTTGTGTTGGTATGCAAGGTGAATTCTTGAGGAAGGAAAAGTTCGGATCGCGGCTTACACCGGAAGAATTGCGGATGTTGCAAAACAATGCTCAAGCTTGTGACATTCTCTTCAATGCCTTGTGTCCCGGGGAGTTCAACAAAATCAGCCGTCTTGAGAATGCAAAAGAGATTTGGGATACTTTGGTTGAAATGCACGAAGGTACCGAGTCCGTGAAGGAATCAAAGCTAGATATTCTTCAAGGTCAACTTGACAAGTTCAAGATGAAGGATGGTGAAGGAGTCGCTGAAATGTACTCTAGGCTTGCTCTAATCACAAATGAGATTGCCGGCTTAGGAAGCGAAGAAATGACCGACCGATTCATCATCAAGAAGATTCTCAGAGCTTTGGATGGAAATTATGACACCGTGTGCACTTTGATCCAAATGATGCCAAACTACAGGACTCTCAAGCCAACCAAGTCATTGGAAGAATTGTTGCCCATGAGATGACACTTAAGGATAAGGAAGAGCTTCACAACAAGTCAAGTGGTGCTTACAAAGCTACAAGTGATGCTCCCACAACCTCAAGTGACAAGTTAGTTTCCAATGAAGAGATAAGCCTAATGGTCAAGAACTTCAACAAATTCTACAAGAATAGAGGCAAAGAGAGAAGCTCAAAGTCTAGATCATATGATGAAAAGAGATCTTCTAGTCGTGATCGAATCGATACAATTGTGGAAGACCGGACACTACTCAAATGAGTGTATGGCTCCCCACAAGAGAAGAGAAGAATCTCCAAGAAGAAGAAGCTCAAGAGATGAGTCACCTCGGAAAGAGAGAAGGAGCAGAGATGATCGTTATGAACGAAGACCCTCTCGGAGAAGCAAGGATTCGGAGAGGAAAGACAAGTCATCAAGGAGCTACACAAGAAGAAAACATCAAGCTCATGTAGGTGAATGGGTCTCCGGCTCCAACTCCGACAATCAATCCGAAGGAAGCTATCACTCCGACTCCGACTACAGTCAAGATGAAGGTGTTGCCGGTATTGCTCTCGTATCCTCCAACTCCAACTCCTACGACTTATTTGATTCACCAAATGAGGGAATTGGTAGATGCTTCATGGCTAAAGGCCCCAAGGTATCACACCCTGAATTCATTGACTTCGATAGTGATGAGGATGACTTGCTTGGTGAAGATGAGCTCTTGCATGATAAAACCAGTGAGCCTAGTAACGATGAACATGCTAGTAGTCTTTATAGTCGAGAAGAGTCGAATGACAATGCTATGAAGGAGATTGAGCGTCTAACTAAAGAACTAAACACTCTTAAGTTAGCTCATGAAACAACTCAAGAAGATCATAGAGAGCTCCTAAGATCTCATGAGAAGCTACACTTCGAGAAGCTCACTGTAGAGCAAGAACATGAGTTTCTAAAAGCAATCAATGACGATCTTCGAAAGAAGAGTTCTTCATATCTTGCCAAACGACTTCTCTTGTCCAATTTCTTGCCACCCATTAAGACTAAGCATGACAAGCATAAGAAAAATTCTTTCTCTAGCAGTAACGATAACCATGCTAAATCCAATGTTGTTGCTTCTAGTAGTTCTCTTGATTCCACTAACAATGTTTCAAGCCAAGTTACACTTGAGCAAGAGAATAGTTTATTGAAAGGGATCATAGAAAGGTGTCTACAAGAGCCTTGCGGAAGCAAGAACTTTGAGGAAATTGTTCGCAAGCAAGGAAGGCACCGAAGAATCAAGGAATTGGTTTTGAGCGAAAGTTCAACGCCAAGGCGTTGAGTGGGAAGAAGGTCAATATCCTACTCCACAGTTTGTTCCTCAAAAGAAGAAGTATGATCCTACTTCTTCCAATGTGGAACAAGCTCAAGATGACCTTCCACCACAAGACCACAAGCTAAAAGGCAAGGACAAGCTTCAAGAGGAGATTGATGCATTTGTTGAAGCACCTCAAGCCATGGTCAAGTGGGTTCCCAAGGAAGCGTCAAGTTCTACTTCGTCAAGCTCAACTACAACCCCAAGGATTCCCATCAAGATGATGTGGATCCCAAGAAGAAGAACTAGAAAGTTCTTGAGGGTGACTCCGCCAACATGCTTCACTCACATTCATTTTGGCAAAAACTTGTGCAATCAACTTCCACATCGCACTAGTTCATGGAGTCACAAACCCTCTTGTTGGTAAGTCAAGGGACAAGGTAATCATTGCTTTCATGGACATCATCTATTGTGAACTTCAATCTATGTCCATGGATATCCTTGTTTGTTCCTTGTGGGACTAACCCATGTAGGTATTGAAAGTGCCCGAATCCAAAGGATAGCTCCCAACTCTTGATGATCTCCATCAACATTGAGCATCCACATCTTCAACATCTACATGAAGTCTTCTCGACAACCCAAGGTTAGTTTGACCCTTTAAAAGGGTTCTCACATCTAGGGGAGCTTTGCTCTAAAAATTGAGCTAAAGCATCTTCAAATGATGTGAACACATCAATGCTTTATGTAAAAGTGGTAACCCCACTTGTGCTTAAACGATGAGTATGACCTATCATCAAATGTTCTCATTTGGCTCCTAAGTCAATATACTCATATAAAGATGACCTAGTCATCGACAAATTGTGTGTTAGTTGCTAGAGTGTTGGTTGTGCATGTTTGACACATATTTCATTTGCTATCTTATTGTGTGAGCATGATTGGATGCATGATTTTATCCATTCGAGGACATCCATTTGTTGTTTTGGTCGTGTTGATTTTTCTGACCAAATGGATGGACAAGAATGCCTAAGTACCTCCCCTAGCTATCTATGCTTTCTTGTCTCAAATTCTATTCATGCTTACATCACAAATTTTGAACAAGTCATTTTCGGACCCTCGGGTGAGGAGCACTTTGAGCCACCGATCCGTCAAGGGCTAATTTCCAAAACCTTCTAATTGATTTCGGTCGCACCAACTCACTCAAACTCGGTCGAATCGAAAGCATTTAGATCGATCTAGGTTTTCACCTCGGTGAAACCAAGTTGTGATTTTCGGCGTGATCAAGTGCATAATCGCCTAGCAGTTATCCATCTCGGTGCCACCGAGTTTTACAACTCGGTCCCACCGACAGCGTAGGGGTATATATTCTGAGGGCCGCGCGCGTTGATTCCTCCTTCAAACGTTTTGCCCCCACACCCCTTGCTGCCGTCGCCTTGGTCTCCGGATCGTCGCCGTCGTCGCCTGTGCGCCCTCGCCGCAGGTCTCCGTCGCCGTCAACGGACATCTCCTCCGAGCCGTTGCCTCCATAGAAAAACTCCACCAAGTTAGGGTGAGTTTTGATCCCACTCGTGCTCCCATCTCCGATTCAATGCACGTTTGGATTGCCTAGTATCTTGCCACGATTGAAATCCTCCTGTACACCAGATTGGTTCGTTCAAACTAGATTCGAGTAAAAGTTTTAGGGTTAGGTTTCCGCGGAACACATCTCGGTGAGACCGATTTTATATTTTCGGTATGACCGATTTGGCCTATAGCCATTACCTTCGCACCTTCGGTCCAACCGAGTTGTGCAAAATCGGTGTGACCGAAATGAAGACTCTGTGAAACCCTAGTGTTTTCGGCGGACGAAACCCACTTCGTCAAACCGAAAGTGGTGTGCCAAGCTCTGTTTAACACTTCGGATTCACGAACCTTAAACTCGGTGCGACCAAATGTCTTCTGTGAAAACTTAATACTAGAATTTGAACTCATTTTTTGCAAAACTTCGCATTTTGTGATGACTCTTCTTCTCTGCCTACACCTTATCTATTCACGGGTTGTCGGCCATGTCGGATGCCGTGGATCGTAACAGTCGAGAGACACCCATTGTAGACATTCCAGAGGCGGGCACTAGTCCCGATCCTAGTAGCTCATCGATGATGGTGAGAGGAGTACACCAAGTGGCATGCCTCCTGCAGCCACCAGAGCTAGAAAGAAGAGGAATTCAGATGATGAGGATTCAGATTTTGTTGTTGAGGAAGAGGTGACCTTAAAGCCTAAAAGGAAGGTTGTTGCCAAAGAGCAACAAGGTCAACAATCTAAGAAGGGCACCAGCAAAGTCAAGCAGTCAACTGTTGCTAAGAAGCTGAATTTGGGAGAGGCAACTGCAAGCAAAGTGAAGAAAACCACCAAGAGAAAGAGGATAGTGCATGATGCAGCAATAGAGGATGAGGATGAGGAAGCACCCCAGCCTCCTTCTCAGAAGCCGAAGTTCATGGGTGATGCCATTAAGGCTGGAGCCACATCAAAGCCCAAGAAATCTGCTCCACTAAGGCAGCTCCAAGAAAGCTTCTGCCGCCAAGCCCAAGAAGACCATCGAGACATTCCAGTGTCTGAAAAGAACAAGGATGATGTGCCACCAAATGAGTCGGACGATGAAGGACCGGTTTTTTGAAACTTCGTCCAAAACGCCACTCCATAATGATGCTCATCCTCAAGCCGAGAATATGAAGGCAAGGAAAGATAAAGGTCTCGGGCTATGGAGACAAACCGACCCATATGCCGTGAGGAGAAGAACTGCTGTAGATCCCAGATTTCACACGGAGAGCGGCAGGACTTCTATGAGACCGTCTTGATGGATAAGAAGCCCATAGTCGCAGACACCCGATATGTTATTTGGAAGTACATTGACAATGAAAGCACAGAGATTTCTTTCCACATGTGCATGAAAGTTTCACTTGCATGTGGTGTTGCAGATTTTGTAGGTCGAAATTGACCAGTTGGAGCGATGAGATGATAATGCAATTTTATGCCACGACTCACTTCTACCCCGATGGAAAGATTATGTGGATGGTGAAGGTCAAAGATTTTCTTCTTTTGTTGAAGAATGGGCAGAAATTCTGAATGCTCGAAAGGCAACGAGAAGATGATATTGATGTATATGGGATTCCAAAGAAGAATCATGAATCCATGAAGAACATGTACAAAGAGATTCCAGCAGAGGATTTGGGAATCTGGAAGCTCGGCTCGATCTACTATCTCGAGCAGGCTTACCTACCACTAATACCATTTTGAGGCATACCTTGATGCCCAAATCGGAGATGATCGCATGATCGAGGATACTCTATCAACATGCTGCACATACTTGATGAGAGAGCACCTTTCAAGGTGATGGACTTGATGGTAGAGACCATTAAGAGGATTGCAATGACCACAAAGGTCATGTGGATTTGCCCATGATTCGATGCTTATCAATGCCAAGTTTGGCACGGGCACATTCTTGTTGGATAGAGAACATTTACCGTTGCAGCCAGAGCATGAAGACAATGTTGTTGTGATGGATGAGGAGGATCCGACATCTGTTGAAGGTCAAGCCAAGATCGAAGCTGCTAAGAAAGCCAAAGTCGACAAAGCAAAGCGGCAGCAGACCAAACCAAAGAGTTTGGAGAGCAAATTCTTGCAGCTACTCAAAGGATTGAACAACGCTTTGCCAGCATTATACAGTCTCGGAGAGCTTAGAGAGGATTGTTGACGAGAAGATCTACGCTCTGGCGTGAAGTCGATCAAGTACAAGTGACCGTCAACAAGCTCGAGGCGGACATTGAGGAAGCAAAGCAGAGAAGGCGAGCTTATCGTGAGTTGTAGGATGACTTAGTCCAGAGTCTCATCAACAGATCGCTCCGGTTCCCAAAGGACCCCAATCACCGCTATTCTAGTGGTGACACCAGACAACAGCTTCAAAGACCTCCACAGCCCAGCGATTGCTCCTACTCCAGCTCCAGCTCCAAAGGACCACTCTTCCAAAGCCAGACATCACCAAGTCTTCGCCGATCTTGTCATATCCACTCCGACATCAACCCGAGCCAGGAGCCGCCAAAGAGAGTCCCCAAAGGCGCTTAGCTCTATGCTTTTTCGAACTTTTGGTAACTTGTTGCCAAAGGGGAGAAATTGTATAGATCATAGGACTTCGAGAGAGAGTGTTGTTGTCTTTGCGCTTTTGCACTTTCGTTCTTTTGCGGTTTCTTTGAGATACTTTTGGTTTTCGAGACATTCAGTGTGTTTGATACTCCGTTTGATTCTACCTTAATGAGTGCTTGGTCGTACTATGCTTTAATGTGTGCTTAATGCTTATCATATGCCATTCCTATCTTGTATGACCATTTACTCATGTCTTGGTGATTGGGTGCATGCTGTTCATTCTTATCATTTTGTGCGCTCCACCAAGATGTATGTGACATGGAAGAGTGACCCATGATCCTAATCGATTGTGCATTTGCATTCAAGCATAAATCTTAAATAATGCACAAATTTAGGGGAGCTCTTGCTTATCACATACTTCTCAAAGCGACAATATTATTCATTGATTATATCCTTTGTCGAAGCTTTGATCTATATGTTGTCATCAATTACCAAAAAGGGGGAGATTGAAAGTGCAACTAATCCCCGGGTGGTTTTGGTAATTAATAACAACATATGTATCATTGAACTAATAGTTACTTGAGAATCATTTCGAGAGTTCATGATATGGGTATGGCAAGGATGAAGAAGTGGACCCCCAAAATGCTAAGGCAAGCATTGGCAAAAGCTCAAGACTCCATTTTTGGTTTAGTGATCCAACATCACATTGAGTCCATAGGAAAAGCCAATACTATTAAAAGGGATGAGGTTATGATGATGATCTGGTTGCTCAAGTGCTTAGTGATACATCTCCTAAACTATCGGAACTTTCACCGCCATATACACTCATAAGTAGTCTTGGTCCCACCGATATTCCAAACTCAGTCACACCGAGATGAACCACCTCACCATAAGCCAAACCCTAGCAAACTCGGATTTTCCGATTCAAACTCGGTCTCACCGAACATGAGTTGCCAAGCTTCTGTAACCTTCTGTCATCAAATCGGTGTCACCGAGATGATGAAGTCGGTCCCACCGAAACTGGCATGCTCTTGTCATTGCACGAATCGGACTAACCGAGATTGTATTTTCGGTCCCACTGAAAATCCCAACGTTCACATTATTTGAACTATCGGTCTCACCGAGTTGTCCACTTCGGTCCCACCGAGATTGCTCAAATGTGTGTAACGGTTGGATTTTGTGTGGAGGCTATTTATACCCTCCACCCCTCTTCATTCGTGGAGAGAGCCATCGAAAAGAACTACCACTCCTACCTTACATTTACGAGAAGAGAACTACCTACCCTTGTGTTGAGATCAAGTTGCTCCACTCCCACCATATGAAGCTTGATCTCTAGCCTTCCCAAGTTGCTTTCCACTCAATCCTTTCTTCCACCACAGCCAAATCAGTGAGGAGAGTTGAGTGTTGGGGAGATTATCATTTGAAGCACAAGAGCAAGGAGTTCATCATCATCTACAACATCTATTACCTTTTGGAGGGTGGTGCCTCCTAGATTGGTTAGGTGTCGCTTGGGAGCCTCCGTCGAGATGTGGAGTTGAACCAAGAAGTTTGTAAGGGCAAGGAGATCGCCTACTTCGTTAAGATCTACCCCGAGTAAGGCTAGCCCTCCGTGGGCGTAGGCCATGATGGAATAGACAAGGTTGCTTCTTCGTGGACCCTTCATGGGTGGAGCCCTTCGTGGACTCGCGCAGCCGTTACCCTCCGTGGGTTGAAGTCTCCATCAACGTGGAAGTACGATAGCACCACCTATCGGAACCACAAGAAAAATCACCGCGTCTCCAAAATTGCGTTTGCTCTTCTCCACCTCTCTTTACTACATGTGCAATTTACTTTCCGCTGCCTATACTCTAGAATTGCATGTGTAGGGTGATGCTTGACTTGATCATAATTGTGAATCTGCCAAAAACTGTTCTTTGTCAAAAGGCAGAATTTTTATATTGTTAAGTAGTCTAATCACCCCCCCTCTAGACATACTTTCGATCCTACATGATGGTAATGTAGTTGTCGTGGCTGCTGGGGGCAGGGAAGAAGATCTGAGGCGGCAAAAGACAGTCTAGAGAGCGGATCCCTGTTGTGGTGAACCCTTCCGTCGTTGGAGCAGCTGAGCTAGGGTGGAACACAGCGCCGCAGGAGCAGGACAAACCACACAAGGTTTTATTTGACACATATCTGTAACATAAGTAATTGAGTAAGGGCTTGTTTGAATTTGAGGATTCTAACAATGCAGGGATAGGAAATAGACAGGAATAGGATAGGAATGCACGTGCAAAACAGAGAATTTAAAAACACAGGATTTCTGCCAATCTGGGTGTTTGATTCGCAACAATTGGAAGATCACAGATGCAAAAAAGCATGGTGAGATTAAGTCAAACCACAAGAAAATGTACGGTTATAATGCTATTATGCTACTATCTCTTAGTCTTGTGATTGATGAATAGGAATATGAAAAGGCGGAGAAGTGGAAATTAGAATTCCTACGGTTTTTCTTTCAAGGAGACACTAAAGGAACAAATCCTACAGTTTTCCTTTGCTCCATTCCTTTGCACCAAATTCATGAAAAGTAGTACCATAGGAAACTTTCCAATTCCTATGTTTTTCATTCACTTTTCCTTTCAAGCAGCGATTCTAGTAGGCGAGGCTTGAGCAAGGAAAATCCTACACTAAAAAATGTTTTTGTGCTACTTCTATTACTTTGGACCCGAGCCCTTTGCCATACTAGCTCAACTCCTAGGCCCATCGACAAATGCACAGCTCAAACGCGCAGAGATAAATAATGATGGCGTTCAAGAGAGTCCATCACGGATAGCTAAGTTGCCTGGTACCTCACGGCTTGTCATATAGTAGGATAAAATAATCGTATTTCCCGTTACTACGAGTGCTTAGTGGACAATATATATAACATGTAGAGTACAAAAGAGATGCAACAAGTGTACAACCTCTTTGGGGAAGCCATGTCGATCTCAGCGTGATTGGGTTGGCCGGTGAGGATGCTCCGGCTGACTTGGCTATCGGAGGAGGCGAAGAAGATCTTAGGCATCTGGAGATGGAGCCCGAGGTACTGCTCCGCTGTGATGGAGGGTTTCATCGTTGGAGCAGCTCCAGTGAGTTGTACAACACCAAGGTTGAAGCAGGACAAGAGAGACAATGAACAACATTAACCTGAGTGGAATTCTAATAGCATCTCCAATACATGACGTAAAATACATAACCAAAAAGTGCTAGATGTAAAATACATCAGCCGCTCATCTCTGAACTTAACTGTCGAAACTAAATTTAACTGTCGAAACTGAACTTAACTGTCAAAACTGAATTTTGCTGTCGAAACTGAATTTTGCTGTCGAAACTGAATTTTGTTGTCGAAACTGAACACACTAGCAAGGTGAGGCTACACGTCATTCGACTGACTTTTTCATCTCTGGTCAGTCGATTTTGCAGCCGTTGGATACAAAATCAAGGGCCTGCGGTTCATCTTCAACCTCCACCCCCCTGAGCCGCCAGCCACCACCGGCCAAATAGCAGCCCCCCACCGCCCGCGGCCGGTGGTGCGCCATGCCGCCCACCACAAAAACACTCCCCACCACCGGTCCACCACTGCCCCGGCCATCCCTCTAGGCCCCCCCTGTGCCGAGCTTTTTCTCCGGCGATCCCCACGCCACCGCCCTGCCAACGCCCGTCAACGCCCTGCCACCGCCGGCGACTACCGCCCCCACCCTGAACCCTAAGATAGATAGTGGGGTACCTCTCCGGCGAGCCCCCCTCCCCTCTACGGCTGGTTCTTCCTTCACCCCAGCGAGCCCCCCACCCCCTGAAAATCGACTGACTCAAAAGTCAATTCAGTTGACTGAAGTGTAGCTAAATCGGAGCAGCATCACAAGCAAGAGCAAGAGCGAGAGCAGCAGCGCGAGCAAGAGCAATAGCAAGAGCAGACCAGGCAGGGGACCGAGAGAAAGAGCAGAGCAGCAGCGCGAGCGAGAGCTAAAGCAGCAGCAGCTCCTACTAATGTGGACGTCGCCATCGAGGGAGCGACGCCGTGGAGGAAGTGGCCGACGACGCTGCCGTGGATGGAGTCGCGCCGTGTCGGCTCGGGACCGAGCGCCGGCAGCATCGTGAGATCGAATCAAGAAGAAAATGCGGCGATTAGTGTACAACCTCTTTGGAAGCACCGATTAGACCGTAGCTTCATCTGAGGAAACAGTGATGATGATGCTCTTCCGGTGGTGCAGGTGAAGACGGCGGTGTGGGAATGGAGGTGGCCCGAAAGATGAGGGGAACATCGGGGCAGCTCCTTGGAGGTGGAGGACGGGGTGGCTGAACCGGTGGGACGACGAGATCGACGACAGATCCTCATCCGGTACGGTGGATGAGGGACATCGAGGTGTTGCTGTGGACAACGTTGTCCGGGAAGAGGCTCCGGCTGGGTGGTTGACAGAGCAGGGTGTGGGGTTTCGTCGCGGGTTTTTGCGGCCTCGGTGTACGAATGGGTGGGCAGATGCGATGGCAGTGGGGAACCATGGCTTAGGGACGCGCTTGTCCGAAATGTGGGGTAAGTTACGAAAGTACCCCCACCGATTTGAGACGGTTCTTTCGGTTCAGGGGTACCACGGGCATTTCGCGTGTCGGGATTTCACAGGAGGTGGGAGTTTTCACGTGCGTTGTAATTTCGGAATAGCAAGGCGCGGGTTGAGATGGAGGGAGTTGCCGGAGCACAACGATACAAAGATATATCTTAAATATTTTGGGCTAACAAGGCGCGGGTTGAAGAGGCGGGAGTTTCGCAGCACGATAGACAGAGACGCTAGCTTGAATTTTCGGCATAACAAGGCGCTGTTTGAAATTTCGGAAGAACAAGCTTAACGTGTACCCCAAAAAAAGACAATTTGCACCTCAACACGCACAACACACACACAAACACCATTTAGACTAGAGTAAGGTACACGTGCATTGCACGCATGAGATTTGGCAACCAAATTATGAATAAATACCACATTATAGCATGTAAGCTTTGAGTCATATATGCATGATGTAGATGTTCGTTTAATTCTTATAGTTCATTTCATTGAAAATCATCTAGTTTTTGTAAGAAAGCTAATCTATTTTAAGATTCATGGAATTGTGCGTTGTAAGACATAAAGTAAAAAACAAATAATGGCAAATCATGTAGAAAAACATTTGGGCAATTCTGATACGGAAGATTATAGAACAAATAAGAAGTGCTTGTGTTTTGATGTTTGTGCATTATGCTTAAGTTCAACCATGGAGTGTTCTAGATTATACATGTGGCGAAATCTGGTGGAATTTGGATGATATCCAACGGCCAGTAGTGCTCAAATTCGCCATCTTTGGACCATCGGATTCGCCTCATCCAACGACCATCTTTCAAATTTAAAATTACCCGCACACAATATAAAAAAATATAATATATAATATATATATAGGGGTATAGATATAGATATGTGATGCGAAATCTGCCCATCATCTCCAATTAGAATAGTGTGTCCATGCACGGATGTGACGTGGCCAAATAATGTCTGCCATCGGTTATCCATTTCGTTTGGTTCACCGATCTTAATTTAAGGTTGATTGTTTGTTTTAAATTTCGGTCCAGAATTCGCTTTCGTAGCCGTGTTCCAATTATCGTGCAGTTGATAGTAGCCATGAGGTTCTTTGATCCGGCAAGTATACCGGAGATTTGATAGCGTTCAGGTACCATGAGTTTTTCGATGTCTTCTTGTTGTTTGGATATTGCTAGCCTAGATGTCTAATCATTGAATTAGTCTTACATCAGTCTTAATGATGTTCTATTCTAGTTGTCAAATTGCTACTTGCAATCTGATTTGTATTGCCTATTGAGTGTGCATCTCTATCCATAACGTTTCTATTCTCTATCGAGATCATTTTATTTGTTGAGTTCCTTCAACTCGTCGTGTTTAACATTTTCCGTCACGTCATCATTCTTCAACCATTTCTTAAGTCATAATTTTAACGTTCATTTCATTTATGTACTTTGTTGAGTCTGAGCTTCAGATTCTTATTTCATTGTTTTCGCCATCTTTAAGTATTCTTTGATTTTCCATCTGTATGATCTTTTATCGATGTCATCTCTTTCGACTCGAGTTAGCCATTATTCAGGAGTGTCAGCTCCGCAGATTCATTGTTGTCGTTTCATCCGTTGTTTCTTCTTAGTTTAATCAATCTTCTTGATAATTTCTAGGTTCATTTACTTCCTATTATTCTATTTCGAAGTTCTATCAGATGTTCTTGATATCTACTCTTATTTCATTAAATTCGGTCAATTTTCTAAATGTTTGTTGTCAAGCTTTTTCGATCTGGTCATTTCAGTTTTTTCACCTCATTTGAAGTCGTTTATTGGTGTCTATATTCTATGGCTTCGTTCTTTCATTCATCTTTCAACTTTCAAATCTTACTTTCTTTTCGTGTATATCTTTACAGTCATTATAGTTATCATGTTAATTGACTTCTAAAGTTTCTAGGTTGTTATTCTGAATTCTTGTATTTATTCCCATAGTTTCTCATTTCTCGTGCATTCTTCATTCGATATTCAAGAGAATTTTCAGTACTCTCATGTCTCTTATTCCTGTAGTTCCATCGCGATCGTTATGTCCTTTCTATCATCATGTTTTCATCTTGTCATGTTTAGTCTGTGAGTGATTCTCTATTCATTCGGTTATCTCACCTTTACTTGTTTACTTCGTTTCTTAGCACTACTTCTATCTTGCATTCATATGTTCAATTCCTTATTCTAATCATCAATCAGTTGTTATATATTCTTATTTGTACGTGTTGAGTCTGCAATCATTATTTCATCAATGTTTGGTGACTCATATCATAATTCATCATTCTTTCATCTTTCAACTCATTAATTTCTTTGTTTTCAATATCCATTCATTGTCTCAAGTTCTTTCCGTTACCTATCCGTTCTGGTCTCTCCTATTCTCGAGCTATTCTCATTTGGCTAGTTCTTTTCAATTCTTGAGTTCTTTTCATGCGTTTAAGTTTAGATGTGTTCTATAGTTTTCTTGTCTTTCTCAAGTGTCTTTCAAGTCTTTCTATTCATTCCTATATGTTCATATCAGCATTCATTACTTTTTGCATTTAATCATTCTAATACTGTGTCTTTTATGACGTACTTTCGATGGTTTTTCTTTGATCTGCCCAATAAGTTTCGTTGAGCTACATGTATATCCGGATTTGGCTCAACTTCTTCTATCATTCTTGACTGTTCCCGACTTCATCTCTATCAATTTTCATAGGTCCATCTTGCTTTATCATTTCGCCTCATAATTTTGGATGTTCTTTCTCAGCTGCACAATCTCCCTAAGTACTTTCAGTGGTCTAGTTGATCAGTTCCCAGTTCTCTTGATTCCACGACGCTCATTCTGTCGTTGCAGCACTTATTTCCAGCATGTCTTCTCCTGCAAAGTTGAGATTCCATGCGATTCCAACATCCTATCTTGCATCATTTCCAGTTCATCTTCTTGTTCTAGAGACTTGTCATCATTGTTCAATGTCCTTCCGCGATATCTCATCTTCGAGCCTTTTCGTTGACTTTTCTAGTTTCCATGCACCGTTCTTCCTTCTCAAGTGCATTCTTCCATCCTTACATGCATTCAATCCTTCCTCTCGTCAACATGCGTTAGCCTGCGTTATCTTGTCGAGGTTAATCTCTTCCTTCACTTGATCGTCTTTACTTCAAGTTCCATTTTCCTTGTCTTCTAGTTGCTTGCAAGTCCTTTCCGTTGTCACTCTTTAGCTCAACTCTCAAGTTCTGTCCAGTCTTGTACCAACTTCTTCTCTTTCGTTTCGTTCGTTCCATACTTCGGCATCTCAGTTCATGGGTGGTGCTTCCTCCTCTGTCGACATGTTAGTGCTCGATTGAACTAGTTACTCTTGAGCTGTGTCCCTGTTCATCTTCGTTCTATTGCATCTCTCAGTGCATCTCTACTCGCATGATCTTCAATCCAGCTTCATAGTCAATTTCGGTCATTACATGATCGTGAATCCATTGTACGTTTCCGTTTCATTGTCCCAATTAGATCTTTCGATTCGCTCGAAGCTTCACTGCTTCGTCATTGACTCGTTCATGTCTATGACCTTCATCGTACTGATTACTTTCCGTTACGGTTTCATGTTGCGCTTTGGCTAAGTCACTCTGACATTCACATAGTTGCGATTTATTGGTTCCAATTCATCGCTATTTATTGCACGTTCAGTACATTATCTGTTGCATTCCTCAAAATCTTTCCATGATCTATCTCATCTTTCTATTTGTGGAACATGCAAGGTGAGGATCGACCATTTATGCATCCTCTTACAACATTTAGCCATCGACATATAACTATGTCCCGGCACGATTGCTAACCATTTTCAGTTCCTGCGTCGAGCCCTTCCGTCGATCCCATCAATCTCTTAGCAACTCGTAATCTCTACTTTTGATTCACTATCTACGGATTCATTCCATTGCCATCTGTATCACTGCTGTCATTCTTTCCTCGCCCTAGATCCGTGACTGTCCTCTTCTATGCTAGCTATTGACTGACATCCCTCTGACTGTACCTCATCCTTTCGTTAGCTCCTGTACTTGTTGTCGTTGCAGCTGTGCACTCGATGTCACCATTGTCTGTGCCCATCTCTGCGCCGTGATGCCACGTCTGATAGACCCCACTGCAGCGCTCTGCCACTACTTCATACGGCGCTCTCCGAGTTCGCACTCACTCGCTCATGCCATTTCCGTCCTTACGCTCTGCTCTCCTTCCTCCAGCACTCAGTGCACTCCGGCGTCTTGTCTGCATTCTCATCGCTGCAACTTTCGTACAGTTCCGCGATTCTCAGCTTATCATTCCGTTAGCTCGTTGCTCGTAATTATTGTGATCTCGTGTTACGCAAACTTTAGATCGGATTTCAGCTTGTCTGCATATTCATGACTCTGCACTATTCATCACTGTGATTCTCGTAGCTTCGCAATTCACTCTAATGTGTATTATGCAATGACCTCAACACTCCGTTTTCAACTCATGTACACTTGGGCTTACGCTCTACCCCATTACATCGTGGACTCAGCTCGTCTCCTGCAATCCTTACTGTGCCAGTCGCGTCCTGTCGACATGGTTCCTCTCGTGCAATCTCGAACTGACTCATTCAGTGTACCACGTGTCTCGAGCTTGGCAGTCGATCGCCGTTTCACGACTGCACTCGAGTCGTACGTACTATCTTTCTGCGCTATTGCATCTTAGTTCAGCTGGCTTCACGCGATTCCGGCTCCTTGGCTCAAGCACGCATTCTGTACCTTGCACCGTATCATTCGTCTTGTGCTCCCTTTCATCCTCGAGCGCTTTCATTCGCCATTTGCTCACTGCTCATGCTTCTACCACTTTCACTACGTCTATGTCGACCATTCTAGATTCATTGTCACCCTGCTATCTGAAGTTGCTCGTGCACTTAGCATGTCGCACGTCATAATCACTGTATTTCCATCGGTGCTATTGTATAATCTTAATCGTTATGTCCTTGTATCGTATCATATGTCCGGTTGTTCAAGTTGATACCTGATTCCCGTTAATTCGAGCTTACTTTCACTCACTATATTGTAACTACTTCTTGAACCTTGAGCCAGTCGATTAATATCGCATAGCATGTGAATGTTTCATGACACTCACGTTGATCATTGTCACTACCATACTGTATTGAATCGGATGCTCTCAATGTGTAGATCATGCATTTCGCTCATTCGCGGATTCTGGATCTTTCATGTTCGAATTCCTTTCTATTCGATAGTCATTCTCTTTCTGCAGTCTGAGATTCTCTCCGTATCGTCTTACTGCTTCGTCCTGTTCCTATTGGACATTCTCTCCTCGATGGAACATGATTGCTGCACGTTACTCGTCTCATATTGCTATACAAGTCTGATCCATGATCACGTATTCGATGCTCATGTAGTGACATTATTGAACTGCATCTTCCCTTTGATGTCTACTGTTGGATTTGTCGTTGTGCTTTTATCACTTGAAGTTCGTGATTTCTTGGATTTGTTCTCTGTGACATTATCTTTTGTCCATTTTTGCACTTGCATCTAATCAATCATGTTCTCAATTTATGCTATTTATTCGATCATGTCATAGTTTCCATCTTCGTACTATGCTTAAGTTGATCTGTGTTTTCCCATTTCCATCTGGGATCGTAGTGATTTGCATAGTTCTCGCCTTTGCCATCATTGTATGTTGTCATGCATCCATTAGTCATGTCATGTTCTAATAATCTTTATTAGTTTGTTATCGGTTGTTAGGATTTGATCGTGCCGTTGACGACTTGGCATTGACTCTTTGCATCTTCCTGTTGTACGAAATTTCGATCCTTCGGTTGCTCTGAATGTATTTGCTCTTTGTCATGTTTGCCTCGAATTCGGATTGGTCCTAATTGGTTCTCTGCGAATTGTCAATTCTCATGTCGTTATCGTACGATTTGCGCGCTGAATTCATGCATGTCGACCATTTATCGCCTCCTTGTCTATATTCATTACGTTGTGCTTCGAAGTTGTGTCAGCCATCAGGTTGTATTGTGTTCGTATCTGTGTTGAGTACTTGTATTCTTTATCAGTTCTATGGTTAGTGTATGGCTCATACTTCTTGGTAACTTATGTGCTAGCTTCATCTTCTGTTATTGCGTATTTCACGTCGGCTAGTCGGTTTGTAGCCGTGTTTCTGCTTTCTCCTGTCTATTTAGCTCTGATATCGCTCGAACTCGTCTTCAGTAAGCCATACCTTTGCTTGCCTAGTTTGTCTCGATCGAGCTATAGAGCCTCTTTCATCCTTGCCATGTGCGTCTTTCTCTTGCGGTGCAGGTTGGCTCAATCTGACATCTGCCGAGTGCTTATGTGTTTGTGATTTTCAGTGGACGTGGCTGATCATGATTTATCATTTGCACTGTGTTGGTCATGTGACCTGATGTCGTTCAGATCTGATGTCGCGTTATCCTATGTCAAGTTTCATTTATCGTTATTCTTTGTCAGCTTACGTGTACCGATGATGGCGATACATTGCGTCACGCGTCTAGTGTCGCCATCGTTTGGCTTCTCCGTTATCGTTCGAGAGACTAATGTATCAGTAGTTGATCCTGAGCCGATACTGTTGAAGTTAGGTCTTGTCATTAGTCCTTGATCATTACGTAGTTTGCATAGTCTAGATAGTTATCATGACTTCTGTGTCTTCATTCCGTGCATTTAGTGTAACTTGATCGTATTGATCGATGTGTTACAGTGCTCATCAGTGACACCTTGATTCACTCGACTGATTTTGCTCAGTTCTATCGTTTCAGTATGTAGCCGCATAGCTTTGCATCATCTTATGGCTCTTTCGATGACTTGTACCGCAGATCTTATGTTGTCGATTTGTCAACTATGTTTTCGCACAGTCTTTAAGTTCGTGGTCTACTTGATGTCTTAGCGATGATTGGATTGATTATTGTCGAGTATGCCATTTGAGTTGAGTTGCTATTCATTTGTCATTGTTCGATATCTGATTTCGAGAGTATCTTGTTGAAATTGCTCTGCACTTGGTCTTTCGATTGGTTCTATCACTTCGTTCATATCTTTGGATTTCGATTATGAATGCTATAAGGTTATCATGTATTCGTCTTTCGTCTGACTTGTCTTTGTAGTTGTATACTCAGATCTTTGTCCTCTTGTAGATGCTTTTCTGGATTGATTCATGATCATCATCATATGTTTTCATCATCATTCATCTTCTTTGTGCATCGTGGTATCAGTTGTATGCTATCATGTGTCTTTTCGAGCGATGACTTTCAAGTTCTCATGCATGTTTCATAGTACTTGTTCAGTTAACTTTGTTCATGTTCAGTTCTTTCAGAGATCTTACATTTCTTTTCAGTACTAATTCCTTCAAGTATCTTATTCAGATTCTTTATGTTCTTACTCTTTCACGTATTTTCCGAAGTTCTCTATGCTTTAGCATTGCTAGTTCTTCAGATCTTCAAGCATTTTATGCTCGAAATTCTAAGTGTGCCTCAGATCTTTTCGCTTGTGTTTCGCTCATGATCTTTCTTTTCATCATTGCATTCGTTCCTTTCTCGAATGTCTTTCAATCTGCTCATCAATACATCGATTATTATGTTCTTAGTCAGCTTTTCGTGTATCTATCTGATTCATGTTGATCTATTCTCATTATTCTGCTATTCGTGAATTGCAATTGTATTTCGATCTATGCTTGGCTTTGAGGTTTTGTCATCCTTCAAAGTGCTTCCTAAGTTCTTGTTGCTTCAATTTGTGTTTAGAATCTCATCTTATAGTCAGTTCTTAATTCTATCTTAGTTCATGATATGATTCTGGTTGCTCATAATGTATCTTTGAGTTTCTCATGTTTTCACTGGATCTTAGAAGTTCTCATCTGTCTATCCTGTTCTATCGACTGAGTTATCATTCTCTCGTCGATTTACTCCTAATCTTCCAGTGGCATCATTAAGATTCTCACCAGTGATCATTAATTTCCTCATTGTTTGCTAGTTTTCAAGCATCTTACTTATGTTATTCTTTTCGGAGCCTAATTGTACTATTTTCAACATGTTTCTATTTCATCTATTTAATGTTGTCTACTTAATTCTTTCAGTTTGCAATTCATCGTCCACTACTATTCTCAATATGGTTCTACGCTTTAACATTCTTTTTATTTATTGCTCAATCTCATTTTTAGCTTCATCTATAATCTATTTGAGTGTTTCTTCAATCAATGTTCACTGTCATAGAACATATCTCGTTCATATTTATTCTTGTTCGTCTGTCATTATTACTTTAGTTGTCATCTTCTCTTGTTCGAATTTCACTTTCAATGTTCAGCTCATTCATCTTATCTATTCGTTGTATCACTCACATTTGTCCTTCTATTCCTTGATTGATTCTCATCTTGTTCAAGTCTTCTTCTTTGTTCATGGTGTTCTTATGTTCATCAGTTTCATACTTCTCGAATCTGTCAATTGTATGCTGACATTTTAGATATTGTACAGTGATTTATTTCCACTTTCCGTATCTTTCAATCTAGTTCTTGATTCTTGACTTCATTTCACTTCAGTTCTATTTCTGATTCTTTGCATGTCAGATTCCACGATCATTTCATTGTAGTATATGTCTTATTCCTATTTAGCAATCTTATCTTTTCTCTATTTTATTACGTTGTTTCGATTCAGTCTAGTTCATCTTCTTGTCGAAGCAATTATTCCATCTCATTCGCATTCCTCTTTTAATGTTCTCTCTTTCGTTTCTATTTGTTGAGTCGATTGTTCTATAATGGATGTTTCCACCAGTAGTTCTAGTTTTCGTTTGCCAACCTTTTCACATTATTGTCAGATCCTTTTTTTTTGGTTGATCCATTCTTCTGCACTTCATTTATGCAATTCATTCAGTTACTGCTCAGTCATTTCGATCATCTTCCTTTCTCATCTCCAATCATGGTGCCATTCAATCTTCGTATTCCTTTTTCTAGTTTAATCATGCTTGTCATTGCTCTTGATGCTAGCCTACGCAAGTTCAGTGTCTTATTCCAATACTTTTCGCTTTGACAACTTCATTACCCTGCTAACTCTTGTTCTTGTTGTACCTTCGTTCATGTATCTGCATTCTGCTTTCTCCACTTTGAGTCTATCATCTTCTTTCGTTTCCAGCTTTCAGTTTGCATATCTATTCATCCATTTCATGAGATCCTTTGTGTTTCGTATTATCATGAGTCTAAGATTCATTCTTAGTGCTATCAGTCATTATTGTCTTATTTTCTTTCTCAGCATTTTCATCTCATACATCTGTCATGTCCTGTTCACCATCTAGTTACCCTAACTCCTTTCTTCTATATCTTACTCTTTGATCATTATCCATTCATTCATTTTAGTAGTCATTCAGTTGCAGAGTTAATCTGCTCACTTATCACAGTGCAATTCCATCTCTATTCCTCATCTTGCCATTTCCTCTAATTGTCTCAGTATCTCTCCTACATTCATTTCAACCGACCGCTTTCTCAGACCCTACATCTGCATGCGTTCCTCTTGCATCTGACTGTGTGCAATCAAACTTGCATTAATCAAATCTCATTGCTATTTCACTTTGCCTACGTGTGCATCCTTCCCATCTACCTTGACTCTAAATCTTCGCTCTGCTTCCATCACTGGACATTCGTCTCATCTTCCTTCGTTCCTGCCTCTGGATCACGCACCTAGTCAGGATCCCTGCTACCCCATACCCTCTCGCCTCATCTTCCTGCCCCGACGCCTTCCCTTTGCCACTTCACCTCCCTCTTGCTCTCAACATTCACTCGCCCTCTGCTGTACCTCATCTCCCATGCCGCGCTCGTTCCGTCAATCGCATCTCTGCTCCCTTTGGCGATCTCCGTCTCACGCGCCTGGTCAGCCTCACCTTTAGTCCATGGCCTCGACCCTCAGACCACTCTCTTGCGCCCATGCTCTCTGGCCAGCCTCACGTCGAGCCTCGCACATGCAGTCCGCGTCCGCCTGTCCAGCTCCATCTGCCAGTACCTGTCCTCTCAGCACTCGCACTCTGCAGTCCGTCTACTTCTCTGTCCCTCATCCTGTCTCACGCCATCTCGTCCCGTGTTCCGTGACTTGGCAGTGCAAGTACCCTCATCTGCCTCGACTGCCTCAGTCACTCATGACTGCCATATCCCTTCGGTCTACTCGCATCCTCGCATGACACATGCGGGTTATCACGTCATCGTGCTTCGTCCGTCCTGCAGACCTCAACTCTCATCATGTCGTTCTCAAGACCCGGTCTGAGCAAGTGCTGCGACATGGCCTAGTACCTTAATCTCGGTTACTCTGGCATGTCCACGAGCTTCCGACCAGTTCGCACTCTCCGTTTGTACCTACACCATGACTGTCCTAGTCGACTAGCGACCTCACCTGACATCGCTGCGACTCAGCGCCGTTCAGCACGACCAAGTCTCGTGCCAGTGACTCGCAACCACTCCGTGGCCAGTTCGAATGCTGTCGATGCCATCTCATGTCCTCATGGTCGACTGCTGACACTCACTTGCGATACACTACTTCCTGCTCGCCACATCCGAATGCCAGTACGTGACGATATGACCCGGAAGCTCGACTGCATCTACGCGTACAAGTTAACTTTCACCGTGTCGATCGACTGATCGCAGATCACATCGAGACTGTTGATCAGTGTCGTGGACCTCTTTCATCTCCTCACCAAGCCATATCAGCACCTAGTTCCATCCATATTGCTACTCACATTGTTTCACCTCAACTTACTTGCCGCAATCATGCCATATCTTGCCATTTTGTACCCTCATATTGCAGTCCCTACTTGGACTCCGCAATGTTAATCACATTTTATAATGTTAAATTTTGTATCACTCTTGAAAGTCATGACATCATTCAATTACTGTCAAATTGTTGCAAGAACGCATCATAAGATTTTCTACATCGCTTTGCTAACCATGTTACGTTACTGTTATCCTCAATTCATTACGTGCTTGTTCATGCGTGATCTTTTTGCATGTCATGCTAGTCAGTTTACTCTAATGCGTGTTATATTGTTGTCATGCCTTCATTTACGACAACTTGCATATTTGATGCAGTGTCCATGCACTTCTTTATACTGCTCTCTTGAACTTGTTGTCTGATCAATTCGTGATGGTTCGATGGATTTTACGCTATCGTTCGTTTCGTTATGCTCTGTTTACCTTAGTATTAGTGTCCAATTGACTACTGCTTTTCGTAGCTTGTTTCCCTAGCATGCTAGTTGTTTGATCTACTTGCTGCCATGCCTGCTTGCTACTTGCTGCTCTTGTAGCCAGCCTGATCATTCTACGATGCTCTGACATACTTGTTATCGTGTACTTGATGTTCTCTGCTTGTCAGTTTTGTAGCATAATCCGTTTCTCTTTAGTGTGCTTCTCTTATTCGGAAATGCTTGTCATAGTGCATACCTTTGCATGTATGCTTGTTCCCGTGCGACTGTAGCTGAGCCCTCGGTTTATAGTTGCCATCATTTCTTCCTGAAGCGGCTACTACATTCTGCACTTTGCTTTCTTGTTCGACTTGCTACCAATGTTTACTCATTTGACATACTGTCCTGATTGTCTGGCCGAATCTATCGTCATTTCCTATGCAGTCCAGTCTTGATGACGGTATTCTTTGACATGCCCCTCTGCGTTCTATGTGCGTATCTGCCCTTGTTAGTTATGGAAAGCCTGGAAGCTGGCCTACGATGTTTGCATCCGTGTGACCTAGATAGCCTTGTCAGCCTAGGTGCCGGTCACATTGTACTCGTTGGATCTGCTGTTACACTTGTCGCAATGTTACGAGGCTACTCGGTGGTGTGCTAGCGGTTGCATGCGTTTGCCGGTCTAACGTTGGCTGTGAGTCATACTTGCTGTACATCGCGATGTCTGGTATTGTGGCATTACGATGTCGTTGTTAGTCATGTTATTGTGACCGTGTCTTCCTTTAAATTGTCAAGCTGTGTACTACTCGTACCAGTGAGCGATGTTGGGATTGTGTTGAGTTGCAGACTGAACATACTAATGTTAATTAAACTCATTCGGATGTTTATTGATCGCCTTATCGTGTCAGATCTGCATCTGGATATGCTCGTCTTGTATGGTACGTCTTAGTAGTGTTTGTACCTTTGCTCTCTTTCTGTTGCCTTTACCTCTGGTGTGTGTACCCAGCCTTTGTTATCTGGCTATCTGCTGCTTTAGCTTGGACCGTCTACGATATCAACCGTTGCTGCATATGTTCGAGCTCTGGTGGTGCTTTGCAATGCTTGCATACAGATTTCGTCGTTCATTGCTTAATGTGTGTAGCGTGTAGCCATTGTGTCAGGATTGCTTTGGTTTTGTCTGAGTGAGTTACTGATTCGGATGTGACTCGTTTGGTTATGTCAGTGTGACTGACTATGCATGTTAAGTTCATTATGTGGATTGTACAGACTTGTTCATCTTGTACTTATTACATGTTGTTAGATTCTCATTGCAGGTGCACTATTGTCAGCTTTTGTGTTGTTTCGTTCTAGTTGATCGATAGTGGAGCCCGTTAGGGTCGATCGTGGACCTTTATCGCATTTGGGGTTCTTCTTTTATTTTGGTTCCGTAGTCGGACCTTGGTATATCTGGATGATGTAATGCTTTATTCATGTAATTGTGTGAAGTGGCGATTGTAAGCCAACTATGTATCTTTTTCCTTATGTATAACATGGATTGTGCGAAGATTACCTCACTTGCGACATTGCTTTCAATGCGGTTATGCCTCTAAGTCGTGCCCGACACGTGGGAGATATAGCCGCATCGAGGGCGTGACAAGTTGGTAATCGAGCCATCCCGACCTTAGGAGCCCCATTGCTTGATCGTTTTTAGCGGCGAGTTGTGTCTAGAAAAATGTTTTGAGTCATTTAGGATTATATATATCGGAGAGTTTAGGAATTCTTTTTACTCCCAGGTCCTTGACCTTCGGTGAGGTATCTGACGTAGAGTTTTGACTCTTCTCTTCTTAAATTTCACTAAAAAATTTTAGGATCACGCGGGTATCTTAGAATCGTTCGATGGTTTTATGATGACAACATTGTCTTGGTTGCCTCGACATTTAGGGGTTGTGGCGGTGTCCCGGGAGTTGAGCTCGAGGTGTTGTCGTCATAATTTTATCGTTGCAGATTCGGAATACCGAGTTTAATCGCCGACATCGAAAATCTCTTTTATGCGTTGTTGGTGAGATAACCCGCTAACCCAATCTTGAGGTGAGTACGGAGTATTGCCATGACTTGTATAACGGATGCTTTTGAAGGTTGAGGTGAGCGATTTCGAAGGTTTCTTGGTTATGTGTTGACGGATGGATACAATGGATGTAGGGATTGTTAGTTTGTGTGAGATATATTGCTCCTGTATCCCCAACACCAGATTGCATAACCGAAAGTTTGGGAGTTTTATAGGTGGGAATTCAAGTAGCTCTTAGGATATCTTTCCGATGGATGTATGATATGAAATTGGGGTTCGACGTCTAGTGGTCCGCCTATTCACGGTTGGTTTTACAGTGGTCTCGTTGTGTCTTAAAGAGTCCTTGGCTATGCCGACTCGGGGACACTTCGTATGTCATGTGCACTACCTTGTACATGATGGTGCTGTACGATCGAGCCCGTGTAGGCCCCACCACGAAAACTTCGGACGAAATATCTATCATATGTTTGTTCCGGCTTATTCTGCAAGCCAAATCCTTTGTTTTGTGTTATTTGTGGTATTCGAGTTGCTTCGATGTCAAATGTTGAATCCATACTTTTCCGAAATGGTGTTCTCATACTCCGATGTGAATACCAATCCTTCTCGACAATCGAGATTGTCATGTCAATCCTTTTCAACCGGCGTGTTTCTCTTCAAGTGGATCCGATCACTTCAACATCAGCAAGACCAATTATCATTTCTTCTCAACGGTCTTTGTTTCATCCGTCTTCAAGTTGCCTTTGTTTTTTTTCCCGCCCACCCACCCTTTTTCTTCAAGGACACAGATTTCTTAATCAAGTATCCATTTATTCATGTGAAGTCTGTTCATTCTTTTCAATCAATGTTTTATCCGGTGATTTCCCATGAAGATGCTCAACAGCTTCAAGTTCATCATCCTTCATTGTTGTCTCTCCTCCGATGGATCCTATTCAAGCTTTCGATATTCATCATATTCCTTTCCTCGTTTATAATGCTTTCTCATACCGGTGCACCTCATTATCATTCTACTTCTCGCTATTTGTTATTCCGGAGTGCTCAAGATATCTCGAAGATTCGTGTTTCCACTCTGCATTCGTTCAAGCTCTTTCGAGATTGGTATCTCATTCAAGTCATTTAATTCAACCGGTGCAATCTCTCTTCAGAATTGTTCAATGGTGTTCTTTTGAGTGGGCCCTAACCCACAGGTCTTTTCCCAGGATCTTACCTGACTCTTCTAATTATTCCGGAGCTATCCCAAATTCTTTTCAGAGTTTGGCGTAAGAATGAGTTATCATCGACCAAATGCTTTTCTCCAAGATCTTTCAAATTCTTTTCATAGTTGGCTCAACCTCTTCGCTTTGATTCTTCCGTGTGCCTCAATAATTCTTGGTGGTGTTTCTCGTTGTCATTCTCATCATTTGAAGACCGAAGAAGAGTTTCTCTTTAATCTTGCTCTATTCTCTTCAAGATTCATGGTGCTAGATTGATGCCATTCTCTCATAATTGTTTTCGATCGTGAGAATCTTTTTCACCCATCAGGAGATATTCAAGAGTCTTCTCAGTTTGTCATCCGGAGTCCATCAATTCAGGTTTATTCATTCTCAGCTGTCAGTTATCATTCTCCTATCTTGCCGGCGCATCAATCGAATATCCTCTAATCAGTTCTTCATCTATTTGTTCTCATGTATCTAGTGTGTCTCAAGCACCTTCGTTCATTTGCTAATTCTTACGGTGATGCACCCTACTTGATCATTTTCAATTCTTACGTGGTTCTTTCAAGATCTCTCTTTCTTTGTTATCATATCAATTCATTTGTTGTTCCAATCCTACCGGTGGTTCGTTGAAGACATTCTCAAGTTTTGATATATCTCTTTTAATCCTTTCTACGGAAATAAGTAGTATTGCCAAATCCGTTGGTTGTCATCAATTTAATTGGTGAAGGATAAGCATAACATAATTCTTATTCTTGTTCATCCAAGTGATTAATTTCTTCTTTCCGGAGTTGTTCATCATATCACATTCTTGGTTCGAGATGCTTCATCTTTTCTTTTCCCGGAGTTCCAAGCTCAAATTATCGCGGAGCTCCATCTAAATCAGTGCAAGGATTCACCTTGTGTTTTCAATTTCTCTTTCTTTTCATTCCTTTTGTTTACCGGAGTTCTTCATGGAGGCTCTAAATGGTGGTTCATCAAGGATTCCTTTCATTCTCGATTTGTTCTTCAAGATTTCTCTTGAAGTTATGACCCGCCAAGCTATACTCAAAAATAAACATGGTGCTCAACACATGTTTTGTTTTGAGTAGTTCAAGCATTCTTCATCTTGCATTTCGAAGTGCAATTCTTTCTACCTTATCTTCTGAGGTGGTGTTAGGTCATTCTTGATAATTTCCCTTCGCGTTTCATGATTAACAAGTTTTCAAGAGTGACATATTTAAATCCATCTTTTTCTCTTTGTTCAAGAGATCTTTTCAACCGTCAATCTCTTCATTGGAGTTATCTGGGTATAGATTTCACCTAAAGCCTTCCCTAAGGAATGTTGCTATTTTGGTGCTTATTAATGACCCAAGTTATCTCTTTTCCATCTTGATGGAACAAGCTTTCATCTCTTCGTTGATCTCAAGCAAGCAATTGTTTCCGTTAGTGGCCGGTTGTCACCTCATAATGTTGAGATGTTTCCATAAGCCCACTACAAGCTTATTCTTTTCGTTGTTGATTTTCCAACAACTCCGTTCAATTCTTCTTTGCAAGGATGCTTTCCAAGTTCATTTGTGGCAGAAGTTGGCATTTTCTTCTTCATTCTGTTATTCCAGTGATCTATCTTCTATTCTTTTGTTCTGGAGGCAGTGTGTTGTTGATTTCATCAAGTATACTCTCATCTTGTCAAGTTCATGTTCAATTCCTTCCATTTACAGTCGGAGTGCTGCCCAAATCATATCATTCTTATTCCTTCTCTATCTTGTTTAACCGGAGTGGTTTCGAATTCTATCTTGTCCATTAAACTCTTGATTCATGTCTTTGCAACCTTCAAGTTCCCATAATGTTCCTTGTTCCTTTTTCTAACGGATTGTTGCAATCTCATTCATCTCTGTTGTACTCTTTCTTTTAAATTGCTCAACCTCTCAAGGTTCATGGTTTCACTCAGTTTGTCGAAGAAGCAACTTATACCTCTTCTCTTTCTCTTCCGTTTTTCCCTCCGGTGCCATTCTAGATCTCGGGACGAGATCCTCTCATAGTGGTGGAGTGTTGTAACGCCCCAAGACCGGAGCTTCAGATGCCTTCCAGGGTTTCCGAGATTCGTTGTGTGATTTTGTTTTGTTTGTCCATTCATCATGCCATCTCTTGCATTGCATCATGTCATCATGCCATCATCTCATAAATCTTTTGCAAATCATCTAAATAAATTGCATAGATCTTTTGGTCTATTTAAATCGAGGGAATTCACGATGGTGATTTCTCTTTATAACATATCCTCCCAATATTAGGGAGCTATATTAAATATTCCATTTCGGAATCACCCATAACACACGTGCAAAACATTTTCCATGTCTATTCCTTTTCGAGTTTGACCTCCTAACCTTGTAAATATTTCTCTCTATTTTATCAAGGCTCCTCTAAAAATCTCAGCCCATTTAGAGTCCTTTCGAGTGGGTTTCAAGATTCAAACATGTTGCTTTAAATTCAACATGTGCAAATCTATTGTTCTCCAAAAATCATCTTGCCATTTTATTTAAATTCCTCATATTTTTATGAGTCCGTGAAAACTATCCCCATGCCCAGATTCCACCCCTACCTTCTCTTTCTCTTCTTTCTCTTTTTTGTTTTTTTATAAATGGAAAAGAATAGGAGGGAGAGAGATGCAGCCAGTCCTTTTGGCCCAGCAGCCAGGCCGGCCCACTAAATCCCAGCAGCCCATCTAACCCTCCTAAACCCTAGGCGCTCCCTGGCCCGACCCTCATCTCTCCCTCTCGTTCCCTCGCGCCGCCGCTCACGCACACCCATCGCCCGACCCCTGCGCCCGATTCCCTCGCCCCCTCTCGCTCGTCTCCCCCTCCTCTCCTCGCGTTGCCTCTCCACCGCGCCATCGCCTCGCGCCTCCACCTCCTCGATGCCGTCGAGTCTAGGCCGCCGCCATCTCTTCTTCTCCTCCTCACGGCCGACCAGCGGCCGCCGCCTGCCTCCGTCGTTCCCCTCAGCCAAGCTGCTGCCATGTCTGCGCCGCCCTCTGCCTTCTCCTCGTCGCCTCCGCAGCCGACAGCAGAAGTGCCACCAGCGAGAGCCGCCTGCTCCCTCGCACCAGCAGGCGGGGACCCCAACTCCGGCGGCCCCGTGCCCCTCCTCGCCTCGCCGCCCGACGAGCCGCGCCCGTCCGCCTTGAGCCGGCCTCCACCGCCTCCTCCCTCACCTGCGCGTCCTCCTCCACCTCGCGACCTCGCCGTGCCTCCACCACCGCCCGCACCTCGAATCCGTCCGATTCTGCCGTCCGCCGTGGCCGTGGAGCTCGTCGGCGTCATCCTTGTGCCGTCCAGCCCGGCGACCCCTCCTGACTTCTTCTTGGCGCCAAGTCCCGCTGCGGAGTCCTCCTGAACGGTGACGAGTACCTCTACGATGACCCTGGATGTCTACGAGCTGTGTATCACTACTGCCGGTGTGATTTTTGTCAAGTCCGGCAACGACGTGCATGACTACATTCGATGTGGATTTCGTCAAGTACCACCGGTTCGGCAAGACCACCAAGTGTACGACTACATGGGACACGTCAAGTACCTCTACATCCTGGAATCGCCAAGTACCACGATCGAGACCCTGGTTTCGACAAGTTCCTCACGGTGACCCTGAACATCTACGGGATATGTACAACTTCGAACCTTGTACCACGACGAACATGTACGGCTACACGACGACCCGCCAAGACCCGTGTACAACTACTAGCACCAAGTACCACGACGGCCGTTGTCGGCAAGTACCCTCTCCGGATGGCCAAGTTCAACTACCGTCGACCTGAACATCTACGAAAACGTGTACCACTACCGTCGCCGAAGACCGTCAAGTGTACAACGACTTCCACTACGCCGTGTACAACTACTTCCCTCGACGCCCGAGAACGACTACTTCCACTACTTCCACTACATCGCGAGAACATCTACTTCCCTCGACGACTCGAACCGCTCCGAGAACGCACGCTTCGAAGGTATAACACCGAGACGACCGCCGTGGACCGAATGCATGCATGTACAAGATGTACCATTTGTTGCACCGTGATCGAATTGTCCTTGCGACGCCCCTCTTTTGCCATGCCACCGACACGTGGGAACCCGGTATCCGGGATCACCCCACCATCTTTTGCATCACACGCTCACCCACACTTTCTTTAGCACCGACATCTCGAGGAGTTGTCGGATCACCGGTATGTTGCCGTGACACCATTTTTGTTTCGCCGCCGTGGCACCCTTTTCGTTCCGCCATGGCGACAAATGCTTCATAAATGCTCATGTCAACATTTTTATAAAAATTGCATAATACTTGTATATGTCATCCGCATCATGATAATAACAATTAAAATGTTTAAACTTGTTGTTGCATTAAATTGCTAAATGCATATGGGGATTTACCGGATTTGTTGTTTTTATATCCGGCCCCATTTAAATTGTTTAGATGGTATAGTTTTTGTCATGCTTCACCTCTTGCCATGTTAACCAACATTTAATTTTGTCTTGTTCATAACCGAGATCAAACTAAATAATTCGATGTGGTGTTCCGTCAACATGCAACTCGTTGCATATTGAGCTCCACTTAACTTGTAGCGTTGTTTGTGCATATTGCCATGCCATGCCTCATTAAACCGGACATGCATCATACTTGTTTGCGCATCATGCCATGTTTATGTGATGGTTGTTTACTATGTTGTTTGTTTCTTTCCGGGTTGTTTCTCTCGTTAGCTTCGGTTTCGTTCCGGAGTTGTGAGGATTCGTTCGACTACGTCCGTTTGTCTTCTTCATGGACTCGTTCTTCTTCCTTGCGGGATCTCAGGCAAGATGATCATACCCTCGAAATCACTACTATCTTTGCTATGCTAGTTTGCTCGCTCTTTTGCTATGCCAATGCTACGATGCCTACCATTTGCTTGTCAGCCTCCCAAATTGCCATGAACCTCTAACCTTTGACACCATTCCTAGCAAACCGTTGTTTGGCTATGTTACCGCTTTGCTCAGCCCCTCTTATAGCGTTGTTAGTTGCAGGTGAAGATTGAAGTTTGTTCCTCGTTGGAACATGGAGATGTTGTTCCTTGTTGGAACAGGTTTACTTGTTGGGATATCACAATATCTCTTATATTATTAATGCATCTATATATTTGGTAAAGGGTGGAAGGCTCGGCCTTATGCAGTGTTTTGTTCCACTCTTGCCGCCCTAGTTTCCGTCATACGGTGTTATGTTCCCGGATTTTGCGTTCCTTCGCGGTCGGGTGATTTATGGGACCCCCGACAGTTCGCTTTGAATAAAACTTGTCCAGCAAGGCCCAACATTGCCTTTTACCATTTGCCTCACCTAGCCCTTTTTTCCCTTGGGTTTAGGAGCCCAAGGGTCATCTTTATTACCCCGGGCGATGCTCGTTGAGTGTTGGTCCAAACCGTCGGCCGCCGGTGGCCACCGAGGGCAACTCTGGGCTGGCCTACCGGAAGTTTGGACAATCCGGTGTGCCACGAGAATGAGATATGTGCAGCTCCTATCGGATTTGTCGGCACATTCGGCGGCTTTGCTGGTCTTGTTTTACCATTGTCGAAATGTCTTGATGTACCGGGATATCGAGTCGATCGGAGTGTCTTGGGTGAAGGTCTATTCCTTCGATGATCGCGAGAGCTTGTCATGGGCTAAGTTGGGACACCCTGCGGGGTATAAACTTTCAAAGCCGTGCCAGCGGTTATGTGGCGAGATGGGAATTTGTTAATGTCGGTTGTAGAAAACCTGAAGTTGACCTTAATTAAAATACATCAACCGTGTGTGTTACCGTGATGGTCTCTTTCCGTGGTCCGGAAGTGAACACGATGTTGGAGTTATGCTTGGCGTGGGTTGCTATAGGATCACTTCTTGATCATACTTTTATCGACCGTGCTTTGCCTTCTCTTCTCGCTCTCATTTGCGTATGTTAGCCACCATTTATGCTAGTCGCTTGCTGCAGCTCCACCTCATGCCTTTACCTTACCCATGAGCTTAAATAGTCTTGATCTCGCGGTGCGAGATTGCTGAGTCCCGTGGCTCACGGATACTTCAAAACCAGTTTGCGGTGCCTATGTTACCGAAAGGGTGGCGCATTCCAGCTCAAGGAGGAGCTCGATGAAGATCTTGCCCTTTGTGTTGTTTCGTTCTAGTTGATCGAGAGTGGAGCCCAGTTAGGGTCGATCGTGGACCTTTGTCGCATTTGGGGTTCTTCTTTTATTTTGGTTCCGTAGTCGGACCTTGACTGTATCTGGATGATGTAATGCTTTATTCATGTAATTGTGTGAAGTGGCGATTGTAAGCCAACTATGTATCTTTTTCCTTATGTATAACATGGATTGTGCGAAGATTACCTCACTTGCGACATTGCTTTCAATGCGGTTATGCCTCTAAGTCGTGCTTCGACACGTGGGAGATATAGCCGCATCGAGGGCGTGACAAGTTGGTAATCAGAGCCATCCCCGACCTTAGGAGCCCCATTGCTTGATCGTTTTTAGCGGCCGAGTTGTGTCTAGAAAAATGTTTTGAGTCATTTAGGATTATATATATCGGAGAGTTTAGGAATTCTTTTTACTCCCGGTCCTTCGACCTTCGGTGAGGTATCCCGACGTAGAGTTTTGACTCTTCTCTTCTTAAATTTCACTAAAAAATTTTAGGATCACGCGGGTATCTTAGAATCGTTCGATGGTTTTATGATGACAACATTGTCTTGGTTGCCTCGACATTTAGGGGTTGTGGCGGTGTCCCGGGAGTTGAGCTCGAGGTGTTGTCGTCATAATTTTATCGTTGCAGCTCGGAATACCGAGTTTAATCTGCCGACATCGAAAATCTCTTTTATGCGGTTGTTGGTGAGATAACCCGCTAACCCGATCTTGAGGTGAGTACGGAGTATTGCCATGACTTGTATAACGGATGCTTTTGAAGGTTGAGGTAGACGATTTCGAAGGTTTCTTGGTTATGTGTTGACGGATGGATACAATTGGATGTAGGGATTGTTAGTTTGTGTGAGATATATTGCTCCTGTATCCCCAACACCAGATTGCATAACCGAGAAAGTTTGGGAGTTTTATAGGTGGGAATTCAAGTAGCTCTTAGGATATCTTTCCGATGGATGTATGATATGAAATTGGGGTTCGACGTCTAGTGGTCCGCCTATTCACGGTTGGTTTTACTGATGGTCTCGTTGTGTCTTAAAGAGTCCTTGGCTATGCCGACTGGGGACACTTCGTATGTCATGTGCACTACCTTGTACATGATGGTGCTGTCTGATCGAGCCGTGTAGGCCCCACCACGAAAACTTGGACGAAATATCTATCATATGTTTGTTCCGCTTATTCGCAAGCCAAATCCTTTGTTTTGTGTTATTTGTGGTATTCGAGTTGCTTCGATGTCAAATGTTGAATCCATACTTTTCGAAATGGTGTTCTCATACTCGATGTGAATACCAATCCTTCTCGACAATCGAGATTGTCATGTCAATCCTTTTCAACCGCGTGTTTCTCTTCAAGTGGATCCGATCACTTCAACATCAGCAAGACCAATTATCATTTCTTCTCAACGGTCTTTGTTTCATCCGTCTTCAAGTTGCCTTTGTTTTTTTCCGCCCACCCACCCTTTTTCTTCAAGGACACAGATTTCTTAATCAAGTATCCATTTATTCATGTGAAGTCTGTTCATTCTTTTCAATCAATGTTTTATCCGGTGATTTCCCATGAAGATGCTCAACGACTTCAAGTTCATCATCCTTCATTGTTGTCTCTCCTCCGATGGATCCTATTCAAGCTTTCGATATTCATCATATTCCTTTCCTCGTTTATAATGCTTTCTCATACCGGTGCACCTCATTATCATTCTACTTCTCGCTATTTGTTATTCCGGAGTGCTCAAGATATCTCGAAGATTCGTGTTTCCACTCTGCATTCGTTCAAGCTCTTTCGAGATTGGTATCTCATTCAAGTCATTTAATTCAACCGGTGCAATCTCTCTTCAGAATTGTTCAATGGTGTTCTTTTGAGTGGGCCCTAACCCACAGGTCTTTTCCCAGGATCTTACCTGACTCTTCTAATTATTCCGGAGCTATCCCAAATTCTTTTCAGAGTTTGACGTAAGAATGAGTTATCATCAGTCAAATGCTTTTCTCCAAGATCTTTCAAATTCTTTTCATAGTTGGCTCAACCTCTTCGCTTTGATTCTTCCGGTGTGCCTCAATAATTCTTGGTGGTGTTTCTCGTTGTCATTCTCATCATTTGAAGACCGAAGAAGAGTTTCTCTTTAATCTTGCTCTATTCTCTTCAAGATTCATGGTGCTAGATTGATGCCATTCTCTCATAATTGTTTTCGATCGTGAGAATCTTTTTCACCCATCAGGAGATATTCAAGAGTCTTCTCAGTTTGTCATCCGGAGTCCATCAATTCAGGTTTATTCATTCTCAGCTGTCAGTTATCATTCTCCTATCTTGCCGGCGCATCAATCGAATATCCTCTAATCAGTTCTTCATCTATTTGTTCTCATGTATCTAGTGTGTCTCAAGCACCTTCGTTCATTTGCTAATTCTTACCGGTGATGCACCCCTACTTCGATCATTTTCAATTCTTACGGTGGTTCTTTCAAGATCTCTCTTTCTTTGTTATCATATCAATTCATTTGTTGTTCCAATCCTACCGGTGGTTCGTTGAAGACATTCTCAAGTTTTGATATATCTCTTTTAATCCTTTCTACGGAAATAAGTAGTATTGCCAAATCCGTTGGTTGTCATCAATTTAATTGGTGAAGGATAAGCATAACATAATTCTTATTCTTGTTCATCCAAGTGATTAATTTCTTCTTTCCGAAGTTGTTCATCATATCACATTCTTGGTTCGAGATGCTTCATCTTTTCTTTTCCCGGAGTTCCAAGCTCAAATTATCGCGGAGCTCCATCTAAATCAGTGCAAGGATTCACCTTGTGTTTTCAATTTCTCTTTCTTTTCATTCCTTTTGTTTACCGGAGTTCTTCATGGAGGCTCTAAATGGTGGTTCATCAAGGATTCCTTTCATTCTCGATTTGTTCTTCAAGATTTCTCTTGAAGTTATGACCCTAAGCTATACTCAAAAATAAACATGGTGCTCAACACATGTTTTGTTTTGAGTAGTTCAACATTCTTCATCTTGCATTTCGAAGTGCAATT
Organism: Aegilops speltoides; assembly: GCA_021437245.1. Classification (NCBI taxonomy): domain Eukaryota; kingdom Viridiplantae; phylum Streptophyta; class Magnoliopsida; order Poales; family Poaceae; genus Aegilops; species Aegilops speltoides. The sequence goes on along the minus strand of CM038146.1, from coordinate 185,276,168 downwards.
CTTTCTACCTTATCTTCTGAGGTGGTGTTAGGTCATTCTTGATAATTTCCCTTCGCGTTTCATGATTAACAAGTTTTCAAGAGTGACATATTTAAATCCATCTTTTTCTCTTTGTTCAAGAGATCTTTTCAACCGTCAATCTCTTCATTGGAGTTATCTGGGTATAGATTTCACCTAAAGCCTTCCCTAAGGAATGTTGCTATTTTGGTGCTTATTAATGACCCAAGTTATCTCTTTTCCATCTTGATGGAACAAGCTTTCATCTCTTCGTTGATCTCAAGCAAGCAATTGTTTCCGTTAGTGGCCGGTTGTCACCTCATAATGTTGAGATGTTTCCATAAGCCCACTACAAGCTTATTCTTTTCGTTGTTGATTTTCCAACAACTCCGTTCAATTCTTCTTTGCAAGGATGCTTTCCAAGTTCATTTGTGGCGAAGTTGGCATTTTCTTCTTCATTCTGTTATTCCAGTTGATCTATCTTCTATTCTTTTGTTCGGAGGCAGTGTGTTGTTGATTTCATCAAGTATACTCTCATCTTGTCAAGTTCATGTTCAATTCCTTCCATTTACATTCGGAGTGCTGCCCAAATCATATCATTCTTATTCCTTCTCTATCTTGTTTAACCGGAGTGGTTTCGAATTCTATCTTGTCCATTAAACTCTTGATTCATGTCTTTGCAACCTTCAAGTTCCCATAATGTTCCTTGTTCCTTTTTCTAACGGATTGTTGCAATCTCATTCATCTCTGTTGTACTCTTTCTTTTAAATTGCTCAACCTCTCAAGGTTCATGGTTTCACTCAGTTTGTCGAAGAAGCAACTTATACCTCTTCTCTTTCTCTTCCGTTTTTCCCTCCGGTGCCATTCTAGATCTCGGGACGAGATCCTCTCATAGTGGTGGAGTGTTGTAACGCCCCAAGACCGGAGCTTCAGATGCCTTCGGGGTTTAGAGATTCGTTGTGTGATTTTGTTTTGTTTGTCCATTCATCATGCCATCTCTTGCATTGCATCATGTCATCATGCCATCATCTCATAAATCTTTTGCAAATCATCTAAATAAATTGCATAGATCTTTTGGTCTATTTAAATCGAGGGAATTCACGATGGTGATTTCTCTTTATAACATATCCTCCCAATATTAGGGAGCTATATTAAATATTCCATTTCGGAATCACCCATAACACACGTGCAAAACATTTTCCATGTCTATTCCTTTTCGAGTTTGACCTCCTAACCTTGTAAATATTTCTCTCTATTTTATCAAGGCTCCTCTAAAAATCTCAGCCCATTTAGAGTCCTTTCGAGTGGGTTTCAAGATTCAAACATGTTGCTTTAAATTCAACATGTGCAAATCTATTGTTCTCCAAAAATCATCTTGCCATTTTATTTAAATTCCTCATATTTTTATGAGTCCGTGAAAACTATCCCCATGCCCAGATTCCACCCCTACCTTCTCTTTCTCTTCTTTCTCTTTTTTGTTTTTTTATAAATGGAAAAGAATAGGAGGGAGAGAGATGCAGCCAGTCCTTTTGGCCCAGCAGCCAGGCCGGCCCACTAAATCCCAGCAGCCCATCTAACCCTCCTAAACCCTAGGCGCTCCCTGGCCCGACCCTCATCTCTCCTCTCGTTCCTCGCGCGCCGCTCACGCACACCCATCGCCTGACCCTGCGCTCGATTCCCTCGCCCCTCTCGCTCGTCTCCCCCTCCTCTCCTCGCGTTGCCTCTCCACCGCGCCATCGCCTCGCGCCTCCACCTCCTCGATGCCGTCGAGTCTAGGCCGCCACCGCGCCTTCTTGCCTCCCCTCACGCTGACCAGCGACCGCCGCTGCCTCCGTCGTTCCCCAGCCAAGCTGCTGCCATGTCTGCGCCGCCCTCTGCCTTCTCCTCGTCGCCTCCACAGACGACAAGCAGCCAGTTGCCACCAGCAGCAGCCGCCGCTCCCTCGCACCCATGGCCGGGACCCCAACTCCGGCGGCCCGTGCCCCTCCTCCCTCGCCGCGCCGACCAGCCGCGCCCGTCCGCTTTGGAGCCGGCCTCCACCGCCTCCTCCCTCACTGCGCGTCCTCCTCCACCTCGCGCGACCTCGCCGTGCCTCCACCACCGCCCGCACCTCGAATCCGTCCAGTTCTGCCGTCCGCCGTGGCCGTGGAGCTCGTCGGCGTCATCCTCGTGCCGTCCAGCCCCGGCGACCCCTCCTGGACCTGCTGCTGCCGCCAAGTCCCGCCTGCCGGAGTCCCTGCAACGGTGACGAGTACCTCTACGATGACCCTGGATGTCTACGAGCTGTGTATCACTACTGCCGGTGTGATTTTTGTCAAGTCCGGCAACGACGTGCATGACTACATTCGATGTGGATTTCGTCAAGTACCACTTCGGTTCGGCAAGACCACCAAGTGTACGACTACATGGGACACGTCAAGTACCTCTACATCCTGGAATCGCCAAGTACCACGATCGAGACCCTGGTTTCGACAAGTTCCTCACGGTGACCCTGAACATCTACGGGATATGTACAACTTCGAACCTTGTACCACGACGAACATGTACGGCTACACGACGACCCGCCAAGACCCGTGTACAACTACTAGCACCAAGTACCACGACGGCCGTTGTCGGCAAGTACCCTCTCCGGATGGCCAAGTTCAACTACCGTCGACCTGAACATCTACGAAAACGTGTACCACTACCGTCGCCGAAGACCGTCAAGTGTACAACGACTTCCACTACGCCGTGTACAACTACTTCCCTCGACGCCCGAGAACGACTACTTCCACTACTTCCACTACATCGCGAGAACATCTACTTCCCTCGACGACTCGAACCGCTCCGAGAACGCACGCTTCGAAGGTATAACACCGAGACGACCGCCGTGGACCGAATGCATGCATGTACAAGATGTACCATTTGTTGCACCGTGATCGAATTGTCCTTGTGGCGCCCTCTTTGCCATGCCACCGACACGTGGGAACCGGTATCCGGATCACCCCACCATCTTTTGCATCACACGCTCACCCACACTTTCTTTAGCACCGACATCTCGAGGTTGTCGGATCACCGATATGTTGTGACACCATTTTTGTTTAGCGCCGTGGCACCCTTTTCGTTCGCCATGGCGACAAATGCTTCATAAATGCTCATGTCAACATTTTTATAAAAATTGCATAATACTTGTATATGTCATCCGCATCATGATAATAACAATTAAAATGTTTAAACTTGTTGTTGCATTAAATTGCTAAATGCATATGGGGATTTACCGGATTTGTTGTTTTTATATCCGGCCCCATTTAAATTGTTTAGATGGTATAGTTTTTGTCATGCTTCACCTCTTGCCATGTTAACCAACATTTAATTTTGTCTTGTTCATAACCGAGATCAAACTAAATAATTCGATGTGGTGTTCTGTCAACATGCAACTCGTTGCATATTGAGCTCCACTTAACTTGTAGCGTTGTTTGTGCATATTGCCATGCCATGCCTCATTAAACCGGACATGCATCATACTTGTTTGCGCATCATGCCATGTTTATGTGATGGTTGTTTACTATGTTGTTTGTTTCTTTCCGGTTGTTTCTCTCGTTAGCTTCGGTTTCGTTCCGGAGTGTGAGGATTCGTTCGACTACGTCCGTTTGTCTTCTTCATGGACTCGTTCTTCTTCCTTGCGGGATCTCAGGCAAGATGATCATACCCTCGAAATCACTACTATCTTTGCTATGCTAGTTTGCTCGCTCTTTTGCTATGCCAATGCTACGATGCCTACCATTTGCTTGTCAGCCTCCCAAATTGCCATGAACCTCTAACCTTTGACACCATTCCTAGCAAACCGTTGTTTGGCTATGTTACCGCTTTGCTCAGCCCCTCTTATAGCGTTGTTAGTTGCAGGTGAAGATTGAAGTTTGTTCCTCGTTGGAACATGGAGATGTTGTTCCTTGTTGGAACAGGTTTACTTGTTGGGATATCACAATATCTCTTATATTATTAATGCATCTATATATTTGGTAAAGGGTGGAAGGCTCGGCCTTATGCAGTGTTTTGTTCCACTTTGCCGCCCTAGTTTCCGTCATACCGGTGTTATGTTCCCGGATTTTGCGTTCCTTACGCGGTCGGGTGATTTATGGGACCCCCGACAGTTCGCTTTGAATAAAACTTGTCCAAAGGCCCAACATTGCCTTTTACCATTTGCCTCACCTAGCCCTTTTTTTCCCTTGGGTTTCGGAGCCCAAGGGTCATCTTTATTACCCCGGGCGGTGCTCGTTGTGAGTGTTGGTCCAAACCGTCGACCGCCGGTGTACCGAGGCAACTCTGGGCTGGCCTACCGAAGTTTGGACAATCCGGTGTGCCACGAGAACGAGATATGTGCAGCTCCTATCGATTTGTCGGCACATTCGGTGGCTTTGCTGGTCTTGTTTTACCATTGTCGAAATGTCTTGATGTACCGGATACCGAGTCGATCGGAGTGTCTTGGGTGAAGGTCTATTCCTTCGATGATCGCGAGAGCTTGTCATGGGCTAAGTTGGGACACCCTGCAGGTATAAACTTTCAAAGCCGTGCCCGCGGTTATGTGGCGATGGGAATTTGTTAATGTCGGTTGTAGAAAACCTGAAGTTGACCTTAATTAAAATACATCAACGTGTGTGTTACCGTGATGGTCTCTTTCGGTGGAGTCAGGAAGTGAACACGATGTTGGAGTTATGCTTGACGTAGGTTGCTATAGGATCACTTCTTGATCATACTTTTATCGACCGTGCTTTGCCTTCTCTTCTCGCTCTCATTTGCGTATGTTAGCCACCATTTATGCTAGTAAACTTGCTGCAGCTCCACCTCATGCCTTTACCTTACCCATGAGCTTAAATAGTCTTGATCTCGCGGTGCGAGATTGCTGAGTCCCGTGGCTCACGGATACTTCAAAACCAGTTTGCGGTGCCTATGTTACCGAAAGCGGTGGCGCATTCCAGCTCAAGGAGGAGCTCGATGAAGATCTTGCCCTTTGTGTTGTTTCGTTCTAGTTGATCGATGAGTGGAGCCCGGTTGGGGTCGATCGTGGACCTTTATCGCATTTGGGGTTCTTCTTTTATTTTGGTTCCGTAGTCGGACCTTGGTATATCTGGATGATGTAATGCTTTATTCATGTAATTGTGTGAAGTGGCGATTGTAAGCCAACTATGTATCTTTTTCCTTATGTATAACATGGATTGTGCGAAGATTACCTCACTTGCGACATTGCTTTCAACGCGGTTATGCCTCTAAGTCGTGCTTCGACACGTGGGAGATATAGCCGCATCGAGGGCGTGACAACTTGGCTCTTGCTCTTCATCCAACCCTTGTAGATATTGAAACAAAGGTAGTCATCCATTGTAGCGTAGTGGATGTGGTCTATATCTCGTACATTCCGCTGCCATGCATAACGATGAAACGTGTATGGAGGTTTCTCCGGTTTACGTCTGAAGGATGAACCATGGCTCTGCCGGTCGGCGTGAAGGCCGAGGAGAGGACACCGGCCGATTCTTCTGGAGGTCGAAGGGGTTGCCTACAATGAGGCCTATCCGACCCAGGACTTCTTTGCCGTTACCAAAGTCTACAGTAACGAATTTGACTAGGTTGCTCTCGAGGAAGTCCTTAAAATCTAGGCATTCAACGTCGGCATGGCATATGTGGTAGACCAAGCATAAGTCCTTTAAAATCCAGGCATTCAACGTTGGCATGGCATATGTGGTAGACCAAGCATAAGTCATGCACGCAAACCTGGATCACAGCGGGCTTCTTCCTCTCTTCGTCCTTTAGATCCTTCTCTCGTCCCAGGACTATGGTATACTCAACATCTAGCCCAGCGACCCACTCATCATCTGAGTTTTTGAACATGCGTCTGAAGCGAGAAAGGCATCCTTTCACCGTCGCGAAAGAATGGGTGTAGATGACGTCGAACTCATCACCGGTGATGGTTCTAACCTTGTACTCACCGCCGATCATGGAGATTTGGGACGCCATGGATTTTGGAGGAGGGTTAGGATTAGTGGAACTGCTGTAATGTGAAAGGATGGGACGACTAGGAGTGAACCGCCGTAGTATTAAAGGACGTCTTGAGGGGCGAGTAGGAGCGAATCGCCAACGTCTTGAACGGCGGGTAGTGGCTTTCCATTCTCCCATGATAAGGGCTTCCGAGAGCCCTTGGATCTGAGTCGAGCGGTTGCATGGCGTGATTCTAGACCTATGGGTGAATATCCTATCCTGGAGGTTATTCGCAAATTTTCAGCAACTTAGCATGCGATCGTTTGATCTCAGATCCAAGGGCTGCCAGCAGCCCGTATCATGGTCGCGCCTACCACGACCGTCGCGTCGCTCGTGCGGTCGCTCCCTTGGAGATTTAACACGGTGCGTTAGGCTATCTGATGTTGGCATGTCATACGTAGTCATCACTTAGTCACTCATACTACAACAAGGTTAGCTATAAGTGTATTTATTTTTTTACTTCTCTCTATCTCTTTCTTCGTACTCCCTCCGTCCCATAATATAAGAACGTTTTTGACACTAGTGTAGTGCCAAAAACGTTCTTATATTATGGGACACAGGGAATACTAGTATTTATTGCATTTGCCAAGGAGTGACCTCTTCCAATGAAATGGTGTGCTTATTAGTTTTTTGTTGCTAAGTTTGCTTCATTTAATTAGCTATAGACTCAAAATTGTCTTTTCACCTAGGTACGCGCGCTTAGCACCGTTTCTTCCTTGGGTCACCAAACTAGTCTCTCTCTTCTTGATTAACTTGCCACATCAGACTTTATGCCTATGTGGCAAGCTTAGCACCTGTAGGAGTAAGTAAGGCTGCTTGTAATGGGAGTAGTATCATGCATGCCAACTATGCAATCTTGATGAGGTGACATCGAATTAAATGAAGAAAAGAGAGAGTTGAGTATCATAATATGATATTGTAGTATCATATTAAATGATGTGCTACTATGTGTCATGCATGACAATAAATAAACTATCCTATGATACCAACACATGATACTATGCATTACGGATGTAGTATCATACAAAAGTATCATATGCATGATACTAGTATATGATACTCTCCATTACGAAGTACAATAGTGCGCTTTACATGGCATTTTTGCATATGTGGAGGAAAGAAAGGCAAGGAAAAAGTGGAGAAGTGGGCTCTCATGTAAGAGCCAGCCTCTACTACATGGTGGAGCATTGGGAGAGGCACCTGTATGGAGGTGGTCAGGAATCGGGAGACTCACGTCGGTTGTAGCGCCGTAGTTAAAATGATAATAACAAGTCAAATCACGTGGCCCCACCTGTCCAGCAGTAACTCGCTGTCAAATCACACAGCCCTACATTTGCAGCAGCCTACTCCCTCATCTTCTCGCGTCTCTGTCGAACCGACTAGGCAGAACTGCCCCGCCTACCACGCAGGAAAAGCCCCGCCCTCGACTTTTAAATAGTACAGTATACTAATTTTGTATCCATGGATTGCGCCATGGAGCAAAGCCTCTAGAAAACGGCGGTACACATGTACGAAGTATATAGCACGCTCGTCACGTTCGCGTCGCACCTTAGACGGTCGGTCTGGCACACTGCTCTCCGAATGGAACACGCGCCATATTGTGTTTGCACACACATGTGGGACCGCATTTGAGAACCGACCATAGGCACACTCCCCGGCCCCGCAAGTCGGGTGACTTAATAGAAGAGGGAGACGAGTGATAGTACTAGAGAAGTGTTGTACTACGTTGGTGCCTGGACGATCCCTGCAAGACACGGAAGATCAGTTCGTCCATGCATGTGACCAGACTCCAGCAGACACGCCTGGATTGGCTATCGTCTAAACATCGTGCAGGCTCTGTTGTACATGGCTGTAGTTGTGGTGAGAAATCTAAAAAAAGGTTTCTTGTCATCTCGCAAAATTAGGTGTCATGTGCTTCGGATCACTGCGAGGGTTAAACAACGACAATTGAGTTGGACTAGTCATTGGGGGCACATGCACGAAGACTACTCGGCTGCCATCTAGGTCAAGCCGGCTATGTTAATTAGGACATCTATCGACGGACCCCTTTTCTATGAGTTTATCTTTAATTTGAGCTTTGTTCCTTGTCTAGTTTGTTCGTCGGGATTCATGTTGTCTCCTTTGGGCAGTGAGGTCATGATTTCTTGTCATGTGGCATTTTTCGTGTTATATGTTACAATCCGGTGCTTCATCAAAATGATGACAATTGCGCCTTCGGGCCACGTGCATGAAGACTTCTCGACAGTCATTGACGAGGTCAAGCCGGCTCCGGTAGACAAAAGAAAACTAGTACTACTCCACTATATAGGCAGGAGCCTCCGTGCTTGCTTGCTAGTGTTGCTCTCTTCACACTGTCTCAGCCTCTCCAGATCTAAACACGACAGTGGTGGCCACTCTCTCTCTCTCTGCTCACCGCTGGTCATAGATCCAGTCGGATCGTCTCCGTCGGGGAAGGTGAGAAGGTGCTACATTCACGCAGTCGTCCTCGGTGATGGCTCTTACCCACTGCTTGCGTGTCCCGGTCAGCCTGCCTTGCCGTTCTCTCCCAAGCACCGCTGGCGAGGGAGGGCCTCCGACCCCTTCTTCCTCGTTGCCGTAGTGTGGGCAGATCCGGCCTCCCGCCACCCACCTAGCAACATCCCGGCGACCATCAGGTATAACTTCCTTCGAAACCGGCCTTGCTCTACTTCCCGAGCTCCTGACCTCGTTGCATTTGTATCATTTACTATTTCTTAAGCCCCCTCATAGATAGGATCGATCGGCTGTTCGAAAACCACCTAATTCTTTTACGTTTAAGAGGTAAGACTAGTTCATGCACTCGAATCTAGTACTACTTGGTTCAAACAAGGAAGAAAGGGGTGGGGTGGGGTGGGGAGGATTTGTTACTGAATCTAGGACTTGGTCGAAAGAGGAAATAATGGGGCGAAAAGTAGCGAGACCTGCTATCCAACCGGCCTCTAGGTCTAATAGGAAATAAAGGAAGCGTAGTACAAACTCAATATAAACCCAATCTATTGGTTGAAAAAGGAAAGAAAGTGGGGACTAGGGGACAAGTCAACAGAGTAAGTCCAGCACTAGATTTGCTAGCCTCACACAGTATAAGGTGGCTATACCGAATAAAAATGGGAGCAACCCAGATATCATGTTCTGATGTTTGTTGCCCCGAGCCACTCTTATGTAATGCCACTGGTAAAATGTAGCAGTCGCACTGTTAAAAGTAAGGACACGTTAAACCAATGTTGTTTTCAATGTAATGCCTCTAGTAATATGAATCAATGGCACTTTTTTACATGTCCTGCTAAATTTCCCATTAAGATAAGTTGGTTCTTTTCGTTAGAAATGCAAGCATCCTGGTCCGCCTACTCTCCGTGCCCAAAGTAATGTCGATTTAACAGTTGTCATAGTTAATCCTGATGCCCACACTAATATCTAGCAATGCCACTGCTTTAGAAATTGCTACTGTCCTTGTAGGATTGCCATTCAGATAAGGAACATGCTTCTTTTCATTTGATGCATGTTTCATCACTTGTTAGTCACCCTCCTTTCCACCTTTTTTGTGCAAATAGACATTTCACGCTCGATCTTAGTTGAACTGCACAAACGATATCCAAATTATAGTTGAGCATTCCAGGAGCTTCACAACCAACCTTGATGTTGCTCAATTTTATTGCAACTAATGAAGAAGAAGTTCTGTGGGTTTCGTTTTCTGATGGAAATGGAACCAGGGCTGGAGCCCTTTTCTTAAAAAAATGAAGAAGTGGTTGCTAGCTCACGGGACATTGCTTCATTTTAGGTGAACCGCACCAAAAGGACCCATGAATTGAATCATCCATGTTGTGACTGAAAGAGCCAGCTTTAGCATCCCAGTCTAAGCACCCCCGGCCTCCATCCTTGCGACGCACGGTACACCTCGTTTGCCACTTGCTCGACCCTAGTGTCACTGATAAAATGAAGCAATAATACAGTTAAAATAGAGCGAGTGTCCTCTCTATCATTTCATTTCCAATGTAGATAAAGAAAGTGCTTCTCTTTGTTAATGTATGTTTCATCAACTAGTCCCATTGTTAATGTTTAAGCGTTTCTGCAAACTAGGGTGCTTAATTTTAGTTGATCTATACAAAAATAGAGATTTGAATGTCTCAAGGCGCCTCCTTGTACTACCACTGTACACCGATGTTCATCATTTGCGTAAGGTGTATCTCGGGAGACTTGGGACAATGTCGATATGAGGCGCATCAGATGAGGCGTCAGTAGGCCCATCTCGCCTCGGCGAAGATGGCATACTATGATACTATCACAATATTTTCTTCTATTTATTTTGTGTGTTTCATCAACTAGTGCCACTATAATGTAATCACGCTTTTTCATTATCTGTCCAAACAGGTTATTCAATTGCATTTTGATGGAACGCACAAATGTACGTATGGAACCGTCATATATGCAGAGTGTGAGGTGTGCCAAGTAAAATTACCGACACCAACCATGCTGCATGCACGATTGGCATCCACCACCACCGATGGGATGTGTGGCGCTCTCGTGGGGATGATCTTTCTCGTGACAAATCCTCTAACCAAATACTAGTAGCTTATATTGGCAGTTTTAAGGGAGTACTCTTTTACGAAAGAAGCACCAATCTATTTTTCTTTATTTGTACACTGTGTCACAACTTTGACCCAAAGGTCCAGAGCTATTTTAGGGTGATTGGCATAGTACTCGGAGACTGATTGTAAGCATGATTTTCATTAGCTGTCACACTGATTGTAAGCATGAGCAGGTGGAAGATTAGGTTAGTGCGAAGCTTACCTTAAACCCTACCGCCGCTGTTGAAATGAGGCGAGCGTCGAGGGAACCGTGGGGAACAACGGGGAAGCGACGTTGCGCCATCCGGCCTCCTCTTGCAGTGGGAGAACGAATACTCTTGTGGCTGCGGCTGGCTCTGCACCCTCACAAACGGCACACCATACTCGATCGATTCATTATCCTCTGGGTGCTCGACCTTTGACTGTCGCCCACCACCTCCTTTGATCGCGCCTCGGCGAATCTGCTCGCTCCATCGCCAAGAGGAGATACTCGATGAACTCGGAGGATCATGGCGTGGCGCCACCGAGGAGTACATGTACATCGCCGCCCTCATCGCCGCTGTCTCGCTCTTTCGCATACATTGCCACATGGCCCGCACCGTCCTCGAAATCTCCCACTCATTATCAAACCAAGTAAGGATCTCCTTCAACCTGGCTAACTTTGCCTGGTTGCTGCCAGCGATCTGCCTGATTCGCTGCTGCATCCTCTCCATAGATGTCCTTCCGAGTGGTCCGGTGCTAGCTTTGGAAGATGGGAGGAGAGACCGTGGTCTTGCAATAGAGAAGAGGGAGGGGTCCTCCATCCTCTCCCTCATCGTTCACATCGTCTCACGGGGCGGCTGTCTGCCGCCGAGGAATAGGAGGGATCGCTTCCCACCCAATAGTCGGGCGGGTTGTGAATTGTCGAGGAGCTTAGGGTTGTCGGTATTTGCAGGTTGTGAATTGTGTTTTGTGTTGTGTATTTTGAGAGTACTTTTAGATATGAATGTCTTTTGAATTTTAGATTTGCGAGATTGAGCATATGAAGTATTTTATGAATTCTAGAGATCTATTTTAGCACTTAAAAAATGTAGTTTCATAGGAGTATAAAAGTGCATAATGTGATTCTCGGAGAAGAAACGCAAGTTTCATTTGAATAATAAACCGCAAGTTCAGTTTCAGATAAGAAACTGCAACTTTCAGAGGCAGAGCATTTATATTAACACAGCCTTTTCAAACAGGGTTAACATCATGTTGGAAATTTTATTCATGGTCGAAAATGGAACTACCAGCTAGTTAACATCATGCTGATCAACATTAATGCATAGCACATCTTCATATGATGCACAGTCAAAATGCCCACACAATGTCGAGTGTGCGAAACACAGAGAAAACGAGGGACAAACTTTTGGCAAGTGTTGGACGTGGTGTGCATAGATGACAATGGGGACCCACATGTACGTGGAGAGGCGGATAGTCGGGACCCACCAGGTCTATGGCCGTACGCAAGCAAGTCCCTCATCGAAAAAATACTTCCTCCTAATGCTATACTGACATTGGGGCCCACGGGTTTGTCAACATAGTTACATTTTTTAGGTTCTTCAACGTAGTTACTATAGGAGATAAATTCACAACGGCGGGAGCCAAGGTATCATTTATTATCACTTTGGGCAGCAAGCATCACCGGGTTTTGGGCTGCCCGTCTAGGCTTTCATTTTAACATCGCAGCCCACGACCTCGAGATGGGAGGTCCATAGGCCTGTTTGTATTTTCTTGAGGGCCGTCATGTATCGACCGGCCTATGGACCTCCCATCCGAGGTTTTATTTTTCCTGAATATCGGCAGCCCAATTTATGTATTTTTTTGAAGAAAACGCAGAGGTCTGTTCTATTTTTCTATATAAGAATAGGAACGCCAGGTCCAACTTCTGTTTCCCTTCTAACTATATTATATATATTTAAATTATTTTATATGTTATTATATGTTATTTTTATTGTCATCATATATTTAACAGATACTTCATATGTAAGAAAACAATATCCCACATCTTATTAACTTATAAAAATATTTTCTTAACAATAAAATCCTGGATTGTTTTGGCATTGTGTACAAAAGCTTGGTAAAATTTAAGGACGAATGTAATAATATCACTTATTATTTAAATATATTTATAACAAAATGCTTAGTCCCTTTTTATTTTTTGATAACATTGCTGGCCCAACCCAACATTATAATTAGAATCAGCCCAGCAAAATCGTGTATTACGAGAAAGTGCAAATGGCCTGTAGTTTTTTAGGAAATAAAATAAATGGGCCGCATGGACGCTACATTATTTGTTCACCCAGCCCAGCTAATGGCTGTAATTCAAAAAAAGATCAAATTGATCAGAATTCTACCGCAAAAAAAAAGATCAGAATTTGAAAAATGGGTTGAATACGTGCCACATTTTTGGAGGCTGAAATGTGGGCCAATAGGTCGAAGCCAACGCAAGTTGTTGTCAATTTAGTCAACAAATGATTGTGACATGTTAGCCGTTGGATTTACATCCAACGACCGGCATCCATCTTCAATTTCTCGTCTTCTTCCTCCAGCGCCGCCGGGACCACCTCCCGCCTCCTGCTGCTAGCAGCTCTGCTTAGCACGCTTCGCTATGAAGCGCTACTCCACCGTTGGCCAGGCCATCCCTCCACCCCTCCACACCTCCTGTTCTTCTCCACCGACTGCCAAACCACACCGCACTAGAACCAGCTAACACTCGTACACCTCTCCGTCTGCGACTCTACTCCTGTGTCTTCCCATCTCCAGCTCGTTGCTATCCGGGGCCTCGCCGTCGTCCACCACCTTGGATGTGCTCGGCGCGGCGTGGTCAACATGGTCAACAAACGACACCATCCGGAGTAGACTGTGCGTGGAGAGGCTGACAGCTGGGTCCACGGCCGCACACAAGGAAATGCCTCCTTATTACATGCAAAATATTGATTCCTCCACCTGACATCTGGGACCCACCGGAAGGGCCTCTGTATTTCGCGAAAAAAAGTGCCCCCCACTGACAGGTCGGACCCACCACCTATCTTCGCACGCAAGGAAGTGCCTCCTTATTACGCACAAAAATGAATACTCCCCCTGCCAGCTGGAACTCAGCATAGTGGGAGGCTGACTTGTGGGCCTATCAAGTTGATGGGGATGGGGGGCTTTGTCAACTTAGTCAATATGAATGATTCTAGCCCCTATTACCGTACGATGTTCATCCAACGGCCGTAGTGCTTCTTCAACCTCTAGTCTTCTTGCTCCAGCCGTCCAAACCAGTGCCGGTCGTGCTGCGTGCTCCTGCCTCCCGTGGCCAGCTGTGATGCCGCGGAGGCCTCATCGCCCCCTACTACTCCCACCGCTGGCCAGGCAATCCCTCTACTCACCCACACCCCCTGCTATTCTCATGCGACACCAAATTTCACACATGGTGAACCAATGAACCCTCGTACTCCTCTTCGCATGGGCATCCATCGATCGTCTTCCCGGCTCCGCGTCGTCCCTTCCTAGGCCTCGCCGTCGTCCACCGCCGTGGTGCTCTCGTTGCGGCGTGGTCAATGTGGTCAACGACCGAATTCCATCGGAAGAGTACTCAGACGTGGAGAGGTCGACACCGGGTCCACGGCAGCCACAAGGAAGTGCCTCCTTATCACGCGGAAAATAATTATTCCTCCACCTGACAGCAGGGACCCACCGGACAGGCCACCGTATTTCATGAAAAAATGTTTCCCCCCTGACTGCTGGGACCTACCAGCTACAACTTCGCACGCAAGGAAGTGCGTCCATATTATGGGCAAAAAAAATGATTCGCCCCCTGACTGCCGGGACCCACCAGCTACATCTTCGCACGCAAGGAAGTGCATCCGGGCAAAAAACGATTCGCCCCCCTGACTGTTGGGACCCACCACTACATCTTCGCACGCAAGGAATTGCTCGACGGTCGGGACCCACTGGTCGAAGCGTGCGTGGCGTTGTCATTCGGTCACGAACGTACGCGTACATATATCTTGGTCGATGTAGAGGCGCGCACGTGTCGTAGTAGAGGCGCGCACGTAGCATGTACACATATGTACAGCGGCCAGTGTGCAAGAAAGAAAATACGGCCACGTATGTGTACATACGGGCGGGGTCTCGAATGCCTACTCACGCATACGTACGGCCAGGGCTCATGTACATGGCTGGGTAGGAACGGAGAAACCGCGTCATCGCCGTGTTCATGGGGAGGCAACGGAATGCGTCGTGTTCATGGGGAGGCAACGGAATGCGTCGTGTTCATCGGGAGGCAACGGAACGCGTGGGAGCCAACCGGCTTGGATGGAACAGCGATGGAAGCGAGGCTGGCGTATCGCAGAAGCGGAGGAAGCGGCCTTGTGTTCGATCGGCCACGCGTTAAACGGGATCTGTTCATCGAGGAAAGTGCAGCGTCAAGCAAAACGGAGGAAACAGACCTCCTACAATCAAACGGGGTCTGTTGATCTCGAGGGTGTGGCGTACCGCAAAATGGATGAAACGGACTTGTGTTGGGCGCTTCTGCTTGAAACGGGGTCTGTTCGCCGGGAGGGTGTGGCGTACCGCAAAACGGGACTCCACGGGATATTGTTCATCTCCACCGTCGACCTCCTCCAGCCTCCACGGGCTACCGTCGACCTCCTCCAGTCTCCACGGGATCTTGTTCATCCAGCCTCCACCGCGCGCTACTCCACCGGCTACTGTTCAACCACCCCTCCACGGGCAACCCTCCACCATCTACTGTTCATCCAGCCCTCCACGGGGTCGTCCTGTTCATCCAGCCCTCCACACCACGGGGTCCTGTTCATCCAGCCCCAACCGGCTCGATCGATCGGGATCCTATTCATCCAGAGGCAATGTCAGCGCTCACTGTTCATCCACCCCCTCCCCGCAACGCCACTGCTCATCCCAGGCGGCATCGATCGGCTTCATTAGCGGCGAGAGTGAAGGAATCGCTCGATCGGGTTCGATTAACGACCATCGATCGATCGATCGGGTTCGATAACGCGTAGCACTGCGGTCTGTCGCCGGGTTCGATTAGAGCCCAACGCCTCGCTCGGGTTCAGTTAGAGCCAACGTCTTGCACACATGCGTGTATGTGTACGAGAGAAATGTGCATCGCTCGGCCCTCGACCACCCAGCGTAACCGGGAACTCCCTAAAATTTTCCTCGTCCTCGCTTCTACCACGGTTTTTTCCGTCATGGACGGCCCAAAGAATGTCATGCAGCTGCGTCTCCGGCCCACCCTGGAAGAAAAGCCCATTTTCTGTCATGATTTTTTGTAATTGAAGTAGGAGCCCACCACATCTATGATGATACCGGGTTTTGTCACAATTATCGTCATAGAAGTGTCATAAGTATGATAGAAAAAATTTCGTTCGGCCCAAAATATCACGGATGTGTCTTTTTTTGTAGTGGATATGCAATGAATCAAGAGCGACATGTATGAAAAATTATGAAAGTGGCTTTGCCACAAATACGATGTCAACTACATGATCATGCAAAAGCAATATGACAATGATGAAACATGTCATGATGAACGGAACGGTGGAAGTTGCATGGCAATATATCTCGGAATGGCTATGGAAATGCCATAATAGGTAGGTATGGTGGCTGTTTTGATAAAGATATAAGGAGGTTTATGTGTGATAGAGCGTATCTTATCACGGGGTTTGGATGCACTGGTGAAGTTTGCACCAACTCTCGAGGTGAGAAAGGGCAATGCACGGTACCGAAGAGGCTAGCAATGATGGACAGTTAAGAGTGCGTATAATCCATGGACTCACATTAGTCATAAAGAACTCATATACTTACTGCAAAAGTTTTATTAGCCCTCGAAGCAAAGTACTACTACGCATGCTCCTAGGGGGGAGGTTGGTAGTAGTTAACCATCGCACGCCCCCGACCTCCACACATAAGGAAGGCAATCAAACGAGCACCACGTGCAACAAATTTGTTACACAACTTTTACCATACATGCATGCTACTGGGCTTGCCAACTTCAACACAAGTATTCCTCAATTTCATAATTACCCAACTAGCATGACTCTAATATCACCACCGCTATATCTCAAAACAATTATCAAGCATCAAATTGATCATAGCATCCAATTCACTTCCTATGATAGTTTTTATTATACCCAACTTGGATGTCCATCATTCTAGGACCAATTTTATAACCATAGAAAATACCATGCTGTTATAAAAGACTCTCAAAATAATATAAGTGAAGCATGAGAGATCAACAATTTCTACAAAATAAAACCGCTGTCGTACTCTATAAGATATAAGTGAAGTACTAGAGAAAAATTATCTAGCTCAAAAGATATAAGTGAAGCACATAGAGTATTCTAATAAATTCCAAATCATGTGTGTCTCTCCCAAAATGTATGTACAGCAAGGATGATTGTGGTAAACTAAAAAGCAAAGACCCATATCATACAAGATGGTCCAAGCAAAACACATATCATGTGATGAATAAAAATATAGCTCCAAGTAAAGTTACCGATAGACGAAGACGAAAGAGGGGATGCCTTCCGGGGCATCCCCAAGCTTAGGCTTTTGGTTGTCCTTGGATTATCTTGGGGTGCCATGGACATCCCCAAGCTTAGGCTCTTGCCACTCCTTATTCCATAGTCCATCAAATCTTTACCCTAAACTTGAAAATTTCATGACACAAAACTCAACAGGAAATCTCATGAGCTCCATTAGAGCAAGAAAGAAAAACCACCACTTAAGGTACTGTAATGAACTAATTCTTTATTTATATTGGTGTTAAACCTACTGTATTACAGCTTCTCTATGGTTCATACCCCCCGATACTAGCCATAGATTCATCAAAATAAGCAAACAACACACGAAAAACAGAATTTGTCAAAAACAGAACAGTCTGTAGCAATCTGTAACTTTCGAATACTTCTGGAACTCTAAAAATCCTACAAAAATAGGAAGTCCTAGTAAATTTGTCTATTGATCTACTGCAAAAGAATCAACTCAAATCCATGTTTTTGTGATTTATTATAATTATTCTCGTGCGCGCAGAAGTTTCTATTTTTTAGTAGAATCAAATTAACTATCACCCGAGATGATCCTATAGGTTCTACTTGGCACAAACACTAATTAAAACATAAAACCACATCTAAAAAGAGGCTAGATGAATTATTTATTACTAAACAGAAGCAAAAAAGAAGGAACAAAAATAAAATTGGGTTTCCTCCCAACAAGCGCTATCGTTTAACGCCCCTAGCTAGGCATAAAAGCAAGGATAGATCTAACTATTGTCATCTTTGGTATTCAATTCATAAGTAGCTCCCGTAATAGATTCATAAGGTAATTTAATTTTATTTCTAGGAAAGTGTTCCATGCCTTTCCTCAATGGAAATTGGAATCTAATATTTCCTTCCTTCATATCAATAATTGCACCAATCGTTCTAAGGAAAGGTCTACCAAGGATAATAGGACATGAAATATTGCAATCTATATCAAGAATGATAAAATCTACGGGCACATAATTCCTATTTGCAACAATAAGAACATCATTAATCCTTCCCATAGGTTTCTTAATAGTGAAATCCGCAAGGTGCAAGTTTAAAGAGCAATCATCAAATTCATGGAAACCTAGCACATCACATAAAGTTTACGGAATCGTGGAAACACTCGCACCCAAATCACACAAAGCATAGCATTTATGATCTTTAATTTTAATTTTAATAGTGGGTTCCCACTCATCATAAAGTTTTCTAGGTATAGAAACTTCCAATTCAAGTTTTTCTTCATAAGATTGCATCAAGGCATCAACAATATGTTTGGTAAAAGCTTTATTTTGACTATAAGCATGAGGAGAATTCAACATAGATGCAACAAGGAAATACAAGCTAATAAAGAACAATTATCATAATTAAATTTCTTGTAATCCAAAATAGTGGGTTCATTGCTAAGTAAAGTTTTGACCTCTCCAATCCCACTTTTACCAAATTTAGCATCAAGATCTAAAAACTCCGAATCATTAGGATGCCTTTTAACTAAAGTTGACCCATCTCGAGTCCCATCATTATCAAGATTCATATTGCAAAACAAAGATTTAATAGGTGACACATCAATAACTTTTAGATCTTCATCATTATTTTCATGGAAACTAGAAGAACACGCTCTTACAAAGCAATATTTCTTAGCACGCATCCTAGCGGTTCTTTCTTTGCACTCATCAATGGAAATTCTCATGGCCTTGAGAGACTCATTGATATCATGCTTAGGTGGAATAGATCTAAGTTTCAAAGAATCAACATCAAGAGAAAGTCTATCAATGTTTCTAGCCAATTCATCAACTTTAAGCAATTTTTCTTCAAGCAAAGCATTGAAATTCTTTTGAGATATCATAAATTCTTAACACTATTCTCAAAATCAGATGACATCTTATTAAAATTTACCTAAGAATTGTTGTATGAATTACCATAATTATTAGAGGAATTACTAGGAAACGGCCTAGGATTAAAGTTTCCTCTATACGCGTTGTTACCAAAATTATTCCTACCAACAAAATTCACATCCATAGATTCATTATTATTCTCAATCAAAGTAGACAAAGGCATATCATTGGGATCAATAGGAGCACTCTTAGTAGCAAATAATTTCATAAGTTCATCCATCTTTCCACTCAAAACATTAATCTCTTCTATCGCATGAACCTTTTTACTAGTAGATCTTTCGGTGTGCCATTGAGAATAATTAACCATAATATTATCAAGGAGTTTAGTAGCTTCTCCTAAAGTGACTTCCATAAAAGTGCCTCCCGCGATCGAATCTAAAATATTTCTAGAAGCAAAATTCAATCCGGCATAAATTTTTTGTATGATCATCCATAAATTCAAACCATGTGTAGGGCAATTGCGAATCGTTAATTTCATTCTTTCCCAAGATTGGGCAACATGCTCATGATCAAGTTGTTTAAAATTCCTAATATCGTTTCTAAGAGAGATGATCTTAGCGGGAGGAAAATACTTAGAGATAAAGGCATCTTTGCACTTATTCCATGAATCAATACTGTTATTAGGCAAAGACGAAAACCAAGTTTTAGCACGATCTCTAAGTAAAAGCGGAAATAACTTCAATTTAACAATATCATTATCCGTATCTTTTTTCTTTTGCATGTCGCGCAAATCAACAAAGTTGTTTAGATGAGTAGCGGCATCTTCACTAGGAAGGCCGGAGAATTGATCTTTCATAACAAGATTCAACAAAGCAACATTGATTTCACAAGATTCAGCATCATTAAGAGGAGCAATCGGAGTGCTAAGGAAATCCTTATTGTTGGTACTGGAAAAATCATACAATTTGGTATTATCTTGCGCCATCGTGACAAGCAATCCAACACACAAGTACACAAGAGGCAAGCGAAAAAGAGAGGCGAATGGGAAAGAGAGGGCGAATAAAACGGCAAGGGTGAAGTGGGGGAGAGGAAAACGAGAGGCAAATGGCAAATAATGTAATGCGAGAGAGATGAGTTTGTGATGGGTACTTGGTATGTCTTGACTTGAGCGAAGACTTCCCCGGCAACAGCGCCAGAAATCCTTCTTGCTACCTCTTGAGCACTGCGTTGGTTTTCCCTTGAAGAGGAAAGGGTGATGCAACAAAGTAGCGTAAGTATTTCCCTTAGTTTTTGAGAACCAAGGTATCAATCCAGTAGGAGGCTCCACAGAAGTCCCTCGTACCTACACAAACAAACAAGAACCTCACAACCAACGCGATAAAGGGGTTGTCAATCCCTTCACGGCAACTTGCAAAAGTGAGATCTGATAGCGATAATAAGATCAGTTAAATATTTTTGGTATTTTTATGATATAGATTGGAAAGTAAAGATTGCAAATAAAGATAGATCGGAAACTTATATGATAAAAGATAGACCTGGGGGCCATAGGTTTCACTAGTGGCTTCTCTTGAGATAGCATAAGTATTACGGTGGGTGAACAAATTACTGTCGAGCAATTGATAGAAAAGTGCATAGTTATGAGAATATCTAGGCATGATCATGTATATAGGCATCACGTCCACAACAAGTAGATCGAAACGATCCTGCATCTACTACTATTACTCCACAGATCGACCGACTCCTGCCTGCATCTAGAGTATTAAGTTTATAAGAACAAAGTAACGCATTAAGAAAGATGACATGATGTAGAGGGATAAACTCCAGCAATATGATATAAACCCCATCTTTTTATCCTCGATGGCAACAATACAATCGTGCCTTGCTTCCCTAACATCCTTTGGGAAAGGACACCGCAAGATTGAACCCAAAGCTAAGCACTTCTCCCATTGCAAGAAAGATCAATCTAGTAGGCCAAACCAAACTGATAATTCGAAGAGACTTGCAAAGATAACCAATCATACATAAAAGAATTTAGAGGAGATTCAAATATTTCCCATAGATAAACTTGATCATAAACCCACGATTCATCAGATCTCGACAAACACACCGCAAAAAAGAGTTACATCGAATAGACCTCCAAGAAGATCGAGGAGAACTTTGTATTGAGATTCAAAGAGAGAGAAGAAGCCATCTAGCTAATAACTATGGACCCGAAGGTCTATGGTAAACTACTCACACTTTATCGGAGAGGCTATGGTGTTGATGTAGAGGCCCTCCATGATCGATTCCCCCTCTAGCAGAGCGCCGGAAAAGGCCCCAAGATGGGATCTCGCGGACACAGAAGGTTGCAGTGGTGGAATTAGTTTTTCGTGGTGCTCCTGGATATTTTCAGGGTACATGGATATATATAGGCGAAGGAGGTAGGTAAGGGGAGCCACGAGGGTGGGGGGCGCGCCCTCCTGCCTCGTGGCTTCCTCGTCTGCTGCTTGACGTCCACTCCAAGTCTCCTGGATTGCATTTGTTCCAAAAAGTTTGATCCCGAAGGTTTCATTCCGTTTGGACTCCTTTTGATATTCCTTTTCTTCGAAACACTGAAATAGGCAAAAAAACAGCAATTCAGGCTGGGCCTCCGGTTAGTAGGTTAGTCCCAAAAATGATATAAAAGTGTATAGTAAAGCCCATAAACATCCAACACGGGTAATATAATAGCATGGAATAATAAAAAATTATAGATACGTTGGAGAGGTATCATGCATCAACCCCTATGCATAGATTACCCCAATGTCACCTCGGCAATCCGCGAGTTGAGTGCCAAAACATATATCAAGTGAATCGATATAATACCCCATTGTCACCACAGGTATTCATATGCAAGACATATATCAAGTGTTCTCAAATCCATAAAAGTATTCAATCCAATAAAACAAAATCTCAAAAGGAAAACTCAATTCATCACAACAAGATAGAAAGGGAGAAACACCATATGATCCAACTATATTAACAAACCCACGATACATCAAGATCGTGCCAAATCAAGAACACGAGGGAGAGAGAGAGATTAAACACATAGCTACTAGTACAAACCCTCGGCCCCGAGGGTGGACTACTCCCTCCTCATCATGGTGGCCACCGGGATAATGAAGTTGGCCACCAGTGATGATTTCCCCCTTCGGCAGGGTGCCAGAATGGGGTCTAGATTGGTTTTTCATGGCTACAGAGGCTTGCTGCAGCGGAACTTCTGATCTAGGGTTATTTGATGGTTTCTCTATTTATAGGATTTTTTGGCATCGGTTTCACGCGAAGATGGGCCTCGAGGTGAGCACAACCCATCGGGGCAAACCAGGCCCCTCTGGCACGTCGTGGTGGGTTGTGCCCTCTTCGTGGCTCTTCTGGCCCTCCCATGAAGCTTCGGGGGTCTCTTTTGTTCCCAAAAAATCGTCAAAAAGTTTCAGCTCATTTGGAGAACTTCCATTTCTGCACAAAAAACAACACCACGGTAGTTCTGCCGAAAACAGCGTCAGTCCGGGTTAGTTCCGTGCAAATCATACCAAAACCATATAAAATTGTTGTAAACATGGCATGAATACTTCATAAATTATAGATACACTGGAGATGTATCAGCTTGATGTCTTTGTCTTGTGTAGCTCTTTGATGACTTGTCTTTCCTTTCCAAATCCTTGCTTCTACAAGAGGGTCTTCGTTCATAATGATCATCTATACACCTTCTCTCTCTTGGTGGTGATTCATCTCTTTTACTTCTCCTTTTTGGTGAATCTTCTCTTTTCTTGTAGGGAGTCCTACACTCATTGGAGTAGTGTCCGGGTCTTCCACAATTGTAGCAATTACGATCATGACTAGAAGGTTTTTTTTCATTGTAGGATCTTGACTTGGAGCTTCTCTCTTTGCTTCTATTCTTGTAGAACTTTTTGAAGTTCTTCACCATTAAGCTTAATTCCTCATTGAGGACTTGTTTCTCACTTGATGTTGTGGGAGCATCACATGAAGCTTTGCAAGCACCACTTGACTTGTTGTGGAGCTCTTCCTTATCCTTGAGTGACATCTCATGAGCAACAATTCTACGAATGACTTCCGTGGGCTTGAGATCTTTGTAATTGGGCATCATTTGGTTCAAGGTGCACACGGTATCATATTTTCCATCCAAGACTCTCAGGATCTTCTTAATGATGAATTTTTCAGTCATCTCTTCGCTTCCTAAGCCGGCAATCTCATTTGTGATGAGAGCAAGCCTAGAGTACATTTCGACGACTCCTTCACCATCCTTCATTTTGAACTTGTCAAGTTGACTTTGAAGCACATCCAATTTGGATTCCTTAACAGACTCGGTACCTTCATGCATATCAACCAAAGTATCCCAAATTTTCTTTGCATTCTCAAGGCGGTTGATTTTGTTGAATTCTTCAGGGAACAATCCGTTGAAGAGAATATCGCAAGTTTGAGATTGTATTGCAACATCTTCATTTCTTCCGTGGACGCTTCACGATCCGGTTCTTTTCCATCCTCGAAGAAATGACCTTGCAAGCCAATGTGCACAATAGCCCAAACTACGAGGTTATGACCAAGAATATGCATTTTCATCTTATGCTTCCAACTAGCAAAATTAGTACCATCAAAGTAAGGACCTTTACGGTGGTAGTTTCCCTCGCTAGACGCCATACTCTCCTAGGTTGTGAAACCAAGGCTATGATCACCAAAGCTATGGAAATCAACGCAAATGGAGACCAAAGCTCTGATACCACTTGTAGAATCTAAAGTAAGTCTAGAGGGGGTGATTAGACTACTTGACCAAATAAAAATCTAACCTTTTCCCGATTTTAGTTGTGGGCTGATTTTAGCAATTTAGCACAAGTCAAGCAATCAACCTACACATGCAATTCTACGAGTTTAGTAGCGGAAAGTAAAACATTGCATATGAAGGTAAAGGGGAGGGTTTGGAGAAGGCAAACACAATGTATACACGGAGATTTTTGGCGTGGTTTCGATAGGTGGTGCTATCGTACATCCACGTTGATGGAGACTTCAACCACGAAGGGTAACGGTTGCGCGAGTCCACGGAGGGCTCCACCCACGAAGGGTCCACAAAGAAGCAACCTTGTCTATCCCACCATGGCCATCGCCCACAAAGGACTTGCCTCACTCGGGTAGAACTTCATGGAGTAGGCAATCTCCTTGCCCTTACAAACTTCTTGGTTCAACTCCACAATCTTGTCGGAGGCTCCCAAGCGACACCTAACCAATATAGAAGACACCACTCTCCAAAAAGTAATAGATGGTGTGTTGATGATGAACTCCTTGCTCTTGTGCTTCAAATGATTGTCTCCCCAACACTCAACTCTCTCACACAAATTTGGATATGGTGGAAAGATGATTTGAGTGGAAAGCAACTTGGGGAAGGCTAGAGATCAAGATTCGTGTGGTAGGATTGGTATATCTTGATCTGAACACATGAGTAGATGTTCTCTCTCAGAAAATGTAAGCTGGAAGTGTAGGCATGTTCTAATGGCTCTCTCACATATGGAGAAGGGGGTGGAGGGGTATATATAGCCTCCACACAAAATCCAACTGTTACACACATTTGACCCAACTCGGTCAGACCGAATAGAAGAACTCGATGAGACCGATTTAGTTCAAAATGTGAACGTTAGGAATCTCGGTGGGACCAACTGGAACAACTCGGTGGGACCGATGTGCTAGGGTTAGGGCAAAACCTCATCTCGGTGAAGCCAATTGCGTGAACTCGGTGAGACCGATTTCAGCAAAGAGCAAACAGAGAGTTGGTTAAGCAAACTCGATGTGACTGATCGCTCATTTCGGTGAGACCGAAATGTTACAAAGGGAAACAGAGAGTTTGCAGGGCCATCTCAGAGATACCGAGATCCGTATTGGTGTGACCGAGGTGTTAGGGTTTCTGGCAGTGGCTATGTCAAATGAACTCGGTGGCGCCGGATAGAACAGTTCGATGGGCCGAGTTTGACTTTGAGTTTTGGACATATTTGGAAATGAGAAAGTGGTTGAGGGCTTTGGAGCAATATCACTGAGCACTTTGAGCAAGTAGACCATTAAGCAACACCTCATCCCCTTTCAATAGTATTGGCTTTCCTATGGACTCAATGTGATCTTGGATCACTAAAATATAAATGAAGAGTCTTGAGCTTTTGCCAATATGTGTCCTTAGCATTTTGAGGGGTCCACATCTCTAGTCCATGCCATGCCATTCAATGAACTATCTGAAATATTAAACTAATGGATATTGGTTCAATGAGCTACATGTTGTTATGAATTACCAAAACCACCCGAGGATTAGTTGCACTTTCAATATGCTTGCACAAAATTGAGACATTATTTAGTGCCGAGTGCTTGCATAGTAGCTTGTCAAGCCGATGTCATTAAATACATGTTGCATAGGCCAATTCTTAGTGGTAGAATTGGCAAGTGGGCTTATGCTTTGACTGAATATGATTTGTCTTATGAATCTCTAAAATCCATGAAAGGCCAAATGATTGCTAATTTTATTGTTGAGCATCGGATTAATGACAAGCATGATGTTGATATAAACCTTGTTACGTTAGTACCACGGAGACTATATTTTGATGGTTCAATTTGTAGCAGTGGCCAAGGTGTTGGTATTGTTTATATATCTTCTCATGCCGCTTAGAATATTTTTGCACAAACAATCAAGTCGAATATGAAGCATTATTATTCGGCCTAGAGATGTTACTTGCTATAGGTGTTACACATATTGAGGCTTATGGTGATTCATTACTAGTGGTGCAGCAAATATCCAAAGTCTTTCAGTGTTTGGACGAATCACTTAATGTTTATCTTGATAAATGTCTAGATATAATCTCTACTTTGGACTATTTTAGCATTGCTCATATATCTAGGCATGACAATTGTAGAGCAAATGAGCTGGCACAACAAGCATCCGACTATCATGTTGATCATGTCATGTTTCATATTTGTCAAAAGCCGATGTCTTGTCTTGCCAATTTAGGAGAGGCCGGACCAGAGCTCACTGCTTCGGCCACTAACAAGCAATCTAGTGCAGGTGGAAATCAAGATTGGAGGAAGCCCATTATTGGCTACTTATGTAATCCGAGTGAAAGGGTGGATAGGGCTTTTTAGTGAATGGCTTTCAAATATACAATGAAAGATAATGATCTTTATCACCGAACAGTTAATGATGTTCTTTTAAAGTGCTTGGACGAGGACCAAGCAAGAGTTGCTATGGGAGAGGTACATGAAGGCATTGTGGCACTCATCAGTCAGCTCCCAAGATGAAATGGTTATTGCACGTGTTGGGTTCTATTGGCCGATGATGATTAATGATTGCTTCAGATATTATAAAGGGTGTGAAGCATGTCAAAGGTTTGGTGATATTCAATTGGCTCCTGCTGCTATGTTACATCCTATTATCAAGCCATGGCCTTTCGGAGGATGGGGTTTAGACTTTATTGGAGAAATTCATCTGTCTTCCTCAAAGGGGCATCGTTTCATATTGGTGGCAACCGATTATTTCACTAAATGGTCTGAAGCAGTACCTCTCAAGAACATGACACATACGGAGGTAATTCAATTCATAACAGAGCACATTATTCATAGATTCGTCATTCGTCAAACTTTAACTACAGATCAATGTTCATCTTTCATGTCACACCAAGTCAGAGAATTTGCCGAATCTTATAACATAAAGTTTCTCAATTCCTCTCCGTATTATGCCCAAGCTAACGAACGAGCATAGTCTAGCAATAAAGTTTTAACAAGCTCATCAAGAAGAAGATTGAGGATAATCTGAGGAGATGGCATGAGTTGTTGTCTGAAGCTTTGTGGGCACATAGAATCTCAAGGCATGGTGCGACGAAGGTGACTCCATATGAGCTAGTATATGGTCAAGAGGTTGTTTTGCCAGTGGAAGTAAATTTGAATGTTTTGAGAATAGCCAAACAAAATGATTTATCGGCAATAGACTTTTATAACTTGATGATGGACAATATTGATGAGGTTGCGGATAAACGTTTGGCTGCTTTGAAGGCCATAGAGAGAGACAAGTTTAGGGTCGCAAGAGCTTACAATAAGAAAGTCAACTTGAAGAATTTTCAAGTTGGCGATCTCGTCTGGAAAGTGATTCCACCGATTGGTTCAAGAGATAGAAAATTCGGGAAGTGGTCTCTGAGTTGGAAGGTCCTTTTAGGATTACAAAAGTAGTTCCCGAAAACTCATATTTGTTGGAATATGTACAAGGGACATTGTTACCTCGAGCTCTCAATGGTAAGTACTTGAAGAAGTACCACCCTAGTGTGTGGCAGGAGGCCTAAGTAGGCAATGGCCGATATATGATTATCTCCCTTAGCATAAACATGGCCGGTACATAATTATCACCCCGAGAGATATAAATGGCCGATGAAATGTTTACATCCTCCTTAGAACAAACACCATGCATATTATTTTTCGGCATGCAAGTTTTGCCGAAAAACAGGTGGGCATGTGTTGACATCAGATTTTGGTATGGCATAAAAGGCAAATAAGACGGCCTTGAGTAAAAGGGGTTTTAGCATGAGAAAATTTCATGTCGCCAAGTGGAACAACTTTCATGTTTAGGTTATCGCCATCCGACCTCATCTTGGGGGCCGAAACTATACTTGGAGTGGCAGAGTTTAGTGTTTCGAGTGCTTTTCGGCCGATTACGCCTCAAAGACCACCTTAGATGAAGGAGCACACCACATGAATTGTCTTTGTCTCGTTGAGGCAATTGATTTTCATATATAAATCATCTTAATCCGAGTTCGTATGCAAAAGTTAGAGGCAATACACTACAGACTAACCCTGAACGCAAAATATGGCGCGAGGTACTAACACCCACCTGGGAGATGTCTGATGGGTCGCGCGAGCAATTCGGCCCTCAAGACGACCTTGAATCAGAAAACCTTCAATAGAAAAAGTTTTGTCTCATCGAGACGGTCGATTTACATATATAAATTGTCTTGGTCCGAGGTAGTATGCAACTTGGGGAGGCAAAAGAAGATCAGGTTGTGTTTTCAGTCGGGAAATCCGAGTGAAAAGCTTACCATCCGAATGAAAGCTTACCGATCGAGTAAAAGATTGCCGTCCGAGTGAAAGTATAGTCATCCGAGTGGAAGATTGTCCTCCAGGTGAAAATATTGCCATCCGAGTGAGAATATTACAGATCCGAATGAAATATTGTCATTTGAGTGAAAGTTTGTCGTCCAAGTGAAAGTTTGTCGTCCAAGTGAAAGATTGCCGTCCGAGAGAAATTATTGCCATCCGAGTGAAAGTTTGTCGTCCAAGTGAAATTATTGCCATCTGAGTGAAAAGTTGACATCCAAGTGGAAAAATGTAGTCGGGTGATCCGAGTGAAGGGCCCTAACGTCTGAGTGGGGAGATTCGAATTCGAGTGCTCCGACCAGAAGCTGAAAATGTGCCTGAATGGTTATCTGGATAGCTTCGGATGGAAAAGTGTTCAACATGGAAGTTGTGTGTATCGTTGAAACGGTCAACTTTGGCTTGGGGTCATCATCATCTGAGATAATATACAACCTGTAAATTCACTACAATACTCGGACAGTCCAGTCAGCTACATGACCAAGTCCGACTGAAGGTTAAAGATGACTTCATAGAGTGTTCAAGATGGCCTTATTTGGAAAAGTGATCATCACGAAAGTTGTTCCTCTCGTCGAGACACACAAATTTGAATTTGGGCCATTTTTATCGGAGGTCATATACAAGTTCTACGGCCCACGCAAGTAGTAAAACAGAAATATGGGCCAGATTCAGACTGGATCTGAGTTGAACTAGAACTAGGACTCTAGGACGTGAATTGATATAATTTTTCTTGTAAGGAAAGCCTGGGTGAATCATTTTCTTGTACGGGGAGTCAGCCGCCTCATATATATGTAAGGGGTGACGACCGATTGGACAACACACAATCGAAAAAATCAATATACTACCTATTCATCTATGTTTTATCTCTTCATCGTTTTTTCTCTCTCTCGTTCTTCGTTGTTCCTCGAGTTTGATAGTTGCGAATCCCGAGGCTCTAGGGGTGAGCGAATCGACTTAGGGTATCCCATAGCCGCCGCACTCCCTGACGGGGTCCCTCCCGAGCTTGTGGGGTTTCGGGTCTGCAAAAGCGCCCGTCGACTATCCTGCGTATCACGCTGTCGGTCGGGTCTCCATGGACGTGAGTTGCGGTGCATCACCCCCATGTCAATGGTACACGTGACGTGTTCGGGTGTCAATAGAAAGCGGCTCGGCAGTTGACGCGCGGCCGCAGGTGGAGATGTATATTTGCATCACGAGGTGTTATATTTTGCATCTCCGAATGACGAAGATGTAATTTTTTTCATCTACATCATCTGTTGGAGAAGGGTTTCTGAACCTTGGAGATGCAGAAGTTTAGTTATTTTTGTAAGAGCATCTCTAGGCGTTGGCCCGCCTAGGAGGCTTAAAAATTGTCGCCTAGGGGCGAGCATGCGCTAAAATCGGCGCTGGGGGCGATTGGGTTCCTAGCCGCCGCCCCCACGCGCCGATATCGGCCCATTTTTGGCGCAAATGTGACCGCTTTTTGGTCCAGTTTCGGCAAAAACTCGGCCCATATTCTCCGTGGTTTGGCGCAAATTCAACTATAGTAATTTTTTATCACATAGTTCATCCCAAAAAATCAATAGAAATCAAATAATTCAACAACAAATAGTTCAATACAAATTATATAGTTCAACAAACAAAAAGTCATATTTCATCACACGTGGAGCTAGGCGTGACCCTTGAGCCTCCATAGGTGCTCCACCAGATCCTGCTGCAGTTCGCTAATGCACCTGTGGGTCTCGGATCTCGTGACGCATATTGAGGAAGATAGTCCAGGTTGCCGGTAGCTAGTGGTCAATTTGCGCAAGAGGACCCTGCCTGTAATATGGTTTGGTGTCAAACACTGGCTCTTCCTGCTCGCCCTCAATGATCATGTTATGCAAGATGACACAACAAGTCATGATCTCCCACATTTGATCTTTCGACCAGGTCTGAGCGGGGTACCAGACAACAACAAATCGAGATTCGAGCACACCAAATTCCCGCTCGACATCCTTCCTGCAAGCCTCCCGAACCTTCGCAAAGTGGGAGTCCTTGCCTCCTGGCACAACGTTTGAGATAGTCTTCACAAATGTAGACCATCTCGGAAAGATGCCATCAGCTAGGTAGTACCCCTTGTTGTAGTGCCGGCCAATGACCTCGAAGTTCACCGGAGGAGCATGACCTTCAACAAGCTTGGCAAAGACAGGGGAGCACTGTAGCGTGTTGATGTCATTGTGAGTTCCTGGCATACCAAAGGAGTGTCAAATCCAGAGGTCCTGTGTGGCCACTGCCTCAAGTACCACACTGTAACCGCCTTTGGCGCCTTTGTACATCCCCTTTCAAGCAAATGAACAGTTCTTCCATTTCCAATGCATGCATTCGATGCTTCCAAGCATCCCAGGAAATCCTCTTGCTGCATTCTGTGCTAGGATCCGAGCAGTGTCTTCAACATTGGATGATCGCAAGTATTGCGATCCAAACATTGCCATCACTACCCCACATAACTTGTAGAAACACTCAATGTTCATGGACTCAGCCATGCGCCCGTAGTCGTCGAGTGAATCACCGAGAGCTTTGTATGCAAGCATCCTCATAGCTGTCGTGCACTTTTGGATTGATGTGAATTCAAGTTTGCCGGTGCAATCCTTCTTGCACTTGAAGTAGTTGTTGAACTCCCGAATGGAATTCACAATCCCGAGAAAAAGCTTTCGGCCCATCCGATAACGGTGCCGAAATACTTTGTCACCGTGTAATGGAGCGTCGGCGAAGTAGTCGAAGTAGAGCATGCAATAGCCTTCCAAACGATGCTGATTCTTTGCTTTCAGCCATCACGGCGCCGAGCCTCCTCGCCGCGGCTTTTCATCGCTCACGAGCAGGTCGGCGAGGGCGTCGAGCACCATGAGATGCTCCTCGTCCTGTACGTCGGCATCGACTTCCTCCTCCAGCAACGCCGCGAGCGCCTCCTCGTTGTCCGAGTCGATCGGCCGAGCAGGCAAATCGCCGAACACCTGGCGGGCACGGCAGGCGCAGAGCCGTCAGTGTGCCGCCCTGCGTGGTCGGAGCGCCGGAAAACTCGCCCAGAAGGTGGTGGAGAGGTTGCTGCGGCGAAACCTTCTGCCTTTTCCGGCGGGGGATGGCCTATCTAGCGGTGCTGGGCGGTGGGCGGCACCGGGATCGGTAGGGTGGTGCCCGCGCGCGCGAGGGTGGGGGGCGAATCTGGACGATTGCCTTGACTTTTCGCCTGACAGCATGGCCCAGGCGTGTTTTCCCCTTTCGCTGGAGCCCCCGAGCGCCCTCCAGTGCGCTAGGTTCGGCCTGGGATCGCCGGGCCCAAAAAAGGGGTCGAGCCGGCGAATTTTGTCGTCTTGGGAGCGCGATTCGGGAGTTTTTTCGACGCCAGGGCGAAAAAGTCGTCCGGAGGGCCTGTTGGGGGCGCGGCCGGAGATGCTCTAAGAGCATCTCCAACAGCCGCGCTAAACTAGCGCTTCTTATTGCCGCAAATAAGTCCGTTTAGCGTCTTGCGCGTTAACGCGCGGGTCGCTCCAATGAACACGCAAAAATGGCGCGTGCTATAACGAGTTAGGCGTATTGTCGGAAACTCTTGTCCAGCGGTGTATTTGGGCGACGCTTCTGTGTATGCAGCACACTCGGCCTTCGCCGCACTTCCTCTCCCACTTCCACCCCATCCGGCCACCGCCGCCGCCGCTCCCCCTGTCGACCGCTTCAGCGCTTCCCGCCTATCCTCGCCGCGCTCCCCCCATCCTCCTAGTCCGCCAAGGCCTCGCGCGCCTCCGTCGTTCGAGCAAGGTGCGGCGCTTCACGCCACCCAGAAGGTGTTCGACAAAACGCCTACAAGGTATGTATTGCTCAAACTTCATGAATTTGGTGCATGTTTTGAATTGTAGTTTTATAGTATAGTATTGAACATTGTAGATGAGTTAAATCGTATGATTCTTACGAAGAAGAATTTGATATGGAAGAGGAGGAGGATCTTGCAATGATCCTAGCTATGCATATCAATAAAAAACCGAAGCACGGTGGTTCGGTTATGGGTCGGGAGAAAATTTGGAGAGATAGGATTGATGCCCATAACAGATTGATGAAGAACTATTTCGTGGAGAATCCCACATACCCGGAGTCGTATTTTTGTCGCCGGTTTAGGATGAGCACCGACTTGTTCATGCGCATTGCAGAGAAACTAGCGAGCCATGACCGGTTTTTCGGCAAAAGAGGAATGCCACGGAGAGCTCGGGCATAGCACCTTTCAAAGGTGACAACCGCTTATGTATGTTGGCATCGGTATCCGGTGATCTAGTTGATGATCACTTGGCTATGGGTGAGAGCCAAGCCATCATGTGTCAGCGCTTTGTAGTGGGAATTGTGCAAGTGTTTGGCGAGTATTTGAGATCTCCCATCTTGAAGACGCCGCAAGGCTATTGGCGATGAACAAAGCGCGGCTTTCCGGCATTCTTGGCTCAATAGATTGCATGCATTGGAGTTGGAAGAATTGTCCAAAGGCATGGCATGGCCAATTCCACTACCAAAAAAGAGTTCCACTATAATACTTGAAGCGGTGGCGATCAGAGACTTGGATTTAGCATGCATTCTTTGGAATGCTCGATCTTTGAATGACATCAATGTTGTCAATCGGTCACCACCGATGAATAAGATTGCAAGCGGTGAGTTGCCACAATGCGCTTTGTAGCAAATGGCGTCGCACAACTATGGCTATTATCTAGCGGATGGCATCTATCCAAAGTGGCAAACCTTCGTGAAGCCGTTGAAAAGCCTAAGGTAAGAAAATCTTGATTTCCACAATACTCGGTGGCTAGAAAAGATGTGGAGAGAGCATTTGGGATTTTGCAAGCCCAATTTGCTATTGTGAGAGGACCGGCTAGATTTTGCGATAAAAATGCTTTGGTACATCATGCGCGCCAGTGTGATCATGCACAACATGATCATCGAGAATGGCGTGGCCAAGATTTAGACTACTCACAAGATGAGCTCTTGGGACATCCGTGCGAGTCTGACGGAGGGCTGAAAGGGTAGCCCGTTTTATTGCCTCCTATCATGCCATTCGGCGTCCCGCAACGCACAATGAATTTCAGAATGATCTGATTGAAGAGTGGTGAGCATGACATGGACAACAAAGAGCATGATGATTTTTGCATTCGACTTTGTATTGTTCATGAACTATTTGTTGTGTTTATTAGTTGTTGTACTAAATGATAAACTATTTGTTTGAGTTGTAATGATAACAAAATTGAAATATTTGTTGTTGAATTATTTTGTTTGTTTGATCATTTTTACTCCTCTTCTTGAAATGTATATGTTGTTTGTGCTTGCTTTTATTTCTGTTCTCACGGAATGGCATTGTATATTGCGTTATCATATTATGGCTTTGGAAGCCGTGATCGACGGCCAAGGCTTAAACCAAATAAAGCCACAGCAAAAACAGGTTTTACACGCTCGAAGTACATGAGCTATTGAAGATCTCAGGCGCCGTGAGCATAGCAAATACGGAGTACCATCGTGGCGTCGACCCCGCCGCAGGGGCAAAATCGTACTTTAGCCCCGCGAAACGCAGGGGTAGGTTAATACTGGGCCGCTGCTCCCCCTCCGCCCCCCTCCTATCCCCACCTCACTCCGCTTGTGCGGCCGCGTGGTGCTGCTGCTGCGGAGTTGCGGCCGCGCTCCCCCCTCCCTTCCCCCGCAGAGCTTTCGCTCCGGTAGGATCGAAGCTCCGGCAGCCCGAATCTCCTCACGGTTCGTGCCCCTCCCCTGCCCCCCGCCGCCTCCTCATTCGGTCTGGACGTTCCGCCGCGCGCCGCGCGCGCTTGCGGATTTAGGGCCGCTTCACGTTTCGATCTGCGTGGTCGATCGAGTGTCTCGTGCTGGTCAAGTTGCGCTGATTGAGTTGGGTCTTTGGGTTTGAGACGCGGTAGGGTTTTGGCGGGTTTTAGGGTTGCGTGGGCGTGCATGCCTCCTGATCTGGGTGAGGAGGAGGTTTGGATTCGTGTAATGAGCTGTGTTAGTAGGCTAAACTGCTAAAGGGCGCTTAGATCCCTGCTGGGGCGCTTCGATGGCTTTTGCATGATTAAACATGGCCGTCTAGCCTCCTGATCGATTTTATCTTCGTGGAAAAGACTTGTTGGAAGCTAGCTCACTTGTTGTGGTTGTGTGCTATATGATTGGTTCCCAGGCAAAGGCATGGGTGCATGGCGTTTCTTGATGGTTGATTTGGGCAATCATTTTGTTTTCTCTAACCTAGCTGCTTGTTTCTTGCTCTTTTGAACGGTAAAATCTGGCTTTCAGGTTAAAAAACTAGATGCTTGGTTAGTAGGGATGGAACAACTCAGTTAGAGAATGCTATGGAACCAATGCCATTTATAACTTGCGCAAGTAGTAGGCAGACGGAGGTCCTGGAAACCTATTGGATATTACATGCAGCTTCAAGCTTATGTCTTATTGTAGAATGATGTCAATTAAAATAGCAGACGCTCACCTGCTCTCAAATTACGGTTTACTTGGTTGTGTGCTTCTGCATGACTGATTGACTGTATGTAGAATCAGATGGTGATGGGTGCAAAATAGTTTACACGTCTCTATTTTATCTGCGCCATTATATCTATAGCTCTTTGTTTACTCACAGCTTGAAGCATCTGTGCTGGCTCCTTGACTATGACCATCGAGAAGATGGGTAGAAAGAAGAATCCAATTGTCTTTCTGGATGTATCGATAGGTGATGGGCCTGACGAAAGAATGATATTTGAGGTACACTTTCTTTTCCTTATAACTTTACATGCGAGTTTGGGTGGTATATATGAGATGGCCTTTTGTTCCCAATATGTTGATGAAAAATTCATTTTCCTCGCAGCTGTTTGCTAATGTTGCTCCCCTTACAGCAGAGAACTTCAGAGCATTATGCACAGGTAATGCTCCTTAAACATATTTAGGTGAATAGATACAAGTGCCATCTGTGCCCAAGTTGTACTTGTGACTGTGTAAAAAATTAGCTGCAGTTCTGGTTTAGAAGGTTTATTGTGAACTTTGAACACTAGTAGGTAAATAGAATGCCAAATTGCCAATATTTGCAGATTTGCTTGTTGAAACCATGTGTTGGTGTAGTGGTTAAGGCATGCCTTTTCTTGTCCTAGGGCCCACAAGTTCAACAGGTTGATTTTATGGATTAGCTTCATTTCATGAGAAGTTCATCCTCTCCCTTGTTCCTGGTACTGTAGCTCTTGCTAATTGAGGTTCTGTGCTCCAGGTGAGATGGGAATTGGCCAATCAACTAAGAAGCCATTATATTACAAGGGATCAACATTCCACCGTGTCATCAAGGGGTTCATGGCACAGGTCAGTTCTTCTTCTCTCTCTCTAGTATAATTTTATGCAGTAAATGGTTTTGCATTTGATCATCTATAATGTTTTCTCTTAGGTTAGCTTTATTTTTTCTGTTTTTAGTCAATTTCCTGTTTCCCTCTCCATGATGTAGGATGCAGGGCAGATGATCTCGACTGCTTTTCTTATCATATACTCCCTCCTTCCCAAAATGTAAGGCACGTTTGACTTTGCGCGGTTTTTGATGCATGACTTTGACCATTAATATATACCAAAATACATGGATTGAACATGTATAAATGGTATCGTCGTATTTGTCTTCCAAAACAATTTTATTTCATATGTATTTATACTAATTTTGTAAACATTGAATAAGTAAAAATCATAGTCAAAGTTATATGCGATGAAGACGAGAAAAAGTCAAGCGCGCCTTATATTTTGGGAATGAGGGAGTAGTATTTAAAGTTGTACTTCATATTTCTGTGTTATCTACATTTTCAAAAAAGAAGAGGGAAATTTGATTGCTGTGTTACCACAGTTTGCTAATTCTCACTTGCTTTTTCCAGGGTGGTGACTTCTCAAATGGAGACGGTGAGTTATACTATTTGTTCTTTCTTCTCTTACATTTTGTTTGACCTATTTGTTCTTTCTTCTCTTACATTATGCACAAGACCCTACCATCACATGATCTCTTTCTTCTCCTGTATCTTCCATTGAAATAAAATAAGTGTTTCTGCGTCGGTGCTTATACAGAGCATATGTATGCAAGTATGCACAAGACGGTTGATAAATGCTAGTTTTGATAAAGCTGTTATTTGATTAACTTGAATGAATCAACTTTAGTTCACTTCACTGATTACGAGTCGAGGGACTAGTCGAGACTAGTCGATAGACTAGTCTACGAGTCGCAACTTGAGTGTCGACTACAAATCTCGTGTAGACTACTTGGTCTAGTCGAGCAGTCGACAGACTAGTTGTAGACTAGTTGTAGACTAGTCGAGCTATTTGAGTCGAGCGACTCAAAATCTTGAGGGGACAAGTTACCCAGCCTGGCTGGAGCTCGTGCGCGGGCGGCAGCCATGGCCGTGACATGTAGGCGCGCGCGGCCCTGAGATGACAGAGAAGGAAGAGAGAT
Organism: Aegilops speltoides; assembly: GCA_021437245.1. Classification (NCBI taxonomy): domain Eukaryota; kingdom Viridiplantae; phylum Streptophyta; class Magnoliopsida; order Poales; family Poaceae; genus Aegilops; species Aegilops speltoides. The sequence goes on along the minus strand of CM038146.1, from coordinate 185,239,624 downwards.
AGAGGAGAGGAGAGGAGGAGGCATGGAGGTGGTCGGCGGCAGCAGCCGGGGCCGGCGGAAGGCGGCTGGAGGCGCGGGTCGCGCACGCGTGCTCCCGTGTGTGATAGTGCTGGCGGTGGCAATGGGATCGATCGGGAGCTAGGGTTCCAGTGACGGGAGCTAAGTAGGCTGGCCACTTGGGCCCAAATGGGCCAGCTGGGGGGTGTTGTGTGGTGCTGGGCTGGGCCTGGCGAGCGTTGCCTCACACTTCTGGTTTTATTGCATACTGTACTGTTTATATATACTACATACTTGTCTAAAAAAAAATACTACATACTACTACTAGTTATTAACAATAGTTGAGTACTACAGTACCATGTCGACTAGTCCAGCACTAGTCTAGACTAGTCACGATTAGTCTATGAGTCTCAACATCGGAACGACTCGTCGACTCGTAAACCTTGGTTCACTTGTAGAAATATACTTGGATAAGAACGAGATGCAGGGAAAGAGTTTCATAACAGTTCATTTCTGTGACATAAACCTCTTTTTATTCTTATATACACATAGTAGTACCCCTGCCTGTTGCTTCATATTTTCTTATTTGTGGAAGTCATGTTTTCAGGAAATGGTGGAGAAAGTATATACGGCGAACAATTTGAAGGTATTAAGCTCTGAAGCTTAGTATGGAACCTATTCATTTAAAGTCTAATGGGCATATGTTCCATATATAATGTGTTTATTTGTAACTTTTTCAGAAGGTTGGTTATGCAGTTTAATGTTGCTAGTTGTAGACACACCTAAAAGAACTCACCAACACATTTTCTCTCGTCATTCCAATCCTCCAAATATATCACTCATCCTGTTGTGATGGTAATCAATGTATTCTAATGGCAATTTATTATTTGCATTTCAGATGAAAATTTTGTGCTACGCCATGATGACCGGGGTCTCTTGTCAATGGCAAATGCTGGACGTAATACCAATGGCTCCCAGTTCTTCATTACGTTCAAGCCTAATTCTCATCTTGACAGGTTTGTTTGGATGTGTTTCATTTGAATTGTCATGTAGGTTTCAGACTTGCACAACCTAGGACCATAAGATTTGGGCAACCCTGTGCCTTAGGTACCGTTATCAGCAAGAGATGCGAAAATAAATGTTGTCTACCCAATCACTCATGTAATTTGGTGTCAAAATTGATAAGATATGCTCTCCCATATTTTGATGTGCCTTACTATAGGCATTTAACTGTCATTCAGTCAACTGTTTTTGTTTTCAATGCTAAATAAACTTCTCATTGAAATGTCCAATTGCATATAAAATCAGGAACAAAATCATTGCAGTCTTTCATGTGGTGTTCCTAGAGGAGCACATCATTTACTTAATTTATCTATTTTGTCTGGTAAGAGTTGCCTGGCACTACTTCCTTTGTGTTGCTTGTTGGGTGCACTTGGATTTAAGTTAGTGCCTGATTGAAATCTTTCCAGAATCACTTCTTGTTGAGGAGTACTTCTTAAATATAGTTTCATTGTCCGATCTGTGTCATCGTTTTCCGTTTCCAATTTATGGGTGTTCTGATGCCATCCGCACTAGGAGATCTTGTTGATATACACATTGAGCCCTTGAAACTTTGGATAGTAAAAAAAAACCATGGATGTGACTACTAAAAATTGTAAAAATATATGATTGAATGTGTGACACTCAGAAAAAAGAGATCAAGCTCATAGTCTTGTTTTTGTACTATATAAGTATTTGATCTTGTTTTGGCAAAACCTTTCGCATGACCACATGTTCTAACATGTTGCATATGCATTAAAATATTTTTTCCTATTAAAATTAAGTATTAATGGGTTAAGACCGCATCCTCAATTACTTTACATAAATCCGTTGTGTGCAATTGTGGAATGAATGTAGTTGCTTGGTTATCTCCCTGTTAATGTGAATGTGGATGCTCTCTAGTTTCTGGATTACAAAGTTGAATCTCAGGTATGGACGTATGTTACTTTTTAGGCTTCAAATATGGAGGATTACAAGTCACGGTGTACATATACTTTCCATGTATCAAATACGGCAGGATTACAAGTTAGAGCATATGTAGCAGGTTAACTATGGCAGGATCCCCATATTTTCGTATGCTTAGGAGTTCTACTATTTTCTTACCTTGCAGGAAGAACACTGTTTTTGGCAAGCTTATTCTTGGAAATGATGTGCTGAAGAGGATTGAGCATGTTGATGTGGATGGTTCTACTAATAAGCCTATTGTTCCAGTAAGAATAGTGGATTGTGGGGAGCTTGTTGATGGTAAAAGCCGGGCATCTGTCTCAACTGAAAATGGTACTGCTCAAATCAATGATAGCACTGGAGATTCTCAAATGAACTGCAATTTTGAAATTTTAACAACATACGTAGCAAGCGTGATCTAAGCATCTAATAATTCTAGATCTTTTTACCATCTTTTCTATGCTACTATATCCTACAGATAAAAAGAAAGTTAAGTCAAAGTTGTCCATTGATTCATCTGAAGACGAAGGTAATGAAGAAAAACAGAAGGGCCGTCGCAAGAAATCTTTGAAGAGGAGAAAGAAGAAGAGAAGATACTCTTCTTCAGAATCAGAAACCTCATCTGAGTCTGAGTCGTCAGATTCTGAGAGTGAATCAGATTACTCCAGCGAGTCGTCTGACATCAGCAGCTCAAGTGATGACAAGCGGAGACGAAGGAAGAGACACTCCAAGAAGGATAAACGCAAGCATGGGAAAAGAAGGCGAGATCGCAGGCGCGAGAAAAGACGTCGAAAGCGTGACAGGAAATCAAAGCAGAAGTCAAAAAGGTTTGTTCACATTGCCAAATTGAACATTTCAGCCTGTTTGCTGACATATAACATAAGTTCAATTACCAGGATGGTAGAGAGTGACAGTGAAACTGGAAATGCGAGTGATAGCAGCTCTGAGGATGCCAGAAGAAAGCGGCAACGTCATGGAAGGAAATCTAAGGCCACATCTCAAATTTCTGGTAATTTCCTTTTGTGGCTGATGCATGTGCTGTACATATCTATGCATATTTGTGTTGCTTCATTTCATTTGGTGTAAGCTGGAGTAGATGTTATTAAACTTGTACCAGTTTCTTTCTTGGGCCATCAGCCCATGGCCCATGTACATCAAAATACTGAAAACACATTATGCACCATCTCAAATCCCTAAGCATACAAAAAAGCTGCGTACCGTGCCATTTAAGCCCCACAACCACAAGTGATGTGGGAGTTAGATCATGTTAGGTAGTGGTATTCAGCTACAGAATAGTTATTGTTGTCTCTGCACTCAAGCATCATTGATTACTGTCTGCATCATCGAATATGCTTGAAAGCTGGAAAATCAAGTAGTTGCATGCTTGTATTTGCGCGATATGAAACCATTGGGGTACTTTGGTGGCATTCATGCAATTACAATCTGTCAGCTATTCACCGCCTTACAATTTTCTTGCCAGCTGAAGATCACACAGCAGTAGCTGCTCTGAAGGATGCCACTTCAACTCAGGAAAAGATTGGAACACCAAGGAGTCTGGCACAAGAAGACAAATCTCAACTGGAGAATGGCGAGATGCGCACAAATGGTGTTACCGACTCCAAATCTGAAAGGAAGTCCGGTATCGTGCCTGTTCTAACTGGCAACCGAAGCAAATCTAGGTTCCCTATACTCCTTCACACATCAATCATTATTTGTGCTTACTGCATCTGCAAGCAGTGTTTCATCTTACATTGATAAGCAGGAGCCAGAGCACGAGTGCTAATCACTCCACGAGCAAGAGCATGAGTGTAAGTCCCAGAAGCCCAATCAAAAGGTCAAACGTCAGCCTGGAGAGATTGGTAAGCCCGAGTCCTGTTCATCAGCGTAGTAGAAGTCCTGTCCATGCTTCCAAACAAAAAGAAAGCAGGAGCCCACCCCGACAGAGGAATATGAGCATGAGTCCTCATCGAAGAAGCCCCAGCAAGAGCCCACCTGGAAGGGCAAGCAGAAGCCCTGTTGTCCGCAGGAACAGGAGTCCTGTTGAAGTTCGGACAAGAAGCATTAGCAGGAGCTCAGCTAGGTCCTTGCAGCGAAGAAGTCCAAGTAGGAGCCCGGAAAGAACCCATGTGCAAAAAAGTGTCAGTCCAAGCCCCACACCTATGGAGAAGGGAAAAAGCATTAGCCGAACTTCTGCAAGATCTCCACTGCACAAGGGTTTTAGCCGGAGCCCTGATATGCCTCCTAGAAAGACTACAAGCAGAAGCCCTCAAAGGAATGCTCATAGAAACTTTAGCAGGAGCCCTGTGGGATCTTCTAGAAGAAGCTTGACCCCTGTACGAGGTGGTCGATCTCGCAGGAACGCCAGCAGAAGTCCTAGCCCACCTCGCAGGGCAGTATCACCACCCAATCACGGTAGGAGCCCATCTAGGAGTGTCTCTCCCGATGGATCAAAACGCATAAGAAGAGGGAGGGGCTTTACTCAACGTTACTCATTTGCAAGACAGTATCGTTCACCTTCTGTTGATCGTTCTCACCGCTATGGTGGAAGAGGTGATCGTGACAGGTAACTTATTTAACTTTATTTTCTTCCATTCTGGAGAAATTACTGTAATAACTCCGTAGATATCAGTTACCAAGACACTCTTGAAGTTACTGTTATATCTCTTCTGCAGGTATATCAGTCACAGGGGCACTCGTTATCGATCACCTCCAAGACGATACAGAAGCCCTCCAAGAAGAGCATCACCAAGGTATATTAACTATTCAGAATGGTTGCGCGTACAACAATTGGACATATGACTATCCAGAATGATTGCACGTACAACAATTGGACATGATTTTGTCATGATATTTCTATCTTATAAACAATTAGGAAAAACATCTAACTTTGTTTCTCTTAATCTTCCAATTCTAACCCCACACAAATGATGTAATTGAACGTTCAGTTTCTGCATTATTACAAACTTGTAAGGAAATTTGTCTTAGTGTATCACTGTTCTCAACTATTGTGTTATCGGATAAGAGAACATCATGTTGTGCTTGCATATTCTTGACACAGATTTTGTTGATTATTGTGTTGTGTGGTGATGAACATCTTTCAACCAATTATACTGCAAGTTTATAGAACATATGTATAGCCTAGTCGAGTGTAAGGTTAAATTTCATATTTCTCTTGTTTTTCCGCTGTGGAGGTCTAGCAGGTACAGAAGGAGGAGCCGAAGCGTGTCACGCAGCCCACCAGCTTATCGAGACCGCGCAAGGGGAGGTGGCTACAGCAGGAGTCCAGTACGTAGTCGTTCGCCTCCTGGTGGGAAACCAAGTTCCCGCGGTGATCGTGCACGGTCGCTCTCCAGGAGCAGGAGCCTGTCTGGGTCAAGATCAAGGTCCCCACCACCTGTGCAGGATCACTCCCCCCTTGCCTCCCCATCTCCAAAACGTGCAAGTAACGACAGGTCCCGGTCTATGTCGGTGAGTCCTGAAGGGAAGAAGGGTTTGGTTTCCTATGGAGATGGTTCCCCTGATTCTGCTGGGAAGTAGGGGAAAAAGAAAGAAGGCATTCACTAGCTGTTTCCCCTGCTGTTGTTCAGCTCTGTTAAAATGTTACATATGTGATCCGAGATGATTTTGAATTTGGTTGAATTATCTCTGGACAACCATAATCTGAGGTTAGTGTATGGTTTTGTTAATTGCATGCCAACATTTTCTTGTATCAATCCTTGTTAATGGTGCGAATCATGGTTTTAATCAAAGCTGCTACATGTAGTAATCTTATAGTACTTTTTACAAATATGGACACCGAGTCTCTTATGATCCAGTCCGAGTTAGTCTCACGAACGATCTTGAGGTTTAGTATCTAGCACGTCCGTATGCTATATATGAACTGTCCCTATTTGTCAATTACTACAAATATACAGTATCTGATTATCACTGATGGTTTTAGGCTGCGTTCCCATTTGGTGGCTTATGATAATCTTGGTTTGGAATGATTTGTTGGATTGTTATTACATGTTTGGCGTTAGTTACCAGCTTCCGATAGATGCTTACAACTGCATGTCCACCCAATTTTTGGTATAATATTACAACTGCATGTTTGGAATGATTTGTTGGATTGTTATTACACATCCCGAAAATTTAGCAATCCTAACAGTTCATGTGCGACCTGTCAAAGATGGGGCTTGCAACAGAAGAAGAGTTACCCTCTCGCAGTGCACTTCCGCATCCAACCGTTCGAGCAAGATTTAACCTGAACCTCACTGCTATGGCTTCAGCCGTAAAAGCATCATAACATATGTCCATTTTCTCATTTGCTGCAGCAATAAATTTCCGATTGTGGTCTGTATAGCTCTAATAGTGTCTTCCAGTGAATCAATATCAAACCGAACATCAACGTTCAATTTGACGTACCAGTTCCTTGTTTTGCCCAATCTGATCGACAAGGACGAAATTAGCAGCAAGAGCTCTCACCATCAAATTAATTTGGCTTTCCATTTTGTACTTCTGCGCTCCCACCACAAATACCAAGAAGCAGTGGCTATTGTTTCTTTGAATTTTGGTAGGCCAGGACTTGAACATCATGGTCCGGCAAACTGAGGGACTCCAACGCTACCTTAGCAGTCATGTCAATAAGAATCGCCTTCTTAATAACATCATGCACACGTAACAAGTTTCAAACTTCAACAACCAATTGGCATTCAAACAACAGATGCCGAATGTTGTCGGCGCTCAAGTTGCAGGCTGGGCAGTGCGGTTTCATTGTAATATGTCTGTCTGCTAGGATTACATGACATGGGATCGCGCTGTGCAAGGCTCTATACATAAAGATTTTGATCTTTTATGGGCAGTGAAGGCTCCACACTAAATCCCATGTCCCTGTAGATGTCGAAGAACTCGCAGCAGGCTGCAATTTGTGCCCATATTGATGTTCCCATTCCACATGAGGGCAGAACGTACAATTCATGTACTGGGAGAGGAATGGCCAAGATCCTTTGAGCATCTACATGCCAAAAAGTTTGATTCATAAGCTCTTCATCCCAGTCTCCTGTTGATGATGGATCAATAAGGTCACAAACACGAGAGAGGAGGTGATTACCCCTATTAGTTATCACCTTTTTGGAGAGTGATTGTGGAATCGAGGCGTTGTGACGCCCGGATAATTAAGCTACAATAATTCCCTGCTAATGATGCCATGTCATCATATCACTGTTGCTAACTCTCGCTTGATCCAAATCTTAGTTTGAACTCAAATTCAAATTAAAACTCCAAATTCAAAGTTCTCGAACATGCAAAATAAAAAGTTCAAAGTGTGACAAATAATCCCTAGATATTTGTCATGTTGGAATCAAACTCTTTTGGATTCCCAAAGTACCCCTGGAAATTTATTTAGTGATCCAGGAGCATTTAAATTTGGCCTTTTCAATTTCTAAAAAAGTTAGACAATTCCTTTTGGCCTCTAACTTTTTGTGACTCCTAAAAAAAATTCTGATTGATTGATGTGACAAGTCTCATATAAAACAAAACCCATTTAGTTTTATAATTTAATAGAAAACAGTAGCTAAGAAGATAAAAATGTGAAAAAGGAAATAACCCCCCCTCCCCGGCCGTCCGGCCCAGCTAGCCAACTGGGCGGCCCAGTCGGCAGCCCACCCCGCCGGCCCACCTCACTCCCACCTTAACGCCCCACTCCCACGACGCAAACCCTAACCTCCCCCCACTTCCCCTCTCCCTCGATCTCTCCTCCCTCTCACGCCCGATCTGGATCGGGGCAGCGCCCCCCCCCCCCGCGCCGCCCCGTTGCCACATCGCCGCCGCCCCGTTGCCACATCGCCGCCGAGGAACCTCCTCGCCGCCCGCGCCTCGCCACCTCGCCGCATCTCGCTTCCGTCTCCTTCATGGCGCCGCTTCGACGCCAGATTGCTCGTCTCCGGTGCCCGCACCGCCGCATCCGTCCTGCGCTCCGCCCCTCTCCCTCTCGGGCGCGCTCGCCACTCATCCACGACCGCGCCGTCGTCAGCCCCGCCTCTCCATCGCCATCGTTCGCCCCGCCTCTCCATCGCCGGCCACCCCGAGCCTCCCTCGAGCTCGCTGCCACCTCCCTACGACTCCGATGTGAGCTGCCGTTCTCCACTCCTCTCCTCTCCCCGGTAGAATGAACGCGCCTGCGCCGTCCCCAACCCCCTGTGGTCACCATGTCCATCTCCATCGCCGCTCGCGCGCACCGGTCTCCCCCGCCTTCCCGTGTGTCGCACCGCCGAGACCGCCTCTGCCCGCACACGACTCACCTCGCTCGCTGTGGCGATGCGCACGCGTGCTCCCCTGCTGCCCGCAATTGTTGCGCGTCGCCCCGTCCTTCCCGCCTTCACACACCGGCGACCGCCCTCGCCCGGCTTCGGCCGTGACCTCTCTCCTCCACTCATTGGCGGCCTCTCCTCGCCACGGCCGGCGCCCTCGCTGGCAGCGCCGTGTACAGACCCTTCTGCACCTCCGTCGCCTCAGTCTTGGTCTTGCGACGCCAGACCCGATAACGCCTGTCGCCTAATTAACCCCAGACCCCTCGGCGTTGGGGCCCACGCCCTGTTTACAAAAAATGAAATATATATATTAATAAAAATAAATAATTAATTAGTTAAACAATTAATTAACTTAATTAATTAAACTTAATTAGCCTAACCACCTAGTTTAGTTAACTAAACTGTTAGAGTAGACTAAAACAGTCAATGACGGGGCTTACCCTGCTGACCCGATCAAATGTTGGTCGTCAATTGGGACCCCTGGACCCACATGTCACCCTCTGGTACACTTCTGTGTACACAGATCTGGGTGCACCTAGCATTTACTCATTATTTTCCAAATTAAATTAAATTGCAGAATATGTTTAAAACTTTGAAAAATCATAGAAATTAAACCATAGCTCGGATCGAAAAACTTTGTACATGAAAGTTGCTCAGAATAACGAGACGAATCCGATTACACGACCTGTTCACCCGCCACACATCCCTAGCATCGCAAACATGCAACCTTTCCCCTCCGGTTAATCTGTCTGACAGACGTCCGGAACCGGGAAAACTTTCCCGGATGTTTTCCCCCTTCGCCAGTATCGCCTAGCACTGTGTTAGAACACGTCTAGCTCTGCCTGTTGTCCTGTTATGCTCTTGCTTGCTATGTATTTACTATTTTCTCCCCCCTCTTCTCTTCGGTAGACCCCGTGACGGCTGCCGATGTCGCTGTGATCGACTACGTCGACGACGACCCCTCCTTCTCGCCTGAGCAACCAGGCAAGCCCCCCTTTGATCATCCGGATATCGCCCATTCTATACTCTCATGCTTGCATTAGATTTTGCTACTGTTTTTGATTACTCCTATTCTCATGCATAGCCTACTTTTGTACCTGCTTATTGTTACCTACCTGCTTATCCTAACTGCTTAGTATAGGTTGGTTAGTGATCCATCAGTGCCCCCACCTTGTCCTCGTTGCCCTGCTTCATCATCGATGCCTCGATCAACGTGATCAATGACCAGAGCCCAACACCTCACATCACATCACGCCCCTTTAGTTGCTCGACTGTGCAGAGCTACTATCGAGTATTGAGGGTGATCCCTCATAACCCACTCCTGATGATAATTCTGTAGTGTAGCTATTCGGTCGTGGTCATTGAGTGTGATTTCCTCTTTCACCATTCCCGATATGGCTCTGTCGTTCAACACCTCAAGTGTGAACCTCGAGGGTGGTCCCTCTTACGCTCACCTTGATGATTACATTGAGTGGAATCCTCCGTGGGTGATTCCTCGGGTTTTCCCCTTGATGTTTAGACACACAGTTACCTTGAATTTACTTGAGACCATTGTTGAAGTCGGGTCGGTCCTGAGGGGTACCCGCGAGTTGATGTGAATGTCGGGCCCGTAGAGCACCCGCGAGTTTTCCACGTGGCACGGTCGGGCAGTCTGGGCCCTTGCCGTAAGTCCACGAGACGGGGCGACGGGGTCACCTTATCGTGAGTCTCTGCTCGTTTCTGCAATCCCCCAATGCACTAACTGGTTTGGGTATTTGTTCTGACTTGGCCTCTAGCCTTTACGCACTAACCACCACGCGATAATAGATATGGGCCTCGGCGTTGTGGTATCAGCCGAAGCTTTGTCAGACGTCCAGTTCAGCATTGCGGCATGGCCTGACAGACGCCCTAGTAAAGGTGGCCTGGATCGCCCTAGGCGCAATGATTAGGAGTGCAACGGGCGATGGGCTCAGACCCCGGAGTGCTTAGGATGTAGACCGGCGGGGACCTCTCTGCTGAGCCTAGGTAGGGCTGCGACGTGTTGATCTTCCGAGGCCGGGCATTGACCCAGAAAAGTGTGTCCAGCCAGAGTGATCAAGCATGTCGGGTAACGTGGTGCACCCTACAGGGAAGATATATATTCGAATACCGTGTGCACGGTAATGGACGTTCAGACTTGTATCCGGATCTTATATAACTTGAAATGGATACCTGAGATATGTGATGGATATGTGGCTCCGAGATTGCTTTCTTGCAGGGATTCGAGGAAGGATCTTTGGGCGTTGATGTTACAACATGCTTGTTTAATATTAAAATGCTATTCTTTACTCTTCCACATGCTGCAAGATGCTTGGAGCTGCTTGAAGATGCTAGTCTTCGTTAGGCTAGGCCTTCCCCTCTATTCTGGCATTCTGCAGTTCAGTCCACAGATACAAACCTTCCATTTTGATACCAATGCATACTTAGTATAGATCTAATGCTTGCGAGTACTTTGGATGAGTACTCACAGTTACTTTGCTACCCCTTTTCCCCCTTCTTTCTTCTTTCTGGTTGATGCAACCAGATGGTGGATCCCTGGAGCCAGATGCCACCGCCGATGGATGCTACTACATGAAGACCGCCGACGACCAGGAGTAGTTAGGAGGTTCCAGGCAGGAGGCCTTGCCTCTTTGATCGTTGTTGCTTTTGTGCTAGCCTTCTTAAGGCATCCTTGTTTAACTTATGTCTGTACTCACATATTGTTGCTTCCGATGACTCTTGTGTATCAAGCTTGTATTCGAGCCCTCGAGGCCCCTGGCTTGTAATATAAAGCTTGTATTATTTTGATTTGTGTCTAGAGTTGTGTTGTGACATCTTCCCATGAGTCCCTGATCTTGATCGTACACATTTGCGTGTATGATTAGTGTACGATTGAATTGGGGACGTCACAAGTTGGTATCAGAGCCGACTGCCTGTAGGATCCCCCTTTCCAACTCCTTGGCCGAAGTTGAGTCTAGTATTTGAAAAACTGATTTACTAACATGGCTGTGTGGCTTACTGGCCCCACGTCGCCATTGGGTGGTATTAGGATCTTTTATTCCTCGTCTATACTCTAGGACTCTGATCTCTCTTTTGTTCGGTTTAAATGGTTTTGTTAACCCTAATTCTAGGTTCTTGTAAATACTTTCTCCCGGAGATCCCCTCACTCCAGATGTTTGCTTGGTGCACCAGAAGATTCTGAAGATACTCTCCGAAGTTTTCTCGAGACCCTTGTGCCCTTCGCCATTGCAATCCCTACCACCAATGAATCCTTATGCGTAACTACCTACATTGTCGTTCATACCTTCATCCCTAGTTGCTCTTGTTATTACAAGATGTCCTGAAATACTCTCTGATGTTCTGAGAATCCTTTATGCTTACTGCCCTGCAGTCCTTGCTGCATGAATACCCCTACGGATAATTACTCGCTCTTATCGAGTATCCATTCATCCCCAGTTATTCTTATTCTTCATAAGGTACTTTGTAATACATACTAAGCTTTCGATGACCTCTGTCGCCTATTGCTCTAGGAGGTCTTACCTGCCTACACTCTGGTTAATTCCATATGCCTAGCAGTATCCATTGACGTCCTTTGTCATTATCATCTTGAGTCTTTTGATTTGATATGTTTGTGTCGCAATCATCAGTTGATCCTTATAGATTACCTTTCTGGCTCAGACGTCTTCCTGAACATGAGCTGGTTCTCAGCCAATCAGATTGCCATCGATTGTGTCCTAAGTCTATTCAACTTATCCATCCTTGGTCAGAGCGTTTGCTTCTGATCCCTTGATTTTGGAAATCGCAATTCCTTTGCATTTGAACTTTGAATTAGTCAGTTGCTTCTATAATCTAATATCCTTGCATTCTTTCTACTTCTGGTTGAGTACTTATGCTCACATCAGATCCCTTGTGAACCACTACATCCTTTGTGGGGTTCTATCCGACAACATCCTTCGTATACAGTAACCTTGTGAGCTTTTCCTCGGATACATAATGCCTTTGGTAAATGGTATGTTCTGCTTCCTCAAACATGCTCTACTCTGAGCTTGAGTTATTTACTCATGAAGTTTGACCCTACAACTTCGTCGAAGACGAGAAGTAAATGGAAGGTTATGCATTGATGAAGTGGGAGTCGACCTTGAACCTTTGTGTTCATGCCCATGGACCCGGTGTGGAACTTACCATGGAAGCTTCTTGTAATAATGATCCCCTTGTGATGAGTTCATATTGTATCTATGCTTGGTCCTTGGCAACAGTGGTTCCGACCATGACTGTTATCCTTCAATTGCATTTCTCGGACGAGTTAAAGTACTTGTCTTCTTCAGATCATTTCACCTGTCAAGCCTCTACTTTGATCTACCTTCGAGTGTTACCCTCTGGTATCTCGAGAATATCACGGAACTACATAACTTCTTATGAGTTTTTCATCAACTAATATTCTCGCCGATTCAAATTTTCCATGGGTTCCGAGTTGTTAGGCACTCGAGAACACCGATAACTGATTCAAGTCTCCATTGCGTTGTTTAACCTTTCTTGTAACCTAACATATCCGAGCAGTGATAATTCCCTGCTTATGTAAACACCTCGGTGTACAACTCTGTCAGTAAGACCTTGTTACTATTGTTGATGACATTCCGGTAGCCACCGATGGACGAGAACTTTGCCTATTGGTCCGCCTCGTCTTACCGAGCAGGAAAATGGTTCTCTTCGTCCCTCGCCCTTGGTACCAATGTTGTTGCCGACAAAACTGACAGGTAATTGTCAAACATGCATTGCTATCAAGATCGTGCAAGATGACATCACCCTTCCTACCTTTTGATCCACATGGTGGGCCCATAACCCACAGTTCCACAAGATCGAAACCTGACTCTCCTATACATCCTTGTTTTCAAAGTTATCCCTCGCGCTTGGCTTCGTATGTAATTCACGGGCCACCTTCCTTGTGTTCCGTTCTGGTATCAGCCGCAATACTTATTCCCATTGCTCTGAACCACTTTCACCCTCTGTTTCAGGCAAGGAACAATTGCCTACCTGGTTGAAGCTTCTTATTGCACCCCCTTACCTTGCTCTCGACGTATTTCTTGAATTTCAACTTAAGAGGTGCCTCTATGCCATGTTTACTGAGATAGCCCCCAGGTACCTATCTTGTGTTGAGCCTCGTTCTTCCCGAGTCTTTCCCCCTTACTCCACCACTTAAATCTCGGGACGAGATTTCTTGTACTGGAGGAGAACTGTGACGCCCGGATAATTAAGCTACAATAATTCCCTGCTAATGATGCCATGTCATCATGTTACTGTTGCTAACTCTCGCTTGATCCAAATCTTAGTTCGAACTCAAATTCAAATTAAAGCTCCAAATTCAAAGTTCTCGAACATGCAGAATAAAAAGTTCAAAGTGTGGCAAATAATACCTAGATATTTGTCATGTTGGAACCAAACCCTTTTGGATTCCCAAAGTGCCCCTGGAAATTTATTTAGTGATCTAGGAGCATTTAAATTTGGCCCTTTCAATTTGTAAAAAGTTAGACAATTCCTTTTGGCCTCAAACTTTTTGTGACTCCTAGAAAAATTTGTGATTGATTGATGTGACAAGTCTAATATCAAACAAAACCCATTTAGTTTTATAATTTAATAGAAAGTAGTAGCTAAGAAGATAAAAATGTGAAAAAGGAAATACCCCCCGGGCCATCCGGCCCAGCTAGCCAACTGGCCGGCCCAGTCGGCAGCCCACCCGGCCGACCCACCTCGCTCCCACCTTAACGCCCCACTCCCACGATGCAAACCCTAACCTCCTCTACTTCCCCCACTCTCCCTCTATCTCTCCTCCCTCTCACGCCCGATCTGGATCAGGGCAGCGCCCCCTCCTCCCCGCGCCGCCCCGTTGCCACATTGCCACCGCCTGAGGAACCCTCCCTGCCGCCCAGCGCCTCTGGCCACCCCTCACCGACATCTGCCTCTCCATCTCCTTCCGCGCGGCGCCACCCGACACCGCACCGTCTCCGGTGCCCCGCCGCCTGCTCCGTCCCGTCGGCGCCGCTCCATCACCTCTCCCTCACTGGACGCCCTCGCCACCTCATCCACGACCGCACCGACGCCGGGCTGCCTCGTCCTCGTCCCTGTCGTCCGCCCCGCCTCTCCATCACTGGCCACCCCGAGCCTACCTCGAGCTCGCTGCGACCCCCCTACGGTTCCGATGTGAGCTGCCGTTCTCCACTCCTCTCCTCTCCCCGGTAGAATGAACGCACCTGCGCCGTCCCCGACCCCCTATGGTCACCACGTCCATCTCCATCGCCGCTCGCGCGCACTGGCCTCCCCCTGCCTTCCCGTGTGTCGCACCGCCGAGACCGCCTCTGTCCGCACACGACTCACCTCGCTTGCTGTGGTGACGCGCACGCGTGCTCCCCTGCTGCCCGCAATTGTTGCGCGCCACCCCATCCTTCCTGCCTTCACACGCCGGCGGCCGCCCTCGCCCGGCTCCGGCTGCGACCCGCTCTTCCCTCCACTCGCTGGCCGGCCTCCTCGCCGCGGCCGACGCCTCCACAGCGCCGTGTGGCTACAGCCCGCCTCGCCTCCGTCGCCTCCGCAGGTCTGTGACGCCCGCACCCGATAACGCCCGTCGCCCGATTAACCCCCCCTGGGCCACTAACGTTGGGGCCCCACGCCCCTGTTTACAAAAAAATAAAATATATATATTAATAAAAATAATTAATTAATTAGTTAAACAATTAATTAACTTAATTAATTAAACTTAAATAGCCTACCACCTAGTTTAGTTAACTAAACTGTTAGAGTAGACTAAAACAGTCAATGACAGGGGGGCCCACCCCTGACCAGTCAAACGTTGACTGATCAACTGGGACCCCCTGGACCCACATGTCACCCTCTGGTACACTTCTGTGTACACAGATCTGGGTGCACCTAGCATTTACTCATTATTTTTCGAATTAAATTAAATCGCAGAATATGTTTAAAACTTTGAAGAATCATAGAAATTAAATCATAGCTCGGATCGAAAAACTTTCTACATGAAAGTTGCTCAGAACGATGAGACGAATCCTAATACACGGTCTGTTCGCTCGCCACACGTCCCTAGCATAGCAAACATGCAACCTTTCCACTCCGGTTCATCTGTTTGACAGACGTTCGGAACTGGGAAAACTTTCCTGGATGTTTTCCCCCTTCGCAAGTATCGCCTAGCACCACGTTAGAACACGTCTAGCTCTACCTGTTGTCTTGTTACACTCTTGCTTGCTATGTATTTACTGTTTTCTCCCCCCTCTTCTCTTCGGTAGACTCTGTAACGGCTGCCGATGTCGCTGTGATCGACTACGTCGACGTCGACCCCTCCTTCTCGCCTGAGCAACCAGGCAAGCCCCCCCTTTGATCATCCCGATATCGCCCATTCTATACTCTCATGCTTGCATTAGATTTTGCTACTGTTATTGATTGCTCCTATTCTGATGCATAGCCTGCTTTTGTACCTGCTTATTATTACCTGCCTGCTTATCCTAACTGCTTAGTATAGGTTGGTTAGTGATCCATTAGTGACCCCCACCTTGTCCTTGTTGCCCCTGCTTCATCATCGATGCCTCGATCAACGTGATCAATGACTAGAGCCCGATACCTCACATCACATCACGCCCCTTTAGTTGGTCGACTCTGTAGAGCTATTATCGAGTGCCGAGGGTGATCCCTCATAACGCACTCCTAATGATAATTCTATAGTGTAGCTATTCGGTCGTGGTCATCGAGATTTCCTCTTTCACCATTCCCGATACGGCTCTGTCGTTCAACACCTCAAGTGTGAACCTCGAGGGTGGTCCATCTTACGTTCACCTTGATGATTACATTGAGTGGAATCCTCCATGGGTGATTCCTCGGGTTTTCCCCTTGATGTTTTGACACACGGTTACCTTCACTTTACTTGAGACCATTGTTGAAGTCGTGTCGGACCTGAGGGGTACCCGCGAGTTGATGTGAAAGTCGGGCGGGCCCGTAGAGCACCCGCGAGTTTTCCATGTGGCACAGCCGGGCAGTCTAGGCCCTTGTCGTAAGTCCACGAGACGGGGCGATAGGGTCACCTTGTCGTGAGTCTCTGCTCGTTTCTGCGAGCCCCCAATGCACTAATAGGTTCGGGTATTTGTTCTGAGTTGGCCTCTGGCCTTTACGCACTAACCGCCACGCGAGAATAGATATGGGCCTCGGCGTCGTGGTATCAGCCGAAGCTTTGTCAGACGTCAATTCAGCATTGCGGCACGGCCTGGTCGGCGCCCCAGTGGCGGTGGCCTGGATTGCCTGCGCGCAACGATCCGGAGTGCAACGGGCGATGGGCCCAGACCTCGGTGTGCTTAGGATGTAGATCGGCGGGGACCTCTCTGCTGAGCCTAGGTAGGGCTGCGACATGTTGATCTTCCGAGGTCGGGCATTGACCCAGAAAAGTGTTTCCGGCCAGAGTGATCGAGCGTGTTGGGTAACGTGGTGCACCCCTGCAGGGAAGATATATATTCGAATACCGTGTCCACAACAATGGACGTTCAGACTTGTATCCAGATCTTATATAACTAGAAATGGATACTTGAGATATGTGATGGATATGTGGCTCCGAGATTGCTTTCTTGCAGGGAGTCGAGGAAGGATCTTTGGGCATTGATGTTACAACATGCTTGTTTAATATTAAAATGCTATTCTTTACTCTTCCACATGCTGCAAGATGCCTGGAGATGCTTGAATATGCTAGTCTTCGTTAGGCTAGGCCTTCCCCTCTATTCTGGCATTCTGCAGTTCAGTCCACAGATACAAACCTTCCATTTTGATACCAATGCATACTTAGTATAGATCTGATGCTTGCGAGTACTTTGGATGAGTACTCACGGTTGCTTTGCTACCCATTTTCCCCCTTATTTCTTCTTTCCGGTTGATGCAACTAGATGGTGGATCCCTGGAGCCAGATGCCACCGCCGATGGATGCTACTACGTGAAGACAGCCGAAGACCAGGAGTAGTTAGGAGGTCCCAGGCAGGAGGCCTTGCCTCTTCGATCGTTGTTGCTTTTTTGCTAGCCTTCTTAAGGCATCCTTGTTTAACTTATGTCTGTACTCAGATATTGTTGCTTCCGCTGACTCTTGTGTATCGAGCTTGTATTCGAGCCCTCGAGGCCCCTGGCTTGTAATATAAAGATTGTATTATTTTGAGTTGTGTCTAGAGTTGTGTTGTGATATCTTCTTGTGAGTCCCTGATCTTGATCGTACACATTTGCGTGTATGATTGAATCGGGGGCGTCACAGGCGTGCTCCCAAATTTTATTTTTTTCACCATTACTAACTCTTCAAATGTGAGCACCCTTAAAATGTTTCCACTCCTGCAATTATACTTTGCAATGTATAAGAAGATTTGTTCTTAATGGTAGCATTCAAAAGATCTCCATTACGATAATATCTAAATTTTGAGGATCAACACACACACACACACAAAGAATCAGGATCATCAATGAGATGCCAAGCCTGTTTAGCTAAAAATGCTAGATTGAAGCAATGGGTATCCCTAAATCCCATACCGCCTTTACTCTTTGGGATACACATTTTTCACCACGCGAACCAATGCATTCTCTTATGTGTTGCATCATCCCCCCACCAAAATGAGACATCACATATGTGATTCCTTTGCATTTTTTAGGAATTTTAGAGGCAGACATCACGTAAGTTGGTACAGCTTGTGGATTTGATTAGAACTTCTTTACCTCCTAAAGAGGCCACTTCTCTTTCCATCTAGTGAGCCACTGAATAAGCCGATCAATCAGATATTGGAAACTATCACTTTTGTCAAGGCCAAGTATAGTTGGGAGCTCCAAATACTTATCATTCATGATGTATGTCATAATATTGAGAGTGGAACAGACCTGGGACTTCATATTCACATATGTACTAGGGCTAAAAAAGATACTTCATTTATCCACAATAACAAGTTTTCCCAATGCTCCACAATACAACTCCAGAATTTATTTCAGGCATGTGGCATTTTGAACATTGGCTTTCATCAATATTAGGGAATCATCATTAAAAAGTAGATTTGTAACAACTGGTGTATCACGACAAACCTTACCACCCATTAACTTTCTGCTTTGCTCATCATACGATAATAGTGATGTCAGCCCTTCTATACACAACATAAATAAGTATGGGGATAATGGACCCCCCTGATGAAGCCCTCTTGAAGGATTAAATGATTTTGTCTCCACTTCATTATATCTCACTCTGTATTTCACAGAGGAAACACAAAGCATTATCATCTAAATCCAATCAACATGAAAACCCAATTGTTAAACCTTAGATTTATGTGTGTGGAAGGAAGTAAAAGCTTGCTAATTAACTACTCAAGCAATGCTTAAGGTTTGAGTACAAAAAGTAACATTATCATTCTTTCTCACCCAAGGATGTCGTTTTGTTAAAAGGATGACTGATACTTTAGTACTCAAATTTGAACGTTCGGTTATTAGATGAAGTTGCATTGCAATTCACATGGAGCAATTTTACTTGAAGATATCATGCTTCTAAGTGCTATCATGCGCTATGCGTGATTTATCATTGCAAATTTCGATGTCTAAGTATTTATCATGCCGCTTTCATGGCTGATGTGATAGGTTAATTTCCATGACCTGATGTTAGCTAGGAGAATTTTTTTGTATATATCATCAAGTATTCAGAATGTATATATCTTTTCGAGTTATTTTATTGTGATTTTAGGTGTTTGTTAGTGCTTTCACAAGTTGTATTGTTTTTTCTAGAGGATCATCTACTGAATGTTGTAGGTGTGAGATTTATGGATATTTTTATTTTGGATGGATGTCGTTCTTCACATATAGCCTTGGTTTTTTCTACAGTTTGATGCAAGAATTTGAGTATTTTCAACTTGTGATGATTATAAAAGATGACCGAGAAGGCTTCTATGTATTGTCAAACAAACATTCTTGAAAGAGTGAATTGCAGAGAGCATCAATTTCAGGGGAACTTATAACACTTTACACCATCCTTTTGAAATATTTCCAAAGAACCACAAGTTTTGGGCTAATAATCAACACAATCCCCAAATCAGGTTGAATTGTGTTGGAATTATTGGGCTTTAGCCCATTTATTTTATCCCCTAATTCATAGGAAATCCTGGAGGCCTATATGGCTCATTCATGCATGACAAGGGTGTGTGGAAAGTTCAGTCCCACCACGCTAGTGGAGGATGCGTGAGACTATTAGGACCAGGACTATATCGACCAGAGGGGGCGGCGGTATGAATGGGAGATTTAAAATTTCTTCCGAAACTTCAAATCTTCCAAAATAGAACAATGGAAGAAAAACTACAACAAAAACACTGAAACTAAATTAGACATGCACTCGAAAGAAAAAGGAACTGCACATGAGAGACTGCATATTTTTTGATGAAAGCAATTATTATCTTTCGAATATAGTAACAAAGGGCCTTCATGATGACAATGGTAACAAACAACATAGATAATCTAAGTACACAAACCAGATCACAACGTGTAAGAACTCTACCGGGAAATACTCATCAGGGCATAACTCAGCTGAATAACAAAGTAATACCAGAGGATCAACAACCTTGCATACATGTAGATAACTTTGAGTACAACGAATTCAAACACACTGAACAATATAGGCATGTTACAGATAGAGAAAAAAAAGGTGAAAGTAAATGATCAGATGGATATCTATCAACTCAAAGCACTGACAATAAACTACTGAAAGTATTGCAGCAGAATAGAATTGACCAGTGGTACTCGATAGCGGCAGATGATTTGCTAGACTAGTTCACTCCTCTGCAAAAAGAGCTACACCTGGTTGGAGGGACTTGTGATTAACACAGGAAGAGACATATCTCCATCCTATTCTCCTTCAATGCGAAGCTGATTAGACTTTGGTTGATTTCATTTGGGTAGATGCTTATCGGCGACCTCCAAACCTTTGACAGACTTCTTCATGAACCACAATTACTCTTGGTCGCTGAAGACTTTGCTTGGTGAACATAATTACTCTTCGACACTAAAGAAAACACCTATCCGTCTAGAGAGTATGCAGCTCTCAAGAGTAATAGGTACAAGAACTCTCAACTTAGATCTACCGCGATGCTCAACCACTATCTAAGTTTTGGCTTTTGATCTTCTCTAGGTGGATCTTAAACTCAAATCTCTCGAGAGGAGTTCTCAATCGATCTTCTCAGAATCTCAAGCAGAGTAGCCATTGAACAATGTTGGTGCAGGGTGGCTATTTGTAGTCACAACCTTCCTTGATGGGAAATAACCATTTTCGACATGTGGTTTAGCCAATGGCCAACCGACACATTTTCCAACGGTTGAATTTTGAGCACATCGTAACTTTACTTGAGGAACAAACAAAGACGACTCCTCAGTCTGAAACATATATCTTGCAACCTAGAAGAGCAACATCTCTGGCTGGCAAGTAAAGTTTCAGAGCACAAAGAGATTTCTCTTAGTCTTTCATAGGATTCGGCTAAGCATCACAGTGGACTTAAGTCTCGAATACATATACCCCTCTTAATAGTACAGTGGTCCTATGACTCAAATAAAAGAAAGAAGAACAACGAAGCAAATGCTACATCTTTGCTTCGCCTTCAAACTTCTTGACTATAGTCATTTTCTTCAGACTCACCGAATAAAAATTGCTTTGCGTCAGCAATACTTTAAGGGATCAAGTCCGTCACACAATCTTCTCGGTATAGTTTCTTCTCGAAACATGTATCTCTCTTTTTTGCAATGCAGATAATTCTCGGAGAAGTCTTCACACTTCTCATCAAAATGTAGCAGTCTTCTCGATACGTAAGGGATTATTTCTCTCTGTGTGCACTAGCAAACAAATCAATCCCTTACTATTTCTGACAATAATTTCGAAAACCCAAGGGACAAGACATTGCACCAATAGAGACAACCTTATACAGTGAGTTGTCCCATGTACCACTAAGAGCTTGAGAAGAGAGCACATACATGCATGCTCCTCCTCTGCCGCCCGCCTCGCCACGCCTCACACGTTGTTGTGTTTCGCGATCGAGCTGAGCTGCGCTAGGACCTATGCAACGCATGCATTTTGCCTTAATTTTTGTCACGCAAGAAAAAGAAGTGGAAACATTTTTTCCCTCCAGTGGGAGACGAACCTGAATAATAGTGTGAACTGTTTCTCTTCCTCTCCCTAATGGTCACTCGTTTCTCTTCCATTGAGGGGTCAGTTGCAACTCGCCTCACATCGTCTTCCCAAACGAGAAGCAGTTCCATTCCTTTGTTCGAAAGCATTGCGCCGCATACCTCTTTCCCATGTCACTTCTTGGTATGCACCGAGGGATGAAACAACAGGCCTCCATAACTCCGCCTCTTGTGATCTAGTACATGAGTGTGGCGTCAGGTTCTTGGGGAGCGCTTTCGCGTGACTGTTGGATCTTCTTCACCATGGCTATGGAAGACGAATTCCGCAACAACAACTTCTTCCCCGATGCCGACCACTGATATGTCTCCAACGTATCTATAATTTTGATTGTTCCATGCTATTATATTATCTGTTTTGGATGTTTTATATGCATATATATGCTATTTTATAGTAGTTTTGGGACTAACCTTATTAACCTAGAGCCTAGTGCCAGTTTCTATTTTTTGCCTATTTTAGAGTTTCGTAGAAAAGGAATACCAAATGGAGTCCAAACCGAATGAAACTTTTGCAATGATCTTTCTTGGACCAGAAGCAAACCAGGAGACTTGGAGATGAAGTCGGAGACGCAATGAGGTGGCCACGAGGGTGGAGGGCACGCCCAGGGGGGTAGGGCGCGCCCCCTACCTCGTGGGCCCCTCGGAGCTCTCATGACCAAATTATTTCGCCTATATATACTCTTATACCCCCAAAACATCAGGGGAGCCACGAAAACACTTTTCCACCACTGCAACCTTCTGTACCCGTGAGATCCCATCTAGGGGCCTTTTCCGGCATCCTTCCGGAGGGGGATTCATCATAGAGGGCTTCTACATCAACACCATTGCCCTTCTGATGAAGCGTGAGTAGTTTACCAAAGACCTATGGGTCCATAGCTAGTAGGTAGATGGCTTCTTCTCTCTCTTTAATTCTCAATACCATGTTCTCCTTGATGTTCTTGGAGATCTATTCAATGTAATATTCTTTTGCGGTGTGTTTGCCGAGATCTGATGAATTATGGATTTATGATCAGATTATCTATGAATATTATTTGAATCTTCTCTGAATTCTTATATGCTTGATTTGATATCTTTGCAAGTCTCTTCGAATTATCAGTTTAGTTTGGCCTACTAGATTGGTTTTTCTTGCAATGGGAGAAGTGCTTAGCTTTAGGTTCAATCTTGCGGTGTCCTTTCCCAGTGATAGTAGGGGCAGCAAGGCACGTATTATATTGTTGCCATCAAGGGTAAAAATATGGGGAATTCATCATATTGCTTGAGTTAATTTCTCTAGATCATGTTATCTCACTTAATACGTACTCTGTTTTTCATGAACTTAATACTCTAGATGCAGGCAGGAGTCGGTCGATGTGTGGAGTAATAGTAGTAGATGCAGAATCGTTTCGGTCTACTTGACACGGACGTGATGCCTATGTTATTGATCATTGCCTTAGATATCATCATAATTATGCGCTCTTCTATCAATTGCTCGGTAGTAATTTGTTCACCCACCGTATTATTTGCTATCTTGAGAGAAGCCACTAGTGAAACCTATGGCCCCCAGGTCTCTTTTCCATCATACAAGTTCTGTTTTTTTATCTTACTAGT